>OY293830.1:7627486-9110377 GCA_958507055.1 Crioceris asparagi | reverse complement strand
CATTATCATAATTTTCAAAATGGAAGCAAATGGCAACAAAAAGAAACATTCCGAGCTACACATGTTTTTTTCTGCAATAAACAGCAAAACATGAAAGCTATATTACCAATTCAATAATTTCTCTTGTGATATTATCCGAGTGAAATGGTTCTGAAAACCATGCAACGAATGAAAAACACACCAACAAAGAACTTAATTACTCCACACACATATATAACCGCAGTCACTTATTGTCTCAAAATATTAATCTCAATAATGTTATCATTTATCTTCGTTCAAAGGCAAGCGCATCATTGCTCGAATGAATGTTAATAAATTATATGTCATTGTTATTACGCCTAATTCTTCTCGAAAACAGAGATAGAGCTTGAGAGAGTGAGAGACAATAGAAAAAAAAATCATTGACTTTGCCATTGAATAATAGCAAGTGTTTGTTTTGCCATCAAGTAGCCAACGTTGAGTGCATACTAATTAAGCGAAGTTAATTACAACTTCCTTCTTTTTCATTCAATGTAAATTCACCATTATACTTATTATTATTATTTTATCTATCTTCTCTCGAATTAGTTACAACCGAACTAGACAGCATCTAAAACTGCTCATTATTTTCCGCCTCTTAGCTCTTTTCTATTGTTTTAACAAAGTATCTAAGTACAACCTTGTTAACAACACCTCTGGTTTTGTAATGGAAATGAGTGGATTTTGTTCAAGCGTGGCTCACAAAAAAAAGGTGTATAAAAACAGTGGAAGGAATAATCCGCTGAATGCTATTTAATTTCAGATTACTGGAACTATTTGAAATAACGGAATATTTCTATAATGCCAAGATATCCAAATATATTAGAACGTTTTCTTGAATATGTCAAAATATTTGGTAATAAATTGAATGATTTATTTGTCTGAATTATTCGATCTTTGTTATAAAAGCTTCTAAAAAGACTCAGGTTTCTGGCTTCTGTAAACTACTATTAAAATATTTTCTCAAAATAAACATGAGATTTCATTCGTTATTACCATTACCTTATTTATTATTTTCATTCTTCTTGTTTATTAAACATCTTCAAACTATGTTATCAGCACATTTTGTGTTTGAAATCATCCGGAAACTTTGTCAGTTGACTAGCGATTAGCTCATTTGGACTATTTATGTGTTTCAACGAACGGAGTCATACTTTATCAAAAATATCACACTTACACCCAATGGGTTGACATTGACGGACCAAAGACGTGACGTCACGACCAGACGCCATGAGATCAGAGAGTGTTTTGGCGTTCAGTTTTTTAACTTAAAATAGAAATGGCATTTTCTCAGTACAAGACCTTTATGTTTTGCAATGATAAGATATTTTTATAAAACAGTAGATAATTCCCAACATCCTAGAACAGTTTTTCAAAATTAGCGTCATCATGCATACTATGTCAACGGGTACAATGTATAGTACTTAATCATCTTGTTTTTACGAAAGCTTAATATGATTAATTAATTTTTCTAGATCTTAACTAAACTTTTTGCTGTGATGTTACTATAGATTTAGTACTAGCCAGTGGGAGATTTTTTACATAAATTTTTATCAAGCCTTATTTTTAAATTAATCAGGAAAAACCATTACGTGACCTTGAGAGTCCAACATTTCCCTGTAAATAATGCTTTTGTAGGCAGAAGTGCGAGGTCCGCAAGGTACCACTCTCACCTCTGCAAACTACAGTTTGCATTGATTTTATTATGAATGATCTCGGTGTTGAAGAAAGATAATTCTGCCAAAAGAGCTCATGCTCAAGTTAGTTATAGAAAAGTTTATAGAATACTATAAGTTGGGTCACTCTTGAAATGTCCTTTGTCGTCAGCTCGAAAGTACATTTTTTTGTGTTTCGCATAAATCATACGCGCAGTGACAGATTATATTGCCGGAGACAATAATACCAGGGTCAAACCGAAGCAATGGAACCTACAAGGGATGTCGGATATTTATGCAATAGAAATAAAAACACATTTTAAGATTTGCCCAATTTGCTGATAATATCTACTTAGTTTATATCTAATATAATTATAGGTTAATTAATGAATGTTTAATTGATCATTTTCAGAGAAAACACGTTTCAAAATGTAAAATTATAATTTTTATTAAAAAACCTACACGTAACACAAATGAGACAAATTAAAGATATAATAATTAATTACTCACAAAATAAGTACATTTAAGAATTTTAGATAATTAGATTACTTATTTGGTATATAATAGAGAATAATATACCTAAATAGAAAACATCTATAAGTTGTCTATATTAAAATTTTACAAGTATTGAGCTTAACATTCATTTTACCACCACCTATGCCTTGTAAAGAAAGATACGTAATAATCGAAAGGAAATTGTTGACAAGGATGAGAGAAAGGAGTTTTCTTCCTTCAAATACTGCCCTAATCCTTTCTGACTAGCTGTATATTGGAGACATTTTCTAAGAAAATATTTTCCATCAATATCACATGGTCAACAATATCCTTTGATGGTACACTTAAACCACCAAACTGTTCATCCGTCGTCTTGTAATCTTAATCATCATTTCTGCGGAATTGCTATATTCTACAAAAACGTTACATAAATGACGATTCAAACTTTTCTTTATGAGATATTCTGTGACATAAACCAGGGCGTTTCTTTCTGGACATATTTTATATTTCTATAGACGCTTATGCAAACTTTTAAAGGAGTAAATTTTGAAGAAGCAGACGGAGCAAAGACTTGATCTGGTCGTTCCTATTCACAATATTTATTGATTGAAAGTTATTGATACTCATAACGCACGGGGACATACACTATATGTTCTGAACTCAACCACAGTTCACAGCGAAATGAGACAATATATACACAATAAGAAAGCCCCCAGACACTCGCTGAACTCGGCAGTTATTACATTAGTGTTTTGGTGGGAGTGACCCAACTTATAGTATTCTGTAAACTCTTAGTTTTAGTATGTGAGTGATCAACTTTGGCGACGTCCTTTCACAGAAAAGGAACTTTCTTTTATTGTATGCTAAGGCAATCACTATAGAGCAATAATATGAAATAAAAACTCATTTTAACAACATTTTATCATTTGTTCTAACCATACTGACCAACACTACTAAACGTGACAATAATTTTTGCCATGCTTCAACAAGTTGGCACCTGATCAATCCCGCGGTGTGTTTCCATTGTTTTTATATACAAAAATGATGCGATCACCCTCGGAACATTCCATTTGTTTTATTTTGGTCAGCTATAGGTTTAGGTTGTGTGTGAGTGTGTATATGTGCTAGGGAGTATATGTCAGCGTTAGGGGCAGAAATAGATGGAGGATTTTATTATTGATTGGTTGGTTGGAATCAATCGCCGAACAGGTTAAATGGTGGGCACACTCATACACATACATACACAAACAAACATTCACATTGACCCGACAAACGTTAACTTTGAACTATTTACTGGATGTTCGAACGATACACGACGAGGTCGATGGTATATAAAATATAAAGTGAATAATTCGTATTGGTCTTGTCAACATAATAATCGTATAAACGTGAAGAAATAATTGAAACGATGTCGAGATGTTTGTTTGCCTCTTGATAATTATTTTATTGCGAAATTCTTACCGAAAAGAGAACATGAGATTATGGATCTATTTTCAATATTTCAGGAAATATTTTTTTATGTTGATGAAATTTCTTACAGGTAGTGCAGGCAATAATTGCAATATACATTAATTTAGGTCTTTGTAACTCTATGAGATTCGGGAAAAAGTGTCCCACAACATTTTACACAAACAAGTACCTTCTCATTATCTGTCTTAATGAATAAAGACTGTCAAATTGACTACAGCTCTTGATCTGCCAGTTTGCCATAATGTGTGAGCCTCATAAGAGATGAAATCTAAAGTGGTGCGGCGCCTAAGTCACCGAAGGTTGTTAAGTATGAGTTTAAGTTTTTATGCAGTTATGCCTTTATGTTTTGTAATGATGTAGTAACCATGGTATGGTCACTAGTTGTCATTTATGTTCAGTGAAATCTAACAATTTACTAGGTATGGCTAAACACTTGCTTCAACACCGTTTCGTTATTGTCCAAAAATGTTACGAAAATGGTCGTTCTTTTGTGAACGCTTTTCACGCACTTCGCGAAAACTTTGGTCTAAATAATCACCCTTCTGTGTTTGCAATTCGTCGCATCGTTGAGAAATTCGAAAGTAATTTTACTCTTCACGATGTAAAAACACAAGTAGGTAAGACGCCGAAATGTCAGAACTGTTGAGAATATTGCTGCTGTAAGAGCTAGTTTTGCAGAAGATCCAAATTTATCAATTTTCGGGTCGTGCTCAAGCGTTAGGACTTCAAAAAACAACAATTTGGTGAATTTTACGAAAAGATTTTAAATTAATATTGTTTTGACCCAAGAACTTGAGCCAATGGACCATTGTCGGCGCCGCCAATTTGCTGCTTGGAATTTAGAACGACTTGAAAGAGATCGCAATTTTGCGGAAAAAACTCATCATATCATATCAAAGCTCATTTTTAGTTAAGTGGTTACGTAAATAAGCGAAATTGAGGTTTCTGGTATGAAAACAATCCACAATAGATTCACGAGAAGCCTTTGCATCCCCTGAAGATGTGGTTTATGGCATGGTGGTATCGTTGGACCTTTTTTTCGAAACGAGGTTGGATTTACAGTTACAGTGAATGGTGAACGATACCGACAGATGCTGGCATTTTTTATGGCCAAATTTGTATGCGCTTGATTTAGAAGATATGTGGTTCCAGCAAGACGCCGCTACATGTCACACTGCCGATGAAACTGTTGCCATAATGCAAGAAAAGTTTGGAGAAAGGATAATTTCAAAGAATTCAACTGTTGCCTGGCCTCCAAGAAGCTGTGATTTGACTCCTTTAGATTAGTTTTTGTGGGGTTATTAAAAACCTAAGGTTTATGCAGGCCACGAACACTTGATGCTTTGAGATTGAACACTGAACACTGCATTTGTGATACTAGCCCGATTTATTGCACAAACTCGTCGAAAATTGGATTCGTCGAATTCACTCTAGTATACGAAGCCGAGGTGGACATTTAAACGAAATGCTATAATTATATCTGAAATCATTTCTATTTTATTTCATTTTAAAATCATAACGTTCTTATTGGAAAACCCTTTTATATACACAGCTAACAAGCGCCCAACAGTCCGATAATCCCTAGAAATTAGCAAAGAAGTCAAAATATCTTTTTCTTTTTTCCTCACATGCATGTATACGAAGATCCGCACAAAAAGGAGACACCGATAAGCGCTCGTTATTCCATGCAAATAATTTGAATTTTGACCAACCTTTTTTTAATGGATCTCTAAATCTTAACTAACATATCTTCCAAGATTCAGTCAGTCAGTTACAGTACTGTTATCAAGCTATCAATTAAATCTCACTTGACTTTAGAAAATGAGAACATGTTTTTGCTAGAGTCAGACGGAAAATTAGTTGTCATGAATATAGGGTGTGTTCGAATGACCAGTTAAATAAGCAAACGGTCAAAAACAACTTTAATTATAACACAACTCTGAAAACAACTACTCGGTGAGCAAATCCATCCCACATTGGATTACATCATAGCTCTGATAAGTGCAATATTATTGAATCTTTATTCAATACAAATATGGCAAAACCCTCTGACTCTTATGATTTCATTTCATTCGTAACACATCAAAGGTGAATCAAGTGTATGATAGCCGTTTTCGTTCTCATTAGAACTCCAGATACACATATTATGACTCGTGAATGTGTCCGAGGATGTCAAAGCACTCGCTGAGAAGTCGATACTAGACCGACTGATACCCAATTCATAGGTGGCGCTAAAAGTTGTACCCCGTACCATTACCAATGCGGGTTGGAGTATTTTCGTTCAATGAGTAGTTGTTTTCATCATAGTAGGTAATAGTATTACCCATGTATCTACAGTTGATCAGTCATTTATATTTTAACATATTTCACATTAGAAATCTTCACATCTTCTCCCATTGAAGAACCATAATATTTACATTTGTGTGACTGATGCTGACTTTTGACTATTTTCTAATTCAATCACAGTCGACTTCTAACACAACTTAAAAATGGATGTAGGGTACTAAACTAAAAAAATTCAGAATAAAACTTCTTAAACGAAGTTACCTTTATTTTTATTTTTTATATGATAAAATAATTAAAATAGGGGTTATCTCTTACGGAAAAAAATACTTTTGAAATTTTTTAAAATTAGATTTTTATTCTTAATTTTTGAGCACCATGTAATAATAATAATAATCAAATTAAATAATTTGGGTTTTTTAAAGGAAAAATGTATTGTATTGGTATAATTTGAAATATTTCAATAACGGTTGTACTTTTACATGAAGGTAGGAATTGAATGAATAACCGGAAGTACCAAAATGTTTGAAAATATTTTAGCCGAGTACCTCCTATTTACTTTAGTATAGTTCTCAATTTTCTCAAGTTCGGTTCATTCTCAGTTTTTTATATATCAATCGATGCACAGTTCCCGGAGGGACACTGTGTATAGAAAGAAGCAGATAAATTAAACGTTTCAGTATTACTCAGAAGAATAATAGTAGGCACCGAGAATTTTGTTTTGGAAGTAGACAAGTTATCTTAAGTTGGATATTTTCTGACGTTTCTACTAAAAGTAAAATGTTAAAGACTTGGGAATCTTTCACTGTTATCATTCTGCTACTCCGGATCGCTGCAACTCTCGATATATTTAATAATTGAATTATCCACGGAGTGTTTCTTGACGTCTCCAATAATAAATCATAATTTATTGCAGAGTTTCAAATGTTTCATTTGCTTAAAAGGGGGCTAGGGTTAACGTCATTGTTTCAGTCATATATTCAAAGAATAAAGGTAGTACATATATTTTCTAATTATTTTTCAAGTGTGAATCTGTAATGAAGTTGCACCTATAGCATTTATCTTTTTAATTAACATATTAAAAATGCCGGGCTGCGATAAAACTCTTTTTGTTCTTTATAATACACTTTGTTTAAAGTACATACCTATATGCGTTTATATTATACCATATCAAAAACAAACACATAATATATACCAAGGTCTCGATTTAATTTATGAAAATTTATACTAGTTGCCTGTCTGTGCATGTACAAAATGCAACTCTTGCGATAAATGTTAATATTTGGAACAGTATATAAGATAATGAGCGATTATGATAGGAGAGCTCTGTTTAAATCACACAGCATTGTTGTCAATTGTCAACACCATAAAAAGCATAATAATGACTTTTGTTTGTATATTGTCGTCTTCGTACCTGTAAAAAGATGTCATCAAGAAATTTTCGTATAAACAAATGGTTTTGCTATCTTTGTATATGAACTCTTTTTAGTTTCATTTATAATTTACTTCAATTTAAAAACTTCAATTTACGTCCCCTTAATGAAATGATTCCCAAAAATATTAGTAGATATTTTGTTTTTACCTTGGATGTTCTGTCCGTAACCAATTTTGTATTTTTTTTCTACTACTAGTAGACAGATACTGCAACAAAAAATACGTTTTCTCAAAATATAATTTCCTTCTAAATGCTTGTTTATTCTAGAGCAACACTTAAACGTATAGTACGCACACTCCTTGTACCAACAATATCTGGTCGGACTGATTACAGTAGTATCTAGTTATTTGTAATTAATCCAAAACGTTAGAACGATTAAAAATTGGTTTATGTGTAAAGATGATTTATGGTAAAAATAAAGGAATAAAAATCTATGTTAACGAAAAAAATCTCATCATTTGCATACAGTGATAACAGTGTAAACAATAGAATCTCATAAAATGTGTTACATTACTACCAATGTGGAAACTTTAACTTTTGTGTAGAAATCTCCAATAATTTCATAAAATGTTTGTTTGTGTTTGACAATGACATGATTGAAAATTTAAAATGAAATTATCGATTTTTATATGAGAATGTCTTTGTGTACATTTTTATATCTAAAACTTGGAAAATATATGAAAATATGTTTTTCCTGGTAAACTTATTGTCCCAACCATTTTAAATTCTATCTGACGAAAATGTTATTTTTAGTCTTATTTTGATATATTTAGCTAAATTAGACCATTTCGACTTTAGTTTAGAAGAAATTTGAGATTTTCAACGATTTTCATTAGAAAATGATCTAGAAAACAGGGTTTTTCGGCCGTAACTCGAAACCAGAGTATCAAAACTTCTCCAAAAACAATAGGGCTCTTTCTTGGGCCGATACCAACCAACAACAAGAAAGCCTTGGTCGAAATTCGTTTCCGTAAAATTGTACCAAGTAGGTAGGGACAATACTCAAACAAGCATGGTTACCAAAATTTATGTTACGGTTGAAAATGTGAGTTATTAACAAATTGAAAATAATATTTTTGTTATAAATAGTATTATCTAAAGATCTTTATGAAAAATAATTAGAATAAAACACAAATCTCATTAAATAAAATAATTGCTGGTATTCATAATTCATTGTAAGACATTTTCTTATTTTCCAGCAAAATACTTCTAATAGTAGATATCACTGTTTTGGATTTTCTACTTTGTAATGTAAGAAAATTAAGTGGTCCAATTAACTGACATAAAGACTCCGACTTTTATAATTTACATCATTTGAAACAAATGTGAAAATTTTAATTTTATAGATTTTTGTGACACATGAATAACTCCTTAGGTGTTATACATTTTTGATTTCAGCTTTTTAAACCCTTTCCAACCAACTTAGCTATTTTAAAAAATGAAGGTACATGAAAATGGAGTCCACCTTATTTTGTATTGAATATCTAGCTATCAAAAAAAATCGATAAAATATCTTTGAACTTTTACCTGCATATTTAAATAACATTTGGTAATTATCGAAATGAATTTTTTAATTTTCAATGTTCAATGCTCCTATGAAGAAAGTTTAGATAAAATCTGAAATATAAATAGCCTTTAATTGTGATTTTTTTAACTGTACTTTATCTTTTGGTAAATATGTAACTATGAAAAAGTGACGAAAAAACAAAAAGTAGAGTGCAAGACTTTTTAATTTAATTTTTTTACCGACATTTCCTGCAAACTAGATGACGATAATAATTTCTCTCTTCAGATGTTCATTTGTAGGCTTCCGTGTATTTGATGTCTCATTTTTCCATTTTATCAGAATCGAACGGAAAAAAAGTTGAACTTTGGTGGGGTAAAATAGAAAATTAAAAGAAATATTTTCTTCAAATGCTTTCCCTGAAATATTAAATGAATAGGCTGAGTATTTTTTCTTAATGAGATAAATAGCTTAGAATATAAAACAAATATACAGCACCTCCTTATCTCTAATGATGTACTGATTGTAAAATTAAAATTTTAAAAAATAAAGAATATATGGCTTCACTTCACTCAAAATTTACATAAATACCTATACGTAAATCCTATTATGTACATAACCCTCTGCAATCGAGCTCGTCTCGCATTAGACCGATTACTTGCATCCTTTTTGTTGTTTCAGATTTCTTCCATATAACTTATCTTCGTTCAAAGCATCCTAAACATTACCAGCTCGATGATGCGATCATAAGAAAAGAAAAAAATTGGCATTCACCCAAACAACAACGACTTCTTTCATAATCAACCCGACAAGTATCATCATATGTGTATATATTATTATGGTCTTTGTACTTGAGAGAAGAAACTAACGCTTCGATTGTTCCGAAAAATGTGCATCATCTAACGATTTCTCTATGCGCTCAGTTATCTCTAGACGATTTTCTCTGTCTCCACTTAGATATATATATATATATATTTGTTATAGAAGAAAAGAGCTTTTGTTTGATGATTTTATATTATTATAGAAATGGAATGGAGAACACGTGTCGTTCAGTCGGCCATAAAAGAATGTTATATAGATAGACAAGTAAGTAAAATATATATGCCTATCGTAGTACAGTGAAACTGTAAAAATGAGTAGAATTCGGGACCAATTAAGAATTATTTGCATTGATCATATCTTTTAAGGTAGATACAAAAATACCCGCAATTCGCAATGTTCAGTTTTCAGCCTTAATATATTAACAATTCAAACAACGTAGGTGGGTATAACTACCGCTTGAATCAGAGATTTTGAATTTGGTCTCGAAGAGTTTTCTACCAATACCTGATATCTTACTAGGGTTCTGTGTAAGCTGACAAAAGGAACGCTTATAGACTTGCTTTTTTCGCCCGATACGTCCACCCCCTTAACTCCGAAAGTCGCTAAATACGAGCTTTGAAAAAAAATGGGTTGGTAGGTTTTTAATTTCACTGTGGTACATTGCAGTTGATTTGTTTTCTTACACGTTATAAAAAAGTATAAGCCTTAAGTTTAGGCTATATAGAAGCTCGGTCGTATATAAAAGGTGTTCAAAAAAATTGGGTCAAACTAGAGGGCTTTCAATATGAAAAAAAAAATCGATTATATTAAAAGGAACACATTGTATTTTATTAACACCTTTTATTAGCTTCACTTGTATGTTTGTTTGTTTGCATGTAATCAAAGTCTTTGAGCTCGATTTTGCACTACATTGAGCCATCCGATTTTCATTAAACTTTGCACACCTACCAATGACTGGTGACAATGCAATAATTTCATGTGCAGGTGCGAGTGCGACTCCTTGATGGGGGGTTCCATACCTATATCTCTGAGCTCTATGGATGGATTTTCAATAAGCATGTGAGTTGGTAGGATATGTGATTGTGTGTAAGTGCGAGTGGGACTCTTTGGTGGAGGGTTCTATACCTATGGGTGTTTTTGATTTCTGAATAAATTTTCGAAATTTCTATCTGTATTCGGGTGGGATGTTTTGTGATGTTGTGTACGTGCGAGTGGGATTTTTCGATGAAAGGTTTCATACTTATAGTTGTGTACGTGCGAGTAGGATTTTTTGGTGAAGGGTTTCATACCTATACCTCTCGGAGCTTTATTGATGGATTTTTGTAGAATATCCGATATGAATATGTGTTGGAGGATTTGCGATGGAGTTTAAGAGTGGGACTATCTAGTGGAGGGTTCCATACCGTCCTCGTATACCTATTTGATTATGATTGTCTATATCTCACTCCCTACATTCGTGCATCGCTTTAGTAGCAAACCGTACTAAAAATTATAAAATAAATAATAGTTTAAAAAACTCAAAAAACATGCTTTAATAGCAACCCAAACTAAAAATTAGCAAATAAATATTATTTAATGAAAAAAGCGTGGAGTGGTTTCTAAGTTAAGTTTTTAATGAATACTTATATCAGTATCTATCAACACAAAATATTTATATCAATGGACATCAAGCACCCCACGCTTTTTTACATTAAAATGATATCGTATTTATTTTCAAATTTTTAGTTTGGTCTACTATTAAAGCGTGTTTTTTAATTTTTAAACTATTATTTATGTTAGCATCACATTCAGATTTTTCACTCTATCAATCCATATAAGCATTCCCTATATCTAAATATGTTATATATGATATGAGAAATTATTCATTTTGACCTTGTATTTTAATGAGCATTTATATTTCATTAATGTAGTATAGTGTCAATATTTATTCCCATTTGATACAATTTAAAACTTTATGGACATACCTGAATCATGAAGTTAGTTTTCTGGTAAATATAGAATCAGTCCACTTTCACATTTTAAGCGGAGTCTTTCTCAACTAATCCAAAATTGTTGAGAAAAAGTGAGTTTGATATCTAATAATAAATAAATTCCTGGATGCAAATCTTGCATTGCAGTGATTATAAGTTAACGATTTGATGCTTTCAAAAAGTTACTTCAGCTAATGATTTTTTCCGAATATGAAAGCATCATCAATCTATTCTCGGCCCCGAAAACTACTTCTGCAATTTTTTTTACGAAATCTGCGCAGCCATTTTTGAAATAGCTAATATGGACCTTAAGGGTCGCACCCACAATATATGTGAGTATCACCAATCGCTTTCTCGTCCCCGAAAACCAAGTTCAGGAATTTTTTATCGAAATCTGTGAAACCATTCTAGAAAAAGATTGTGAACCTGGAGGGAGGCACCATCGCGCATTTTCTTCAGAAAAGTCATCAATCTCGTAGATACATTAAAAACGTAAAACCTTATTTGAATAACAAATTTGATCAGAACCTTTGGAGCCGTTTCCGAGATAGCCGAAATATATATAGGGTGTGATTGAATGCCGATAATTAAAGTTTTAAGAAAAAACCTTCTAATAATCAAGGGCCTTTTTTGACGTAAACATTTTATACCAGTGACGTCTGTACGGGGTTTGAACTTATTATTTTTTGAATAAAAAAATTGTACACCACTGATTTTTCTGAAAACCAAATTAAAATCCCCATTTGGTCCATAGACTTACTTAAAAAAAACAAATTCTCCACTTCATTGAGACTGCTTTTGATTGTTTGTTGAAATTTGGTAGGCACCCACCATGCGTAAAAAAAATGGAATGAAGAACGCTTTTATATTAAAATTCTTCAAGCTTACCTAATCGAAGTTTCAATCTAACTATAGATTATGATACCAGATATATAATAAATATACACGATGATGCATTATCAGGCGCATCCAAATAGCCAATATATTTTATCAAGAAACTGGATACACCCTAATCGATGTCCCGTTCTGGCAATGGACATCAATTAACTTTAGTGGCTCGTAATGTCCAAGATTTAATTAGCATGTTTACAGAGAGAGAGATATAGAGACAGCGCGGGTGAACGTCGTCGTGGACATATCGTAACAGGCATATATATATATATATATATATATATATATATATATATATATATATATATATAATATACCTACGCCATCTTGATATCCGAACAGACACATAGTCTAGTCATCATAGTCGTGATTTTAGCTCTGTGAAGACAAGTTTTGAATATACAAACATACAAAATTTGTGGCTATTTTGAATGCTAATTAGGTGCCAAGTTCAAAAATTACCCTTAAAAAATAACCTATCAAATATTATTATCTATATCTATATCTACACTAATAAATAAAATCGAAGTGTCTGTTTGTGATATCAAAATAACCGGTTTTAATGATTTGCATATAAGAAGTATATGGGACACTAATAACAAAACAGCATTTTTTATAGTTTTTGTCTGTTTATTTCGGCTAATCTCCGTAACGCCTGAACCGATTCTAACGGGATTTTCACGGGCAGGTAGCTAATGTTATAAGGAATAACTTAGGAAAAAATCTATACAAATGAATAATCTCGTAGTGATGTTTGTAAATTGAAAATATCAGGTTTTAACTAATTGCATATGGAAGTATATGTGTTACTAATAACCAAAAAAGTAATTTTTCTAATTTTTATCTGTCTGTTTGTTCCGGAGAATCTCCGTAACAGCTTTACCGATTCTGACCGGATTTTCATTGCCAGTCAAATAATAAATTGATTACCTATTAGTAGTTTAGTTGGGTATACATCATATATCAAATTTGTATGTCTCTTATCCTGAAAGAGTGTTTAATTTCTTATGAATTCTAAATGAATAAAGATAACCGCAGGTATGAATATTGATTTGTGATTTTTTTTTTCATAATCTTTTCAATATTATTGCTGCTTAATATTGTGTAAGAGCGGAAAGATGATTTCGATTCAGTTCCAGTCTGAATCTATTAATCTTGACCGACAAAAATGAGGAGGTATACACTTCTGTCGTATGTTTGCTTTTTTATTAGTTTTTTATGTATAGCTATTTGCGCGTTTTGCATCGTAAACGTGCTCCGATTTTAATTAATTTGAAAGAGGAGAGTTGAGTAATGGTCCCATATTTAGAAAAACTCAAATCCGAAATCTCTTTTCCCCCAAGTGACAGGGGACAATTTTTCTCGATAACGAAAAATCTGAGACGGCACAATCAAAGATGAGACCATATGAAGAAACGTTTAAATTCTACGTTTTTAAATAGTTTTTATTAAATAGTTTTTATTACTTTCGGTTCTTGTATCAATGGACTACGCAGCGATTTCTCAGGCCCCATACGGTCTAGAGACTTGATATTTCGAATTCGTACTTAGATCGCAGACATCTCGCCGCCTGTTAAGCTCCAAGTGTGATCCAATATTGGTATTTATAATTATCTCATTCAATCTCATTCAACCAAGATCATTATTTTGTCGACATGGAACGACAATGGGATCCGTCACTGGAATTACGCACGAGCATGGAGCGTATATATACGTCTCGTTCTCTGGTATATAGGTACTTTCTGGAAGATTGTCTATGGTTATGTCGCAATTGTCAGACGTCAGTCGTTATTGTTAATTTAAAGTTTAATTTTGTGTTGTGGTAGACAAACAGTAATTTGTTATGGAATTGCTGTTGCTGGCAAACACATATACATAAGTATAGTTAAAATCAAGAAAAGGATAGTAATAGTAGGTACTCATCGGTACGGTTTAAATCTTAAATGCCCAATAAAAACTATTTTTAATTTTTTTTCAAAAATTTCACTTGTTTCAAATGAACTACGGTTACAGCAGTGGTAAAGACTGAAATATATGTATTTCCGCTACATGGAGGGGGCATTTTTTGAAATTGGAAATATGACGGCCAAATTAAAGAAGATATTATATGTAGCAACATTTAAATTGATCATTTTTCAAAAAAAGCTACGGTTTTCGACTTACAGTAGTGGTAAAGTTTGAAATATGTGTCACACTAACAAGTACAAGCAAATGATATAGGTATATGGTTAATCTATAAGCAGGTACTATCTTCTTTGTTATAAGTGAACGTTCAACGATTTTCATGACTAATGTTACACTCAAAAGCAAAAGTGTGAAACAAATATTTTTTACCAAAAATGTATCAGTTGGGGCACTGAGAAATACAAAATTAATTCTATTGGTCCCGGTTCTTTTGAAGTTGGTACCAAAAGTCCATAGAATTAATATTATTTTGTATTTTCCAGTGCACAAACTAATAGAGTCAGTCCAATTTTTCGTAAAAAATATTTATTATAAAAATTATTTGGGTACAATCAACGGAAAAAAATACCCCAATTCTGTTAAAATTCACGTAATCTATGTAATATTTAGACAGACTTTGCTTACCTGTGCAGCAATTTATCTCTTCCTGGGATCTTCCGAAACAAGAATAACCAAATGATTCAAACGAACTGAAACTGAGAGTTGATGAATGACGCGGCAATTATCAATTGACTTCATTCATTTCCAAATGTTAAGGTATCTATCTATCCGGAGTGAGGTTCAAATATATTTCTGTGGACATTTTCTATATTTGTTAGCTGTCATCATCAAATTAGTTCAGGAGGGTTTTGAATTTGTTTTCAATGTTGATCAATAAAATATTTCTGCTCCAAAAATTGACAAGTGTTATGATTTAAGTAAAGACATGCGGATACATTTTTCCCGTATTTACACGGCATGTAAAGTAAACCTAATTTTTATACATATATAAAAATAATAATTCAACAATTTGAAAAAGCAGAAATAATTAAAAAAACAGAGAACGCAAGTACTAATTAGGTGCTCAATTCAAAAGTTAGAAGCTAATAAGCTGTCAAAAGTAGTTCATAATGATATTGTCAAGTATATTCATCACATATTTATATAATAATTGTATGGTAATCCTAGAGGTGTATACCAGTTGATTTCAGGGCCGATAATAATCATCAATTTTTAACATAAACTGAAAGCTAGTCGCCGTTTATAAGCCTCTAATTATATGATGATAAGATTTGATGCTTTATTATTTCTGGATGATTTCGTGTTAGGTTCACGTAAAGCTACCACAAAAAGTATCAATAATAAATACATTTTTTCAGATTATTTGCACCTAAACTTTGGCACTTAATTATTACTTGAAGTTTTATTTCGGTTTACTTTTAGAAATTTATCTTTCACCAGAATTATCAACTCTAAAAATAAGTATTAAGTAAGGATTACTGGGAAAGGAGTCCCTAAGGTAACGAGTGACTATTCACTATTTCGCTACCACTAATGTAGATATGAATATCGAACAAAATTGTAGCATATCATCTGATAAAAAAAGTTGACAATCGCAGGTTTGACATATGTCATTGTAGAGATAATTTGCGAGCAATAAAAAAAATTAGGGTTTACTACACTTTTTTATTGAAATAAAAAGGGTGGTAAATTTCCCACTAAACTGCGATTTAAACCGAGAATTCAGTATGGCCGTGTACAGAAAATTTATTTTAAATGGTGAAACGGCACATAAAAACTGTTGAGATAAACCCAAGCGGCCCAATTTGATTGAGACACTACCTGATGGCAACGATGAGCTCCATAAGACGGCACACTGCATTCTCATTGTGAAATGCACTATAGGACAGCGTGCCGCCACATAGTAACGTGATAGGGCAAACGACTTATGTAGATACTAACTGTCAGAATTTATTCGAATCCGTTTTTTGAAGACCCTCAATTATTTGGAAGATGAGCAATCATCAGATAAGAAAAAAAATGTGATTTTTCATGTATGAACATTTTATTTCTATGTCGACTGGTCTAATAAAGTAGATACACTTAATCGCGTTATCGGGACAGCAGAATACAAACAGTCACAATTCAATTATACACGATATCTTCGATGATGGTGGTATAGTAGTGCATCATGACTGCTGTTGTTGTTGTTAAGGTTCGTGATGAATGCACCGGATGAATTATTGTCTAGACTACGGAAAAGTAACTGCTGCTAGGATATACCTATAGTTAATATACGAACAAAGTAAATTATTAAGTGTTGTGGAAGCCGATATTGACAATGATGTATTATTGCGAATGAGAGACGTTCTCACAAAGTCAAAATGAAACTTTAATGGTTCTGTTGTTTATTTGTAAGGTCATGTCATGGATCAATTTCCATTAGAATTGGCCTATGGTATAATAGTAGTTTGTTGTTTCATGTTAATGATGCATGTGGTGGTAACTCATTATAGAACAAAACGTGTAGATTAAATTTTAGATTTGATCCTTTTTCAAAGTTCGATGACATTGAGCGAATTTACTAGCTACAATGTGGCGAATTCAATAGATCCTAGTATACTCGTTCATGTTGAGTAGCTCATTAGCAGATAGTTAACTATCTAGGAGGAAAGGTGAAATAATGTAAATTTGATGAGTAATGTGTGTGTTTGGCTGAAAATAGCTCTAGAATGGCGCTGAAAAAGAAACAGGCGATTGCAAAAGTTTGAGCATCTCCCCATAATTCAATAGTAGTAAATTATGGTTCCACTTGTGCAACGGACGCATGCAGCCGCAGCTGCGTTTGCTGCATCTAGTGTCTAGTCAGCTTATTTTGAGCTTACATGCTGAAAAGATGAATCTTTATGCATTATTTATACATATATTATACATTATCTTGACATTTTTTAGCCATACTGTCCTAAAAACAGTTAGATGTGATATCAATTGAATGATTGCCATTTGTTTATCATAGGAGAAGTGTTTTTCACCACTTTTCAACTAACAAACACCCAAAAACACGTAATTTTGCAACGACTGCTGCATTCTGGGTCCAGACTGGTCCTCCTCGCAGACGATACAGCCAACGCTTGTAATGCGACCTACGCTCTTGCAGAAACAATGCCGAAAGGATGCACGGCTACAAAAGTCCTTGCAATTGCTGCATGAGCGGCTGTATACATTTGCAGCACAAGCATTACCAAGCATCTATCACTAGCAAAAGTAACGAGCATCATCGGTAGCTATTTTCCGTCAGATGTACCCAATACTTTCATCATTTGAATAATTATAACGGCTGTATTGTTTCGATATCTACTGCTGACTACTAAAGTATTTCTTGCTACATACTTTACTTTTCACTGGCTTTTTCATTTGTTACTTCCTCCCTTCTAGATATAACCCTGTCTCGTCTACAAGATTTTATTGTTTTTCGAAGTATTCCTCATGAAAATTGATGCACTTCTGTATGCGCTCAAACCAATTGACAAATCTGTTATTCCACTCGTTTTTTGGTATTGTCAAAATTGCATTATTAAAGGCCACGACTGCTTCCTCAGTTGACTGAAATCTTTGACTACGCAGTCCATTCTTGATTTTTGGAAAAATACCTACAGAAATCCTTGGGGCTTAGGTCGAGACTGTACGGAGGATGGTCTAATAATTCGACGTTGTGTTGGGTTAAAATTTGATGTTTTTTTGGGCTCTGTGCGAACTTGCATTGTCTTGGTGGAGGATGATTCGTCGTTCGGGTTTCGTTTTACGAAGCTCAGCGATGGCTCTCTGCAAACAAATGGTTATTACCAATCGGCAGCAACAGTCCTTTGATCTTCCAGAGGAATTGTTGCTACATGACCTGCTTTTGAGACAAATGTCGCGACCATCTTTTTGGATACACTTCGAGAACGGATGTATTTTATTGGCCTTTCTTCATCTTGGAACACCTAAACAGACGACTGACCTTTATTTTCGGGTTCATATGAGTAAATCCACCTTTCATCATCATTGCCTATCCTGTAGACGTTTTTAGAGTTTCCTACCGGAAAGTGGTCTGGAGTTTTCTGACATCAAATGACCCTAGCCGCTATCTGTTTTTCGTTCATCCAGCAGGGAACTAATTTTGTTGCCCCTAATTCTTCATGCAAAATGTTTTGAATTAAGTTCTTTGAAATCCCCAATGAAGCCTCAATCTCGCGATCATGTCACGTGTCGATCTCCCGGGATCAGCATGCTCGCTCACAGCATCGATGTTTTCGTGGGTGACAGCCGTTTTTGGTGCAACTGACCTTGAGTCGTCGCCAAGGCTAATCCGTCCACGCTTGAATTCTCCATACCAACAAGAAACTGTCTACTGATGTGGTGCTTCATTACTGAAAACAAATCAATTCATATTTACTAGACAAGACATTCTTGGTGAGCTAAATATCTTCAAAAGTTGTGAAAAATTATGGCGCGAAAATTTTCTCGTTTTAATACTATTGTTCGACTGATTCGTTAACTTGAAAAATTCTCCGGAGCTATAAAACTATATGTATCGCACTGACGTTTTGAATTTAGGTTAAGTAAAGACTGAGGTTAACTTTTGGTAAAGACATTCGATCAGTGTCGCCCTCTATGTTCTTGTATGCAAAACATGAGACAGTAGCCCTCTTTATGTAGCTGTGAAATAGCTTTTCTGCCTTGAATGTTCTATGCTCCATGTTTATCTTCAACCCTAGGTACTGTATTACATTTTCGAAAACAATGTTTGAGGTATCTTCTTCTATGAAATTGTTTTCAGTCTGAGTTATGATGACTTCAAAGCCCCATTCCTGAATATTCTTCAATTAGTTTTCTAGTGATAGGTATATTCCAGGTAATTTTTTGGCTCAGCTCAAATCTTGAGTCATATTCTAGGATAATTTTTATCCCGGAGAAGATTACCTATGCTCTTTACAAAAATAATCAAAAAGAACTCACACATGGTTGATTAAGGCGATGAAATCGACAGATTAAGGGTATGTTCTAGTTATAAATACATTTATTCCGCCACTTATCCTATCAAACTTTGTTCACATAATTTCGTGTATATAACCTATCCTAATGTATTAATTGTTATTCTTCAAAGGGGTCATCCCATCATCCATCATTTTCAACAATTCCATTGAGAGTCGAAGGTCAACCTCAACCTGAATGGATGACGCACATTAATTTCAATAAATTCGTTAAATTGTGTGTGCTATACTACCTAACACGACATTAATGACCAAGTGAATTCGTGATTATGGTTATTAAATTTTGACATCGAAATGGGTCCCGCATACATATACCTAAACGTCCAAAGGAATGGAAAATTAATCGAAAAAAATATAAACGACTATTTATAGTGAAATATCGTGAGCAGGTCTTCTATAGGTAGGTATCACAATACCCGCACACTGGCCTCGTCGATCGAATACTCACTCTACTTCTACCTGCCCTAGATACGGTAACGATCTGCCATTTTCTATGCAATACAAACATTGTGAGGGGAAAATTCGATAGCTACGAATGAATTTTGTGTTGTTTGTTGAAGCTTTGAAGAAAATCCGGGAAAGATTGAATCGAAAAGAATTTCTTTGAATTTTTGGGCCGATGACAATGAGCTTGACTATCTTTTTAATAGTATATCCAAACTCAATAATAAATTTTTGTAATAATAATGTAAAAGAAACAATTTTCACCGAACAAAGTATTTGTATATAAAGGGTACCATATATGATCGAATCAGTTCATGAACCAAGTTAATGAACCTAGTTTTGTAGTACAAAGGTACTATCATTGACATAACTTATTATTGACCGATCCTCACTGGTCACCACATCATTAATATAAATAATAAAAGTAGTGGCCCCAGAATCGAGCCCTGGAGGACACCCAAATCTATAATTTTCTGTTAAGAGTAATACTTTACACAATCTGTTTCTGCTACTTTAACCGACTTCCAAAAAAGAAGGAGGTAAACAATTCGGTTGTATGTTTGCTTTTTTATTTTTGTTTTTTTTTATCTGTAAGGTATTAGTTTCGATAGTAGTATAGCTAGTCTGGACCCCTTAGGACATATTTGCCAAAATATGTTTTTTGAAATGAAGTAATATTTTCTCCTCTCTCTTCGAACAGTTTAGACTTTTTTTGGTTTAACTCTAATTTGGTAATACGTGTATTATCGAATTCAGTCAACATCTACTTTGACGTTGATGATTTACAAACAAATAAAGAGTATTCCAGATAAATGACAAGAAAATTTTCGTCAAAAAACAAATAACATTAATCAATTAAATTTGGAAAACAAAAAATCGCAAATGGTTTACAACAACCATGAAGTGGTTAAATCAATTATCTAGGTACTATTTACTGATAAATTGAATCAATTTTATGATGGATCTTAAACAATCTTGTAAAGTACATAGTATAATAATGTATTTCAAAGTGATTCACCTTAATTTGAAGTTATTTGGTCAGCTAGTGCCAAGTAATATTCGAATCTTGTTTCGACGTGTCAAAAAAATCCTCAATTAACACCCAAAGTTGTTTGAATGAATCCAAATATATCACATTCGTTCATGAAATTACAACTAATTCTGATCAAGTGAAGAAATTACAGTATATTCCATAGCACACTTAGGATGATTTTTTTTATATCGCTTAATTCATAGAGTTGCTCGCCCACCCTAATTATGTTTTCTTAATTTCCAGGTAGACACGTGAAGGGTAGATACCATGGAGAGCTGACCTAAGGGGACATCATTTTTCTCCCCCCATCCAACTACCCAAACTAACCAACCACCACCCTTCGTTTTCGTCCTGTTGTTTGTTATATATATCTTTTGAGGAACTTGTGCGTAGAATTTAATTCAGTTTTTCTTCTTTCTTTAAACAAAATATTTTCCGGTAAGAAAATACTTTCTTAGTGGACATATAGTGCGTTAAATAAATAAATAGTGTTAGTTTCACGAGATGTAAAAAGTTCTTGAAAAAGATTAGATACTATAAATATATTACATATAAAATTAATTAATTATACATGACTATCGAATTTGAAGAAGACTGTCAATTTTGTTACCATACGTTGTGAATTGTGTGATCTGTTGTTGTTTGTTATATACTAGTAGAATTCGGAGTACTATTGTAGCAGATGAGGAGAGACTGAACAACTTTTGAAAAGGTGAGTTATCAAATTGCGTTTTTATATATTATTAAGGAACTTACTTGTTTATGATTATTTTCATTGATTAATGAGGTCAACTATAAGTAGGTATAATGTATTATTTTTTTTATAAAACAAGCACACATCTAAAGTATTCTACACATTGTTGTCTTCTTCTTTAATTGCTGTACTACTCGTACCCGAGTTTAGATAACTTCTCTGCCTTGACAGTGTTACCGCAGATAAGAGAATCTGAAGTTGAGAGCGGATTCCGAATCACCGATATGTCTCAAGATAAAGCTAGGGATCCTAATGATCACCAGTCACTTTTCCAAACAGTTTGCCACGCATGTGTGTAATAACCGCACTTTAATCATTTTCTTAATAAAATAGGTTTGTTTTCTTTAAAAAATCGTAAGTGGAACAAATTTCCGAACATAGTTTGCTATACGAGCTTACTAGCAGAAATCGTCACGTAAGAGAAAAGCGTTACGCTCCTTCCATTCGTCTTTCTCTTGCCGGCTCTCTCTGTCTCTTTCTCTCTATTATATACCTGTGTGTGTGCACGCTTGCAAGTATATAGGATTCGATTAAACAATCATCGTGCGCAGTCAGTTCTCTAAACTTAATTTAAAACACTGTAATCCTTTAACCACAATATATTATTTACACATGACAATTGTTTCGACACACTGTACCTTTCTCAAATGTTAGTATTAATTCAATAATAAGTGCCTACTTGAATAATAAGGATGGTAAACATAAATATTAATGACTAATGTTATCGAGCGATCCAAACAAAACTCATCCCCAGTAGGCCTTTGAAAATGAGAACATGTCTTTGCTAAACACAGATAGGAAGCTAAAAGTGACAAGTGATGTTTCAATCAATATAAATGCAATTGCAGATGATTCGAGTAAAGACACGCTCCCCATTTCAAATGCCTACTGCGAATGAATTTATTTTACAATTATAAATACAATAAGGGCTTGGACATACCATCTAGTCTAGTGTCATTGAAGATTTTTTTTAGAATTGAATTGTCATTTTTAAACAATATGTTATTGGAACTTTATTATAGTGTTTTAATTTTAATTAATTTAATTTACTATGGATTTTCATCAAGTAAGGATTTTCATCAAGTAAAAGCCAATGCAGTTACAACTAAATCTCTTTATCAAATTGGAGAAAGGGCGTAAGGAGAACTGCATTCCTGACGAGTGTCCCCCGACCGCAAATCTTTTTTCACTTTCTCTGTAATTCATTTTGACTTCACACAAAGGACTATAACTTGGCGATTTTTTAATATAATTGTCGTTAATCGAAATGGATTTACAATAATCGCATCACCACCTCCATTCTGTAAAAAAATAAGGACCAATCAAGGCTTCGGCGAAAACCACCCGCTTTTTCTGGATACTTTCGCTTCTCCAGTATTTCTTTTGGATCGTCTACACTCCAAACTGCGCTTGTTTACAAATGCTTCAATATCAAAATGAAATTTGCCGCTGACGATTATTAAAAAACGCAGTTTACTTGCCCTTTTTTCCAAGGCCCAATTACCAAATATACGACTTGACAGGTGGCCGATAAATTTTAATTTTCGAGTGAAATGTAGCTCTGTTAGCAAGCAGTGACATGTTAGCAGAACCAATCGAAAGGGATATTACCAATAATAAACTTGTAATTGAATTTTTTTGGTGTCGCTATCAGAATATACCAACCTCCATTTCCTCTCTTAATTTCTAGCAGAAATTTTGTTGCTCATTAGATAAGTCCTTATTAGTTGTTGAATAACCAGCAAAAAATAGAAACAAACAATATTACCAATAATAAACTTGTAATTGAATTTTTTTGAATTTGGACACCGTCTAGTAGTAGTCGAAGATACGAGCAATAACATATTATGAATGAACCCTGAAGTGGTCAGATAGTAGGTATCAATTTCTCTGTCAATAGCAAAAGGAAATACACATACCCGAAAACACTCATGGAAATTATTGATCGAGCTATGATGGGATTTGTTTACTACAAAAACTTCAGCAAAACCAGTTCAAGTTCAGTGGACTAATTATTTGTCTAAAAATAGAGCTAGAATGTTCGGGGATCGCCTTTAGGATGCGCTACAAAAATGTTTGCTATTTTTATCGGTTCGTTTACTCTGAAGCCTGTCGAAACAAATATATTATGAGAGAGGGAGATGGAACGTGACAGCTGCTTTTAGATAAAGAGAATAGACTGAGCCAAACACATGTAAAAACTACAATGTGTTTTTTTGGCATTTCACCTATATAGTAATTTCGTTTTTGGCTTATGCAGATCAATTGGAATTGTTGGCATCTTTCGACTCAACATTCTGTTCCAAATTTTAATGTTAAAACATACTTACAATGTATTTATTCACTTTCTAATAGGTATTAGGTACCAGCTTTATCAAAGTAATGTGGATCGTGTTTATTTGCTGTAATTTTCAGAAATATGTTCAGTTGAAAATAAATTTGCCGAAGAAATTCTCTGTATATTTGCAAAAAGAATGATTTTTTACCGACAAACACAAACGGAGGAGGTATACAATTCGACTTTAGATTAATTTGAAAGAGGAGACTTGAGAAATGGTTCCATATTTATAAAAAACTCCAATACGAAATCTCCTTTCCTCCAAAAACTGCTCCCGAAGGGGGTAGAGGGGGCATTTTCTCTCGAAAATCTTAGACGGCAGCATTAAAGATAAGACAATATTCGGAAACGTATAAATTGTTTTTTTTTTCTAAAGAGTTACAATTCTGAGACGGCCAAATTAAAGACCAGATTATTTGTAGCAATTTAAACCGAACATATTTTCCATAGAACGGTTTTCGAGTTAGAGCAGTAGTTGGATTAATTAAATTTTCTTGAACTCGATCGAGATAATCACACCAAATACTTACCCACCCAAATTTTTATCGTGATCCGTAAAGAAGTTATTTTTAGTAAATGACTACGAAACCAATTTTGATTTGGTGGGTCGATCGTTTAAATCAATTTCAAAGATTTTCAGCGTCATTTTTGTGGAGTTATAAAATTTTAATTTTGAATCGGTTTATGTGTTCCAAAGGTTAGAAGTTTGCAATATAAGTATTGAACTGTATTCAATCATATTGCACCTATCAACGATGATGTAATGCACTGTGGGATGGAGAATTAGCTCACCTCTACTGTTGACTTGGAGTCATTCGTATTTTTTTAAACTTTTTCGTTGAAAGTCTTTACAATTTGTTATTAGAATTTTACTTCATAGAACATAAATATTTTAGTCATCAAAATCATTCAACTTTCAACAAAGAGGATAATACGTTTTATTTAGAGATTTCAAAAATACACATAGACTTTCCCACTGTTGTAACTCGGAAACCGTATTTTTTTGGAAATTTGTCCAATTTAAATATCGCTATATTCTCTTTCTTAATTTGGCCATCTCATATTTTAAATTTTCCAAAAAATTGCCCCCACCACATAGCGGAGACACATATTTCAGACTTATCACTTCTGTAACTCGGAAACCTATGATTTTTTTGAAAAATGTCCAATTTAAGCTTTACCGGATATGATCTCTTCTTTAATTTTGTCGTCTCCCATTTTCACTTTTCGGAAAAACTTGCCCCCTCCGCCCTTCTTTTGGAGAAGTTTTTGTGGGAAGGACATGTTGTATGTCTTTTTTTCAATCGTATGAACTCTCAAATATTCTCCTATCAAATGAAAAAAGAATTATGAAAATCGGAGCACGTTTACTATTTATAAGGCGCGAAAATTCATAAAAACATGCAAACAGTCGAATTGTACCTCCTCCGTTTGGTTTGTCGGTCAGTGTTATATAAACAGTCCTTCTCGTGCTTGAGCCCATGATCAGAAACAACTGAAACAATTTACACTGAACAAATATTGCGCAATTATAGCGGTTTCCAAGATGTTGAGACAAAAATCCAAGGGTTTATATACCTGAAATTAATAAATTTTAGATAGATTATGACACCGCACCACCATTATGGCAACTGTAAATTCTTAACTGCAGCGGATTATATATTAGTTCTAAATTGAATAGCCGTATTGATAAGCTTATAATAAAATATACAAAGTTTCTGTCGGTCTTTGAAACCGTACACGACTCTACTGAAGCGATAATGTCATTTGACATGAGACATGAGAAAGTCCGAATTATTGATGTCATTCTCAATGTACCTACCTACCCCTTTGCTCATCAACAAATTAAATTCTATTTTTAGTCAACGATAATGGACTGGTGAATTTCTTCTTGTATCAATGTATCGCTGTATCTGGGGCGTGCCCGGTAACATCACCAGGACAGGATTAGAGTACTTGGGCATTACGTACCCCAAGACACATGGAAAATACTCACGACATCGTTTGTCTTCATTATTTTCACAGCCTCCTCCGCTCTGTCATCAATTCTGTGTTGTTATGGATACCTACCTGATGTAAAAGGGGTATCGCATGACGGATGCTGAGTAAGTGAAAAAGGAGAGCAAAGCACCAACAAAAACGAGGTGTTTTATTCTGTTTCTTTACGCTTGTCAAATCAGCTTTTGACAGACATGATGGCCGTTGCCACTATCAGTCATGCAGAAAATGCCCGTAAGGTATATTGAATATGAGAGGAAAGAAATGCTGGGAAATTTTCTACTTGCCAGGGATGATATTTCTAATAAGGTTTCTCAACTTTTTTCCAGTGACTTGGCGATAGAATGTATCATTTTTCAGGGAGAAACACAGAGTGTCCCAAAATTCCGTGTACATAGAGCTACTTTTATGTTGGTGTGATCAAAATAAGTCGATTGAGCCAAAATTACCCAAGTGCTTCGTTTGCCTGTGAGGAAGCTTTAAAGTTGAAAGAAAGTTTTATTAACACGCTTTTATTAGCTTGGTATGTATGTATGTAAAGGAATCTTTGGACACGATTTTCTCCCACTTAAAAACAACGGATCGATTTGAAACTTTGTATACTTTTAAACGACTGATGACAATACAATAATTTCATGTGTGTATGAGTGAATGGGACTCCTTGATGGGGGGTTCCATACCTATATATATGATCTCAATGGATGGATTCTCGTGGAATTTTCGATATGCATGTGAGTTGGTAGGATATGTGATGGTGTGTAAGTGTGAATGGGATTCTTTGGTGGAGGGTTCCATACCTACGGATGTTTTTGATTTCTGGATGAATTTTTGCTAAACTTTCTATCTGTATGTGGGTTGGGAGGTTTTGTGATGTTGCGTACGTGGTTTCATACTTATAGTTGTGTACGTGCGAGTAGGACTTTTTGATGAAGGGTTTCATACCTACACCTCTCGGAGCTTTATGGATGGATTTTTGTGAAATTTTCGATATGAATGTGTGTTGGTGGATTTGCGATGGAGTTTAAGAGTGGGGCTATTTGGTGGATGATTCCATACCGTCCTCGTATACCTATATGACTATGATTGTTTATATTTCACTCCCTACATTCGTGCATCGCTTTCATAGCAAACCGTGCTAAAAAATATAAAATAAGTATCATTTTAATGTAAAAAAGCGTGGAGTGCTTTCTAAGTTAATTTTATATTGACTACTTAGTTATCAGTATCTATCAACATATCAAATATCTATATTAATGGACATCAAGCACCCCACGCTTTTTTACATTAAAATGATATCTTATTTTCTAATTTGTAGTTTAGTTTGCTTGTTTATTTTTTCTAATAAATCGAAAATGCTTCGTTCGACTTTTATAAAATTTGTTATGTAGCTATTTTAATTGAAGAGCCATTGTTCAAATCAAAAATTATATCAACTGAAATCATGGAAGGGTAAAAACCACCCTAATCCAACAATCCAACCATAGATGATATCGTATTTTTTTAGGAACGCCCCTGTTCCTTAATTTTTTTATTGAGAGCTGTATTCATTTGCAGCATTTTTTGGCTCTGACAAAAGACATGTATCACTCATGGCATTTGAGTAAAAAAAATCTAATGGACCGATGTTTAGTAACTTTGAATTTTCGAGAAAACTAAGTTGGCGGTTGTCAACATTACTAATAAAAAAATCTGGTGTGTCCACTCACACGACTTTCCTACCGCTCGTAGCCAAATTCCAGTGAATAATAATAGCGGTAGTAAAGTAAAAATCCTCTGGTCAAATCGTGCTGCATTTCATTTTTTTCAGCATGTCAAGACAAACAACAATGGTCATGTAACATTTTTTCTCAGGATGAAACGTTTAGGCAGAATCTGAAGAAACATTTGGAAAATATCGAATTTTATTCAAGCATAACTTTTATTTGTGCTTTTTCTCAGAGATGGCGATGTATATGGGTGGTAAAGGGCTCTCAGAAGAATACTTTAGACAAGTTTAATCAAAACCCTTAAAGCCGTTTTCGCACTATAGTCTTGAGCAAATCACGTTTTTTGGCTATAGCCCAACACCCAGTGTATACAGGATTCTCATTCAGTGCAACCGGCGAATGGTATTGGTACCAAACAAAATAAAACAGAAAGCAACACAATACACCGATCTGTTTCCGAGATAATGCTGTCAAAGACAGACAGACAGAGCAATGGCTGAAAATATGTTTATTAGACTTAAAAAACTCTGAAACGTCAACATTTGTAAAAGTCCCGATACCGAAAATGTCACACGATTACAATATTTTCCTTATACAGCTACTATAGTAGCGTAAGAAAGTAAAAAGATAATTTTGCCATATATGGTCTAGAACTGTAAAAATTGTCCATACTACGCATCTTATGTATTTCTGTTTCTTATTTCTGTTTCGATTAAAAGTTCTTGTGAAGGAGTGCTCGGGAATAACATAAAAGATTTTCAAATCGACAGATTTCGAATCACAAGACTTTTGCTTCTATCGAGAGGCGACGAACAGAAATGTTACTCGTCAAGCCAGAACACCTGCTGCAGAGGAGGCAATACTTGAAATAGTTGAAAATAATCCCGGAATTAGTATTTGACGACTGGCACGCCAAACTAGGATTTCATAAAGCACATCCAACAGAATGATTAGAGAACAACATATTTACCCCTTTCACATTCTAAGTGTCCAGGAACTCCTACCTCCAGAGTATGAGTCTCGTTTGCATTTTGTACAAGTCATTCAAGAGCGCAGAGCAGCCGATCCAGTTTTTACAGCAACATTTAGTTTACAGACGTGTCATGCTTTATATGACGTGGTATAACGAATTCAAATAACTAACATGTTTTCGCAGATGAAAAGGCATCACATGCCATTAAAGAGAAACATTTTCAATGGCAGTTTAAAATTAATGTATGGATGTATATTAATCACACCTACTTGATTGGTTCATTGAGATTGCCAGATCGTCTTAACGGTGACAGTTATTTGCATTTTCTACGTCAAGATTTGCCTTAACTGTTAGAAGACTTACCGCTAGATTTATGCCGTGACATGTTTTTCATGCACGATGGTGCACCACCTCATTTTTCCCGCATTGTGAGAGATTATTTAAACGAACAATACCATGGAAGATGGATTGGCAGAGGTTTGGATGCTCCTATTCAGTGACCACCTCGATCACCAGATTGTAATCCTTGTGATTATTTTATCTGGGGTCTCTTGAAATTCATATCGACAACATTGAACAATGATAAGGTAGGATTCAAAATGTTGAGAACTCTATGCGAAATGATTCAGACATTTTGGGAAGGGTACAACACTTCGATTTCTTGTGCTGAATTGAAATCTGCATGAACGAAAAAGGTGAAAATTTATTGTAAAAAAAATGATCCTTCTCTTTGACTTGTTATTTTTGAGAAGATACCTATGATATCTATCATTTATGGTAGATTAGACTGGTTTTTACCCTTCCATGATTTCAGTTGGTGTAATTTTTCTTTGAACAATGGCTCTTCAATCAAAATAACCACATACCAAATTTTATGAAAATCGAATGAAGTGTTATTGAGTTATTGAAAAAAATTTAAAATGTTGTCTCAGTTGACTTATTTTAATCTCACCTACATACATTAGTTCAATGTATACGGAATATTGTGACACCCTGTATATTGATTGGAAAAAAAATTACTCGTAAGCATTTTTTGGGAGACCCATTTTTTTAAGATGATGCGTTAAACCTAACAAAAAAAAACAACAATTATTGGAATGGAACACAGATGAAATTTCTTTACAGCAAAAATCATAATGCTTTTGAGTAAAGGATGAAGCGTCAATTATAGATAGATAGAAGATTCTTGGCACCAATTTCAACATAGTATTTATGACTTTTACACTCTGTGTTATCTGTAAATACATTTTATTCGATTGACACGATATGTTTATATTAGATATTTAATGAATTTTTGTGAGGTCCTAGTCCTAGAGAACAACTAGCAAATAGCCCTTAACGTCACAGGACTTTCCCTTCGTCTGAAACGAAATCCATAGAATATAAAAATCGTCTGATCAGGTCGTGTGACTATTCATTTTATTCAGCGTGCCAAGACAAAAAACAATTATCATATTCAAGGTTACGTAGGAGGGACATAGTTTAAAGTTAAGAGAATTGACCATTCATTTGAGCAGAACTGCTTTTTAAGTACAATATTTCAGACAAGTTTGAGCCGCCTTCACGCCACAGTCTTGAGCAAACCATGTTTTTCCTCTGTTGCGTAGCAACCAGAGCGAACAGGCTGCACAATCTATGGTACCGGCAATCGGTATCGATACCCTACAAATAAAAAAGGGAAACAAAAATTTAACGCCGAATTCCTGTATCTGCTATATCCATCAACTATGAATTTCAAATATTAAAAACATGTGGATGAGCAGAAGGGTGTAACAACATTCGGATTGGGACTCCACACCAATGCCTGAGTTCATTTTATTCTATTCCGCAAGTAAATTATTATTAAAAATTCATTAACAGTTAACTAGGACCTAATTTATACGAAAAAATCAAAATAATATCACAGGTAGGTACCGAATGGTACTGTTGAAGTTGAATGCAATTGTTTTTGCACTATAATATCTTTGAATGAGGCTGCCCTAGTTTTTGCTAAAAGTTATTTATTATTTCTTCAATTTCGTAATATGTTGCTGTGTAAAAATCATATGATTTCTTATTACGCAACACCTCAGCCGACTGACTAATAAACGTGTAATATTTGTGTGAAAATATTTATTGTTCATTCACTAATTTTAGAGCTGCTGATAATTTCCAAAGCATCTGCCATGATTTTTCATTGAAAAGTGTGTCGCTATTTTCGATGAAGAAAAACACACTCACACACATTGTTTCTGTCATTTAACCTTATTTCATCACACATATTTATGTGGACATCAACAGTCAACTAATAGTGGAAGAATTTTCATGCATGTTTTTGTCGAGGATCCCTGTCAAAGTTGTTGTTGTCATTATTTCTTCGTTCATTGGTATCATTATGATGAAATCACATCTCTGAAAATAGAATGAACATGTTTTGATGCAATCTTTTGCATTGTAAATTCTATTTTGATTTATATATAAAATTGGCGGGCGGAGCTCGCCTACCTCAGTTTTAGTTTTAGACCTGCCATTACATCTACGCTTCTCTTTTTCTTTTGCATTTGATCTTCTGGTAGATTAGCTTTTTTGATTTTATCTCAACATAAAATGAATTCATGTATCTTAACCTCAATTTATATAGGAAGATTTCATATCATCTTCTACCTGCTCAGAGATCCGAGATAATTGGTGCTTTCTACGTCCTCAATGATTTATTATAGAAAACTAATTACTACTTTTATGGTGATATATAACCTAACGTAACCCTAAAGGTACATGCCCTACTCTCATATTATTACTTAATAACATTCTGGCCGAGATCACGGTTGTCATGGTAGTACTTCTCAAAATTACCTATAATTTTTAGTTTATAGGTTCAACCTTGCCTGGATCCTTTGATATCTATAATCCATATACCCTTTCTGCCATATATAATGGTGTAGGGCTTACAATATTTTTATATTTGCACAAATTCTCTCAATTCCTTCCTGTCGTATGCCAGTCCAGTTGCTTCTTTCCAGTTCGTTCCTCTCTTCTCCAGCAGTCGTGTGATTATTTTATCCCAGTTGTTCCTTGGTGGGCCTCTTTTGCGATTCTTCTGGATTTCCATACTTTCTTAACTGGTCTGTTTTCATCCATCTTCTGCCAGTGTCCCCACCAAGGTAGCTGCCTCTCTTCATTGGCTTTATTTCTAGATCTTGTCTTATATGTAAATTTCTAATTCTGTCAATTTTGGTGATCCCTCTAACTCTTCTCAAGTTACCGCCTGTCAATACCTATATTTTGCAACCAAAATTATGTACTGGTCTATATATTGTAAGAAATCTTTAATTTTTGTGTTTTTATTTATGTCTTTTTTGTTTATGAATTTTTTGTTCAATGCGAAGTAGAACTTATTGGCTTTTTGTATTCTGGTGTTAATATCTATTTCTTGTTTCCCTTTTTCATCTAGAGCTACTCCTAGATATTGGAAATGATCTACTTGTTCTATATGGTCTCCATCTAGCACTATCTTTAGCTTTTCTATGTTTTATCCAACCATCATGACTTTGGTTTAATTTTTATTTACCTTAAATCCATTTTCTTTCAATGCAATGTTCCATATGTTTAAATTGTTTTGTAGGTCTTTCTCACTTTCAGTCAGTATTACCACGTCATCTGCTAATGCTCCTTTCGTTATTGATATTCTTTCTAGCCGAGTATGTCCTATTTCTAATTTCTTTGTTCTGGGCTTGCATTTGTTAATAATATCATTCATGAATATGATAAACAGAAGCGGACTGAGCCTCCCTCCCAGTCTTAGTCCTGTACTGGTGGTGAATGTTTTTAAGGTTATATTGTTTCTAATTACTGAGTTTAAGTTGCCTTTGTATATTTTTTGATTTAGCCATATAATCTTGACGCTTACTACTCGGTCCTTCAAAGCTTTTTCTAGGCCTAGAAATACCATATAAACTTTTCTTCTATGTTGGCTTGCTTTTTCTGTGATTTGTTTAATCGTGAAAACATGTGTACTTCTTCCACTTCTAAACCCGCTCTGTGATTCTTCTAATGTACTTTCGATCTTTGCACTTATTCTTTTCTCTATTATTTTCATCGCTGTAAAACGTGGATCATTAATAAAGGACGCCGGCTATATCTCAGGATCGGTTCATCGAACGACCTGGAGAAAAAAATTAGAGGTAAATCGGCCAAAAGAAGAATCTGGAAGATATTTATAAGCTGCTAAGTCTACCGCTAGAGGGTGTAACTCACACCACGAATTAAAAAACACCGTCAAGACATTTTTCATATTAGTTTACAGGAGTTCACAAGGCTTCAAATCTGGAGATCTCACTGTTTTGGGTTTGAGGTCATACTGTGATTCGCGTAATACCTAAATTTAGTTGTAAGTCTCCTACCAGAATTTAGAATTTCTTCATAGTAAAGTAGTCTTTTCCAATAAGCATTCCCTTTGCATTTACAGTAAATTGTTATTACACAGCTCACTAGGCCATCGGCACTGAATTAATTTTGCAATAATAAAAGAAATGTTTCTGAAAATTTCAGTTTGCTACATGTTAATTTTCAAACCAATATCTCTTCCATTGCCCCCGCCAATTAACTCAGTCAAATGAGTCATTTGCTAACCTGGATGTTCTACAGGGCTCTATACTGGATCCACTTATATTTATTATGTTTATTGATTAATATCATAGTTTTCAAAACTGTAAACTTTGTTAATTGTTCTGTGAACCTAATATATGACAGCGGTGCGTACTTTGTGGTTTCATTGACCAGTAGCAAAGAACATAAGATAAAAGTTGCTGCAAGGTAGAAAAAGAAATTCCACCCCTCATATCACAAACCTACATTCAGTGGCGTATCATTAATGCTACAGTAGCCAGCCTAATTTTTTTGAAGAGATATGTATTACAACCGTGTTGTAGTGTTTACAAATTTTAGTATACTAATAGGGTGTTCACATAAGATAGTAGCAAATCCGTCGTACTTTTTAATGTTTCAGATCTTTAACAGTAGCTTGGTCTTATCCTTTTATCACTTTTTTCGTGCGCCACTGGAAATACATCATCATTTCTGAGAATTTACTGAATTTTCACAAATTCTGCCAATACATTCTTAATTGAGTGCAAATATTTGCTGACTAAACATCTGTTCTGTGCAAAATTCAGATTTATTGCTTGTAAGGCATGATTGTGTTGATTTGTTGGCAATAATTATTAAACGTACTACATTTGTTCAGTTAAAACAGATGTGTCAAATATACGTGTAACATGTAGCAGACAATGAACAATATAAAATTTGTTTCTCTTGATATTAAATTGTATAAATTTGTGATCTTGATCAACTGAATTTTGTCTTGAAATGGTGATTATATTCACAAAGTAATTTATATATTAATTTTCTCTGCTGACATAATTAAGGATAATGAATACGATATAAATAGGTAGGTATATAAATTCATCGATTCATTATCGAAATTGGTAACTAATTTCATTCATATATAATTAAAGTTATTTATTTTCTCCACTTTATCAACTAGACAGCATTTTTTGACGAAACTAATTAATATTCAGAAATTGAAAGCGATATACATTGACCTTGAATGTTGCACAACTTTTATTAGAAAGATTCACTGCAAAATCATGGGTGCGACCGGCATGAATTATTATAAACTATATGTTAGATTTAAACTTTTCGATTGATTCCCCCACCCTCTCAATCATATGAAAAATACATGTGAAAATAGAATAATTTAAAAAACTATTGACATAATTTCATTTCACAGGATTATTCCGATGACTTCTCTATCACTTTCGAAACAATTTCATCAAATATAAAAATCGTCCAATCAGATCAGGATTCGTTTTTTCAGCGTTCCAAGACAAACAACAAAAATCATATTCAATTTTGACGTAGGAGTGAACCATTTAGCCAGAATATTTATATAAGCAGTTAGGAAATTTGAGAGTTTATTTGCCATAACTTATTCCCGGCCTTTTCTCAGAGATATGTGTTAAAGCAGATGATAAAGGACTTCCAGGAGAACACTTTTAGCTATTTTCATTAAAATCGTTAGAGCCATTTTCATTAAATTACAAAACAAAAAAGAAAGTAAAAAAATTGTTTCCCCGTTCCCGAGGTAAACTTGCCACAGACAGGCCCAAACAGACAGACAGACCAATGGTTGAAAATATGTATTTGGAACTAAGGGACCTCTCACACGTAAATATGTGGCAAGAAATATGTAGGTACTTACTTACCTACTTCCGCATTTCATAACTGTTCTAGCGGTAACCTATTTTTCATAGAAGAAGTTTTAGTTTGACAGTTTTCTCTGCAAAACCGTACCAGTAATATGCAAATGTCGCATTATATGACCAGGCTTCTAACTTTCAAGAAACATTCTTCAAATTTTGATGATCGGGAGACCCATACCCTGTAACTTTATGTCATGAACGGTAAAAAATAACAAATTTGAATAATTTGTAAAATTCATGCTCAAAAACATCCACGAATATCTGTTCAAGTTCAGAATATTTTCGATTTACTAAAATTGGACTGCGTTCGTTTTACATCCTAGATACCTCTAAGAAGTTACCTACATGATCTGTGATAGTAATTTCAAGATTATAATTAAACATTGGAAGAGTTTTGCTGGAGGTAGCTCGTAAAAAATCTAACCTAACCCTATTACTTGTGCAAGTGTTACAACAAAATGGAAAGCAAAAAATGTTCCTAACAGCAACCTGTACATATATATATCCTTCATTTTCATTAGTCTTCCATATCCCTGACTATCGTCCATCGGTTGCTCTAGTCTCTAGAAGATTCCAGCTGATGCTCTCAAACTAAATGAAAAACTAAATAGCTTGGATGCTGGTTGTTGTTGTTTTTGTGCTACTACTTTCCACATATTTCATCCATTTAGCAAAGTGCATCGGCTAATTAATTGCATTACCTACTGGAGAAAGCTACCCCTAACCCGCTCTCTTAAAGTTTTCTTGAATTCCTAGTGACATTGCAATTTATTTTGCAAACCTTTTAAACTCAAAAAAACTTAAGACCTAAAAAGTATATATATATAAAAAGTATGTACTTTTTGTCGTAATCTGACATTCGTTCTTTCACCCAACTTATCAATCGAAAAACTAATTGCCGGATTCAATATCCTATTTTTCACCTACTTCCCAAACGAAGGAGGTAACTCAGTAAACGTACTCTGATTTTGATGATTTTTCTCGAAAATAGGAAATCTGAGACGGCTGAATTAAAGATAAGACCATATCCGAAAACCTTGAATTAATTGTTTTCTATGAAGTTACGGCTTTTGACTTACAGCATTGGTAAATACTGAAATATGTGCATTTCCGCTATGTAGAGGGAGCAATTATTTTTGGAAAATTGAAAATTTGAGATAGCCAAATTAAAGAAGTGATTATATGTTGCAACATTTAAATTGGACATTTTTCAAATAAAGTGTTTGAGTTACTTACAGCATTGTTAAGATCTGAAATATGTGTATTTCTGCAGCTATGTTTTGAGATCTCTGAATAACAACAGGTACAAGCAAAGAATCTACATGAGTAATAGGATAAGTACCATTAGTTTTGCTATTATCGAACTTTCAACAATTTTTATGACTAATGTTACACTCAAAAGTGTGAAATAAATATTTTTTACTAAAAATTGGACCGACTGTATTAGTTAGGGCACTGGAAAATACAAAATAATATTAATTATTGGTGCCAAATGTCTTCTAACTAATTACCTACAATTGTACAACTTCAAAAGTACCAGCACCAACAGAATTAATATTGTGGACTTTGTATTTTTCTGTGCCCCAATTATTAAAGTCGGTCCAATTTTTGACAAAAAATATTTGTAACTACAAGAGCTCTTTTAAAATGTCTTCATAACTTTTTTTAACGGGAATGTTTTTATAAATACTTGTTTTGTATTTAAGGTACTGTAACATTTAACCCTGTGCTAAACGTTGTGGGGTGAATTCACTTGCGTAATACTCAAAAGTTTATTTTCAACACCTTGTACACAACCTACTATTTTAGTACGTACAACTGTCTCAACCTGTCACTTTGATCGATTTATGTCTTCAAGTGACTGATACAATTAACAGAATGTGTCCTGTGATTGGCTTAATAATGTTCTAGAAGTTTGTCAAGCTGACAATACTGTGACATCATCATCAAATCAAATATGCGTTCGGGAAAAGAATTAACTGTAGTAAACAGCATTCATAAAATTTTATATAGGTATAAATTTTCCAGATATAAAAAAACTATACCTTATCGACTATTATTAGTTTCATAGTATTCGTCCGTCTACTTTGGAACAAGAACAGTCGAGAAATGCAGCTTTTTTCATTCACGAACTTTCATTCGTTTTCTTTTTCGAAAGTTGGTCAAATTATTACTGTACTGTAACGACATGAATAATATCCTAGCATATAGTAATAGTAATAGATAAATTGGGTCAGAAGGTTAACAACATTTTTAATGTGATCTTTACTACTAATAGCGTCCTTGGAGTTATTTTAGTGTACGTTATTATAGATATAGGACACATCAAATTTTAAATTGGAATATTATTTATGGGTAATAAGTCATCGGTGTCATGTACATTGTAATTATTATTTTATTATAAAATTATTTATTGAATCGAAAGAATCAACTTTTATACCTAATTTTAAATCAAGAGTAAACTCGATTTTTTTTGTTGTTGATGTTCCGTTGCTGAATAAATATTTTTTACAAAAATTGGGACCAATTTTATTAGTTGGTGTACTAAAAATAATATTAATTATATTGGAGCCGATAATTTCCAAGCTGTGCAGTTGTAGTTAGATAGAATACTTTTAGCACTTCAAAAGTACCAGCACAAATAGAAAATTTATCAGTGCACCAATTAATAAAGTCGGCCCATTTAAAAAGAAAATATTTTCAACTTTTGAGTGTAATACTTATTAGTCTTCAAAATCATTCAACGTTCTCCAAAGAAGATGGATGATACGTTGCTTATACTTATTCAGAGATTTCAAAACATTGCTGAAATACACATATTTCAGACTTTACCAATACTGTAACTCGGAAACCGCAATTTTTTCTGAAGAATGTCCAATTTAAATTTTGCTACATATAATCTCTTCTTAATTTGGCCGTCTCATATTTTCAGTTTTCGAATAAAAAAATACCCTCAATACATAGCGGAAAACCCATATTTCATACGTCACCTCTGCTGTAATCGGAAACCTATGTTTTTTTCGAAGAAAATTGTCCTCTCCACCCCTTTGGTAGAAGTTTTTTCGGGGAAGGACATATTGAATGTTGATATTTCTAGTGGGACCAACTCTCCATGGTCCTCTATCAAAAAACACGAACAGCCAGAAAAACATACAGAATTGTATACCACCTCCGTTTGGCTCATCGGTCAAAAAGTTAAAATACAATATTAATATTGAAGGTCAAACGTCCTATCATTCTCTATTTTTTTGTGTTTTATCTAGTTGGCCTGAGTGATGTTTAATGGATATTAATTTTATCAGTAAAATAGTAAAATTGAAATAATTGTGTAAACATGGTAATTTATCGAACAAAAACAGCAGGACATGATTTTTGTTCACAAAACCATGCAACCAAGTTATCTGTTTTTGACCGACGAACCCAAAAGGAGGAGCTATACAATTCGACTGTCTGCTTTTTTATTTCTTATTTTTGGTTTGTGAGTGCTCTCTGTATATTAAACGTACTCGGATTTTGATGATTTTTGATTTATTTGAAAGAGGAGACTTGAGAAATAGTCCCATATTCATAAAAACTAAAATTCGAAATCTTCCCTCCGAAAACCGCCGCCGAAGGGAGTGGAGGAGGCAATTTTTTTCGAAAATCAAAAATCCGAGACGACTGAATTAAAGATAAGAATATATCCGGAAACGTTTAAATTGAACATTTTTTCATAAGAGCTACGGTTTTCGAGTTCAGCGATGTTAAAATTTGAAATATGTGTATTTTCGCTATGTGGAAGAGGTAGTTAATTTATTTCAAATTTCTAAAATCTGAGAATGACAGATTGAAGACTTCATTATTTGTATATTAAACATTTTTTCCATAGAGTTACGGTCTAAAGTCTAAAATATGCGTATTTCCTCTATGAGGTTTTTAGATTTCTGAATAATAACAAATACAAGTACACATGGGTAATGGTATACGTGAACATTCAACGTTTTTTGTGACTAATGTATAACTCAAAAGTGTGAAATAAATATTTTTTACAAAAAATTGGACCGAAGTTATTAGTTGGTGCAATGAAAAGTACAAAATAATATTAATTCTATTGTTGCTGGTACTTGTGAAGCTGGTGCCAAAAGTTATCAATCTAACTACAACTGCATCAACTTTGAAGGTACGAGCATCAATAGAATTAATATTATTTTGTATTTTTCAGTGAACCAACTGATAACGTCGGTCCAATTTTTTTGAACAATATACTTTTGAATAGTTCACTAATTATCAAAATTCTTGATCATTTTTACCAAGTCGAAAGCTACATAGATATTTGAAATATATCACTGAGCTTTCCAATTAAATTTTAAAAAAAATCGCTCTAAGTCTATTTTGAAGCCAGTTATTGGAGAAAATGACATTTATTAAATATAGAAAAAGTTCAACATGGATGCATTTCTCAGTTACTATACAAATCACGCGAACAGACATTATAAGCAAACAAATAAATTTTATACCTCCTCCTTTTAGGAAATTGACCAAAAAGGGTTATACCATTAGAGATAGAAATCTTTTTTGTTAGGTATGTTTTATTTATAACAGGCCCGACAATAATATTGTAATAGAAACTAAATGATAAATGTTACTATCTCGTGATACAGTTAGTGAGTTTCTTTTGTTATCAGCAAATGCAAATAGAATAAATTCCACTCGTTTGTTTATTTATTGCCACAAAAACGTCTTTGAATATACATACATATATATATTAGGGCAGGTCAAACACGATAACCCACAATTGAGAAAACCTAATACATGTATACATATATACGATAAGTGTTGGAAAACGGAAATAGGCTGGGATTCATTATTCAGTTTGAATGTGTACACTATCATCTTTATTGATCATAGAGTAACTCTTATCTAGCTGATTTGTTAGAAAAGCCAGTATATGTTAAGATTACTTTTATCCGTTTATAGGATATATAAAAACTTGATGATTGTGGTTGCTTTAGTCATTATGAAATATTGAAAAGCAATATATAAATCAAATGAAATCAAAATACTTCAATAGAGTATATTTTGTGGTGATGAAAACTTCTTAATTGATTAGAATTCTTCTTCACATATTTATTGGTTGTAGCTTCATTCACGGTCACGGGGCTCTAGTCCATATTGATTAAAATTAGAATTTGATTATACTGCTACTGGAAATGCTGTATTTAGGGTGATTTAAGTTTTACTAAAATAACTTCAGGTATTGATAAAACTAACCAAAACAATGATTCGTATTATAGTTATATTAAACTGGCACATCACAGTCATCCGAATCAAATGTTTTATAGATGATATTTATTTGCTAATTTTTTGCTTCTTTGTTTTTTTTTGCTGCAGCCCATATTTTATAACGGTACGCTCTGATAGCTTAATATTAAGCTATAAGAGCACCTATTAAAAAATGAATAAACTCACATTCTAAGGACTCATTTCGATACCGAGAATTATTTGCTAATTATCTGCTTTCAAATTCTAAAAAATTAAAATGAGGAAATTCTTGTAACATATTACAAAAAGTCGGTATATTTCATCAGCAAATAATCCAAGGAATTATTTGCTACCACCATACATTGGAAAAATGAGCTCTAGTTACATATTCGCTCGTGTCATTTTGGTGCCATGACGGTTTTTTCACAATTTTCTCGACAATTATCACTAGCAAATAAATATAATACGGTTTTTCATCAGCAAATAATCCAGGAAATCATAACCCGTACTTCTAATCTAAAGCGTAATCCGAGGGATTCGTAGGAGTTGACTTATTGTAATATGTTACGAGCATTTCCTCATTCTAATTTTTCGGAATTTCAAAGCAGATAATTAGCAAATAATTCTCGGTATCGAAATGAGTCCTTAGAATATGAGTTTATTTATTTTTTCAATAGATGCTCTTAAAGATTAATATTAAGCTATCAGAGTTATATAATATGGGCAGCAGCAAAAAATATACCAAGGGCAAAAAAAGTTAAAAATTAGCAAACAAATATCATTTGATTCGGATGACTTTGCTGTGCCAGCTTAATATACGTTCGTATTATAAAGCATACTCCAAAAACGCTTTCGTTTGGAGTAAATTGGCGCCGAAGTTTGAATTATTTTTTGGTTCTATTTTATTTTCCGTAGGCCAGGGGATGTAAATACGCAAGCTTTAACACAAGTATTTTACATGAAAGGTTATTTATCGACAACATGGCTTTCTTCAAGATTCTTTTCGTAACTTTATTGATAGTATGGATCGACGTATGCATACAGTGGTGGTAATACTACAAAAAATTGAACTAAATTCATGAAAAGTATATTTCTTGAACATAAGTTACAGACACATCGGTTGGTATAAATAAATGTTCTTATTTTTTACCTTTGCATTTAAGTTGCAATAATCGCTTATTGAAACTAAACTATATTGGTGCAATTACATACAGTTTGTTTCACGAATCATGGCTATTGTGTGTAATCATTCACGAGCTACGTACATTTCGCTATACGTCTCATCGCATCTTGTTATCATGAAATTCTCTACTACGTTTGTAGATCTGAGCTACGACATCAGTTTGTCAAGCTTGTGTCCTTTTATACAATAATAGGGCGCTGCACGTATGTCCGAAGGCAACGCAATCTTTATTTCATAGGCGTCACAAAGTCATTGTGATATTTCAGATAATTCAGGTGCATAAATTTATATTTCATAACTCAAGCAATAAATTTGTATTTTGTGTGTCTGCATTATTGTTGATAATAAATCTTTCATAATATGTTTGCTTATCTAATCAATCCATATTTTTTCTTCTAATTATATGAACTTCCTTAAATGCCATATCTTAGCTCGAAATCGTTACGCTACTGATTTACTCCCGTCATTTGAATTGATCCATTTTCCGTATTTTCAAGGCAGACGCCAACATTCGTGAAACAAACTGTAGCTAGAGTTACAACAATTTATAAAACTGAGATTATAGGCTAACAACGCCGAACATTTTTAAAATTGATGATAAGCTAATTTATTTATTAACCAATTCACCTAAAGGCATGAACCAAAAAACAAAATACAGGAGAGGAAAATTGTTACGTTGAAAAAAATTACTTCACAGATGGTTTTAAAAATAGGGTTATATAACAGCCTTCTAGTACATAATATATAATAACTAGAATGGTAACATTTAACCAAATACTATATGCAAGATTAAATTATTTTATCTACCATTTCCTAAAAAAATATGAAAACAAGTTATAAGACTTGAAATTTTACTAAATATTAAAATGATGCGTTTTATGTCACTTCAATATTATGACTTGAGTATGAAAAAGTTTCCTCAAAAAAATATACTTTCTTTTGGTTACGGGCTGTTGACATAAATTTTCTTAAAAATGCAGTAAGTTCTTGTCATCGAAACACTTACAAATACACCCGAAGTAATAATGAGCAATTATTCATCCATAAATAAACATCAATTCTCATAACCCATATCCTCCTAAGTATTTTACATCAAGTCAGTCCATAACTGAAATCCAGTCGTCGTGGTTGGACTTCAGCAATTAAAATGGTAAATCGAGAGTTAAGTGAAACGAGGACAACCTCTGTCCAAATGGCAAGGACGACTGCTAGTCATTATTTTTGTGCAAATTGTTCATATAAATAATCTACGATCATGTTTCTTTTGAACTGACTTCGGCTACTACAACTGCGTCAGTAGGTATACCATATATGTAGGTACCTTACTGAGCATAAGATCAACAACCTTTTAGATGTGCAGATTTTTTTCTGTCTTCGAGCAAGTTCTTTCTCATAAACTGTGCGAGATGATTATTATTTACAAGTTTAATCGTTGTTAATCATAATGTATATATATATATATAGCGTTATTTGGTTTTCGTCGATTAGTGCCTAAATCCGCCATACACCGTACATAATTAAGATACGAATAGACGTCTGTAGGTATATGATAGATTCATTCATCCTAAATTTCAAGGTCATGTTCTGGTTTATTTTGATAGTAAATATTGACATAGAAGTAAAAGTGTGCATTCTACAATAATTTGATCAAATCTGCCATTCTAAATATCTAGAACGTGTCCTATTTTCATCCAAATTTTGGCAGTAATACGAAAATTTCGGGCTATTCGTACCTACTCAAATATTTTTTGCGATTTTCTTTTGAATCATATTTAAGCATATCTGTTGAAAGATTGTAATCTACCTGAGCTATTCTATGCTCTAAATCTCACATTGTGTATTAATTAATATCTGATTGAAGTTGGTTATACTTGGAAAATCGGAATTATGAGAAAAGAAACCTTATGCTGTACGCACACGGCGCCACTCCTACCCGCGCCCTCAGGTATGGGAATTTCAATGCAAGAGTATACAGCCGTCTTTCCTCAAAGCTATTGAAAACAATAAATGATATCGGGTATTGCGGAGTGGTTTTTTCAAAATATGTCGGCAACTTGAAAGAAATCGCTACCTAGTAGATAATAGGAAAAGCACACTGACTTTAATTTATGGTTTGTGTTACAGTACCATTCTGGATATGATGCGATTCATCCAGAGGCCTATTTGAAATAAAATAAATATAACAAATAAACTCTGTGTGCTCTACCTACTCTGACCTGCTCCGTGTGTATCAAATATTAATTTAACGCCTGAGAGGATATTAAAGGGCTTTTATATACCACGGGAAAATTGATTCACTTATCTGCCAATAAGTTTCACAATCCTGAGCACGGCATTCATGATATTAAGTAGGTATCTATTAAAGTAGCTTTTCGGGCCCTAGTTTATCATTTTCTAGTACTTATTGAAATTATGGATAATTGTGAATAATATTGTTCTCCACTGAGTCAAACAAATGTATTATTATAGGTTTACATTTTTCAAAAATAAACATTCTTAATAACATACGTGAAAGGATTCAAATGGTTATTTTCATTATGGGCACCATTTAACTATTAAGGCTGTCTACTCTTATCATAAACCACACTCCTCTTTAAAGATAAATCGAATTTGCTTAATCGTTTAAAGAAAATTATGTTCCAACTACCCCGATATCTCTCGGTAATGATAAATCCACTAAAAAACTCAAAGCCTACTGACACGAGAAATTGGATTTTCGTCTCCACAAGTCGATAATTATAATTCTGTTTTTGATAATATGTCTGCTTGATGCTTTTTGCTGCTAATCAGCTGATTATAACAAGTGACACCCACATGAGTCCGAAAGCGATTTTCACATGTACCTAGAAGCGAGGGAATTGTAAAAAAATATTTATTTCACACGTGTAACATTAGTTCTGAAAATCTTTCAACATTCACTAATACTAAAGAAGATAGTACTTATCATATTACCCATGTTTATTCTTTGCTTGTACTTGTTAAGTCTTGTTATTATTCAGAGATCTCAAAACATCGTGGCGGAAATACACATATTTCACATTTTGCCACTGCTATAACTCGAAAACCGTAACTCTTTTTAAAAAATGTTCAATTTAAACGTATCCGGAAATGGTCTTATCTATAATTCTGCCGTCTCAGATTTTCGGTTTTCGTGAAAAATGCCCCCCTTCATCTCCTTTGGGGGCGGTTTTTAGAGGGAAGGAGATTTCGGGTTTATGTTTTTTGTAATATGGGACCATTTCTCAACTCAATTCTGAAAGTCGTGTGATTGGACACATCCGATTTCTTAATGTACTGCTCAAGAGTAAAAATATCTTCATTTTGATTGGACAAAAACGTAATGAAACTGAATATAAATGAAGAAAATTATATTTTCTTAGCAGCTCAATTTGCGTAAGCTCTCATGATGAAAAGATGCTAAAATACGAAATGGAGGAGAGAGCCTTTGCTAATGGTTTGATAATAAACTCAAAACAATAATTGATCCTTTAGTCGTGATCAGGCATTTATTTGTTTTCACAGAACGTGCTTTCTGTTTCATCGAAGGTAATATTTAAACTAGCATGCATGTAAATAGTAAGTAGTATTACATACTAGGTAAATACATATATATATATATATATACGTACTATTTTACTTGCTATTCAAAATCGCGTAGTATATTATAGTCTCTCTCAAGTACGGATTTGTTTTGCATCAATTATTTGCCAAGCACTATTTGAATAGGGAATGAAGTACAACACGAAGCAGAAGAAGAAGAACTGCCATTACTACTGCTACAACCACACACACACACAACAACAACAACACTGGGAGTGTATAATTGCTTGATTGTATTGAGGGAAATTGAAAGTGATGGAAGTATCATTCTCAACAAAATCCCAAGAGCCGTTAAAAAAACGACTTTAGAATTATATTTTCTGATCCTTATAACGCCAAAAATAGCCAATTTTATGCAAGTGTAAGTTTCTTTGATCAACTCATTTTAATCTCAGAAATATGTGGAAGAATGTCCTGAGGATTTTTTCAAAAAATACCCAATCTCAGAAATAATGAATTTATTAAGGAATAAATTTTCGAAAGCACTGAATAGTTGAAAATTAATAAACAAGAGGTTGTAAAATAATACATTTCTTCATATAATAAGTTCTATTTAGGTAAACTCTGCTAAATCCAAATGGTTCTCTGATAACGAATCATTTATATGGTTAGGTATTTCCGAAAATTCAATCTAGTTTTGGAAAGAAATAAAGTTTATTTATGCATTTTTCAATTACATTATTGATTATAGCAAGTAATTTATCCTAGTGTAGTTCATACATTCCTACAATGTTATGTAACAAATTAAATAATAACTAATAAATTTGAATATTCAGAGTCAGAATGGGAGTTTTTAAATATCATATACCTACTGTTAAAACAATATATTTGTACTTTCAACCTGTTATTAGGCGGTTTGGTCTGTAAGCATTCTGATTCGCATCAGATCCTTATTTTACGAATTAATTTGCATGTAGTCGAGCTGTAATTGTCAAACTAGCCAATCAGAGAAGATCACCCTGCCCAGTTTGCTCCAGATCTGTGATTACAACTCAACTAAAGGGTTCTCCAATAAGAACGATATGATTTTAAAATTACATAAAATAGAAATTATTTCAGATATAACCACACTTTTTATATTATCTTAAAGGGCAATCGATAACTGTCCACCTCGACTTCGTGCACACGAGTGAATTCGACGAATCCAATTTTAGACGACTTGTGCAATAAATCGGGCGTTGTCGCACGAATGCAGCGTTCAGTGTTCAATCTCAAAGCATCAAGTGTTCGTGGCCTGCATAAACCTTAGGTTTTTAATAACCCCACAAAAAGTAACCTAAAGGAGTCAAATCACAGCTTCTTGGAGGCCAGGCAACAGAATTCCTTGAAATTATCCTTTCTCCAAACTTTTCTTGCAGTATGGCGACTGTTTCATCGGTAGTGTGACATGTAGCGCCGTCTTGCTGGAACTACATATCTTCCAAATCAAGCGCATCCAAATTTGTTCATAAAAAAATTGTCATCATCTGTCTATCCTTCACCATTCACTCTAATGGAATCTTCCCACCTCATTTTGGAAAAACAAGGATCCAACAATACCACTATGCCATAAACCACGATATACAGCTACCTTCAGGGGATGCAAAAGCTTCTCGTGAATCTGTTGTGGATTTTTGTCATTTCAAAACATATTTGTCCACAAAATTGCGATCTCTTTGTACAGTTCATAGGTGAAAACAATCTTTTATATAAATAATAAAGACCATTAAATTCAAGTACCGAATTTTTTTGATAGTTAATTTTCCGCGTTAAATTTAACAATGAACACCTTTGAGGTTCTTCTGTCAAAGATTATTTCTCTATAATTCTGGGTATAATTTATAAATAAAAAATAAAATGAGTTTTCCAAAAATCGAACCTTGGTCAACTGTGCAAAAGGCAAGTACTTTACCACTACACCACCAGAGCTTTTCTTTTATTGATCCATCGATAAATATAAAAGGCTGGTCAACTCAAATTTACTATATTTAATTTAATGTATTCTTAACACATTTAGTTTATTAATTTTAGCTTGGTGCACTCCTTCGCCATATAAGATTTAACTACGCCAAATCTCATATTCCACTGTGACCCACATTATTCTTAAAATGGCGTCCAAAGAATTGTCTTCACGTAATAATATATAGAATAAGAAGAAAAATATTAAATTTAAAATTAATTTGTATCTGGACTGCAAATATTTCATTTGCTTTCAAAGTCAAAGTTTTGTGAAGGTTTATAAAAAAGTCACAATATAAAGTTCCGTTCTTGGTATAATAACTTCAGCTGACAGTTCTACTTTATTCAATTTCAACTAAATAATTCAAATCTTCTAACTCCACATCTATATTTGACTGTTGGTGAATACTTTATTCTACTGAAATATTTCAGTAGCTTTTCATACAAATAAATTTATTATTTGAATTGAGAGATTGTTATTCGGACCAAATTTTGTAGAATTCTTATCGTTTTGTGACGACACTTTGGTGAATGTTTAGGTATTTTGAAATATATAATCATATTCACTACAAATACGTTCATTTTCTTCAAAATGACAATGAATGTAACCCTCCAATTAATTCATCAGATCAGCAATCGTAATTTAAATGATATTTCGTGAAATCATCCATCCTAATCACCAATAATACATAATATTTCATTACGTTAGAACGTTTGGAAACGATTGCACAACAATTAAAAAGTTCGGTGCATTCGTGAAGTTGCACATGAACTTGATTGGTCAAGAATAGGTCCCCAGGATACTCCCAACTCCGAAGTGATGTATTTCGTCAGCTGAAGGAAAGTGTCCAAACATTGAGACTACCGATTTATAATATAATAAAACAATGACGTCATAAGTAAGTAACGACTGCTTTCTGGCACCAGATTGGACATCACCATTTTAATTATGACAAATAAAGTCTGTGTAGACAGATACTGGGATTTCTTTGAATTTCGAGTGATATTTTCAAGATTTAACAAGTGTTTATTTGATCGTAATATTCAAAAGGACGAATTCCTGAATTGAGAATATTTTTGCACAAACTACTTACCTAATATCCACATAGACTGTTTTGCAATAAGTAGTGACAGATTGTCTCATTAAGAAATACAATTTATTATTAAAATTTCAATGGACGATAAATAACTGGTTTGGCTATAAAAGTTTTCAGCCACAATAAAACAACTCGATTTTGTTATTTTGCTGCGACCATTACAGTTGATAACCAACATCACAGTTTAAAAAAAATGGTTTTGTCACCGCTAAAACCAGACTATAAATCACTCAAATAAAATGCAGTATTTTATTGCTTTGGTCGATGTTTGGCACATTGTCCATTTCTATGAACTGTTTATCTACTAGGAATATCCGTTGTAGCTTGTGAGTTGAATTAGAAGAGAATTGTTCGTAATCAATCTCAAAAAATCTGAATATTTTTAATCTATAATATAAAAATGAATCGCTGAAACATAAAAAAGTTAAGCGGAACTTTAGAAAATTTAAGAACATTTATGAAAACTTAAAGACAAGATTAATTTTACATACAGTACATACAGTTGTTTGACAACTGTCAGTTGTTTGAAATAACTGTCAGCAATTGACAGAACGCGCGCTGCAAATATCGTTTAACATAGATAGATCGGTTGATAAATAATAGTTTCATTTCAATTGGGTACTTGACATTAATGGAAATTCAATATAAAGTGATGTTCAGACGATATTAGGTAGTCTTAACATTCCAAAAATCACATTATGCAGGTTAAATTTCTCTTAGAATTTAAAATATAATCAATTTGAATAGTTGTAATTTCAAACCCATTATCACGTGACAGCGAACGCCTATCAAAATCGACCAAGATAGTGACGTAGTAATCAAGTCGATGAACAAATCCTCCTCAGAGAGAACATACAATATTGTATATTCTCTCTGGTCAGATAGTGTTCTCTACTCTAACTAAGGGAGATTGTGACGTTACAGCCGTTTTTATAATTCAAGCGGGAAATTTAAAAACAATTTTTGAATATATTTTTTTTATTTTCAAAATAGATTCGTATTTTTTTTTTTGGTTTAATTCATATACAGGAATACAATAATTGTTTTCAAATGAAGTCATTTGGCGCAACAAAAGTTATTCAGAACAATTTTATGCTAACTTTCAAGGTAAATATATTGTAAAACAATAAACTTTTACCACCAGTGCCTGAATACGATGGTAATTTTCAATTGAAATGATATATCAATGAAAGTAGCGTACAGTAGGTTTGCAGCTAGGTGAATAAACAAAAGCAGCCAGTCAAAAGTTGATGGGGGAATGGCAGTGCTGACAAAGTATCTTGAAAGTCACATGGTGGTACAATTTTTGCAAATTTATTTCATGGGCGATTCAACAAAATAAGTCGATCAGCGTTATGCACACAATAAATCGGTGAACAGACCAAGTGTGGATCAAATTCAAATGTTTTTCCATCAGACTGCATTAAACCGCATGTCATCTGATTACCACAAAATTGTCAGCAAAGCCGATAAGACGCCTGCAGGACAACACGCAAGACGCTATAATACGGCAACAATTGATAAAGTTGCTATTGTTGTCATGAGTGAAAATTTAGAAAACCAAGATATTGTTTTTGCTTTGTTAAGACAGGACAACATCTGTCGGGTCAGCTAGTATTATTAATATTTTTAATTTCTGATGTAGGCATATCCAGTTTGAAAAGTATAATTAGTGCGTAGGTACCTCTTTTGACAAGTTCCACACCGAAAAGTATATATCGAAATACATAAAGCTAGATTTGTTTTGCCCTGTAAGTATTATGAAATGCAAAAGAATATATCTGTGTAAACTAAGGTTGCTCGAACAAATAGTTTTTACGTTACAAGGAATGTAAGGACATGTTATCATTCAAGACAAGTGAGTACGAGCCGAAGCTTGTCACTTGCCGAGGATGTTAACAGTCGATACATTCCGTTTTACTTATTACATTTTTCCCGCTGCCGGTGTATAATTTGTATTGCAAAAAAGTCTTCTTCACTTCAAACAGGATTCGCTCGAAGGCTCCCAGAAACAATAGAAACCATCACATCAGAATTTGAGAAGAAATCAAAAGAATTTTTAGAACATGAAGGTGCTATAAAAAATCCATTTTTGTTTTTTTGTATTCAGTTTAAAAAAATAACTAGTAATTGTTTTATTTTCTTAGGAATGTAAATGACAGTATTTACATTCCGTCGTCTCGGAAAAATAATACAGGTATGATATTTGCCATTTTCATGTTTTGTATCTCGCATTACCGGCAGCGGAAAAAAAACTTTTTAACCCCAATGCATATTTTGTTTTAAATCTTGCCGAATAATTTAACTCAATTGTTAAGTAAATGTTTTCTTTGATCAATAATAATAAAAAGTTCAAGGAATAGCATGGTAGAGATATTTCAGATCCTAACGGAACGGACATAATTTGCTCTATCAAGTAGTACTAGAGTGAACTTTGATGTTTTCTTATTATCAACTTATAGTTTTCAGTGTGCAGGTATTTTCAGGATATTTATTTCCTTTAATTTAAGTTATTTTCTTCGAAATTTCAGAGCCAATGGTAGCAGATACTCTTTATACATTTCACCTAAACCCTTTTTAATGTTCTTGAATATGTGTTGATTTTCTAAGTGTCTCAAGTGTCTGGACAATCAACAATTTAAGGAAATATCGCTTTCAGTATACTTGTCGGGATAAAGATATGTGTAAAAAATCAATGGAATAAATCAAAATATCTACGTCGTGTTTTGGGTTTTCTTTTTGGCCACTGTCTGAAATGAAATGCCAAGAAAATGTTTGATTTTGGTTCGGAAAAGTTATATATTGCAGATAACCTCAAATGTGAAAAAAAACTGATTGTATATTTTCTAATCACGATTCACGTTCATACTTAAATAAAACAAATAATGAATCAAGAATTATTATGTGGGTTGAAGTTCCAGAAATTCTTCTTTTCACCTATATCAGTGATACTTCACCTCGCAAAACTTCAAAACTATATGTTCCAATCTAATCTAATGAATTCGGTCTTAATTTTTGTAATCATTTGATAATTACCTACCGAAATCATTACCATGCATATTAGTTTTATTTTCTTGGTATATTTTATCAACAAATCATTAGTAGCCCGACAACCCTTTGTGGGTCCTGGCCTGTTCCAAGGTCTTCCTCCATTCTAATCGGTTGCGCGATTTGTTTCTCCAGTTAGAAATGCCGAGGGTCTTAATGTCGTCCTCCACTTGGTCTATATATCTGGTTTTGGATCGCACTCTGGGTCTTGTCTCAACAGGTGTTTGTGTTGTTATTTTCTTGGCGATATCATCCTCCTTCATTCTATGAACATGGCCCATCCAGCGCATACGACTTATCTTTATAAAAGCGACAGCATCTGGCTCACTGTATGCGACATACAGCTCAAAGTTGTATCTCCTTCGCCATTCCCCATTCTCTAATATACCTTTATATATGTGTCTCTGAATTTTCCTCTCAAAGATTGCCAGTAGTCTTTCGTCATGCTTTATTAACACCCATGTCTCGGAAGTCCTGTGAAGTTAGCAACCACATTTGCGAAAATTAAATATTTTATCGGAGTTCCTGGTAGATATTAGATAGTTCTAGAGTACTTTACGTGAAAAAATGAAAAATACCAAAATGGGGGTAGCAACCATATTTGTAAAAATTTAATATTTTATCGGAGTTCCTGTTAGGTATGGAAGTTCTAGAGTACTTTGCAAAAAAATTTAATACTGTTATCGAATTTCATGAAAAAAATTGAAAATACAAAAATGAGGATAACAACCAAGTTTACGAAAAACATTGGAAAATTAAAACATCTCACAACAGTTCTGTTCGGAGTTCTATTTGGTATTCCAAGAGTTCTATCGAAGTGGTCAATAACATTATTAAATTTACAGAAAAATGTTATTGAACATTTCGATAGAACTCTTAGAGTTCTAGCGAGTTATTCAAACAGAACTGTTTTAATTTTCTTGGTTTTCCTCATTTCCTTGAATAATGGAAAAAATAATTGAATATTTTCGTTTTTTGTGAATATCTTATGAATTACAAATTCTAGACAAAAATGGTATAGAGATTTTCGATAGAACTCTTAGAGTTCTAACGAGAACTGTAAACAGAACTATTGCTAATTTTTTTTTGTTTTTCAATAATTTATTTTCCTCGAATATCTCATAAATTTACAAAAAAATGCAAGGTCTAAAAGGGACATGATTTTATCAACAAATATAAATGTTTATTTACCATCTATTTATTTATTTATTATATAAATTATGTCCTCGACATAAAATATTCGACGTGAGAATAATTCGATTCTTATCATATTCTAATAATATTGACATTAGATCTCTATTAGTATTTGAGTGAAGTACAATAGAATTGACAAATTATAAGTATCAATCAATATATTTTCTAGTTTAATCTTGTATGTTACCTATTTAATAATGAATAATGATATTTATTATCTGCTTAATATCTCCAAGGACGCAAATATATTGGAAGTTAAAAATGCTGTTAACCTTTGGTCACAATTTATTCTATTACATAATAGAATGCATATCTTCCGAAATATAGGCTTTTCAAGATTCAGGACTAATAGTCACCGTTTTTCTTATAATAATAGTAGATGCTGGAAAATTAAGTTATTTTTTTTAGAGAATTGTCTGTAGCAGTTTGAATAATTTTGTCGATATTATAAACAAATAATACCAGAGAACAAACTATAGCCGGACTAGTTGATCACAGCTACTATACTACTACCGATAAGAATATCTTATTCCCTGAAAGTGTACGAAACCACGAGCTCGAGAAACATACCAAGCTTCTTTCTAGTTGGTATAAGAACTGTTCCAGAACCGTGTCCGCTGTTCAAATATACATGTTCGAGTTTTACCGAATTAATTCATGTACGATTCTTCAACTAACGCTTCACGTTCGCTTTGAAATTGGAACTATTCTGGGACGGTTCAAGAACTATCAGAAGCGAACCCAGGATTTGAGCAATAACAACTGTTTTTTACTTATTGTTCAGACATGCGCATTACATGGACATGTTCGAGATAGTGTTCTCTGACATGTTCGTTCTATGTTCTATGTATGTTAATAACCTGCGATAATTATTATGTAAATTCACCACTTACATTCACTATCCATTTTATTTTGATGGAAATTTCTAAGATGAAATCAATAACAAAACCCATCAATAAAACAATCACAAACCCCAACAAACCAGTGTGCCAGATACAAATCATTCAGTAACAAATTAAGAAAGCAAAGAACATCGATTCATTGAGGTTAATGTATTCTTCTTCTTCTTGAAATAGTTGTCTAAATTTTGACATATCCGTGTTCGAGTTTTTTATATCGCTGATAGTTCTTGAATTATCTGTAAACAGTTCCAGGTGTGTTGAACGATTGCGCAAGCAGTTCTGCGCAGTTTAAGAACTGTCCGAGGATTCAAACTCGAAAAAAGCTATATTGTGAATGACGACTTTATTTAGGATTATCTACGAGTACAATACAAACACTTTGACTTCAAAGTTTGCATTAACTTCCCCTTATTAGGAGGCCAAGATTCTTCTCGGCGCATTGAGTTGATCCAAGTAATCTTCTAGGAATATTTATGCTTCGTAAAGACTCTAAAATATTGCGTTTTAGAACTGAACGATACTCTACACTACCTATAAAAATATCTTCTAATTTGACTGATTGGCAACACCGACTCATTTGTTCATTCCAATATCTTTTCTCCAGACATTTTGCAAATTCTAGAGCTCGACGACTAACACTTGATAGTCTTTGTGTTTTCTGTCCTGATCGTTTGTAAATAGTTGAAATGTTTTATTTAGCTATTGGTCTATTTATTGCGTTAAAAATCATCTAAGTTCTATAGAAACAAAGTTCATCTTATATGAATAACCCTAATAAATTCCAGATCTCACTTTTAAAAGAAAAGAGATTGTTCAGTCTTTTTCAATGTGATTAAAGAACTGGTATGAATAAATATAATATTATTACTATCTAGCCTCTGCTACCGCGTTGAAAATGATTTTTTCAATTTAATTTGATTTATAAATATGTCATGGAGATATCAATTTTATATGTTACATTCATGAAATTACCAATGCTATTGTATAATTTAAAATTATTAATCATCACTTGGAATTTGGCTCTGGTACAAAGCAAATATTATATCAAATTACAGAATATCAAACGATTTTTAATTAAAATCTGGACGTGTTTCAAAAATTAATTGGAAATTGCCGCTTGAACAGTAACTCAATCATTATATGAATCTAATGTAATTTTGTACCTGTTAAAATGGAAACAATAATTAATTATAAGGTTTCAATAATGTAATTATTTTTTGTTTGTTCAAATGTATTTGTTAATTTACTCCGAACTATATAGATTCATTGCAAATAATAATTTGAAACAATTCAATGTGATAATTTGAACGTTTTGCTTCATAGACTTACAAGTATGAGCTTTTTTAGTTAATTTCATACTCACAGCACCTTTTAATTATCAAACGGAGGAGTTATACAGTTCGACTGTGCGCTGTTTTTTTTCGAAAATCTGAGTTGGCAAAATCAAAGGAGGGACTATTTCCGGAAATTTTTAAATTGGAGTTTTTTCAAAAATGTAATAATTATTATAATTATGTAATATTTTTTTATTAATAGATAGGACCTACTTAGGACTTAGTTGGTGCACTAACAATACAAAATATTTTTTTAGATTTTTAGTGCACCAAATAATAAAGTTGGTCCTAGTTTTTAATGTACCCATCTGTTACAATTTTTCACAATTTAAAATTACGGAAACATTTCAACGGCATGGTGTTTTTATCAATGAACAAGACCAAAATATTTTTTTTTCGAAAGCTCATTTATATATATATATATATATATATATATATATATATATATATATATATATATATATATATATCTACCCATTATAAAAATATGATTCTTGGGGACACAGTCATTACATAAATAAAATTCATTGAATTTGGCCAAGCTTTCGAGAATGTTTATTCTCTTCATCAGGGCGGAAGTCGTGAATGCTCAAGATGAGTGTGATTTATTTACCATGATCACTCAAAGTTGTGAATTAAATAGCTTCTTAAATAAAACTAGGGCCGACTTCATAAGATGATGCCCTGAAAATAATAAAATAATATTACATAGTGTAAGAATCATTAAGATTTGGATGTTTTTGTCAAGAGTTTTCTATATTCATTTCTTGGTGCCAATTTCAAATTATTTTCATCATCTTATTAAGCCGGTCCTAGTTTTTGCTGTTTATATTCAGATCAGTCCAATAGAAAATCCACTGATTAAAAAATCTAACTAAACAGTCAAATTTCTAAGAAAGAAGATATTGCGAATTTGGAAATGGAAACCCAGTTTTATTATATCAAATATTATTATTCTACCTCTAGCTAACGATTTCTGATAAATATGATATTTTATTCCAACCACTGTTTCATTTCGATCTCTTGATGTTTTTCATTTGATTGATATGTCAACCAGTTGGAAAATGAATGTAAAATATTTGCATAATTATTTTCAGCAGATGAAAAACACTCGAGTAGGTATGCTGAAAACGTTCATCTTCCATTTATTTCAATTATCTGAGTTTTCGTTCGAATTTCTGGGAACGTTTCCATGATTAGGGGTCCAATTTTATTGAAGGAGAAAATTGATAACTTTAGGGTGAAATTAATTAATTAATTGAAATTATTGTATATGATAAAATTTACAATTCAATCCCGACAGCAACGAATTTATACCAATTATAAATCAAGACAGTTTTTAGAATGTGTTAAACGTAATAGAAATTTGGAGGGGGTTGAATGAGACATTTTGCACAAAAATGTTTACAATTATAATAAAAAATCGTAGTGTCCAAAGTTTTTCTCTATACTTTAATTATATTTGTGTTTTAGGGCCATTTAAATTGGACATTTTCCATAAAAATTATAGGTTTCCGAGTTACAGTAGTGTTAGAAAAGTCTGAAATATGTGTGTCCCCGCTATGTGGTGGGGGCAATGTTTCAAAAATTGAAAATATGAGACGGCCAAATTAAAGAACAAAAGAATCATAGGTTTCCGAGCATTGGTAAAGTCTGAAATATGTGTATATCCGCGATGTTTTGAAATCTCTGAATAAGTATTATCTTCTTTGGTGAAAGTTGTATGATTTTGAATGAGCATCAAGTTAGCTAAACACCTGTCACGTATCGACTCGAGAGTAGGTGGATAATTTGCCGCTAATTAGTCGTGAATTAGTTGTGAAAATACCGATTTTGTCGTTTTCTGTTTTTTCGTTTTTTTCGGGTGCTTTGCTAACTTGATATAAAGTTAGCAAAGCACGCCTCCAAAAAATTACTTAACAGCGTTCGTAGAAAAATGGGAATGGGATAAGTTTTTGCCGCTAATTAGTCGTAAATTAGTTGTGAAGAAATTAATTTTCTAAATATTTTTTTTTGTTTTTTTTTAGGTTCTTTGCTAACTTGATATAAAGTTAGCAAAGCACGCCTCGAAAAATGACTTTGGAGCGTTCGTAGAATAATGGTAATAGAATAAGAATTTGCCGCTAATTAGTCGTAAATTAATTGTGAAGAAATTAATTTTCTAAATATTTTTTTTAGTTTTTTTAGGTGCTTTGCTAACTTGATATAAAGTTAGCAAAGCACGCCTCGAATAATGACTTTAGAGCGTTCGTAGAATAATGGTAATAGAATAAGAATTTGCCGCTAATTAGTCGTAAATTAGTTGTGAAGAAATTAATTTTCTCAATATTTTGTTTTGTTTTTTTTTAGGTGCTTTGCTAACTTGATATAAAGTTAGCAAAGCACGCCTCGAATAATGACTTTAGAGCGTTCGTAGAATAATGGTAATAGAATAAGAATTTGCCGCTAATTAGTCGTAAATTAGTTGTGAAGAAATTAATTTTCTAAATATTTTTTTTTGTTTTTTTCTTAGGTGCTTTGCTAACATGATATAAAGTTAGCAAAGCACGCCTCGAAAAATGACTTTAGAGCGTTCGTAGAATAATGGTAATAGAATAAGAATTTGCCGCTAATTAGTCGCCAATTAGTTGTGAAGAAATCAATTCTCAATTTTTTTTTTTGTTTTTTCAGTGCTTTGCTAACTTGATATAAAGTTAGCAAAGCACGCCTCGAAAAATGACTTTAGAGCGTTCGTAGAATAATGGTAATAGAATAAGAATTTGCCGCTAATTAGTCGCCAATTAGTTGTGAAGAAATCAATTCTCTAATTTTTTTTTTGTTTTTTCAGTGCTTTGCTAACTTGATATAAAGTTAGCAAAGCACGCCTTGAATAATTACTTTAGAGAGTTCGTAGAATAATGGTAATAGAATAAGAATTTGCCGCTAATTAGTCGTAAATTAGTTGTGAAGAAATTAATTTTCTAAATATTTCTTTTTGTTTTTTTTTTAGGTGCTTTGCTAACTTGATATAAAGTTAGCAAAGCACGCCTCGAATAATGACTTTAGAGCGTTCGTAGAATAATGGTAATAGAATAAGAATTTGCCGCTAATTAGTCGTAAATTAGTTGTGAAGAAATTAATTTTCTAAATATTTTTTTTTTGTTTTTTTTAGGTGCTTTGCTAACTTGATATAAAGTTAGCAAAGCACGCCTCGAAAAATGACTTTAGAGCGTTCGTAGAATAATGGTAATAGAATAAGAATTTGCCGCTAATTAGTCGTAAATTAGTTGTGAAGAAATTAATTTTCTAAATATTTTTTTTGTTTTTTTTTAGGTGCTTTGCTAACTTGATATAAAGTTAGCAAAGCACGCCTCGAAAAATGACTTTACAGCGTTCGTAGAATAATGGGAATAGAATAAGAATTTGCCGCTAATTACTCGCTAATTAGTAGTTTTTCAAGCGGAACCGACTATTCACAACGTAGAATATAGGGACCTTGATTTCACTTTACTGAGAAGCTCTTCAGATATTTTGCTCCACACGGGATCAGATTCTAAGGCAATATCATTGTGTTTATCATCACAAATGATATCGATTTTGTGATTCAAAATAGCCGGAATAACAGTACTATTTTCGACAGAAGGTGGGCGCCCTCTAGGCATGATTATTCTTTTAGAGTAGTAACCAAAATATTGCAACCTAAAAAAATGAAGGCAAACTTTGTCAGCAAAAAATTGAAGTCAATCTTGCAGTGTTGCAACCACAAAGTTGAGTCTTGAATAAATATTGAAGAAATTATCCTTTTTAGTAACCTCATATAGCTCTGCCATTATATCAAATTGAGAATTTTGAAATAAGAATTGTGATAGGAAGTGATTATTATAATAGCCCCAGTTCAACAAATCCAGGAAGAAATTCCACCAAGTACCTAATTGCTTGATGTATTTTTCTCGATTTTAGTACTTGTTCTAGTATTTTAGTATTTTAAGGAAATTTGTTAAGATTGGTTGAAAAATTCAGAAACTGATATACTGAGAGAAATATATCTTTAATGCTGAGACGAATTCTCTTTTACCAAAAACCGTATTATTACCAAACAAAATCATTTAAAGGTAATGATAATTCAGATATTTATAGTAGTTTATAAAATAAACATAGCACTTAATGTATTCATAAAATAAAAAGCAAAAATATTTTTCAAAACGTACAAAATTCTCAGATTCTATGAATTGGCATTTCTAATTCACTTTGCAGGACATTTTGAAATCTCGGAAAGAAATAAAATCTCGAGCTCGAATTAATTTCTGTACAACTGATTAGCGACTAATTAGCGGCAAAAACTTATCCCAATACCATTCTTCTACGAACGCTCTAAAGTCATTATTCGAGGCGTGCTTTGCTAACTTTATATCAAGTTAGCAAAGCACTGAAAAAACAAAAAAAAAATTTAGAGAATTGATTTCTTCACAACTAATTGGCGACTAATTAGCGGCAAATTCTTATTCTATTACCATTATTCTACGAACGCTCTAAAGTCATTTTTCGAGGCGTGCTTTGCTAACTTTATATCAAGGTAGCAAAGCACCTAAAAAAAAACAAAAAAAAATATTTAGAAAATTAATTTCTTCACAACTAATTTACGACTAATTAGCGGCAAATTCTTATTCTATTACCATTATTCTACGAACGCTCTAAAGTCATTTTTCGAGGCGTGCTTTGCTAACTTTATATCAAGTTAGCAAAGCACCTAAAAAAACAAAAAAATATTTAGAAAATTAATTTCTTCACAACTAATTTACGACTAATTAGCGGCAAATTCTTATTCTATTACCATTATTCTACGAACGCTCTAAAGTCATTATTAGAGGCGTGCTTTGCTAACTTTATATCAAGTTAGCAAAGCACCTAAAAAAAACAAAAAGAAATATTTAGAAAATTAATTTCTTCACAACTAATTTACGACTAATTAGCGGCAAATTCTTTTTCTATTACCATTATTCTACGAACGCTCTAAAGTAATTATTCAAGGCGTGCTTTGCTAACTTTATATCAAGTTAGCAAAGCACTGAAAAAACAAAAAAAAAATTAGAGAATTGATTTCTTCACAACTAATTTACGACTAATTAGCGGCAAATTCTTATTCTATTACCATTATTCTACGAACGCTCTAAACTTTATATCAAGTTAGCAAAGCACCTAAAAAAAAACAAAAAGAAATATTTAGAAAATTAATTTCTTCACAACTAATTTACGACTAATTAGCGGCAAATTCTTATTCTATTACCATTATTCTAAGAACACTCTAAAGTCATTATTCGAGGCGTGCTTTGCTAACTTTATATCATGTTAGCAAAGCACCTAAAAAAAACAAAAAAAAATATTTAGAAAATTAATTTCTTCACAACTAATTTACGACTAATTAGCGGCGAATTCTTTTTCTATTACCATTATTCTACGAACGCTCTAAAGTAATTATTCAAGGCGTGCTTTGCTAACTTTATATCAAGTTAGCAAAGCACTGAAAAAACAAAAAAAAAATTAGAGAATTGATTTCTTCACAACTAATTGGCGACTAATTAGCGGCAAATTCTTATTCTATTACCATTATTCTACGAACGCTCTAAAGTCATTTTTCGAGGCGTGCTTTGCTAACTTTATATCATGTTAGCAAAGCACCTAAAAAAAAAACAAAAAAAAATATTTAGAAAATTAATTTCTTCACAACTAATTTACGACTAATTAGCGGCAAATTCTTATTCTATTACCATTATTCTACGAACGCTCTAAAGTCATTATTCGAGGCGTGCTTTGCTAACTTTATATCAAGTTAGCAAAGCACCCGAAAAAAACAAAAAAACAGAAAACGACAAAATCGGTATTTTCACAACTAATTCACGACTAATTAGCGGCAAATTATCCACCTACTCTCGAGTCGATTCGTGACAGGTGTTTAGCTAACTTGATGCTCATTGATTTTGATGACTTATGTTACACTCAAAAGTGTGAAATAAATATTTTTCACTAAAAATTGAACTGACTTTAGTAGTTGATTCACTGTAAAATACAAAATAATATTATTTCTATTGGTTCTGATACCTACTTTTGAAGTTGGTGCCAATAGAATTAATAATTTTATTAGTCGTTCCAATTTTTTTGAAAAAATACCGAAGTGTTTCCATACTTTATGAACACACTTTACGTAATTTAACAATTATCATATATTCCGTTTAAATTGCAATTGAAGTAGGATATCTATTATATTGATGTTCGAGCAAATGACAAAACGTGCAGTAAGTGAAATTATTTCTTTGGTCACAGCTTGTGTACTGTTTGTCTACCGGACGTTGATTAAGTACCATAAAAGCCGATTATTCTTCCTAGAACTCTTTAGAAAACAAACCAAATGAGACGTATTGTATTGGCTTTTTAACTTCCTGGTAAGAAAATCCCAATTTCGATAGTATATCCAGTTTTTATGGTTCCTAGGGTTCAGTACGCCTCTATCGCTGTTTGTACTTCATTTTAGTGCCAACTATTCAGAGAAACAAAAATTATGTCTATGTCGGATTTATTTTATTTTATGCACAATTATGTAACAATAAACTCATTTTGGATTTCATCAAATTCTGTGGAACAGTTTTTTGTTGAGTTTCTCATTTTTGAGTGTATCATTAATCATCAGAATCGTTGAACGTTTACATATGTCTACTCAGAGTTTTATAAACACACATATTTGAGACTCCACGATTGGTGTAACTCGGAAACATTAAATTTTTTTGAAAAATCTCCATTCTAAATGTACCTCATATGATCTCTTCTTTAATTTTGTCGTCTCGAATCTTTCGATTTTCTAAACAAGTTCGAGGCTGTTTTGTAGGGAAGGAAATTTTGAACTTTTTTTATATAGAATCATTTCTCAGCAGTCCTGTATTTTAGAAGAAATCATCAAAATTGGATAAAGTTTAACGCGAAACGCGCTTAGAAACATAAAAAAGCACTCAGTCTAATTTTATACCCCCTTCATTTAGGAAGTCGGTCAATAACATCTCTTAAAAGTCCCTAGACGAGGATGTAGACGAGCTGCTTATTTGGATTGACTTGTATATACATGTAGATTATTTCTCAGTTTTCTTGAAACATATTTGCTGTTATGGTACATATTTAAATATGATGACATAACTGTACCTACTAATTTAATTGCCGACGATATCATTAGATGTCAACCCGTAGCACGCCTAATGATGGCCAATTAACCATTAAATTATGTTTATTTGCAGGTGAGCGAACGCCAGTTAATTGTCCTGGTCCTGTCTTGAGCGGGAGACGGGGCCGAAGGGGCACGGTGTCGAGAGGGGTAAGTCGTAGTAGTAGTGATACAATATAAACTGCGAAAGTCCGAACTCGCGTCGTCGAAATAATAATAATGATAATAATTTCTATTTATCCCTTCAGACATTTATACAAATTGTATGGGATTAATCAGTACAATTGATTAAATAAGTTACAAGACATAACTTACAACTAAAACAAGTGAAATTTTTGAAAAAAAAATAAAAATAGTTTTTATTGGGCATTTAAGATTTAAACCGTACCGATGAGTACCTACTGTTGCTATCCTTTTCTCGATTTTAACTATACTTATGTATATGTGTTTGCCAGCAACAGCAATTCCATAACAAATTACTGTTTGTCTACCACAACACAAAATTAAACTTTAAATTAACAATAACGTCTGACGTCTGACAATTGCGACATAACCATAGACGATCTTCCAGAAAGTACCTATATACCAGAGAACGAGACGTATATATACGCTCCATGCTCGTGCGTAATTCCAGTGACGGATTCCATTGTCGTTCCATGTCGACAAAATAATGATGTTGGTTGAATGAGATTGAATGAGATAATTATAAATACCAATATTGGATCACATTTGGAGCTTAACAAGCGGCGAGATGTCTGCGATCTAAGTACGAATTCGAAATTTCAAGTCTCTAGACTGTATGGGGCCTGAGAAATCGCTGCGGAGTCCATTGATACAAGAACCGAAAGTAATAAAAACTATGTAATAATAAATACAGGAAATAAAGATTGGAAGAAATACTCTCTTAAATGTACAATATCTAGAGACCGAGCTTTGCTCGGGTAAAACAGGATTTAAGATGGATCCATAAGAGTTACTAAGGATATTTAAACTTATTAAAAAATGTGCATATTTCTGGTTAAAATGTATTGCGATCGGTAAATACCGCTTTTATTGTTCACATATTCGTAAGTTATGGATTTCGAAATAAATATGAATGTGTAATATGAATGATAAATATACCAAAACTCTTGAAATAGCTAGAGTGGACCTCGAGGGTCCCATCGATTAAACATGAAAGTCTCGTCAATCGATTTTTCGACTCCGAAAACCTATTTTTGCTATTTTTTACCAAAATCTGCTAACCCTTCCTTGAAATAGCTAATGTGTACCTTAAGGGTCGCAATATATTAGATATGTACAAATTTTCATTGAAAATTTCCGATAAAATTATTAGAAACTGATATTAACAACTTTTATTAAAAAAAAATGATTTTGTTAAAAAAAAACTCAAAGGTGATCAGATTTCGAACCGAGGATCTCTAAATTAATACCCCGAAGCTCAACCATAGGACTATTTTTTCCTATGATATTATTGGGTTCATATTGATATCTGACATATAATCTGTAAAACTCCTAAAATGGGAATATTAATTGCTGAAAACGATTTTTCTTGTGAATGTGAATACAACCAATCGATTCAATACACTCTAGAACCCATGCATATGAATTTTCATCGAAATTGGTAGACCAAATTCCGAGATAAAATTTGCATATATATAACAACATATATATAACAATAACAAAATATTTATCGCCCAAAATAGAGTATTGAGACTTATTTTAACCTAAAATTACTTGAAACATGTCCTCCAGTTTTTCGAGAGAATAAAATTATGACTCTTTCTTGCATCTTTATGTATAAAGTATTGGTCTTTGCGAAAAATAATTATAGAAATATGGCAAAAACTCATATTTTCATGGATACTCCACAAGAATTGCTAATTTACTAGTTACAGTTGGACATACATTATCTAAATTTAAAAAATCCCCGGACTATGCTAGTCTTAAAATATACAATATACTTCCAAAAATGTTTGTAAACTTGAACAATAAAAAAATTAAAATTAAAATAAAGGAGTTCCTTCTAAAAAACATATTATTCTGTCGGCGAATATTTTAATGATAGCTTTTAATGCAAAACTGTGACTTACTGTGTATTCTTCTATAAGTCGTGTTATTCTTTAATATTTAAAATTATATTATTTATATTAGGTTTTGTGACGGTTACATCTATCTTCCGATGGCTGCTTTGCAAGTATGAATAAATGATTTGATTTGAAGATAAAGAATTACAAGCATATAACATTAGGCACAAAAGTCATAAAATTCTTGTATAGTACAATATATTTTTTTGTTTAAAAATTATCTAGTACATTTTTAAATTTATTCAAACCTCTACGGTTTTTTTTAATCTCTGTTAGTAGCCCATTCTAGAATCGAGAGTCAAAGAGAGTCTGGTGATGTAAGTGACAATTTATTTTTCTTAGAAGGAATGTGAAAATCCATTTTCTGCATTCTATTGAGCGAGTGTACACACTCATTTCTTTTAAATTCATGTTCTTGGCAATAATAATAATAATCCTCGCCGCCACCAACGAAACGTGTTATTAGATATGCTTGTTGTTGTTTCATGTATATATAATTAAACCTAGTCCCTAATTGGGCCTATCTATTAGTGTGGTTCTGTGTTCTGTAGCGAAATTGGGTTATTAAAATTGGAAATTTGATCGGAAGTAATGATGCACGCGGCTCCATTAACCTTATGGGAACCACCAGTAGCGTCACCTGGGAGAAGTAGCGATAACTTCACGTCCCTAAAGCTAGCAGAGCAAAGTGAACTGAATCCAAAATACATATTTGGTGCTAATTAAGTGCTGTATTCCAAAATTAGTTGCTCTTTTATTTATTTTTTTGGTAAATGGCGGCTTTGCTAGCTTTAGATAAAGCTTTTAGGGCTAATTAAGTGCTATATTCTGAAATTATGTACTGTTATATGTTTTTGGAAATGGCTGTTTTGCTATCTAAAGCTAGCACCGCAACCTGTAGAAATCAACTTTTATGAGAAAATCTTTTTTACTGCTTGTAGGGATAATTAAGTGCTGAATTCCGAAATTAATTGCTCTTATATTTTAAAAAAATTGGCATCTTTAGAAATCAATCATTTGAGAAAATCTTTTTTTAGTGCTTTTAGGACTAATTAAGTGCTGTATTCTGAAATTATGTACTCTTATATTTTTTTGGAAATGGCTGCTTTGCTATCTAAAGCTAGCACAGCAACCTGTAGGTAGAAATCAACTGTTATGAGAAAATATTTTTTAGTGCTTGTAGGGATAATTAAATGCTGTATTCCGAAATAAATTACTCTTATATTTTTAAAAATAATTGGCTGCAGTAAAAATCAATCTTTTGAGAAAATCTTTTCTTATTGCTTTTAGGGCGAGTAGTGCTGTATTCAAAAATAAATTGCTATTATATTTTTTGGTAAATGGCTGCTTTGAAAACATTTTTAGCAATTCTTTCTTAAGCTAGCAAAGCAGACATTTTGTAAAAAAAGTGTAAATAATTTTGGAATATAGCACTTAATTAGCCATACATTCACTTGAAAAGAGTTTCTGGAAAAAGTTGAATTTTTAAAATTGTAATGCTAGCTTTATCTGGCAAAGCAGCCATTTAAAATAATATAAGAGCAATTAATTTCGGAATACAGCACTCAATTAGCACCTAATGTGCACTACAATCACCAAATATGTATTTATATTCTGCTCACTTCGCTCTGCTAGCTTTAGGTTTAATTGTTGGTACATATTTCAAATAGGTAGTAGTAAATGGATTTTAAATAATGTACAAACGATTCTGGAGAAGAAAGGAATAACATTGTATTCTTATACAGTTTTCGAACTCTTCTTCTTCTTCTTCTTCTTCTCATGATTTTTTCAGCGTTTTTTTTTTTGAAAAGTATCCAATGATTAGAAACAAAATTTGGTTAAATGCATTTCGCAAATGACAAATGTTAATCATTTACATAAACATGTTTCTGAGTTAAATTTGCTTTGACGGAAAATGGAAATTATAAAAATAGCAAAAATGGCGGATGCGCAACTTGTGAAAAAAGTTTCTTGGAGTTTTGAAAATTCCTATAAATATTGTAATATAAAAAATAGACAAAAGACGATACGAATATTTTTTAAATTGCACCGGCTTTATTAGTTGGTGCAATGAAAAATACAAAATAATATTAATTCTATTGGTGCTGGTAATTTTGAAGTTGTGCCCTTGTAGTTTGTTGTAGAAGGTATCAAGTCCAAAAGTACCAGCACCAATAAAATTAATATTATGTTGTATTTTTCAGTGCAGCAACTAAGTCGGTTTTTGTAAAAAATATTTATTTCACACTATTGAATGTAATATTAGTCATGAAAATTGATGAACGTTCACTAATACCAAAGAAGGCAGTACTTATCATATTTTCCATGTATAGGCCTAGCTTGTACTTGTTATTATTCATCTCAAAACATCTCGGCGCAGATATACATATTTCAGACTTTACTTGACTCGAAAATCGCAACTATTTTGAAACATTTTTCAATTTAAATGTTGCTACATATACCTAATCTCTTCTTCAATTTGTCTATCTCATATTTTAAATTTTCGAAAAAAACGCCCCTTCCACATAGCGAAAATACACATATAACATATTTCAGACTTCATTATAGCTGTAACTCTAAAACCGTAACTCTTTTCAAATTAAATTTTTCCGGATATGGTTTCATCTTTAATTTCTTCTAAATATGCGACCATTTCTCAATTCTTCTCTTCCAAATGAAACAAAAATCGTCTAAATCGAGTAAGTTTACTTGCAAAACGGGCGAATAGCCATACATAGAAAAAGTCAAATTAAAATACGATGAATACCTATAGAAATAATTTTCTAGAACAAGCTGTGTGATTTTTTTCAAGAATATTTGTTGGGTTTAGCACCAGATGGCGTCTAAATGACATGTAACATTGACTATGTATGTTGACAGCATTGACATCTGAGTCAATTAAAAATAGATAGATATTTTATTACGATGCGTGAGTTATTTTATCTTTATATTCTTATATTTAAAGCCTTCTTTTATTATGTTTTTCTCAGCTATGAAAAATATTTACACAGATTTACAGTTTTTTCCGATTAGTACATGATAATTTTTGTAATTTTTTTGATTCTATGAAATCTCTCACTCTAGCTATAAATTTACTGAACTTCGTCAACATATCGAAGAAAAAGAAAAGTGCAGCTAAACCACCTCCAAAGTCATCACCGCCCGTATCAAGACCAATGAAATTTCCATATACATTTTCCGCCAAGTTAGCTCAGTTTCCTTGGAGGTTTTACTTTGAAAAGAACTGGATTGCCAGATATTATATATTTGCGATATTCTCTTCTTTCCCATTGTTTGTCTATATGCATACGTTAGGTAAGTGTATAAATATTTGAATTTTTTGAGAGTTAGTCGTCTAGTGAAATATCCGGATCATTATGTTTCACGGCTCTTGTATACAAATAAATAAAACAGGATTTGTCACATCGTCCAAAATGATAAACAAATCGTGATTTAAAACCACGATAAAATGTTATTAGAATTAAGAAATGCCAATTTCATACTTGAACTCCTGTGCTTTTCCACACTCTTTATGGAGATTTAACTCGTTTCTTGTTGGTATAAAAACAATACCTAAATCATAAAAATAAGAAAACATGCCTCAATAACAACCCGAACTAAAATAAAAATTCAAATGTGATTAGTTTAATTTGATTTTGAAAAAGGGTTCGTTGCTTGACATCAAATGATTCCTATCAATAGTGCATTTGGTATTTATACAATAATTAAGGTTATAAAAATATATTTTAGCTCCTCATGCTGCTTTACGATCAAATTAAATTCTTTATATTCTAAAATTATATTAGTCTAGCGAAGTTAAAGTACTAATAATCAAGATACTTTAGCGTATCCAGTAACTGTAGCCTTTGTTATAGCGGATGCATGCGAAGACTTCGTCTTAGCTTCGATTTGCGGCGTTTTGTATCGCGTCGATTTTTATAATTCTACAAATTTAGTGTCGTTTTAGCATCGATTCACGCGTCGTCTTAGGATGGATTTGCTTCGTATTCGATCGATTCGATCGTCGATTTGTATCATTTTACAGTTTTAGAGTCGTTTTAGCGTTAATTTGCGTCGTATTAACGTCGATTTTTGTCGATTTTCATCGTTTTGTGTCATTTTCGCGTCAAGTATCATTTTAGTTGTATTTCATCGTCAGCGTTGATTTGCGGTTTGTTAGAAAAATCTGTACCTAATCAAATTGATGACTGTTTCGTCAGCTTGGAGCGTGGCTGTGGGTAAACAAATGAGCGACGAGCGAAAAGCGCAAATTTGGCTATTTTTGGCCTTACAATTCCGTATGGTAAAAAACATCTAAAAATATCAGATTTCGCGCTAGAACTCGCAAAGCCGATTGACTTGCATGTGTTAATAGATCTAAATATGTTTAATTCCATAAATGGGTAACATCAAAAAGTGTCAACAATGTGTTTTATGAGTCGTCAGTCATGAATGACTGATGTTAGATATACCTAACCTGTAATAAAAGTTAAAAAAATATTCTGGTGATTCTGGTCAGAATTCTAGGATAAAGTTATTAAATTATTGTATTGTCATCGGTCCTTGATACGAGCTGAAATAATCATGTCCATCGGACGTCTACAAGTTGTGTAAATTACATTGAAAAATCTCGTTACATAGATACCTGCACGTGAAGCTAATAAAAGCGTGTTGAAAAATATATTGCAGAGAAAAAAATATATTCGAAAATATACAGATAGGTACCTATTTAAAAAATTGATTATTAGATTTTTTCGCAACACAAGTTCTCTGACTTCAAAATTTCTCAATACATCTAATTATATAAATATATATATATATATATATATATATATATATATATATATATATATATATATATATAATAAGCATTCAGTCATTTTTTTCATTTTATCAGTTACATCTTTGAAATTCTGTTTGTGTCCTGGATCAAACCATTATCATTGTCCAACCTTCAGCAGCCATCGACTGTCGAAGGTCAAATAAAAATCACACATCATTAAAAAGTAAAATCATTTTTGCAACACAGTAAATTGTTTACAATCTTGGTGGGTTGAACGAGACCATTAATCATACTGGTCAAAAACCTACGTTTCTCAATAATGTATAAACATGTCTGACGTTGTTATTACGTCTTTTTTTTTTCGAGTTTGATTGTTGATTACCTCTATAGATAATACTAATGCGAAAATAATTAACTGCATAATAACTATCTATCTATTTATCTGATCAAAAAGTTTGGGCGAAATTTTTGCCTAACCATTTTGAATGTGGCTTATAAATCTATCTATCAGTCGTCCTTGCCTGGTTCTAATGGAAATTTAATCTATGGTTATTCATTTTGTGTTTTGGTATTGGCCCACCTGGTTTTTATCTGCTTTGAAAGTATTGCATTAACTAATGAGACATATAGGAATATAGAGACTATCCAGAAATTAATGAATAACCTTGAAATGGCTTGTAGCAGAAACTATGGCCATTCTAAGAAAATACAAAAAAACCCGGGTAGCATCCGAGATATGTTTTTTTCTATTTTACCTTATTTTATGGCAATAATTCACTAATTCTTGTGCTAGAGCTCAAAATAAGCTAAAAAATCAGACCTCGGATGGTACTTGGTGTACCTATATTTTTTGTATTTTTCTTTGAACGTTCAAAGGTTCTGCTACAAGGCATTTCAAGGTTATCCATTTATTCCGGGACACCTTGAACACTACAATGTATGATTTCTGTTTTCAGCCAATTCTCCTTCGAATAAGGCAAAATGGGCAGATATCAAACGAAAAGAACATGAAGAACTCAAACATAGATTTGATTGAAATTTTGTAATTAGAATCTAGAATAATAAACGTAGCAATAAATGTATGATTGATCCTTTCTTATACAGAATTAGATATTATTGGCGAGCTTATTCTATTCTCTTCAATACATTTCTCAGTCTTGTTGCCTTTTCTGTCACTGTTCTCTGGATAAACCTCTGCTTCCATACTACTTTCAAAGGACATGCTAACTTTTCACGAATTTATTGCTCTTTTGAAAATGTAAGAATATTTTTGTTTCATATTTTATTTTTTCACTTGTCCTTTATTCTTCTTGAATGTCTGACATTCATACTGTAACGTGAGAAAACAATCTGTATAAACTGGCGCGGGTAACTGATAATGCCAAATTATCAAAAAGGCCTGGAGAATTCCATAATTAATAAGAAACTAAAGGATTGATGATAATGCTTAATGCAGCTGATGGACCCCATTAGGTCCTGTATCCGGGAAATTTCTCCGCTTTGGTTTTTATGTTTTGAGTTAAGTTGACGGAAAACAAAATTATTTAAATGTGATCAGAAGAGCGAAGAGATATCAATTGTGTGAAATCAAGAATAAATCGTGACTGTATCAAAACTGATCTCTACCCATCTGCTTGACAAGAAGTAAAGGTTCTTTTAATTGATCCTTCTGTCTCGGACTTTGTTGAATTGTTTGAAATCATGAATTGTCAATCGAGAATGAAGAGGGGTGAATTAATATCCACTCTTCATTTAATTCTGAGCTATCATATAAACTAATTGCCAACATCACCGATTCAAACCTTCAAAAGCTCTTACTTATGTTTTATTACTTGGCACTTAACTGTACCCCCATACCCAGAATACCGTGTGCAATGATGCAATCGTATAAGGCGAAAAGCGACCCATAAGAGCCCACGGTGGTACTTCGCCACCCGCGTATAAGATAATGCCTTACTGCACGTTATTGTGGACACGGATTTTTGATGTGCAATCGTCACCTTAGCGTCAATTTGCGTCGCCTTAGCGTCGATTGGAACTTTTTGGATCATTTTTGCGTCGATTTGTATCTTTTTACAGTTTTAGAGTCGTTTTAGCGTAGCAACAATGTTACACTCAAAAAAACGTTCCATAAAACTGCCACAATACTGAAACTCTTAACTTGATTGGTATCCTCTTTAAAGTGATCAGCTTCTTCCAAATTCTGATAAATTAGACAATATTTTCGTCTTATTAGCGTCAATTTTTCTTTATTTTCATTGTCTTGAGTCACCTTAGCGTCGATTTGTATCATGTTACAGTTTTAGAGTCGTTATAGCGTAACAACAATGTTGCACTCAAAACAGCGTTCCATAAAACTGCCACAATACTGAAACTCTAACTTGATTGGTATCCTCTTTAAAGTGATCAGCTTCTTCCGAATTCTGATAAATTAGACAATATTTTCGTCTTATTAGCATCAATTTTTCTTTATTTTCATTGTCTTAAGTCACCTTAGCGTCGATTTGTATCATGTTACAGTTTTAGAGTCGTTTTAGCGAACAACAATGTAGCACTAAAAAAAACATTCCATGAAACTGCCACAATACTGAAACTCTAACTTGATTGGTATTCTCTTTAAAGTGATCAGCTTCTTTCAAATTCTGATAAATTATACAAGATATTCATCTTATTAGCGTCATTTTTTCTTTATTTACATTGTCTTAAGTCACCTTAGCGTCGATTTGTATCATTTTACAGTTTTAGAGTTGTTTTAGCGTAGTAACATTGCTGCATTCAAAAAACAAATTCCATAAAACTGCCACGACGTGATCTACTTCTTCCAAATTCTGATAAATTAGACAAGATGTGCGCGCCGTATGTGTCACATTCGGATCTTCCTCAATTTATTCACAAGTGTGACATTTTCTCGTTAATTTTTTTTGGCAAGTAGAGCGGTTTTCTTGCCAAACAGCGGGCGATGATGATATTAAACCAAGGATATATTGCTGCAGATCATATTAATGCGAGAGAGTGTGATATGGATGGGCCTAGACGCGCGCATTCTCTCTACTCTACTAACGGGAGGTCTCCTCGTTCTATATTTATTTATACACATGGACACTGCGTGTGAAAATAACACTCGATGTGTGTTTTATGTAAGTGTGTATATATGTAGCAAGCAGCAGGTATATTATATATTTATGTCTATGGTGCTGCTATCCATGCAGTTGAAAGAGCAGCTGCAGCGTGCAAAATGCCATTCTGCAAGCGCATTTTAATGCATATCTTGTACGAGTTATAGCGTGAAGATGTGGAAGGCAAACACCGGTATAAGTTTACTGATATTTTAGATGCTGGAGAATCAAGTTATAGGTCAGCTAATAGAGCTGAATAATGAGCCTCTCTTGTTTTGTTCCTAATGTGAATTATTTTTCTAAACCTTTATCTGTGAAATAATAATATATTTGTATCTAATATCTTTCAACTTTTTAACTTTAATTGTTTTCAAACATTGTTTTAACAATTATCTGAAGTAATTTCCAGCAAATTGTAAATAATGAATGCCTAGTTGTTGTTGAATGCTATTACAATAAAAATAGAATTGCTCAGAGATAAAATGAAGTTGAGTGCTTGGTATATATCTTTTTATATATATATATATATATATATATAAATCATCTGTGAGTGTATATGACTAAACTCCTCCTAAACGGCTAGACCGATTGGTATGAAATTTTCTATGTATATTCCAATGGGTCCCTGGATAATTTAAAAATACAATTGAACCCGGTAGGTGGCGCTGGAGCTTTCCCAGGCAGGACGACAGCTGCCGGGACAGCTAGTCTGTTGTAAAAATCTGAAACAATTTTTTTTATTATGTTGTTTTTATTTTCCTAAACCACCTTAAGTAAAATGTTGGTGTCCGGTTTTCAACAGATGTTTAAATTTCAAAAAATCTAAGTCCGAAAAACATGTTTTCAGCCATTGGTTTGTCTGACGGTCTGTCCGTCTGTGCCAAGGTTATCTCGGCTTGGATCAACCTATTTTATTGTTTTCTTTTTTATTAGGGTTTCGTACCAAAACAAATATGAAATCGGAACTTTATATGCACCGTAATAGGTAGATGGTTTAAATTGTAAAACATGTGTATTTCTGTTACCACTATAACAGCAAATAATTATCTTTCTTTTTGGTTTTTCCCCATAATTCTTGAGTGAGCTAAAATTTTCGAATTCTTGTTTTACTTACTGAGGTTTGATTCAGAACATGAATACAAGGTATATTGCTTTTTTATATTTCTAACAGATTTGGAGATACATCCTATACACGTATCGAAAATTGGGATATCCTGTAACATATTATTTTATCCCAGGTGTTTCTTGGTCGGCCTCTTTTACGTTTCTTCTATATTCTATCTCTCCATACTTTCTTAACTGGTCTGTTTTCAACCATCCTCTGCAGGTGTCCCCACCAAGGTAGCTGCCTCTCTTCATTGGCTTTATTTCAAGATCTTGTCTTATATCTGTATTTCTACAGCTCTGTCAACACCCATGTTTCTCAACCAAAAGTAAGTTCTGGTCTATATATAGTTTAAAAAATTTTGATTTTTGTATCTCTATTTATGTCCTTTTTGTTAACGAATTTTTTGATCAATGCGCAGTATAGCTTGTTCGCTTTTTTATATTCTGGTGTTGATGTCTATTTCTTGTTTTCCTTTTTTTCATCTATAGCTACTCCTAGGTATTGGAAATGATCTACTTGTTCTATATGGTATCCATCTGTCACTGTCATTAGCTTTTCTATATTTTCTCCAACCGTCATGATGATTTTATTCGTATTTATTCTTAATCCATTTTCTTTCAATGCCGTGTTCCATATTTTAAGATGATTTGTAGGTCTTTCTCAATTTCAGTCAGTATTACCACGTCATCTGCAATTCATCCTTCGCTTATTAATGTTTTTTTAGCCGAATATATCCTTTTTCTAATTTCTGGGCTTTCACGTTCTATTAAAATCATCCATGAATATGATAAACAAAAGCGGACTGAGGCTCCCTCCCTGTCTTAGTCCTGTACTGGTTCTAAATGTTTCTGGGGCTATTTTGTTTCTAATTACTGAGTTGCCTTCGTATATTTTTTAGTCTTATAATATTTCCGCTTACTCCTTGGTCATTCAAAATTTTCCATATTTTATGTCTTTGTTCTGAATCAAAAGCTTTTTCTAGGTCTAGAAATACCATAATCACTTTTCTTCTATCTTAGCTTACTATTTCTGTGATTTGTTTAATCGTGAAATCATTGTCCTGATTACTTCTTCCACTTCTAAGCCCGTTTTGTGATTCTTCTAATGTACTTTCGATTCTTGCTCTTATTCTTTTCTCTATTATTTTCTCAAACATTTCCACCGCTGCACATAACAGGGTTATTCCTCTGCAATTATTGCAGTCCTTCGCGTCTCCTTTCTTATGTATGGGATTAATCAACGCTTTCTTCCAATCGTCTGGTAGTTCTTCTTTACTCCATATCTTGTTGTAGATATCTAGCAGTCTGTCTCACCTCTTTGTCCAATATTATTGATCATTTCCTATGTTATCTTGTCATCTCTGGGCGCCCATTCTTCAAGTCCTTTATTGCTTGCTTTAGTTCTTCCATGGTTATTTCATTTTCCTTTTTTTGTTGTAGTATTTCAGTTCTAATTTTATTAATTTTTTTTATTGACTTTACTTATCTAGTTCTGAGACAGGATTTTCATATGATCAATGATAAAAAATACTCCAATGTATTAGTAGTTCTTGTGTTTTACTAACTTCAAAATAGTATCAAGATTCTTTGGATGCTGCAAATATCGCTATTGCGTATTTTAAAATTTTAAGGAGATCAGATGCTGGAAAACCCGGCGTATTTTGCGAAAACTGAGGTACTTATTTGATCTATGTATGTCTAAATTTATACGGACAAGATAAAGCTTGACTAATATAAATCTGTTGATACGAGTATAATAATAATTGGCCCTATGAGTGAGATCGTGACGGACGTGTTGACTGTGGACTGACTGACTGCTGGCTCATTCCAGTAGTGGTTTCCGAACCCTGACCTGCCCCAAGTATATGGAAATATGTATGTACCCACATACTGAGAGTATGTAGCGCTATATAGATACATAAATACATACATTGCTTGCTTGTTGTTATAATCCACATGTGGTAGTGCCAAAGTGGCCGCTATATATATATATATATATATATATATATATATATATATATATATATATATATATATATATATATTTCAATACTGCAATATATAAATATAGCAACAACAAATAGGCTAGCTGGATACACTCACACAGATAAGTAATGAATAAATAAATGACTGGGTATGATGGATCTTAGATCTGTTGTACTCTTGCTATATACACGTTGCGATGTAATTTGCTCTAGAACTGAGTAGTTGACAATATACAAATAAAACTTAATTGATTAGTAGGTACATTAATTGAACGTTTAAAAAAAATCGTATTTAACATTCTACCAAATATACCACATCGATTTCTTCTTAAAATCCTTATGGATGTATTCAATTTAATAGCCTTTATCGAAAAACTATCCAGGCACTGCTAACACTCAGGAGGAGGATTTCCCAAGATTGCGGGATAGATCTAAAGCCAACGCACTCATGGCAATTCCTTTATAGACGCGTATGCATTGGGCGGCTTCATTGATTCTGTTTGGCGGCTCTATATCGCTGAACTCATCTTTATGGCAATTATTATAAATTGCTAATTGCTTTATAATTTTGAACAATTACCAGATATTGACATTAAGATAGTCTCTTTCTTATACCTTATATTACTTGTTTTGAGATCAAAAACACGTACAGCCGAATTCACTATCCAATCTTAGTTTGGTACTAGCTAGTACCGTATTAAAATATCCTATATACCATACCATAGTATAGACATAAGGGTCATACACCTAATTTAAGGTTAGATTAGTGAAATTGCAGCACAGTCGTCATCTACGACCGTGGATTGAAGGTTCTGTCAGTTGTGTGTTCTGGTAGCCATAAACCTCCGCACTTAATTAATAGTAGCGTACTAAGTTTCGATTGTGAATACGACTGTATTTGTTTAAAAAGCCCTATTCATAATCAAATCTTCGTCGCCACTAAATTAACATCCTGTTAGTAACGATTTACTTTAGATAACATCAAAATTCAACCGATGCTAGTTTAATAACCAGTATGTATGTTTCGATTTTCAATACGGCTGACCTATGTTTTCTATTAGATTATAGCATATTATTTTGTTTAGCAAAGATCTTTTATAATTTTGATGGATTACAGAAACGTCTTTATTTTTTACTGATCGAATTCCCAAAAGAAAGAAAGTTCTATGATTCGACTTCATGTTTCTTTTTTAATGAATGTAATCCCGTTTCTCAAAGTAGGGAAACATGCCTCGATTTTGATGATTCTGTTTTGATTTGAAAGAGTATGGCTGAAAGACGGTCCCATATTCGAATTATCAGGCTTTTATGAAGCTCAAACTTCAAAAAGCCTTCGAATGCAGTATTTTTCTCAAACATAGACTTTTTCTAATTTCATGAATTTGAAGTAACTGTTTTCGCACTTATTTGTGAATTAAGAACCTTTTTATATAATAACTATTTATGGTTGGTAACCTTCTCTGTTCAAGTCATAAAGTGTTTCGAGTTTTGAGCACCTACTTTTTTTTCATCGCAATCACTTTCTCTATTTCTTTTTTTGATAACATAGTTTATAAAATATTGTTTCTTGCTGAATTGCTAAGAAAATAATAATTATGTATTTGAGTAGTGAATTTATTGATGAAAGGCTTAGAGATGTGAATTATTAACCACCATCACTACAAATGATATAATAAAAAAGCACACAGTCGAATTTTATACGTCGTCCATTTGGGAAGTCTGTCAAGAAAGAACCAGACATACTGTAGGAAACATTAGGAGCTTGAAATTTTTATGATTCCCACATTATGTCTTGTTATTTTATACTTTTTAATGCAACATTTAATAATGTCGGTCGTAGTTTTTTAGATTTTTTTATGTGCTCGGCGAGGTTTAGCTTTTCTGTTTGCTTAACCGAGGATTATGAAGTTTATATTGTTACATATAGGCTGATTGGAGGATGCAATATAAGCTTTGTTCCGATTGCCGACAATTTCCAACTAGTCACATCAGCTATGAATAAAAGTAGATGAATATTGCATAGCTACAACAAATGCATAGTGTTATTATAGGCAGATCGAGATTGGCAAATACAATCTCGTTCTCGCGAGATCTCGGTCTTTTTTAGCGAGATTAATCTCGGCCGAAAATGGGCGAGACCTCGCAAGTTTAACGAAATTACACTCGAGCATAAAATCGTCTTTTTCATATCTTTCTGAGACAAGAAGGGGTATTTCATTGCAACAAAGGCTTCAGGAAACATTGACTGCGTTCAAAGAACCTAGTGGCAGAAAGCTAACTACTAATTCGCTGGAGTCATTAATAAAAAAAAAATGTATTCGAGTCTGGAGGGTCAAAAGGCGAACTTTTACAGTTGGCGGATGACTACCTGAGATCTGTGGTTCTAATTAGCGGTGAATCCGAAAGAGCCTTCTCAGCGGCTGGTTATCTGGCCAGCAAAATAGAAGCCGTTTAGCAGACGATTCTTTGGACATTTTGCGCTTCTTATGTAGCTACTTTCAAAATAATTCGTAATAATGGCGTGTGATGTGAACTGAACAAGCCTTTCATCATACTGGTATATTTTGTTAATTAATCTCTAATTTCTAATAGATCTATGAATAGGTATAGTTTTATTTAGTTGATAATAATATCTCAGTTTAATAGTCTACTTAACTATGTTTAATGAGTTTCATTTTAGTTTTTGACTTCTTTTTGTTTTGTTATAAATGAATCGTTTTATTATTAACATACTTTTGTTTGATATTAGAAGAAAAGACTGTTTGTTTATTTCATTTCTTATTATTTCATTTCTTATTTGATTAGATACGTCAGTGTTCTCTGCTTAAACTTTAATGAAAAAAATCGTAAAAATAAATGCTCATTACATGATACCTATATATGTTATTATTTTTTTCCTAATTTATTCGAATTTTGTGATTATTTGCAAGAATAAACACACAAAACTGCCAATGCTGCGGGATCTCTAAATTGGCGAGATCTCGCGATACTGTTACTCGCAAGATCTCGCCTGAGCCCCAATCTCGCGAGATTGCATTCCCTAATCGAGATATAATCGGTTTATTATAATCTCGGCCTTTGGCAGTTTCCAAACTAGTCGTCCATCAAGTTTTTGAATAACTACATACATAAAATCTCTAACATAGCTGGTCGAAATTTGACATTTCGTAACCATCAAGGGTCGTTTGTTGAAACATAGAGCTTATAACTTCTCTTTTGTTATCTGGCTATCGATTTATTTCGATAAAAATCTCCTCGTATCCTAATATCGCGTCGTCTCAAAAGCTGTAGGTATCTATTCTTTGAAACGTGTAACGGTAACTCCACATATCATAGAAGTAGATACGAGCGTAGGTGTTAAGGATACTTTATAATAATATATTACAACAGATTATATTCGTATGCTGCATGTCGAGCTGCTTCTTTTATGACCACAGACAACTACGCAACAACTAGAAACATCGTTGGAATCGTTGAGATTTTTTTTATTCATCTATCGTCGCTCTGCAGACATAAACTCATAAAAAGCCCATAAAATCCGACTCCGTGGAAATTACCATTGAAACAACACTAGGCAAGCGCAATGCAAAACGAATTCAGTCTTCAAATGCACCAGCACGATTTTCTAAATAATACCTATCTTTGTGTTGCTTGATTTGATTTTCTGAGCGCTATAAAATCTTGTAATTTCTATATATAGTCATGTTTGAGCAGCCGTTCAAACCAAACCGTCAGAAGCATGCGCTTTTCAATTTTCAAAAGTCCGGAATTAAAATTCACCCGCTCCACCTTCACAACCACGGACTACAGTTGGAAACAGTTTGAAACTGGTCCACAATAACGCACGAACATCCAATTTAATTTGAGTGTAACTTCAGAGATGCACCTTTTGGACATCTAAGAGAATATTATAGTATTATTAATATCCTTAGAGCGTCATGTCTTGAGCAAGCCATGTTTTTCGGCTAATATAAGGTAACATTTGTAAATATGGATTTAGTTTCTCAATCAGGCGAAACTTAAAAATCTGTTGAAAACTGGAAACTGGGGGTAGCGGTAGATAAGTAATTAAAATAGTAGAGGTTGGAAAGGCCAACCTTAACTCATTCTAAGCATAAATCTAAACATTTCTGGCAAAATAATATCAATATGACCTTTATTGAAGTAGGATTAAAGTATAATAATTATATGTAATATGTATAAATAGATAATTTCAATATGTTCAATATGCGTGGTTTTTGAATAAGATTACTCGAGATTATTTTTGTTTGTTTTTTGGACCGACAAACCCCGAACGGAGGAGGTATACAATTCGACTGTCTGCTTTTTTTTGGTTCGTGCGTGCCTTTTATATAGTAAACGAGCTCCGATTTCGATGATTTTGGATTCATTTGAAAGGGTAGGCTTGAGAAATGGTCTCATATTCATAAAAACGCAAATCCTAAATCTCCTTCCCTCCGAAAACCGCCCCCGAAAGGGTGGTGGGGGCGAATTTTTTCGAAAATCTAAAATCTGAGTTGATATAATTAAAGATAGGACAATATCCGATAACGTTTAAATTGAACATTTTTTCAAAAGTGTTACTGTTTTAGAGATAGATGTATATTAAATATGTAGTTTTGCTATGTGGAGAGGGCAATTTTTTTCGAAAATTGAAAATTTCTCGATACTACATGAAAGATATAATTATTTGTAGCAACATTTATAATGAACATTTTTTCCTTAGAGTTACGGTTTTCGAGTTAAATCGATGTTAAAATGGTAACATAAAATACTCAAGCGTATTTCTGCAGCGATGCGTTGAGATCTCATTAATAACAACTACAAGCAAAGAATATACATGGGTAATAGGATAAGTACTATCGTCATTGGTATTAGTGAACGTTGAACGATTTTGGTGACCAATGCTAGGTACACTCAAAAGTGTGAAATAAATATTTTTGACAAAAAATTGGACCGACGTTATTAGTTGATGCCCTGAAAAGTATAAAATAATATTAATTCTATTGGTGATGGTACTTGTGAAGTTGGTGCCAAAAGCTATCAATCTAACTGCAACTGCACAACTTTTATTATTATTTTATACTTTTCAGTGCATCAACTAATAACGTAAGTCCAATTTTTTGTAAAAAATATTTATTACTCTTTTAAGTCTAATCTAAGGAAATTTTGAAGAATTTCAACACATTCTAGTTGAGTTATATATCCACCTAAAAGAACAGTGGATGAGACACACTGTTGCTTCCTGTTTTTGGTGTTGAGCAGTGACGGTAGGTTGTACTCACCGTTTTTGATTTTAAACCTCAACCGAATTCTCAGAAGGTACCTATAGGTACAAATCAACCGCATTTTTCGTGGAAGTGACCTAGTCACGCTTAATAAAATTGCACCGAACTGGATACACCTTTTTTTCATTTGAAAGAAGAATGCTGATATACTAGTTTTTTTAATCTATTAACTTATGTCTTCTTCGCATAGAACACTAATTCATGTAGGTACCCACATGTATTTCTTAACTACTTCCAGATAGTTATTACTTAATTCAAGGACGACCATTAAGTGCGGGTTTACGAGTTCCTTGGCGCGCGTGAGATGCTGGCGCACGCAGATTGCTTCGCGTACTTTGAACAGGTTTCGCGACCGTTTTGCGCCGACCCATTTACGAGTTTCTCTACGCGCGCTTTATTATTCGACTGCGACTGTCAAAACGAAGTGATACGGAATGTAATAAACCTTTGGAAGAAGAGCTTCGATAATTTGTTACGAATATGAGTCAACCACAACAATATTTGATACGTATTACTTTGATACTTAATTTAACTCATCTGTTAATATTAACACACAAAATAACCTAAATCAAAACTGCACTTATAATTTTGATGAAATCTAATCTATATATATATAACGCCAAAAACACAAATTAAAAATCTGAAAATATATAGTGAAAATATGCAAAAGACACAATAAAATTGATAATTATTAATCTTATTTCATTTCAACAATTGACAGCACGACTACTTTTCGAATGCCTAGTCGGGCGCTGCGATCACGTGGTCCATATCTTTGCGCCAGGCAGAGCGTCGCGCGCGTTGTATTATTTGTCAGGGGAAATATTTAACACTCTCCGCGTGCGCCTGCATCTCACGTTGACGGACCGTGGCGCACGCCAATGACTCGTAAATGATCCTATTTGCCACCATACGTTTAATCTGTTTACGTGCGCGAAGCAATCTGCGCGCGCTAGCTTCTCACGCGCGCTAAGAAACTCGTAAACCCGCACTAAGCGAATTGATTGATGATACTTATATTATTGGATCGCAGTTCTTAGTTACAGGCAGTAATAACTGAAACCGTTGCAACTGATTACTACTCTGCGCTAGTGTTGTAATTAATTATTGTCTATATTGTATACGACTTATTCCCTAAATTGTCACGACAATAATTAGAATGACAACACGAAATGCATTGTTCCCCTGGCTGTACCGGGTGTCTGATTAACAGAAGTACCCGGCTGTATCTCCAAAACTATATATCCTGCAACTTGAGGAGAAACAATTGTATGTCAAATCCACATAGGAGAAAGTGCTGGAAATCATTTTTAGTTTCCTTCTCTACCGCAAAGGGGCGTGATTTTCAAACACAAAAAACTTATTTTACTCTACAAAGTTGGAGCAAACTTACGTGAAATGATCTATGAATGACAAATATTTAAATTGTATGGTACTACTAGCTATTGCCCGCGACTTCGTGCACGTAGATAACTGCATTCAATTCCATGTGCGTGTACAAACATAGTGACATACAGACAGAGGTGTTAAAATGGAATCTATATTCTAAATTAGACCTCTAGCAACACATCGATGAAAGTTGCATTCAATTCTGTGTAGTAATCCTTGCGTGATACGTGTACAAACATACAGAAAGACAGACAGAAGCGATAAAATTTAGCCTATATTTTAAGTAAGACCTCTGGTAATACATCGGTAAAACTGCATTCAATTCCATGCTGTAGTTTTTGCATAATGCCCGTACAAACATACAGACAGACAGATAAACATTCTAAAAATTGTTGTTTTGGCTTCTGTTGCTCTAATAAAGAACCCCTATATTATTTTTCTCAAATATCTTTAATGTACAGACATCGGCCTGTTGTCTACAATTTTGTTATATACAAACTTACATCCCTTATTTCACCCCTTTGTAAGGGTTGTTGAGAAGAATTATTATTATTACATTTTAATTTATTTAAATAAGAAGTATTTTCTAGTAATTTTAAAACCCTACTAAAGAAATGTCATACAAATATTGACACCCCTTTTTACCTTCTTAGGGGTTAAATTTTGCAAAATCTCGTCTTAGTGAGCACCTATGTTCTAAAAGGAACACTCGTTCAAAATTTGAGACTTCTAGCGCTTGTAGTTTCTGAGATTTCGTGAAGAGTAATTGAAAGTAATTGAGTGACCTTTCGCTTTTATATAGGTATACCTAGAATAATGGGAATTTTTTCGCAAAAAAAAGTTTTTGTGTTACTTTGTAAATTACGTCCCCTTGCGGTAGAGAAGGAAACTTGAAAATAATTTCCAGCACTTTCTCTTATGCGAATTTGACATACATTTTTTCTCCCTATCCCCCTTGTATAGTTTCGGAGATACAGCCGGGTACCTCTCTTAGGGCCGGTTTTATAACGTTCAACCGTGACTTTTTGTATTATAAACCTCCAACCAAAAGTTGAAATGACAGCAACTGACAGTTTTCTCAAACATTTCAACCGTAGATTTGGCTTCAACCATCGGTGAGTCAACCGACCTATGTCCTTTATAAATCTGACCCTTAATCGGACACCCGGTACATCTTCTACTATCATTTGCAACCATATTCAATATTCCATTTTATCCTCGAGGTCATCTCTTATTATTATTATTGCTTGCGATCCACACAGCATAACAACAACAATATCACTAATAATTGCACACAATCTACCGCATGAGCAGATACCAGATTTACGACCCAAGTCGCTGTCAATAAAAGTAATAAATTTACATATTCTACATATGTGTGGAGAGAGAGAGATGGTGTATGTGCAATAAATAATTTTTCCTTGGTCCTTGCATATACCTACGACCTGTTCGGGCTGACTGTCAACTTGTCATCGTCGATATTCTGCTGCATCCCACGGATTTTATATATGCAGAGGTCGCGGCTGGTTAGGTTAAAGATGTCATCGAATTTTGATCGATGTGTTTGGCAAAATTGCCTCAATGCATCCGGAACAATTATTAGCTATGCTATGAAAGAGAAAAAAATATAGCCAGGGCTTATTAATGTGATATACGTACCTGTAAGGTATATTTAAATGATCTAGAAACTTTTTGTTAATTTTCTTAGTGACATTTTCAAAATTGACATTAAAAATTTACAAGTTTATTTTAATAAAACTGAAAGCTGTTTGTTGTTTATCGCATCATTTGAGAACAGCTACACCGATTTGGCTTATTGTTTTTGAAAATTGAAACCAAGACCGATCTGGTCTTGGTCTTGCACCCTTGGTATTAGTCTTGCATCAAATTCTTAATCATGGGTCATGGTCTTGCTACAAAACTTTGCAAGTTTCTTTCTTTCTTGGTAACTTCCGTCTTACTTGAACAGTCATTTTACTAATTTCTTGCCATATTTTCATATATAATTGTTTCCCTTGCCCAGTTTCATATTTGCGCATCATACTTCTATACTAAAACTCATTCTACAATGATTTCGTACCATTTATTAAAAGAAATAGTGTGTTCTGGATAATATAAAAAATATTTCTTAAGGTCATTGGCCATTGAGTGAAAGCGATCAAAAGTATTTCCGGTTTATAGATATATTATTATGTAGTTTATAACTTCAACTTTTGAATAAAGCGTTTTCCAAAAAAATAATAAAAATTGAAAACTGATAAGAAATAGGCCGATACGCAAATTTAGTATCTATTTCAAAAATCAATCGTTTCAATATTTCAGTTGAGTTAGTTAATGAGCATGATCGAAAAAATAGTTTAGCTTAAAACATTCTGCGTGATACAAAAATGATAAAATAAAAAACCGTTTAGTTTACTTTCGCCTGGCTACGATCAGTCCGCATTCTTTGAAATCAGCTCGTTAAGGGAAATTCTAGAAGGGTTGAAGTTAGGCTATATGGTGTATCAGAATTTTTTTAAATCAGGAAATCCTAGAAGTATAAAATGAACTTGCTTTTCACCCAGCAACTTTTAAGATCGATAATAAAGGTTCAAATTAATTAACTAACTAATTACCAGTTTGTTTTTGATAACGGAACTAAGAGAGTCTTGCAAGTCTTACAGCAAGACCATGACCAACCAAGACCAGGTAAGTTTTGGTCTTACATAATCGGTTTTGGTCTTGCAATGGTTCTGAACCTTTCGTATCACAGTTGTTTGTTATGCTTCCCGGATGGAATTAAATCAATTGAATTTCATTATTTGAAAAAAGTGGGGAAAATACAAGAAAACGCATTCCCACCTAAATTGAAAAAATGGCTCCTCAGTAATGCATTATTCAAAATAAGAAATTTTCATTTGGCTTTGTTTATTTCATTGTGAATATCTGAACCACAGCACTACAAAAAACTAATATTTTCGTCAATATTCCTTCCCACATAACCTCATTTCCATTATCAGTCTTCATACTGTTGTATTTCTGGGTTCTGTTCTTATATGTTATACTTAAGGCTGCGGTAAGAAAGTAAAAATGGCTGATTTGTAAAATTAATATTCCGTTCAAGCGTGGTTGGTATAAAAATCTGTTAAAGATGAATTTCTTTGATGATGATGATGAGTAGAAGTTTCAAAATGGTGGCAGTCAAAATCATATGTTTGCGACTCTTTTCAGCTAAAATCTTTTTCAAAATCATTCTTGTAAAATTTAAAAAAATGCTATTAGGGGAAATCTAAGTAAATCTGTTTTTGATTACAGATATCGAGAGAGTTCTCTGGCTAGTTGAGTTTATCGTCTGTCGCTCTGTCTGAGGCATCGTTGCTCTGAAACGGATGAGCCGGCTTTAATGTTTCAAAGTAGCTTTTCTGTCGAGTTCTTTTGATTCAATATATTATTGATATATTATATATATATATATATATATATATATATATATATATATATATATATATATATATATATATATATATATATATATATATATATATATATATATATATATATATATATATATATATATATATATACAGATGGTGAGCATAGGAAGCAAAACTAAATTTTGAATTTGACAGAATGTTCTGCAAACAGCTGCTGAATTTGTCATCAATGTAAGAAACAAATGAATGAATTCACAAGTGGAAGCAGCAAATATTTTGAAAGAAATACACAAATTGATGTAATGCGAGCTATGTTAGCTAGTGATGCTGCGAGACTGGTCTTGGTCTTGCAGTCTTGGTCTTGGTCTTGCAATTTTGCAAGACCAAGACCGTCTATGCAAGACCAAGACCCAAGACCAAGACCAATACTGGGATGCAAGACCAATATCAAGACTAACCTGGTCTTGGTCTTGGTCTTGCTGCAAGACTTGCGAGACTTGCAAGACTCTTGCATTTCCGTAACCAAACACCAAATTGGTAGGAAAAATATTATTTTACTCAATGATTAGATAAGAAACGCTAATAAATAACCTAATTAATTTAATATTTGAACTCCCTTATGATCGATCTTTATTTTACAGATTCTAAAAATATTGAATTAAAAGTTGTTGGGTAAAAAGCGAGTTCATTTTATCCTTCAAGGATTTCCGGATTTCAAAAAATTCTTAAATACCCTATACCTATACCGTAATTTCAACCCTTCTAGGATTTCACTTACCGAGCTGTTTTCAAAGAATCCCGACAGTTCGTAGCCAGGGGAAGGTGAACTACACGGTTTTTTATTTTTATTATTTTTTCTATCGCGCAGAATGTTTTAAGCAAACGTTAAAAATCATCTATAAATCTGATTTTTTTTGATGACATTTATCCAGTGGCCACTTTTGGATATTTGAAATTTTGTATTGCCCTTATTTTGAAACTATTTTTTCGATCATCCTCATTAACTAACTCAACTGAGATATTCACACGACTGACTTTTCAAATAGATACCTAGTTTTATAAATGCGCGTATTAAATCTCTAACTGTTTTTAATTTTATTTTTTTGGAAAAAGCTTTCTACAAAAATAGAAGTTAGTTTTATCAGAAATACTTTTGATCGCTTTCAGAGGTCCTTTCTATTTTATTAAAGAAAATGGTACAAAACCATTGTAGAATGAGCAAGAGAATGAGTTATGAAATAGAAGTATGAAGTAGAAGTATGTAGTAAAATGAGTGCTCAGTTGGGACGGATGATACCAAGAAAACACAAGCAGACTAAGTCGCGCTAGTAAGATACGATTCTCATTTGTGAATGGTGATTATTAATTTATAAACTTTTACGCATCTCACTTGCTCTAACTTAATTCTAGGCACCTAGTTTTATTCTCATTACTTATTCTACATTACCAGGCGTGTTTGTTCTGGACAATGACAATGTTTATATACGGTCGATATTTATCCATTTCGAATGATAATATAATTATATAGGCAATCTTATAAGATTATGAATTACATACTTCCCATACATATGCAGGGTTCTTCTTCATTTGGATTAAGCAACTACGGTTTAGAATCGCAACAACTTTTCACACTTATAAAAAGATCAAAATTTTTGCAAAGTCTTGCAAGTCTTGCAGCAAGACCAAGACCAATACGAAGACCGTATATGCAAGAACAAGACCCAAGACCAAGACTAATGATTTGATGCAAGACCAAGACCAATACCAAGGGTGCAAGACCAAGACCAATACCAAGACCATATCGGTCTTGGTCTTGGTCTTGCTTTGCGCATCACTAATGTTAGCATAGACTTGGTCCTTACTGTATATTTTATACAAATTTACTTACATTGTAAATACCTACCTATTAAATATTTCATAATATCCTTTCTATTTTTAAACGATGTAATTTTCGCAATAATTCACCACTGAAAAATCAAAACTCTTGACCCTGACGGCCGGTAAACGAGTAATATACAATTTAATTTTTCGTGTGACATCGCCCATATATCTTAAGTGGGTTTGAGAACAATTTGTGAAAGCTAATAGATTATTACATATTACATTCGTATGTATGCATCAAAATTCGTCACTTGTATATATATAAATAAATATTCCAATATATCTTATTATTATTATTACTGCAAATCTACTACATATATAAATTAATATTCTGCTAGCGTGACATGCGAAAACAAGCATTTATCAGTGTTCTATTTTTGCTCTATCAACTGACCTTCCACAATATTGTATATTTTTAATAAACAAAGTGCGAAATTTTGCGTCCTCTGCCAATTTTAATTTGGTTAGTAGTATAGTAGTATCGTAGCTGTATCGCATGTATCGGAAAAGTGACAAGTGACGCTTTATAGTGATGTAAAAAAATATCTATCCCCAAATCTCCTTATAATGCATGATAAGTGATACCTATTCGTTTTTATAATGTTTTTTCCCATCCAGCAGTTTGTTTTTCTCAACATAGATTTCTTATTCATTTCCACATTACATACAACATATTTTTCACATGTTATCATAGACTTGATAACTTAATCTTTTATTATGAGTGTTTTGTACCAGTGGCGTAACAAATGCATTTGTTTTCATTCATTCTCGGATTGACAATTTCAGTAAGAACAACAACAATAAATAAAGCTTTGGTGGAAAGAAAGTGTGATGAATAGAAAATGTTATATAGTTAGAAAATCTATATATTATATCAATAAAACATACAATTTGTCAGAAATGTTCAGAAAATTAATATCGTGAATAATTTATTTCTACAATAAATTATTTATTGATCCACAGATACATATGTATCTTATATCTATTTTACTGACCGACTTCCCAAAGAAGTAGGCATAAAATTGAAATGGTTATAATAATAAATTTATTGCAAATTGTAACAATAAATACAATGGATTCATTGGCAGATAATACAATAAGGCGCCGCCTCGTATATTTAACAGCTTGTAGGTATGGGCCTTGGAAAAATCAACTAAAACATACAGATATTTTGTACAAAAAATTGGACCGACTTTATTTGTTGGTGCTCTGAAAAATACAAAATAATATTAATTCTATTGGTGCTGTTACTTTTGACGTTGTGTAGTTGCAGTTAGATTGATAACTTTTGGCACCAACTTCACAAATACCAGCACCAATAGAATTAATATTATTTTGTATTTTTCAGTGCACCAACAAATAAAGTCGGTATATTTATTTCACACTTTTGAGTGTAACATTAGTCACGAAAATCGTTGAACGTTCACTTATACCAAAGAATATAGTACCGAAGTCTATCTAAGGAGAAGTCTGGTCACTTCTTTGATCTCCTCGAAAACGCCGACGTTTTTTACGGAGCCGTCGTAAATCATTTTTACTAGCAACTTTCAAGTGATACGAGGGTTATTTCAAGTAATTTTTTTTTAACTAGCGGTGTAGATTCTGTATACTTTTTGCAATATTTGTCTGTATAATTTTTATACTATTTATATTTGGTATTTATGTTGGCTGTATTCAAACGATAAAATATTTGTAGGTGAGTTCTCTTAGTGAATTTTGTATTTAAGGTACAGAACGTAAAAAAAAATAATTTAATTGGAAGAATTTTTTATTAACATACGAATTCAGCATATTTTTTTAGCAATAGGTAGGTTTAGCAATAATATGGATACAAACGAGTTAAATCAAAACATTACATATTTGTCTAATTTGTTTATAACATGTGATTAAAAAAAAATAAAGGTAAGTATTATTTTTATGTAATACATTTACAATATAACAAGCCAAAAAAACGATAGATTAGTTAGAGTAGTTACTACATGAAACAAGATTAGGTACATTTTTTTTCAAATAGTTGATTTTGAGTTTTCTTTATTTTGTTTTTGGGATTTTAGTTCCTGTTTGCAAATTACAGAATCTAATACCCTTGTATACAGTGACACCAGGTAATCTTTTGGGAAATTAGGACAAGGGTGTTCAAACCTAATAGAAGAAAAAAACTTATTTTTAAGTCATTTCCTATGCTTCCCTGAGTACAAAATGGATTTAAATGTTCTTTAAAAATATTTTCCATAGATATAATATATTCTAAGTTTTTTGGAGGCACTGTTAATCCACCCAGATCGCCCTTGACTGCCTTCATAGAAATTTTTTTCACAAAATATTATAGATGTCTCACACGTATCACTTTTGCAAAAATCTACACAAATATTACACGTATGCTTTAGAAGACATTTTTTCAAAAAATAGGTATCCACCTACATACAATAATGCATTGCCTTCTTCCGTCATTAAATTTTGATCATTACTTCCTATCTTTATTGATCTATATTCTCTTCTTTTACATAAAAAATAAGTTTTTTTTACTAAATCTGGTGTTATGGTAACAAAAATTTCATTAGCATCGGCTAAACAATTGGAACCTTCCTTCCGGTTCAGCAGTTAAACTTGCTCTCCAATAAAGCGCAAATCGTCTTTCCACTGCTGGTATCTTGAAAAATATATATTAATTCTATCTACGATAAGTTTATTATCGCAAGCGTTTTTCTTATCTCACTGTTTTTCGATCAATCAAATAAAAACGAAGCATTCATTTTGCATAAATCTAAGCAACAATAATTCCCATGAGAATGCATCATAAATACTTAACAATTGCAAACATAAAAGAAAACTTTAAATAATGAGACACAACACTTTTATTTGGCACACCCAATATATTTCTATCGACGCCACCCTATAACACATCTCTAGTTAAATCTCCAGCTCCAGCTTATTTAAAGATACATATATATAATATCCATAGCGTTGGTTGAATACTTGGATTTGTATGTCTTTAATATCTTTGTAGATAATATTATAAAACTTTGGTGCCCGATAACCTATGAATTTATGACTAATGTTTCTTTTGGCTTTGGGTATTATCAAATGCTTGTTTATTATACTTCCAGTTTCATAAGAGTGTTTTATCGATTCTCCTACACTTTCAGTCTTATGTACATAAATACGTGTAGACAGAATATAGAATAATTATTTTTTACAAAAAATTGGACCGACGTTATTAGTTGGTACAAAAAATACTATACAATAAAAATACAAAATAATATTAATTCTATTGGTGCTGTTACTTTTCAAGTTGTGCAGTTGCATTTAGATTGATAACTTTTGACACCAACTTCACAAGTACCATCACCAGTAGAATTAATATTATTTTGTATTTTTCGAAAATCGTTAAACGTTCACCATTATCTATGTATGCTTTGCTTGTATTTGCTATTATTCAAAAATTTAAGAACATCGTCGCGGAAATACTCATATTACAAAATTTACCACTCTTTTATCTCTTTAAATGTTCATTATAAATATTGCTACAAATAATTAGGTCTTTCTTGTAGAATATGGGACCATCTCTCAAGCCTTCTCTTTTAAATAAATCAAAAATCATCAAAATCAGAGTTCGATTACTATATAAAAGACGCCGTCAAACAAAAAAGAAGCACACAGTCGAATGGTATACCTCCTCCGTTCGGGGTTTGTCGGTCAAAAAACGAATTCAGAATTATCGCTACCCTACAGAAGAAAATAAGAAAGCAACAATTCTAACTACATATTTTGTTTGAAGCATTTTTCCCAAAAGGTGATAATATTTGTTTATGCATGTACCCGCTTTTTGCGTAGTAAACGTGCACCGATTTTTATGTTTATTTTGTTATTGGAAAGAGGAATGTTGCGACATGGTAACGCACTATTTGTGTATATTTTCTTGAGTTTTTTCCAGCTCAATTTTTGATCAAATATCATTCCTAGAAATTTAGCTGAAAACTTGAGGTCAATTCTTTGCTGATATAGATGGAGCTTTAATAGTTCATGACTATGGAATCACAAAAAAATGTGAAATACATATTTTTTACAAAAAAAGACTCTATTAGTTGGTGCACTGAAGAATTCAAAATCAAGGCTAATTCTATTGGTGCAGGTACTTTTGAAGCATTTACTTACTCTTACTACTGCACCACTTCAAAATTACTAGCACCAATAGAATTTACCTTGTTTGGAATTTTTCACTGCACCAACTAATCGTCGGTCATATTTTTCGTAAAAAATATTTACTTGTGAAAAATATTTATTCCAAGCAAATAAGTAACGATGCTAACTAAAACTTGGAGAATTTTATTATTATTGCGAATATCAATGGAGATATAAATAAATATGGCTTCCTCCTATCCCATCTAATATTGGAGCTGTTTACATATTTCAACCCGTAAAATGTCTTATTCTCCATATTATAATAATGTTTTCAAAGCCAATAAAAACGCCTACACCAAATTCAACAAAAAAATATGTTTTGTTATTATACAACCGTGAAGAATGTGGAGAGAAAAAACCCATTTATATATATATATATGGAAAAGTTTCATTGATAACTGTTCTCTATTGCTAATGTATATTTTCTTTGTTGAAAAGTTATGCTATATTTACATAATATAGAATGTACCTACGTATAACAATGATGCCTGAAAACTGTGCTGAATGTTCTTTTCAAACAAATCGTACAATAAGACACATAGGTAATTGTATTTTGAGTTAGAATAACATTATAGTCATCTTTCAAATGAAAAGTGTAAGTGGAAATTGGAATGAAAAAATCTGGTGTGTCCACTCACACGACTTTCCTACCGCTCGCAGGCAAATTCCAGTGAATGAAAAATTTTACTCTTATACAATACTTTCCTTACGTGGCGACGATATTAGCGGTAGTAGAGTAAAAATTCTCTGGTCAAATCGTGCTATCACTCATTTTTTTCAGCGTGTCAAGAAACAACAATGGTCATGTAACATTTGGAAATGATTTTGTTTTTGGACAATGATTACAGAAGAAACGCTGTTAAATTACCTAATTAATTTAACCGTTGAACATTATTATCGATCTTTATTTTGCAGGTTCTAAAAATGTATTTAAAAGTTGTTGGGTGAAAAGCGAGTTCATTTTACAATTCTAGGGTTTCCTGATTTCAAAAAATTCTGGGACACCCTATACTGTAATTTTAACCCTTCTTGGATTTTCCTCAACGAGCTGATTACAAAGAATCCCAATTCCTTGTAACCAGGGGAAGGTAAGATACACGTTTTTTTTTATTTTTATTATTTCTTCTATCACGCAGAATGTTTTAGCAAGTGTTGTAGTTACAAATGATCTATAAATCTGAAATATTTTTGATAACATTTATCCAATAGCCACTTTTTTTATATTTCTTTACATTCAGATTGTCCTATTGTTTCGATGATGCCCGCTAACTAACTCAACTGAGATATTCACACGACTGATTTCTGAAACAGAGAAATATTTTTATAAATGCGCTACAAACTATATCTATAAACCAGAAATACTTTTGTCCGCTTTCACTCAATGGCCATTCTGAGAGATTCTTTGGTAATTGTTCAGAACATACCCTCTTGGTATTTTCATTATTTTCTTTCAAGAAAATGGTACATAACTATTATAATATGAGTTTTGATGAAGAAATATGATGCGCAAACATAAACCAGGGCAAGGAAAAACATTATATATGAAAATAAGAATGACAAGAAATTAGTAAAATTGAGTGTTCAGGTGCGACGGAACATACCAGCACAAGCACTGAACGTCGCGCTAGTAAGATACAATTCTCATGTGTGAATGGTGAATAATAATTTATAAACTTTTTTAATTAATTAAAAGTCTCCCTTGCTTTAAATTAATTTTGCATGCCCAGTTTTATTCTCAATACTTATTGTAGAATGGTTTGGTACTATTACAATACCAGGAGCGTTTGTTCTGGACAAAGGCAGAAATTTTTTATACGGTCGATATTTATTTATCCATTTCGATAGATATTATCTGATAAGATTGTCAATTACATACTTTCGATGCATATCGCAGGGTTCTTCTTCATTTCAATTAATTCTTGTGAAGTCTTGCAGCAAGACCAAGACAGTCTATGCAAAACCAAGACTGAAGCATTTAATAGGCTCCTCTTTAAAATCAATTTAAGACAACTACTGAGGGTAATTGCATCAAAATTTCTAGAGAAAATTGGGAAAAAAGTAAATTTTTCTGGTTATATACCTACTCTAAAAAGGATTAATGAAAAAAATACTGGAATTTTATAGAGATGTTAGAATTTTGGTAATAGCTAGTACAGCATTGGATTTATTATTCCACAAGATGTATGTATGCCAAGGTTTGTTTCGCATATAGATTGAATACATATTAAATTACATTACCCTACTAGTGCAATTGAGCTGTCCCCGTCGTTCTGACAAACAACACACCGCGCCTACTTACAAACATCTATCTCTCTCTCTCTCTCTAATTATCGTAAAAGAAGCACACATATTATTATCATCGCACATCCCATCGTTTTTCTCACTCTCTCTCTCTCTGTGTGCGGAGCCGCTACGCCGCCGACACACTGATGATGATGATGAGGCGGCGGCATTCAGTGAGACAGAGACATACAGACCCGGCGAATTTGAGACGAAGTGAGACAACACATGAGCATATACATATATATCGCCATCATCATAGCACAGCAGCCTATATAATAATAATTGTAGTTGTCCTTGAGACCATATGTACACACATGCATCGAGGGCATATTCATCTATCTATTCGAGATGCTGCTGTGGCTGTTGCCAGAGAAAACGTGTGTGTGCATGGGATGCACTCGTTAGTCAAGCCAGTGGCGGATCCACGGGGGATAATGCTAATAATTATAAGTCTAATAATTTTTATCTATTATTTTAACAAAAGAATAGGGATGACCAGATTCGATAATGCTCTAAAGTCTAATGATTTTAAAAAAAAATTCCAACACTTGGACCGACTTTATTAGTTGGTGCACTGAAAAATACAAAATAATATTAATTCTATTGGTGCTGGTACTTTTGAAGTTGTGCAATTGTAGTTAGAAGATCAAAAAGCAAAAATATTTATTTCACATTTTTGAGTGTAACATGAGCCATGAAAACCGTTGAACGTTCACTAATACCAAAGAAGATAGTACTTATCCTAGTACCCATGTATATACTTTGCTAGTACTTGTTGTTATTCAAAGATCTCAAAACATCACGGCGGAACACATATTTCAGACTTTACCACTGCTGTAACTTGAAAACCGTAGCTTTTTTGAGAAAGTGTCCAATTTGAATGTTGCTACATATAATTCTTCTTGAATTTGGCCGTCTCATATTTTCAATTTTCAAAAAATTGTCCTCTCCACATAGCGGAAATACACATATTTCACTCTTTACCAATGCTGTAACTCGAAAACCGTAACTCTTTTGAAATAATGTTCAATTCAATCGTTTCCGGATATGGAATTGTCCCCTCCACCCCCTTTGGGAGAAGTTTTTTGGGCGAAAGACTTGTTGAATATCATTTTTTCAATGGGACCATCTCTCAATAGTCCTCTTTAAAATCGAAAAAGAATCATGAAAATCGGATGACGTTGACTATTTATATGACACGAACATCTATATATAAAAAAAAACATGAAAACAGCCGAATTGTATACCTCCTCCGGTTGGGTCGTCGGTCGAAAAGTGCGAGTCGGACTAGCGGTGAGAGGGTTCTGTTTTTCTGTAAATATTAGGTATACACTTATACTCTTTCTTTTTTCAGAATTTTACGCTCAGTACTTTCGTAGATCAGTGGGGACTTTATTTTCCTTCATATCTTCTAAAACATGTATTATAGTGCGACCAGAAAGCTAAGAAGGTCGTAAAAAATATTTGAAAATCGCATATTTCACTCTTATATCATAAACTATTGTGTGGAATATAGAATATAGGATTTCACTCGTACACTTCAGAAAATTCTAAACGAAAATCTCAAGTACGGATCCCTCTCCCAGTGGTCCAGACTCATACTTGACCGCTTTTTGTAAAAGCTACATTAGTAACCAGTTGAACATTTCTAGATAATAGAACATCTTATAATTTCACATATATACATAATTCTTACTAGCCTTATGAAACATTCCTTAGAATAATGTTAACTTGGATACTCGTTGAATTTTCAGAAATTTGTAAAAACAGTTCTCTAAAGATCTGAAAAAACATTTTATTAAAATCTCTGGTGGAACGTATCTACGTCAATACTGCTGTTGATTATAACTGTGTCAAAAGACGTATAATTCAATAACATATTTTTGACTCTTCGAATATCCTTGACTTGTCCGGGGGAGAGTTCGATGAAAAGGTTTTATTTTTATGGGTCGTTTGTGGGCATAGAGTTATTGTTGCTCATATCGACGAAACTAATAATGAAGAACATTGAGTTTACTAACAATAGATATTTCATGAGCTTATTCCTAACAGAAGAAACTTTGGTATGACGTCATCTTATACGTGGAAACACTAATTTGTTGATCCTTAGGTTACTGTGAAAACCTTACGAACAAAAGATTGTTGCTATATAAAGTAAGCAACATACTAATATGCTTGAATGGAGAATAGTTGTGATAGTACAAAAATAGGGATTCTTTTTTATTGTGAAAATAAAGCGTGATATTAATGTGAGTTTATTATTGATATGCAACCGCTCTGAAAATTCAAAGTCTAAAACTTGTATCTGTAATAAAATTGACATATTAATTCTTGGCATTCAATTCATCAGTTCGCTTCACCAACTATACTTAATTATAATTTTCTTCGAAGATTGGCGTTAATATACTTATTTGTCGATCACCCAAGTTGCAAAAGTTTTCATAGACCATAAATTTGTTTAATTAATCTCATTTGAGAAATCCAGTTCTCTCCAAAGTCTTAATATATTATTGTCAGAAGCTTATCAGTTATTTCAATAATTCAATATTCCACTTGAAATAAAATATTTTTTTATTTCCCAATCGGAATTTCTTTTTTCTATTGTAGCGATAAAATTAGTTTTTGAAGTATTTGCTAATCTGCCTGTAAGAGGATGATAACATTTGATTGAATCAAATTCATGATTGAATCTTCAGCTATCAGGAAATCCTTGTCTTAGGATTTTAGTCGCGTACTTAAATTGTTTGCAATACCGAAAATAAAAGACGGTAGTAATGAAAGATAATTGCTTCTTTTCAGCAGATACTCTTCTATCCAGGTTATCTGTCTTTAATTTGCTATACTATTGATTAAGAATCATCAAATAGAAATTCTGTGATGTTTGACATTATTGTATAACTTTGGTTTCCTTCCATGACAACGATTATTGGATAAATTGATTCGAAGAACTAAGAATAAGTCATTATAAAGATCTTAAATACAATTTTTTTCTGGTGTGTCCAGTTTCAGAACTTTTCTGCCACTTCAAGAAAAAATCGTCATGTATTGTATTACTTATCTATTTTTCCTCTTTTAATTTTGATTATTTTAAAACTAACGTTTTCCTGAGATAACATCACGTGATTTTGAAAAATACATTGATATCATACATGTTGCTTCAAATGAAACCAGTTCAACGTCGATATCATTATTGTTTCTTGTCATATTGACACGACTATGCGTACATATATGCACAATTTGAATACATATTGGTAAATCGGTCTCATTTCAATAATTTCCTACAGGAAAGAAAAAAATAAATATAAAAAATCTGTTTTATTTGGAAATATTATTTAAGTAATTAGGAATTAAACGTAAAAAAGATTACTGCACGATAGAAATGTGTACTTCTAAATATATTAAACAAAGTAGTGTTAGTTACACCATTTATAACTCAAGATTGGTTGGACCGATTTTAAATATTTTAAAATATTTTTTGAATTCCTTTTCGCATAGAATAACAGAATAACTATTAAAATATCAGAAAATTAACTGAAACAATATAAATTAATTCATTAATTTTTATATAAATTAAGATTGAACATCCGTTATATTCCTTGCCAATATGTCAGACAGTATTCTCCACCAATACCATATCGGATCGTGAGTTTCATCTAATCCTCAAAAGGTAGCGCTACCAATAGCAATATATACGTTAATAATAAATTAAGTTTAGGTAAAACTTAATACAGCACTCATTGACTCTTGGGCGGTATAGAGTTCGCCGGGTCAGCTAGTAGATAATAATTGTGACTTTTTCTAAGCCTTGTCAATATCTGGACATGTCAGAATCCATAATCCATAATGAATATCGAATACATATATGATTTATATACCGTATGTTAATATTATGGACTACATTATTATTTATTCGTCACTTAATAATAGGATAAAAAACTTTTGGCAAAACATGTCAATCTGAATTTGTGGCCACACTAATGATAATGTAGGAATTGGACCGCTCTCCGTCCCCATTTGGTTTTGCTCCCCTCACCTTGCTCTACGTACTCGTATGAGAATATATGTAGATGTTTGCTCAACAACTATTTCCAAGTCGGTCTAACCTTGGATTGATGCATTGCCCTGCATATGTACCAGATTACACACACTTACGTACATACAATATATATATATATATATACATACATACATGTACGTATGTTTACTTCAGTCTGGCTGCAAAATACATTTTAAACTCATAACGAATACACACAGGATAACGACTGTACAAATAATAAATTCTGTATACCTCTACTCATATTTATTTTTATATCTGTGTCAATTCGTTTTTTTTTAATACATAAATATATAAGCATTGATATGTGCGAGCTTATTAACCAAAAACATTGTTCAATACACATGTTTTTATTTCTCTGATGTTTTTTATGGATGTGATTATACATATATATGTTATATTATGTTATCAGAGGCGGGCTTTGGTGTAGTTCATCACGTGCCAGTCAAACAAGGAATTGGAATAAAAGATTAATAAACTATAAAAATAATGTACAGATGAATCTTTGTTTTGACAGACTGTAAGTTATCTTATTGAATCTAATCAAGATATTGAAGGTCAATGGTCGCGAAAACTGTTTATACTTTTTCCTACCGCTACCCATAGTATCTGAGGAAATCACATAAACATCCACACGGATTAAATTTTTGTCTGTGGAACATCTACAGGTAATCAAGTAAGATACAGAATTTTGTTGAGACCTAATGGAGTTCGTTGATTACCATTATTGAGTAAGGAGTTTGAACATTTCAGACAACATCTCAAGTGCCTTTTATGTAAAAATCATTAAATACTTTTTAATCATTCACATCATTTCTAAACACAACTCCTGCTAGAAACTGAAAAAAAAACTATGAAATTAATCTTTTTTGGAAATTCATCTGATATTTAATCAAGTTTCTATTATACACAACCGTAGAAATTTCCTTTATTTTTCTCGTTGTTCGTGGATTGCACTCATACTATTTAATTTGTTGATACCATGAACGTTTTTTTATTTTTTGTTTTTATTCTTAAATCCTTACTACCTTTTCTTCTTCTTGATACTCAGAGATCTGAAATAATTTGTAAATTATTCAACATACTTTCAAGTTTTTTTAGTGATAATAATTTTTAATGGCTTCAATGGACGGCACTGTTTCCTATTTTTTTCTCATTATTCCAAGTTTATCTAACACAATTCATCACATTATATCGAAATAATATCCACAATTGTAATTAATGACACAATAATTGCACATACAGCGGAAATGTAATTCACACATCTCATATACTATATATAGGTATAAATATGTTTTGCAATCATTATTATTTTTTCATATTTTTTATTATTAATGTCTCCTCAGTCTCAGTAATATAATCATTTTAACCTTTGTGATGTTGCATTGTTATCGTTCACGGTTATTTTTCGCGTTCCAATAATACGAATTTGTACACAATAAAAGATATATGTATAATAAGGTGTTTTTGCCGAGAAATATCTGTTGTCGCCCGTAGATAGCTCAAGCAAATATTTTACCACCAAACGGGGATGCAGTTATTTAATGAATAAAATTCTTCCATTTGAGCCAAGTTCTCGGTATTGTTTATTGCCTTCATCAGGGCAAACTAAAAATTCTAACAAATATAAAACAAGTACAACCTAATAGTATTAAAATTAATTACAGTCCTGAATTTAGAAGAAGTCAATCATCAACATAAAAGCTTTCAGAACCTTCAATTGTAAATGTCATTAGTTTATTTATATTAGTTATGGTAACGGTGTTTACTAGGATTTGAAGTATCATGATTTGTGGAAAACCAAGTTCTAGAATATACGATATGAAAATCCTGTGGATAAGATGTTATAGCGATGTCTTTATGTTAGCGAATAATAAAGTATAACGTCACTTCCGGATCATGTCATAAGATACATAAATTATATTTACATCAAATGAAGGATTTAATAATAGCATTTAACTTTTTAGAACAACTTAATTTGTGTATTTGTGCATAAAGTTTATTTATAAGATTGCAATAGAATGGTTGAATATTTATCTTTAGTTAAATAGTAGGTAGGTATTTCTTGGATGGTATTGTGTATAATAACTTTAGTTGACCTTTTTTTACAAAAAAATGTTGTTTCCTAGTTCAGAATCTCGTTCGACTCTGAACTAGTCGTATAGCAGGCTTGCTTAGTATTTCAAAACATCTCCAGCCTGGCCTATATACCTTGTTTATGTGTAATATCCAAGTTTGCATTATTCGAGAAAAACAAAGGACTGACTGGTTTTTGCTGTTTGTTTGTCCAGTGTAAGAGAGTGTGATAACAATGCTGTTATCTGCCCTCCAATATTCCCTGAAAAAATGCGAATAATATCATTGTATAAAAAACAAATATAATATAATTTTTCTAGTAAAGTTTCGTAAGGTTGGAGCTGACGTAGATTAGATATAAATATAAATGGCAATAATAAAATATCATACCGAAAACTGCTTGAGCATTGTTAATGCTTTTTTTTAATTTTCGCATTCTTGACTTTTCATTCCTCCTTTGATCTAGCTCCACTCTTTCGAGAAAATGCACCTTTTCAGCTTTTGTTGAACTTCTCAGGGATCTGGAAACACTTCACTATGTGTAACAATAGATTCAATAGATTCACATTATACAGAGTATCATTTTAAAATTTCCCACCCCGGATTTCTCGAAATGTGATTGTTAAAAATGAAATCGCTGAAAGAATATATATTGAAGGGGGCAACTTTTTAACCAAAATTTTCTTCGCCTATTTCAATCCCTTGCCGCCAGGGGCTACCATCTTAAACGGTAAGTGATAGCTTTTGTCAAAGGTTCTTTTAATTATTTTTTTAAATCAAACTATTTGTTAAAAAAACCGGTCGACGGTCAGGTCCAGTCTCAGGCAAATTTCTCCGCCTTGGTTTAAATTTAATCTCAAGATTTTCATGTCCACTAATCAAAAATATTAAACAATGAATTTCAAAATAACAGAAGAAAATATTACAGGTAAATTTAAGAGAACGGCAACACTTTCAGCTATTTTTCTCAGTGGGAAACGCAGTATAGAACCTAAAAATTAGTGCTAAAAAGAAACATTAGAGACGCAATAGCTTTTCCGTCTTGCACACCCTCTGTGAATGTTTAACTTGAACTATCTTGAAAAAAAAAGCTTTTTTATAAAAAAAACATCCGAAGAAACAAAATTGGAGAACCATTCAAATAAGCCATCACATTTAACATTTTTAAGATCGAAACAAATATTAGTTGCCTTCCCTGGATATTATTTCTTACGTATTTCAGCAATTTCTTTTTTGGCCGACGAACGCAAACGTAGGAGGTAACTCAAATCCGAAATATTCTTCCCCTCAAAAAACGACCCCGAAGGAGGTGGACTTGGCAATTGTTCTCAAAAATCGAAAATCTGAGATGGTAGAATTAAAGATATGACAATATCCTTAAACGTTTAAATTGAATTTTTTTTCAAAAGTGTTACGGTTTTAGAGTTACAGCTATGTTAAAATCTCAAATATGTGTATTATCGTTATGTGGAGGGGATAATTTCTTTTGAAATTTGGAAATCTGAGGCTACCAAATTAAAGACCAGGTTATTTGTAGCAACATTTATATCGACATTTTTTCCATAGCGTTACGGTTTTCAAGTAACAGCAGTGGTAATGTCTAAAATATGCGTATTTCCGCGACAATTACTGAATTATAACAAGTTCAAGCAAAGAATATACATGCGTAAAGGTATAAGTAAACGTTCAACTATTTTAGTGACTAATGTTTCACACAAAAGTGTGCAATGAATATTATTAACAAAAAATTGGACCGAAGTTATTAGTTGGGGCAATGAAAAATACAAAATAATATTAATTCTATTGGTACTGGTAGGTACTTGTGAAATTGGTGCCAAAAGTTTTCAATCTAACTGCAACTGCACAACTTCAAAAGTACCAGCACCAATAGAATTAATATTATTTTTTATTTTTCTGTGCACCAACTAACAAAGTTGGTCCAATTTTTTGTAAAAATATTTATTGCACACTTTTTGAGAAATCATGAAACTAAGACCCTGTATATAATGACTATTATCATTCCGTAATTTATAGGTCAAGCATTAAACGTAAAGAAAAAGCATATATGTATTATTTTATGTACACCACTTTTACTGATTCCCCGATGACATTCACTCGGTGATCGGATGTTTGTGAGTATTATAATATATGTGAGTGTGTTTTCAATTAATTCAACCTTCAACTGCATTTTATTAGTTCAAGTCGGCTAAATTTATAACTCCATTCATCGATTAAAGTCATTCCAGTATTTTATTCAAAATGGGACTGTTTGAATTGCATTTTCGCATAGAATGGAGCAGATTTCTATGTTGTATATTTCATTTATCGTTTCCAGCTCTATCAAATATTTGCTAACATATTGTTAGAGCATATTCACAATACAATTCAAACCATCTTGGTGGGCGTTGGGTGCGACCTTCGGAATTCACTCTATGAAATTCTCAATAGATCCACACTTCAAATGATATGAGGACAATAATTGGTAAGTAGCAAATACCCAATACTTCGCAAGTACAAATCAGTGGAAGAACTCTAAAACCCCGTTTCCCACTAGAAGGTTTCATTTTTTTATGTCATGTTCACCATCCTGGACAACGGGAATACCATTTTTGCAATCAACGTCCCAAAAAACTTCAGTAACGGCACCCATATCAACTTTTAGATCTATTCACCCCCTGAGGTTGTTGATTTTTGAATTATCACCAAATATGTGTTAGATTTAGGCAGATTATTTTTATCTTGATTCCATTTGATTTTTTTTTCATTTTTGTTCCGTCATTTTTTTTCGTCCGGAAATATTCATTCATCTTGACACCCCTGTTTTGTATATAATTTTTTTCTCGGAAACGGCTTCAACGATTTTGATCAGATTTGGTATACAGATAAGATTCTATTTTTTAAGATTATCTCTATAAATGGCTTTTCTGACAAAACGCGAGGGTGTCCATAAACTTGTTCTTGAATGGCTCGGCAGATTTGGATAAAAAAATTACAAAAAGGGGTCTTAAAAGCTGAGAAATCGATTGGAGATTCTTGCTTTTTATTGGGTGTTACCCTCGAGGTCCACAGAAGCTATTTCAGGAATGGCTCCGCAGATCGCGATACAAATTTCAATATTGGGTTTGGGGATCGAGAAGTCGATTGGTGATACAGCTGAGTTCTATTATGAGAAATCGATTGGCGATACTTTCATTTTTAATGGGTGTGACCCTCGAGGTCCTCACTAGCTGTTTTAGGAATGGCTCCGCAGATTGCGATAAAAATCAGTATGGGGATTGGGGATCGATAAGACGATTGGTGATAAAGCTGAGTTCTGGTATGTTTCACATTAATATTTATTTTGAAATCGGTAAATTATGAGCTATGTGAACGATAAAAGCAAGATTTATCGATCTACCGATCGCAATATATTTTAACTAGAAATATGCACATTTTTTAACTAAATCTTAAAGACCTACTCTAAATCCAATGTTACCCGAGCAAAGCTCGATGGCCCAGACATTAGTCTATTTAAATGAGCAATATGATTACGTCATGAGCAAGGGACTTTTTATTGACTTTCCAACATTTGTTTCACATGTTTGTTCAACCTACGTAAACGTTCGAGCATTCACCGAGCAATAAATTTACCAAATCAAATTACGTAAATTTATCAAGAACAATAAATCAAAAATCAGGTTTTTATGAACTCACTTTGGGTGATGCTAGAAACCATATCAGTGAACACAAGAGCTTATTCATATACCTACCATAAATCTAATTAAAACTTTGCGCTACATCTCAATGATAGTGATTACACATTTAACGATAATGTTTTCGATTCATTAGATATTATTAAACGTAAACATTTGTGTAGGTAATCTCTTTAGTCATTTCTATAGTATGTCCAGCCCTTTGCTGTATATGTATATATGTTTTACTTAATCATTTTATAATTAAAGTATTAGTCCTTAAGAATTAATATTAACAATCCTTATTATCTAAGTAGGCACTTAACTTCTTTGGATCTACTTAATACTCACATTTGAGAAAGGCACAGTCTGTCGAAACAATGGTCAAGCTCAAAAAATATTCAGAAAAACACCGACTAGATATCTCTAGTTGATGTGTGCACTTGAGACGGCACCTCCTAAATGATGTCCACTAATGCAGTTAGTTCTGATGTTTGACGTTTTCATTGCTCGTTACATATATACACATGAATACTGAAGTGGCACAGCTACAACATCCGAAAGAGTCTGGTTGGTGTTTCTGTGTATCTATGTTTGTGTGGTTATGCATTATCAGGTCGCCCGTCCCTTCAATTTTTTTTTTCACCATCGTCTGCACATTGTTGCTGCCAAACAGGAAAAGAGTATTTAAATGACGCTTTTCTAAAAATTGAGCGGATAAACTTACACTGCAACCGAATAGTTTTGTAACATTATATATTTTATGTAATTGAAAGAGATGAAAAGTAGGACATGAGAAGAGGGGGTTTTGTTTTTTGCAGAGTATGCATTAGAAATCATACTATGGAAAATATGATTTTAATTAGGACAAAGAATTAACTACCCAAACTGAATCTTGGAAATCTAGGTATATTGTAAAATCAGTGGTTCCAGTATATGCTTTTCCTTCATCAATATGAAAGAAAATGAATCCGTACTTATTGTTGTTTTGTCAGTGGAACTCAATTGATGAGCAAATTGTGGTATCTAGTAAACTGGGTCAAACTTAGTTGCAAGATTGGAAGAAATTCAAAAAAAAAAATACTTAAAATTTCAGTTCAAAAATAAATAATATATAACTATGATGAAAAAAACGATCAAGTGCGTGCTGAAGTCGTGTGAAGCGGATTTTCGTTAGGTTTTCCTGTCATATTTGTGTGAGGCGCTATATTTTGTATATTTAAAAAAATACATTATCAGTAGCTTGGGATATAAGGTAGAAACGGTCTATTCTCTTCTTTTCCCTTATTATCTTCTGATCCGTTTATTTCAAAATTTTCGAAAAATAGTCTTTAATGAACCAAGTTCTTTGGTTTCTTCACATACTGTAATTATTATGTCATTAGCAGATTGTTACTTCATCTTGTGTTTATGTTTTAAGGGAATATCATTCTAAAAAAATCATTAACGGTCCTATGACAGATCTTTGGGAACACCAAGTGAAGTCATGCATTTATTGGATGATAAGAATACAGAATACTTCTTTCGATGGGGTCAGACAAGATCCACGGTAAAACGGCAGAATTGGCATTCTAATTTGGGGTTGTAATACGCATGCGCAAATACTTAGTATTAAACAACAGCGTTGCCGAATCTTTTTTTAATAAGGGTGTTCGAGTAGAAGTTCAAAGCAAACTCAAACCGTCAGAAGCATGCGCATGTCAGTTTTAAGAAGGAGGAAATGCGCATGCTTCACAATCACAGAACACAGTTGGAAACAGTTTCAAACTACTGCTCCAACACCCTTGATATTATGATAATGTTTCCTGTCATAATTTGTACATTCGAATTTTTGTAACCTACGCCTAAATACAAAGAGAGCAAATAGACATTTTCGTAAAATTGGACCACGGGATGCATACAGGCAATATAGCGATAAATAAGAGTGTGATTGTCGTAGCTCTCTTTACTTCGGAAACTGCTTGTCTTGTAAGAAAACATATTCTGAATTTTCAAATCGTCTCTTCTATGTATTCCACACGACGAAGTTCGAGAAATAACTTGAAATTACCCATACCATCGTCCTCCCTGATCAAAGAATCATTTATACTATACGGAGTCAAGATGTATAATGGTTTGCCAATAGAAGCCAATATCTAATGTAGATATAGAGATTCAAAAAAAGGCTCTATCATATTTTACAAGATTTTTTTGACGATGATCTGATAATAGAATAAGGGCCAATTTCATAATCAAATTTAATTTTAATCCTATTTTAAAAAGTTTTTTGATTGAACATATAATTCGAGGTTACTTAAAAAAAACGAGAGATAAGGTGATTGACATTATAAAAGTGATTAAAAAATACAGTATTTTTATTCCGTCATCAAGATATGAGCTACCCAAATTGAAGAATTAACTAATCTCCCATTAGGGATTCATTATGAAATCGGCCTTAATTGTTCTAACTATTTTACTTAGGTACTTATTTTAGTTTATAAACGTGTATTTTGTCCAATATTTGATATATTTTATTTATACATATATTTGAAGCTTTGTCAACAAGATTTTCATCTTTGGACAATAAAGTATATTCATTATTATTATTATTAATAAGTAATGACCTACAAAATGTTCATTTATACTTAGTAGCATTGACAAGTATAAGTATTTAAAGTAAAACCGTTGGCTTGGCAACCGCGCTTGGACTTGCCGGGATATTCTATCTATGGCTGGGGGAACGTCAGATGAGGATGCCAATTCTGCCGTTTTATCCCAAAAGCTTTTGAAACATCAAACTTAAATGAAACAACATATTTTTTGTAAAAATTGAATGCTGATTCAAAAAAACGCTGCTGGCTCATGGCCTAAAAGTCTAAAGCGAGGATAGCTGGCAGCTTTCGGCCTAAGCCACTCTGAATCTGAATTTCATTTCAGTCGGCTGTTGTTGAATGGTGGTGTGCTCTGCCGCTGCCTGCTGCACATTGAAAACGTCCGTCACCGAAGTCGTCTTCGGTGTCGGTGTTGTGGTGCTCCACTGTTCTTGGTATCGTATCGGCGCGCGATAGTCACATTCGCTGCGTCGCGTCATCGACGTCGTCGCCACCGCCGCCGTCGCCGCTGCTTTTCCCCGATATACTTGGAATAAAACAGTCGCGAAGCGCACTGCCGTCCGATCTGTCGGTATCGAGAGAGAGAGTTTTTTTTACTTGTAGCTCGTAGCTGTATGTAGTTGGTTGGTGAGTGTTCAGCGGTAGCAGTTGTACAGTGTGTCGCGCGAATATTATTTTGAAACAAGATCGCTGGCGCGGCGCGCGCTTGGCCCCAAACGTGTGTGATTCAATAATACCTAATAATTGTTTTCTTCATAGTTGGTCGGGCGACTGAAAGTAGTAGTAGTAGTGTCAGTGTACTTTGTTCGGATTTTGTGTATTCTGTGTTAGACCAGGATTATTATTATTATTGTTGTTGTTATTGTCGTCGTCGGGGAGAGAGTGGAGTGGGAGTATATTGTGCAAGGTTAGAATTATTTATTTGTTTACTCTAGACGTATTATTATCACAGTTGATAACTATATTCTCTCTTCTATGGCACCATTTATATTGTTTTTACTTGTATAAATTATTATAACATTGTTCTTGAATTAATTATTTTTTCACATTTTTTTCAAGATAATCCAAATTATAGAAATAAATATTTTTCTTCGTTCTGGTATTTCATGTTTAATTGAGTGCACTGAAAAAGCTTTTAACTGGCACAGTTTCGAACAACTGGGTTTTATTGGCTAAGTGTATTTTCTTTCATTATTTCACTATTAAGTCAGTGGCGTTTCTTTTTTGTAACAATTATTTGTCGTAAAATTATGTTCATGTGACATTACCTTTTCAAAAAAGAATCGAACTATCTAGAAACTGGTTTGTGCGTTTCTTATAGATGATTTTTAGAAACATTGACATTGACAATACTCACCACTGTCAGTGATTACCTAATAGCTTAATCAATTCGTAAAGGCTCTATTGAAGTTAGTAGCCTTTTCAACTTTATACCTAACCTTTCGGGTATTATTTCTTAACATAGTAGTTTATGACATATTTTTCTTAAATGATAATAAATTAGTATGACAGACTGAGTTCTACTCATTTTTAGGATTCTGTACATCCGATATTAAAAAGCGAAACCATCATAAGTTGACGCTGGTGTCTGTCTGTCATAGTGTTTTTTCTATTAAACGGAGAAAGAGGAAATTTGGAACTTTTAAAGAGTAAGGTGACCGCAAAATCTGTTTGAATAAACACATTCTGATACTGGGGGGGGGTTAATTTTGTGGAGCAAATATATAATGAAAGGGCTCGTTATATATTTCGACATATCTTCGAAAATTGGCCACTCCCGCACTTACCTTCGAAACTACGCAGCGTAGGATTAAAAACAATTATAGACCTCATAGTTCAAAGGAAAACCGATACCTGCACCTGACCATTTTTTTAGCACTCAACAGAAATTGAATGTTTCTGAAATTCTAAGTACTAACCCTTCTGTGACCTATATAAGTTACTTATTTCTAAATATAAACCAAAATTAACTTACTTAAACAATGGGGACATGATTTTATTATTTACTGTATAAGAAAATCTCCATTTGTGGTAGAAAATCCCCTGGTTTACTCGGATATTTTTCCAATAAATATTCCTCTAGTCTTAGAAAAATTAAATGTTTTCGATTAACCCCGTATACATGTGTACCGAAAGTGGGAACATATGTTCTGGAACAAGAACGAGTATAAAATAATATAGATGCGGGTATGACATAGAACGGAAGGAATGATTATTAAGGAAATTGATTACCCTCATATGTGGGAATTTGACCGTTGCTCATTTACAAATATCTTACATATATTATATACATCAATACATTATGTTTATATCTATGTATTTCAAAAAAGCATATTGCTGTACAATATATGTATATGGCTGCATTACTAAAATTGTCGACAGCGGTTTTGAGGAATACCTGTCCGATAACCAAAAACAACGTTGGACTGGTTTTATTTGATGCATGAAAGCAACTTTCTGATCACTGATTACTTAAAAAATGTAAAAATAAAAAAAATGATGTGTCTTCTCCCACGACTTTCCAAACGAATTCCATCGAATATTACAATAGTCTGATTAGGTTGTATGACCTTTCTTTTTTTTCGGCGTGCCCAAACAAACAACAATGGTCATATTCAATTTTAATGTAGAAGCGACCTTTTAGTCAGAATATGAGTAAGCAGCACCTCATACATTTCAAATGAGCAAACAATGTTTTAGACACTTTTCATCCATGCTGTTTTCGCTCCACAGTCTTGAGCAAACCACGTGTTCAGCTATTGCTCAGCAATATACATTAAAGAAGTCATCATTTTCTTTTGAATACGTTAATGGAATGGAACTCTGGATTCTATTTTACCGCTTATCGATCTGAAATTATAATTGTAATACAATTACCAAAAACAATCACTACTGATCTAAATCCCCCATAGTACAATAATTACACTTCATTTCACCTATCTGATGATTAAACAAGATTATATTGGTCAATCGAAAATCCTTACTATACCTACTCTACTGCTATCAAAACAATCCACGTAAATTATATAGACCAAGCGCCAGCGGCGAATTTCATTCTGTCCAAACAATATATGGAAATATTTTCATTGAATCTTATGGATAAGCAGATCAGACAAAAGAAAATCGAAATTATGTCGATTATTCGACTGGAAAACTAATGCGCGATTTATAGCTCCCATTTTGATCGTTGAGCAGTATAATATCGAGGTTTTTAGTGAAACACTCGGTGTCTCGAACGATCTCTGGCCGTTTATAACTACATACTTTGTGCTAACGCTCAGAGCGCAACAGTAGTAAGAGGAAACATTATTTTGTTGCCAAGTTCAATGCTAGATATTCCATGGCGTCGATTATCCGGATTATCAACTACCCAAAAGTATCTTAGTAGTTTAGTCGATGCGTTTCGATATTTTCTTAAGAACTGGACAGTAGTAGAGACTATTCAAAAGTAACCCTAGAAAGATAACCATATGTGAGCAAAGTATGATATTTTATTGAGTACCGCTTGACGTACTACAACAGTGAGTCCGGATAATCGAGGTATCCTGTCCAATGCAATGTTAAACCCACGGTCCTTTATTTTTCCGAATAAATCTGTTTAAATTGAGGACCTATCGAAAGTAATCTCACGAAAATATGTTCTAAAATTAAAGTGAAAATTCGTAATTTTCTGAAACCAAAATGCAGCAACTGTTAATGATTGTCAAGATTTTTAAAATGTCAACTTGAAATCTGTTTCTTAGCTCTGCGTCTAAAATATTTTATACGATCAAACTTTCAATATTTAAGATCAAATGGATATATATTATTAAAACAACCAAAACCATGATAAAACAATATTGCTTCCCCAAATTGTTTATCTCTTATCTGTATATATAAATATAAAATACATTAGAATATAATATAATTACTCTGTATCTATTGTATATTATTTATTTGTCTGTATGCATAGGTCATGAGATTATAAATCAAAAGTATATATAAATAAACATTTCAGATACGGAAAGGATTCCGAATGCTCCGTATTTGTGTATTGTGCAAAACAATTTTTTTGATCACAATTGGAAATACTACTTCCATTTTATAATTTATTTTCAACGGACCGCCTATAGAGTCTAGACTTCTAGATATAATTTGTTATAAAATTTATCTGAATCATCATCCTTCGCTTACATTCATCGTGTGACTGTGGTTGGTGTCCGTGTCCTCCAATAATATATATAACATGATTTGTTTGTTTGTATGTATGACTCTGACTATTAAGTCATTTGGTTTTTGTATGAGGGCTCACGAGACAGTCTGGCCCAAATCGTTAATAATAATAATAATACATCAATTCCAGTGGGTAGGTAGCATATTTATGTAGAGTAGACAACGAAACTGCCGCTGCACATTATCAACGGTGCAAGGTAATTTGACAAAATGAGCACTTACTTGCAACGTTGCCACATCATCGTTGCTATGGAGTAAAAAAGAATGGCAAGTTTTATTTTGGCCAATGGTAAATGTGGAGATGACTGGTTTCAATGCAATGTTTTATCATAGATGAATTCTCTAACCGGAATTTACGTCGAATTTATCCAACCCCTAACCTCTGAAGATAGCAGGGTAAAAAGTGTGTTTTTTAAAATTCAGAATCTATTATGTACTTTAAATAATTAATTTTTTGAGTAAGATGATAGAGATACTGTATCATCATTACGGATGAAATGACATCATAGACCATAGGGCATTTTTAATGCTTCATTAAAAAATGCTTGTTTATTACCCGATTATTCTAGTATATATTCGATAACTATAAATTTTATTTCTTTTATAGCAAGATGATAATGAATATAAATTTGATATCTTTATTTATTATGTATTTCTTCAAGGTTGATACTATACCGCACCGTAAAATAAATCATCATTCCGTTTATTTCTCAAATTTCAAGTATTCTATATTCTTCACTTCTTTTTTTTCTTATGCAAAAATATACTATTTGCTTAAAAGTATTATTGTTTTGTGGCTTTTTTTATTTCGAAATAATTATTCCTAACTGTTGGTTTTTCTAACAAATTTTATACACAATTATTGTTATTCAACTGCATGACATCCTTAATATTTAGATCAAACATGCCAGCAAATCGTACGTACGCAGAAACTCCTGTGATTTAATTAGAAATGGCAACATGGCTGGCAACGAGTATAATAATCCTAGGCATGCTGACTAAATCAAGATGGCCTTGGTTCCATACCAGCCGATGCAGTTGCTTAGAGGATCATAGGCGTGCGAAATATCTTTCTTACGGGCTATTGTCCTACACTATACTAATGTGAATAGGTTATATATATTTTTTTAAATCAAATTATGAGGTATTATTGCAACGAATCATTGATCAATTTTGCAAACGTTTGTGTTAGATTTTATTTCTTACTTAAAGTTGATGCCAGCTGCTATTTGAAAAAGCATTGGAAATCCCATACAAAACTCCCGTTTCCTATATCACTGAATAATGAATAAATCATTAATTATTTAAGCACTTTTTGCGAAGAATCAATGTCGAAAATCATATATCTGAACTGATTTTATTGTATTTTTATTAAAGCCAAATAGTTATCAAAGCACTTTAGCTGACAATGACGAATGGAACCGGTGTTAAGTCGGATGGAATGAACATTGCACGATTGGTTCATATTAAAATCTATGGTGTTAAACAACGCTCCAAAACAGTAACATAGTAATTCACCATTTATCATAAATCACAACAAGGACAAGACTTTTGTGTAACAGTGAGGGGTCATGTTTTTATACTTACCAATTGGCACAAGCTATCATTGTCGTTGTCAAAAGTTTTAGGTTAGGTTAGGTTATGTTTTTAATTTATATCGATGTCAATTATGAAATCTGACAATTTCATTTCTGTCTATACATCCCTATGTCAGAGACGTTGTCACTATGACGTTCATGTGAATGTAGCCTGTCATTTGAGACCTGCTAGCAAATCTCGCGGGAATTCAAATTCAAATTACTGTTCGAATATGCTTTTGTATGTCAAAAGTGCAGACATTACACAAGTGACATTTGACGATTTTGACGTCACTGAAAGTCATTTTGGAACGAATGTTTAATTAACAGCCAAATTTCTAATCATTTTAGTTTATTTGTGAAACTGACTCTGAAGTTGCTCATATAACTTTTACTCGCCTTTTAATCTCATCCAATAGATAAAAAAACAAATCAGCGCTCTATTTGTACAAGGTGAAATAGACCAAGTGTGTTAACCCGACTGACTTACAGACTGGCTGCCATATTCTCTTTAATTGATGCGGAAGTTTTATTCCTTGCAATAAACCACATCTTGAAATTCAGCTTGATTAATGGTCCTGATAGTTTTTTTTTTTCTCTGACATAATTATCATTCGTTGATATTCAAGAGCCCTAAGAACCCTACTACTCTGATAGTAGTATGTTTTCAGAAATTGTTTGTTCTAATAGCAAATGAAAAAATCCGTATATCCGTTTCAAGAGAATCTGTAATATAAATGTGTAAAGAGTATCTGGCCAACATCTTCTACAATCTCTTTAATTATTGTTGCAGCAGATGCAGTCCTATATATATATATAAGTATATAGAGAATACAAACATTCAGAGACGCAGCACCATACATACATATATACAAACACATACTATCTGTCTGTCTATTTTTATCTCCCCAAGGTCTCTTAGAGGCAAATGGATATTAAGAAAACATAATTAGGTGCATTCCCCGCGATAATAAATTTTTGTAGAGCATTTGCTCTATAGCATCTATATATACATACATTGTGAACAAGTCAATAGAAATAATTCATTAACTTTATCATATAATTGACGTGAAATTGTATCGTTTAATCGGGGTAGTTATTTTTAGTAAGCATATAAACGAATCGAATTATAAATATCACTGGAAATAAAACTCTACCTTGAAATTATATGAATGAACAAACATAAGATTATACAGCGTATATGAAAAGTAACGTAACTTGATCCATATATAAAAACCAGCACGAATATATATTTTTGAATATACCGAATAATTCAAATATTTTTTTTATCGAACACCCTGTATATTCTTTTGGTTTACTGTTAAAACTGCATAATGCTAAGTTTCTCCATTCAAAAGTTACGGCCGTTTGAAAGTAAAATTGGATAATATTTAATTTATACAAGTAGGTACCTAGGCACATTTTCCTTTGTTCATTATTTTAAAATTTGATGAATAAAATTGAAATGTTAAGAGACTATTTACTTTAAGTGGTTCAGGAACAAGACGCACAGAAATAGAGTGGCCAACAAGATCTCCCGATTTATCAACATTATATAATGTTATATTTTAAAACCATCATTTACAAAACAAAACCCCATAATCTGGATGATTTTCGAAATAGAAAACTGCTAACAATCATTTAGGTAAATAACGAATAAGTAAAGGCGTAACGCCACGGACGCCTTGCGTACATAAACGAGTTCTGATTCTGCAAGTTAAATTTAAGGGTGAAAGGGTACAAAAACGCAAAGAACAAATATTTTCTTTGATACCGTGATAGTTCAATTTTCCATTAGTAACGAAAGTGCTCAACTTTCGTAACCCTGAGCACACATTGTAACACACTTGTCTGTAAAGTAGTTACTTTCCCACACTATTTCAAAAAGTAATTGATTTCACGCATTCAGTCATGTAAGTATTATTTCAATCTTGCTTTCAATTTGAATAATCGATTCGAAAACTTAGCTATCCTACTTTTTTTAGTGCCCTACTTAAGAATTTTGACGACTTTTTTCTCATAGACCTACTTACTTGTAAAACGAGTCATTCCAAAAATGTACGGTACCTTATAGTTAGCGTAGGTTCCAAAAACACCATTTGAGAAGGTTTACTCGTGTTAGATTGCTCATTGCTTTCCACGAGGTGGCACATTCTAGAGTTGGGGAAAGTCACTTACGTCAGACGTGGTGACCACTAGATAACCTAACTAACGTGACATAGGTAATTAATGACAGGGTTCATTAAGTAATATAAAGACATTTTTCATAATTTTCAAAATACTAAAATCAAACATTGCCCCATATGTTACTTTATTTACTGGGCCTAAAGTTTTGAAATTAATAATACAGAATATAGTTTACGAAAAATCTGCAGTACGGAATTTTCTACACGCGAGCCCCACTCTCACTTTATTGAGCCGATAAATCTCTTAGAAATTCGAATTCTATTGATATTCCATTGATAGTTTACTACAAATAAAAGTTACTAATTTATTTCTTTATTTTCAGAAGTTGCTGATTTTTTTCTTCGAAGACTGTCAAAATGTAAGTACATAAACCAAATTTTAGATAATAATAATTACTTTTAAAGGCATTCAAGGCAAATATGATACCTTATAAGGTTTAATGACCAGTTCTACATTCAAGATTTCACTACAAATGCCTTAGAAAAAGCTCTTTTCATTGAAGGTTTGAGACTATATAATAATCTACCTGTATTAGTTAAGACAAGACAGAAAAAATTAAAACAAGATTAAGGAAAGTTTATTTCAATGTTTATTTTATATTGTATATGTCTGAGATAGCAAGATATGTTAGAAATCATGTAATTAATAGTCACTGTGGCTAAATAAAGTTTTAAATCTAAATCTAATAAAACTGCTCAGTTAATCTTTAGTAAGATGAAATTATATTTTCTTTTTTTTACAGAATTTCTTATTAAAAAAGTGGTTGATTTCGCAAAAACTACCCAACACAAGTGGAATTTAAAAATAATAATAATAGTTTTCATTAGGCATTTAAGATTTGAACTATACTTATGTATATCTGTTTCCCAGCAAAAGCAATTCCGTAACAAATTACTGTTTGTCTACCACAACACAAAATTAAATTTTAAATTAGTATTATCAACGTCTGACGTCTGACAATTGCGACAGCTGACAGGGAACAGCGCGTCATAACCATAGAGTAATACATACTTTACATACGACGATCTGCCAGAGAGTACCTATATACCAGAGAACAGAGACGTATATATACGCTCCATGCTCGTGTGTAATTCCAGTGAAGGATCCCATTGTCCGACATTGCCGTTCCATGTCGAAGAAATAGTTTGATCTTGCTTGAATGATCTAAGTAATAAGGGTGTTCGAGCAGTAGTTTGGACCAGTTTCCAACTGTGTTCCGTGATTGTGGAGCATGCGCATATGAATTTCGGTCTTCTTAAAATTAAAATGCGCATGCCTCTGACGGTTTGAGTTTGGTTTGAAATCCTGCTCGAACACCCTTAATAATTCGAAATTTCAAGTATCTAGACCGTATGGGGCCTGAGAAATCGCTGCAGAGTCCATCAATACAAGAACCGAAAGTAACTATTTTTAAAAATGCGACAAATAATTTTATTACAATGACAGATATATTGGATTGATAGGTACATAAATGCGCGCAGTATGCTGTGTTACCTGAGCTGTAAAACAATAATAACGCTCTCTAACAATGTAATAGTATGCATTTGACTGACCTTGATGAGGAATCGCTCGAATGCGATGACGTCACTTACACACATAATACACGCACTAGTTGGTTGGTATGTTGGAAAATGCATTCGACATACACGCCCCCTCCTAGTAATACAACATAATATATGTATATGCGTTTGTCACATGCGTAATATAAATGTTCTTGTGGGAATTTATGATCATCCTATACAGGGTGTCCCAAAATTAGCCTGCCAAACTTCACCAGCGTATTCTAAAAATTATGCAAAAAGCTCCATAGGTCGAAAAATGTTCGTTAAGGGAGTTGCAGCCCTGAAGATGGTTTTTATTCAATATTTCCAAAACTAATGAAGATAATGGCGCGAAATTTTAGGAATCTATTAATGTTTTGACTCCCACACTTTACTACTTGTCTCAAGTGTAAATCAACGAATTTGAGTTCTTAGTAGCCATGGAAAAGACAAGTTCTCGTTGACTTATTCAACTTTCATACGTTAAAAGGGCTGCAATTCCCTTAACGAACATTTTCCGACCTATGTTTATTGGAACTTTTTGCATTATTTTTAAACTTGACTCCGCTGGTGAAATTTGGCTGGCTAATTTTGGGACACCCTGTTTATTGCTAGTAATACTGGACAAGATTTGTGGTTATGTAGTAGTAGGTGGTCGCTGGTTGTTGGCGTTCTTGTTTTTTGTGACAACAAAAAAATGTAGACGTAAACATGTACCTCATTTAAGGCACTTAGCTGAGATGTGGATTATTTCTGTCTCTTGAATGATTGAAGTAAAGTAAGATTAATTGCTGAAATTTATTACTGCAATAATTGAGTAGACGGGCTTGGGCTCTCTCTTATAGGCTCTGCCTGCTGTTGATTGGGTTGGTGGAGGAGGAGGAGGAGTGGTGTAATTTTTCAGTTTTATTGTCACAAATTGGATATAAATTTACCTTACAATTTTCAGCTAAAGCTGAAGGTGAGTTGATGCAGTAAAAAAAATAAAATAGGAAACAAATTAAAATAAAAATTTTGGTTCATACAGATGACTAAAATAAAATAAGAATGAACCAATCAAATCACAGCTTTTTTGACAAAAACTTTTGTGTTGTATGCAAGTTAAGTGTTCTCTGGCGTTCGGTCATGCGCACTGACAGTTTCCAAACAAAATAAAATTCAATAAGATATAAAGATGAAAGTTGGCCATCTCTAGTTCTTATTTCTTAATTTAGCTTATTTCGTGTAAGTATAAATACTCTCATGGAAATGAGCACGTTCAACTTTCTGATTTTATCTTAATTTGTTTCTTATTTTCTTTTATTTACTCTATAAACTCACCTTCACTCTTACGCTTTTGTTTAATAATACTGCTGAACAAAATCACATGTTTCCATAAACAAGCTAGACAAGTTTTTACACAAATTGAAAACATGCTTCACAAAATCAGATCTTAAATTAAATTAACCTAATCCATTTCTAGTGAAGTATCTGGAGGCCTTCGAAATGTTTTTCTTTAGAAGAGTAGATACTGCTCATGTCATACATAAATATATACAAAGAGTATAAAATGAAGAAGTACTCAGGTGTATAGGACAAGAATAAAAATAACTTAATCAGCAATAAAACAAAGGATATAAGTAGGTCATGTAATGACAATAAATACGAATTCCTGAGATTGATAATCGAAGGCAAAATACAGGGCAAAAATAAAGGGTCTCATAAGATAGCTTGGATACTCATCTTCAGAGCAGGACTCTGCTAGTCAATTGGATCAACAATCTTCACAAGTAGATGGCTGCTTAAGAAGAAGAAGAAGCTTTGATTTTAATACAGCTGTCAATATTTTCAAGACTGAACCCTCAGTCGGTTTCACATTTTCGGCATAATTTTCCAAAGTTCTCTTCTCTTTGAACTCGGAAACCAGAGTCTAAAATTTAATTTGTCTTCCAATCTTGTGAAACATTCGTCCTACATGACTATATCTTAAATACTCCGATGCATCCTAAAAATCGAGAGTAGAAGGAAATGCAATCGCACTCATCTTTCTTGAGTTCTCTTTCCTTTTAGACTATCCGATAACTAGGAACGGAGATACCTGATTTTAAATATAAATTGGAAATAGGCACATTATTACTTTGACTTTTCAATTATTCTTGAATGCTAAACTGAAATACGTTACCCGTGTATATAATCCTAAAAAAGTCATGTACCTACGTATCCCACGAACTGGTGATACCAGCAGGGTAAACTGCCTATTCTTTGCAACCTAGTTAATTGAGATAAAAGAAGTTGCATATGAGATAGGTTCCACTGCTCAATGGATATTTTTGGGGCATTACTTTGAATATCTCCTTTTTTCTTTGAAACACAAACGTAGCCTAACCTAACTTTATTTATCCGAGGCTTCTTTACACAGTATAAAATGATGTCGCTTCCGCTGTCTGTTCGCTTAGATCTTTTAAATTATTCAACGGATTTTAATGCAGTTTTTAGAGAATTTCAAAGTTTTGTAAAAACATACCTATTCTATTTTCTACCTAGTCTATCTTCTAAGGCTGACTCACAATAACGATTTTAGTGCTAACCGTGCGAAGCAGGAGTAGGTCACTTAGTGAAAGAAGATATTTTTTTTTCTTAGTTCTGCAGACTGGCTTACTATAATAATGCACATAATATTATTTGCTGCTATTCGAATATTATCTTGTCTAGAGATATAATACAACATACCGAGTGAATTTGTTTGTGCAGCAGCATCTGGTTATAGGCTAAATTTAGATGACACAGCTTACACAATGAAAGGATAGGCCGATGTTTATTATTTCACTTACATATATGTGTATGTATATATACAACTGTTTTGTTTTTTATGACGTTTATTAAGCTGCACACATTTTAATATACATACACATTGAGAGTTTGTTCAAAATCGTGTGCAACAACACACATAAATTAAATATGGCGACAATGTTAAAAATGTTGGTAAAGGTCATGTTAGAGGTCGTTCGTGTGGTTTTGCTGAAATATATAGCTTCAATTTTTTGTTGTTCTGATTGATTTTTTTGTTGCTTATTTACATAGAGATTGTGGTAATTTATAATCCCCATGGGAGGCTATGGTTTCAGTGTAATTAAATGCTATTATATGACAAGTTCATTTGTAAAGAGACTATGCGTGTCTTTGCCTGTGTTAGGTTCGTTACAGACGGATCGATAAATCGATTTATTTATGCCCGCTGAACTATACAGATATATAGGGTGGCCATTCGAAACACGAAACGGAGCCATTATCAGGAAGTGTGTCATTATTTTAGGAAAAAGCCGGGACCCGTTGCTTTTTGATTCAAGGGGTTTTTTCGGAACTTTCGGTAAGAATCACCCCAAAATATTCAAATAGCATTGGGGGTCGAGTAAGACAGATCTTGTAAGCGTACAGTTGTTGAAGAGTTGAAAACTTGGTAGATAACGGAATCAGATAAGAGATAAGGGCCTGCGAAAAGTCGGGTGCAGGAACTAGAAATGATGAAATTTACATCCTGAAGTTTTATTAGTACGTTAATCTTTTTGACTTTAATGCATTTTCTTTGTGATGGTTTCATTTCAAATAATACGTTTCTTCATCCATTCTCAAATACTTGAGTGAATAAATAATTTCAGATTTGGGCAGGTCTCCTTGTTCTTGTTCTTTATTTCACCGTCGTTCCGGGGCTTATTTCCTCTTCTTCTTCCGGTGTTATTAATATATATATATAAAGCACTTTTATTCTATTATAAAATGATAAAACACTTTTTTTCTAATAAAAACGGGCGACCATTAATGTCTCCTATTATTTAGAATAAATGCAAAAATTAAATGAATCCTAACACCGCTAGTGGGCCCCTGTCATTCCTCATTCATATGTCTTCAGTGTGTCGACAATTCGACGCAATTTATCGTGTGAACAACTCGTCCATTATTCGTGTAATTGCATATTAATATATTTATTATTTATCGTACGATCTAGCGGCCCTTCTGTAGCGGCTTTATAGCTTATTGTATTATTTATTATCAATTAATTTTTACCCTTATATGGTAACATTCATATAGAAATAAATATACTTAATGTGATTGTTCCTACTTTCGAATTTGGGCAAAAAATCAACGGCATGGTGTTGTCTGTCAATAATCAAGTAAAACAATTTTTTTCTATGTTTCTTTCTTCAGAAAAACTACAAAAGTAATACAGTTGACTAATTAAAAATATTATATAAATTTGAATACTAATATTTTACATTTATTGAACTTTACAAAAAGCATCTCTACTTATCGTTTTGAACCCTCATGTAAGTCATAACTCAACATCGTATGATTTTCCGTTCATTTTAATTATATTAAATTTTCCTCGACGGCGATAGAGGCTAGAACTCTACTGCACTTTACACATATGATTTCTACACCGTAACTATACTCGTTCTAGCACGATAACATCTCATTATTGTTCAACTTCATTTTTGTTTATCAATTCTCCGGATACTTTTGGGCGAATACGACTCTGATTTTCTTCTCTAGCTAGTTCCTGTAACTATCATAATATTAAATGCAGTTTAATGAAACCGAGAGCTTTTATGACCATTGTAATTATTTCATGGGGGTTTCATGGTGAATTTCGAGAAGTTTTCGATGTTAACTAACCAGAACTCTAGAAGTATTCATTAACGAACGATTTCTGTTTTAATTTTTGGTAAATTCCATACGTTAGCGTCTCATTTTTTAAAATGTGTTTTTTGTTATTTAATTCAGCAGAACTATTGATAAAAAGTATCAGAGGCTCTAGAACTATGCGGGACCCTATAAGAACTCCTTCCTAACTATGAGACGCTAACTTTACTGACGTGAGGTAACGGTTCAATTTAAATGAGTCATAGATTCATTGTATATTATTGTAAAATACATATTTTCTTAGTTCAAGACGGTCAAGCGTCTTTTAATACAAATTTGCATTTTCTCTTACAAATAGAAGAATTTAACATATAGGTATATATATTCTAGAAGTCTACAAGCTAAAGTGTGTAAATAATATAAGAATCGTAACTTTTATTTTCTGAGAAAAAAATTTGAGCTATATACCTATACACATAATTAGCATGCAAATATGCAAATTATAAACGCAAAATGTTGATACTGGACTCGATCGAATTTGAACAATTCAAACATATATTTGCATTTCCTAATTTGGAAACGGTCATTGCTCGCTCATATAGATTTTTGATTGACACACGCTTACAAAATGTCGCCCCGCTCTGCTTTAATTCCATTGTGTAATCAATATTATACATAAACGATTCGACGAATCACTTGACACGGCCTCAATAAATACACTTCGCTACATCTATTTTATATCGTAAATGAAATCAAATTGAATCGACACACCGAACACGAACATTATATATTTCACCTTCGAAATTTTACCATCCACAAAACTGGGTCAGCTAGTTTATTATCATCATTATCAACGCATTTATATGGGCTTTACAAGTAGTATGTAGGTATTTGTTCTAGAATCAAAACTGAACACACACGATGGTGGTGGTGGTCGGTATGTAATAATAAATAAATGTAAAATATGCATATACACGATATATATTGTATATTTGCAAAGCTGAGCGTATATATAAGTTGTTGGTTTTACGGGGTCGACCTACATACATTTTTACATTTTTATTTATCCATGTTGCTGTTTATAATTCAAAACAGAAAGTCCAAAGAGATATAAAAAATCTTTGATGTTTTCATTTTATTGTCAATTTGAGAGCAACAAAGAAAAATGTCTTGTAGTATGTATCAAATGATAGGATTTTTGGGAATGTTCGTTTTATATTTTTTGTTTATTGTTTATGCAAAAGATTCGATAGTTACAAAATATATGTTTAATGCATTTGACCTTGTTACTGCTAGATCAATAATAAGATTTTTCAAATTTGGTGGAATTAATATTATTTTGAATATTTTATTGTACCAGCAGCAGGTCAAAGATGAAACATCGGTTTGAAAATCTGATAACACTATCTTGTAGAACAGAAATAGTAGCAATCAGAATGTGAAATTGATTTTCTTACATTTATTGAAATAGAGTCATAAAAAATAAAAATGAAATCGCGAGTATTCGTTTTTTTCCGAAAATCTTCGGAAGTATTCGAAACTTTTCAAGTTTCAAAGCGGCGTTTTAATGAGCATCAAATTGCGCAATTTTGCCTTCATCTTCCTCGTCTCTTTTCTAGTTTCCAAGATTCCAATGATGAGGCTCGACTTTGGGACACCCTGTACACTTACATTGAGTAATTTCAAAATATAGCGGTAACAATTTTGAACTCTGAAACCCTTAATTATTTTGAAAAACGTCCAACCCAAACGTTGCTGGAAATGATCTTTTGTTTAAATCTGCCACTATTTTTTTTAAGGGAAGGAGATGTTTTCCTTTTAGTGTTGTACCATCTCTTACACTTTTCTTAAAAATAACCATTAAAATCGTTGCACGTTTACTATGTAAAAGGCGCGTACATACATAAAAAAGCAAACATACAGTGAATTGTATAACCTCCTTCGTTCTGGTGAAGTCGGTCAAACAATAATTCAATTCATTATATTTATTAGAATGAAACTATTTTTAAAATATTAATTAGATGAAATGTATTTTATTATTATTTTATTATCTTCTAACCTGTTAGAAAAACAATAAAGATTTTAATCTTGCGGCTTCTTCCTTGGGGTTATTGGTAAAATAAGTGTCCACATTTTTTAGAGCATTGAATAATCAGCAGCTTTCAACATCTATATCATCACCGGATTTTTAGGTATGACTGGCAACCCTGTATGTATTCTTTTTTGATTAATAAATTTTAAATGAATCCGTTGTCTTTTTTATGATTGGTATGTATTCTATAAGGGTTTTGGACCTATTTTTTCATTGGAAAGCGGAAACACTAAATTGATTACCTACTTCATTATTGAGTCATAATTTTGAATATTAGTGGATAAGTATTTCGGAATAAATCTGTATATGAGGAATGGACACATTACACTCATGCTCTTTACTTGCTGGAATAAATGCAAATATTTCTTTATTTATAGAATGGTATCCAGCATCCTTTCAATATTTGCAGCGCTTCCGAACCTACCTCACGCTATTCCCCGTAACAATAATAATAATGCAAAATGCCTGCGGGAAGAGACACTCGTGAATATTATGCCATCCATTCCATCCATCCATCCTATCTGTATGTCCGTCGTATGCTGTTGATAATATACTTTCGCTTTCGCTGAGCTCGAAATGAAGCATCTCCATGGAGAGAAAGACAGATGGAAAGAGACAGTAGATGCGTTCTGAGAATAGTCGGATATTAACCCAGTTCTATGTAGCGGCTCGTACATGAACACAAATAGAAACTGAAGACATACCACATATATGTATCTACAGGGTGTTCCTTTTTGTGAAATGTGAATATTTGCAGGATTTTACTTAATTTGATTTTTTTTATTGATAATCTGCTTTGTAAACAGTAAATAGGTTATGTAATGCGTAAGAATGGATGTTTGCACTTGAAGTTTCCCATAAGTTTCTGGCAATTTTCACACAATGAATCATCAATGGGGCAGCTGTTGAACTACCTAAAGAACTTTGGTGCTAGAAGATCCAATTGATCATTTTTATCTGTATATTTTTATAGTACGTCTAAGAATCTATTATCTATTGTCGCTGTTCATTCAAAATCACATTCTTGAATATTCGCACATGGTCTAGGAACACCCTGTATGTGTTATTTAGGTTTATATATAGTCGACATACTAAAATGCTTCTGCTCTAACTAAACCATCATATTATCAGCTACATGTCTGTGTAAGTATGCTAGTTGTCTTTGGCAATGATTCAGACATGGATATTTGTTAGATTTGCATCTAGAGAGTTGAAAGATAATCCGTATAAATGTTTAGTATTCTTATTAAATCCAAGAGAAAATACCGTATCGGTATGAATCTTGAAAACAACCACGTGACAAAAAAAAATGTAATAGACTAGCGGTCACAATGCCCAGACGAAATACATGGATATAGAAGATGTCTAGATTACTATCTCTGAAAAGTCCTATACCTGGTGATGAAAGTCAGAGTTTTTGGTTCGTCTTTAGAGAATAGGTATATGACTTTCTAAAACTACCTAGCTTAATCTTTTCTTTTCCAATTTTATGCATAGTTATTTTGAATTAGGCTTGCATATTCCATTTGAGCATAAATATTTGGGATCCCATCTGAATGTCCATTTTCCTAGCATTTCTGATGCACTATCGTATAACTTCCTTTGAAATAAACGGAAATAAACTGAGAAAGCAGTGTGGTCGGTAAAGACAATATATTTTAAATGGAATGGATTCTTCAACTCTACTTGTAGTAATTGTTTTTATAATTTTGGAATTCATAGTTAGTTATTATTAATTTGAAATTGAAGCTAAGCGGCGGGATTTGCCTCAGACAGGACGTGATGCTCCATAAGAATCCACACTGCATTCTCATTTTGAAACGGCTTGCAGAGCCCACGGTATTGCCAATTTTGCTTGCATGATAAAATATGACGTCACTTGTGGTGACGCTACGGGCAATAAAATATTGAAAGCCTAGTCTTGGTTATGAGAATGAACGTTCTGGACTTGAAAAACTCTTCAGTATATTCGACTACATAAGAAAACATGATTGAAAATAAGTTGGTAGATGGAAGCAGCCGTAAAATAAGGAACATGCCAAAAAATAAAATTATCATCAAAAACCCCATAGTCAAGATAGAATGTCGAAAAACGAACTGCCAATGGTTAGGTTAGGTGTTATTCTTAAACGTGGTTGTAATTTAATTTTGGTGACTTGATTTCAATGTATTGATGTTATATTATTTATTTATATGTTTGTGTGGTTTGTGGCTGCGTCATTCATATGTTGCCATCCGGAGTACCAGAAATTCAGTATTTATGAGTGTTACACTTCTTATTTCCTGATCATGTTTATGACTGTGTGAGTGCATCTGACGGTTTTTTATCCCTATTTCCAAGCAATCAATGATACAAAAAGGCAATAATATATCGAGCTCGAAAAACCATAGGCAGATTTGACTTTTTAGGGCTTTATAATAAATTTTCTACATATTTACTAATAATTGGTAAAGATTTAGAAACTATTTTAGAAGCATTACCCTCACTTATGCCAAAATCATCTCCTGGACGTATTTATGAATTTACAGTTCTAATTTCTTTAGAGTTAAGAATATATGTAAAGAAGCTATTTTGCAGCATTTTTGAAATAAATAATTCTGGATATAATATACTTACATTAATATGATCTTCACATACAAAAATAGCAGTGCTCTTAAAAGAAATATCCCCTACATTTCTTCTGCATGCTCTCAGCCATTTTGATCGGCGACTTTTATCTTCAGGTACACGAATAACAATGTTATTTGGAGTTTTTACGGTTGTATTAGCACAAAATGGCACAATGCAGTTCTTATAATAAGTATTTTCCATTTAATACAAAACAAAAATAACTAAAATCTTATAAAAAAACAAATATCACACCAGAACACAAAAGCAATGTGCATCAAAAATGGCAAATAGCATGGCTGCGGCGGCTCGGCTCGTCTCGATGCAAGGAGTGACGTCACAGCAGCTCGCGCGCGTTTGTCCTCGTTTCAATTAGCTTAGCGAGGATTTCAACTTTTATAATTTATTGTAAAATAAGTACTGCGATTTAAGGGCTGATATTTGGTATAGGATATTTTGATACATAAACACACATACTAATAAAATAAAAACACAAGCAAGTTCGCTATTACTAATTAGACATAGACCACTTTATACTTCCGTTCATTTAAAATTCATCTTTCTGATGTATCTCATGATCTGCCGCTAGAGATGACCTCAAATTTCTTCAAGTGATCAAAATCAGCTCTTTGCAAAAGTGGCTGCCTATATAAGTTGGAAATAGGACATGTTATCCAGTTCATCTATGTATCTTATTCATACAATCTTCATACTCTCAGCTTCTTGAAATTATATTTGTCATCGTCTTAGATTAAACTTTGTATCAAATTATATTGCGATTTATATTCCTCAACTAATAAAAGTTTTTAATTTGTTTGTAGATTAAGTCTCTTGAGATGAGAATTTCTAAACAAAATTTCCATCTCTCCAAGCAAACCCCACGACCAGGGGTGGTTAAGTATTCATTGATACATACTTAGTTGCAATTTGAAACTTTTTATATTCTAAACTATGACGTCATGCTCAATAATTGGAGCCTCTAGATAAAAAAATATTGTTATTATTATTGTTATGTGCGCTTCATTTGTGCTATTAATAAAAATCTATTCAAAGGGGGGGGTGCTTCCAAAATACGTCTTTCCGTCTGTATCTCATGAATTTTGGAATTATTCTGCTTTTACAATGGTACAGAACCCTTAGTGTGAGAGTTAGACTCGCACTTGGCATCATTTTCGACGTATAGTTTGCACTCCTTTTCGACATATATATTAACTATGCCAATTTGTTTATTTTATTTACGTACCAAAATTATCTGTGTAATCGTCTGTTTTGATTTTTTTTTGGATTAGGAGGTCTTAAAAAACTAAGTAATAAAACAATTTCGCCAGTTTGAAGAGAAAAAATGTCAATTATATATGTATAAGTCCAGTCTTTTTTATTTATTTCATTATTCTGTTACTTGAATGTGTACATAAATAAAATATATAGAAAATATTCCATACAGATAAGAGGCAAAAAATAAGAATATGTATGTTAGGGAAAATATTGATTCAATTATGTTAGATAATTTCATTAAATTATGCAGTAATATAATATTGAGATCTAATAGGGAAGTCCAAATTCTTCTAAAAAAACTAAATTTCTGGAGCACATAATGTTATATTAGCACCATAAATAGCACTGATTCAGTTGTGATTTAGAACCCTTCTCACATTGCACCCGAAATGCTATTCCAGCTTGATAGAGCTAGCTTTAATATACTCTCTTCACTTGCTGCAGCATTCTAAGCGGAATGTGGCAACAGTGGCATTGACCCAGTAATATCACAGGCAGAGAGAGAGCATTAGTAACACCCAAGCGCACCAACCAAGCAAGCTCGGAACGGAAAATCGAAGTCTCTCCTCCACCGGGAAAAGTTTACGACGGACAGACGGATGACCTCAACGAGATTGACGTAGGTCACGTCTGCGATTAAACAGAGAGAGAGACGAATGCTCGGAAGATACACCAATAAACCGCACCCATTGGATCGAATTTATAATTCAACCACTTTCAGTTATGGTTTTGGTTGAGTTATGGACTGTGACTTGTACCTAATGTCATCTTCTTTTTGGCCGACTTTCTAAAAAGGAGGTGGTTTACAATTCGATTGTATGTTTGCTTTATTTTTGTTGTTATTGTTTTATGTATGGCTGTTCGCGCGTTTTGTATATTAAACGTACTCCAATAATTGGAGGTGGAGGGAGCAATTTTTCTCGAAACACTAAAACGGCAGAATTAAAGATGAGACCGTATCTGGAAACGTTCAAATTGAACATTTTCTCAAAAGAGTTACGGTTTTCGACTTACAGCAATGGTAAAGACTGAAATATGTGTATTTCCGCAGCTGTGTTTTGAGTTCTCTGAATAATAACAAGTAAAAACAAAGGGTATACATGGGTACTAGGATAAGTACTATCTTCTTTGGATGAACGTTCAACGATTTTCGTGATTCATTTTACACTCAAAAATGTGAAATACATATTTGTAATTTGGACCGACTTTATTAGTTGGTGCACTGAAAAATACAAAAGATTATCAATTCTATTGATGCTGGTACTTTTGAAGTTGGGGTCAAAATAACTAATAATATCTGTCCAGTTTTTGTTAAAAAATATTTTTGAAAGTAATATTCTTGACTACAATACGGATTTGAACGTTGAACTATACTATATAAAATAAACAGTACCAGCTAGTACCGTATTAAAATAAAAAAGAAAACACTATCCTACCATAACATTGACATAAGAGTCATAAACCTAATTTAAGGTTAGGTTAGATGTGTGTTCTGGTAGCCATAAACCTCCGCACTTCATTTAGTAACGTACTAAGTTTCGATTATGAATACGGCTAATAGTGTTTACCAAGAATGCCAACAGTATAAAACAAATTTCAATAATTATGAGAAAATTGCGGCACGGAGACGTTATATTAATACAACCAGTGGTTTTGAACATTTGGATTTTGATAGAGCATCTATACAGGGGCTATAATTGCAACTATTTAAATTTATAGCAACTCATTTATACATGATGTACAATACAATCGCTAGGTATAAAAGTTATATATTTTTTTAAATGAACACTTTATAATAAGACTAAAACTCATTAACGCAGTATTAGAATTGAACACAGAAAATCTAAATTTTATTATCTCTTGTATAAATAATAAATTATTACATAATATTCGGAAGTGCGAAAACCAAAAGGTCTATATAGAAAATAATTTGTATTTAGCGTTGTTTTGTCGTTGTTTTTCTTATAAATTTTAATACTTTAAAAATCTATATGATTATGTTAATATTTTTGATATTTGTTAACAAAGGTAGTTTAGAAAAAGTTATTTATTTAAAACTTATTTTTTTCTAAAGTGATTGAACCAAATGCCAACATATTAGATATATTTGAAATCAGAACAAAGAAGAGTTTCATTCTAAATAACAATATACAAGGTGTTCTATTTAATAAAATATGACTTGATTATTTTTTTCAATGTTGTAAAATTATTTTTTTATTTCCGCTATTACCAAAAGATACTACATGAAAAATCATTAGACTTTTCTATTTGAAGTTTCTCTCTTATCACTCATAATAAGAGCTGTAGGTAGGTTTGAAAATATAATGCATAACTCTGGATTCTTTTTTAATGCATCATGTATTTAAGTCAATCCAATGAATTTCAGATGGGTCAATTCAAATTCAGAATTCATCAAATGTATTTCATATTGGTGAATTGTAATTCAGAACTCGTCAACTTTACTTCAGAACATATCAAATGTAAAACAGAAAGCATCAGATGTATTTCTTATCATTGTAGGTCTGCAAACTCCACAATTGTCTTTGAAGTTCATTTTGGCAAATTTGTAAGTGTATAGCTGCTTTTTACAGTCAAAAACACTGCACAAATATGTTCCAAATTACCCATATGATGCTTTCTGATTTATATTTGCTACTATCGTATGTTCTGAAATACATTTGATACGTTCTAATTTACATTTGATAAGTTCTGAATTGAATTTGACGAGTCCTGAATTACAATGCACTAATATGAAAAACATTTGACGAATTCTGAATTACAATTGACTAATATGAAATGCATTTGACGCTTTCTAAAATTTAATTGATCATTCTGAATTACATTTGATATCTTCTGAAGTTAAATTGATGCTTTCTGAATTACAGTTGGAAAAGGTGTAGTAAAAGTTTTTTATTCCAATAAAACAGAGCTCAAATAGTTGGGTCACCATGATAAGCATATTCCTAAAATAATGTATATGAAACAAATCTAATCTGTGTGAGTGTTAAACAACTGAAATTAAAATACACCCAACCACCTGCATCTATCTGATTAATTTTATCTTGTCCTTCGTAAACGCAGCTCCACTTCCAGCTGATTGAGTAATCTCAGAGATGGAGATTTAACGTGCAGCGCAAAACATCGTCCTTCGGAATACCGTCTAGTTACGCTTACATCGTCCTATTAACACAATTTCCAAAAGGCATCATTTCCACAATTAATGGGGAATATCAAAGCAAACATGACCTTATACCGGATTTGAGTGAGTATTGTTTGCGACACCTGACCGAGCTTAACCCCATCACGAGCTCCCTCAGTCCTTCAAAATAGCACAACTATATAATCTCTCTCTTCCAGTGCACTAATCCTTGAAATGAATGGACAGACAGATGTGTGATCCCACCAGAGAGGAGTCTGGGGGGGGGGGTGTTGTTATGATTATTTTGAAGTTGCAATTGTGTTGAATGAATTGAGAACGTTTGGTTATTTGGAAATTGATTATGTTTTGATGCGAATATCTATAAATAGGAATTATTTTTTTCTAGTATGATGTGATAATGCTACTGTCAATTATCCACCCTTTCCCAATTTTATACCCGTCTCACAATATGGGTGTTATAAGTGGATTGTAACGGACCACTAAATTCACTAAATTCGAGAGCCTGGCAGCTGTTTAGTGGTGGGCGTATGGTAAAACCACAAAGAGGCTGCAAAATAAGTTGAAACTGCACAATTTATTGAGTCCTGGTTCTTTGGTCGGTGTTACAGTTATGGAAGAAAGTAAAAATTTCCTCAATAGTGATAAAGACCCTATTCCAAACAGCCAGGCATTGATTTTGAGTGTATATAAGATGAATATTATAAGATTTAACATAGCTACAGGTTTATCCCTGAAGAAGCAAACTTTGTTGGCGAAACACTTGTCGGGTTTGACAAATAGAGTGTGGGTGTTTTTGTGATAAAAATGTTGTCTTAATTGTCTTAATAGACCACTTTCAGATTACATTTTTGAAAAATTTAGGTGGATAAGCTGGCGTCATATTTTTAAGGCACATTCTATAAAAAAATCTTTAACAACCTGCAGAAGTGAACGCTATGGCTGGATTTTGATGGTATTTTTACCCTGTATCTATGTAGAATGTTATTAGAATGATTTGATAGTTGCTGTAAGTGCGACTGGGTCTCTTAGGTGGAGGGTTTCATACATGTAATACTCAAAGAAGTATCTCTGAGCACTATGGCTGAATTTTCGTGGATTTTTCGCTATACTTATGTGTAGCATGTCACTGGACTGTTTTGTGAGAGTCTGTCAGTGCGACTGGAACTAAAATATGGAAGGTTCCACACTATAAAATCCCAAAGGAGAAACCCTAATGCTGTTCTCTCTCGGTGCATGTCTGTGGGTGGATCTGGGTTGGTGTTTGGATTGGTTATATGAGCGAGTAGGATTCTGAAGTAGGAGGGTTCCATATTTAAGACTTTAATAACTTTATGTTTTCGTACCACAATTTACCAAACGGGAAGTGCCGTGTAAAACAGCTAGTAATTTCATATGGACATAAACAAAAGCTAATCCAAGATGATTGCCACATCAACAATGAGTGTTTGTTGAATGATGTTTTTGTTGAAAAAGCCCTTTTTGTATATTTTAATTTCAACATTTTTTTAAGTAGGCGATTTATAATGACTTGATGTATGTTAGCGACATATGATTGGTTCCTAGATGGAACTACTGGGTGTGATATTTTTCCAAAACTAAACCTGCCTTACCAGAAAAAAATGAATACTCAAAAAATGCATTCGAATACATAATTCATATAAGTACGTGACTAATAGTGTTAACAGAATGCGATTTCTTTTTTACTTGGTTGTAACGGATTACAATCATATTTTTGTTTGGCTTCCGGATTTGTTGTCAACCAACTCTCTCTGTAGTTTCTTTTCTATGTCCAACTAGCAAATATGTGGAACACTAAAGTTGCTTACTGGTCTTAACAATGTGCAATGTAATATCATGTCGCATTTTCAGAATTTCTTTTCAACAGATAATAAAAATAAATTATGTACAGAATGTATTTGAATGTTTCTTTATTAGCTTCTATGAGAATACATTTAACGAAACATTTGATAAAAGATGCAATTACCAAATACAACTTTGAGAAATTTCGTCCATCTTTTGGTATTTGCTTTGGAAAAGTTATGTAGATATTAATTTATATTAGTAGCCCAGTGGTCGAAATTCGACCGTAATTCATAATTTTTTTAAATCAAACGTTATTGAGTTTTTTTTGTCAAAGATATAATAATTATTACAAATGATGTAATTGATGGCTATGAAATCTTTCCTGTTTTTGGTTAATTTATTCTAAATTCACGATTTTTGCCCTGAAGAAGAGAATAAACATTCTCGAAAGCTCGGCTTCAATCAAAGAATTTTATTTAATATATGACTGCATCCCCAAGACCAACCAACCGGAAGCGGCGCAATCATACACATATAAAAGTTAGCTATAGTTTGACAAATTCTTATTTAAAGTATGTATAGAGCATAAATATAGATATTTATATGTAATTGGTAAAAATGCAAATGTATTTCGTGAATCTTAATAGGTAGGTTCTCTTATGAATCGTTTGAATTTGTTTCAAAAAGTATTTCTCCAGAATCTTGATTGGTTGTCAAGGCAACACAGTATGTATTCAGAGACTATATTCATATTTCGTTGATGAAAAGCAATTATTTCAGTGATGCTATAGATGGAAAATATATTCATAAATAGAATCCCTTCATCCGCCTTTAATTGGCTTGAATTTCATTTGACAATATTACGTCTTGAAGGATTTAGCTCTAATTTTGAAAATGAATTAATTATACAATTCTTATACAGGCTGTTTCTGTTCTTTTTGAAAGAACTTTTACAGTAAATTGAACTTTCGACGTAATACCAAGTTCATATTAATATATAAGAGAAAGATGTTTATATTTTGGGATTTGGGTGTAAGGGCTTAAGATTATTTATCAGTTTTTATTACTAATCGAATGATGGTTTTAATATTAACATTTGTTTTAATATTGATGGTTCTACCGACGGAAATAAAGCCCTTCTAGAAAAAAATGGAGCAATTGCCGAATATAAATCATTTGAATATATTTTTATGACTGATAAGTTCTTGATGAGAACTATTTTCATGTCTTAGAAGAATGTGACTTTCGATGCTGCTGGACCAGGCGGTTAGATGTATACTTTCACTTAAAATAACAATTTTCTTGATTTCAAGAAATTTGCTCTAGATCTGTAATCAAATAAAAATGCGTCTGAAGATGAGGAAAAAATGGAGGTAGAATGGTAGAATTTGGGTTGGATGTTTCTAACAGGTATGTGAAAGCATATTATCTCTCAATATTACCGCTTCAAAATTAGACGGAAGAAAACTCCTTGGAACGAAATATTTTCAACTGGCTGTTTTACCTGGCACTTCCCGGGCAAACACTTTGCTAGATTGTGATACAAAAACATAAAGTCATAAAAAGCCTTGAGTATGGAACCCTTATACTTATGAGTCTTACTCGCACTAAAACCAGTCCGCACACCAATCAGCCCACAGACATGCACCAAGAGAGAACTGCATAAGAATTTCACCTATATATATTTTAGGGTTTTTCCGGTAAGGAACCCTACATCTTTAAGTTCCAGTCGCTCTTATAGAATCTCACAAACCAATCCAGTGGCATACTACACACAAATTTATCGAAAATTTCATGGAAATTCAACCATAGAGCTCAGACATACTTCTTTGGGTATTATAGGTATGGAACCCTCCAGTCACACTTACAGCCACTACCAGATAATTCTAATAACATACTACATACCTATATACATGGTAAAAACACATCAACATGCAGCCATAGAGTTCAGAAATATACTATAGACTTTCAGGTACGGAACCCACCATATAGAGTTCAACAGCCACTGAACGTATAACAGTACTTTTACTTAAGGTATGACAAACGCGTGTTCAAAATTTGGTTGGGATATCTCAAATAGTGTGAGAGCCAATATGGCACATACATTCAGACGTTCAGTTTTATACGAGTACATACATATGTATAGATTTATTGGAACTGATTCAGCTATCTCTTCAATGTCTTTCTCTAACGGAAGACAAATTCTAACGGATTACCTTATCCTATTCAGTATTCAGAACATAATGCGTTTTCTCTCAAGTTTACTTAAATCGATGTATAAACAAAATTCAAACTGGAAGAGTGAAGCTCCTCTATACTTTTACCCGTATAGTTGCCAACCTCGAAAGCAAAACATGTTTACTTTTGTGATGCTTGTTTACTGTTTGGCCTTCACAGTCCGTATTGTGATTTGATCCTGAATATATACAGGGAATAGACTCCCAAGGTCCCTTTTCTCTCTCTTTCTGAGAGGACTCAATGTATGCATAAAATATAAAATATGCAAAAGCGGCGACTGCAATGGATAGGTAAGGTGGAAATGGACTCCCATTGGGATTTTTGATACGGTAGATGGAGGATACCCCTACCAGGTTCGAATCAAAAGAGTATGAAGGAGTTTTAACTGTCTCTGTAGGTGCGGTCATACGATTGAATATTGGAGGAAAGTCCTAAAGGAAGCTGCATATATTATAGCAATAATATGATCAGAAAGGATAACCAGTAAGTCATGGAAGGTGTCTTTTAAGACACATAATTGAATAGCTGTCATACTTTTAATACTTTTAATTATTAAAGGAGATAATTGATTATCATTATTATTCTCATTACGAAATGACTTACAGAAGGTAGTTATTATACTATTAGGAATATAAAGGTTTTATCGATTTATTTTAAATAATTGGTTTTGTTAATCGAGTGAAACTCTACATATAACCCGTTTGCATTATAATTAAAACAAATATCTAATAATTATTTAGTCTAAATGGCGATATAAGATCTTGTTGTTTGACTTCGTTTTCTAGCAATATCTTATAACTTATATATAAGAAAGTAAAACGTACCTCATATTAGGTGCCAGAAACCTTGTATCTACCTGTCACTTATAATGCAGAACTTCAAAATAACCAGCGAATAAATATTGGTTTATTTTGTTCATTGTACCAGCTATTAAATACGGTCGAAGTTCTTGTTGAAAGTTATTTATAATTTAGTTTCTTATGAACAAATGAATTTACTTTAATACCAATGATTATGTATTATCAAGGTTAATTTTCTGATCGCTTATTTTGCTTTTCTGATGTCACGGTAGAGAGATCATTATTGTGAAATTCCACAATGATAAAATGAACTGTGTCAGATTTACCTCTGAAAACAACATTAGAAGAGCAAGCGCAATTTCATTAAAACCTTTTGATGTAGATTTTTAAAACTTTTATAATCATGCCTAGCCTATTGATGTAAAAATCACACACACAAAAAAAAAACTGAACACGTTAGGCATAAGTGACACAAAGGGTTGGTCATATTGGATAACGTAGCAAGTGACCCTCGTACGTGGTAGGTACCGCGACCCAATTTCCGCGACCGGGTGACCTGATTCCTTGGCGGATCTCTCTGGTTGTCCTTCGGGTTTTATTGCACGTATTTACTCACACTCACAGAAGAGGATATATACTAGAAAAGGAGAGAAGAGATAAGTCATCCGGTAGTAGTGCACCACTCGGTGGAGAGGTGCATCCGGGCGTGCGTTTTCCTTATTCCCTTATTACAGAACGCGACGTCCCTTTTCCCCGTAGTTGCCGAACACTGTTCCCTCTTTTTTTTTCACCCTCCTACCATCGCCTCACATGCGGGGTACGTTGATGGATTACTCAACGGGGGGTTAGGGTGACTGTTTGTCTATATCCTGTTGTGTCCTGTTCCCTGTTTTCTCATTTCCTGATCAACCTTCTATTTATACCAGGTTCATAAGAAGTACCAGAATGCTTCATTCAGAAAATGTTATATGGGAAAGTTTCTGGGCAAAACAAATTCAGCATTGGTATCAGCACAACTTTCCCAGTTTTGTGTTACACGTAGTTAATTTGTTATCTTTAATGCCCCATTTATTTGTATTGCACTGTATTGGCTGTGTCACAACATTGCAAGTGGGTGTTTTGAAAAATAAATGAGATATTCCATTAAAAATAATAACATTACCACTTGAGGCACATAATTGAGAAATTCGAGAAACAGTGCTGACTGTATCAGTGTTGAATTTCACTTCTCGAGAAACCTCCAGATACTGTATTCTCTACTAATCCTGTATATGACATAAAATTGGAACAAATGTTTGGAACAAATCCCATAAAAATAAGATAATGTTTTTTAATTATATCGCTTCGATCGTCGATTTTTATTTATATAAAAACATAGTAGGTAGACATATCAAAAGGCTGCTCTAATGAATCAATGAAAATCGTATTTTTTATGGATGTAATCTTGTTTAGCATAGAAAATGTGCTGCGAGTTTTAAGATTCTGCTGTCATTTGGAATTAGACTGTTAAGAGATGGTCTCCCATATTCAAATTTTCAAGAACTCGTTATCCATTTATTGCTCGAGAAGAAATTTAAAAAAATTATATATTAATTTAAAACCTATAAATCTGAGGTAATTGCTTTTGACCTAAGCAGAGGTTCCCCGACCCTAATAATTACGAGGATGAAGATGTTGACTATTATTTAATAGCAGCAAGGATTCCAGCTCTTCTCAGTACTTTTGTACACCCAACAAAATCAATGTTACCGCATTTTCTTTCCTATAACAACTACTGCTAGGTCAAATACCCATCAGGCCACTGAATTACGTCAACATTGACAATACGTACTGTTTACATCGTCACAATATCATAGAATACGAAATATCGTGTTATTTACCAGGAACTTATCTTGCTTATGTAAATGAATGAATTCATATTCAAAAATCATAACATGACTGGTACAGGATAGTCTCGAATACACTTGTCGGGCGTTTATATCCACCGTCACATAAGTCACATGCTTAGTCCATCGTTTATATTATTCTCCACTGCCGCATGCTGAAAATGTTACTAAGTAGTATAAGTTCAAATAAGTTCGAGCACCCAGAAGGACTCCCGCTGTTCCCGACACCCATAATTCTCTGGGAGTCCTGCAATCCGGTACCCTCATGCCACTATCTGCATGCTCAAGAATATGGAGGCTCAGACTTAATCGACGCCGCACCCCTAGTCATCCGGAGAAGAAACCTCCCTTAGGTCCCCTTTTTGTAAATTTGGTATGGACGAGGTTTTCTGCAGTTTCCCTTGTCCTCAAATGCTTTCACTATGCGTATCTATCCCCCGGGTAATTCCTACAGTAAATTACCCCGAGATGGAATTCTTTTGTAGGGTATGCCGACAAGAGCAACAATAAAGAAGATATGCCAATAAATAAAATAATTATCAATAATTAGCATTGCACAAATGGGTTTCTCGATAATTATTTTTTAAATAATTAAGAATTTAAAATCAAATACGGCGGGTCATCTACCCTGCGGCACACTGACGGGAGGCAACAACCTCCAAATCATGATATAAGTATTTCTGGGAGGCTCTGGTGTTGTGTTTACTTATTAGGCATTAATTATAGTGGTATTCGATGATGTTGAGACGATGTAAAGCGTACATATTGCTGCTCACAGTTAATTCGGTGGCCAGGGGGCGGATTTTTTGACTGTTCAGTAGTCGAAACTATGTGACAGCTATGTCATTATGGAGATAATTTGACGACTCCATATAATAGAAATTATTGAATTATTGAAAAGTTTACCTACACATTTTTGTTGAAGTAAAAAAGATCACAAGAGTGCTATTTACCTGATTGAATCACCTGGTATATTTGTGGTATTCTAATTGAGAGTTCCGAAATGTCCTTCAAACGGTTTTAACGTTTCCAGTATGCGTACGTGTTTGCTCGCAAAATAAAGGGATTCAATTTCTATTCTCCTCTCTCTTCCTCAGCTGCTCTCCGTCTCTCTTTTAGCTGACTGACCTCATTCCAATACTTGGATACGGGAAGTGAATCAAGGATGCAGGGGATGCACCCCCTGCTAGGTTAACTGAGAAAACATGAATATTGGCATATTCCCTTGAACTTTTGGTCTTGTTATGTTGAGGAATTAATGAGTTGGAAATAAAGTTCTATCGTTATTGGAACGGGTGGGAGTTTTTTTGTTCTTTATATTTAAAATAAGTGAAGGATAAATGATTTCAAAATTGCTTCCCGTTATAATTTATTTACAGTTGAAAGCTTCTGTGCTTTTAATTTGAAATTTGAGAAATGGTAGAACATGAAAAAACTTCCTGTATATAGGTTTGGTTTTATTTGTAAAAGATAAAAAATCTCTATCTCTCATGTACAAAAATTTTTGTCTCTCTGGGTTTCCGATATGTTTATACTTCATAGAATAGACAAAACTTTATAATTTTTTTTTGAATCGCTTCAAACCAGGATAGGCAGATACACCACACGGTATCGATGAAGTCACAATCTAAACAAACTACTATGCCATAGACAAGCACACAGATATACACCTTAAACATATAACAGCCCTCTGTTTGCATCAGGGGTTAATAAAAAGGGCTTTTCTGTGTCGAGTAATTTTATTTATTACCGTAGACATCCTGCCATGTCTTTATACTATATAAACACAATAAAGTTTATATGTTCTTTGTTTCAGCACAATAATCTATTATCCTTTAAAATGGTTATGCATTGATAAACTGTTCCTAATTAACATAAACAAGATAAAATATCACTTTACTGCCAGTAAATTAATTCGTCTAATTAATTTTTATATTATAATAACCAACTCCATTAACACTCAACTAGAAAAATTTACCACTTAGAATTTTGGAAACTAGAAGTATTAGACGTCCATCAAGATAGCAGTACCAAATTTGATTCGGTCGCTTGGATTAACTTGAAGGGTCAAAATATCATTTACATTGTGGTACTGCTAAGTTGATGGTCAACTTAGCAGTACCACAATGTAAATATTATTATTTTTATAACTAATCATTTTAGAGCTTTGATTCTTTCACAACAAATTTAAGACAAATTAATGTAATATATATGCAGAAATTTGGGTCGATTTGATCAATTTGAAGGGGTGGTACTGCTAATTTGATCGTCAAGTTAGCAGTACTAGTGCTTAACTTAAAAACTATTAGCGCGGCAAAATTGAGTTTTTCACGACAAATTTACAACAAAAAAGTGACAATTAATGAAGTTAACGTTTAATTGAAAATCAAATTTGGTACTGCTAACTTGATGGACGTAAGTATTAGTTAGTATCTGCTACCTAACTCAACTAGACGAAAATGTATCCTTGAATCCTTATCATCTTGTTTCAGACCCAGTCCAACTTTGATCTATTTACTTTTTTTGGGGTGGTGGAGGCAATTTTTCCCGAAAATTTAAAACCCAATAGGGCAGAATAAAAAATCGTATCCGGAAACGTTCAAATTGGACATTTAAAAAAGTAATCATAGGTTTCCGAATAGTAGTAATGTCTGAAAGTGTCAGCTATGTGGAAAATTGAATATACGAGACGGCCAAATTATAGAAGAGATTATATGCAGCAGCATTTAAATTGGACATTTAAAAAAAATACGGTTTCCAAATTACAGCAGTGGGAAAGCCTGTAATATGTGTATTTCCGCGATGTTTTGAAATCTCTGAATAAGTATAAGCAACGTATTATCTTCTTTGGTGAACTTTGAATGATTTTGATGACTATTGTTACACTCAAAAAGGTGAAATAAATAATTTTTACAAAAAGAATTCGACCGACTTTATTAAGTAGTTGGTGCACAAAATATTGTTAATTCTATTGATTGTGGTATTTATATGGTTGGTTGGTGCCAAAGTTTTCAATCTAACTACATCTGCACAACTTCAATATTACCTGAACCAATAGAATTAATATTATTATGTATTTTTCAGTTCACCAAATAATAAAGTAGTGGTTTATTTATTCTTCATAGACCCATACAACCATGGTCTATATTTAGTTTATAGATCATGCCATAAGTGTATGTGATGAAAAAATAATTTTCTGTTAGTTATTGAAGCTTTATGTCGAAGTTTCTGTTTATTATATCACAACTGTTCGATTTTATCTGATTGTGTCTTGGTAAAGGACAGCAGACAGCACCCTGTATATACTAAACATAATTAAAACTGTTGGATTGTCACGAGTGCTGCCGACTCTTAAAGTGGGCGTAGGTAGGTTCAGCTCGTTACGTCTCATTAGTCTACCAATGCTATTTCTAGATCTCGTCATTTGTCCGGATTGAAAATTGAGGAGGCCACCGGGAATTACAACAACAACAACGACGAGGTTGGGGCTCACTCTCGTAAGAAGGCATACAGTATGTTCAAGATAAGTATGGCGTTATGCTCTCAAAAACGATATTAAGGTCTGATTGGGTTGAATGAGGAAACAGATGAGCAATTTTGATGATCTCACTCTTTTGATTTTCGAAATATAGAAGAAGAACGGTTCTTTTGAATTTCTAGTTTTATTTTTCTTCGTACGATATTGTATTTCTTGCGGTACTTTGTGTCGTGCGATTTTTTTTGTCGTGCGATATCTCGAGGCCTATGATATTCTTCTCCGTGCGATATTTTGCGTCATACGTTTTTTTTGTCGTACGATATTTTGAGACATGCGTGATTTCGTGGCCTAGGATATTCTTTTGCCGTACGATATTTTGCGTCGTACGATTATTTTGTGTCGTACGATATATAGAGATATGTGATATTTTGTGGCCCACGATATTCTTTGTCGTACGATATTTCTTATAATATTTATCTACTAGGATATTCTTCTCCGTGCGATATTTTGCGTCGTACGTTTTTTTGTCGTACGATATTTTGAGACATGCGATATTTCATGGCGTAAGATATTCTTTGCCGTGCGACATTTTGCGTCGTACGATTATTTTGTGTCGTACGATATATAGAGATATGTGATATTTTGTGGCCTACTATATTCTTTGCCGTGCGATATTTTGCGTCGTACCATTATTTTTTGTCGTGCGATATTTTGTCATGTGCGATATTTCCTGGCCCACGATATTCTTTGTCGTACGATATTTCTTATAATAGTTATCTAAGTAACAACGAATGTAAAGACATGTTGACAGTGGATATATACCGTGTTAGTTATTATATTTCTCCAGCTGCCGATGTTTTCCTAGGAATGTAAATGACAGTGTTTACATTCCGTCGTCTAGAAAAAATAATACACGAATGATATTTGCCATTTTTATGTTTTGTATGAATTATTTATATTACCGGCAGCGGGAAAAAATCGTATGGTTAACACAACACAATGGCGTTTTCAGTTAAAAGAAATAAAATGGGCATTTTATTTCCTTTTATATAAAAGACACTGAATCGTTTTTAAGAAATACATTCCGTTCTTTCAATTCGTTTTTCAGCAAAAAAATAAACTAAAATTGTAAAATAAGTTGTTCTATGAAATCTCGTAAAGCAACAGTTGATGAATTTTTACAAACTTGACATAAAAGACCATATGAAATAGCTCTACTTGCTCTCCACTCAACCGACTCTGTATTTATTACAGTTGTCTAAATCCTAATGCTATCCCATCCTCATCTTGAACACACTGTATATCTAGAGTGTGTAAGACAGAGAAACACAGAGAAATTACGCCGTTGCTGACCATCCATTCGGATGTGCAGCAGCCTGCTGGCATTAAACGCAATTATTATTATTGTTATCGGTGTCAATGAGAATTATAAACAACAGCAACAAAAAAAAAGTAGGCGGCTCTGGTGCAGCAAGCAGAGCAACAGCGTTCGTTCTCAAGGTCGTCGTGTGAGGCGATCGCGCGCTACTGCTGCGCGCAATGACATAAATGGAGTCGCTCGGTCTGGCAAATAAAAACAAAAGTGCATCGACGATTGCAAGCAATCTACGAGGTGTGTCCAAATATTTCCTACAGATCGATGTATTCTACAGAGGGATTAGTTTTATATATATACTTGGATATAGAAAGACCCAGTTGATCAAAGGATAATATTACTTAAATGAAGTTATACAGATAAAAATGCATCGACGGTTCCTTCGGTTGTTTCCGACATTGTGATTATAATAATGAAAATGACAATTCCAGATATTAAATTATTTCTTAGCACAGATCATTATAACGTTGGCTTTGATCCAATAAGCTGATCATTCGGCTTTATCTCAGTAAATTCATCCGCTGGAAGTCTAGTAGTAGAACTTTAGTAGGTCTAGAATGAGGCTTTCATTTTGAACAAATTCTTTTGAATACTTTTATTATTTCAAATAAGGGCTATGGGGAAGTGTATTTTATGTAGAAATGTCTCCAAGGTTCGGCTCCACCAATTGTACGGAAATTGGCTTTGTGCGGATTAGACAATCTCGACTGAAAAGAGAAAAATTTAATTTTGCTCATGTTTTTGTAAGTATGTAAAAGCATTTTCGGATGGAGAAAATCAATTTAAATTCTATTCTAAATGGCGCAAACTTCATGTCGATATAAGTATTTATTCAGCTTGATGAGTGTCCTTCTTTTCAGGCAAGTTAGAGATCACATGAATTTGAGATATCTATTGATTTGACAGTGAATTTATTTTCATGGTCATCTAAATCTTACAACCTAACTTGAATAGAATAGGTATAATCTCTAAGAAGAATCAGAAGGATTTACGATCAATTTAACTAACATTATTGAGAATCCCCATACTATGAAAAATCTTATTTCAGAATCTGCATGCTAAAACACGTTGTATAAGGTCAAATGTCAATAAAAAATAATTGTTCTGCCTAAATTGCTAGTTGTTGCTCTTGCTCAGAAAATTACAACGAAATTCAAAAAACTTTGACCCCCCTACCCGTGCTCTTGATACAGGAACCAGATTACACTGCGATACAGGGAAAGTTAAACCGCTCTACGAATCTATTTGATTAAATAATCTGTTCCCAATTTTAAATAACTAATTATTAAATACCCCATAACCTTAATAACTGCAGAAATAATTTGATATCTTCTATATTGACATTTTCTGATAACATGTTTCTTCATTTTTTTTATTTTCCATCATATCCAAACCGTAACATTTTCTCTCTCCCGAATTGCAATTTCCTGCTGTGCAAATACTAGATGCCCGGATTCACGGGCTACTAGGTGCATCAGCAACACAGATTCCTGCAGGCGTATTTGCATTTTATATTTTTTGGGTAAATCTGATACACACACATACATACGAAATCGAGTTATATTCGTAAGCCTGGCAAGTTTAAACGAATGCAGTTTTATCGTCATTGCATTAGAGTAGAGAAAAGCGAAATAAAAATTGAAGCTGGCTCCAATTGCATAATTTGGCAATGAGAAATGAATCATGTCTGTTTTTTTTGGCAAATGAATGTGACATTAAAATAAAGTTGAATTGGCAGAATTCAGGACTCGGTTAATATATTGATGATTAATGTCTGATCTATTTAATGGTGAATGTAAAAGTAACTGTCATATCTAATAAAGGGTTTTATAATCTGTTTGTGTTCTAGAAATAAAACACATTATTAAATTTATAGAATTATTTTTATTTTTTAATGAGCCAAATGACCCCCATTGCTTCTTTGGCAAGTAAATGTCATTTTGTTAAAATAACGCCTACAGACGGGTGAGGTCACTAATTGTGCGCTGAATATTGTTCTTTTGATCGCAGATATTTTATGACTTGTCGATATAGGTGTAGAATTTTCAAGGGGCATCAAATCCTGTTATCTTGGCGGTTAATTAAAATTACTGTTTCTCAAAATAACGGTGTTCTCTTCTCAAATATGTTTCACAAAATTGAATTGTTTCCCGGACAGTATGAAAAGTTGATCCATCATTTTCAGACCATATGCTTGCCTAGATTCATTTCTTCGAAGTATTCCGCCATTAAAAAGTTGTTTAACATCACTATTTATTACAAGGGCTTCTTCACTTGGCCTAAGTATGCCCCATGGAAAAAGCTAGATTATACTATTACAAGTTGATTTTTTTCATATCCAGAAAGATATAAATGATGAACCAATTTCCAACATTGTTATCAACTTTTTTTGCCTTTGCTACATGTACTGAACAAACTCTTGCCATTGTCTGTATGATCAGCTGGCTTTTAATTCATGTGTCAACTAGATTCCAGATGGCTTAACAGTCAAATCTTTTCTTTACATACGCCTGATTGATGTTTGCACAAGGCCTATCTCCTGCGGATCGGCGAACGCCGAGGAATTGACATTTTCGGAGATTCGTCCACACTCTTTCTCGAATCCAATGTTTTCAGCCGAGCTGATTCGACAAGTACGAACAGTTGTCTAAATAGCTCCGATAAACCCAGTTAACTCAAATGTTTGCACCATTCTGTAAATAGGAATTTCTAATGGACGATTATCTGCAGCAAAAAAATCGGTAGTTTTAAGTTTTAAAAACATGTACACGTTGTTGCAATCTCTGATATATTTCTAGTTACTAAGGGATACAAAAGCTCTTATTAGTAGACAATTTGTTTGAAAATTTCTGTCTTGGCAAATTATTCTTTTTAGTCTTCAATCTTTCATCCGATTTCCATGAAACCTCGTGATTTGTTAATTGCCCAAAAAATCGTCAGTGTTTAGTGTTTCATTTATTGTATACATGTTAATGGCAGCGTATGCTGAACACCTGGTTCCTGATGTTAGAATGTTCTAAGATTGCATCGTTAAAAAATACTAACATTTTATCAAAAATAACAAGTATAGATGTGAGAGGGTATGCTGAGCATTTTCTAGCGGCCAACCCCCGAAGTAAAAAAAAATACCTATAGTTGACTGCAAGTTGTTCTTCTTCAGTTAACATTTTGGTTGTTAGATGAAATAGTATCTTAGAAGATTGTGATGTCTTTTTGTTTGTTCTTTAGCCACAAATTAATACGAATGTAGTTCCCATCCGATCCAGTGTAGTTTTTTTTCTACGCTGATGTTCTCGGTTTATTTTGTTGCTCTAATAATAAATCGTAAATTCATTTCATATTCTCACTTTCATTTACTTCCAAATAATATGCCGACAATTTTCATGGTTTTGTTATACTTTTTTTCTTGAATAAAACATGAAAAAAAAGTGTTACGTTCATTTGAGATGTTGCGACAAACGGATACCGATTGTTTCGTTGTTATATCTTTATAAATTATGTGACACAATTGGTGTGAAACTTTGAATTACTGGTTGGATTTGTAAAACAGCCATTAAAATACAAACTGTATCTACCTATAGAAAGTTTGTGTCATTATTTCGTAAAAATTGGGAAAAAGAACAATCAACCGTGTAGATGCTTTTTTATACTTCTTCCTCTGTAGGTAATTGTTTATATGCTTTTGTATTCGCCATTGAAATTATATTGACTTATTTAGATAGATATTGTAAAATTATTATAAAATGGATTTATTGATGCAATTCAATTAGAAACTTGAATATTGCGATAATGTATTATTCAAAACTTGTTAACTACTAAACTGTGGCTAATTGATTCTGCAGTTATTGCTACATAATTGTATTTATCTACTTGATGCATTTATTACTATTATTTTGAAGGAATTTATTACGATATTATCTGAGAAGTGTATAATTTGAGACGGTACGGAGGAAGGTAGAAAAATATATTTTTATAAGGTGTCTAGACAGAATCTGTCAATTTTTTTCTGTCTTTTTGACCGACAAACCCAAACTGTCAGTTTTTTTGTTTGTGCGCATGCAATATATAGTAAGCATAATCCGATTTTAATGATTTTTGATTCATTTGAAAAAGGAGACTTGAGAAATGGTCCCATATTCGTAAAACTTCAAATACGAGATCTCTCGCCCCCGAAGGGAGGGTGGGGGCAATTTTTGTCGAAAATCGGAAATCTGAGACGACAGAATTAAAGTTAGGTTAATATCCGGAAACTATTAAATTGAACATGTTTTCGTGTTACAGTGATGTTAAACTCCCAAAAAATAATATGTGTACCTTTTTTGCTATGTGGAGAGGGCATTATTATTCGAAAATTGAAAATCTCAGGCAACCAAATTAAAGATCACATTATTTGTAGCAACATTCATATTGAACATTTTCTCCACAGCTCTGATTTTTGAGTTACAGCTGTGGTAAAGTCTAAAATATGCGTATTTCCGCGACGATGTGCTTAGATTTTTGAATAATAACAAGTACAAGCAAAAATTATACATGGGTAATGGTATTAGTGAACGTTCAACGATTTTCGTGACTAATGTTACATTCAAAAGTCTGAAATAAATATTTTTTACTAAAAATTGGACCGACTTTATTATTTGGTGCAATGAAAAATAAAAAATAATATTAATTATATTGGTGCTGGTACTTGTGAAGTTGGTGAAGGATTAATATTATTTTGTATTTTTCAGTGCACCAACTAATATCGTCGTTACATTTTTTTGTAGAAAGTATTCTAAGGGGCATTTTTGTTTCAGCATCCAAACCAATAAAGTGAAAACCTGAAACTACTGTTAAAATTTAGAATTCACTGAGTAGAAATGAAATATTTGGATGTCCCTTTGAAACAGTAATTTGAAGCTTTTACTTTTTTGCTCTGGTGGCTGCTGAATAAAAAAAATGGGCAAATTCTGCTAACCCTATTTTATTTGGAAAATAAGTTTAATTTTTTCGATTAGAATTTTTTCTATTTTTTTTTGCTCCTAAATCCTCCTTAAATGGCTGTTATCATCATTTTATATCTAAATAAGGTATAATATATCATGATGAAATTTTCAAGAAAACAGAAATTAAACATCTTCAAATGGATTATTAGTTCCGAAAATATCAACGAAATTTAATGTCATGATAATTATATAAAAGCTGGATCTTGGATTCAAAATACTGCACACAATTTTGTAAACGAATTCTTAGATTAAAAATTTAGACCTAGCATAAATTGGAGTGAAAATTAAGGAAAGGTATACAGGAACGTCAGCAAGCGATATTAGTCGTTGTTTGCTGCTCCTAGAACGGAGTTCCCATTTTTGCGATGTTAAGTATTTTGAACATGCTATAGGCTTTTGAAATGTGGTACCTGCGTACAAAAACTAAAGCTCCGGCAAAATCCAAGCTTTACACATATGTTTGAGAAACAATATGTGTACAAAAACCTGATGCTTCATTTATAGAAATATTTCAGATTTCAAAATATCTAATTGCGATATCTGATCTCTGATTAAGTTCTTGAAATATAGTCGTAAAAAAATCTTATTTTGTTTCCATTACAAGAAGCCCATTCAACTAACTTTTAAATATAGATAAAAAACGTAAAAAATCCTTCATCTGTCTGTGTTTCCAAAACAGGAATTCATTTTAAATTACTTTTCTTTAAATTATAACAATTTATATTTATTCAGAATCTTCCCTGAATAGCCTGTCTCATTATTTGTTTTGATTAATCCAACAATATCCATTTCTTTATATAGCATTGCTCGATAAAGTTTGTAGAACAAAGCCTTTATTCGTTGCTTTTCTTTTTCCTTCTCCACACACACACATATCGTCGTGATTTCTACAGAGCCAAGCTACCGACGCGTCGTCCCATTGTGCTTATCGAAGTTTCCTACTCCCTTTGGTGCAAAATACCACTTACACCGTCGTCATAGTCATCGTCCACGTCCACCATCCCCCCGTGCCACCGCCTCCGTTGCCTGTCGATGCAGTCTGTGACCTGAATACTGACTGTGTGTGTATGGCGGGCATGCATATAGCGCCGTCGCGGCGCCGCCAATCTGCGCTTTCCCCTGACTCTCCTACTCCCTCTTTTAGTCCAAGAGCTGGATGCAGAGAACCTGGCGAATGAATGAAATCCTTCTGGAGTAACAGTAGACCATAAGAATAGACATGCTTATGCCTGGATCAGATTCTGCATAACTTCACTATATTTTGGTATGGAAACCAAATATGCATATGTGCCTTCCATCAAACTACGATTGGATTTTTGGACGATTTTTGATTAAGAGCACTGAATAATAGCAATGGGTGAATCGTTATCCCCAGAGTTCAATCATATCGGTCTCAGAACTACTAGTAGTTCCATCATAGTAACAGCATCAGACTAAAATTGAATTGAAGTTTTCTCTCCACCATTCTCCGGTCTCCATCGTACCGCCGGTCTTCACCGCACTACCGGTCTTCACCGTATTCACCGTACTAACTCACTCGTCTGCACTATCTGACCAACTCCTCAGCAAATCCTGTCCAATATATAGGCAGTCCTCGTCCATCTTGAAGCTTCCACCGGCATCTTCCAACGCCCCGAACATTCCACCAACAGCGCGAACTCACTAGACGTCTCGAGATGTAATCTTGACCTTGACATCTATCGTTGACCAATAGCTGTATGCCTTACATTCATACCACCCTGGCCCCTCTAAAGTCTGTACTCGCCAAACACTATATCCCAAGTTTGTTGCAATAGTCTTGTATCAGATATTTTAGAAACAAGCGCAAATATATGTTTTTCTTTTCTGCTTTGTAAATACCAGTTCAAAGAGAAATTATTTCATTGAGTTTTTGTTGGACGATCAATGTTTCATAGACAAGTCAGAATGTATTATTGTATCCAAGCACACTATGATTTTCGGTATAGTCGTTGGTAGGTACTATAATCTCAAAAGCTTTTTATTCTTTTGATAGGCTAGATTTTCTGCAGCCAGCTCTCACCCTATTTCCCCGTTGAAGCTTTTCACAGCGTGTGTCCGCTCCTTTCCATTTCCGTTGTGCTCTCTGTTCGTCTGTCTCTTTTCTGTCTGTTGTTTTATTTCTTTGGTGGTTGCTCGCGCTCATCGTTTGTTGTTGTCTTTGTTCTTTTTTTGGTTGTTGGACGACGTCTTGCATTTTTTGTAGGTCCTGTGGGAGAAATCTTGCGGTCGAATACGGGAGCGACCGTTTAAGGAGATGGCGTCTCGGGCTACATATTGCCGATACCGAGATAGCCATTGTTCTTCTGCACGATGTTCTTATATTAATGCCGTCAAGTGGAGCCTATCTAAAACGTGTCGGGTTGTAACAAAACTAGACTATTAAGAAATTCTGTTGGCCTAAAAAAATTAACCCGGCGCGATTGCAATACGATTTTCTTGTAAAAGTGGCCATATCTTGAAAAGTACCTTGTAATGGGAAAAATGGGTGGAATTGGATTTCAAGATAATATACTGGATATAATTCGACCTTATAAAACAATTTCCAATTGATTTTAAAATGTCAAGGTTGGTCATATCTAGAACTTTCAATGAAAATTTCTTTCATGTGTCATAGGACATGGAACTCCAGAATATAATTTGATCACCCTGTATATACCACTCCACTTTTTAACTTTGCTACGGAAGCCTAAGTTTAATAATAATTGGAATGAAATGTTTCTTGAGGCTTCGAACTATTATTTGAATATTATTTCAAAATCCTTTATAAGGTACCTCAAGCGAAAACAGCTTCAATAAACAACAAATGGGAATGTGCTAGTCGATGTTCCCAAGGGAAATCGCTGGCTTTCTCGTTGGATAGACTCGGCCTATTCACAAAATTTACCCGTTACTTTAATCGTACTGAACTGAACAATATTTGAAACGTGAGCGAGTTAAAAGGAAATCTACAATTGACTAATTGACATTGATTGATGGACTTCATTTATCTTGATCTTGTACGTGGTGCATGGAAGATTGAATGTCATTAAAAATCGGTATGGGTGGGTTGTTAGATCTATTTCAAAATAGACTAGATTAATTTAATTGGTTTGAAATAATTAGTCATATCTCTGAATGGGCTGTGATCTTCTTCCAGTGATTAATAGGAATAAATGTAGTTGAATTCCTGTTCAAAGTTTACCCTGTTAATCGAAAATTATGATTTTTTCCATCAAAATGGTAGTTCCGTCTACTCATTGGTATTTATTTTGGTCCAACATCGGTTTCCTGTTCCTATTTGTAGCTGAACTGTACTGTACTGTACTGAAATCCATTATATAGTTACTCATTCAAAAATAAATTTTCTTTTATTGTTTTCCATACCCTGTATATTGGATATTAAAAATATCAATATGGATCGATGGATGAATCAAAATAGGGGGCCAAAATTAGAAAGAGTTCAGGGAAGAAAAACCAATAAAGAAATAGAAAATCGTATAAGGTAAGCTCAATATCTATAAATCTGTAGTAAAGGATAGAGACTAAATTTTAAGGATATTTTGGAAGATGTCATTGTTAGAGAATGCTCAAAATGTTTCCGAAAAGATGATCAATTGGTAATAAAAAAAGAGAAAGACCGAAGATAAGTTGGCTATAGTAGGTAATGGACGATTTAAGAAGCATTTTGGGAGACCACCTGACAATAAAAAGAGAGAATGTCTTAGATCTCTATAATATATTTATTGTATGTGATTATGTGACCTAGGGCTCAATGGCCAGTTGACCAAATTAAATAAATTCAATATAATTTTTCCTGAAGGTTCTTAAACATTAACATTTCTCAACAACGCCAAAGTTCTACTACATTAATCCACATACTGCTGACACTGGTCCTTCAAATCTGCCACCAACATCAAGACAACCTCTTCACATTATTAGGTACCTATCTCAAATCGATATCTCGCAAAATTTCCCACATTATCAAGTGGCACCCCATTTACCTCGAAGTAGTGAACTACACTACTCATTCAACCTATTTATCGAGACATTGTCTGTTCAGTGAACCGCGAACCACACCGGGTGCTCTAGAATCAAGGACTCTTTGCTTGCCTGCCAGTGCTTCTTCTCATCGTCCTCGTCGTACCTATTAAATCTTTCGCGCCAGGATGCAAATTTAATGAAAAAAAAAATCAGCAACGGCATCGTTGTCGTTTTGCTTTAAGAAGCAGAAGTAGGTCGTAGCCTTCCAAGAGTTCATAGGTCGCATGTAGAAGCTGATGACGAGTCAGCTGCATGCTAGCTATCAACGGTAGGGCAGCAGAGGAGGTGGGGTGTTGGTTGGTATGTAGGGGGCGGCCGAGAAGACGACCGCCATCGTTCGTTATCGTGGAAAGAGCAAAAGAAAGCGGCTCAGCCGCTCGCTATTCTGGTAGCGGTCGATAAAGCTCGACTTTGGTGGTATTCAGCAGCGTCTGGTGAACTTGACGACATCGCGCCGCTCGCTGCTGCAGTCTTGAGTTTGATTGATGCAATGTTGCCATACAGACTGGAGTTTCACAAGAAGTATGACGCATTCAGCAGGGCATACCTACATAAGAAAATTTCTTTAAAAATTAAATTATCGTCAACTATTATTTTTTTGCGATAATTTTAGTTATTAAGTTAAGTTAAGTGAGTCATTTGTTGTTAGGAACTCATTGTAAAATTATGTTTTCGATCTACTGTTGGCCAAATTATCACACTTTTGTTATTCTCACTCTTGAAGATACCAAATTTGTTGGCTATCGGGTTAGAAAAATATAAAAGTGCGTTTGTTTGTAGTACTTTTGTCTTTAATATGCTAATAATAATAGCTTCAATAGATAGTGCTCAAAAAATATTTAAATTTGGTACTTAGGTAGGTATAATGAATTGATTGACCAATTCTGACTGATGGGGCTATTTTGTTGGCTAGATTAGAAAATCAAAATTACAGTTCATTCAAATACTTTTTATCAAAATTTTCAAATATACTGCTTAGCCCTTGGCCATTTTTTTAGACTGACTAATTGAATCTGATATACCTACTTCTGGCACTGAATCAGAAATAATGCCGTAGTCAGCATAGAAATAAATTTACAAGCTCATTTAGGAATTTTGTGAGTACTTTTTCCCATTTCGTAGACAATCATATTGGTTGGTGGAGGAAACTACCCACACCTCATCTAGAGAGCAACCAAACTGGCAAAACATGCCCTAAAATCAATATGTGATAGCACCACGTGTTCCTCACATATAAACTCTATCTATCCCTATATACCAAACCCTATCAGATTCGTTATTGTAGTTAGTTAGTTCTGTCCCCTGCTGGAACTATAATTTCGTATCAATCCGAAGGGCCAATCAGGTATTGCGTAATGAAATTTCACTTATCTGCTACCCCTATAACCAGAATAATGAATACTGACTAGCCTCCAGTGTTGGAGTTTAGCTTTCGAGGCAGCTTTATATTGGAGTCATTTAGTAATGAAGCTAATGTTATTTTCATTTAAATGGAAATGATTTTTACAAAATCAATACAATCAATTTCGTTCACTTAAGGGTAATAGTTTTATGAAGAATGTGAACTTTGATAATACCAAAGAAAAGAAAATATAAAATGTTGGTTACAAGACGTGCAGTAAGTTTACTACCAAAAGTACCAGCTGCAGAAACTACAGAAACTGGACAAAAATAGAAGTTCAAAAAGAAAAGATAAAATTTTGGTTTTCTAGAAGCAACTCAACTGTGTAAGATTAATAACAAATTAAAAATAAACTAGCTTGTAACTGCTCTGCAGCAGATAACACATTTTTGAGCAAAATTGAGAAATTATATCAAATAACAACTAACAATAATGATAGAATAAACTAGCGTATTTTGCAAACTATGCGCGCATCCGCCAATATTTCAAAAATGTTCATCAGTCTCCACCCATCTTAACCTAATATTATGTAGTTATGGGTTTCTTGACTATTTTTAAATCAGTTTTTTTTCATATTATGGAAATCTATGACCCCTCTAAATAATTTGTCTAGTCATATATATTCACATAGGATTTTTAATCCAAAATTTGACAAACCAAAGATGGATTCTTCTCTTCTTGCAGATTGTCTAAATGTGTATTTCGAATAGGTATGTTTTTCACGTTTTTTGAATTTAAAGTAATTTTTTTTTGGATTCCTTAAGAGGAGTCAATGTAATCCATATGCCTGATGTTGTTTTTCCTCTAAATTGTTATTCCTATCAATCGATGTTCCATTAACAAGTATTCAATGTGATAAATTATTTTGTTTGAAAAAATATGTTGTTATTTTTTTTCCGAAATTCGATTTACTGTGATTACATAGTGCAATCAAACCTACAAACTGTAGCGATATTCAGACATTTCCGGTTTGGTTTACGTCCGTTTTTCAAATATTTTATGTGTTTTAAACGAAAATATTTGAATTTAAATTGAAGTAAATAGACATTTTTTGCTTCCAGTCACCTGATTGTTCTGAGAATTGAAAAAATATCCTCATTATCATTGCATCATCGTTTTAAATTTTATTTTCATGGTGGTCCGAAACTCAGAAGTGCTTAAAATACTCATTATTCATTTATACAAAAAAAGAAAAAAAAATCAAAGTGTGACCTTTTAAGTTTTCTAGAAATTTGGAATATAATGTCAGTAAACTTATGCTTCTTTGACAAACAAGTATGTATTGTTTTGGCATAATTTTTATAAATATATAGGCTTAAATGGAATTCTTTCTACTTCACTAAATAAATCGCCGAATCTTATTCTTTAATTCATGGATGCTATGTAGATTCTTGAAGTAATCACTGTGTTTCACGTTGCTCCAAAAAAATCGGGAGATTTTACCGATTTTATCATTTGTCAAAATTAGTCAGGATTATTCTATCCTGATGAAAGCACATATTATACACATAGAGATAAAATATTCCAATTTTCGCTATAAAACGGTGTGTAAATTCACATGATAACGTTCACCATATATCGTGAAGAACTGGTCCAAACTCGTACATGTCTATTTTTTCCTTTAATTTTCAACACTCTAAATACAACGTAAAATAAGTTTCTCCTACCAAATGCGTCACGTATCAACTTTTTATTTCTGCTTCATCCACTGAACAGACTCTTGTCATGATGTAATTATTGGACTTACTAGAATGTATACGGCTTTACAACATTTTTTTTCTAGAATTCGCCAGATTAACGTTAGCATAAAACCTAGTTGCTACGAATGCCAAGGATTTCACATTTCCGGACTTTCATCTACACTCGTCAGCTGAGCGGATTTGACAAGTAATACATATTTCTGCCATTTTTGACAAAATTTCGCTCATTATCTAAATACCTCTCTGATGGATGGGTGTCTCTTTCCGAGCATATCCATTTTTATAAGATTTTGCAAAATGATATATCATGATAACTAATAGAAAAAAACATATGGAGAATTTTCCAACAAAAAATATTGCCTCCATGGAAATTACGAAAGACCCAAAAATGTATGGTAGATATTCTCTTAAACATCTACCCACGTTTTACTTTTCAGTTTTTGTTAATGGTTTGTAATCATGTAATGTAATAACCAACGAGCATGTCCTGTTCTCACTCCTACACTCATCCTTTTGAATTACAACCTCGTTTCTGTTCTGTGGTGTGTAGACCAGTCAGTTTGTGTCCTGAGGCATAAACTTACTTTTTTTGTACCCACAACTGTTGTAGATACCATTTATATATATATATATATATATATATATATATATATATATATATATATATATATATATATATATATATATATATATATATATATATATATATATATATATATATATATATATATATGGGCAAATATACAGGGTGGTTGGTTAATGTTATAAAGCTCTGTAGTTCCCTTATTATAAAAGGTGCCAAAAAAGTTGACTATAACAATTCCAATCAGCTTTGAGCTTCATATTTTAAAATTAAATAAAATACAACAGGTTGTTCCAAATTGCCGTGCCGTGTTTAAATGAAACATCCTGTATTTTATTTTAAATTTTAAATCCATTTTACTTCTCTATTACAATAATATAAAATTGTAATATTCAGTACAAGTATTTGAAAAGTTTCAACCAATTTGTTTCGAGTTCAACGACTTCTATAAATAAAAAAAATATTAGTTTTGGAGATATTTTAAATTATCTTGAAAACTGAGCATTTTAGGTATAGGGAATATTATATTGGCACCTTTTGTCCATGATAAAAAATTATAGGGTATACCATTTGATAAAAAAATATTTATATTGTAGGTACCTATGTGTGTTTTGACTTTGTATTAACTAGATTTATTGAATATTAGCTAAATCAATATTTTTTATACGTTTCAATGGTTACAATGGAGCATTGGTCTTGTACCCATTTGAAATTATACTGGGCGATGAACTTTTTAAATACCTTGTGTAATACAATACTATATTTGTGTCACAGAAAAGTGAAATAAACACTGGGTGTTTCATTATATAATAAATAAGTTAGATCTGGCACAGCGTAATAAAACGATTAATTTTAATATATGAAACTCAAAACTGGCTACAATTTTTGTTGTATGACTTATTTGGATATCTTCTATAATAAATCTACACAGCTTTATCACACTAATCAATCACCCTGTATATAGATATAATAAGTGTAAGTATATACAGGGTCGCCAATCGAAAACGAGAAAGAGCCACTTTCAGGATGTGTGTCATTATTTTAAGAAAAAGCTTTTTTATTCAAGAGAGACACTTTTTTCGGTCTTTTTGACTCCACTACTTTTACCCTCTAATGAGGCTAACAAGTAACCATCACCCCAAAATATTTAAATAGTATTGGGAGTCGAATAAGATGTCTTTCAACAGCTCGTGTAATTCCCTATACAAGTAGTATTTGAAATTCCGCCTAATCGTTGAAGAAAAGTGAAATTTACAGAACACAACCAGCAACGTTAGCGAATTTGCGTCAAAGAATGGTTGACGAGTGCCGTCGAATCACTCCGGATATGCTTCGGAATATGCGCTAACGTTTCGAACACAATCTTTATTATTGTATGGAGGTAGATGGTCATCAGTTTGAACATTTAATCAGTCAAGTAGTAAGTAAGCAGCAGTAAACCATTAAAATGTAAAGTCTTCAAAGTATTTGTGCGGAATTTCCAAATTTAAAGACTATTATAACGGGAATTACAAGAGCTGTTAAAAGACTATATCTTACTCGCCCCCCAATGCTATTTGAATATTATGGGCTGATTCTTAGCCTCAATAGGGGATAAATGTGGTGGAGTTAAAAATACCGAAAAAAAGTGTCCCCCTTGAGTCAAAAAGCAACGTGTCCCAGCTTTTTCTTAAAATAATGACACACTTCCAGAAAATGTCTCTGCTTCGTTTTCGATTGGCCACCCTGTATATACAAGTCGAATGCTCACATGAATGCTAAAATTTGCATGTGCACAAAACATCGGTCGTCTCGTGTAACTCAACTGAGATTTATCGGTGAGAGACTCACTAGGACGTGGCTACGTTCCAGAATTTATATATGACATACAGTGGCGTAGCAAGTAAAAGACTCTGGAGATGGGTAGACGGTAGACTGAAAATTTTGGTTTGAAATAACACCAAAAATAACCACATAAACATACCCGCCGTCTCAAAATAGTGATAAGAAGATAAGCATAACAGTGGTCCTTTTTGTTGAACCAGGTAGGTACGAGTATACACCTCTACATTGGACATCTCCCATCAAAATTTCAGCTCATTCGATCCCAGTACTTTGACGTTATATGTTAGTCTCTGCAACGAGGAACCTATTCAGGTGGTGAATTTTAATATGTCTTCGATTAAAAGTTTAACCAACACTGCACTACTAATATTACCTAAGGTTTGTGAGAAAAATTATTGTTTGCGCCTCAAATGAGTTGGTAATAGAGCGAACATTTAACGTTACCTTGTGTCCAAATGGCCCTTACTATAGAGAATAATAGAAGGATAGTGGAATATCTCATGCTTTAATTAGAGAATCGTATTGTAGCACCCTCGCCCCATTGTGGAGAACTAGTTATTAATACCGCAGGTCATTTCAGATTTGAATTTATTCTAGACGTTGCTGTAGGTCGACAAAATTAAATTCAACTTGTCTAAATTAGGAAAAACAATATTGGTTATGATCATGTATTTCTTAATAAGTTTACATTCTATGTAAATCCGGTTGAAATACTGCATTTGATCTTTTTTCCAGAACTCATACTCTTAGAGTTACTTCGAATGTCATAAATACGAGAAGAAAAAACATTGATTCTATTTGTTGATTATTTTAATTTCCACTTCAAGTTTGATGTTTCTTTGCATTGAATTTTAAGGAAATACATTGCACCAACTAATAAAATCGGTCCATTTTTTGTGTGAAAAAAATTTATTTCACAATTCTGAGTGTAACATTGGTTATCAAAATCATTCAACGTTCACCAATTAAGATAATTGGTTGCTTATACTTATTCAGAGATTTCAAAACATCGCGGAAATACACATATTCGAGAGTTTTCCTCATGGAAACCGTTTTTTTGTTGAATAATATAATCTCTTCTTTAATTTGGCCGTCTCATATTTTCAATTTAAAAAAATGCCCTCACCATATACCGGAGACATATTTTTACCTCTGCTGTAACTCGGCTATCTATTATTTTTTTTGAAACATGTCCAATTTAAACGTTGCCGGATATGCTCTCTTCTTTTTGTCTATGTCAAAGTTGGTTATTCAAAAGATCTTATAAAAAAAGGAAGTTGGAGAACGCCAAACAGTTCTGAATATTGAAGTGTTTTTTTTTAATTCTTAATCAAGCTATATTCGTATGTGGCGCTAGTGTCGAGTATCTATTGCTGTCGTCAATTAATTTTCTTTATTGGTACCTACTTATATTATTAGTGAATTTGTTGATTTGATTCTTCTTTTCTCTTTAACTGGTAATACTATGTTTATTAAACAATGTCATATCCTAGTTATCAACATTTACGTAATCTCATTATTTAAAATTATGTTTCGTCTAAAACTGATAAACATGATTATGTAACATCTATTTGATACGTCTATTTATGTTTTTATATTTCCACAACATTTTTCTCTTGATTCAGAATTAGTGAATATATATTTAATCTTTTATTTGGAAGATTTAATGCACACAATCCGAAAATTTTTTAACAAATGTTTGGTACAAATGAAACAAAAAAATATAACTTTTTTTCCGAAGGATTGATTCTATCAACTTTAATCAATTCAAAGAGTTGTTATTTGTTCTTCGCGTTCTTGGTAGTAACTTTAAACAGAATGTTGATATCCTGCTCTGTTATATTAGATACCTACTCAAATTCCCTGACAAATTCAACGTCAAGTGAAGATTAGAAACTCAAGATGTAAGTAGAAAGCTAAAAGGAACTTTTTAATCTTGTTGCAAAAGTCGGCTGTTTCCTTTCATACAGATTGCGCCGCGATGCTATTTACCTAGGAATAATGCTACTTGACCTTTTTAAGATCTCCTCCTTCCGCTGAAGACGGGTAAGAAGATTTCGCGACGTTTCGTGCTGGAAAATACTCTTTCAGAGGAAAATAAACGTCAATCATATTTAATAAACTCCATTTTATTTTAAATCAGTTACTTATTTTAGTTTACAAGTTGAAAACTGTGTTAATTATGATTAAAAAACATGTTATAGCTTATTAAATTTGTAATAACAGCAAAAAAATTTGCAGAACCTTACATAAATACTTGCAAACGTTTCAAAGAATTAGATATTCCAAAAAAAGATGTGCAGTTATTGGAAACTATTGATGTTGGACACATTTGAAGGAAAGATTCTTAAAGAGGAGAAAATTTGCAAACAAAAGTTTTTCATGGAGCGTGATAATTTAAAAATTAATTAACTTTAGCTCCATTTTATGGAAAATCAGAGAAATACATTTTTACCTGCAGAATGTCTATCTGAATATGTAATACCGTAGCATTTTGTCCGACTTTGAAAACCGGTGAAGTTATAGAATTAAGAATTAATGTGCACCGATTTTTAAGTTAGTTTATTCATTGGAAAGAAGAGTGTTCGTTCAGAGATGTTCCCATATATATTTTTTGTCACAATCCAAGAGGAGTGGAGAGGACATTTTTTTCGAAAATTTAAAATTTTCTTTCTCCCCAAAAATACTGCCAAGTGGAGTGGAGAGGACAATTTAATGTTAAATTTGATAATCCAGGTCTGGATTAAAGAAAATATCATTTCCAGCAAGATTCAAATTAAAAAACGGGTTTTTTGACAAATGAAACACTCAAGAGATGTGAAATATTTTTTCACAGAAAATAGTAGCCAGTGCACATATATACAAAATAATTTTAATTCTATTGGTGCTGTTTGAAGAGTTGCCATCTAATAAACTAGTTCCTATTTTTTGTATAACTAATGTTTTCAATTTAACATATAGAGTTTTTTTGTAATCATTATTTGTTTTCAACTTTTGAAATTGCTCATGTATGAGTTTGGAACTTGCCCATATTTTTCTAGCTCTTAATTACTCATCTAATGAGCAATTCATAGTACGAAGAATTACACGGTTTTAAACTTATGTACTAGACTAACTATATTTTAAACTTGAGAATCCTGATAAAGCTTCCAGCATAATATAACAAATAGTTTAGCATACAAAATATGTAGGTACTTTGGATACTTTCAATAGAAGACTCAACTTGTCGAAGTCTATAATTACCATATATCAAGATAAGGATGTATCCGAAGTCTGACCATACATCATTTTCTGTAAAAGTTTCTCATATATATATATATATATATAATAATAAAGCAGAAAATATCAGACGGTCGGTAGCCTACGGATATAAGACGGCACAAAGAGCTAACTATAGGTTTAATTTTCTTTTTAAATCTTAGCTGCAGCTGAAGATTCCGATAATTTGCGAATTTCAAATAAGATTGTTTCCTACGGTACAGAAAAAAGTATTCTTCAATCAGTTAGCTGTTATTGCTGCCCTATAATGTACTAATATTTGTTCTGAATACTTAGACATTGTGTTAAAATATTTTTTTTATATAAATAAAGCGTCTTTACTTAACACTATCTGTTCAAATTTAGCTGTTTCTTTTTACTTTCCTACGCTACTATATAGTAGCTGTATGAGAAAAGTATTGTAGTCGTGTGAAATTTTAGGTATCGAGATTTTTACAAATGTGGACGTTTCAGAGTTTTCTATGTCTAATAAACATATTTTCAGACATTGGTCTGTCTGTCTGTCTGTCCGTCTGTCTGTCTGTGACAGCATTATCTCGGGAACGGATCGGTGTATTTTGTTGCTTTCTTTTTTATTTTGTTTGGTACCAATATCATTCGCTGGTGGCACTGAATGAGAATTCTGTATACACTGGGGGTTGAGCTATAGCCAAAACACGTGATTTGCTCAAGACTGTATCGCGAGAACGAATTTTGATTAAACTTGCCTAAAGTGTTCTTCTGAGATCCCTTTACCACCCAAATATAGCGCCATCTCTGAGAAAAAGCACAAAAAAAAGTTATGCTTGAATACATTTCCATATTTTCCACATGTTTCTTCAGATTCTGGCTAAACGTTTCATCTTGCGAAAAAATGTTACATGACCATTGTTGTTTGTCTTGACAAGCTGAACAAAATGAGTGGTAGCACGATTTGACAAGACTTTGCTACCGCTATTATCGTCGCTATGTAAGAAAAGTATAGTGTAATAAATAAAATAATTGTAATAATGTAAAACATTTCATTCACTGGAAATTGCCTTGCGAGCGGTAAGAAAGTTGTGTGAGTGAACACACCAGATTTTTTTTAAACCTGATTGATATCTATTCCATGATAATTAGCAAAATTTCCTCTAAAAACTATAAAAAGTCCAAGAAAAATGTATTTTAAATCATAGATTACATAAAACTTTAAATTGTTTGAAATTAGTAACCAACATAGCGTAATCTATTGATAGTATGAAAATTATTTATTGATCAGAGAAACATTAAAAAATTATATTTATAAATTAAAAAACAGCTTAAAATTTTCTAATATTACAAAAATTATTTACAGTAGTAAACTGCGTTACATTTTTTCTTTTTCTATTGAAATTAATATTTTAATCAGGCAATTTCTATTTCTACCCAATTTCCTGTTAGTATTTCCATTAGGGATTTTTATTATTCGACTATTCATCATTCCTCTTTCCATTAAATTGAAAGTTTCACATTTCCATTGTTTGAAAAACTTTGTTTTCTATGTTGAAATCTTTTCCCCTTCATCTTCTGTGAAGCTTTCAAGTGAATTGGAAACATGATAGGTACTGGCCTTCTATCGATCTTTTCCGTTTGTACGGCCTTTCTCCGCTGGATAATTTTCAATCTAACAGAAATAAAAACGGTTTGTTTTGCATTATCAAAACGTAAAAACGAATGAAAAATATTTTTTTTCAAAGAAAGCTTCTATCTGTCTAAAACTTCTTGGAGACCTTTTATATTTACTTTGAAATTAAATATACTATCGAAATTTAGATAATATTAGGTATGTTCCAGCACAATAACTTAACACTTTACAAAAAAAATCGATGATAATACAGTTCTGATATCTCATATTTAATGTAAAAGTTATCAATCTATAAATTTTGTGTGTTTACCTTGTTGATCTTTTGGGATGACAATGTACTTACTTGACAAAACCACTAAAATTGATTTCCAATTATCTTAACATAAATCAGATATTACAAACAATTCTGTGATTAGATCAGATTAGTTCGAATGGATGCACTTCCTAGCCCACAGCCCACCAGTTTAGGTCTATTGTGGCTCTCCATTGCATTAGAGCTCAGTATCTAGATGTATCCCTTTTGACCGACGTAACAGCCTAGATACCGAGTCCTTCGTTTAGCTCTCTGCCTCCGGTTTCCCTTTTCCGAACAGGGCTGCACACTCATAGAGTATGTGCTTGTCAAGGCTCATATTATTCATATGTTTCCTAAGCCTACAGTGTCCTATCAGCATCTCTACCAAAACTCTTGTCGTTTTCCGACTTTGATTTGGTATTTCGTGGGCAATTTTGACTGCGCATCTTTTTAGGAATACTATAACTTGTCTCTGCTCTATGGTTTCTTGCCACAGATGCCATTCCTGGTTCTTGATCCACTGTTGCATGTAGCAGTGGCAGGATGGCTCTGGTCCTGCTTGGCTAGTTGGTCAGCTTTTTCGTTGCCATCGATTCCCTGGTGACTATCTGTTTCAGGGACATTTCGCAAAGCCATATCAGTCTTGATTAGTGATGATTCTTTGACTATTCGTTTTCCTTTTTAGCAGGCGTAGTTCCCCAGGCTCAGAAAGAACATATATGCCAAGTATATGCCGACTGCTGTTCCTGAGTCCGTTTTAGAGCCGATAGTATACTGGATGAGACCCGCTGTCATGGCCTGTCCTGTTTCCCAGTCTTTCATATCTGGTACGGATACTGCATATTCTTTTTTGGAGTTATATTCTGTGACCTTTTGATCCATTGGTATTCTCAATGTTGGATCAGCCTTTACTTCTTCATAGAACTTCATAGACCTTACCGTGTTTTTGACTTATCGGTGGAGGTCCTTGTAGTAATGGCTGACAGATCTGGTGTTTCCTTGAACAGGAATGTGTAGATTCAGTATTGCATTCATGTATCCTTGAGGATTCTGAAATCAACTTCCTGGATAATAAATAGTAACTAAATAATAGTTAATGATGAAGTTTGTGATGATTAAATTTTATCGAATGTCTGGTTTTAGGTTATTTGTTTGATTGTATGATTTTAGATTGACTTAAAATTATGAGAAATCGTTTTGTCCCACAAAAAATGTTAACTGTTAAGGAATTGTTCTTAAATCAAAATTTAATCAAGGAATCGTTCTTTCGGTTATATGACATTGAATGTACATGATCAAAAGTTAAATTGTAAGTACTAAACTCAAGGTATCGATACAAGGAGTTTAATAACACTTTTTTAAATTGTGATATTTTTTATCATTTTTCGTCTATTCAATTCTCACATAAATGGCAATGGTTTCAAAATATCATTTTGGCACATTCTCGACAGACTAATTTCCTTAACGCCAGTCTGACAATATGAAAAATGTCGAAGCAGCTTTTGTCGTCCCCCTGGCTGTTGTTATTATTATCTTGCACCGATAACAAACATCCTTCCTGTTTTTTGATGTGTATGTTTCTGAGTGACGTGGCACCAAGAAAAATTGATTGGCCATTAATTAGATTTGGTGTATAGGGTTTAATAAGGGGAAGAACGGTCGCAGAAAGATCGTCTTGCAAGTGACAGTTTACGCCTCTGATTTGATTTTCTTTTTCAGATTGACAAGAAGTGATCGGGTAGCTGACCTTTGGCCTTTGTCTTTTGATTTTATATGAGCACATAGGTATAGTACGACCAGCGAAAAAATACATGAGACGGAAGAGGGAAGTTTGCCATTTGCGCTGTTGCGCGATCGACTTAATCGTCGCTGTACTGAAGTTATTTCTTAAATATATAGGGTTATATTATTATTATATTTTAATAAGATACGCAATGCCTCAAAACATCATCACGTTCCATAAACATGAAAAAAGATGAACAGATACGCCGTTGCTAATATGTGTTTGAATATTGGTAATAGACATAGATATGACAACACCGTACCTACTCCCCTAAATTCTTTGAGGGTGCATTCTATTAATGGCCGTACTATTTATTAAAAGATATTCTGGATATTTTATATGCAGCTTTCTTTTGTTATTTTTGTAGAGCTGTCACTTCTTATGACATCGATTGGACAACTTTGTGAAACTGTACTAGGTATCCAAACTTATAAATCTCAAAAAAGAACTTTTATACCCACATTGTCTTTAGTTTATGCATTCTCAATGTCAACTGATGTTGGAAGGTCAATAAAAAGCCACTGAACGCTATTTTGCGTTTGCTTTCACAATCTGTCTAAGAACTAAGAAGATTTTTTGTCTATGAAGAAGAGATTCGTCTAAGAAATATTACTAAATTTGGTTTGAAGTGCATAATAGTGAAGACGGCTGTTGTATTTTATTAGCATTCTGATCAAAACTGGAATAAGTACAATTGAATCCATTTTCCCGCTGTAACTTTAGTATTGACTTATTGACTAGCATGTCTATTTGCCATACCATGGATTCAGAGAAGACTTTTAATTTCAAACTTACGCAAAGATCTTTGCCTGAGTATCTGGTTTATCCTTAGGTATAATTGTCTGAGTAAAGTCATCACTTTTGTGCAGCCCTCAATATGTGGTGAGCATGTTTTTAGTTTTTAAACTGAATGTACAATCTAATTTCATTGTTATAAATAAAAATAACCGATTAGAATATATCATTTTTATTAAATTTTGGTTTAAATAAATCATATTCGGACGAAATGAAACGCAGGCATAGGTATCGGTATACGAGTACCTCTTCAAGCAGAATTTGGTAACTGCTGCATCTTGAATTGCACTTGGAGATTCCTCATCGAGCAAAAATATTTCTTTTAAATTATTTATTCAACTTATCCCATAGAGTAGAGACTTATCCGTCTACGCTTATCGGTTTTCGGATTGTTATGTAATGATGATGTCGATGTCAGTTGTACAGAATTCCTGTTCATGGAGCTTGCAAACGCAAACACCATCCATACACCACCTCGAAAGAAGTAGCGTTGATAGCATTATTCAGTTATGACATGATACACAAAAATTCATGACGTCACGATAGCGTTTGCAGTACTACGATTGAGCTATGTGAACAGATGATAGCGCTAAATAGTGCAGATAATGGCTCCCTGAACACAGCCTAAAAAACAACCTGTCAAAATATCTAGTATTAAAATCATTTTCAAAGTTATGAAACTCTGGAGTTTGTTTATATTGTTGTCTCTGTGAGGCAGTAGAGTATTTGACAAAACAACTGTAATTGAATTCAAATTACCTCGAATTAAATCAATACTAGAATGCAAACAAAGGGATCGAAAACCTACAGCAAAATGCTCGAAACGTCCCATCATAATAACAAACTAATGCTAAATACACCCAAAAGCGACTAGCCAAAAAAAAAAAATCATTGCCAGCAGCGGGCGGTGAGAGGTGCCTAGTCTAGACGGATCCGCTGGGGGCGGTGCACTTTCTCCTTGTATATACATTCGTACGTACGTACGGGGACAAGGACGAAGGTCGTAGAACTGGAAAGGGAAATCTCCTCCGACGACGCATAAAAACTCTCTCTCCGCCGCCGCCGCCGCCCGCCAGGACTACCTCCTCCCGCCCCCCCCAACAACCGTCTACTTCACAACACACCCATACAGAGAGGTATGCACCCTCTGCTGGATGGGGCGGTTTTTCGGCGGCTGTTGCCGTTCGTACGATCGCTCTCTCGCTCGGTGTGTGTTAGTGTGAGCAAGAGAAAATGATCAATACTGCCAGACACAATTCACACACACACACACCTGTCGTAAACGCAACCGATGGAATGTGTCTGTCTGTGTTTATGTGTGTGTGGATAGTCTAGTTCACACCAATTCAAAACCGTGAGAGTTAATTTCATGCTACCATGAATGACAGTTTGAAACGTGTGCCAAAGTTTCATATCTCTATATAAAGAATCGCAAAATATATAAACAGCCGTATTCATAATCAAAACTTAGCTCAGTGTTTACTGACTAGGCAGAACATTGACCCGTTCCAGTATGCATAGAAATTTCAAGATCATCTCTCCAGAAAAAGATTCGGTAACCTGAAAGAAATGGATAAGTACTAAGTAAGTCACACAGAGTTTGTTTTATGGTTTGTGGTACAGCACTTGTTTGGAGATTTACTCATAATGGTTATGCTAAATTGGCTTCTGGAAGAGTCGCATAATCTCCAAACTGGTCCAGTACCTACCACAAACCATATAGTAAACTCTGTATGGTTTATCTGTGCTGACTCGCTCCATTTGCATCCTCTATAAGCCTGATTGGCTGACTGAGCAGGCATTATTATGCTGGTATCAAACTGGTGTATCGGCGCTATCTATAGATTATTGTTTTCAATAAATGTTATATTTACGAAACAAAAAAATTACAGTTGTCAGCATTTGACAACATTCTTACTGGAAGGATTTTGGAATTGAACACCACTATGGTGTCATTTGATGACATCATTCAATGCTTATCCTGGAACGACTTTAGCAACACAATTTCACCATCAGCTGAAACTTACGTCCTTAAAGCTAGCAGAGCAAAGTGAACAGAATCCAAAATACATATTTGGTGCTTGCAGAGCTAATTAAATGCTGTATTCCGAAATTAATTGATCTTATATTTTTTTGGAAAATGGAGCATTAGACTAAAGCTAGCACAGCAACCTGTCAAAATCATCTTTTTGGGAACTTATTTTTTAGTGCTTTTAGAGCTAATTAAGTGCTGTATTACGAAATATTTTTTGGAACATGGCTGCTTTGCTTTTCGAAATCAAATTTAGTGCTCGTAGAGCTAATTAATTGCTAATTTAGGTCTCAAGCTAGCAAAGTAGCCATTTAAAAAAAACTATAAGATCAAATAATTTCGTAATAAGCACTTAATTAGCACCTAATGTGCGCTATAAGCTCCAAATATATGTATTTTGGATTCAGCTCACTTGATCTGCTAGCTTTAGGGACGTCTGAAATTTTGTGCAAATTATAATTGTTGTTACATAGAAATATGAAATATGTCAGTAGTTTTGTTTTGTAGTTGTAGAATATTATTATTTATATGACATCGATGTTGGGGGTTCTGGTACCTTGGTGGCCATTTGGTGCGAGTTTGAATTTAAGACATATTTTTCTAGTTTGTTATTACGAATCCAATGAACAATTGCATGTATTTAAACATTTGTACCAGTCTATGAGTTGATGTGCCTCTGGTGCGTGCCTGATGTTGTGTTTTAGGAATAAAGAGCATGATGACAGGTCGCTATATTTCTCCTTTTCTATCCCGGTTATTGAGCGTGGAGGCATAGTGGAGAAAATGATAAAGAGACGCTATTTTGATGAAGCGTATATATAGTAGATGTAGATAGATGATATACCTAGGTAGTTCTCCTGTTCTTTGTTTAATCAGCCCATTCTGGAACAATGGTTCACTGTCAACAGACAACAATATGTGTGAGAGAGAATAAAAGTCACTTTTGTTCACCATCACTGTGATAGCCTTATACAGTGAAGACCAAAAGTCTGATCCTCCCCTTCCCCAAGTAACTTCTCTATTTTACTGAATATAGAAAAAGTTTAACACAAAAGTTGTACAGTTTAATTTGACCTTTTTAATAATCTAATTTTAATTTATACAGGGTGTCTGAAAAATGTGCAGTGATTTATTAATCTATTTTTGCAAATGGAACTCCCTGTATATTATTGAATTTTTGAAATCTACGTGAAATTCTATGCAGATTTCATGCAGCATTTCCTATACTTAAGTTGAACTGATTCTAACAAAATTCTTAATCTAAACTCTAAACTGATCTTATTTCCGATCCTTTAGGTTAATTCAGTTAGGCTAGGACTACCTACCTATAGTAACCATAGCAACATGTAAATAACATTACTTTTGTTGTTAATATTTTTTCAACCCCTCAATGAGAAAATAAAGTTGAATCCGTTATCATATTTTGGGAAGCATTTTTGAGACACCCTGTATAATTTATAAAATTAGATTATCAAAAAGGTCAAATGAATGTGTACAACTTTTGTATTCAATTTATTTTTGTATTTTGTGAAATAAAGAAGTTACTTGGGGAGTGGTCGGACTTTTAGTCCTCATTGTATATTTTGTCGATGAATGGAGGTTCTCCGGGAAAGACATTGATCGATTGTGGGCAAACGATAAGTACAAACAGTCTGAAAATTTGGTGACTTACTTAAGTCAGTGGAGGATATATGTCTAAAATATTTTCATGTTAGTCGCACTTCCGGTTATACCAGAAGTAGATACCAACTTTGTTATTTTCAATGGAATACCCTGTATATTACCACATTTTTTGATTTTTTGTACAATTTTGAAAACATTTTATGTATAATGTCCTATACCTAAGTCTAACCGTTTTTGACAAAATATTTTAAATTTTATGTCAAAAATTAAGTTTGCAGTCCAAAACATAGCTATCAATCTTTCCTATGAGGAAGCTTTAATATTTACTTTGGGTTGATTTTCTTGTAGAAAAAGATCTACTTTGTCAGTATTTTTATGATATTTTGATAAAAATTTGTACAGAGTGATCAAAATGAAGCTTGAAAACTAGATTTAAAAAAAAAACGTCAAAAGTCATTTTTTTCAAATAGAAACCCCGTTTTTTATTATTTGATTCTATTATGCAGCAAAAATAAGGAATTTGTATAAGGTTGTCTATACCCAAAATTAGTAGTTTTTGAATAATTGACCACCACTGTAACCAAAAATTCATTTTGACATTAATTTACTTGACATCCGATCTCGACGTCATTTAGTTCATACATTCAATTCATGATTAGCATACAAAGCGGGGCTGACCTAATTGGATGATTATGATTGAAATGCATCATAACATTTATTCTATCGTTGGATACTAGGATATCAAAATTAGGAATTTCAGTTATTGAAGACTTTGGACTAGCTTATTCTTGTAATTTACGGATTTTATGTTATAGGATAAATATTTTTTGTATTATTTTTGCAGTGTATTAAGTATATAATAAATAAAGTTTGCCCCATTTGTATTGGTAAAAAGTTATTGTTTACATTTTTGAGTGGTATCTTAATAGAAATTGTTGAACATTTACTGATACTGTTTGTTGGTCGACTGGATGTTTTACAGCACTGTGATAACGTTTGTTCATTGTTTCTTATAGCCAAATTTTTCTTTCAAGTTTGAATCAAGTTTCTTTGCTCAATATGATTACTTACTCATGCATACCTACTCATCCACATATCCCTTGTTGAAATATCATTGCGACAATACAAAAATAAGAAGACATCATGAATTGATTTTCTTCTCAACAAAAAAATTTACAATGTTTCTCTTTTGTTCCAGATTGTGATAGAATGCCGTGGCAGCCTCTAGTGGTGCCGTTTCCCTAGCCCCAACCCCCCTCTGCCCAACAAACCAAACCAACTCCCCTCCACCACCATCTCAACATTCATCTCCCAATAATTCCACCCAGCCACAAAACGCTGCACCACATGACCGCCGTATTTGGCAACAGTGGCAGCGGCGGTGGAGGCGGCTACCATCCGCCTCCCAGATCGACTACCACCACGTCCACCGCCATGGATGTCAAGAATGAGCTGGTCTACCACGACGATGATCTGCTGCTAGTGAAATCGGAACCATCCCAGCTGGCGTTTTCAGCGTTGACGCAAGGACTGGCCACCTCGTCGGCCGGTGCTGCGTCCAATGGACTGTTTGCGTCGTTCGGTGCTGCGGTTATGTCGGCGCAGCAACCACCACCGCCGAATAAGAGGGCGCGCACATCGGCGCAGACGGCCGATGACTTTTTGGGCTCGCCTAGTCCGGGTGCAATGAGTATCGGCGGTGCCCCACTAACCCCATCACCTGGTCCACCATCGCAGCAACAGTTTGCTGGATTGAGCAATGGATATTCATCGCCAATGTCATCGGGTAGTTACGATCCGTACAGCCCTAATGGAAAAATAGGTAAGTTTTCTCACCTTAAATAGTTTGAATGGATTCGACAATTTTAGGTTTAAACTCTACTGATTTGGTAAATTTACTGAAATTTTTTGACCAACATATAACAGAACTTAATTTTATAGGGTCTTAGTTTAGAATTCGTGTAGCCTCCTGATGAAAATGTATTTGATTCTGTTGCGATCTTTAGAGTTTTGACCTTAATTTGAGTTTCACTAAAAGAAAAACAGCTTACATCATCATTCCCATATCTAATAACCATTAATAATTCTTATTAATATTCACCTTTTACAATTTGCAACTTTTTTTAAGAATATATTGCTAATATAATTAAAGTTTTATCTCAATTTTGTCATAGATAAATCCGATTACAACACTCGGTAAATTGATATAGAAATTCTAGTTACCAAGAAACATTATAATTTCCCAGCTCATAAACGTCAGTCACACATTCTTGTTGTCGGGATATACAACTCCCGCAACCCAATTCCACTTCTATGACATCGGAATTGAGTCCGGAAGCCCCGATTTATGTCCCACCACCTCTTCGAAATGTGCTAAATACAAATAACACGACGCCAAAGTTATTGAATAGTAGAAATTCCAGTACTAATACTGCTGGTTTGTCGACCAAAAGCACTCTCAGTCCAGGTGGTGTAAAGGAGCCTCAATGTTCCAGGTATTCCAGAAAATCCGTGCGGCAAACGGTAAGTGCCCCAAATACTCCTCGACCAATTTTGGGCCCCAAATCCCCCTTTCCGCGGCCCATTTTGGGCAGAAAGAGTGAAAGTGATAAAGAAAATAGAGACAATAAGAACAAGGAGCTTGATGAGGATGTTGTCAATATTGAGCCAGTTGTCAAGAAGTTATCTGAAATTGATATCAAAGACGGTGATAATGATGAGGAGAAATGTTCAGATTAGTTCTACTGTTTGAGGATGATTTAGTGTTTTGGCTTGTGAAATTTGTTATTTATGTTGGGGATGATAGATAAGAGTGAGTTTTTTTGTTTCACCGAATTTTTACAAGTAGATTATGAGAGACTTTTGAATCGTGCTTGTGTTAATGTAGGATTTGATGAATAAAATAGAAAACTAACACATATAATTGTGCACAGTGGTACTTACCATCCTTATTTCGAAGTATAACGGGCTCATTGAAGGATTTGTAAAGATTATAGTAACTAATAATTTGATAATTTCCTCGAAAAAAAAATAATTTTCCTGTCTGCTAGTATATTCAAGTACCTAGAGCGCCAATAAATCTAGAAGGTTTTTCTATTTCATTTTTTTCCTTAATAAGAATGCCTTACTTTACTAAAAAGAGATCATTTAGTTCTAAAAGAAGACATTTTTTCTATAGCATCGCTTTTTCCTAGATAGATTTTTTAAGAACTCTTTTTGCTGAAAGAGTTCGTTCAATACGGCTGTATTAAATTCAACGTATGATTAGCTCAATATAGTGAATGCAATCCAGAAAGGAATTCCTACATATTACGATCTAGGAACTTTCTAGTATTTCAAACTTTTATATCTATTGAGTTTTCAGAAACATTGGCTACATAAATATTTAAAAAAAAAATTGGACCGACGTTGTTAGTTGGTGCACTGAAAAATACAAAATAATATTAATTCTATTGGTGCTGTTAATTTTGAAGTTGTGCAGTTGCAGTTAGATTGAACTTCACAAGTACCAGCACCAGAAGAATTAATATTACCTATTTTGTATTTTCCAGTACACCAACTATTATCGTCGGTCCAATTTTTTGTAAAAAATGTTTATTTCACACTTTTGAGTGTAACATTAGTCACGAAAATCGTTGAACATTCACTAATACCAATGAAGATAGTACCTACTTATCATATTATCCACGTATATTCATTATTTGCTTGCAGTTGTTATTATTGAGATCTCAAAACATCGCTGCGGAAATACGCAAAGTATTTTAGATTTTACCATTTTACCACTGCTGTAACTCGAAAACCGTAACTCTAAGGAAAACATGTTCATTTTAAATGCTGATACAAATAATTGGGTCTTTCATGTAGTACCCACAGATTTTCAATTTTCAAAAGAAATCGCCCTCTCCACCTAGCAAAAATACATATATTTTAGAATTTAATATGCCTCTAACTCGAAAACTGTAACGCTTTTGAAAAAATTTTCATTTTAAACGTCTCCGCATATTATCCTATCTTTAATTATACCACCTCAGATTTTCGATTTTCTAGACAATTTGCCCCTTCCACCCCCTTCGGGTGCGGTTTTCGGAAGGAAGGAGAATTTGGATTTGCGTTTTTATGAATACGGGACCATTCTTCAAGCCTCCTATTTCAAATGAAGCAAAAATCATCGAAATCATTGTACGATTACAATTGAAACGCGCGCGCACAAACAAAAAAAGGCACACAGTCGAATTTTATACCTCCTCCGTTCGGGGTTCGTCGGTCAAAAAACATATAAAAATTGAATTGTTATAACCTGTTTTTCAAAAATATTCAGCAGTTTAGCTAAATTATTGTTTAAAATTTGAATACTACAGATTCACAAAGATTCATTAATATTTTCATTTCTTCTCAAGCCTTCTAGATTAAGATGCGTGTATTTTTAAGTAATATCGCTATAATTTTATACTCGATAATCTTGAAAGTTGAATATGACAATAGAACTAAAATAAATTTTAAGAGATATTTTTGAGTTTAGCCTAGGCTCTTTGTAAAGTCATAGTTGAAGTATCTTCAGCTAGAAATATTAACAAATAGAGGAAAAATTAAATTAGGAAGAGAAGATAGTAAAAATTTAAATTGAAGAAAATCATACTCTTTTTGGTAATTTAGATCAAATTGGAATTCAATCGGCATATAACTTCTCATGAGCTTTACTCCCATTCTTCTAACTACTGGCTAATATTAAATTTATTACAGGAATTTAATACCTGATTCAGAATTCTCAAACAGCACGAAAACCCTCTCCCCTATGGCAAAAATTATATAATCAACTAGTGCTGATTCGGTATTCTATAAATCTACTAGCAACTGAGAAAACTAGCTAATCCATATTGGTTACTATGGCAATGCTGAAGCTCTGGTGGGTTAATCTTTCTTCCAGCCGAGTCAGAAAAGTGCTGTATCATTGATTTGCGTTTCTGTAGGCCTCATCTAGGTTTTCACTCTTGAACATCTAAAGTTCTTCTCTAACTGAAGGAGCCATATTATATTAGGTATATTTCGAATATTGAAAATGTATCCTTGCTTCTCGTTGTTTTCCCTCGAATGCTATGGATAGATACACTGAAAATCGTGATAACATTTGTAATTTTCTACTGAGATGCTAGATCAAGAACATATATGATTTTTCATCAGTAGGATGGAACACCATTCCTCGTTAATTTCTCAAAGAATGATCACGAAACTTTACAGATAGGTATGATGAATAATTTACGAAAGAAATGTAATTTGATGAATAGAAATACCTAATATTATTTCTTTCATTACTGAGATCTGATGTCAAAATTTGGATAATCAATACTTTTTAGTTTCGAAATGGTTGCCGTTTTTTTAAAATATCCATTGTCCAAGATTAATTTATAGGATTTCAAAAATAAAATTTATGAATTCAACAAATATAAGTAATAAAAAGTTACTGTTACTCAACTTTAACCCCTTCTTACCTATTAAACTTCTGGAGTTCACAGATAGATAAATCTTATTGAGGATGGAAAGAAAGGCCTTTCTGAAGTAAAACGTCAAATGAATGAAATATTACACTTACTTAAATATATATCGAGCGCGTAAAAGTTTTCCTAATGATCCTAGCTTTCTTTCGTTCGACTTAAATGAAAAATCGTCGACATTTCGAAATAAACAAGGCTTTTAGTGTGGTCTAAATGCAGAGACGAGTGAAAATAAAAGAATTTGGCACAACCTTAAAGGCAATATTTACTCATCTCGAAAAAAATGCACGTTGTTTATTGTTATATGTATAATATACCGTGTGTTCTCGCCGCGGCAAATCATATACGAGTCTGAGTGTGTGTGGGTTTGTTTTTTTATTTATCTTGGGGCAATGCTTGTCATGTTTAATAATTTTGTTTGTTGGGGATTTTTTTGTTGTCGATGACGTACAGATTATGGGATCATCCTCAACCTGTGGCTGTGTATTATTCATACAGAAAGAAGCTTTTACTGTCTAATAAAATGGTCATTTCAGCTCCTTTCAAATGATCGTTTATATTTTTTACACAAGTTCTACACATCTTTCTTTAGCTTTGAAACGTTTATAATAATTAATTTTTTTTTTGATGTTTCACTTTTATGCATGTCCATATTTTTTTGCATGATCCTTTTTCAACACACACTTACGTTTACGTTAGCTTGTCAATTCAATTTTTATCCAATTTTAGATGTCAAAATAATCTGAAACCTTATTCAGAATCGTTTAGAATTTTTTGTAAAAAATATTTATTTCAAAATCGTTGAACGTTCATCTATACCAAAGAAGGTATAGTAATTATCGTATTACCCTTGTACATTCTTTTCTATTTCGAGATAAATTGCCCAATCTACCCCCTATGGGATCTGTTTTTGGAGAGATGGACATTTTGGATACGAGTTTTTATGAATATGGGATCATTTATCTTGTCTCCTTTTTCATATGAATCAAAAATTATCAAAATTGGAGTAGTAAAAAAGCAGACATTCAAATTGTATACCTCCTCCGTTTGGGTTCGTCGGTCAAAAAAGGTGATGATGGACAGGTCATTTCTGAACATACCACCCTTGGAGTAGAACGTTGTCACATCAAACATGTTCTGTAGATAAATCGCTATAAATTCTAATGCTGTTTCCTTCCTTAGTCGAAAAAAATGCTCGAGACATCAATCAAATTCATGGCAAAAAATGTATCCCATCATTTCACGTGACTCTTTTGTATATTTTTGTTTGCTATTAATTTCACTTCTCTTGGTTGTCGGTGATAAATTTAGATGAAGTTTTGTAGGACAAATCATATCTATATATATATATATATATATATATACAGTGTCGACCCAGTCGTCGCATAGTCTCTCTGTCTCTGTTGCTCATTAGAAGGATGCTGCTGATGATTCACACACGCTCGTTGAACATCCTGTGTGGATTCTGGATTTGTGCCATGGCACTCCAGATTTGCTTGCTTAGATGAGGAGAGATTATGGAGTTGTGCTGTTTCATGTCAAATGTTGTTTTGCTACACATAACAAACATATACACTGCGGGTAGAAGATATTTGAGAGATAAACCTACTTGTGGTATGTGAGGACAATTGATCATTAAGCTCTTTGTTTTGAGGAAAATTATTTGCGTGTGCTTCTTCTGTTCTTTTGAATATACATATAAATTCTGGGGGAAATATGCCCGAGGAATTCTTCTTTGTGCTTGTGATATTCACATGGATGAGAGCTGAATCTCTTCTCCACGGATTAATTGTTAATTAATTGTCTTTCTAGATTATTAACTATTGTCCCCTTTGGGTAGAAAGGAATAATTCCCTTGAAGGGAGGGTTTTGTTACATAGTAAAGATGACAGAATCAGTAGAAACTTCGATCGTTTTTGGTTCAGTGGCTCCGTAAAACGAAAATAGGCTGCCACAGACAGAGGTAGATATCAAAGTGATGGAAGGGCTCTATTTTTGTTACATCGAAAGACGTTTTCTTTTGAAAAGTGTATTTAAATAGATAATACATTTACTTCACTATCTAGGACTTGAGATATTTAAAAATTAAAAAAATACTGAGAGTGAATTGATTTTATAGTAATATGAAACTCCGTTGTAAGCAAAGAGTCGTTGAACAGACCTCAATGTCCTAGATGAGACATCTCTTTGAAAGCCTTACATAAATGTTTTTTTTTTATTGAAATTAACGTGTCTCGGCAACAAAGGCCATTGACACATGAGCAGTATTACAATAATATGAAATATACTGGGAGTAATGTATACATTTGTAAGGTATTATCAGATACTATTATACAATGCAGTGTCTTTGAGAAAGAGAACAGTATTTTTTATTTTATATGATTCAGAGAGCATTTCTGCTAGGTTTCCATCGATTTGGTATTTTTTGCGATTCGATTCGAAAAGTGCGCATTCACTCAGGATATGTTTCACAGTGATTGGAACGTTGCAGGTTGTACAAATGGGGGGGTCTTCAGAGGCCATCAGATGTCCGTGGGTTATTCTGGTATGTCCAATTCTTAGTCTGCGCACAATTACCTTTTCTTTTCTTTGAAGATGAGGTAGTTGGAATGGAATGGTTAAACAGGGTGATTCATTGGAAAATGGGAATACAGTAAGAGTAGATGGAAGATACAGTGGTACTTTTGAATAATCTATATTTATGGGTCTATCATTCTTTATAATCGAGATACAGGGTGATTTATTTATTTTCCCCATTTTTCCAATTAATCATAACTTTGAACCACCCAATACATTTTTTTAATATTTGGTTCGTGTGTGTTTTTTCCACAGTGGCGTCGAATAAAATAATAACAAAAGTCTTATTCCAGGTCCAAAAATTAATAAATAGGTTTCGTGTCGAAACAACACCTTGTATAGAAATATATTTTTTTATAAATTTGGAAAGAGCAGAAAAATATAAGTAAGACCAAATGTTTTTGGCATTTCCACAAACAACTTTTCTACTTAATAATTTGAGTAAAATTTAGATGTTCCGATAATGAGGTGGCCCAAAATTAAAAAAATAAATAAAACGGCTTCCGCAAATGGTACTTCTCCAGCTTTAATACATGAAATCATCAAGTATTTCTTACTCTTCAAATTTCTGGAATATAACCTTTTTAAAAAAAGAGAAGACATGTCCGTACTTACGACAAATTGTTATTATCAATGACTAACTTTCAAACACCCTGTATAAAAAAAATAAAAAATGGCCTTTTCCGAAAAGTACAAGGTAATTTTATTTGAATCAAAAGTAACGTTGCAATAAATTTACATTTTAAAGGTTAAATACAACAGAAAATCAAAAAACCAGAATTTTCTTTATCCGCGTCTAATTATTTTTTTTAGCAGATCATGACCATTTCTCGACTCTTCTGGTGCATTCTTGATAATAATGATAATAAAATAAAACAGTCTATACGTATTGTTAGTAAATAATACACTTTAGGTTTGATTCCAAATTGTTGTAATTGTCAAGTTGGCTGATGTGAGAGTACTGTTTTGACGTTAGTTGATGACTTTAGATTTTGTACTGACTTGGGTGTTACGTTATTTGTCGAAAACAGTTATTGCTTACTTAAAATGCCTCACAAATTTGATAATAATGAATATGTAGAAGACATGTTGTATGTCTATGGATTTTGCGATGGTAAGGGAAAAGCTGCCCAAAGAGAATATGCACTGCGATATCCTGGCCGGCGATTATCTAATTGATATAGGTAGATGGTGTTGTTTCGACCTACTTATTATTTTTTTATAGCTGGACCTGGAATAAGACTTTTTATTATGTGAATCGACACCACTGTGGACAAATAACATACGAAGCAGATATTTCAAAAATGTATAGGGTGGTTCATAAGTTATTATTAATTAAAAAATGGGTTAAATTTATAAATCACCCTGTATGAGTATAGTATAGTATTGTGATTTTAACTGAAATAGTTTATATTGATAGTAGATTCAGGTAACATCACTTCGAGTCGGGGAATCAATTTACTGAGGTGTACCTAGTGGTCTTGTAGTCTTATTGACAGAAAAGGGACTTTTTTTTTTATTGCAGATTTAGTTTATTATAATTTAGACAGTTTTTAGCTTTTGTGATTGGGTGAATATCTTAATTTTATACTTTATTCCAGTCACAGTCTTCAAATACCAGAACAGTGTCGTCATCGTATGATATAAAAAGTCCATCTATCTTAGTTCTTAACAGTGAGTTTATGTTGATTTGGAAAGCAGTGCACTTAATACTGTGCCTTGAGGTATACCCATGTTTACAACCATTGCAGCAAAAATAAGAATATTTCTTATTTTTAGTTCATGTTTTCAAGGTAATTTCATATTTCTATTATGAATGCAATGGTGTTACACAAGTTTTCTGTGCTGAGTATTTTATTCAAATATTTGAATATTGCTTTAACCGATTGGAAACATTTGAAAATCACGAAGATAAATACAATATCATTTAGAATGATTTGGAACAACACACTACTTATTTGAATTTTGATAACAATACGCAGAAAACTTTTTGAAAGTAAAAAAAAATATATTTTACTCTGATGTGTACACTGCATCTCGAATACTTGATGAATTCGAGTATTCGAAATCTATGAATGGTGTTTCAATAAAATACCTCAAATTCTTTTGTAACTCATCGAATTTTACGTAGGTATGTCTTATCTTTTTTCATTACTAACTTAGCTATTAAGATATAGACTAATACGAAGTCAGTGCTTGACCAAAGAACCTTTTTAATTCTGGTAATAATAATAACAATAGTTTTCAAGTTGGTTTTATATTATTCTTCATTCTTGACCGTTGTTTGTTGTGAATCAAGTAATGATTGTTTTATAGCTCATATATCAAAATGACGTCATATTTTGACAAAGGCCATCTAGTGGCGAAATAATGAATTGCTTAACGGTTCGGTAGTAATCGAAGCTACAATCATGTACTCAGAAACACTGCAAAAGTTAAACGAAGTTTATCTGATAGATAACTTTAGTGGATCAATAACCCAAGATAGATTAAAACAGAGAAACAGGGAATCAGTCTTTTTTGACGAAATAAATCCTTCTTTTTACATTGCATGAAGTTCACGAGTCTACCTTTGGTAGCGGTAGAAAAGTAATAATGGAAGGCTACAAGGTCGTTGCAATAAAGATCATCTGTTAGCAGTAAACTGGGACATTGGGATACACGTGTCATATTAAATCTATTTTAAATCTACATTATATAATGTCACTCATTATTTGACGAATTGTATATGGAGGAAGGACACAACAACCTACTAATACTACTACTACTATTCATTTAAATGCCTGACAACAAAAATGTGCGAGAGAGAGGCGGACCCCACAAAATATATCTAACAACGTTTCGAGAGCAGCAGCCAAACAGATCAATCAGTTTCCACCTCATTGCAAAAGCGGCACTCCTCACACAGAGAACGAACGATTCGCTGCTTCTTCATGAAATATGGCGCTGGAAGATCTGCACATTCGTCGACAAAAAAAAGTCGAAATGCTGAAACGGATGTGAGGGCGAGTCAGAATTTATGTTTCACAGCTCGGTAAAACTGAGTTATCCTTCTCCCTTTTTTTTCAGCTTCAATATTTTTTCTATGGAGCACTTACGGATAGATATGCGATTGGTACAAAAATTATGTTTTATGAGGCCATCGCCGTCTGTTTTTTGCCAAAATCAAATTTTTATAGATGATTATATTATCTATAGAGCAAAAGGTTTTTACTGAGTTGCTTATGGCAAGGACCAAAACTACGTAAGCCCGATTCGCACTTGTCTGCATTTTTCCATTACTTTTAAATCAGGTTGCGAACTTTCGGACCTGCGTTTTAATCTATTACCAGGTCAATCTGGTGATCGTGGATGCCATCTAACAGATCCGTTGATACCTATCCCTCTCTGAGGAAAGTTATTATCAAGAGATGCCCTTAAGACCCCCCGAGTTATAACATGGAGATCATCTTGCGGTAGGTAAACATCATTATATTGGTCTAATGAAATATTTTCGAGTAATTCTGGAATAACTTCCTCAACGATTTCTATGTACCTAAGTGCTGTAAGACCTGCTTCAAAAATCCTATAAACTATATGTCTGCCCAAAATAAAACATGATACTCCAACTCCAAAGCGTCCTTGTTGTGCCCTTTCAAACATTAAATGCATATTTTCTCTATAACAGGTTCTGGTATTGTGACGATTAAAAGTGGCCGCACCTAAAAATAAAATCCCGATGGCCTGTAGTCAGCGGAAAGGTAAATTTTTCAAAATTCATTGAATTGAAATTTTAACAACCTTTTTCATTGGTATACCTACATGTTATTACATAAAATTGTCATAGCCTTGCGGTTAGAGGTTTTTGTTTTGGCTGTTGAATATAAAGCAGACAGGGTTCGAGTCCACTTCAGGGCAGATTTTTTTTTTCGCCTATTTCTTTTCAATAAATATACTATATATTTTTTTAATCAGGGTCTATATTAAGATCTCCAGAAAATGTACAATTACATCAAATTTATATTGAGTGTTCATGTTTTATCAATATTTGTTATTTTTCTTTATTAATTCTTAGTTTTTTACCTGTGTATTTTATGAAAAATTGCTTTGAACAAAAGTTGTAGGTACTGATTATATCTATAACCTAAAATTATTTTTAATAATATTTACACTACTGCTCTTTTTTGATAATTTTTTTAAATGTTTGAATGGTCGCCATTTTGAAACTACTTACCCGATATTGCCCAATAACGAACTCGACCGAGATATTTGAGAGATTGATTTTTGTAGCAAATTTGAACTTGATACCTTCAAAACTGCGACCTCTATCGTGTTAACAAATTTCGTAATATCCCATATATATATATATATATATATATATATATATATATATATATATATATATATATATATATAAACTTTTGAACCAAATGTTTTTTTGGACTAACTTATAGACATATAACAACATGCCGTTGAAATTTTTTCGAAATTCAAAAGTGTGAACGATCGCAATAGGTATATTTCTATAAGAAATTTACCTAAAACATTCGTCTGACCAGATAACAAATCTGTCAAATAAATCGTTAGCATCGATTTGCTGCGAATACCACTGGCAAAACAGCGCTCGGCATCGCCAAGTTGCAAATGTTGCACTATGTTAAATGATAAATGATACTCATATTTCTTCAAGATACTCTGATCGTCATTTTGTGGCACACCAATTTCATTCTCAATTTTTCTACATCAAGACGAAGGTGTTGCTTCTATATATAACAAAACATATATCTCTTTTCTTTCCATGTTCTGTTTTTTTGTATGTTTTTAAACGCTGATGAACAGATGATTCGTGCTAAACCAAATTTGCTTTTAAACGAGCAAATATCTCAAAAACGGTTGCCTTCTTTCAGGATCTCTAACAAGCACAAAGTTATGCTGAAGAAATTGATAGATATCAATTAAATAAAAATTTCAAAAGAACGAAAATAAACTGCTTTATAAACCAAAAGTCGATCCAGAAACTGATAAGATAGACAAATATTTGACATTAATTTTTGTTTCTTGTCATAAACAATAACCCTGGTCTACCATTGAAGTATGCGTTTAATTTTAGAAAGTTGATATTTATTTTCGTATTACTGTCATATATTTTGGAGAAGCTAAAAAAAGACAAATTTTATAGTCTATAAATATACACGGTTTTCCATTTACAAAAACATAAGTTTGGTCTACAACGCAAAAATAGTAATTGAATAATACAACTTATCTACTTCACTGAATTCTACGGAAAAAATCTACAAGAATGTTATTTCACCTTTTCGATAAGTTGAAGGATAACGGAGATAGAAGGGGGGTCCCAAAATGCAACGTTTTCAAAAATTCTCTGTCTGTAAGTTAAATACTAAGAGGGCTATGAAAATGTTGATAACAGGATCTTTAGTTTTACGAAAAAGTAGCAAACTTTCACGAAAACCGCAACTTTCTATATATGAAAATAACGGAGATACCTCCCAAAATTACCCAAAATGGTACACCCTGTATATTACACAACAGTTATTTTCATGATTCTCTACATCGATAAATATGAATTTCTGGTTAACGTAAATTTACTTTATTTAATTTAATGTATTTGTAATACATATCTTATCTATTTTAGGTTGGTGCACTTCCTCGCTTTATAAGCTTTAACTATGCCAAATCTCATCTTCCTTTGTGACCGCATTAATCTTAAAATGGGGTCCAAACTGTTATATTCTCGTATTAATATAATAGATATTTAAGGAACGCATCATAGCAAAAAAAATTCCCGAACAAAAGTGAAGAACCTTTGGAAACGGATGTCGTGCAATTTGTAAGTTGTCACTTTCGGCGACTAAAATTGATTGGAAATAATATACTACCTTAAATCCAACATTTTTTACATGGGATGTGACGAAAATTATGATATATTTCGTTGTAACCGCAACATGGTCGATTTTAATTATCACATATTTATTATAGTACAAACATGATGGCCTAATACCGAGCTTAATACCCTACGTCTTTAACGCGGAAACTGAGATATTTATAGAATGTGAGATGGTGGGCAATTTATAAAAAATAATCCTCAGATCTCTACATGTTTGACCGACTTACACAAAAGAAGGAGGTATTCATACAATTCGACAGTATGTTTGTTTTTTATGCTTCATATTAAAGTATTCAGATATTCATAAAGCTCAGTCCTTAGAAAACAGCTTTTCGAATGATAGATTTTTTGCTGAAAAAAAAACTGAAAATTTTCATCTTATAGATGACATAATTTCTAGAAATAATTATATTAAAAATATCTGGAAAAAATGAAACGGTTTTGTAGTTAGGGCTAAACACGTGGTTACAATTATTTGAAATATTGAAACAATAATGTGTATCAATAATATAAATGCTTTCGCATTAATTCAAAACCTGAAAATTTTAGACAGCAAAAATAAAGAGGAAACCATTTGAAGAATATATTGTTCAGCAAAATTTAAGCTCTGTTAAGCTAGCCGTGACAAGTTAGCAGAAAGACTCGAAACTGGCATGGAAATTTGTTGCTAATTAGTTGCAACAATCCCGATTTTAATCTACGAACCAGTTTTAAAAAAATCTAGTTACTGCTTACTGCTATTTTACGTGTAAGATAGCAGTGAAATCACTTAAAAAAATTTAATACTCACACCACCTGAATATGTAACTAATTTGTTGCTGGAAGATATTATAAAGAGAATAAAAAAAATAAAAAAAAAATTAAAAATTAAAAAAAATTTAAAAGAAAATCGCACATTACGGTACTGCATCCTAATGCTATGCTAATACAAAATTCCAAAAAAAAGTAAATAGTTAGGATATCCACTGCATAAGCTGGCATCAAGTTTTGTTGTTGTTGTTGATGCTATTAGAATATCTCCATTTTCTCTCTCAAATTCTATCAGAAATTATCTTGCTCATTAGATTATTAGATTTATTAGTGCTTGAATAACCAGCAACAAAATACAAACAAAGAATATTACCAATAATAAACTTGTAATTGAATGTTTTGTGTTGCTAGAAATTAAGAGAGAAAATGGAGGTATTCTGATAGCAACCCCAAAAAAAATCAAATACAAAATGTATTATTGGTAATATTCTTTGTTTGTATTTTGTTGCTGGTTAGGTTATTCAAACACTAATAAAGACTTATCTAAGGAGAAATAAAATTTCTGCTAGAAATTAATAAAGAAAATGGCGTCAACAACTAAACTTAATTTCAGATTAATCAGTGGATATCTTAACTGTATACTATTTTTTTGTTTTGGATTAACGTAGCATTAATGTGCAATACTGTAAAGCACGACCGTCTTTAAAAAACATGATACACTCAAAAATGTGAAAAAAATATCCACAGGGCACAAGTAGCCATTGTGACAGTTAATCCTGCTCCAACTACAAAAATCGTTTATATTTAATTAAAATTCTCAATTCATGGAATTTAATAGGTATTCGTAATTCAGAAAAAAAAGGCTCAGAAAAAAAGGGAGGAGATTATCATTCATTGGACTTTTCAAACTAGTTTATCAGTAAACTTTCCATGGTGGAAGCTACCCATATTTTAAAACAAAAAATTACTACTTTTATATAGATTATACAATTCAAGTTTCTATTACGAGATATGAAAACCCATCTTTCGCCTTGAAGATATGTATGTGCCCTAGTCTCATGTAAATCACAAAAGCCTGTCCCGGAAACGCGGGATGGTGTGTTTCCTTCTTCTCTGGAAGCTCTTTTCCGCCTAGTTAGTGTGTATGTAGCTCTGGCTCCCATGTGACCCATATTCCACATGGAATCCCACGCGCATGATAAATTCGCCTCTCACCTCAAGGTGGTCGGTTATAAGGTCGGTAGTTTTTCGAGGGAAGAAAATATATATGTGCCACATTATTTTTCTCAAATAAGAGTTTCTATATCTCTGGTATATTTGTTCAAGTTTTGAAAAGTTGTGGTGCAATTTCGTTTTCTGTGTGGAAGCTGTTTTCTTTCAACAAACAAACGAATGATTTAAGATGGGTTTCTGTGCATTTGATTTAACCTTTTTTGATGTGCATCAAGTTAGCGAAACAACTTTGGAAAATGGGAGCGCCATTTGGTCAGGAATTTGCCGCTTTTTTTGCCGTTAATTAGTTGTGGAAACATTTATTTTGCCGCTTTTTTCCATCTAATAAAAAATGGGTGTCTCGCTAAGTTGACGTCAAGTTAGCCAAACAACTTTGGAAAATAGGAATGCCCTTAAGTCACGCATTTGCTGCTTTTTTGCCATTAGTTAGTTGTGGAAAAATTAATTCTGACGCTCTTTTACTTGTACTAGAAAATGGGTGTCTCGCTAAGTTGACGTCGAGTCAACTAAGTTAATACCAGAAATATCAAAAAACCAATAGGTGGGGGATTTGAAGCTTTTTTGCCGTTAATCGTTCGTGGAAACATAGCAATTAGTACACATTCTAAGAAAATATCAAGTATTTACCTATCCTCTGTCCAGCTCTCCCGCTGACAGACGGACGGACAGCTGAGTCTAAGTAATAATGTCCCGCTTTCACACTTTTCGGGTACATAACCCTAAAGTGGGCCTTTATAACTTTTCTACAAATTTTTTAGGCATTCTCGCTACATTTTTGCTATATTAGCAAGGAAACCCGTTAATATTGGAGACCTCGAATAACTGAAAATTAGAGAATTTGCCAATAATGAAAGGTGAGAAAAAATCGGTCCTAATTCTACGTCTATCTCTACGCAAACACTCGTACAGTTAGAACTCCTTCTCAGAAAATAAAAAAAATCAAGAAAATAAAAAGTTTTTACTTACCTGAACTCTGATGTTGATGGCTGAAGTTGCACTCACAAGTGTGAAATAAATCTTAAAAAAAAAATTGTTTAAGTTAGGTTAGGTGAACTAAAAGTTACAAAAGAATATTATTTCTATTGGTTCTGGTACTTTTAAAGTTGGTGCCAAAAGTTTTCAATCTAAATACAACTGCACAACTTCAAAATAACTAATAAAGTCGATACATTTTTTTTGCAAAAAATATTTATTAAATGTTAAAATATTTAATAGTAGTGATATATTTCAGTTTATTTTCTCTTTTTGATAAATTTAATTGACACCTGATTACGAAATAAATTCAATTGCTTGAATATGTACAAATTGTACCCAGCACAACATTTCTGGTTGAATTGTTGCAATTTGATTCCTAATAGAGCCTTTTAATTCTTCTAGCGTTGTAATTCTTAATGCCAAAAGGCGTATTCATAATCCAATCTTAATTCGGCAGTAACGTGTTATAATTAAAACTAAACACTATCCTAGCATAACACTGACATAGCCGTAAACCTCCGCACCAAATTAGGCTACTAAATTTTTTTTATTTTCGATTATGAATACCACTGTAAAGGTCGATTTCATAATGAATCCTTAATGGGAGATTAGTTAATTCTCCAATTTGTTTAAGTCATATCTCGATAACGGAATAAAAATTTTGAATTTTTCAATAACTTCTACAACATTAGTTACCATCTCTTTCGTTTTTCTAAAGTAACTTTGAATTATACGTCCAACCAAAAAAATTATGAAATTTTTAATCTAGGATTAAAATTAATAAGAGATTAAATTTGATTATGAAATCGGCCCTAAGTCTTTTGAATAACTAACTGTACAGCCAGTAATCCGCTTGGGCAAGATCTGGTGATCTTGGAGGCCATAACTTCACAAAATCTTTGTCTATAAAAGATAACAACAGTTAATAATAATTCTTTGATTGTTCTGCATTTATGCGACAACTGTTTTGTTTTCCATCTATACAGTGAAATCTGATTGAATCAACTAGATTACATGCATACATAGATATCTTCATGAAAACCATTGTATCTGAATATAGGAAGTTTCTCGATTAATTTTCTAGATTAGGACCCATTACCATAACGTTCTATTCGAAAGTTAACGTTCATTATAATGAATATGTTATTACCAATACAATAATTGTACATAATGTTCCATCTAAATAATGCCAAATAAACCGTCTTCAAAGTATTAAGTAGATATATATCTTTCTAAACAAACCACGCAGTTTTCCACGAGAATTTTCCAAGAAGAAACGGTTTGTAAGTGCATCCGTTGTTGGACGCGAAACTACTGTAAAATAACGTAACGATACGCGTACGTGCGCTGCATTTTCTTCTATTGTCCATTGGGCATTTTCATTGTACTAGGTCGTGACGGAAATTCGCAATGAAATTGATGATGATATTTTCTGTTTGCCATCATTATTAAAGGTAAATACCGAGCGACCAAAGAAATTTTACCACGGAAAATTGCAAAACCTCGAAAACATGAGCACTAATTGTGTGCTGATAGGTAAACTGAAATTGATAGTTTATTCTAATTATTGATAACGTGTTTCGAAAAACATTATACATACAGTGTAAGCGTTTAGAATGGGAACCGTAAATAAAATACGTCCTGTATAATTAATTGTATCACAAAACATGTTTGCAAATAACTAAATTTGACATCTTCGAAATAACTAAAGAATCTACTTCTCTGTTGACGTGCCTACTACGATAAACTGACAAATTTCAAATATTTTTATCTCGAAAACTGTAAACGTTAAGGTCATAGTGGGGCATATTGTAATATTCAGTATTTTTTTCTAATTAGATTTGATATTGAGAAAAATAATAATATAATGATTTTACAAAAATGTCATAATCAAAAAAAATGATTTAAAAAGAAGCTCAACCAGACAACAAGAAAACTGACGTCTCTGAGCATTTTTGTGTAAATTAGGTACTTGACATTAATGGAAATTCAATATAAAGTGATGTTCAGACGATATTAGTTAGTCCTAACATACCAAAAATCACATTCTGCAGGTTAAATTTCTCTTCGAATTTAAAATGTAATCAATTTAAATACTTGTAATTTCAAACCCATTATCACGTGACTGCGAACGCCTATCAAAACCGACCAAGATAGTGACGTAATCAAGTCGATCAACAAATCCTCCTCAGAGAGAACATACAATATTGTATCTTCTCTCTGATCAGATAGTGTTCTCTGCTCTGTTCCTCCTTTCTTTAATATCGTGGGACACTAACTGAGGGAGATTGTGACGTTGCAGCCATATTTAGAATTCAAGTGGGAAAATTAAAAAAAAATTTGAATATATTTTTTTTATTTGCAAAATAGACTCGTATATTTTTTTGTAATTTTTTGGTTTAATTGAATGTCTAACTACAAAATAAAAATTGTTCAAAAAAATATTTAAGTACCCAATTATCCAAGGCGTATTTTAATTTATGTTTTCTATTCCAAACTTTCACACCATGTATATTTATCCATTATTGCTGGATTTAATTTTAATTGTTATTTTATATCACATTTGTGATGAAAAATGATGATGCAAGTTGTACCAAAGTACAGATTGAGTGCATTTCATTATAAATACATATTGGTATCGCTAAATGAGTTGGTTGAACTCTGAAATTGAGAAATGAGTGAAATTGAGAAATAATAACATATATATAGGTATGACATGTATGTATTTGTGTGTACAGTGTACATATTATATCTCAAAAGCAAAGGAAATCGCATTGCGGTGTGCGTTGTTTGATGATGTTGTTTATATGTTATCCTGCGTCTACTACGTATATTTTGCGGTTGATAAACTTGCCAAGTTCAAGGTCGTTCGTCGAATGGTAGCAATTTATTTCCAAAACACATTCGTCTGGATTTTGGCAGCATTATATTACAAAAATAATATTAAACGTAATGTGTACTTTTATTTTATACCACACACCAATATATTCTAAATATCATTTTATCTATCTCGTTCATGCTTGTTGTTTTCCACTTGAAAGGTTATTGGTGTTCGGGAAATTTTTGACTTGATATTATCCATCATTCACTCGGAGATTTATTTTCCATGTCACAATGCAGAATTTTTCCATTACACTTTATACCATTCTTGTTTTCATGTTTCGTTCATCTAGGTTCAGGAGATGTTTCTATCGTTCATATATTTAGAGTCTTGGAAAGAGTATGAAATATTGTTTATTTAATTCGGAATAAAACACAGCTGAATCAAGTGTAGGATAGCTGCCTTTTCGTTTGGACTCATCAACTACACATATGTGACTGGGGCGTATTCAATGAAACTAAAGCAATTTCATCATCGCTGGTACAGTAGTTGGGCCCAGACCTAAAATTATTCATCGAAAGCCGCTCTTCTGAAATTCAATATATATAGCTACATTATGTTGGCTACAACTTTTTTATTTGCGAAAATTCTGAGAAATTAGGCGTTTTCCTTCAATACGTTCATCTTGACTTAAGGACAGCATCTAAGCTCCGAAAAATGCTATCAAAAGGAATATTTTTTATATGAGTTTGGCGGTGTTGCAAAGTTATGACGTCATAGTTATTGTATGCGAAAATGAATATATTTATCCAGGTATAGAAGCAAATCGAAGCCCTGAAGTCAAGAGGAAAGTCTTGAAGGAAATAGTTAATCATTTCCTCAAATTCCTGTAATTAAAAAAGTTGTCCAATTCCACATAATGGAGCGAAATTAGCGAAATTAGAGTCGGTTCAATATTGCAATAAATATATATATAAAAAAATAACTGATCATATCCTTATGGACTGGCTGATCTCATTTTTCAAACTGACGTTTGTAAAAAGAATTGAAATAATTTCATTCGAAAATACACATATTAAAAAAATTAAATGGAAGAAAAAAACATTATATTCTGTTCGATATATTTAGAGTGAAAAAGATTATGTAGCAAACGAAGGAATAGATATCCAAAATAGAAATGGGTAATAGCAGGAACAAATGAGAGGTTATGTAACACTGTGATTTCCTAATTACCTGTCTGATTACTAATCGGTTTTTAATCAGTCACTTCTGTGGACACGACCAGTAATAATATGTAATGATTAAAATACAGTATATCCTCTTTAATTTGGATATACAATTTCTTTATGAATTAGCGTGTCACTATTTACTCGTTACTATTCATTGTACAAAATAATATATTCTGTCCTACCTCACACTGGAACATCGTAAACGTAAACAATCTTTCGCAAATTTTTCGATAAATTTAGCGTTAGGTTATATTTATAACGTAAAGTAATCTCGTAAATATTTACATTGCTCGACCCTTTTTAGGAACTGTTATTTTTTTCCTATATAATTATAGATAACTGACGTAAATGAGGTATATTATATATAGGAATATAGGTAAAGCATGCATTAGAGATGTATGTTCCAGAAGATAGGGACATAGTGTTATACGAAGGGTCTTAAAATGAATACTTTATTTTCGGTTTATCAACTCTCCTCGTTTGGATTGATATTTTGAATTAAAAATTACCTATCTGTTTTGAAGTGGAGTGGAAGATTATCGTTTCTAGGAAGATGTCTGTGTTTGAATAATATATTCATATACTTTCGAATGCATACGAACTTTCTTTTGTCACAAATATCTTGAATACAATTAGTGATATCACAGAATATGGTGATTTTGAATGTAGACCAATTTCAATCGACGTATTATTGCAAAATGAAGTTCAACTATTACAGATTATGATATCAAGTCATACTTTCAAATAAAAATCCCAAATATCTTTGGATTTCAACGTCCTAACATTTTTCTTAAGTGAGTTCCGGTACACAATTCCTAATTCCTAAAAAGGTCATTTTTCAATTTAGAAACTATAAGATTATTTATAAAATTGTGTGGAATAAGCAAAATATTTTTATTTCAGAATAAAAATCGATTAAGTGTGAATCAAACTCGCGTGGCCAAGGTTTTTTACTTTAGATATTGGCATAGGTTTTTCATTCTAAATTTGAGGAAATTGAAATTTTTTCTGCATTTTAAGCTCAGTGGTTTCGGAGGGTCCATTTCTGTATATTTGCCTTACTATATTCTAAAATACTTAGGTATTTATTCCGATTTTTTTAAATATTTGTATTATTCATAACGAGCCCTCTTATCTATATGTTATTTGATGCACTAAAAGAAAATTCCACTTTCAGTTTTCCCATTTGTCTCACAAAATGAATCCTTAGAATAGAATATTTTTTCATTTTAATTTTTTTTATGACTGGATTAGTTTCTTTGATAAATAGCATTCAAATGTCGATGCCAAAGGACGCTGATACGAGGTTCATTGTCGTTTCTGCCAGGTCAGGACTGTCACGACCAGTCAGCAACTGTCAGTTGGTTTCGCTCTATTGATCAGCAAATCCACGATTCTTTGTTATATTATGTGGTCTTTAATATCAGAACACCAATTCCATCATTTTTCAATGCTGTAAATTTAGAAATATTTTTTTTTTAATTGGACTGGCGTTATTAGTTGGTGCACTGAAAAATACAAAATAATATTAATTCTATTGGTGCTTGTACTTGTGAAGTTGTGCAGTTGCAGTTAGATTGATAAATTTAGCACCAACTTGACAAGTACCAGCACCAGTGGAATTGATCCTTTTTTGTATTTTTCAGAGCACCAATAAAGTGGGTCCATTTTTTTGTAGAAAATATTTATTTTACACTTTTGAGTGTAACATTAGTCACGAAAATCGTTGAAAGTTCACTGATACCAATAAAGATAGTACTTATCCTATTATCCACGTATATTCTTTGTAGTTGTTATTATTGAGATCTCAAAACATCGCTACGGAAATACTCATAAGTATTTTAGATTTAACCATTTTACCGCCGTTCAACTCAAAAACTGTTACCCTAAGGAAAAAATGTTCATTATAAATGTTGCTACAAATAATTAAGTATTTCTTTTAGTATCCACAGATTTTCAATATTTTAGAAAAAAATTGCCCTCTCCACATAGCATAGTTTTCGGAGGGAAGGAGATTTCGGATTTGCGTTTTTTTAAATATGGAACCATTTCTCAAGTCTCCTCTCTCAAATGAATTAAAAATCATCCAAACGTGAGTACGTTTACTATATAAAACGCGCGAACAAACGAATAAAAATAAAAATAAAAAAAGACAGTCGAATTTTTGTACGGCCATTAAGAGAATGCATCCTCAAAGAATGTAGGGGAGTAGGTACGGTGTTGTCATATCTATTACCAATCTTCGAACACTTAGGTATTTATCAACGGCGTATCTGTTCAGCTATGGAACGTGACGATATTTTGATGCATTGCGTATCTTATTAAACATTAAACATAGAATATACCACATTTTATGGCAAACTTGCCCCTTTCGTCCCATCTTTCGCTGGTCGTACTTTATCTACCTCCTCCTAGGCTCTGATAGACAGACAGAGGTTTCCGTTTTTACTTCGAATGTAAAGAAAACCCTAGACTGCCAAAAAAAAAAATAGGTTTGGACAACTTCCCGCACTTCCTAATGCATAAAACAAATAGCCAATCTTTCATCGAGTGTTCTATTCTAGTTTCTCCAATGACGCATTTGTAGAGATAATTTTTAGACACTTTATTCTCTTTTTAACGGCCTTGTTTAGAGACGTCATAGAGTTATTGGATGCATAAGTATAAGTGTTTATAATATGTATGTGGATATTGAGCCTCAATCGATTGCTTGTTGAGAATTGTGCACCACCGCGCGCTCTATTTCTAGAACGTTTTTCTAGTGATGTCATTCTTATACAGTGTGTCCAAGATAAGGATGGGATAGCATTATTATCTAGAGAACATTGATAGATACGATTGAGGAAATGTTGACCAATTTGATGACCTTTTATATCGGCTTACATTTTTTATTTATCTGAAAAAGAGCTAGCAAAGAACAGAGAAAAGTTTATGAGCAACTTTTTCAGTATGAAGTTTAATGTGTAAAAGAGAGTCATCAACTTTGTTTTTTTTATATAGACTTAAACAAAAGCTCACCCTGTATTAAATAGCATTTTTCATTATCAATTCAACAATCTACCTATCACATGATATGCCAATTATAAGATTGAATTAATAAATATTTTTCACAAAAAATTGGACCGACTTTATTATTTGGTGCACGGAAAAATACAAAATAATTTTAGTTCTGTTGGTGCTGGTAATTTTGAAGTTGTGCAGTTGTACTTAAATTATTGAACCCTGTTTAAATTTTAGACTTTCCTACTACTTCAATTCGGTAACCGTATTTTTTTTAATGCCTTATTTAAATGTTACTACATATAATTCCTTCCTTAATATTTTCAATTTTTTTAAAAATATCCCCACCACGTAGAAGAGACACTCATATTTCAGACTTTGTCACTGCTGTAACTTGAAAACCTATGATTTTTTTTAAATGTCCAATCTAAACGTTGTCGGGTATGTTCTCTTAATTTTGTCGTCGCAAATTTTCGATTTTTTGATTCATTTAAAAGAGAATATCTGAGAAATCGTCCAATATTGATGAAAACGCACATCCGAAATATCCTTCTCTCCGAAAACCGCCCCTGAAGGGGATGGAGAGGGCATTTTTTCTCGAAAATCCGAGACGTCAGAATTAAAGATAAGTATATATCCAGAAACGTCTGAAATTGAACATTTTTCAAAAGAGACCGTTTTCCGGTGGTATAGTCTGAAATGTCCAAATAATACTCGTAACAAGTACAAGCAAAGAATTCATGGGTTCTTCTTTGATATAAGTGAACGTTCAACGATTTTCGTGAACAATGTTATACTCAAAAGAATGAAATAAAAAAATTCTTAGTTAGTGCACTGAAAAATAAAAAATAATATTAATTCTATTGGTCCTGGTACTTGTAAAGTTGGTGTCAAGAATCTTTCTATTTAACTACAATTGCACAAAATTACCAGCATCAAAAGAATTAATATTTTTTTTGTTAGTGCACCAACTAATAAAGTCGGTCCGATTTTTTTAAAAATATTTACTTTTCTGCTAACAGTAGAAGAAGAAAAATTAAAATTGTAAAATCAATTCTTCCCGAGGAAGAAAATAGCCATAAGGTTTTTGGGAACACAATAAAAAGATCACATTGCTTTTCCTGTTTTCGGGATCCTAATGCTATCCCATCTCTCTTATCTTGGACAAACTGTATAAGTTGCAGCTGTGATCAGGTTAAGCATAAAACAGCAGGAATTACGGCTAGTAGTGGCTAGATTCTATTTCTATAATGCGATGACGCCTTGCATTTGAAAGGTTCATTGAGATGAAAAGACGCCTGCCTGGTCGGTTTGTTTTATTTTTGTATGCAAAGATTTTGGGATTCCTTGTTAATTGGTGCCATCTATTAGGATGTAGGTCTGAGGAATTCCTGGAGATATCCATTCATGTAATAAAGTTATAGGTGATATCCTACAGGTCTTAAGAATATCAAAAATTTAAATGAACATCATCATCTAGGAATTTTTTTAGATACTTTCTTGTAGATATTCCGAAAACATTGACCCTGACAACCTATAAATATGTACGTACGTACGTACGTAAATCTTATTATGAAATTCATCAGGTTGAATCGTACAGTTTGACAGATTTGCTTGATTAATCATTGATGTAATAATTGCTTCTTGACAAGTTTTTAGGTTATCATTACCATTTGATTTTGGTATAACATTCGTTATCGAACCAATAAAACATATACAGGTGAATTCATAATCCAATCTTAGTTCGTTACTAGCTAGTACCGTATTAAAATAAAAAACAAAACACTATCCTACCATAACACTGAAATAAACCTAATTTAAGGTTAGACCTCCGCACTTAATTTAGTAGCTTACGAAGTTTCGATTATGAATACGCCTGATAATATCTATTTTCATTTTGGAACTGATTTTTGCTTCAAAATTGTCGCAGTAGTTTTCTTCAAATACAAACCGTTAGTTAGTTTAACTTGTTTGGAACTGATAGAGCAATTGTTAGAGTTTTGTCTGTATATTGAAAGAAAATATAATTTAGATACTCTAATTTGAATTTCTTAGTCAAATCTGCTTCGGGTTTTCTGACCAAAAAATAAATTTTGCGCATTTTTTTTCTTGGGAGATTAATTCTCCGTAAGAAATCTTGTTTAGAAATTAAAAGTCACTCGAAGCTCTTAGTAATTCCTAAAATTCTATTTAAAATTGATATATAAGAAGCAACATTCAAAGAGATAATTTTATTCGTTTATTTTAACCCACTTAAAACTATCTTATGGCTAATTCCATTGACTTTGCTGATTCTGTAACCTAAAAAAATAATATATTGCGAATAACTTTTGAACGAATTGGATGCAATATTTGATAATCTATAAAGGTTATCATTAATTTATAAATATCATTAATGAACCTAACCTAACATAACCTGACTTGACCTAATTATGTTGTTAATAGATCAATCAATAGATTAACCTTTCATATTTTAACAATATTTTGTATGAGTAATCATAATATGATTTTTCTTGTTTCTAGGTAAGCTGAGAATCAAACAACTCCTTGTGTGCCATTAGTGAGTATTTTTAAAAGCTATATTATAACTTCTCAAGTGTCTACAAAAAAACTAAACGGTTTTTATATCTCTTATTACATAACAATGCGCATTGTTCGACAATCGAATATGTAATTCCATTCAGTTTATAATTCTCTCTTTTTAATTATCCCGTTTCCACCATTATTATAATAATTGTTATTATCGCGGCATGGAAAAGAATGCTCACAACTCATTTACGCGCCGCAAATTAAAATGCAAGGCGATGCAGCGAATTCCACAATCAAGCCTACCCCTTCCACATACCAACACATTCCTGCTGTGCTGTCTTCGCCTTCGCCGAACGCGATCTGCCAGCAGGAATGCGACTGAGCTGCGAGCTTAACCGTATTGCCGCTAGATGACGCTACATGGGCAAATACTCTTGCAGGATTTTTTACAAACCGGACTCAATATTATTTATAATCGTCGTTGTCGTGGTCCGGCTTTGTGAGAATTTTTCACTTGTTTATTTAAATCTTAAGTGATGAATAATAATATATATAAGGTCAATGTAGTTATTATTTCATTGTTTGTTTGAAAGATGAATTATTAGTATTATTATGTTTGTCGTAGCAGGAAAAGTTTCAAGGTAAAAAATGATTGTTGGATATGAGTCAAATTTAGACACGCATGTGTGGAATAGATTTTTTAGTTGATTCATTGAACTCGGATGTTTTTATATGGAAATAATGATTAGGTATTATTTTATCTAAAATATAAAGAAGACGATTTTGAATAGGAATTGTATCTATACTGTTGTACTTTAACATAGAGCTTAGGATGCGAATCCAATATAAAAAAAATAATGATTTACTAGAATAAAAGCGATGAAGAAATTAAGTACGAGTGAAAGTAATATTTATTGTTATGTAAGTAAGTATATGGGTTGATGTTTTTTTTGAATAAACAGTACTGGAATTAGCAGTATAGTATATTCCAAATTTCGAATTTCAACAGCTATTTAAGATTTAAGATTCAGGTTCCACTCCCCAAAGATTAATCTTTTTTTTCATCTATTCTATAAGAAAAACGTTAATTCGAAGGATCTTTAAAAACGTTAATTCGAAGGTTTGTTAAAAACTATGACAGTCCCTTTTTCGAAATTTAGAGACACATTTCTTGAGCGTAACTTTCATGACAGTCGCAGGAGACTTTAGAGTTGATTTTTTGCAATTTGAGTACAAACTAATGACGCTAGATACATGTAAAATATATTAACCTCATCTAAATTTCATCAAATATCTACATAATAGAGCCTATTACTTTCAGATTAAAGTATTTTGTTTAATGTTTAAAATACATTAGGAATCCTTACTCCATTGTAAAATATTATTCTGAATAATATTAAACGTTCTACATTTAATGCATTATTCCTAATATAAACATAATAACACTAAAATTCTGTAACTTTTTGGATGGCAAGAATGCTGGTATTCTTCTTCGCAATCAGCCAACCCATTTTTTTTGTTTTTCTCATCTAATGGATCGTTTCAGAAAAAAATCCCAAACACATAAAACAAGCGAGTGCATACATTTTGTATGCACAATTCGTGAATAAAATACAAATGAAAAGAAAGAGAGAGAGAGAGAGAGAGGGTCTTCATTAGACAAAAGCAAAAGAGAATTGCATAATGACAGGTAACAACAGTTGGCAGAAAACGTTTAGCGATTCGCAACGTTCTGCAAACGAACGCGATGCATCGTCGTAGATTTTTGATCTCGACAATGACATTCTGCGAACTTGTCGCACAGTGGCGTAGATCAGGGGGAAGAGAGTAATTATTCTATCGATATAAACGACGAAAATAAAAAACATGCTCAATGCATGTAGCATAAAAACAAGACATATTTAATGGGGCTAAACATTGCCTACTGCATGGGGAATATCGGGGGCTTCAGCTAATAAGAAGCAGTCAAAATTGACACAACGATGTTCCCCCACATTTATAAGGAAACTGTATGTGATGCATAACTTCCGCCATTGAATAACGTCAACAACTGTTAGGACAATACCTACAATTTCACATTGTCACAATATTGCATAATACCACTATACCGCCACCCAGACAAATATCATGATTCCAAGGTTGTTGCCTATCTTCAGTTTGCCGCAGAGCGTCGAGCCGTGTCTGATTATCAATCTGTATTTTGAACTCATACTAGTATCAATATTCAGCGTGCCACTGACGGTGGAGATCAATATGAGCGATGCATTGAACGCGTACAGTTGGTGGATATAAACACCCGGAAAGTTGATCTTATTAATTCAAGATTATCCTGTACCAGTCATATTATGATATTTCTGAATATGAATTCAATTGATACATAATCAAGATGATTATACGGGCTGTTTCAAATTCGACTCTCACCATTGGGATCTCGGAAACTATAGGGAATACGAAGATGGTTAAATTGGGGCAAAGTTGCGCATTTATATGCTCAACAATAAGCCGTTTAGAAAGTTTGGAAATTTCGAGTAGTTCCGGAGACATCCGGAAAAAACCGAATTTTCGGGAAATCATTTTATTTATTATTTTGTAACATGACGTTTCGTCTATGTGAAACTATCATGAACTTTATTTTTTCTTATGGGGGCCATATTGGCATTCCACAAATTTGAATAGCCCTTTTATTACCTTTTTAATGATGTATCATAAGCTAGCCTTGTTGACCTAAACATCCGAGAAATTGAATAAATTAATTTTCTAAAGGCTTTGATTTTTCCAATCGGTGATACGTAAATGACACTCTGTATTATTGTCAATTGCTGAGTCGTTTAAAATTGAGTTCTCCAAGGAAGAAAAACTAGATATGATAAAACTTCATTACAATAATGATAGGAACAGTGTTAATAAATACATTGGAAGTGTATCTTAAGATGTATCCCGAGAGACAACAACCACAATTAAATTTTTCCAAATTAATGGACAGAATTCGCGATCGGTTTGGCTCGTTTGAAAAACTTAAAATTAATTATACCTCATTAATAATGATTTCCTTAGTTTCTTCATCAATCCTGTCTCCAGATTTTTATTTGGGTTTTTTAAAGGAACCATGGTCAGCTAAATTTGTATCCAATAAGTTCTTCCAATGTATTCATAATGTTTTTATCATTCTTGTAATAAAGTTTTATCATATCTCGCTTTTCTTCATTTGATAACTCCATTTTCAACGTTTCAGCAATTGACAATAATACAGAGTGTCATTTACGTGTCACCGATTGGAAAAATCAAAGCCAACTACTTTATAAAAGTAATTTGTTCAATTTCTCGGATTTTTAGGACAATAAGATACATCATCAAAAAGGTAATAAAAAGGGCTATTGAAATTTGTGGAATGCCAATATGGCTCCCATAAGAAAAAATAAAGTTCATGATAGTTTCACATAGACGATTTTCGAAAAAATAGGTCTTTTCGAGAAAGAAACAATCTTGAATACGAACTTTCAAAGCATTACTTCCAAACAGATTTTTAGAAAAATTAGAAATTGTTCTTTTAGCTAGAATGTTTGGATGTGGAAAACGACTACATTTTTTTAAAGCTACATCACAAGACTCATCTTCACTGACAGTTACTGAATTCGAGTTATTTCAATTTTTGAAACCAAATTTTACTGTCCTGCTATCCTGCTATCTTCCAGTCAAGCCACTGAAATAATTTAAACTCGTTAGACCTTTTCTATGTCTTAGCTACATAGTCAGCAAAAAAAATGCTCAAAAATCTCTGGCAATTTTGTATTTTAGTCTATTACTAGAACTTTTATTATTTCGTGATTCTTCATGTATACAGCATGAATAGGACCATAGTCCGAAAAAAAGACAACCAAACGATGGTGAGGAAATAATGTTCGTCGCTTGGTACAACACCGGACATGGGTCTTTTAGTTAATTAGTAATCTCTATACAATACTGTATATTTGTAGTTATACTGTTTCTTTTCTCAAGACTCTCTCCCTTTTCCGTATACGACTACGCCACTGCGCTTAACATTGCCGCGGTGAAAGTCATTACCTTGGATTTTATACTTGGTATTGTAATCTTCCAACAAATGTCTACCGAGTACCGTTCTTTGGTTGGTTCGAGTCTCGAATAGAGAGAATGCACTAGAGAGGAGATAGGCATTAAAAAGAAGTACCTATCGTCTACCTATATAACTTGTAGCTAGATATTATATTTATTAAGTAATTCTGATTGATAGTAATAATAATAATAATAATAATAATAATAACAATAATAATAATAATACAACAGTGCCCATACTCTTTTTTACTCTTTCTGTTTTGGTATAAATATGGTTCACATAGTTACTTAGGAGGAAAAAGTGTGGATGATGATTAATTGATAGTTCTAGAGAGTTGTTTCGATTCATTTTTTTTCCATTATGGGAAAACGTGTTCGTACGTGAGAAATTCAACTGTTGAACTTGCTTCTTGGTTGGTTACCTCTATGAACCATGATAATCAAGAACAAGATGATCATTATAAAGAATGGCACTAAGTAATTAACGTATTTTATCGGATTTTTTCTTGTGGTGATTCTTTGAGACAGAGATTTTTAAAATGTTTTTAAAAGTTTCAACGGCTTCCAAATTGACACTTCACACTGCACACTAATGAACTTGACCTAGATCTCTCACAAGACTGATTTTATGCATCGATTGGAACCCCACCGATTTCGATATCGTTTTTGGTTCCACATATATTCGAGAGGATAATTCATCCGAAATTTTCATTGTCATTCATCTGACATTAAAGACTAAAGACCTTGAAATTTTAGATTGATAGATTGAAAAACCATCACCAAGCTGCATTAACAAAATTTCCTTCCCTTTAGACCGTTGAAAATTCCAGAAACTCTCTTTATTTTACTTACTTTTTTATTCTCTTGACTGATCTAAACTCTGAACCAAATTGTTTTTCTTGCACATAAACTTTGCACATGAAAATAGTAAAATTTGGCGACTGCGCTGCAGAACTCATCTATTGAAAATCAAACGATCGCTATAAAACACATGTAAAATGTTACTTTAAGGTAATATAAAAGGTTTTACCAGTCTGTTAACTTGAAATCGTAGGTATTTTAGAGAATGTAGAGAATGAAAGTTCTTGGGCTTATATTTCCAGAATTTGCTTGTGAACCTTGGAAAGCAAATCTATTTAGTTTGCATAGGGTGGTGAACCATTTTCGTTTAGTCTATTTATTACAAATAACAATTCTCAAAAGAGAATCCAAATATATGCTCGCTATTGATGTTATCAAAACAGGTTCAATGCATTAATATATGTTTAATTCAGTTTACCATTATATACTAAAAGGTGCTATAGGTCAGTAATACGTATTCATTTCAACATTGGCTAATTTAATTGGTGATTATAACGTTTACATATTCTATTGTTAAAATGATGTACATTTTACAATGTACCTACTGGATTAAATTCGAAACTTTTATGTTTAGTAATATTGTTGATAATTTATAATCAGCCTTGCATTGAGTCGAGCATAGTCAAGGAGAACCAATTTTGATGCTTCTTCTTTAATTTGAGTGACGACAGCTCAGAGATGATTTAATTTAAATTTTCTAGGATTTATCTAAATTATCCCTTCGAAAATGCCTTTCAAAGATCAAATTTTCATTTTTTTTGGAAAATTTCAAGTTTCTCAAACATGTGAATCTTGAAACATTTATATTTAGGTACCTGAAAATTTCTAAACAAATCTAACGATTTTGAAGATAGGGCTATGAGATGATTGAAAATTCACCGCACATTTATCTTGGAAACAGCTAGTTATATTTCTATTTTTTATATTCTTGACCGACTTCCCAAACGGTGGAGGTATACAATTCGACTGCATGTCTGCATGTAAATTTTATATAATTCAGTTGAATATCATTTCAAAAGCAATATATCTGTAGTGATTGTAAATAATCTTGATTTCTGTCTGTGATTTCATAAATAAACGATGATCTCTGCCTAATTAAGGCAAAGGGAAAGTCATTTGAGCAAGTTATGCAAATTTTATTTCCAACCTAACCTAACCGTGTCATATATAATACCAATATTTTTTCTTAATAATCATTAGTCTTTTTGACCGATGAACCAAACGGAGGAGGTATATAATTCGACCGGATGTTCACGCCTTTTGCATAGTAAACGTGCTCCGATTTTGATGAATTTCTTTCAGTTGAGAGAGACGTATTGAGAATTGGTCTAATAAAAAAAATCAATATCAGACATGCGTTTCCCCTTAAAAACCCCCAAATGGGAGGGTAGGGGCAATTTGTGCCGAAAATTGAAAATCCGAGACGGCAGATTCAAAGAAAATTCCATATCCGGAAACGTTTAAATTGGACATTTTAAAAAATAATCATAGACTAAAATATGTGTTTCAGCTATGTAGAAGGGGCAATTTTTTTCGAAAATCAAAAACTCGAAATGGCCAAATTAAAGGAGAGAACATAACCAGCAGCATTTGATCTGGACAGTGTTAAAAAAATCATAGGTTTCCGAGTTAGAGCAGTGGTAAACTCAAATATGTGTATTTCCGCGATGTTTTGAAATCTCTGTATAAGTATGAGTAACGCATTATCTTCTTTAGTGAACGTTGAATGATTTTGATGACTAATGTTATACTCAAAATTGTGAAATAAATATTTTTTACAAAAAATTGGACCGACTTTATTACTTGGTGCACTGAAAAATACAAAATAATATTAATTCTATTGGTGCTGGTACTTTTGATGTTGGTACCAAAAGTTTTCAATCTAACTACAACTCCACAACTTCAAAATTACCAGTACCAATAGAATTAATATTATTTTGTAACTATTAGAGACGGTCCAATTTTTTCTAAAAAATATTTATCCTATGATATAATTAATGACGAGCTCAATTCCTCTCCACTTCACACAAAAGGTACAGATCAAGGCAGGATCGATACTAACATTATGTTATTGTCTATAACTGACTTTTAAGTAATTTTATTTATCTGTATACTGGAAATGCAATTTTAACATTAATCTAACAACTTCACTTATTTTTTTTATCTGTATAATTTATAAATTTGTTGATCTAAGAAACAAGGCACACAAACATTCTCTCTTTCACGATTGCATTCAATTCAATAAAAATGTGAATCTACTCCACTTCATCTAAGGGAAGTTGTCGTAAAAGTGACAACATCGTTGGCACATATAGCGGCAACACTGCCGCGTACTGGATAGCAAAGTCAGCGGAGCGTTTCTTGACATGGTCACGGAACTGGTTTAGTAAATTAGAACCCGATGCCCCATCTCTGGCCATGTTGCGTGGTTCTCTTTTGCCGTCGAGTTATAGCTGCCTATATATATATAGTAATATAAAGTAACGCTGACTGACCACTCTCCTCTTCTTTTCTTGCGTTCTGGTTTTGTTGTAGTTGTATATAGTTATTTTGTTGGGTGCCCTGTTCTCTCGGTGTCCCGCTGGTCTTGTTTTCTATCTCGATACAGGCGCTCCAGGCGATCGCGTCCACTTCTTTTATAAAAGTTGTATGTACATACATGTATATATATATAGGTAGGTATAAATGGTATGTAGTATATAGTAGCCAGCGCTGCGGTCGCCATTTTGACGATCGGCGACTCGCGGCTGGACGTCTCTCGGTCGCCAGGTTGTTGTTTTTTCTTTCTCTTGTCTAATGAACACTCCAAGAACAACATAACGCATCGTGCCCCAGCTATGGGCAATCGATCGGTAATTATTTTGATATTGGGTGTGTCAGACCGATAATCCAACAGAAAAAGCATCATTTACAATATTATTTTCTTGTATAATAACGGGTCTTAACCCTGAAAAGCTAACATTGGCTGAGTGACCAGTGATGAGCCGGGCGCGCGTTCGTATCCCTAGCTGTCATTTTGCCGCGAGAGTACGACTTGAGCTATTTCCTGAGATTTATCTTGAGACATATTGTTGGTTCAGAATCCACATCAAACTGTGGCAACACTTTTAATTAGAGAGAAAGTAGAGCCAGAGAAGCATTGTAATCGCGTGTCCTGTTTGTTTCTAAATTTTATAGCAAATTTGGACACAAATGGTAAACTAAAATAATGAAGTTTGCTTCCGACAACCTCAATTTTGCTAAGAAATAAGAGTAAGATATGTTCCAGTCCACGGGAATGCCACAAAACTTGATTCAAGAAAGTATATTTTTAAGGCCACGAACGCCCTTTATCATATTGTCGTACTGCAAGCTTGACGGTACTTACCAGATGACTAGCCTAAGTGCCAAGCAGCGGGTGGCCTTTTACATGAAATCTAGAACGTTTGTTTGACTTTGATAGACGCCAAGTCTGAAGTTGGACACATCATAGTCTACGTTTTTATTGCTTATTTATCTAATTGGAAAGTACTCATTTGTCAATTAGAATGCGATCATTACAAGAGCGCTTTTGTCCACAAAAATAATTTTATCATTTCTCAATATATTTTTGTACTTCATCCAATTCTCGTTTCTCCTGCAAAATGCACAATTTTCCTTCTCCTGAATAAATATTAATCTATTTATGTCATGGTACAATAACATCTACAACAATTCCTAATATAAATTCTATCATTGCTCGAATCGAAGCATGAAATTATTATTTTCATAAATTTCCAAACCGCAAAGAGGCATTATCGATTTTACCTTTGTTCTTTCTCATTGCCATAAACTTTGCTAAACAAATTCTCCTCGCCGTCAGTTTTTTTCGCTAGATTTCTTTCATTTGCACGATGTAGAATTTTTAAATAAAATTCAGAATTTGTATTTATCTCGAATGAATATGTATAAGCTATTAATAGGAAATTCGTGCTTGGACGAAGTTTTTCCATTTGAAAATGACAATGAACAACTGTTCCTAATTTTAATAATAATTAGTTATGCGTCGATACTCTTTTTCTCTCAAAAGCAAAAGTAAGAGGGTTGGTTGGAAGACAATGAAAAAGTTTGATACATATTCATGTATGAAAATAAGTTTTCTTTTCAGCGTAATTGATGCGTGTGAAGTAAGTATGTATTCACCGTGTAAAATAATACGTTTTCAGTTGAATTTAGTTTTTTCCTGTACAATTTTCCAATTATTATTTGTTTACTTTTTATAGAAGAGAAAGTAGGCTCTCAAATTTTATCAGAATAGAAACAAAACTTATATTCATATACAACACATGTACCTATCACTTTTTTTGTTTTACTATCACATACCTATGCATGAAAACGGGCAACATGCAATATTTTAAAAAATTCCATGTAGAATAGATATTGAAAATTTTAAACATTTAAACTTATTGCAGAAAATGGGGTTTTACGCTGACTGTTTCAAATTTCGCGCGAAAACAGAGCTACACTTACGATGACGTCACTCAGGTTTGTTCGTCGCTTGGAGATAGTGTTCTCTGGTTCGTCGCTGGCTTTCATAAGTATTGCACTGTAATAAGTCATAAGGAGGAAATATGAATGACAGACATGAGTGACGTCATCGGAACTGTAGGTTCGTTTTCGCGCGAGAATTGAAATAGTAAGTTTAAAACCGTATTCTTTTGAAACAAATTGAAGTACTTTGATGATTTTTTATACGTTTGTGGTCTATTCTACAAGGGAATTCTATAACATGAAATCAAAATCATTATATTGCATGTTGCCTATTGTTTGTTTTACTGGAAGGGCTATTTGACGTTGGCAAAATTTTCTTTCGTGTTAAAGATTACCGCCTGCTTCGAAGAACTTGTTTCTGGGATTTTGATATAACTTGCTTTTGGAACCCTTGACCGTCATACTTTCAAGGCACATATCTGGAAAAAATAAATTTGCTCTATTGATGAATTATTATATCTTCTACCTGTTTTTTTCTAATCTGAGTAAATATTTTAAATAATATGGCTAATATTGTTTATGTCTGCATGCTGAGAGAATCTTATTTTTTGGTGAATAATATGGTCGATTTCAGAAGTTTTTGTTCTAGATCCAATCTTCAGAATGGGAATCTTCGACATATTACTACAATTGGGGTCTCTAGAAACGGAGTCCATCGTTTTTAGGAAAATGCCTGTTTGTACGCTTATAAACTATATTTAGTCTTGATTATTCCGAGAATACAAAGTGATTTTGACAACGCACTAATTGCATAAAAATTATCTCGAAAGATTTATATTATCAAAATATTGAACTATTATTAGAAAATGCTTGAAAGTTCGGAAAATCTTGACAATCATAACTGCATTATAACCAACGATAAAAATTGCAAAAAATGATTCTAATAGTACCAAAGCGATCTTTTGATCCCATTTATTGTTATGTGTACTCTATTTCAAAAAGAGACTGACTGATGAATTATGATAATGAAGAGATCTGTATTGTATAATGCCGTGTAATCGCCGGACTACAATAGAGATCCGTTCATTAGCATAATGTATTTCTTTATCTCTTTTTGAAATGGATTACGATTACACGGATACCTACTATCTATAAATTCGTTAACAATTTAAGAAAAAGCATAAAAGTATAAGATATAATACTTTTCTGCATAATTTTAGTAGTGATCGACTTTTTCATGTAGCTCCTTTTGCATAAAACATTAAACTTACACCGATTTTGATAATTCTTTTTTCTTTGGAAAGGAGAGAGTTGAGAAATGATTCCATTAAAAAAAATACGTCCAACTTCTCGATACCTCAGAATTCTGCCTTAGAAGGGGTGGGGGATTAAAAACATTTCGAAAATTGAAACATAATTTGTAGGAACTTTTAACTACAAAATTAATGCCTAATGGAACAAAGAAAGATGTGAAATAATTATTGATTTTATCAGTTGCTGCACTGAAAAATTCAATGATATTGGTGCTGGTACTTTTGAAGTTGGTGCCAAAAGAGGTCTATCTACCCAGAACTGCACCACTTCAAAAATAAAACTGAAACTAAAAACTAATAATGCCGTTCCTATTGTTTTTCAAAATGCTTGTTTATGTAAAATAAAAATTCATTCTTGGGAAGATTTTATCAAAAAGTTCAAAATAGCTTAAATGTATTTATTTTGAAGCGATGACATCTATACTGGAAAATTATTGATTCACTTTGGAATCAACGCTCCAGTGATTTGCTTAACAACGAATCCAAACTCTGGAAACAACGAAAGGACATACCCACAGTATAAGTATTAATAATAAACAATGCGTCCGTATTGCAGAGAGCACATCAACAATATATACCTAATACATATAAACAATTGTTACATCTCAGTGAGAAGGACAGATAGATGGCAAGAGAGTAATAAAATGCACCAGCAGCATATGCAATGCAATACCCTTCACCCCCCCTCCTCCTACTTGCCTCCCCTAACCGCGTAGGAATATCGCGATGATTGCATGACGAGCAACATCACGTCGATGTAGTCGGCAGTGTTGCACTTGAGTCAAGGTCAAAATGCAATTTAAATCCAACAGACACACACAATCATTTCATTCACTAACTAGTTTTTGCTATTAGATTAATATAGCGTTGAGAGAAAAGTGTATAAATCCAGGAAAATATCTCTGAGCTATTATGTTTTAAGTTAGCAGGCAAATATTATATCAAATAAATTTGGATTGATCCGGGTAAACATTGAAATTTTGAATGAATGAATTTTATATGATGACTAGACGGTGGCCCGCAACGTCGTCCGCGGAGAATTAGTGATATCCCTAGAAATGATATCCCTACAAATGATATATAAAATATATCCCAGATTAGGGTACTTCTAATGTATTAAGGTTTACAGTAAAACTAAACTTAATATCGGCTTCAAATGTGTAACTTGAGGACTATTGACTTCTTGAAATTCTGTTTCTATTATTTTTTATTATGAAAATGACAGGTATTAGGGACATTTCCCTTTGTGAGGCAGGTCGACCTTAAGATCTTTTGTACCTTCCGCCATTTTGTACTATTGTAGGTACAGTTATTTCTGGTTTTGAATCCAGCTTCTTGAAATAATTGATTAGTGCTTTTAGGTCCTCATAGGTGGGAAACGCCCTTCCTAGGACCGTTAGTCTTTTATGCGCTATGTTTTTGGATTCAGTTTGATTTACAGATTCTGCTGCTTCTGTGCAATATCTTCTTTTTTAGATGGGATAATGACCAGAAATGATTCCAACCAAGTTTCTTGGATCATTTATTTTTTGGAGAATTAGGTTATTTTCATTTGAGTATTGCTAATATATCAGACGTGGCCTGACTGGTTTGTTCTAGGTCGTACCAGTAAGCCTTTCTGAGCCTTTCCTTGCTAGAGGGTCAGCTTTTTCGTTTTGCCTTAAATGTTATTGTGCCCTGATATCCATATGAGGCAAACATTGTTACCTCTTTCCTGTTAAACAAGACCTTCATGACATTCCTTTACAAGTTTTGATGCAATCTGTTTCTAAATTCTCTTCTAATATTAATCCTTGTTAGTGTTCTACAAGTTCTTGAAAATTGTTTTTTTATTAATGTAATACTAATTCTTCCATAGAAAAGAAACTAAATGATTGAGCTTAGGGGATCGCACAGGCTGTGTTTATCTAATCGATCTATGAAGAAATCTCACTAACGTGCAAGGGAAACAGCCGTCGGCATTGGGCCACAAAGTGGCGGCGTCCTTTTGATGCTTATGTGCGAGCCATGGGGATCTCGAGAGCGGCCGCTGACAAAGAGTGTGATTCATATGCTCACTAGGATGCCGACAAAGGATTTCTAGAAAAGTCCAGTGGCGGCTGGTGAATCAAAGACCAGAGGCGGCTCGAAAGATCTGGAGTCTTTTGCCCTGCTTAAATTAACTGAATCATCATCACTGTATCAATTGTAGTGCAATTGTCTTTTCTTCGAGATATTTTCTTAGGAAATTTGGTAAACATTCACAAATTGAGGCTATCGGGTTTTGTTTCAATGCACACAGAGGTTATCTGACTGCACCCAATATGACAAGGAGCTCACAAAACTCGATTCGAATTCGTTTCCATTATTCGACTCCAACTCCTGAACAAGTCGATGGAAAACAAAATCGAGACACGCTTTGTAGAATGAATTGTCTTTGCACGCTGCTATTTTCGGATATTATGCATCCTTATTTCACTCTCTCTTTTCAAGCTGTTGGTCATCATTTTGACAGTGGATTTATCGATATTATCGCCGAGTTTTGCATTATCTAAGACATCCATTTTTGTAAGTAGGCATGTAATAGCATTTTTGGTTTGGTGCATGATTATGATACGAAAAACTTTTGCAAGGCAGGTAAATGGACTGGAAAATAGCTTCAACGCTTTGGAGACTGCATAATATACATTTATAGTGGGCATTCTGTTATTTATGTTTCAGGATTTTTATCATGGTAAACTCATAAGATGAACAACGGGTTTTCCACTATATAATGTAGGTATAATTCAAATAGTTAATGGAGTGTAACGTCCACTTCCAATAAAGGTTTATTAAATACTATAATATTCCATTTATTGGAATAATATACCAGTATCATTAAAAGTAATGTGCAATTTGGAAGGTGCAGAAAGATATTGCTAAATTTTTTATCTGGTGCAAGAATATGGAGCTAAGTAAAAAAATATTTATAAATATTACTTTTATTAGGCAAGAATATTTATTAATGGCGTTTGACATATAAGTTGACATAAATAATCAACAAATCTACCTTGATCGTGTAGATTAGAACTTTGAGAGTTAGAAGGGAAGTGATTCCTGACCTTGAGTAGTTCCAGTGACCGACCCATAACTATTGTACCAAATAAAATATAATTTGTTAATAAATGCATGTGACTGTAAAAAAAATTATATTATGTTCTCTTGAATCATATTTTTTTATTTCTAGGTACTAATTTTGAAACTTGAAAGTTTTGAACGGATATTGGATATTAAAATCGTAAGAAAATATCATCTACAAGGTGTAATTTTGTTCTGTAATCGGAAGATGGATAAAAATATCAAAAATATGTTTTCACTAACTTTATCTGAATTTTTATGTTCTATAATCCAAAAATATTATCAGTTGTACCAGATGCGCCCAAATAGTCGGAGTTGCACTCAACTTTATTTTTACTTATGGAACATTTATGTATATTTTTATTAATTAATTAAATTCTCCATAAAATGTTAGTGCCAGTTGTATAAAAAAAACTTTATGACTAATGTTAATAGTTTTCGAGATATAAATGTTTTTCTAAAAATTTTGACCGATCAAAGGCACTTTATAAAAATTAATATCTCAGAAAATGTAAAAGAGCAGAGAATGAAATCTTTGTCAGAGTCGCACATAATATTGGAAATTATTATGAATTGATTAAATTCCCTTTATATTATACGAGGCGTGAGCAACAAATAATGTCCTGAAAGGTTCAAAAAAGTTGAGAAAGTCTTTTTTTAATGGATTGCAAGGATTCCTATAAAAAATATTGTTGGTAGATCACATGTGGAATTTTTTTCTCTTTCCAGAGAGACAATACAAAATATAGGAATTCATTTTAAAAAAATACTTTTTCAACCTTTCAAAGTAACAGAATATTAATATAAACTCCTTTCAGGGTTTAATGACAGATTAGATTTTTTATTTGGAAAAGATCAGAGCTTGAAACCTCAGCTCTTACTCAGTTTATTCCATTGTCTGTCATTGAGTAGGTAATAAACAAAAACATTTCAGACAGCATCATAATACATTGATTCTTATATTTTTCTTCCAATTTAACAAAGTCTAATTTATTTTGAAAGATTGCATCACATTTAGTGTGAAGTGTAGTTATTAAGTAAATTGGATATTAGAGATACTACTTCTTACTTCTAGGATACACATAAGTACACATAAGTTCATTAAGTTGAAGACATGACTCAGAGCATGCGTAGAGTTATTTGAAAGAATGAGCAGCTTTGTAAATTGTAGATTTAAGGGATTTTCATTGCACTGCGACCTTGAGGTTTATTATGCCCCCCATCAGAGCTGTTCTCGCCATTACGTAAACTACAGCCGGCCCTCCAGTTCCAGGGTTTTCCAGGGCATTCTCATTTCTGCATGTTTCTTGTCCAAAGCATTATTTGTGTTGGCTAGCAATGGCGAAGCATTCCGTCTTTAGGTGATCCGGAGTTTCCTCCTCCTCCCCCACAGAATCTGCACTCGTTGTTCTCGGCTAGACCCATTCTCGTTAGGTACTTTCCCTGAGGCGACAGTGCCCTGTAAGAAAACCAGGGAGGAGTAGCATACTCTTGCTAAGACCCAGATACTTCTTAGATCTTGCAGTATCAAATCTTCCAAAAACCTTTTTGGAATGATTCAACTCAGGGAGATTCCGCCAGATTGTTCCTCTTTCGGTTTTATCCTCCTGAATCTCTTTCTTGTAGGCACATTTACCTGTACCACAGAAAGTTTCTGGGCAAATGAATTGAGCTATTTTACGCACTAGTGTGATAATGAGCCCTTTTTTTCTAAGCCATTGCGCGAAAAGTGAATCAAAATTCTAAATTGGCATTGGAATTGTTATCATAATTAAAGGTAGTATGAAAAAAAATCTTACTCTCCTCCAATGACGCCCACTTGAACGTGTACGCCTATGCATCGAGATGCGATTAGTTTCGTTTTTTGTTATGGTATTACATCGCGGTTATAAGCGCATTCCTCTACACCTAGTTTTCTCACAACTTTTCCCATCATTACTGGCATTCATGCGTGTTTGCCTCCATAATAAAAAAATACACCAATATATAATATAATATAAAATAATATTCTGCACAATAGTGGGTATGTATATTAGTTAGTTGTAGAAGTATATAATTTTAGCGAATGTAATGTGATTATTCACATCAGATGGATTTGAGGTAATTGAGTGATTTAGTATAATAGTTGCAGTAGAAACAAATTTCGACATTGTTTGGAATATTCGTCATTTTTTGGTTGTTAGATTGCACAATATTAAGTATTGTTGGTGGCATGCAAGAAAGAGATACGATTTAATTAGCTTGTTACCTTGGGAAAGATCCGAAAAGTTTCTTACTTAATACCCAGGTCATTTTATGATTTCATAAAAAAAAATATTTTTGAAACGGCAATTAGGTCGACTGTTTGTATGTTTATTTATAGATGTTCGCGCCTTATAAATAGTAAACGTCCTTCGTTTTTCATGATTCTTTTTTTTTTGATAGAAGACTATTGAGAATTTCTTCCACGAAAAAAATCGACATTCAACGTGTCCTTCCCCTCAAAAACCTTCCCCAAAGGAGTGGAGGGAGTAATTTTCTTCGAAAATCAAAAATTTTAGACGACAAAATTAAAGAAGAGACCATATCCGGCAACGTTTAAATTGGACATGAAAGTTACAGCAGTGCTAAAGTCTTAAATATTTGTTTCAATGCTAACTGGTCGGGCAATTTTTTTGAAAATTGTAAATATGAAACGGCCAAATTAAAAAAGAGATTACATGTAGCAACATTTAATTTAGACATTTTTCAAAAAAATGTACGGTTTCCAAGTTACAGCAGCGGTAAAGTCTGAAAATGTGTATTTCCGCGATGTTTTGGAATTTGTGAATAAGTATAAGCAACGTTCTCTGGTGAATTCTTATTGTGAAATAAATACTTTTTTACAAAAAATTAGACCGCTTTATTGGTTGTTGCACTGAAAAATACAAAATAATATCAATTTTATTGGTTCTGGGACTTTTGAAGTTGTTGCCAGAAGTTTTCAATCTAGCAACAACTGCACAACTTCAAAATTACCAGTGCCAATAGATTTAATGTTATTTGGTATTTTCAGTGCAACATAAAATATAGTCGGTGCATTTTTTTGTGAAAAATAGTTATTTATAGAAAGAAAGCTCTTTTGAAGGTAATTTTTTCCTATGTACCTGATAAAATATCTGTCAATATGTCAGCCTTAAGGAATTTTAATTTAATCGATTCATCATTTAAGTCTACAAACATGACAAGGGTCATTAATCCCGAGAGCGGCCGCTGACAAAGAGTGTGTCGCATGTGCTTACTAGGATGCCGACAAAGGATTTCGAGAAAATTCCAGAGGCGGCTGGAATGATCTAAGGACGCGGCGACAGATCTGGAGAGTCTATTTCGGGTATATATTTGGGACAATTAAAAAGATAATCAGCTGATTCTAACCTTAATACAACTGGCAACTTGAATTAATAACTTTATTTGTTTTTGTGCGGTTGTTGTTGTATTTAAAATTTTAATTTTATTATTTATTTTGTAGCTTTAAAGCATAATATACAGCTTTCTAAAGATAATCCTCTTACCCTTTGAAATGACAAGCTAGCTGTAATAAATAGTTTTCATCTAATATCTATATCGAAGTAAATCTTTTACGAACATATTCTCAGCAATATGGACACCCTCTGGTGCATTTAGGTAAGTATATAGAAAAGCAATATCAAATATCTCTTAACTAGGTATGTGCGGTAGTATCATTAGTGATGCGTGAAGAGAAGCCAAACTAGAGTAATATGTAGAAAACGTCAGTACTTAGGAGGCCCTACATTATATAATAATATAATAAGATGACAAATTATCAATCAACCAAAGTAATCGAGATGCACACGTTAAGGTTGTTGTTGTTTTTTTTGCTTTCTTATCGACATACCTCGGCTGTGTAATAAACGCTATAAATAACCTGTTCATATACTTTAATTAAAGGGCCAACAACCAAAAACAAGATGATCAACCCGAAAAGTCGTTACGCCATGTTGGACACACACACTCTGCTCACTCACGAGTTGCGAATTAAGCAGTTAAATGAAAATGACAGGCGGCGGTATTTAGGTATATATATATATATATATATATATATACAGATTATGTACACAAAACCATGACCTACCTCGATTTTCAAAGTGGTGAGCATGGCTCTCCCGGAAATTGCAAATGATGACGCAAGTATACGTAGGTTGAAGAAGAGGAGGTACATACATGTTGATGGTTGGTCACACTGAAGCGTGGCGCAAAAGCAGGGGAAAGGAGAAGGAAAATTGCACACCACACGAGGGGAGGTCGCGGAGGGTAATAAGAGCGAAGGGGAGATAGATAGAGAAAGAGAGAGAGAGAGTGAGATAGGAAAGAACTCTCGCAAGTTGGGGTAGGTCTTGTGTGTAGGTAGACTTCGTCCCCGTTAAACTGGGTCAACGTTAAAAATAAACCCTCTTCGCTTCCTGTGAGCGTCTTTGTCTTTCACAGCCAGCACAGCAGTATTACGACGACAATTATTGCTACTACACGTCGTCGACTACTTGCCAACGATCGCTGCATTGGATTTGGGAGAGAGACAGATCGAGGGCGGATAGGTATAAGGGTAGGTAGGATTGAAATGTGGAGGATTTTCCATGTTGTTGTCTTCTGTGCCGTAAATGTGAAGACAGCGAGTTCTCTTATCGATTTTGGTTGCATTTTTGTAAGTTTCCATTATTGTTTGTTCTATTGAGGCATATTAGAAGCTTAATGATGATTCAAGTTGGGATATAAATTCCTAATATATCTAATTAGAAGGAATTTGACTTATAAATATACAGATGAAGCTAGAACCCTCGAGATGTATTTACATTTGTTTTCAGCAATATTTCAAACATGTCCAATGTAGCATGTAAGAGTAAAGTCATTACAGTCACTTGAAGTAATGGAACAGTAAGAAAAATAACCTGATGCTTGTAGGTTTATCTCAAGAGTGTATTAAAGACATTGGTATGTGCACAATGCACAAAATCCAACCATGGAAGATACAAGACGATAAAAACATTAGAATAATTAATGCTTCAGAAATAAATGTAAGAGCAAAAGGGAAAGATTCTGTAAAAATTGATTCTCTACTATAAACTTTAAAATACAATCATCTTCCTAGAAACCATTGTATTTGGCTCTTTGAAATGTGAAGATATGTCAAAAATTCGAGACCCTGTATTCAGGTTGATTTCGTAAGAAAATTACGCCAAAAGTCAGCAGTTTTTTGACCGACTTCGCATGCAGAGGTTGTTAAAATTTGATTGGTAGTCTGCTTTGATTTTGATTACTCTTTTTTCACATGAAAGAGGAACACTGGGAGATTGAACAAATTTAAATTTAGTCATGGATTAAAGAAAAGATTATTTCCGTCAATATTTATATTCTGAGTAAGAGCACTAAGATTGTGTAAAAGATTGTCTCAACTTGCCAGCATCAACAGAATGGAGAAGTTTCATGATGTTGGTCATATTACATTCAACGAAATGATTTTTAAATATAGACCAAAACTAATCAATTAGTGAAAAAAAATTTGAAATCCATCAATAAATGACTAAGAAAAAGATTATTGAAGTATAGGTATTTTACTACGGAACGTTTCGCCCGTGACGTCATCTGACCTACCGAGATCGCAGTACCACGGAGTTGCGCCAGTCTCTTGCGTTTGTGTTTATTTAAGTAAATTCGTTCGTTTCTTTTTTATTTTATTTATGAGTGTAGTTTTTAGTTCACTATAATAGAAGAAGGCTACGTCAAAGGACAAAATGATAATTTGCCTAATATTGATAGTTACACAATGATGGACTTTTTTCTTCAAATCCGTGTTATGTTCGTACTGAAATAAAAGGAGTTAAACTTTTTAAGTAAGCATATACATACTTTTAGGTTCATTTCATCAGCCACATGGTCTAACTTCTGTGATTTCTATATAAAAAACGTTTCATAAACATATCGTCATTTTTACAATACATTCGTCTATTACCCGCCGTGTACGGGCAAGATGTATTGATATCAAAGTCTATCTAAGATGCTTTGATAGACTTTGTTGATATGTTCTCAGGAAGTGAAACATGAGGGCTCTAAAAGCAAATTTAAATACAGAATTTGACCTGAAGATAATGGTGGAAAGTTTAGTCAATCAAATCAAATCACGCTTCATTAGTTAGCACCACTTTTTCCTTGTTATTATATTATTTGGTACACGAAAAAACAATTTATTGGGATTTTTTAACTGTCGTGCTTTTACACATGGCAGCAATATAATATTTGTAGAATTTTGTTTAAGATTCAGCCATCGTGTAATAACTAAAATAAAACTTGAGTGACTACACAATTAATAAATCTGTACGTACTCGGCGAATACGCGCCGCATCTTTTAGGTCAAATGACGTCACACGATAGAGCGCATCGAGTAATGAAATTATTTTTGCAAGGGTAACTCAAAGTCCCATAACTTTTTCATTTTTAAAGATATTTTATGAATTCTTTCACATTTCTGTTTCATTTTGCTTAAATTTTTATAATCAATCGATAAGAAAAAAATGGAAACTTCCTCATTGATTTTATGTTCAGTGATCCAACTAATAGATAGAGCCTAGTTTGTGTTCAAAAATATTTAAGACTAAAGAAATACATTATATAACACCTAGAATTATCTTGATGGAATTTACGCAATGACCACTATTTTTTTTGATTTTTTTCAAGTTTCTTATTCATTAACGAAATCAATCTAGATCCTTAGGTACTTGTCTGATTTTCGATTAATAAAAATAACACCTGCTCAGATTATGACTAAAGCTGGAAATTTCATAAAAGAAGCTTGTGAATCTGACAAAAATAATCTTACAAATTGACCGATTCCGAAAGGAATCTTTATACCTACCAAGTTTCATGGAAATCGGTTCAACAGTTTTTGCGTGACTAGCGCCCGTCGGCACAGACTAACAAATTGACACACATTCTACAAATTATTCTTCGAATTCATTTTTCATCAAAAATGTAATATAAAAAATAATTTGAGAGAATATTCCATGACATCTCAACGATCTATTTTTGAGTACCTACCCATAGATGAATTGAATAGAAATAAATGAAGTAAAGATTTCAATGGAAAACAGAAATGTGAAAAAGTGATATTTTTTTCTACATGAAAGTTTGCACTCTACAAGTTGTCTATATGGGTATATAATTTGAAATAAAAGGAAAACAATTGCATATTATTAAAAATGTGTATTTTGATTGTTTCACACATTACTAATAATTAACACAAAAAATATTAAAATCTCTATTTTATATATCCTGAATCCATAAGTATTTCTTTCTGATGATGCTTCTCAAGATGACTCATCGAAAGCAAGGGAGCTTGGGAAGTATATGTTAATTAGATGATCCGTTTTCCGGTTTCGTGTGCATGGCCTCAAATGTGTGTATATATAATATGTTTCCAAGAATAGTTGAGAATATTCTGGGTATTTATTTCTGTAAACTATGTGATGGGCCCAAAAATTTTCTTATAAGCCATGATGATTGACGAACCAAGAACCATAAATCCAAGACGAGGAAGAAGAAGACTACCAAATCATCGTCGTCGTTGTTCTGACCTTGTCTCGGCTTCGGTATCTACTTCCGCCTGTTACGATTCGTTAGTTTAGACCAAGGGCAGATTTGTTTTATCAGAAATGATATTTTTTATAAATTTATTGACAGTATTTTCGGTTAAGAAGATAGAAAGTCAAATTTTATTCACTTCATAAGTTTGGAAGCTAGTCGACGAACCCCGAACGGAGGAGGTATACAATTTGACTGCCTGCTTTTTTTTGGAGGGTGGAGGTTGCGAATTTTCTCGAAAATCGAAAATCTGAGGTGTATAATTAAAGATAGGACAATATCCGGAAACGTTTAAATTGAACATTTTTTCAAAAGTGTTACGGTTTTCGAGATAGAGGCATGTTAGTTTCTCATTTTTGCTATGTAGAGAGGGAGATTTCTTTCGATACTACATGGAAGACATAATTATTTGTAGCAACATTTATAATGAACATTTTGAGTTACAGTTTTCGAGTTAAATCGGTGTTAACATGGTAACATATAAAATTCTTAAGCGTATTTCCGCAGCGATGCTTTGAGATCTCAATAAAAACAACTACAAGCGAATATACTTGGGTAATAGGATAAGTACTATTTTCATTGGTATTAGTGAACGTTCAACTATTTTCGTGACTAATGTTACACTCAAAAGTGTGAAATTAATATTTTTTACAAAAAATTTGACCGATGTTATTAGTTGGTGCACTGAAAAATATAAAATAATATTAATTCTATTGGTGCTGGTACTTGTGAAGTTGGTGCCAAAAGCTATCAATCTAACTGCAACTGCACAACTTCAAAAGTACTATCACCAATAGAAGTAATATTATTTTATATTTTTCAGTGCACCAACTAATAACGTCGGTCCAATTTTTTGTAAAAAATATTTATAATTAAATAAAAAGTTGAACAGTTTAAAGTTTGATATGAAGTAATAAGAGATGAATGGGAATATCAAACTAGCATAAAATTATAGCAAACCTGTCTCTAGAGTACCGAAAATAGAGTGTAAAGAAATTGGGTATATTCTCAAAATAAGTACTTAGTTACTTAGTAGAAAAGTCTAGGCATAAAATTTATCTGACTTGGATTTACAACTTTCATTAGATTTTCTTTTGTAAAATTAATCGAAAATAAATTGTTGGTACCCAATAGAAAGGTAAATTTTATAGAATAGATAAAATAAGGATCACCAGAAAAGCGCCTTAAAAATGGCAAATCCAATTTCTGGAACTTTCCAAGTAACAAAAGGTCTTCCACAAGGGTGCATTCTGCCACCTTCACTGCTGAAGCTTTTATATTAGTGAAGGGTTGAAAGAATGACAGGCTAAGTGTAGGAACATGGGAATTTTTATTCATAGTCAGCATGTAGCAAACTATCATAGAAGCCATAGAAAAAAAAAGTATTGTATGGTACGGAGAAGAATGCAACAAACAGAAGAAACTAAAGAGCGTTACAGGTCCAACAGTAAGATGCAAAAAGAGATGAGAATCTGTGCAAAATTGGAATGAGGGAGTAAAAGAAGGTATGAAAAGGAGGAAAATGGAACTTCTTTCATCTTCATGGATGGCAAAATAAAAACGGTGGCGCGTGGGATGCGAGAACCGGGCTATGTAGCTGTAATAAATAATCTCGCTTATACATAAGTTTATAAAATAATTTCATAATAATTCATATTCTGGATTTCTATAATTTCCATCCTTTGGTATTTGTATTTTTTAATCAGAAAAAATATTTACAATTTATGAGGCTGTATGAAATATTTTTTTCTGCTCATTTCTACCTGATTTCTTGATTGATCAATATTTCATATAATTATATGAGCGATTATTGATAAATTTACATAATTATGCATGAAGATTTACAATCGGCATAATATTAAGGTACATGAGTCTAGGTCTACAGACATTGTTTCAGGAAAAATGCCAAACGCGAGATTTTGCATAAAATTTCATTGGCAACAATCTGCAATATGGCCAATAAAATCTATAACAACAATATTGACAATGAAGTTGATTAGTCAATAGCTGGCTTCAATTTGTAAATAAAGATTACGCAAGGTTTATTGCTCGTCTTGGGGGTCTTGATACAACAGTTATAGCTAGAAGTCATATATCGATATAACTTTTTTTAATGAACTTTATCAAATGACCACACTCTATATTTTATCAAATCCATTACAGCTTATAACCCGCGTGACCAAAATCTGTATACGATTTTGATTTTGAACCAAATTTGGTCAGGACACTTTCTATCATGCTCACAAATTCCATTATATCCCGTTAAATAAATTTCAAATAAAAAAATGATAATTTTCAAGTCTAGTCTCTTATTGATATTTAACATCATGCCGTTGAATTTCTCTCCTATTTGGAGGTGTGGAACGATCGATAAAAAAAGTAGTTAGGCAGTCTCAGTCAGGACTGCCCAAGGGAAGTGAAACTTCTATAATTATTTTTTATAGATTCTTTATAGAAAAACTATTTATTGGTATGTCATTTATTTGTATATTTGACAAATGTATCTATGAATTATTGGTAGCATTTTTTTAAATGGGATCTGCTTCATAATTTCTTTCAAGAATCACATTATGAAGAAAAACCATCAAGTATTGATGTTATTTTAGTTTCTACTCCTGACTTAGCACTATGAAAGCTTTTCTGTTTGTCGATAGATCATTCTAATCTAAATTCATGAATTTTGCCCTGACGAAGAGAATAAACATTCTCGAAAGCTCGTTATTTTTTTATTAAATGACTGCATCCCCATCTGTTTGTTATTTCGGAATAGAAACTTTTTGTTGAGTTCACATATGCAGTTATTTGCACGTCAACCAAACTGAAACAAGTATTTTTAGAATTTTTATCAGTATGTTTATTTTAATTTTATCGGGGGTCGTCCACTGACATCAAAGACACTTCAAAGAAAGTTACAGGCTACTTTTTTTCATCTGACCCGTGTCATTCCAACTAAGATATAACCACCTTAGTCAGTGCGTGCTTAAGGTCATTTTAATTTCATACTAGAGCGCAAAGTAATTATAAACTAATAATATTGGTTATAGTTATCGTCAAGGCTACGGATATCGAGTACTTCCATGCACTTCGAAGGCATGTATTACAAAATACCTATATTATTTTCGTACATCTCGTACAAGATCTGTATGTTGTACCTATAGCGTCCCTTAAGAAGTGTTACATAAAAAATACCTAAATCCATGTGGGATGATTAAGAACTCCTTCAGATAATTTAATGACAGCTGAGCTTTTTTTTTAGTCTCCATCAGTTTCACGAATTCTTGTAATTAACCTGTCCGCTGGCCACGCGCCAACGGATTTTTTTTGCTTGGTATGGCTCTCGAACTAAATATATTTCAGCATTTTTGTATTTCATCGCATGGTTGATCTCTGTGAGTTGCATGGCTAATTATTTTATTGTCAGAATGACCTCGAGGGGCAATAGTACCTACCTACTGCTTACTTTTCGCTTTCGATAAATTGTTTGAACGTCCCGGTAGCATTGAGAGAACACGGAATAATTGTTTTCCTTGATATCTTTTTTTTTCTATTTAATTCCTCATTGTTTGTGGTTCTGATTACTTTCGAGATAATAGGTTTAGATTTTTTTATCTATTGCTCCAATAGAAAACTGGAACCTGACAAAAGTATTCCTCTATAATATAGTCTATGATTCATTTGTATCATTAGTTAGTTATGGATGTTATCTTGATTTTTCTAGTATTTTGAAATTATTTGTAAGTTTAGTGACACAACGAGTAAACCTTGCAAAGTATATTTGATTGAATTTAAAATTAATTCTAAAATATTCTAATGAAAATCGAGCAACCAAAATTCGAGACAATAAAAAATCTATGCTTCGTTGATTCATAGATTCAAGATGAAAACATCGACTCCCTCAAAAAAAGTAATTAAACATATTGACTGTTTTTTTTCATGTAACCCACAAGGACTGCTAAGGGATGGCATCATATTGAAAGTTTCAAAAATAAATCAGGCTCTACCCTTCGAAAATATTCTTGATATGGTCAAGAAAATTTGAAATCTTATTTCTTAAAAATGTCTTTAATGGTTTTGTACTTAGGCTTTAGGAAGGTCGAAAATTGATTTTAATACATCTAGGAAACAGCTCTATATAATTTGACATTAGACATTATATATATATATATATATATATATATATATATATATATATATATATATATATATATATATTGATTTTGTATTCTTGACTGGATTTATAATAAATAAAAAGATGTTCTTGGGGATGCAGTCATATATTCAATAAAATTCTTTGACTGAAGCCGAGCTTTCGAGAATGTTTATTCTCTTCTTCAGGGCAAACTACAAATCGTTACAAAATTATTTCAACAACAAATTAATAGTATTATAAAAATACTTACAATCGTGAATTTATAATAAATTAACCAAAAACAGGAAAGATTTCATATTCATCAATTACAAATGTCATTATTTATATTTGTCATGGTAACACAATAAGTAAAAAAGTATCTAGATTTTGTTGATACAAATGAATATTACTGAATGATCTTTATATGTTTGTGGCTATTTGAACAAGGAGCACAATTAAATTAAAATTATTATTAAGGAAGATACAGGTTCAGTTTAAAAAAAAAAATGTAATTTAAGAATATTGCATAAATACTTATATATATATACCCATACATAGACTAAATTACGTTTAATCTAGGCTTGAACTGACAGTTAGAAGAAAAAGATACATAATATTTAAAACTTCTATATAAGTGTAATCATATTCTCTCACAATACGAAACATATAAACATGATTATTCTGAAAGTGCACTGATACTTATTCACTCAAAAAAGGCCGATTTCTCTCACTAATCAACCTCTAAATTTTTGGGTGAAATAGATGTTTTGAAATCCTAAAACACTTTTTAATGTTCTTTCAAATATTCATAAATATTCAAAATAATATATAAAATCATATTCTCTCACAATACGACATAAGAATGAAACATTTTGAAAATCATTCACTTTTCCAGAAAACAAGCTGATATCTCTCACTAATCAGCATGCATATTTTCGAAAACATTAAATGTTATGAAAATCTTTCATAAATAGATATACATTTAATCTCAAATAAACATATAATGAATTTTAAGAGAATAATTATCTTTGATCAACTAAATTTCTCTCACTAATAAGTTGATCTAAATATTTCTATTGTTTATTGAAAACTAAGATTCTAAAGTTAATTACTATAAAATCAGTTAAGACCAGTCCTTCGTCTATATATAAGTACATATATCCCATACACATAAATCAATTTATAACCAATATACATATATACACATACATACATAAATACATATATAAACAAAAAATAAATATTACATGTCAAGTATAGGTACATATTACATACCTAACTATACATAAATATTTATATATATTAATTTTGAGATACATCTGGAGAAAAATTATTATAATTATCATTATATAATTTTAGAATATAAGAATAAATGGAACTAAGTCCCTTTATATCTGAGCGTTTATTCATAGTGTTATTATGTTTCTTAATATTCACCATTTCTAAGAAACCACGTTTAAAATAATTTTTCTCAGAACATAGTGCAATAGTATTATCAAAATCAATACTATGTTTCTTACTGATAGCATGTTCTGTCAAGGCACAAGATTTTTTATTTCGTCTAATATCACTTTTATGAGATGTAATCCTTCCCGAAATATTTCTGGAAGTTTGACCAATATATGATAATTCACAGTCTAGGCAATTTACTTTATATACTACTCCAGATTTTTCTGTTATTTTTAAAGGAGTCTTTAATTTAGAAAATAAACTAGATACTGTTTTTACATTCTTTCTCGAAATTATAACATTATACCCCTTAAAAATATTAACAAGTTTACTAGTGAGTTCATTGATGTAATGTAGAGATCTATAGATAGGTAAAATATTATTTGCATTAGAAATATTATTAGGATTTGGTGCGTTATTGGGAACTATTTCATTAATTTCAAGATTAAGTGTAGGATGCATCAAACATTTGTTTATCAATTTTAGAGGAAAAGAATTTTCTAGTAACATTTGTTTTAATTTATTTAAACTTTCATTTCTATATAAATTATGTGAAAGTTTGATAGCTCTACTTTTTAATGCCATAATTAAGTTAATTTTCATTTTTTGTGGATGATAGGAGAAAAAATTTATGTATCTATTACTGCATATAGGCTTTCTGTACCATTTTGTACGTAATATACCTGCATTATCTCTACATACCATCATATCTAAAAAAGGAAGACATTGTTCACTTTCTAGTTCAACTGTAAACTGAAGATGTTCATTATAAGTATTAAAAATATTTAATGTTTCATCAACTTTATTTGAGGGTAAAGCCAATATTAGATCATCAACATATCGTTTGATAAATGGAATTGGGAAAGAAATTTTCGTTTTTGAAACTTGTATCAATTCATCTAGGACATAATTTACTAAAATAGGTGATATGGTTGAACCCAATGGAGTGCCAAAAATTTGTTTATAATATTCGTCATTGAAAATAAAAAAATTTGAATCAAAAATGAATTTAAGGATCAATTCAAAGGTTTCAAAATTCAATGAGCAAAAATGTTTAATTTGGTTCCATTTACGACTGAGACAATCCAAAATAACAGGGAAAGGTAAATTTGTAAAGAGGGAAACAACATCAAAACTGACAATTATATAATCTACTGGAATTTGATATTCATTTATGAAATTACTAAATTGAAAAGAATCTTTTATGTAGTAATCATTATTGGTATTCTTTTCAATTTAGTAATTTCATAAATGAATATCAAATTCCAGTAGATTATATAATTGTCAGTTTTGATGTTGTTTCCCTCTTTACAAATTTACCTTTCCCTGTTATTTTGGATTGTCTCAGTCGTAAATGGAACCAAATTAAACATTTTTGCTCATTGAATTTTGAAACCTTTGAATTGATCCTTAAATTCATTTTTGATTCAAATTTTTTTATTTTCAATGACGAATATTATAAACAAATTTTTGGCACTCCAATGGGTTCAACCATATCACCTATTTTAGTAAATTATGTCCTAGATGAATTGATACAAGTTTCAAAAACGAAAATTTCTTTCCCAATTCCATTTATCAAACGATATGTTGATGATCTAATATTGGCTTTACCCTCAAATAAAGTTGATGAAACATTAAATATTTTTAATACTTATAATGAACATCTTCAGTTTACAGTTGAACTAGAAAGTGAACAATGTCTTCCTTTTTTAGATATGATGGTATGTAGAGATAATGCAGGTATATTACGTACAAAATGGTACAGAAAGCCTATATGCAGTAATAGATACATAAATTTTTTCTCCTATCATCCACAAAAAATGAAAATTAACTTAATTATGGCATTAAAAAGTAGAGCTATCAAACTTTCACATAATTTATATAGAAATGAAAGTTTAAATAAATTAAAACAAATGTTACTAGAAAATTCTTTTCCTCTAAAATTGATAAACAAATGTTTGATGCATCCTACACTTAATCTTGAAATTAATGAAATAGTTCCCAATAACGCACCAAATCCTAATAATATTTCTAATGCAAATAATATTTTACCTATCTATAGATCTCTACATTACATCAATGAACTCACTAGTAAACTTGTTAATATTTTTAAGGGGTATAATGTTATAATTTCGAGAAAGAATGTAAAAACAGTATCTAGTTTATTTTCTAAATTAAAGACTCCTTTAAAAATAACAGAAAAATCTGGAGTAGTATATAAAGTAAATTGCCTAGACTGTGAATTACCATATATTGGTCAAACTTCCAGAAATATTTCGGGAAGGATTACATCTCATAAAAGTGATATTAGACGAAATAAAAAATCTTGTGCCTTGACAGAACATGCTATCAGTAAGAAACATAGTATTGATTTTGATAATACTATTGCACTATGTTCTGAGAAAAATTATTTTAAACGTGGTTTCTTAGAAATGGTGAATATTAAGAAACATAATAACACTATGAATAAACGCTCAGATATAAAGGGACTTAGTTCCATTTATTCTTATATTCTAAAATTATATAATGATAATTATAATAATTTTTCTCCAGATGTATCTCAAAATTAATATATATAAATATTTATGTATAGTTAGGTATGTAATATGTACCTATACTTGACATGTAATATTTATTTTTTGTTTATATATGTATTTATGTATGTATGTGTATATATGTATATTGGTTATAAATTGATTTATGTGTATGGGATATATGTACTTATATATAGACGAAGGACTGGTCTTAACTGATTTTATAGTAATTAACTTTAGAATCTTAGTTTTCAATAAACAATAGAAATATTTAGATCAACTTATTAGTGAGAGAAATTTAGTTGATCAAAGATAATTATTCTCTTAAAATTCATTATATGTTTATTTGAGATTAAATGTATAATCTATTTATGAAAGATTTTCATAACATTTAATGTTTTCGAAAATATGCATGCTGATTAGTGAGTGATATCAGCTTGTTTTCTGGAAAAGTGAATGATTTTCAAAATGTTTCATTCTTATGTCGTATTGTGAGAGAATATGATTTTATATATTATTTTGAATATTTATGAATATTTGAAAGAACATTAAAAAGTGTTTTAGGATTTCAAAACATCTATTTCACCCAAAAATTTAGAGGTTGATTAGTGAGAGAAATCGGCCTTTTTTGAGTGAATAAGTATCAGTGCACTTTCAGAATAATCATGTTTATATGTTTCGTATTGTGAGAGAATATGATTACACTTATATAGAAGTTTTAAATATTATGTATCTTTTTCTTTTAACTGTCAGTTCAAGCCTAGATTAAACGTAATTTAGTCTATGTATGGGTATATATATATAAGTATTTATGCAATATTCTTAAATTACATTTTTTTTTTAAACTGAACCTGTATCTGCCTTAATAATAATTTTAATTTAATTGTGCTCCTTGTTCAAATAGCCACAAACATATAAAGATCATTCAGTAATATTCATTTGTATCAACAAAATCTAGATACTTTTTTACTTATTGTGTTACCATGACAAATATAAATAATGACATTTGTAATTGATGAATATGAAATCTTTCCTGTTTTTGGTTAATTTATTATAAATTCACGATTGTAAGTATTTTTATAATACTATTAATTTGTTGTTGAAATAATTTTGTAACGATTTGTAGTTTGCCCTGAAGAAGAGAATAAACATTCTCGAAAGCTCGGCTTCAGTCAAAGAATTTTATTGAATATATGACTGCATCCCCAAGAACATCTTTTTATTTATATATATATATATATATATATATATATATATATATATATATATATATATATATATATATATATATATACCTAAAAAGCTATAAATCTGAAGTGATTGCCTTTGAAGAAGTGATTCAGATTTCCGATTTTAGTGCCCTTTGAATAATCGCGACTCATATGTTGGGGACATAGCTGTTTAGTTGCAGTCTCAAGCGTGATGGTTCGTGACTCATTGGTTACTTTTTTAATATTCTCTGGAAAATTCTTTGTTGGTAATCATCCACAAGCACCCATAATTCTAGATATTATCTTTAAAATAACTGTGACTGTCATCATTAGATGATGCACTGAATATTATAACACATAACGTAGGAATCATAAAGAATTTGAAGTTAGTGCCAATGGTCTTCTGTTTACCTATAATCTATGGCAAAACTGCAAAATCTATAAATACGATTCATATAGGTATTATGTGTTGTTTATTTTGTACTTTCCAGTACATTAGTCTTAAAGTTAACTTATATATATCGACTGCATGTTATGGACATGAACTCTAGAAATTTGTTTTCTTCTCCATATCTCATAAAGCAAATATTTGCCCATAAAAGAAAAGTATAAGTTCTCCCATACATAAAATGCGCTAGGTGTATATATATATATACTTGCTTCTCTCGATACCAGCCATAAACAACAATGACATTGCCCGTGGATGTGAAGGAGTCAAGAGCAAGCAGTCAAGAAGTAATAACAAAATGCTAGACTTCGTGCACTGTAAGAAACTTGACGTAAGATGATATGTATAGGTATACGTAGAGATGAACATTCGTCGGAATCAGTCTGTTAATTAATCGAAAGAGTAGTGACAAATCAGTGATACCTGCATTAAATCAGTTTATAACGTTATCTTCGCCATTTTCTCCTGCCTGGTCTAGAGTTGTCGATCTTTCTTCTTCTATGCAGTTTTACTTTTTTATGTCTTCTAGTTATAAAGTCAAGTTTGGAAATTGTAGGCACTAAATTCTTTGAAATGATATTGAAGTTCTTATGTTCTTCTGGCTCTTTCTCTGTATATTTGGCTGCATATAAATTTTTACCTTGAATTGTCATTGTGGTTTCATAAATGTTGCTTAGGTTTCAAAAATGTTGCTTATTTATAAATTCAAAGCTTCAATTAAATACGAATGCCATACCGGTAAAGGAGTCCTTAAGATAAGGAGTTACCGTGAATATAAACCCAATTGCTTTGTCTCCTCTGGTAGTTTTGATGTTTAATTTATTCTTCTATGCCACTATCGCTGGTCACTTAGGTATTTTTCTTGTGTATTGTAATTTATTGAAGAAAATTGATATCAAGCTGATAGATGCATTCTATAAGTAGGACGTCTACTACGGGTACCCTGGATGGTTCATCTAACAGATAAATCTGTTCACCACTAACACTAAAAAAGATCGGAGGAAAAGGTAAATGGGAGGCATTCGCGTGGAAGGTAACCAAAGAGATTGGTAGACCAAACCAAAGGCATGATCGATCATTATGACTCAAATAGATCAGAATGGTGCTATAGAGGTATTTGAGCAGGAGTTCCAAACAATCTCGAATTATCGGCAGCATACGAATTTCCAATTGTAGATGACCAAATTTGAAATACGCATGCTTCTATCATTTGTGATTGGTTTCAACTGCTGCTCGAACACCATTTTGGTCATTTCCTTCTCATTTGGAAGAAAGGCCAAAGAGAAAGAGCATTTAAATAACCTATTGAAATAACTATCTCTTTTCTTATGCAGGAGACTTTGAATCTAAGATTCAGCATGGATCTACTTCTTACAGTGCGCGATGTCTATGTAGGTACATATTCGTACTCAACCAGCTAACGCGAGGTTCTCCACTTTTATTTTCGTGCCAGCGCAACCTGCTTGTCGTTTGGTCGTCTCGCTTCGGTGGAGCGTGGCGCCCGCTCTTCATCGTCGTCGTCGTTCACGGACGTGACGTCACTGACGTTGGAACCTACCAGAGAGTTCAGTTGTATATATAGAAGAGTCGCCAAGACGCGTATTCGAGACTAGGTTGGTAACGCCGTAACGTAATAACATAGTTATTAGTAGATTCGTGTGAAAAAACACGATAACTATGTGAATACCTATACGACTAGATAAGATACTTGAGGTTTATTATCTAAAAATGTAAAATGATACACTTGCACTTGTGTTGTTGAGTAAAAAATCTGAAAAAAAATATTCTGGGAGAGTTTTGATGTCTAGTTTGCATGGAAAATACAATAATGTCTCAGCGCATAAATTGAAAACCTACCTCATTGCATGATTACATGCTTTTGTATGTAGTATCTTTGTCTCCTAGATGTGGAAAGGAAGACAAAATAGTACCTTATGTCTTTAAACAAGGAAATATTTTGTTGAGATGATCGGTGCATTCAAAAGAGATAGCTATTGTCTTAGTTCAGGTGTATGGTTGATCAGTTATCGGCAAACTCTCGTAGCCGAAACAATATAAGGCATGCATCAGCCATATTCATATACAAATCTTAATTCGGTATTAGTTCAGTTATCATTAGTATCAACCAAAACGGTCGCGTTTGACAGTATCGTTACTATAGTAGTAGCAGTTACTAATCAATAAACTAAACTAGTATGGACGTTTTAATTATGAATACGACTAAGTATATACCTAATGTTCTCGTAAACCTCGAGGATTCAATTGGCTTTTGAGACCAACAAATCAATTTTGGTTCGAATTTTTACTGTACCATACTGGGTATATGTCATATGTCTATGTATAAAAAAGATTCACAAGATGTCTCAAAATTTACTATGTACATCCATACAAAAAAGATGCCATGGGCGAGTCAAGCGCTTGTTTAAAGGGATCCTAAATGATGATATTTCGTTAAAATTTTTATCATTTGATGTATCTTTTAGATGTAAAAATATCAATATTAGATACTCATAACGATCTCTTTCGTCTCATATGTAATACGTAACATGATGCTCTTATTTTTTTATTTACCCCATATAATTGATTCCCAGAATCAGAAATACTTTTTTCATTTATATGTAGGTATAGAAAACCTTTAAAACATTAAAAAGAATTCAGTAAGTCCAAATTTTTATAAAACTGTTGAATATAGATATTTGGAAAAATTCTATTTTTACAATTCTAGAATTTTTCCAAATTGAATTAAAGTCTGTCTTTTTTTTCTAACAATTTACTAGGATTTTTAGCCCCCCTCCCCGCCAAAGACAGTAATTGGAAATATCTAATACTGTTTTTTATTACATTTTGTGGGCCTCAGTTAATGTTTGACGTGACCTCCAATTTAGAATCAATAAATCTTAATATATATTCCTACAAAACTGTAACCTTGAAAGACTTGGCAGTAATCAATCAACCAATCCAACAAAAAATTAACTACCTCATAATTCTGGACTTTTATTGTTTTAAAGTGCTTCTGCCTTTATAATAATGTAACATAAGTATAAATTTCATAGAGATAAATTATTAACATATGAATGAATAGCAGGTAAACCAAGCTTGTTATTATTTTTGCTTATAAGACAGACTCCTCTCTTAATAAGATATACATGGTGTCCAAGATTTTTGGGAAAAGCAATTTTTAATTTTATTTTCTTCTGTAGTAACCTATGAATTTTTTAAACGGGGAAGTGAACGTCAACTAGTTTTCTAAGCTCTCTGGTCCCTTTTTAAGCATATTGCCTTCGTCGACGAACATGTGATTTGGCATAGTTAAAGTTTATATGGAGAGAGTAAATTATAAACAAAAAAATATATCCAGGAATTCTAGAGGTACCTAAACCTACTCTTTGTCGACAAAACCTCAGTGATGTTCAAACTTTAATGAATTACGGTCGAATTTCTACCAGTTGATAGTTTCCTTTAAATCAGACTTTCCCAAGCTATTCTGCGTCGAGCCCCTCTAATTATAAATAATATTTGTATGACCCTCTTTAATTTTTTTGTGACAATATACGTTATTTTAACAACATTTATTTGTCATTCATACAAACAAAGTAAACTTTAATGAAAATTACCGATCCCTAAACAAATAATGGTTTGTTCTATTATTATTAGTGTTACCAACTCGTCGATTCGGTTCAGTTTTTGCCAGAGCTATTGTCAGATCTCTATCGACGGCAATAGGATATAGTTGCTTAGTTTTGAATCAAATCAAGTCAGTATCACACAGGAATGTCGAGGAAAATGAAATAAGTGTTCGCTATATCAAGAATCAAGAGATAGAAGTCAGGTTTTACTGTCAAATCGGTCTTCATAATTAAAAATTATTCCTGAAATTTTTCTAATAATTGAAAAACATCGATAACTACTCATTGAATTGAGCTTTTATAGAAAATGGGTTATTCCAAGATGGGTTTAGAAAATCCACCATCTCAGCTAGAATTCTTTTATAATTCATTAAATAATAGAAAAAACACATTGGAACCTTTTTATGGCCTAAGCCGTGCGTTCGACACGATTGATCGAAACATGCTACTGCAGAAATTATTACACAAACCACTACATGCAATGGCATGAAATCAAATCCCGGAAAATCAGATATAGGGGTACCCCAAGGCTCCATTTTGGGACCACTGTTTTTCATAAGTTTTGTGATTGATATTGGCACATTATGCACTATTTCTGATCAAAAAATACTTTAGGCCGGGACTTATGATGAATGTTTCAAAAACATATTTTATGAGATTTTTACCCAAAACGAAATCAACAGATTATGATCTATATTTACAGCTAGATAGTAAATCTATACAAGGCACTGACTCTCTTAAATTCCTGAGATTTATTCTTGTTCCAAAACTCATATGGGAAACACATATAAACACGATAGTATCAAAACTAAATATAACTTGTTACGTTATGAAAAAACATCAGGAAAACAGTTACCTTTGATGTCCTGAGACTACTTTATTTTGGACTAGTGCAATGAGTACTTCAATACGGATGCCTACATTGGGGTTCTTTACTTTATTATTTATCCATCTTTTTCAAGTGATACTACATAAAAAATAATAAACATATAATTTCATGAAGAACAAAGACAATACACGTTCAGAGTCAAATTTACACCAACCTTACTTCTAGACTAGCAGTAGGTTAGAACTCACACAATCACGACGGTATCATATATTATAATAAAATAACGAACATTTTAAAAGTCACCACAGAAATGTCCTTTAGAAATCAATTTATAATGTTTTTAATTGAAAATGCATTTCATAGCACAGAGGAATTCTTGAATTTCTGAAATCTTCACATACTTCATACTTAACGTATAGGTACTTTATTTTATTTTGTTGCTTGTCTGGACTACTCTGATAATATATTTTTTATATTTATACTGTAATTTTGATTGATCTTAAATTGTATTGTATTCAAACTATGCACCCACTGAGATGTACCTACACCCCCCTCTCTTAGGGAGGCCTATTCCACTGTTTAGGAACTCCTGAATGTCAGTCTCGTTTGCATTTGTAAAACTTTCAATGTTCAAATTAGTATAATTTTTCATTAAACATCGCCTACTAACCGTATCCGTATCTATTACCGGTTTTGGACACCTTTTTTTTCCCAACATACATACTGAGCTTACCATTATTTTTGCCCATGAGACAGCCTCCTTCCTCAATGAGATAGATATACCACACGGGAACCAACTATCTCTAGGTATGTGTAGATTCTGATAACCTTCAGGTCTCCTACAATGTAACGCGATATATTTTAATCAACATTATGTGGCAATTTTTTTTGCTCTCTCAACAAGCACATCCTAGTTTCTTATCTGATGCACAATAATGAACTAGTCTCTTAATGAACACACTAGAATTGCGCTGGTTAAATAATCAGAAATTTTCACACAAACAGAGAGTGTGTATAGGCGTTTTCCATCTAGTATAGATAACCAAGCAGATAATGAATGTCCTTATAAGGTGAATTGAATACATATACATAATTTGTTGAATTGTTATAAGGATGAGGAATGGGCAAACCTTTTGTGGTACTTTTCTTCTTCTTATACAGGGTGTCCCAAAATTCCGTGTACATAGAGCTACTGTATGTTGGTGAGATCAAAATAAGTCGAATGAGCCAAAAAGCTGAAAGAAAATTTTAATTTCTTTTTAATAACTCAAAAACACTTCGTTCGATTTTTAGACAAATAGGTATGTAGCTATTTTAATTGAAGAGCCATTGTTCAAAGCAAAAATTACACCATCTGAAATCATGGAAGGGTAAAAACCACCCTAATCCCATCATGAATGACATCGTTTTTTTTAGATCAATCTCTCTTCCTTCAATTTTTTTATCGATAGCTATATTCATTTGCATAATTTTTTTATCTCTCATGGTATTTGAGTAAAAAAAATTATGAACTGATGTTTAGTAAATTACAAGTGAAATTTCTGAAAAAAAATTGAAAATAGTTTTTATTGGGCATTTAAGATTTAAACCGTACCGATGAGTACCTACTATTGATATGCTTTTCTCGATTTTAACTATACTTATTTATATGTGTTTGCCAGCAACAGCAATTCCATAACAAATTACTGTTTGTCTACCACAACACAAAATTAAACTTTAAATTAACAACAACGTCTGACGTCTGACAATTGCGACATAACCATAGACGATCATCCAGAGAGTACCTATATACCAGATAACAGAGACGTATATATACGCTCCATGCTCGTGGGTAATTCCAGTGACGGATCCCATTGTCCGACATTGTCGTTCCATGTCGAAAAAATAATGATCTTGTTTGAATGGGATAATTGTAATTACCAATATTGGATCAAACTTGGAGCTTAACAGGCGGCGAGATGTCTGCTATCTAAGTACGAATTCGAAATTTCAAGTCTCTAGACCGTATGGGGCCTGAGAAATCGCTTGATAAAAGAATCGAAAGTAATAAAAACTATTTAAAAATTTTCAAGAAAACTAAGTCAGCGGTTGTCAACGTTACTAATCAAAAAATTGATCATTTTGACGGATATGGTGTAGAGCTGTAAAAATTGTCGGTACTCCACATTTTTATGTATTGTATTTTTTTGTATCGATTCGATAGCAGAATATACAGTGTACATTGTGTTCAAGAAAGGATGAGATAGTACCTCTCGAGAACGATATATCTAGAAAAACTGATTTTTCCAATTTCTTATTTGATTTTGTTCTATCAATCTGTACAAAATAAAGAACAGACAAAACTCACAGAGGCTTACACGCCTGTTGGTGAGGGTAACAGATAAATTATAGGTATGGAGTAAATTCATTTATAACGTTATTATGTATTTGTATGAAAAAACCTGAAACAGGTTTGCAACCCGTCTGAATTATAAACACCCCCTCAAAAATTTTAAATAAGGAATAGTGTTGTCGAGTGGCACCTTGTTTGAAAAGGATTTCTATTCTCTGTTCAGCAATACTCAGTTTTTCAAATTTGGTGCAATTGTAACTAAGAAAATTTATTTTGAAAATGTAAAACTTCGCTACTTTAAATTGAGTGAAGAAAATAATTTCTCATTATGTTTAGGAAGTATTTTTCAATTTATTTTACAGGTAAATTAAATGTTTAAAATGACCACCATTCAATTCTTGTCAATAAGCAAGGCGATCTTGGAATTCTCGTACAACATTTTTTAGAACCTGAGGGGTTATGTTGTTAATTTATTCCGTTATCCTAACTTTTGAATCTGCAATATTGTCTGGTCTATTGAAATATACTTTTGATTTTAGGTAACTATTGCATTTGGATCATTATATATATATATATATATATATATATATATATATATATATAAAGTTTTTGCGAAATGCAAGTATTCGAAACATGGGAAACATTTTAATATACCTACCATCCAGCCATTGCTAAACTTGACTTATTAACATTATATTACTATTTCATTGTATTGTATGGAAGTAATTTTATTGAAAGTCGAGGTAATTAAGAATCTGATTAAATTGCATATGCGAAGAGAATGTTAAGACAGTTCATGAACTCTCGATATTATTGTTATTTACTGAAACTAAGTAGTATTGGTTATTCTTCTGAATTGCATAACATTAGGCACAGATTTCCGATGGTATGTTCGTCATTTTTAACCGATTTTTTTTGAAAACTTGAAGGTCAATCATTTTTTTTAAGCTGTTTACATTATTCTAGTGATTTTTGCTTGATTGCTAGATTTTGGAAAGTTATCACAATATTTTCAATTCCATAGAAATAATTGGAACATATTTATTGAAGACATAGTTTTTGAAAATATAATGAGAAATAACTCTATCTTTTTAAACGAATGTAAATATCAAATTGTGAGTATTGTATAAATTAACACACATTAGTCGGCTTCCATTCACTATAAAAAAATTCGCAATTGTTATCGCTGACACACATTTTTTTTCATATATTTTAAATGTCTTCGAAACAATTACCGACTTTTAAAGTCACATAGTGTAGAGTCATTATTTGTTTCTCATATTATCACATTAACATAACCTAAATTTGTAGAACAGTTAACTGTTCGACACTTAGACCATTTATTTTTTTTTAACCTGACGTTATACATTTACTGATACCTTTTATGGAATTATAATATGTATAGGTATGAAAAAACCTTTTTTGAAGAATTTTTCTACCTGCCCTCTTGAATAGAAGAACTAACGGTATCTGACTTTGAATTTGTCGAAAAGACCACGAATAGAATGTATCATATTTCTAGTTTAGGCGGTGTTACACATATCATGTAAGCTGGAAAACATACACTTTTTCTTTCATTTGCTGAGGATTTTGGGCTCATATCCCTCAAGCCAAAGTTCCTCTTCGATATTTCTAATAAATGGTTTGTTATGTAACTATCGTGTGCGAGCCCACCACTCGCACTTGGCCGTTTTGCTGTAATATCTCACAATATCAGTGAAATTACCCACAGAAACTGTCTATGAATTTAATACAAGTCACATTTTAGTCACTGACAATAAAACGCCTCTTGGAACTAATAAAATTATTTTATTCTTCATTCGTAAACTCGTAATAAAACATGGTTGGTTAAGTTGGTGTCGTTAAAATGATTTGTTCATCTTTACTCATGTTCTAGAATATTTACTTCATAAATACGAAACTTAGTTATGGCAACGTAATTCTTTATTATTATAAACAGTTTGACAAGTTTTGTACAATAAAATTCGTAATTCGTATTTCACACTTTTGAGTGTAACATTAGTCTCGAAAATCGTTGAACGTTCACTAATAGCAATGTACTTATCCTATTATCCACGTATATTCTTTGCTTGTAGTTGTTTTTATTGAGATTTACCAAAGAAGATAATACTTATCTTATTACCCATGTACATTATTTCCTTGTACTTGTTATTATTCGAAGATCTAATAAACATCATTGCGGAAATATACATATTTCAGATTTTAACACTGCTGTAACTCGAAAACCGTAACTCTTTTAAAAAAATATTCAATTTAAACTTTTCCGGATATTGTCTTATCTTTAATCTCAGATTTTCTATTTTCGAGAGAAATTGCGCCATCCACCCCCTTCGGGGGCGCTTTTTGAAGTTTATTATTATAAACAGTTTGACAAGTTTTGTACAATAAAATTCGTAATTCGTATTTCACACTTTTGAGTGTAACATTAGTCTCGAAAATCGTTGAACGTTCACTAATAGCAATGTACTTATCCTATTATCCACGTATATTCTTTGCTTGTAGTTGTTTTTATTGAGATTTACCAAAGAAGATAATACTTATCTTATTACCCATGTACATTATTTCCTTGTACTTGTTATTATTCGAAGATCTAATAAACATGATTGCGGAAATATACATATTTCAGATTTTAACACTGCTGTAACTCGAAAACCGTAACTCTTTTAAAAAAATATTCAATTTAAACTTTTCCGGATATTGTCTTATCTTTAATCTCAGATTTTCTATTTTCGAGAGAAATTGCGCCATCCACCCCCTTCGGGGGCGCTTTTTGAAGGGAAGGAGATACTACCAAGTCCGTCCATTTACTCGTCCATCGGTCAACCGCATGTATATCTCATGATTAGAATATGATATATGTTCTCTAGTTCAGGTTAGGTTAGTAGCCTTGTAGCTTGTAACTTAGATTTCATTTTATTTGGAAATGATAACAGAATAAAAACATTGATGAGTTAAAAAGTCTCTAATTTTCTCCGAGAAACTATTCAAAAATTACTCCGATAGTCCTTGACTAACCATCATTGATCATTGTAATGAAAATGCTAGATCAGTATAAAAAAATAACGACTTTGTCTATATACATGCTAGAACTGACCGAATACTTAATAAAAGAAATATTTTAATCTGTTCCTGAATTATTTGAAGATGACTTCCGGGAATTTCCTCATTAATTTTAATTATTTTAATAAATTATTTTTATATCTAATTTATTTATATATACATGATAATGTGTATTCATTCTAAATCTATCTAAGTAGATAGGTACCTAATTTCAACGTGAGTCCAAGCACTTTGGCAAACACAAAAAAAACATTAATCTACCACCCTGTATAGAAACTGGAATATCATTTTAAAAGTCGACTACTCACTCTGCAGTAGTCTCATCTCGGTTCAACAAACCCTTCTCAATTGACGCAAATCGTCCTTGGCCCAGTGTGGGTACTATAGGTACAGGTGTAGATTTAGATTTAGACGATCAGGGGTTAAGAACCCCCGAATGTAAACAACCCCCAATAGGAGTAGGTAGAAACAGCAGCAGCAGCAGGGGTGAATAAACCATCTGTCTGCTGTGTTGCTGGTTTCAGAGTCTGGCTCTGGCGTAATTTTTTTTCAACGTCCCTCTGGTATCCATTCTTGAGCTTCAGCTGTCCTGCCGGACAGAATATGCGACGATAGGGTTTTACTTTTCATGATAATACTAGAGGAGGATAAAAGTATAATGATAATAATTGAAATTATATACATATGGGGTGTAATTTTTGAACGAGGAAGAAATGAATTGCGTGATTTTTTCTTTATATTATGCATATGTTGTGTGTATATTGGCTGATACACATTTGAAAGGAATATTATTGTAAACATTGTTGCTACGGTAGCTATGCTTTGTTATTAAATATTGTAATGGTACTAAATTACCTTCAGAAGGTGTTTAAATATTCATAAATCAGATAGTTTATCATTATTATATTTCCATAATTTCTATCAAGTTCGACCCATTTGCTTTGAAAGAATTAAAAATGGTGAACTAACCTTGCCAGATTTACGTTTTGCTTAATAACTTGGTTAACAAATTAATATATAAGTTAAAAGTAGATGGACGACTTTCGATTAATATAATAAATAGAATTTTATAGTTTTTCGAGCATTAAATTAACGATTTGGCATTTTTGAGTGGAAATTTCTATAAATATGAACCATGATTTAATTTGTTTTCCTCAAATTTGGAAACCGTTGAAGTTTTTGAAAACATTTCCGACATAGAAGTTTCCTGAAAATAATATTTTATTAAATTTTGCCATATAAAAATGTTCAGCCCTATTTATCAACAAAACTATTTCGCCATCTTAGTTTGATAGTAAAACTGTCACATATATAACTAGAATAACTAAACTAATACTGGAGTAGAGTTTTTAAACGACTTCCCAAATGGAGGAGGTATACAATTCGACTGTATGTCTATGTGCTCCGATTTTGATGATTTTTTTTTATTTAAGAGAGGAGCATTGAGAATTTCTCATAGTGAAAAAAACAATATTAAACATGCCCTTCCCCTCAAAAACTTTCCCCAAAGGAGGCGGTGGGGGCAGTTATTCCCGAAAATGTAAAATCGGAGACGGCAGAATTAATTAAAGAAAATCCATATCCGGAAATGTTCAATTTGGTCATTTTTTAAAATAATCACAGGTTTCTGCGTTACAGTCTTGAAATATGTGTTTCGGCTATGTGAAAGGGATAATCTGAGAGTTTGAGATTTGAAAACTAGAAAGGGGACCATATCCGGAAACGTTTAAATTATACATTTTTTAAAACAAATACGGTTTTCGAGTTACAGCAATGGTAAAGTCTGAAATATATGATAGGTGTATTTCCGCTATGTGGAAGAGGCAATTTTTGTCGAAAATTGAAAATGTGAGACGGCTATATTAAAGAAGAGATTATACGTAGATATCAAGATTTAAATTGAACTTTTCTTCAAAAGAGTTGCTGGTTTCGAGCTACAGAAGTAAAGTTCCAATACCGTTTTCTAGGATTTGAAGGATACAGAATATTTAATTGCAACTTTTCAAAATTTTTAGTTGCATTATTTAAGATTATAAATATTTTTTACGAAAAATTGGACCGACGTTATTAGTTGGTGCACTGAAAAGTATAAAATAATATTAATTCTATTGGTGCTGTTACTTTTGAAGTTGTGCAGTTGCAGTTAGATTTATAACTTTTGGCACCAACTTCACAAGTACCAGCATCAATAGAATTAATATTATTTTATACTTTTTAGTGCACCAACAATAACGTCGGTCCAATTTTTTGTAAAAAATATTTATTTCACACTTTTGAGTGTAACATTAGTCACGAAAATCGTTAAACATTCACTAATACCAATGAAGATAGTACTTATCCTATTACCCATGTATATTATTTGCTTGTAGTTGTTTTTATTGAGATATCAAAGCATCTCTGCGGAAATACGATTAGGAATTTTATGTTACCATTTTAACACCGATTTAACTCGAAAACTGTAACTCTAAGTAAAAAAAGTTCATTATAAATGTTGCTACCAATAATTATGTCTTTCATGTAGTATCGAAAGATTTTCAATTTTCGAAAGAAATCGCCCTCTCTACATAGCAAAAATGAGAAACTAACATGCCCCTATCTCGAAAACAGTAACTCTTTTGAAAAAATGTTCAATTTAAACATTTCTGGATATTGTCCTATCTTTAATTATACCACTTTTTAAATTTTCGAGAAAATTTGCATCCTCCACCCTTTCGGGGGCGGTTTTCAGAGAGAAGGGGATTTTGGATTTTCGTTTTTATGAATATGGGACCATTTCTCAATCCTCTGCCTTCAAATGAATCAAAAATCATCAAAATCGGAGTTCGTTTACTATATAAAACGCGCGGTCAAACAAAAAAAAAGCAGACAGTCGAATTGTATACCTCCTCCGTTCGGAGTTCGTCGGTCAAAAATGCTTGAAGATGTTGATAACACTGCATATTTATTTTTAAATAGCAATATAATGGCATTAAGTTTGTAATTTTAACAATAAATCTCCCGTTTAAAATAATATAATTTCAGAACAAAAAAAGATTGTAGTTGAGGAATATTTTCCAATCAACAATCGTATAATCAAAGCTAGTTGAATATTGAATTTGGTATAGCCTTCCAAGGCTATCTTGATTCCAAATTGCTATTTTTATTAATCAAGTGACGTCAAACGTGACAGTTTACCTCAGTATTCATTAACAAATCTAGTTCGGGACTAGCTTAGTTTTGATACCTAATCTAATCTGAGGTGTATTTCAAAATGAGAAAGCAGTGTGGCGTCTTATGGAGCACATCGTTGCCAGCGCTTTTCCATGGCGGGCTCGACCATCACCAACAATCAGGTCCTATATAAGGCAAATTTCGCAGCTTGAAATTAAATTTTATCGCAAAAAGTGTTTTTTTCAATAATTAATTGTAATAAACAATGAATATCCAATTTACGGAAGAAAATATTAAATTTAAATAAGGTACATTTAAAGAACTGCTACACTGTGTACTGTTCTCCCATCTAAAATACATTGCCTATACCCGGCTACACTGCATTCTCATTGTGAAACGCACTAAAGTATCGATCAAAGAATTCTTCGTCAATACGCCTGCATGTGTTTCCTCAAATCATCTGAAATTTCATAAATCATAAATATTTATTGAGCAATTTAGAGGAAATACAAAAACCTGAACTAATGAAATGATCATGATAACAATTATTGAAAATGTTTGTATGTCCATCCAAATATTTTGGCGCAGTTCAAAAAGCTCCTAAACAGCTCCTAAATTCTGAAGATGTAATCAAAGTTTGTAATATTTTAATGCATGTGAAAAATCACTTAAATTTCAACTCAAATGAGATGTTTCACAAATATCTAACAATACCCGAATGTTATAACATAACCTAACCTTAAAATTTTAAATTCATTGGTTTGTATATTATTTTTATGTATCATACCGCTTCGTTTTTTATTTTGCCGCACAGATTTAAATTTCAAAGTTTCTATCAAATCATTTAGACTATGTAAAGTTCTAAGTACTCAACTTGAAATGATTTTAAGAAACAAGGAATTTACCAAACCAAAATATATATCAGCACTTGAAACCTCAAGAAAGTGCCAACGGATAAAATGTCACCAAATTGCACGATGAAAGCAATGGGTTAGAGAAAGGCCAATATGACAAAACAACAAGCGACGACAACTTTTGAAGCGCCCGTGTTCGAGCTCCACCGAATTCGAATTGTTATTTTCGTGAATGTAGTTAGTTATGTGTTGTATGTGGTGACCTTTAAAGGTTAATGAATGCCAGAGTCAGTCGGTCCTTGAATCAGAAGTGTGTGTCACACTTTGTCATTTATCGCTCATTTCAATTTTATTATTATTGTGTTATTATTTATTTGGTGAATGATTTAAAGTACATTCACACCTTCTGACTGGCATTTCAAATTGCGGCCTTATCAACAATTTAAATGGTAGCAACAATGCGCATTTATTTGTTGGCATACAAAATAATTCACGCAATGTACCTATTGAATGACCACTGCTTTGAAAATTACTTTCATTTATATCAAAAGAGCCTCTCAGACTGGTTTCCTTTTTTATATTTTATTTATTGTAAAAGTACAGATAAATAGATCCTTCATTATTCTACATTATTATGAATCAAATTGTTATGCATTCCGTCATGTTTATTTAGAATAAAATTCCCAACGACTCGTGGCTGAGGAAACGGTTGATCTACTTACTATTGCTATAATCTGGACTTTTCCAAGGTTCCGAACATCCTATAAAACCCTTATAAGATCACTTTGGCGTCTGTCACACTCTTTGATATCGGGTTTCCAAAGGATCTTTGTATGTCAGAAACCGTTGAGTCGAATATAAGTACCTACATATTCTTATCCATTAGTTTGTAGGACTATCGGTCTGTCTGTTCCAAGATTATCTCGAAAAAGGACGGATAAACTTTGTTGCTTTCTTTTTTGTTTTGTAGGAAGCGCGCCTATGGCATAAGATGGGCACCATGCTCGCATTAGCTGTTCAAAACTGTACTGCCAAAACGGCGATCTTTTTCGCACTAGCTAAGAAAAGTAAAAAAATTCAGATATCTAATAACTAGGGTCGGATATGCTTCTGAGCTTTATAAAAGTCGTCAGGATCAAGAAACCAAATATTTCACTTATACACCCATTTTTTTATATACCTCATATTAATTCTACTGGTACTGGTAGTTTTGAAATCTATCTCTTACACTAACTTACTTTTTAATCATATTATTATTCTATTTCTTAGAAAGAAAATTTCGAATAACCTACTTTCTAGAAAGTACCTGCATGTTTTTACCCTGTGCCGAGATCCAGACTTGACTTTTCGTCATTCGCAATATCAAATGAGTCATTCGAATTCTGGCAATTTCGTTGCCGCATTTGTTTTCTTTTTTTGGTACATCGTCCAAGACAACCGGAATATAAAACTAGTAGTAGGCAGTATCTTATCAAGTTCGAGCAGCATTCCGGATCCGCAAAAATGCCACTCAACTTTTCAAGAGGAATTTTTCAATATTTTGTTTATAAGAGGTCACTAGCTTCAACAGATAACGATTCTATTTTATCTGTGATCGATGAAACATACATACATCTCTATAGTTCTATATTGGACGATTTGGAATTTCTTCATTCATAATAGTAATTGGCTGAAATGAAAATTACAGATACTACTGCGCAAAAAAAATATTTTCTGAACATTTTTCTTCTCTTCATGCCTCGATCAATCCTGTCTAGATCAAAGCATAAAATTACCGACAACAAATCAGAAACAGGTTAAAAATAAACCATTCGAACAAGTGATAGTCATAAAATCAAGTTATAGGCGGGTAAAAACCATGTACCTAAGATGTAAGTAGATATTCACCATCTGAATGTGACTCTTTGACAAGAAACAGTGATCTGTGTCAAATACATGGCGCAAAAATGTGTCTTTCGAGCATCTCTTTACTCACCAAACCATTTGGGAATGTTTGACATTTTGCAGGAACTAGTTTTTGTAGGTAGATTGTATCAAAAGTTAATTTATTGCTTGAAACATCTACCTAAAAAGTTCATTATTCGACCAATAACAGAAATGCTTCGTTATCCTTTGAGATGACTCCTTATTTTATAAACTAGTGCGTAAAGTATCTAATTTTCAACATCGTTCTCGTGTGCCGTGAATAAATTGTTTATCTTACTCCTTTTGTGCCATCAGTGATCATTTTAACCCCCCATCCTCTAAGAACAGGCCCCGAGGGGGGTGGAGGTTGCAATTTTTCTCAAAAATCGAAAATCTGAGACGGCAGAATTAAAGATAAGACAATATCCGGAAAAGATTGAATTGAACATGTTTTCCATAGAGTTACGGTTTTCGAGTTACAGCAGTGGATAAGTCTAAAATATGCGTATTTCCGCGATGATGTTTTTACTAAATCCCTGAATTATAACGAGTATAATCAACGAATTTACATGGGTAATAGGATAGGTATTATCTTCTTTGGTATAAGTAAACGTTCAACGATTTTCGTGACTAATGTTACACTCAAAAGTATGAAACGAATATTTCCTACAAAAAATTGGACCAATTTTATTAGTTGATGCACTGAAAAATACAAAATAATATTATTTCTATTTATGCTGGTACTTGTGAATTTCGTGTCTTCTATACAACTACAATTGCACAACTTCAAAATTACTAGTACCAATAGAATGAATATTTTGTATTTTTCAGTGCACCAACAAATAAAGTGTAGATATTGTTTTACCTAAAAACTTACGTTTCTCTAGACAATGTGACAGTGATTCAAAATTTATTGAGTGCCTGTGTGAAGTTTCTAATAAAATATTACTATTATTATCAAGAGTTTCTTTGTTTTTTTCGCAACTAAGAACTTGTGGGACACTTTTGTCCCAGTGATATTTTCTGGTGATATAAAATTGTCAATCTTGACACATTGGAACTTATTATATGTCCCAGACCCGCGAAAGTCTAAAGAATTTAGATTTTGATGCAAGAACTGTATATATAATAAAATATAATCTTGTTTTACCAAAGGGTCTCATTATAATATATCAAAAAATCGATGAAAATAGTAGTCTGTTAAGTATTTTGTATTCAGTGGTACCGCGATCATATACCTATAAAACCTCAATCAGGCCTTCTAACATAACTTGAAGAACTACATTTCTGAATTCCACTGTTGATATCAATTGCATGTTCTTCTTCTCTATCTTAGAGCATAGTCTTGCAATGGCATCACTGACCATACATAGAAGTAAATGACCACAATTATTGCTTCAAACATCTTCCAATTAATTTTCCGGCATCAAAAAAAAATCCAAAATACTCCGATCATGTACCAGCCTAACACAGAGGCATAGGTACCTATACGTATATTATATACCTATATAAAATATACGTGATTCTTCGTCTCATCATCATCTATTGTAACAACGAACGCAACGCGCAAAAGAGCAAGCAAGACAGACTCTGTGTTGGGAAAAGAAGGCAAGTGAGAGGGACTGACCAACTAACAGAGATGGCCATGACAGTAGAATTAAACAGCGAGCAACGCTGCCGCTGCGACCGTCGAGGGCTGCGCGACCAGGTAAGTAAAATCGTCGCAGTGTGTGCGTGGAATGTCCATCGAGCCAGCGCTGGTTGCTTGCAGAGATACCACCACCGCACAGTGGAGGGGTATATACAAGGTAACAACCTGTTGTGACGTCACGCCGCTAGCCATCATAATGGTAGTACCTATAATACTACTCGGTGCTATGGTATTATACCCCTCTCCACGCTGTCGAGCATGGAACGACTCGCAAGCACCAGTACCATTTTGACCGGCTGACAGTCAAGTTCGAAGAACACGTCATAGGTACCTCAAATAATATAAAAGTAGTACCGCCGCGCGCACTGTGTTGTACCTTTTTTTTGTTCATGTAGTGTATCCGCGTGCTCGCTTAGTAGTTGCTGTGGTGTTTATAGTTTAGTGAGTTCATTTCAAATAATATTTTTATATGCCAGCGTTGCTGGTGACTCAAATAGTGGATAGGACAAGTAACCCCGTGTACTTAGATACGGGGCGAGCTTACTAAAAAAAAAAACATAAAATGAAACGCAGATGGTCGGGACTGCAAGCCATTAGAGTTGCTGCAGCTAGTGCAGCTCCTGTTGTCGAAGAGAGTAGTTCTGAAGTGACTTCATCATCGACAACATTAGTGATGAGTCCGGCTAACTCATTAGCCTCCACCGATATCGGTGATGTGGACTTGGAGTTTTGGGATTTGGATTTAAATCATCAAAATCAAGCGAGAAATTTAATTATACAAAATGGATATACAGTGACAGGACATACAATATCGAATTTATCAGTGGCTAAAAGTGATACCAGTTCTGTGTCAGGTGAGATGATTATTATTGTTGACATGGTTCTACCAAATTATTGACACATTTTAAATATAGGTATACCTATGTATATAAGAAAGTTGTGTTTAATCAAGATACACTCCTGAGTATTTATCTAATCTTATATCTATGATTCTTTTTCATTACATCCAGGCACTGGGATAGATTTAATCTTATCATCCAAATGAGAGTGGTTATCTCGGTTGCTATAGAAACATTTATAGGGCACTAGGTATAATTATATCAATCTTATTCACTTTTTACAATAAAAAAAATCGGTAATTATTCAAAGTTGATCTAATTTGTATTTTCCTAGTAAAAACTAATAAAATCGCACAAAACAAATATGGGTCTGTCATTTTAGAAGCGACTTGATACTATCTGAAAAAAGAATATTTTTGAAACTTCCAAATATCTTGTAATATAATGTAAGACCAACCAACCGTATATTTATTGAATCAAGAATCTTGTTGATATTCTCAGCAGATAATCGGAGTAGCTCAGGTGAAAGGCGTACGAAGAGACGAAAAAGCGCCTTCTTTGCCCAAAGTATTTCAAGGTTAGGCGTGAGTTTCTAAATATATATTCAACATACCTACTTATATTCGTGAAGAATATCTTTGACTGTATGTTGTTAACACTTTGATATTTTACTTATGTCGAGACATATACTTACAGGGAGACACAGGAGTGCAAGAAAGCTTTATACATACTTTGTTTTCCTATCAAAGCTGTTGGTTTGATATTTTATTTAACGATAGGTTCGACAATAAGGAGGCATATTCTCAGAATATTTTATTAATATACTTACAGCATATCTTACAGATAAGAAATAATTAAATTCTGTTTTTTAAGACAACCCGCTTATTTTTGATACAGTTTTGTATTAGCCACTAAATTTTCGATATCACACTCCAATTTGTTAGACTTATCTGCAATAGATTTTGATTCATTATATTAATTGGTATGTCAAAAATAGACTTACAAAAAAACTCATAACTTCTAACAAATTAACAACATTTCATATTTTGCAAAAATCTTGTAAATTTTATAAATTAAACGACACTGTCTATTGGTAGAAAGCTGAATTTGTTGCAAATTAGTTGCTAAAATCCCGATTTTGTTGCTCGATCCAATTTTGAAGAAATGGAGTTACTGCTATCTTAACGTGTAAGATAGCAGTGAAACTACTAAAGAAATTCTTTTTAATGTCAACACCACCTGAATTTGTTGCTGGAAGATAGTAAAAAGAAAATTAAAAAAATAATAATAAAAAATCTAGAATATAAATATAAAAAAATATTTCAAAGAAAAACACACTTTACAGTATTTCATCCTACACTAATCCAAAACTCAAAAAAATAATAAATAGTTAAGATATCAACTGATTAACCTGAAATCAAATTTTGATGTTGACGCTATCAGAATACCTCAATTTTCTCTCTTAATTTCTAGCAGAAATTTTGTTGCTCATTTATTACGTAGTGCTTGAATAACCAGCAACAAAATCTCTGTTAGATAATTATGGAGAAAATGGAGATATTCTGATAGCAACATAAAAAAATGAATTACAAGTTCATAATTGGTATATTCTTTGTTTGAATTTTGTTGCTGGTTATTCAAGCACTAATAGAGACTTATGAGCAACAAAATTTCTGCTAAAATTAAGAGAGAAAATGGAGGTACCTACATATTCTGATTGCGTCAACAACAAAACTTGATTTCAGGTTAATCAGTTGATATCTTAACCATTTATTATTTTTTGAATTTAGGATTAGCGTAGCATTAGGATAAAATACTGTAAAGAACGTTTTTATTTTAAATATTTTTGTATATTTTTTTTGATTTTTTTAAATTATTTTTATTTTCTTTTCTATTTTCTTTGTACTATCTTCCAGCAACAAATTCAGGTGGTGCTATTATTTAAAAAAACGTTGTTTCACTGCCATCTCACAAGGATAGCAGTAACTCGAGTTTTTCAAAACTGGTTCGAGCAACAAAATTGGTATTTTTGGTATTTTAGCAACAAATTTCCATGCCAGTTTCGGTTGGTTTTGCTAACTTGTCACTGCTAGCTTAACAGAGCTCAATAAAATATACCTAAGGTGTTGCATTTGAGTTATTGTTATTAGATAATCACATTTAAAAAAAATCGTAATATGTAGTAGACGATTTTAAGAGCATGCGTCATTGTCGGACCTATCGTTTAAAAAAATATCAAATCAATAGCTTTGATAGAAAAAAAGTTGGGTCATATACACAGAACGCTAAAAAGATCATTTGATATTTATATATATATATATATATATATATATATATATATATATATATATATATATATATATATATATATATATTCAACAAAACGTGAACTCGGTTACGTGTTGTGAGATAATTATTATTAACCTTGTGTGCTTTTTGCTGTCATGTCATGGATATATATGTGTTTCAAATTAATATATAAGTAATATATTATATTTATTAAATTCTTAATGAACCATGGAAATTCTCATACTGTTAATATTAAGTAATTAGTAGTATAGTATATAGTAAAAGTTGGGTAATTCTCCTAACTAGTTGTCGGGTTTCCTCAAAAAAAAGGTTGTGTTTTATAGGAAATTTCTGGTTTGGGAAATTTTAGATACCCTACTTTTCATATTATTTTCTTTTTAAAATAGAAGACTTGTAACAAAATACTTGACAGAATTTAAGCCAGAAACATCTTGTGTCTGCTGATTTTCCATTAACCTTATACAGGGTTTCCGGGAAGATGTGGGAAATCTCTCTCTCATTGCCGTTTTTATTAAAAATAAAACATAAATTCGTTTTTTTCTCTCGTACACAGTTCATATTATCGAAAATCGTGAGGAGTACGTTTTTTTAGTTTGAAGTTCAAGCTATCCAGATTTATGTTTTTAGAGTCTTTATCATACAGAGTGTTTAAAATTTAGGCATTAAGGTGTAAACCTTCGTCCGCCCCTGACACTATTTTATCAGGTCCTTACTATAGTCTCCATCTTATTAGAGTTTTATTAAATTATATTAAGTAGGTACTTGGAAAGATATGTAGGGAAAAACTTTATAGGAACACCCTGTATATATACCTAAATATATTTGAAGGTTTAGTTTTTAAATTTAATTAGACTGTGGCTCACGTCGGGTTCTACTGTTTTATTATTTGTAGGTAAAGTTCATTTTATCAGTAGCCAGTTATTCTGCGAATTATTTTCAGCTAAAGGAAAATTATTTTTGGAATAATTTATAACTTGCCATGAAATGATAAAAAAGCAGTCGTATATACATCAAGGTAAAGTTTATTAATGAGCGTGCTAGTCTAAGTAGATTTTAAATGGTGGCTGTCGAATAGGTATTACAAACAAATCCAGAGAAACTATGTATCTACTTATATTTTATTACTGTTGGAAATACTTTTCTACTACTGGGAAGTTTGTAATAAAGAATATCAAAGAAGCAACTATGCTATAATGGTATGAATATGGATTTATAAAGTCAGTAATTTTTATATAATATCATCACAGATTTGACAGTATTTGTAATAAGATGTTTTTTTTTCAGGTAAGCCAAGCTTCATAAATATACAGAAATTTTCGGGTAAGTGGGAACTCACAATAAAGTTGTTGCTTCTTTTCATAAGTAGGGAAATATTTCTCATAGATCTATTATACACTAAGCATCAAATTTTACGCACCACTAAACTTTTATACAATTTCAAAATTATTTTTCTCGGGAACTGCTCAATCGATTTTTTTATTTAACTTTTAGTTATATACAGGGTGTTTGAAAATAAACCTATTTGGTGCTTCATATTTGTCGCAACCTGTGGGATTTCCTCCAGGTGCACCAATAGGTGTCTATCTAACGAAGAATATAGCCCCGTAATCTCAGAGTATTTTGTTTTTTAATTCTCGTTTTTATCTCTATTTTGAAATAAAATACGAAATTTAATATCGAAGGCATACATTTATTACTTTATCTTGTTCAACTGAATTAAAGCTAGGCTTAAACCTTGACAATTAAATCGAAATCGGAAACACTAAAAAGAAAGAAGGTAGTCAATATCGGGTATTTTAATTCTGATAACCGCTTGACATCGACGATTCATACTTGAAACCAGACGTCAAATTAGATCTTGATCGATAATGTCCCATATAGTCCTAACAATGTTCTCTATATCATCCGAGGAGGCAGTTCGTAGGGTGGGTGATTATCGCTAAGTTGCCTACCCACGTGGTCCCGTAAATCTTCAATGGGGTTGAGATCTGGACTTCGGGGTGGCCATTTCAAAGTCTGAATAATTACCTCATTCAAATAATTGTGCACCATTCTCGCAATCTGCGGTCTGGCATTGTCCAAAATAAACTAAAATGAGAACTCATTAAATAACAAGTAGTGTCACGTATTCTGATTTCCATAGCCTACCTAATTTTAGGCGACGGCAATACGGTCATAATTCCTTTTGTAAACGGGTAAACTCATGCCTTAGATATTAAATTCTCTATTTCATTTAATAGCAGAGCTAAAATTGTGAACCAAAAAACAAAATGCTTAGAGAACATGGGTCTAGCTATAGTTTTGGTTAGGTATAAACCTACTGGTGCATCTGGGAAATTCCATTGAGTGTGACAAATATGAATCACCAAACAGGTTTCTCTCCAAAAAAATGTTCAAATCGATTGAGAAGATCCCGAGAAAACTAATTTTGACATTGTATTAAATTTATTGGTGAGTTAAATTTGATGCGGTGTATATTTTCTTAGTTTTCTATACCCTACCATATATTCAACACTTGAGTTGGACTTTCAATAAAATAATATGATAGAATTTTAAATCATGGGGCGCGTGCAAAATATAATTGAATTAGCGTTTACTATTACATGTTACATGGATACATGACCAGACTAGTCGCTTTTGTCACATTTTTCCTTACAAATAAAACAACTTTAACGCATCGATAATGACCTGCTTCTTCGTTCCTGCAATTTGAATTTGTTCCATATGGTAGACAAATTTAAACACGCGTAACTTTCGAGTTACCCGGCTAAATAATCAACATCTCGTCGAGTTTAACCTTATCGATATTTAGTGGGATATTCAGATATTCATCATATAATATGTGTATGTAGATTAATCCGGAGGCCCCCTTCGAAGTCTGCCGGAGCCGGGACTAGTGCGCTAGTGAAAGTGGTGACACCGATACGTGTCTGTTGAGTTAAACTGGGACATCATCGAAAACACACATCATGTGTGTATGTTCGCGTTTACAAGGTTGGCAACATAAACAAACGAAGCTCGAACGCGCTCTACTTTTCATTTCTGCGTGTATAATATTTTTTTTCTGTTTCTTTATCCACTTCCATACATTTGCACATCATGATGCTAATTGATCCGGTATCGCTTTTATCCATTTAACTCTAAGCATTAGCAGCCAATTAGAAAGCTGTAGAGTGCGAAAATAACTACTGTTTTCTATGTTCTCCAGCCTATTTGCTTAATGAACATTAAAGAAGGATAGTAGTCAAAATTCATTTTACATTTCGCTCTCAACATATGGTAAAGCTTACTTTAGTTATCAGATCTACGTTTTTTTTGGTAAATATGTGTAGTATTATCTAAACTTACTTTTCGTCAACCGACACCAATAGTCTCACCAGTGTATTTCTAGTTGGTGTTTAAAAAATCATGTAGATCTGAAAACTCAAATCACTTAAACCTGCTAAATAATAATAGGTGTATAATGTATATTTTTCCAGCTGTCTGCGGTCGAAGTTAAAGCACCCTAAAATTATGACAGAGATGAGGAGTAATGTTTATTCAAATTTTTATTAGCCTTGTGCTTACTTTCGATATTGTTTTCTATATCTTAATAATATTGCCTGAGCATTTCCTTCCTGTTTAAAGTTTACGAAACATTTACTAAATACCCATATAACATTTTTATTATTAACTTCGAAATTTTACAGTAACTTATATTGTGGAGAATGAGTATTTTTCGAGTGAATAAATATTAAATACAGTCTCTCAACATTATAAAAGAAATTACCTTAGAAAGCTTCTTCATAAATAGAGAAAAACATCAAATGTTATCTGCTGAAAATAAGTAGACGGCTGTCAGAATCGAATTTTATTGTTCAGCAGTTATTTACCATGTAAAATCTAAATAGCTAGTAATGTATTTTGAGAATAAAACTCATTTAACCAAACCCATTTATGTGAATTGAGGTTCTCGGAAATTTAGTCCAGGTTCAGGACATAAAGAATATCAATAAGATAGCTGCAGATTGCTCAAAATCAATATTTTCATGCATTTTATTGTGGGTGAAAGAACAGATATGTCCTATCAACAGGAAGTTTATTGACTTTACTTCACAGAACTGAACGTATTTGCTTTGTCTTTCAGATTCATAATTTTGTATTGGTATTTTCCATGTTTATACCATAGCTTAGAATGAATTGAAGATTATTTTTTAAATATACACAAACTTCACAATCCGTTAAACTAAAATCGCACCGTGGAAGCAGTTTCAGTGAATTTACCGATTATCTAGTTTTTATTCGATAAATTCTCAGTATCTTTATAGAAGTTGCTTCAAACTGAATTGAATCCATCTTTTATTTAGTTCCATGAATAAAACATATTATGTTCCATTAATAACTAAGGGATACAATATAAACTCTAGTTTGTTGATTATTTTATAAATGTTTGAGATAATTTTTCAAAATGATATATATGATCCAAATTCAATGATGGATGTCCTCTCAAGTCAATTTATCATCAGCTTAATAAAAACTTGTATGTGGGGCTTTCAGTTTTTTTTTCAAATATTTGCTTGCTTCTTTGAACAAAATTTTGGTTAGAAACGTTTCCTATAGAGGCTGAAGAATCTGAAGTTCTAAACCATGTCTAATTTCGTTAAAATCCAAGCATAATCAATACCTTCTGCATTTTTCCAAATGCATAATTAAATGCTAGTTGCATCTGATCTGACATATGAGAACTTGTTTCTATACTAATAATCTGGATATATCCACGTTCAAGGGCATATAATCTGCATTCGCCAGCTGCCCAACGAAGAAATTGCAAGCTCTTCCGGCTAAAACCATCGTATTTTTTTGTTTGTTGGTAGTTTGGTTTCTTCTTCATCACAGATCCCGTGAGCGCGCATTTCAAGGTCGCCTTTGCGAAAAACGATACCGAAAGTCAGGTGTTCTTTCTTTCTTTCTTTCTACTCTGCTGACTGGGTAATATTATTAAAACATCTGCGGATGTCGAAATTCCGCATCGCCTTGATTTTTTGCTCCGAATTCCAAATGTTGTTCGTCAATTCTTCGTCTACCTACCTCTTTTCTTCTTCCTGGATAGTAAAATAATAGTAAAACGAGCTGTCGACTAGTCAAGACTCCAACAACTGCTTCCTCCTATCGTATGCTATTGTTGTTTTTCTTTGATGGCCTAGAATTTGGGTTAGTTGACATTTGGTCTATTTCCGATCAAGGTCTGCTGCTTTTTGGAAGGAAGATCCAATTCATCAGTTCCTGGACTTGCAACTATTTTTGGACGGTTCGATGAACAAAATAAAAGCACTACTGTTTCTTGATAGTTTCTTTTGTTTCTTCCCTTATTAAACCCTCAAGATCTATTTAGAGGCTCAGTCATCCGGCATCTGTCAGCTTAATCATCGTTTGATTAATAATACCCTGTAGAGTGATGATTCATTGAGGAAAACGTTTTTTCTATTTGTATATCGATATCATTCCATCATGTACGTAAAATGTTAAATTTGACTGACTAAATCGACTGACGCCTACTTGACTATGTAATAGACCCTTTAGATTGTAATACAATCAATTTTGTCTCATAAGTCTAATTCTGTAAATTTTGTTGCTTTCTAATGCAGTAATTAAGAAATATTTCTTGACAAAATTTGATAGAAAATTTCAGTTATCTTAACTATTACAGTTTTACGCCTTAAGATGCCAACTTTGTTGGTTGGTGGGTGATAATAATAAAAGTGTTGGAATGTTTTTGTGGTAATTTATCTTTATTTTGGAGTCCAAGTCAGTGAAAATTACGTAAAATTAAAACCCTGTATTGGGAATATGAGGTTTCATATTTTAGAAGTCACGAATAGTCTTGACCAATAATTTGTAGGGGATTCCGCTGATTTCCGCTTGTGAAGACGCGGGCATTCGCTAATTTCAGTTAAATTTAAGAATTAGGTTTGTAGAATTTTATATCGTTAACATCCAAAGATTTTGATGATTGATGAACCGCTCCAAAATTTCAAAAATAATAACTTTTCCGAAAAAAATAGCAGTGACATTATTAGACGATAATTTGAAAGATACAAAGAAGTTGATATGATGAGTTTTCTATCTCCCTATAACTCATACTTGACCTCTTACACAAAGACATTAGAATTAAAGAAAATTAAATATCCGGAAACGTTTGAATTGGACATTTTAAAAATAATCATACTTTTCCATTTTAATTCTGAAATATGTGTTTCAGCTATGTAGAGTTTTTTTTTTAAATCAAAAATTCGATTTTGCCAAGTTAAAGAAGAGAATATCCAGCAACATTTGATCTGGACATTTCTCAAAAAAATCATAGGTTTCCGAGTTACAGCTGTGGTAAACACAAATATGTGTATTTCCGCGATGTTTTGAAATCTTTGAATAAGTATGAGTAACGCATTATCTTCTATGGTGAACATTGAATGATTTTCATGACCAATGATACTTTCAAAAGTGTGTGAAATAAATATTCAAAAATAAATAGGACCGATTTTATTAGTTGAAGCACTGAAAAACACAAAATAATACGAATTCTATTGGTTCTGGTACTTTTGAAGTGGGAAATTTTTTTCAATCTAACTAAAACCGCACAACTTCAAAATTACCGGAACCAATATAATCAATATGATTTTGTATTTCTCAGTGCACCAACTAATAAAGTCGATCCATTTTTTTTATTATTTCATGTAAATTTATTTATTTTTCTTATGTTCGTTGATAATGATTACGTTCAAATTCTTTGCTCTGCAAAACCTTTAAATAAATCATGATTGACAGGACACAAAAAAATGTATGCACACAACACACATTCTTTTCTCTGTGTCCACATTGATAGAAAAATATAATTAGAATATCTTCAGAGATGCATAAGTAAAAATAATATAGGATGATGACGTTCCAAAAAAAATAAAATCTACCCGAGCCAAGAGCCGCCACATGCCGTCATTAATATTCTCGTCTAGGGGTCGCATAAAGGTCAAATTAATATTTTTCGCATTATTTCTCACAACTGACAGCTGCTGCTTAGGTATATGCAACAGGTGCAAAAATTCCATGTAATCTGTCGAAGTCGAAAGGGCAGATGTGATTTTTATTCTAATGACACAGATTTGGATTATATAAGTTTTGTGGATTACTTTGAGGTTATGATTTTTGGTGATCTCTTAACGTTAAAAATTTCATATAATATTAAATGATTTCCCTATTCTACCAACAGTAAAAAAATGTTGTGTAAGGTTCTTATTAATCAGTAAATATATGGAACAAATTTGATTTTTTGATTTACATTTCCCCTGAAATAATACATATAGGGTGATCCAAAAGCTATATGCGATGTCAAAGTTTTTTTTTGAAGAAAAACGAAATTTTTCAATTCACATTTGAAATTTGATTCATATTCTTAGATTTTCTATGTAGAGGTAGGTATACATTTGAGCTGAGATTAGTTTAAGTGGAAGAAGTTCTCAGAATCTGAAGGGAAACATAACGTTATTTCCAAAGATAATACAGGATTTATGGTTTTTGTAAAAACTATAAAAATAAATTAAAGTCGCATTTATATAAAAGATATATTTTACTGATTTGAGAGTACATAATAAGAAGAGTTCAACAATGCAATCAGAGAAGATATGATGCTCTATCTAATATTGATTAGATGAAATATCCAACTTGGCTCTCTTGGGAAATAACAAAGTTTACAGGGTGCAAATTCATAAATATATATTTTAGGTTCTAAAATGGAAAATATATCTTACATGGGAATATATTTTAATTTTTTATTAAATTTTTAATAAAATCTTGTTTTTCTTTCTGAATTATGAAAACTTTAATTATTTAAGGTAAGTACTCCAATATATATACAATAAATATATTTTTTACAAAAAATTGGTTCGACTTTATTAGTTGGTGAACTGAAAATACAAAATAATATTAATTATATTCGTGCGGCTAATTTTGAAGTTGTGCAGTTGTAGTTAAATTGAAAACTTTTGACACCAGCTTCAGTTTCAACGGAAATACACATATTTCAGACTTTGCCACTTCTATTACTCGGGAGCCTTACATTTTTTTAATGTCCAATTCAAATCTTGCTACATATAATCTCTTCTTTGATTTGGCAGTCTCAAATTTTCAATTTTCGAAATAAATTGCCCCCACCACATAGCGGTGACACACAATTTCAGACTTCATCATTGCTTTAACTCGCAAACCTATGATTTTTTTGAAAAATGTCCAATTTAAGCGCTGCCGGATATTGTCTCTTCTTTATTTTTGTGATATCAAATTTTCGAAAATTGCGTTTTTTGAGGAGAAGGGCTTGTTGGTTGTCGATTTTTTTCAATGGGACCAATTCTCAATAGTCCTGTATCAAATAGAAAAAGTAGCATGGAAATCGGAGCACGTTTACTATTTGAAAGAGACGAAAATCCATAAAAAACATGCAGACAGTCAAATTGTATATATATATTTCTCCTCCGTTCGGTTCGTCGGTCAGAAATAGCAATACAATCTATCTGTGATGTATATATCAGATAAATTTAGAGTTTGGTGGAAATTTCAAATTTTTATATATTTTATAAAAATCGAACGTCAGAACGATTGTCTTGAAAATTATTAAGTACCTAATTTTTTATTCAATTTATTCTATACCTTCATTTGGTCCTTTCTATATAGATTAGGTATCTACGCAGTTTGTTTTAGGAACGAAAATATTCCAGTACTATAAATAAAGGAGTTTTTATAAATTTTGTCCAATTATTTTGACAAGGTTATGTTGATTTAAAAAAAATATGTATATAAATTAAAATGCATTTCAGACAGAGAGAGAGAGAGAGTATTTTGAACTTTTCCATTGTTTGCATAAAAGTTGTATATTTACCGAGACATTAAAATATTGTACGCAAAGTACGAAAGTAAATAAAATAATTAAGTATCTTATATCCTAGCCAGAGACTTTGGGGTCATTTTCGATGCAATTAACACAGTAAGTATTCTTATCATCATTCAGCAAAACTGCAATCTCTAGGTCTGTTTATGAAAGATGATAGATGCTCTTATCGTACTAAAATAAATAAACTCTTTTGAAATATTTATTTAATCTGAAAGATATGAATGTGACTAATTGGTACTGTCTCAGGATTTATTTAAAGAGAGTCAGAAAAGAAGAGAGAGTTTTCTAGATTTGTTTGTTTTTATTTGTCATATTTAATCAGAGTTCTTTAAGTAAAGTGATTGTTAGTGCCCCCATCCCTTTTGAGAATAATTGTTTTTGGGGGAAGAATAGTACCTAATATTTAATTTCTGAAACCTCAATTTTCATTATTATTAGCTGATATCAACCCATCTCCTGTACATGATGAAATAATATAACAAAGAAATATACATATTACGAATTGGAGTAGGTAGATTCTTAAACAAAATTAAGTGTACTTTTTTAACGACGAACTCAAACGGAGGAAGTATACAATTCGACTGTCTGCTATTTTCCCCCCAAGGGAGAGGGGGCAATTTCTCTCAAAACAACGACAATCTGAGACGGACAAATTAAAGATAAAGCAATATCTGAAAATGTTTACATTTTTTCAAAAAAAGTTACGTTTTTCGACTCGAATGTTAAAATCTGAAATATCAGTATTTCTGCTATGTGAAGGGGACACTTTCTTTCGAAAATTGAAAATCTGAGATGGCCAAATTAAAGACCACGACAAGTAAGTACTATCTTCTTTAGTATAAGTGAACGTTCAACGATTTTCGTGACCAATGTTACACCCAAAAGTGTGAAATAAATATTTTTTTATAAAAAATTGGGCTGACTTCATTTGTTGGTGCACTGAAAAATACAAAATTATATTTCTATTGGTGCTGTTACATGTGAAGTTGGTGCCAAGAGTCTTCTATTTAACGACTATAGCACAACTTTAAAATTACCAGTACCAATAGAATTAATATTATAGTGTAATAAAGTTTGCCCAATTTTTTAAAAAAATATTTATTAGAACAATAATTGGTTAAGTGCGATTTAGGCTTGCGTAGATAGGATTCCGTACTTAGAATTTTCGTATAGGTAAACTTTAAGTGACTATAATCTGTATTGTTTCCAAATCTTCCGCGCAGTAGTTTTGCAGGTTCTGGGGAATGTTCAATTTTCTTTTTTTTTTATTTTAAAATAAAAAAAATCTTCCACGAGCCTTTCATTTGAAATATGAGGCACTTTAAGGATTTTTTTCTGTTTTATTTTCTAATTTGCTCCACAAAATTAAACCCTAGAATCAGAATTCATGATGTATGCTGGCTGACCTAAGCCTGTACAAGTATCAAATTTTAACTTCAGCTGAAATGTATATATATTATAGTAACGATTAATCGGACTGCGACAATTAATATTCGTCAAAAATCTGGAATTTAAAGCGGAAATATCATCTTTACACAATCCATATTATCCCACAGCACGGATTTATTCACACATATATAACATGCATAAAAAGTGCAAATTCGGCATCTATACTCTCAAAGAATGAAACACCTTTTACCGAGGAACAAACGCAAAAGTCAACATATTTTTCCACGTCAAGTTTAACGAACTTTTCTCAATAATAATAATAAAATCAAAACAAATCCGCGTATACCTATATACTCAACCTAAGAGCACAAGTAAGTAATAATTGAGGGTGTGGTAATGACTAGGAGCATGCATTATAATAATATGTACATTAGCATATTAAGAGAATATGGAGACGAAAGAAAAAAAAATATAGTCGAGATGTGTGACTTTGGATGACGTCATACACGTGTGCTATGTGTTGCAAGGATATGTGGGTTAGTGTGTATATCTTTTTGTTTAGAACGTTGGTTAAGTGGGTGTTACTTTCAGCTTTTTTGGATGTACCTATCTGTATTGTTACAAATCATCAAAGTGAATCAGACTAATGGTGCTCTAATGGGCCCCACACACGGCCAGTTGTTAGCCTTCAGTCTATTGTTGTATTCTCTACAAAGAGGCCGTATTCATAATCAAACCTTAGTTCCGGACTAGTTTAGTTTGTCATTTACTTGGTAAGTATATGATGGAACGTGACTGTTTTAGTATCAAATTAAACTAGTACGTATCGAACTATGATTTGATAAAAAATATGGAATGTCATTTTGTCTACTGGTACTTAATAGGGTTTCATTAGTTAGTATTTTAGTTTATGCTTGAGATTCTGAAATATAAATTGGTGAGCATTAGTTTATCGTGTCCAATCTAGAGTTATCTTTATTCTTCTTCAAATTTCGTTGGATTCGTCCAGGTCTAGTTGGTTAGTTGAAAAACTAATACCTTGCTATCTTCAACAAGGATGTTCCTTTTGTTTTCTGTGACCAGGAGGCTCATAAACTTGGAGTTGTTCCACACTTCAGTCATCATCAAATCTACATATCTTAATAAAAACCACGCCTGTTTATTTTGAAACCATCTTTGTTTAAAGATAGTATACACGTTGAACCACATAGGTGACAATATGCATCCTTGAGGTACACCAGTTTAGATGACAAAACATATTTTATTGAAACGTTATCCTACCTATTTTATCACGTAAGTTGCTAAATAGAAGTTTTTTTTGACAATGAAACAATAAAGTAGTTGATGTCTGTCAAAATTAATCGATCAAGCATTTATTTAAAAGTGCATTAAGTGGTCATATGAGTAAATTAACTTTTTTGCTCTAATATTCTCTTGGAATAATAAATATTGCATCATTTATCCAATGCATTGGCTTTCATGCTTATCCGATATAATCATGTTAACAAATAAATTAATGGTTTTATGGTAAAAGAATAAAAGATTGTTCTATAATGTTTCAAGACCTTGAAGATGGTCGATCAGACAATTTAGTTACACGCCTATGCACTTGACATGCCTTTATTTTTTTTTCAATTCTTTTCAATTCACCACGCACCGACCATGAAACAAAAAGCCATTTTCCTTAGATTTATATGTTTGTTGATATTATTAGTTATGTAACTGACGAGCAACAATCGATATTATTGAATTTAACTCGTCATTCATTAGCGGGTACATATTTTATCTGATATTTGCTTCTCTAAGTTTTCCAATTTTTGACCGATTCCAGAAAGTTATTCAAATTCAGCAGATGTTATCTGATGGATATTTTGATGTTCATATCCAACTCTTCAAAATTCAACATATTCTCCTTCCACCACCATTTAAAGAGGGATGCTTTCTAGTGTTTTTATGGATTAACTACCTAAATCATTGAAAATTTTACACGATTTCATTATTTTATTTATTACCTATAGTTATAAACAACAAACACAAAGTGTTAAGATTCTGAAGTTTGTGTCAAAATGTTGCTTTTTACCTGTTACTAAATACTAATAATCTTGTTTTATTTTCTATTCTAGTACTAAGTAATGAAATACTTATTTTGTTATGCTTTTCAGTTCAATGAAGTGGTAATTTTTCAACCATTAAGGTATCTTAACTCAATTTTTCGATCCATAATGAACTAAATTTTCAGTTTTAGAGGATAAAAGAAGTGCCAATAAATTCCTGTTGATATAGATATTTCATATCTTCAGAATCTATACATATATCATGTTGGCTTAAGAACTTTGTCTCTTTACTAAGAACTGTATCCGGTATCATTTGAAACACAAATGACTTGTTATTTTCCAGTCGAGATTTTTTGGAAAGCCTCCACTTTTTTTGCTCGCATAGCTATTTCTTGAATGATGATATGGATGCGGAACCCGTTTCAGTCACCAATAGAATACATTGAGAACATTGGTTGAATGCAAAAGATCTGCTATACAACGATTTCTGGTATAATCAGTTATTGAAACTTGAATAACTTGATATATTATGGGTCAAAGAGTACTATGCAGTATTTCGATAAATTTTAACCAATTCTGCCTAGAGCAACTAAAGATCAAATCTTTTTAATTTGGATAATATATGAATATTATTTACAAAAAAATTGTTGGTGCCAAAAGTTTTCAATCTAACTGCAACTGCACAACTTCCAAAGTAACAGCACCAATAAAATTAATATTATTTCCTATTTTTCAGTGCATCAACTAATAACGTCGGTCCAATTTTTTGTAAAAAATAATTATTTCATACTGTTAAGTGTTACATTTGTCACGAAAATTGTTGAACGTTCACCATTGTTCATGTATTATACTTTGCTTGTATTTGCTATTATTCAGAAATCTAACAACTTCGTCGCGGAAATACGCATATCATAAACTGTGCCACTCGGTTAACTCGAAAACCGTAACTCTATGGAAAAAATGTTCATTGTCAATGTTGCTACAAATAATCTGATTATTAATTTTCCATCCTCAGATTTTCAATTTTCAAAGAAAATTGCCTCTTCCACATTGCGAAATTACACATATTTCAAATTTTAACATCGCACAAACTCGAAAACCGTAGCTTTTTTGAAAAAATGTTCAATTTAAATGTTTCCGGTTATTTTGGTATCTTTAATTCTGCCATCTCAGATGTTCGATTTTCGACAAAATTTGCTCCTCCACCCTCTTCGGGGTCGGTGCGGTTTCGAGATTTAGGAATTGCGTTTCTATGAATATCATACCATTTCTCAAGTCTCCTATTCCAAATGAATCAAAAGTCTTCAAAATCGGAGTACGTTTACAATACAAAAAGGACGCACGAACCAAAAAAAACAGACAGTCGAATTGTATATCCCTTCCTTCGGGGTTCGTCGGTCAATGGAGGTATCTTATTACGCACTTTAAGTAAAATATGTGTCGAGACTATGTATAAAATGTTCAGAATAAAAATTCACTCGGTCACGTCGCTTTTTTAAGTCCTTGTTTCTTTTTACACCTGACCAGGCTTATATAATAATAGTGGCGCCATCTCGATATTAATTATTACTACGCCAATGGATATGTTTACTCGATGTCAATCCCACATCTCTATCAAGGTCGTATCAAAATGGATATAATTTAACTTTTTTTCTGTCCAAAGCTTATTACATTGCTATTGAAATAATAATGAACGTAATAACATACCATGTTGGTGTATTACCGATTTTGTTTTGCTATCTTTTTTTTTCTTTCCTTCAAAAGTACTAATTATTGGAATTGGAGTTTGCTTTATCGGAAGTAGGAAAAAAATATTTCAATGTCACCAACTCTATAATACTCAACTGGAGTCTGTAATTTGTGGGATTACATTTTTTGCTGATTAAAAATACCAATTGATTATCTAATGAATTATAGCCCCCCTGTAATGGGAATGGATTGGGATTTTTTTTGTTAAAAGATTGTCATATCACCATTTTGGCTATTATATAGATATCTACATTATTTTGACGTCTTTTGACCAGCTTCGTCAAAATTCAAGTGCGTTTAAAAATACACAGGAAATTTGCATTTTTTATTATTATTCACGATAAGTTGTTTTTCACAAACTGTGTTGATATATTGGTTATTGCTTTATACATAAAGAGTACAAAGAACTCGGTGTGATTATTTTAAACTTGCGGTAAACAAGAAATTATGACGAATTTTCTATATTTGAATATTTATTGATTCTGTCTTTATATTACGTCATCGCATATTATGTTGTGATTATTTCTATACTTGTTTCATTACTTACTAGAGACAAAATACTATTAGAATAGTAGAGTAGTGGAGACGATGCAAACCACACGATAACATCCGAAAACAATTAAATTATGAATGAAATCAAAATATGATGATTGTATGAACAGTTATAATAATTAATATGTATAGTAGAGGAGAGATGGAAAGATTTGCGCTGTTAATTTCATTAAGGTGTCAGATCTTTCCTTCCCAATTTCCTTACAAGGTTCGGTTAAAGGAGAGGTCGGGTCGGTCAGTTAATTTAATATTTAATAATTGAGTGACAGAGACAGGCAGAGCTTACTGAATTATCTCGATTTTTGTATTTTTAATTTAAATAAGGAAGTGATGTCAGATACAGTAATTAGCTATTGAAGTTTGTTTTTCATCTGTTTCACACATACATTGGAGAGCAAATCTGTCGGATAAAATTTGAGGCTTGACAGATTCGATAGTATTTAACTGTTCCATCATATCTTATAGAACAGCAAATTATCTTTGACCTGCAGTGATTGAACCACTTGTTGTTACTCAAAAGTTCGTTCAATGCCATCTTGAAATTTGCTTGATATCCAATGTCGAAGTTATTCGTTCATGACTCGTTGTTCTATGGAGCGTAAAAGCAGAGAACAGAGACGTATATATAGAATTACAATATTGCAATACCGAGCTTCTAACGTTCTGTGGTGAGAATTTTCAAGATTTAACTCGTATTTCTTCCAAGAGATGGCAGAGTGACCCGAAAATCATCGTTAGATATATTCTTTGTTAGATATTTGAATCTGTTTCTTTCTTCACTACATCACTTTTCTCTGGGAAAAGCTTTAATCGTTCTATGATTTGTTAAAGATAATAAAACTCTAACATTACCCACCCATGACCCACGAATGACATCGACATGGGATGTCAAGCTAAAGTCAAAATGAGATTGAACGGGCTTTTGGGTAACAGAAAGTGGCGCAATCACTGCACGTCAAAGATACTTTACTCACCGGGTCGTCGGTTGGCCTGTCTGTTCGTCGATATCCTAATGCTGCTATCTCTTCCTTATCTTGTACACACTGTATATTGAATTAACGATGTGAGCTGAGCTAAAATGGCGTTAATAGTTCTGAACACAGTATTGTTTACTATGAAGAATGATTTATAAAATGATACTAATATTTTTTATGGTAAATTTTGGGCTGTCGAGTTCGGTTTCTTACCATCATTAGGTCAACAAGTTGCTGCTAATCAAATTCCATTTGACAGGGTTTTATTTCTACCGCGATCGTAATAACATTGTGTTAAACCAATTCTTTTTTTATATATCTATGTTATGTTTAAAACGTTTATGTGAGTTTTATTTTCTCAAAATAACTCTTTATTAGTTACAAAACGAACTAAAAACAGAATGTGCTTATTCAGGAAAAACTTTTCAGCTCTTTAACTTCGATTATTAACTTTGTTTTATATGGATAGAAAAAATAAAAAAACCTCTTGTGCTAGACAGATTAGATAGTAGGAACATTTGATTTCCATATCACATGATATGCCCATTCTCTTCTTACACTGAGTGTTTTCAGCTTACAAATGCATATGAATTTTGTAAGTAGGCGATACTTATTGACGATTATTATCAAAAAACTGATCTAATGAATATTTGTTATTGTTTCAACTTGCGTGATTTTGAGTAGTGTTTAGTAATATATACTTTTGGCTTCCCCGATCGCAAGATCTGACACCTATTAAGATCCTAATAACAACCCGATATTTTTAATATCTAGCAGACGGGTGAAACGAAACGGCTGCATAATAAGACTACTGTGACTGTGGTACGTATCTGCGGGTAGTACGGCAGGTAGTACCTTGAAGTGAAGTGCATTTCTCGCACCAGCCCGGTATATACATACTCACATGGGGAGATGCTGATCTTGTCGACCATGACCATGACATTGAACGACCTCTAATATGTGTGTGTGTGTGTGTGTGCATATAGGTACCTATATATATATAGAGATATATAGATGCAAACATCCACACTCTGCTGCTAGTAAATGTGAGAGATAGCAGCTATTATAATAGCAGGTGTACTCACTTCTACAGCAAACAGTACCTGTTTGTTTTATCTAATTCCAATAGGGGATGCAACAATATGTTGTTTTCTCGATATTTTCATAATTTATTTTCTGCAAAAACTATCATCGATTTTATTGGATGATGCTTTGAAAAATACAAAATATTATTTTTCTACAAATGTAAAAAAAATCGCAAGATTGTCGCATTGATAAAAATATGCGATAAACTATTTTTTTCATTTTTTACGTTACCATGACACCGTTCGTGAAATAAATATTTCGCGACCTGCATGTAATCCATGTGAGATTTTTGTGTTTTAACCTTTGTGGTTCAAAAAGAAGCAAAAATCCTAGAAATCATTTATTTCTAAACGTTTAATAATTAACATTTTTTTAACACTTTTCAAATTATGACAAAATTTTACACTACCTTATTATTTACAATGTTAACATTACTATGTATTCCTAAACCAGATACCTAACTCCGACTCAGCTCATGATACTGGAATTTTTGGAGTTGGAAGACTATCCATTTTTGACGTGGAGGCAATTGCCATAGAGGTGAAAGCAATTGATCCTGAAATTTCATAGTTTAAAATTTTACTTGGTATTTGAATTTTATTATTGATAGAATCTTCCACATATCCTTGGGCCATGGTCGAGGATTTCCATCCTCCGTGTCTCTGCAAACTTTTTAAAACTATCAATTTGACAGCTAAAACGTGGTATATTTACTTCCAAGCTCACCAAGTCATTCGTAAAAAATACATTCGCGATAGAAAATTTTCAAAAATCTCAAATATCTTTTTTATTATTTGAAAGAAACATCAGAGAGTTTAATAAACATTCCCCTAAAATTCAATTTTCTAACTGATGACGATAGAAAAATAGGTATGTGCTGTTAAGAAAAGTTTAGTTTTTTAACTTTTGTCATTGACGTCTATAATATTTTTTTTTGGAGTGTTAAACAACACAATTTTGAGAATTATGGGCCTACTGAAGGAAATTCCAACTTACCTAGTGCTACCGATCAAAAACAACTTTTGGCTTTACCGGTTCACAATAAGAGAGATATGAATTTTTAAATAGACATCTGTTATGAGAATTTTTTACAGTAAATATGACATACGTCAAAAACTATGACAGATAAGTTATAACAACTAGGGCTTTTCATACTTACTTAATTAAATGTGCGGAATTCAAAAATCTAATAAAAACAGAGGTTTTCATTGGCAAAAATAAAGTTAGTACAATTTCCGGTATAACCGGAAGTGCCACCTTTTTGTATATATTTTCATTAAATAGGGCAACGTTGATTATAGCCAGGTGTAAAATTTCATATTTCTATCTCGATTCTTGAATGAAATTTTCTATAGTGCACATTAAAAAAATCACCCTGAATATCACTCCCCCGCATTAGCAAGAAGTGTAGCTGAAGTTCTCAATCTTTTTATGTTTGTAGAAGAAATTTTCTTTGCAACTCCTGCGCTGCGCCTAGTCTCATTTTAATATATATTCTTTGTTCAATACCAAAAGACTGCGATGATGATGGCCGGCCTTCTTGTAGTTAGTATTAAATAGGTATACAAAGTTATAATAGGTATATAAAACTTTTTGACTACATTGTTACGCCGAAGAACTCAGCCTTGGACACGCTCAAAACATTTTACGAACCATTAAATTGTTTCTTAAATAAAATACAAACTGGTCCATGAGAAAAGTCCTTGTGGTTTGGTAGTTGTTGTTTCCTGTTCTTGTGAGAACACAACCGTGGAATGTAATAATATTGAGAGAACTCATTTTCAAGTGCAAGAAAATTATTTTTGACCGACGAACCAAACGAAGGAGGCATATTTTTCGATCGTGTCTTATAAATAGTAAACTTGCTCCGATTTCCATAATTCTTTTTCCATTTGATAGACAACTATTGAGAGTTGGTCCCATTGAAAAAAGACGACATTTTTCATGTTCTTCCCCTCAAATTCCTCCCAAAAGGGGGTGGAGGGAGCAGAGCAATTTTTTTCAAAAATCGAAAATTTGAGATGACAAAATTATTAAAGAAGAGGCCATATCCACCATGGTCTAAATTGGACATTTTTCAAAAAAATCATAAGTTTCCGAGTTAAAGCAGTGGGAAAGATTGAAATTTGTGTATTTTCGCTATATTTTGAAAAAGTATAAGCAACGTATTGTCTTCTTTGTTAAACGTTGACTGATTTTGATGACTTATGTTAGGTACACTCATAAGTGTAAAAAAATAATTTTTACAAAATATTGGAACGACTTTATTCGTTGATGTACTGAAAAATACAAAATAATATTGATTCTATTGGTTCTGGTACTTTTTGTCATCTCACAGACCACACTGGACAGAGGGAGATAACGATAGTATTTTTATAGTATGCAATTTAAAAATAGAAAAAATGTAAAATAATGGCTTACAAGATTAGAGTTCTTCGAACCCTTTTTAGGGTTCTGTAACCAAAGGGTGCCAACGAGAACTGATTACTAAGCTTCCGCTGTCAGTCCGTCCGTCTGTCAGCGGGCTGTATCTCATGAATCGTAATGCATAGACAGAATATGTATTTCTTGTTATAACAACAAATATAAATAATAAATATAAATAAAAATATAATTAAAAAATTCAAAATTAAAAATAAAGAGGACCCCCTTACAGTAAAAACTTTTTTTTTCATTATTTTAATTATGGCTGTAGTTTTTGAACCGTAATGTATGGAACCGTTCTTCCTCAGTCAAACTCGCATCTGGTCGCTTTTTTGAAATGTCTTTTATCTCATTGAATTTGTTGTATCCAAAGATGGCAAAATAACCTCCTGAACAAGCAAGAAAATACATAGTATATTATATATTAAATTCAATAAAATTTTGATCCCATCAAGTTTTGAATTTGTATTGCAAAATCGAAAAAATCTCCCTAAATACTCAAATATAATAGAAATGCTAATAAATAATTGATTTAATTTAATTCTTGATATTAGATTTCTTATAACTACTTCAATCTCGATTTCAATCTAGCATCTTCTGTCATTAAATGAATTAAATAAATGAAAGCGATAAATAATATTATAATTACCAGTGCTAATATAATTATTATGCACATTCATTAGGTAAATAAACACATAATTGACTTTATGTTTCACTTTTACTTATCCACTTTCAACATTGTAAAAGAATACCTCGAAGAATACTGAATAAGAACATTTTTGATTTCAAAAATTAATTTCTCATAACTCAGACAATAAAATAGATATTTGATACAAAATCATTCTATCCAAATTTTCGAATCTAACAGAAAATCAAATCCAACTTATGGGAATAGAAAAATATAAATAAAACATGATAATTGTTCTGGTATATTACACCTTTCTCTGCGAATTTTACTAAAATATATTAATCCGTTTGGCACATATTATAATTTATAATAAATATTAAACATAATTTTATCGGAAGAAAAATTACTATTTATTATCCTCTTTCAGGGGACTGCCCAAACGTAAATGCTAATTAAAGGTACTTTCTTCCTAGAGTTACCTTCATTAAAAGGATCAGGTCGTCCATATTCATGGCACATGCTGTGAAAGGATTTGAGTATTGGTAATATTTATAAAATAAATCTCAATAACTTAATAGAAATCCTTTATTGCATTTGTAAATTGTAATAACTTAGTAATATCAATATTATTGATATTCATTTCTGTGTTATATTTGAGTTGGCTTCATTCTTTTTTAGTTGTTATTTGAGACTCTCATATTTGAAAAAGACACTTTGATATTATCGTTACAATAGTAACTAACAGGAAAACTAACTAATCTATGATTAATTATGAATATGTTTCAAAAACAATTGTTATATTGTATTAATATATGAGTATTTTGGAACTTTGAAAGGCTATTTATTTTGATCGTCTCCAAAGGTATAATATCTGATTCATATCCAAGAATCAAGAACAACATTTCATGTCATTTTGTTTTGTCATGCTTCAGACAAAAAGAAACAATGTCCTCTTATATACTTGCTTACCAGTATATATTTTTGAAACGCCACTTTCAAACCCTGGATATTTAGATAAGTCCTTTAGTACCCGCATGAATAATAAATTTTTCAAATTGTTTATTAAAATTCGTATCACGTCCTCATTTCTTTTCCTTCTCACGATTCCTTTCAAAGCGTTATGCTCGTGATGGTTGAGTATTTATTTTTATCTTTTGATGTTCTAAGAAATACCTGATGGACAAAAAATAATTCTTAAAAATTATACATATCATAAATTTTAAATCAAAGTAATATCAAAATTATATCTTCAAAGTTACTTCAATAAATTAACTGAATCGTGTATGATACTTCACAACCATGAATTTTTTTGTTTAGTTTTTGTAACAGTCATGAAATTATTAATTTGTCGTTAATGGTTTGACTACTTAGCCAAATGAATGAAGATTATTTATGACCTACATTATACTGTTTTGTTTGTGATTACGTAAATGGGAATTACTAGGGTACTTTTATCATATCGGAAACATTGGTTACGACTTTTGTCCTGAAGAAGAGAATAAACATTCTCGAAAACTCAGCTTAACTCAAAGAATTTGATTTACCTATTACATTATTGCATCCCAAGAATCATCTTTTTTATTATATATATCTACTTATATAAATTTGTAAATATTATAGAGGCTGAGTTCGTTAACGGACATGATCGGATTAGTGGTTCCAAAATGGAGGCCAACCAAACTTTTAAAAAAATCTCAAAAATTTGTTAAAAATATTTTAGAATTCTAGATCTAATCTGTACCTACAACTTTTCTTTGAAGCATGTTTCTTTTCAAGTGATAGAAAAATTATAAAAAATAAAAACCGTTTAGTTGGGTCCGTTTTGACAAAAATATTGAATTGTATTTCATTTAAATAGTATATGAGTCTAGTACATGTATTACCCAGAAATAATTTAATTATTGGCATTATTTATTGTTTCAATTAAATTAAAGTCACTATATCTATCAAAGGTGGCGGGAAATCTGAACGCATGTCAAAAGCTCATAAGAATCCTCAAAATGGTTGTCTCTGCCTTAAATTACCAGAACATAACACAACAACTGTGGTGTCAGAGAACAGAGACGTCTGTTCTCTGGCCATGTTCCCTGCAACAATTACACAAATCACTGCGCAGTGATGTTTGTCTAATGTCAAAGATCCGCCATATTGTGGGCAAACGTTGTCCTCTCTCTCTCTAGCACATGGTCCTTACCAACTGCGGTACTTTGATAGATAAAGTGACTTTAATTTAAATACCTAGAGCAAGTCCTCGCACCTGTATGAATTAGAATGTGCTTAGTATAAGACGTCTCCATAGATCACTTCCCTTGAACCACCTTGTATATAAAATTGCTATATGAATGTTGACCGTGACATGACATGAAAGTCATTAGCCAGATGACGCTGTTACGTCATTTTTCATTACACAGTTTATGTTCAAATCGCAACAACTACAAAAGGCATATGTTGTCGGGTCTAATGTATTTTTCTTTTCAAAGCAACTTTTTCTTCTTTTGCTCTCTTCATAGACTTTAATATTTCTTAAGACTTTAAACGTCAATCTACAAAAAAAGTTTCATACTTTAATTATCTATGTGAAGTATGATGAATTCAATTAGTACAAAAATCATGAATGGTTTTTTAGCTTCATTAACATTTTTTTCTTAGAAATTTGACTGTTTGTAATATAAATGAATTTAGATTCATCGTACGATCAAACGACACCAAATTTGTAAGTGTATAAATACAACATTTATAAGTTTGCATTAAAGATACTTGGAAAAATAAATGGTCACTTGACCTGATGAGTAGACACATCTATTTTTTTGAACGACGAACTCCGAACGGAGGAGGTATACATTTCGACTGTGATTTTTTATTCATTTGAAAGAGTAGACTTGGAAAATGATCCCATATTCGTAAAAACTCAAATCCGAAATCTCCTTCCCTCTAAAAACGGCCTCCGAAGGGGGCAGATTTTCTCGAAAATCGAAAATTCGAGATGCCAGAATTAAAGATAAGACAATACCGGAAACGATTAAATTGAACATTTTTTCAAAAGAGTTACGGTTTTCGAGTTACATTCATGTTAAAATCTCACATATTTTGTTTATTTTCGCAATGTGGAGGGGGCGAATTCTTTCGAAAACTGAAAATCTCTGGATACCACATGAAAGCAACAGCAACATTTATAATAAAAAAAAATCCTTCGAGTTACGGTTTTCGAGTTAAGCGGTGGTAAAATGGTTAAATTTAAAATACTTATGGGTATTTCCGCAGCGATGTTCTGAGATCTCTACATAATAACAAGTAAAAGCAAAGAATATACGTGGGTAATAGGATAAGTACAATCTTCTTTGGTATTAGTGAACGTTCAACGATTTTTGTGACTAATGTAGCACTCAAAAGTGTGAAATAAATATTTTTTACGAAAAATTGGACCGACGTTATTAGTTGGTGAACTGAAAAATACGCAATAATATTAATTCTATTGTTGCTGGTACTTGTAAAGTCGGTGCCTAAAGTTATCAATCTAACTGCACAACTCCAAAAGTAACAGCACCAATAGAATTAATATTATTTCGTATTTTTCAGTGCACCAATTAATAACGTCAGTTTAATTTTTTGTAAGAAATCTTTTTTAGTTTCTATTTCTGTAGACGTTGAACTTGCGAAAAATTTGACACGTGTAGTTTTTTTTCGGTTATTCTCAACAATATGTTGAATTACATTGGAATTTTCTGATCGAATTTACGATACCAATATCCATTATTAATAGTTTTCAATGAAGATACACACTATCAATCTTATATACATAGTCACGACACGACATCTTGCGAGGAGAATGAATTTATTCAAGGTTCCATGTCAACGTGAGATATTTATAATATGTAAGTGTATCGTTTCATCGCGCAAAGAAACGTTCATTCTTAACAGAAAACTGTATTAACATTAAACATAATTCAGTGTCATGTTGGAGCTGGATAAATATATTATCAAGATGTCGAAATGTGTTAACTTTGAATTTATTCTCTCGAATAATAATAACATATTATATCATTATTGATTGTTGAATTTATTCGAGACTCAATGAAACGTTCGAAACTTATACACAACATATGGTCTCATATAGAAAGGAAAGAATCAACAAATTTATTACATATTCATCGACTTTATTGTATTGTGATGTCTTTTAAATATGTATTTATGCTTAGATTATGGAAAACTATTTGTTATGTCCGCATATAAAATATTTGAAAAAGTAGAGGATAAAGTGTACTTTGTTAATTTAAAAAAAATCCAGGCGGCTAACCCATGAATTTACGGGTTTCACAGAGAGGTCTATAATAAATAGACTGCTGAACGCAGGGAATATTTCCGATCGTACAAACTGTCAACTCACAGCAATATGATATTTAACATGTGCTGCCATCTATTGGGAGGCCTAATTGAAATAAAATTACACTATCATGGTTTTGAACATGATTAATTGAGATTTAGGTAGCTTAGACAGTTTTTGGCATAAGAGTTAGAGTTTTAATAATATATTATATTCTCGGAAGATTATTCTATAGATAAATATTTTTTTACCAAAACTAGTACATACTCAATTGGATGAAGCATTGAAAAATACAAATTTATATTTATTCAATTGGTCCTAGAGTCGCAGTAAGTTAAGCAATAGATGAAGTATCAGTTGTAGCAACCAAATTGAATTGTAGTTTACAGTGAATTATTTAAACATGTTTCGTAAACTTCCCCTTACAAGGTCCAACTCCGAATCCCTTGAACTTCTTGAACCTTGTTCAATTTGAAGGTTTCCGGAAATGGTATTTTGTTTAATTTTGGTGTGTCAAATTTTCGATTCAAAAATAATTCCCCCTTTGATGAAATTTTCGGAAAGAAAGACATATTAGATATCTGGAGCTACTTCTCAGAAGTCCTCTTCCAATTTTAAAGAAGAATCATCAAAATTGTAGCACCTTTACTATACGAATCGCAAATTCATACATAAAAGCGCAAACATTCAGAAGAATTGTATAAACTTCTTCGGTTTTCGAAGTCGGTCAAAAATTTATATCAACTGACAGAGTAACTTTACTTAACTATATCAGACCTATCTGCCGAAAAAATATTAGAAAGCCGAAACAACAGTTAAGTATCTGAAAGATTTGTTGAAATTCTTGAAGATTTTTCGATCTGGTGCTGGTGAGCTTCTAGAACCTGGAAGAACTCGAAATCATTTTAAAAATGAAGAAAATGGAAAAAATCTCCGAAAAATCAACGAAAAGCCAAAGAGAATGTTATATTGATTGAGAATATTTTGATAAAGTTAATACTAACATTAACTAGGTTAACAAAATAACCTTAGTACAGAAACAACATTGATTTTGGAACAAAAATTCATGCTAATCTAAGATGTTAATTAATACAGTTCACAAAACCGTGTGTTGTAAATGCATCACATGATTCACCAATAAAACACACCTGTGTTTTTGGCAAGCACAAGTCAATTGAGGTTCTGGTGGTATTGTATTTTATACACGACATGTAAACCTGAGAAGATTTGAAAGTATCTTGGTTAGCAAATGGAACCGGAAATAAATAAGTGGTTAAATAGCTTTTTGGTTGAATTTATGTACGCGTTAGTGGTGTATGTAGCCTTGTTTCAGAATTGTGGATCTAAAACAGCCGTAGGTACTCATAATAAATAAATTTGTTAATATCGAAGACGACGGTAGTACTTCATTATGGTCTGAAATACTTAGAATAAATCAAACTAAAAACAAAATACTGAAGAATTGATATAATAATCACCGAACGGTATCATGATTTTAAATTTAAGTATTTAATTCTATATGTTGAGGGATGCACGAAGAGGAAAAGTATTGCCTCTGAGGGTTGAACCAAATATTATATTATATTATTTATTATATATTATATTATAAAGTGATACCTATAAGAAAAAATGGCGAAGGCAAAATTAGAAACCAAAGTTTAAATAAAATTAACAGATCTGTAACGTAGAAAAAGCATACAACTTCATATTGATATGTTTTTTAATGATAATATTTTTGTAAGCCGCAAGTACCTTACCACTGCACCACTAGTACATTTATTTTCATGATATTAATTAATTTTAGCTTGGTGCACTCCGTCGCCATATAAGTATTAACTATGCCATATTCCACTGTGACCGCAATATTCTTAAAATGGTTACCAAATAATTCTCTCCATGTATTAATATATAGTATTTGTAATTATTGTTTATTTTTCATTATTATATCATTGAATCATACCTACTTTATTGCAAACAAAAGTCGACATTCATTCTAATAACAAAAAGATTATATTTGGCAAATATCACCTTCATAAAAATTGCAATATTATTATTATAAACGTGTCGCATTAGTTATACACATCATTTCAAATTTAAATTGATAATAATTGTTATGTTATTAAATACTTGACCCAGTTATACTTACACATATAAATATGAGTATATCGTCCAATTAAATAATGAAATTGATAATGACGTGGTCGTTCATTCGTTTATCGGAAGTATTTTCACCTAGACTCATAGTCTATGACACTTTCTAGATAGCGCTTACTTACCTACGTGTCTAATTAAGTATACTTTTGTGAGAAATGACGATGCCGCTTCAGATTTGCCCAACGTAGAAACTTGCTAGAGTGGATGGATGTCTTTAATTGGAGAAATTTGTTGTCGGTTTGAATAAATTTCGTTACAAAGACGAATGGTCTCTGGGGAACTGTGGGGTATACCTAATGATAAATTTTATTTGCAACACGTATACGTTGACAGTTCAGTTTTTAGGCACTGAATATCGTGAGGAAAGTGCTTAAAATATAGCGGCAATGATCACTTTCGGAAAATCTTGATCTTATAAAATTCCCTCGCCATTTAAATGTGGCTGGAAGTGATCTTATCTGTTGTGTGATAGATTTTAATTTTAATATTCAAAACATTATCATGAAAATTGTATACCTGAATTTCCCGAAAAAAAATTCGGTCACGTGACTTTGCTGTAAAATTAATAAACGATAATTTCCTAGGCTTGACAGCTGTCACGTCCAGAATAACAAGCGTAAATTATTTTTGACAAATAGGTATCCATAAACAGTCAAAAATTATACTTACTTTTAAATTAATCTTTGATATAAAACTTTCGTACCGAATCTCCTGCAAGCTTGAATTCTTCTCCGTATTTTTTCCTCAGTTGCGGATTTGGTTAAGAAAATTTGCACCCCAAAAAGTTTTCGGAAATTATTCAAGCTCTAAAATTAATGAAGAGACCATATCTAGCAATGTTTAAATTGGACATTTTTCAAAAAAATCATAGGTTTCCGAGTTATAGTAGTGGTAAAGTCTGAAAAATGTATGTCTCCACTATGTGGTGGGGGCATTTTTTTTCAATACAGTTAATATTATTTTGTATTTTTCTTTGCACCAATTAATAAAGTCGGTCCAATTTTTGACCGACGAACCCCGAACGGAGGAGGAATACTATTCGACTGTCTGCTTTTTTTAATTTTTTTTTGGTTCATGCTCGCTTTTTACATAGTTAACGGGCTCCGATTTTGATGATTTTTGATGCATTTGAAAGAGGAGGTTTGAGAAATGGTCCCATATTCATAAAAACGCAAATCCGAAATCTACTTCCTTTTGAAAACCGACCCAAATTTTCTCGAAAATTGAAAATCTGAGCTGGTATAATTAAAGATAGGACAATAACCGGAAACGTTTAAATTGAACATTTTTCTAAAAAAATTACGGTTTTCGAGATAGAGTATCTTAAATTCTCAAATATATGAATTTGAAAATATGAAAATTCAAAATCTGTTGGTACTACATGAAAGACATAATTATTTGTAGCAACATTTATAATGAACATTTTTTCCTTAGAGTTACGGTTTTCGAGTTAAATCGGTGTTAAAATGGTAACATTTGAAATACTTGAGCGTATTTCCGCAGCCGATGTTTTGTGGATCACAATAATAATAACTACAAGCAAAGAATATACGTGGGTAATAGGATAAGTACTATCATCATTGGTATTAGTGAACGTCCAACGATTTTCGTGACTAATGTTACACTCAAAAGTGTAAAATAAATATTTAAAAAAAAATGGGACCGACGTTATCAGATGGTGCACTGAATAGGAAAAGTATAAAATAATATTAATTCTACTGGTGCTGGTACTTGTGAAGTTGGTCAGTGAAAATCCCATCGTTAAAACCTGTTATTTTCATATTACAAACAAACACTTCGATTTTATTATATATTATTATTACTATATAGTATAGACAAGAATGGATCACTAGTTTTCGTTTTTATACCTTTTGCTTAATTTACAATTAAATTGTCCCTGAAGTTGGCTTAAATCTTCAGATATGGTAAACAAGAGACAGAATAAATGGAAATGCGACGATGTAAACAGATCGATATTTTACTCGGTTAAGCCAAGTATATGCTGTGTTTGTTCTATTTTACAAGTACATACACTACATACAACTTTTCCTCTCCGACCGGTACACATGTCGGGCGTCGTCTTCTTCGACGACGATCGTTGTTGGCCGAATGGCCGTGTGCGCGTCTAGCCTAGCCTAGGCTAGACCTAGACCTGACCTGATAGAGAAGGGGCATTAGTGTGGTGGTATGGCATCTTCGATCTTCGGCAGAGAGAGGCCATTGCCTATTTCTATTTACACAATCGCTATGTGTGTTGGTGTAAGCGCGATCAAAAGCGAAAACTGGGACTATGCACACCAACCAGCCGGCACACACACACAGAAAAAGTTGCTGGCAGCGTTTCCAACAGCAGCAACAGCTCTTCTTCGTTCTGCCTCTTCGAGGATGTCGATTTTTGTGTTTCCAGGTCACGCTGCTGTATAATAGTTACGAGTGAAGAAGTGGTTCGTGGCCATCACCATCGTCTTCATGGTGTGCAGCGCGCGTGAGCGTGTATTTGTCGTGGTCCTCTCCTCTTCACCGTGGTCGCCTCTCACTTATTTACTTACTTGGCCAATGAAATCGACTGGGTAAAAGTTGATGTCATGCATTAACTGGATGTAGTTAATGGCTTACAGTTATTTTTATTTTTATTCAAAAGTTTATTGCTAAAAGTCTTCTAAATAATCAGATAAGAAGGGATAATCAAATTGAACCATAGTTACCCCTATGTAAGGGGACTATTTAGGTGTTTTTTTGTTGTTGTTGATGAAAAAACTTGTAGCGATGTAAAAAATGACATAAGACAGCCACTGGCCGCTAAGGTTTGAGCTTGTCCAACATTCAATTAATGTAGTTTCCAGATCCATTGTCCAATTTTTTTTATTTACAGTTTCTTCTTCAAAATAATGTGATTATATCATTTCTCAACCAATCAACCCAATCGTTGAAAAAGTGGCTATCCGAAAATTCCAAAATACTTGCATATATAGGTTTATGAATTGAAAAAAATCACCGATGACATCATATCTCGAAAATTAGATTAACTGTTGAAAAATAAAGTTCCTAAGTCGCTGAAGAGAATGAAAGTTATTCGAGAACTTATGCAATTTTTTAAAATAATATATTGTTTAGCCAGAAATCGGGCAATTTTTCAAATTGCTCAACCCAGGTATACCTACAACTTTTTCATTCAATTCCATTCGTACTTTTTAGGGTTCAGTACATAGCGATAAAATAAGGGAACGCTTAATATAATATTCAGGTGTCTATTTGTCGGTCACTGCCTATTTTCTGCAAAGCTACTAATCGCAAAAGATATTGTAATAATACAAAATTGTACATAACTGTAACTAATTTTGATACTGGTGGTAGATTCTGTGGGGTAAATTAGAAAATTAAAGAAAAGTCGAATGACATATTAAATAGGTAAACGGGTATAAATAATGAAATATGTTATCAAACTAAGACAAAAAATGATTGTTTTCCCCCTTATTTCCGAAACTACTGATCATATAAAATTATGAATGAATGCAAATTTCACTTAAAATTTAAAGGTCTTAGCGAAAATCCCATGTACGCAACCCTTTCCACGCGAGCCCGATTCGAGCTTGACCTGTTATTTATTTATGATGATATACAGTGTGGAACAGCTAAATGGAATAGAATCAATATTTCAATTATTGTGCATATTTATAAAAAAATCCTGAGTCATTTCGATTTTTATTTCAAACCGCCCATCTTATCAAGTATTACATCACTTTGTGATGTCATCAGCATTTGTCGTACGACGTCATTGATTCGAGAACAGAATAAATAAAATATACACATACAATTGCAAAAATACTTTGAAAACAATAAATGAATTGAATTGAATTTTTTATGTCTATAAAAAACAATCCTAATTTAAAGATAATTTCAAAAATACATATATCCTTCTTCTGTTCGATAATTTATAATTTTCAATATAAAATTATTTGAAAATCATGTTTTTATAGGTGTTTAACAAATTGAAACAACAAAATAATACAGCGGAATAATAAATTGCCACACAATTAATTACAATATAAGTGTTCATTAAAGACTATTAAAAAATTAGCCTATCTAATTGGTTTTAAAGCTAATTTCACAAGTTTTTTTTTAATAATTATTTACAAATACTCTTTTAAAACTGTCAATCAAGGAACGTAAGTACCTATATTTTCTTGAAATTGCCTGTAAAATACAAAAATGAAAAAAATATATAGGGTGTTCCATTTTAAAAATAAACCAGTGAAATCATATGTCAAACGGTGACGACGTCACTAAGTGACGTAATACTTGATAAGATGGGCTTAATATTATTTTGTACTTTTCAGTGCACCAACTGATAACGTCGGTCAAATTTTTTGTAAATAATATATTTATTAAAATAAAAATCGACGTGTCCCAGGATTTTGAATTGAATAGAATCAATGAATTTATGCCATTTCGCTGTTCCACACTGTATTTCGATTGCCTTCATCTGATTTAAGTTGTGGTTCTACTAGGAGTTTCATAGACAAGGATACGTTTGAAGTTTCCTTCAGAAACTTTTTATCATTGAAAAGATCACGGAAAAATGAAAAAAATGTATTCGATTTAAACGTTCCGCTTTTTATGTAAATCTTCTAGATCGTATTAGTTCTGATTTACCTTTTCAGACATCTATTAACATACATTTTAGAACAGAAAGTGATAGCAAATTGAACCATTATCAAAATTTCCACCATAAAGACATCTAGAAGAAATAATATGGGTATCGAAAGGAGGCCCAACTACCCAATAAAGTCGTTCCTCTGGCTCTCGTCGTTACACTTTCAGTTTGGCCCGAGGTATTTTTTATTATTATTTTTAATTTGGTAACAATTCCAGTTCAGCCGGTTATTGTGCTTTCATGCTGATGTTGCCCGCAAGTTCTCGAAAATCACTTGTACCCATAGCCATGCGCGTTCTCCTTCGCTCGCGCGTGGTACCATTACCATTACTTTTATTATTTCGTTGGCTTTGACCTGTTGCGGCTGCGGTGATACGACGACGGTACGACTTGTGTCCGGAGGCGATTCCATGGACATTACGACGTTCAACCTACATACTGATACTAGTCTGGGAGAAGTAGAATTTTGCAGAACAAAAAGAAACTGTTTAGTTATACTTTCAATTGGAATATATTAGGAGGTGTCGTGAGGAGTGTAAATTTAACATTTTTTACTGTAGCCAATATTTTTCGGAATATATATTATATGCACCACCTACTTACATAAAATAAAAAAGATCAACAATGACCAGTTCTAAGATATTTTTTTCAGAGTTTCTTTCAACTCTAAATGTTCCTCATATATAAAAAAGGATTAGTCTTGAAAATTCATCTTCCATTTCAAAATAAAAATGTATAACTTTATCCTCGATCTCGGTAATTCATTTCGATTACCAAAGCCAAATAGCGCAATGCCAGGGTTTAGACTATTAATCGGTGATGAGCTGGGTGTGCGTTCAGTCGCCGGGCTGTTTTATAGCTGTAGATATTTTCGAGAGCACGTAAAGCTGTTGATCGGTAAAGAGTATTTACCAACTAGATGGCAGATCGAGCTCTAGCGACCCGAAATGAGTTTATACTGTCCATATAATTTGAAACTATTTTATAATATGTGGTGTGAATCCATACTTATTTTTTGGAGTTTGTGGCTTTTCCGTTTAATTTTGAGACTTGTTTCTGATTCTTATTGTAGAAACGCTTAATCTTTCCGGAATAAAAATTATTCTTGAATCTGATTCAGGCTTTTTAAACTGTCCCTGTGACCAGTGCAGCAAAACCACTGAAATATTTTTCACGTAGTAACCAAACATTGAGGAAATCATCAATATATTTATTATATACTTATTTGATGTATTTTTGACTGGTTCAGTATCTAATAAAACAGATTTTTCTATAAGTAGTTACAAATGATTGTATTTTTTGTAGTTTGCCCTGATGAAGCGAATAAATATTCTCGAAAGTTTGGCTTAATTCAAAAATTTATATTTATCAAAGGACTGCATTTCCAGTAATTTTTTAATAAATAAAAATATCGAAAACATAGTTTTCTACAAAAAATCTTTTTATCGTACTTTTTAGACATATTGTGCAAAATCTTCACACACGACAAACCCTCTATGATGTTCTATTTGTAAAATAAATTAGCAGAATTAGGTATTTGCTTTATATCCCTTTATTTGGTACTATATTGCCTGGAGTATATTCTTTATTTATCGGTCCACAGTCAGAACGCCATCTATACAAGTCCAGTTTTTAAACTGGCAGAAGGAAAACGAGAATTTTTATATGGAATTGAAACTGAAATGAAAACAACATTCACTCTAAATATTAGTAATTATTATTGTATTATGCTCAAATAAATAAAATTTTATAACTATACGAACTCAAAAAGTATAAACATAATTTTGAAATATAAAGATATTAATTTGATTTTAAAAATAGGCGAGGGAGGTACTTGTCATCAAATCAAATCAAAAAAGCTCCTCACACATTGAAGTTGGCAAAATTTTACAAGTACCTTTTTTTCTGAGTAATCCTAGAACATTAACTAATACACAATTTCCATTGATTTCCAGGTCGTGAAGATCTCTCCCCTCCGAGCAGTCTAAATGGTTACAGTGCTGACAGCTGTGATGGCAAAAAGAAGAAAGGTCCCACGCCCAGACAACAGGAAGAACTTTGCTTGGTATGTGGTGATAGGGCGTCTGGTTACCATTACAATGCGTTGACGTGCGAAGGATGTAAAGGTCAGTAATACCAGTCAGATACAAAAAAAAACAACCAAACCAAATTGCCTCAGTTAAACTTTTCTTTTTAATCAATTTCATCTCTTCATTATCAGGTTTCTTCAGGAGGAGCATAACAAAGAATGCTGTATACCAGTGCAAGTACGGTAACAACTGTGAAATTGATATGTATATGCGGCGAAAATGTCAAGAATGTCGGTTAAAAAAGTGCCTCAGTGTTGGTATGAGACCAGAGTGCGTCGTACCAGAAGTGCAATGTGCCGTTAAAAGGAAAGAAAAGAAGGCTCAAAAGGAAAAGGATAAACCGAACAGCACCACCAATGGTTCACCAGAGATGATCAAGTTGGAACCAGAGGTAAATATTTGTCATTAACTTGTTATTTAAATATATTACTCACAAGTGAATGATTTGTCTCAATTTCTCAGATATCCAGTTGTTACTTTAAAATAATTTCTGAGATAATTCTGGCGATGATATCGATAAAAACAATGTGGAACTGATGATGAGAACAACGGTTTGTTCTCGTATCGGTTACCATATATTTTTATCCATATTTCATTTGGGAGTTTAGCTAGCTCAGCAAATTGACTCCATTTATTAACCATTCTATTTAGTTGCTCTTCTTCCAGCTGTCAGACTCTGAGAAATTCTCACCGAACGGTATCAAGCCCATATCACCTGAACAAGAGGAGCTGATCCATCGCTTAGTCTACTTCCAGAACGAGTATGAGCATCCTTCAGAAGACGATGTCAAACGGATAATTGTGAGTGGTCATATTGGATTCATCTTTTTTCATCTAAAATTTATTTCTGTTACAGAATTCACCTATGGATGGTGAAGATCAGATCGATGTGCGGTTTAGGCATATCACGGAAATAACTATTCTGACCGTACAGTTGATTGTTGAATTTGCAAAACGGTTACCAGGCTTCGATAAGCTCCTAAGAGAAGATCAGATTGCACTTTTGAAGGTAAGTATACCAAAAAAAAAATATCACACAATCAACATTTCTATTATACTTTACATTTTTCGGCCTTTTTCTTTCTAGGCATGTTCAAGTGAAGTCATGATGTTCAGAATGTCGAGGCGATACGATGTCCAAACAGACTCTATCCTCTTTGTCAACAATCAGCCGTACTCGCGAGATAGTTATAACTTAGCTGGTCTAGGTGATACTATTGAAGATCTTCTTCACTTTTGTCGGGCAATGTACGCCATGAAAGTGGATAATGCCGAGTATGCATTGCTTACGGCCATCGTTATTTTCTCAGGTAAGTCAGAAAATTGTTGTCATCTATGTTGATAATTTCTTTCCTCCTAGAAGGGTTGGGTTATGTCATGATACAATTGATACATCCCTTACAAAATGAAATGCCAAAAATAACTATTTGCTCTCAATCCATAAGTGTTTCTGACATAGTTTGATTGATCAACCATTTGTTACAAATCTTCAATGTTATCCGCTATCAAGGTAGTGTCATCCTTACTTACTTACTCCATTTACTTCGATTCTGATATCTTCATGTTTCATTAGAAATGTTCTACGAGTAGGTACATGTTAAAACGGCGGTCACACCCGGTAAGAACGAATTTCCTATTGCTATAGATTGCTAAATAACAAGCACCACCAACCCAACCAAAGCAGAGATCCTACACTGAGCCTCTAAAAATAATGAAGGATATCATTTCCACCCGCATTCATCCCTAATTCTTCTAAATATACCTGTAAATATTCATTACTAGCTATTTTACCCGGCACTTCCCGGGCAAAGTCTTTGGTAGACTATAGTCATAAATAGTCTTGAGTATGGAGCCCTTTTACCTTATAGTCCTACTCGCACGTAGAACCAGTCCAAACACCAACTCAAATCTATCCACCAAGAGAGAATAACATGAGAATTTCTCCTACATATCTCTTGGGGACTTTCCGGTATGGAATGGAGGCTTCTAAATCCCAGTTGTACTGAAAGATTCTCACAAAACAATCCAGTGACATATTACACACTAATATAGCGAAAAATCTACGAAAATTCAGCTATAGAGCTCAGAGATATTTCTTTGGGCATAACAAGTATAGAACCCTCCACCTAAAAGGCCCAATTACACTTACCACTACCAGATCATTCCAATAAATTCTTCAAACATAGGTACATGTTAGAAAGACCGTCAAAATCCAGCCATAGAGTTCAGAAATATACAACTTCGTCCCACGGGCAATAAGATAGCCTGTGTCCTTTCCTAAGATCTGGTCTATCTCTGTACTAAATTTCATCAAAATGAGTCAAGTGGTTTAGGCGTGAAAGCATAACAAACAAACGTACTTTCGTATTTATAATATTATTTAAGATTGGGGTTATATTATTTCAGAACGTCCCTCTCTAATCGAAGGTTGGAAAGTGGAGAAAATCCAGGAAATCTATCTGGAAGCCCTGCGTGCCTATGTGGATAACAGGCGGAAATCGCGACCTGGAACAGTGTTTGCCAAACTTCTCTCAGTACTCACCGAGCTGCGAACGTTGGGCAATCAAAATTCCGAAATGTGTTTCAGCCTCAAATTGAAAAACAAGAAATTACCTCCCTTCCTGGCCGAAATCTGGGATGTCGATTTAAAGGCATAGTTGAGGTGGTTGAAGCTGAAACAGCAGCAGATGATGAAAAAGATAAAGAAGATGATGATGATTCTGCTATGGTACGATATGGGTGGTGCACTATTCGGAACATTAGCAGTCACATAATAACAAATATTACAAGTTATTATCATCATTTTAATTCATGTTTTTTGATAACTTTTGTTATGAAAGATGTACAGGAAATCAGATAATTTAGGAAGAACTCCAAAAAAACTGAAACTGAAAAAGGTATTTATGTATCAATTTCATTCAAAAGTATCACTTTACAAATTGTCCATATTTATATATTCTTCTGTGTATATTGTTTCTTATAATCTTTTCCCTGTACATCTTCCACACGAATAAAATATGGAGAGTAAAGAGAGACTAAAAAAAGACAGGGACGATATTGCACCACCGTGTTTGGCTGTGAATTTATTATTATTATTATTATTTTTAATTTAACAATTGACGGCACCTAGAAAATGTTATATTGAGAGAGCATAATATAGTTCTTTTTTATCTATATATATAATATATATTTAATTTTTTAGTTTATTTAGCTCGATTTTTTCGTAATCAAACTATACGTAGATTTTTTATATACATAAGCCTCTTCAAAGAACATAAAATAACAAAAAAAACATATAATAAACTCTTTTTTATATATTTGAGAGAACTTTTGAACTTTTTGGCGAAATGCTTACTTAAATTAGTAAGACTGGACACTGGACGACTGACAAACAACAAAATAAAAAAAACAACATTAACAAATTATTAAACAAAAAAAAACTAAGGTGCCTTCATGAAATAGAAACGAGGATCGCAAAGTCTGAGGGAAGGTGCAAGCGAATTTGAGGAGTAACAAAAATACAAGTAAATCACCATTTTATATATTTTTCATTTGATTATTGCAGGCATATAATTGAAAAGGTCGTCATGTTTGTAAGGTATATATATTCAAAATATGTAGGAATGATTTGTTGGTTCTTATATATACGGGGTGATTCATAAAAGGTGCGCAGGACTTTAGAAGATAATTTGTCCAAAAATATGATATTTTTTCTATAATCAAGGGTTCGCAAACGCACCGTTTTCGAGATACAGGGGGTCAAAATTGAGAAAAATAATCCTTTTTGTTGTGAATATCTTTAGAACTGTTAGAGGTACAGCGCTTATCTATTCCACACATTGTAAACTACAAACCCTTATTTTATGGTGCAGACATTTGTTTAAATGCCAGTGGCGTAGATTTAGGTTATATTTGGTATTTAAACCCCACTAACTTCTACGCCAATGGTCAAAATCAAGTTTTGTTTGATTTGATCCGTTTTCGAGAAGAAGGTCATTTTATGATCAAAAACATAAAAGAAAAACTTATCAAAAATTTATTTGAACATGGAAAGAACTAGCTTATGAACACAAAGTATTCTAACAAAACTGAATAAAAAATGTATGAATTTATCATAAAATAATCTAAAATAACAGCAACAAAAAATGATTTTTTTTCTTAACTTTGATCCCCTGTATCTCGAAAACGGCGTGTTTGCGGACCCATGTTTATTGAAACTTTTTGTCATATTTTTTAAACAAACTATCTTCCCCTAAAGTCCTGCACACCTTTTATGAATCACCCTGTATATGCCCTGTGTCCCAGCAAAAATGTCCTTATTCCCATAAACTGAACAACCAAATCAGATCGAATATGATCACTCAAAATATTTCATTGGATAATTACGGATATTTGTGTACAAATTTCATATAATTTTCTCACTCAGAACGAACAACCTGTATGTAATACTCTGCATGATATTTATGACATCTTATGTATATATGTCATGTATGTTTTTTTATTTCACGATTTGGCCCTGATGAAGAAAATGAACATTTCCGATATTGCGTCACAATTGGCTATAGTAATCACTCAATAGATAATCGATTTTCTTTCATGTTAGTAACTTTTAAGATACCTGAAGCAGATCTCTATCGGTCCAGTTGAAGGATTGATCAATTACAGGTGGGAAAGTGACATTTTTTGAGTTTATGGGAGACAATGTTTACCTTTTCGATTGTATCTGCATCGATCAAAAGATGCAATGTATACTTTTCAAAGAAAAAAGGTAGAAATTTGGAGTAAAAAAGCAAAATAATTGTACACAATGTAAACTTAGGGCAGAATTACTTCAAAATTAGAGCCGTCCGTGATGTGAAGCGCGCGCACGCGAGTAAATGTGGAAGAAATACTACAATAGTAGTGGCAATGTGTGTAATTGAGCATTCAGCAAATTCTTTATTGTTAAGAAAGCGACAGTGATGGAATTAATAGACTACCCACTCCCCCCCTTAAATATTACCCAAGAAAAATTGCCTCCCCTACCCCACACCCCTCCGGATGAAGACATGTGCCATCAACTCACACTTTTGGGCATGTTAGCGTATTATAATTATTATTAATACGAACTTATATGACTACAGAAATAAAAATAAACAAGGACTATCCTGCCTTTCGAAGAATCTATTGATGTTTTTATTTAAAAAGAGAGAAGAGATGAAAAACTTTCAATGTGTAGATAATCAATAGTAGCCTATCCATTTTTTTATACGGTATTAATATATAGTTGTTTTTGTTTCGAGCCATTCTAGGAGTCCCTTTTTCTCATATATAGGTTATACACATATATAATATATACTCAAAATATTATATATACATATGTCGGCGTTTAAAAGGCACCATCGAATTTCAAAATGGTCTTTGATTTTTTTTATTTGAATCTCAAATAACTGGGTATTGTTTTTTTACTCGGTGTTGCTCTCAATACGAAAAACAAAAAGGTTGCAACAAGATACGAGAAAATTGGAAAGGAAAACATATATTCTAATGATTTATTTGAAACTACACTGCCTCACAAAAAAGTTACGTAGTAGATAGATGAGCAACTTTCAGATTCAAATAATTTTACAGCTGGCATTAAGATCTCAATAGAATTCACATGGAGGTGAAGTTGTTATATTTCATAATAAACTTTCGGCTTTCAGCAGAATACATAATAGAAATTCCATCCAAATCATTAGATCATTTTGGACAACCCGTATCTCTTTTCATTCGTCTCTTGAATTTTTTCGAAGTTCGATGGTAAAGCTTCTTACCACACCCTCTTTTCGTGTACAAAAAAAACATAAAATAATAATACATTTACATATTTTGTCATCGTATGTACATATTAATAACATATTTTCATAGAGATATGAGACAGATGTATTATTTTTGTTTATAGACACATGTTATTTTTTGCGCCATCTATTGCCTTAAATTGAAAACTAGTCCGCAGATGTTCTTGTTATATGATGAATGTGCAGTAAATGGATACCAAGACCCATTCCAAGACTTTAACTAATAATGAATACTACAAAAAAAAAAATGAAATTTTCATAGTTCACTAGATTTGGTGTGACCCAAATTGGTGATGTATAGGAACTATAAGATATTTGATATTTTCGTATAGATTTTTATCTAAACTGGGAGTGAAGACCTGTTTTTTTTTTCAGAATCCTACGCTCGGTAGTTAAGGAATGGTCAATTTTCGTATGTTTTCCTTAATATTTTCTAACCCGTTTATTTTAGGGTTATGAAAAAAATATATTTGAATTACTCATTACGAGCCTTCCCATTTGATTGAAAAAAATCTGCTAATTTGCTCCTCAAAATTAACCCCCAGTATTAGAGTTCGTGTAACTATATGTCCGTTTGCCGGTCACATAACTCTGTATCGGTACTAAATTTCAACGGTATTAGTTATTTAAAACTTCTTCTTATTAACATTTTGTACCACTTCTAATTTCTGAGGATCCTTTGCATCCATCACCAATTTAGGAGACACAGTCTGTAATTTTTCGTTTCATTATTACACATATTTTCAAAAAAACCTCATGGTATTTCAAGAATATCTGGCACTACTAAAACTTGCACATATTTTTTTAACTCAGGAGTCAACCTAAATACCTTATTTCATCAGGTAAATACATAAAAAGAAAAGCGTAAATATATCGGCAATATTTATAATAATCATATGTGTAATATATAAAAAGAGAGAGAGAGAGAGAAATATGCCAGTCATTATTGGAAAGAGAACAAAGTATTTTAATAATAATGAAAAGGCCTTTTGATGTAGAAATGATGTTGTTTGTAAATTGTTTAAAAAGAAATAAAATCTACATAATATATTGTTTATGATCAAAGAGTTATAATACTACTCAACTCTCAGATTTTATATTATTATATAGATGGAGCCTGTATAGCGATTTGGTTAGTTTGAAAATCAGAAGACAAAAAAATGTGTAATATAGTTATAAATTTCTATTTACCTTTCGCACATTTTCTTTCAGCAGTTTGCTCATATGCGAAGATTTCCTTCCTTAACATATAATACACTAGCCAACCACAATTTCAATCCTTATTGTACTTTTCATCCAGTTATGTCAAAAACTATATATTCAAGAAAGATTTTTCTCTTGTTGTAGCATACATGCTTCTGATTTTCAAAAAGTAACCATGATCTATAATATTCTAAGTGTACAAAATAATTATGGTACAAAGTTTTCAGGAAGAATAATAACTAAAAATTGTTATGGGTGTAAAACTTATTAATCTCTTGTATCGTTTCTCAAATCAATAATAATAATAATTATTATTATTATTATTATATCGGTTGACTCCTATAAAACCAACAAACAGATATCTAGATCTGCGCACTGCCGTCAGCTGTAGTGCTCTGTCTCACTTCCTCGGTCGTCACTAAAATATACACTCACTCACCCCCAAACATACTCACTAAATCAACCCTTTCACTCACTTGAATATCGTAAATCGTCATTTGATATATCTTGTAGTCGTTCATTCAATGTTCTTGGAATAGATGTGAAAATAATTGTCCTATAAAACAATAATCTCAATGCTTTGATACATTTTGGCGCTCTCTGTTCTGCAACACATGAACTATTTAATTTATGTCATATATTCTACACCCAGTATTTTAATTTAATTCATATCTGATATTTTATATTTATTATTTGACGTAGTGGTTTCTTTTTGAAATACTTATTCCAATGTTATTTGCGATCCATTAGGACGATTATTTTCATATCGATTCTAGGTAGAAAAAAAATCCATGCAGTCACTTAATAATAATAAATGTTAAAACAGTGAAAGACTTTTTGAAAATAAGAAACAAAAATGTATTGGAAAAATCTTTTAAAAGCACAATAATCCAATTGGAGTATGTATAATTGTAGATATTCATCAAAGACAATGAATGCATGTGGGAGTAAACCGCGCTCTTATTTACAGTTCTTGCGACCCACTTTAGTTTAAAGACCTGTATGTAAGATCGTGCTCTAAACTAAAAAGAAGGAAAATTAGAACCAGATTTTTCCAATAAAGATTTATTACATTATTGACACTGCCAAGCATTTTGGACTGCCATCAGGTTAACTGTAGTTTTCGTAAATGTATGTTGTCGTGTTTTTCAGACTGCATGGATTCAATGATAAGGTAATTTTAAAATGATGAATTAATTATAAAAAACATTTTAAGAAAAATAATGACTGCACTGTTCGTAATAAATGCAAATTATGTCTCGAAATTTATTTGTTCCTCTACCACTACTGTAAAAGAAACGACTCTTTTTTGCTATATGTACACATTTTTTATATATTTTTTATTATGTTGTGGTAAAGTAACAAGAAAATTTACTACCCGTGTGTACGAAATATTGAGGAGAATAGGGATGCCGATTTTTGTGTAACAACTATAATAAGGAAGAAAATTTCACCTTGCAAAGAAAATATACACACTGACCTCTATTTATTTCTCAGAATTTTCTCCCAATCACTCAAACATATAATTTGTATTGGTTTTGTCTGTACCTATCTTGGTTTGGTTCTTAAACAATAGGAACTGTTGAATACTACCGATTTCATTTGAAATCTCTTCTGTGGATGTGGGAGATCTTTGAGTTTCTTTCTGTGTTTCAGTATCTACTTGATTATGCTATTTCAAATAATTATGTTAGAATACAAGTTTGAGTACGGTGAAATTTGATTTGTTGCTTTAATTAAATAAAATTCTATTTGGTGTAATAAATTATATCTAAAAAAATCTAGTCATGTTCATTAATAATTTTATTACTGAAAATGTATTTTAAGACTCTAGTTAATTCACCAAGTTCTTTTCCAACCAAAAATATGTGCAACTCGTATTTTCTGCCAAATTTGCAGAAATAAAATTTTATCTTCTTTGTATATATTTATAAAAATATTTGATATTAGATAATTAAAAAAAACATATTTATATATTCAGTGTCAAACCACTGTAAAAGTTTACCTTCATATCAGTTTCACCATATTTTGACCATTTTTCGTACTTTGACTGATTAAAGCCAGTAATTAGAAGAAAAAAAGAAGTTTTCGGATCTCCCACTTACTAAGATTAAATATGTATGATAATGTAAATATTTTGGTAATCATTTTAGTCACTTTGTTAATAAATCTGCATATATTAAGTTTGAAACAATTTTGTTGATAATGTTTGAACCTTTTCACCTAAACAGGCACCTACCTGTTTTTAATTTCTTCTAGGGCAATAATGGTTGTAGTAAATTTCTTTTTGAAGAATCGATGTAAGTGATCATTAGGAAATTTTATTATGAATCTGGGAATTGTCATAGGTAAAAACATTTACGAATAATTAATTTTATTTGTACCAATTATGTCTTTTTAGTGAATATTTTAACGTTGTCATGGCAAGTGTCCTAGATTCATAGGAAATATTGTTCTTTTGTAAATATATAATATATATAGATTGATGTCTGAAGTTTAAAAGAGAACCAGCCTGTTTGGGAAAAGATTCATTCCTACTAAGAGTTTAGATTAATTTAAAAGTGCAATATGTACAAATTAACTAATTTACTTTTTTATATGTAAAATTAAATTTAGTATAATTGTGTTACTTTTTTCTACTACAGAGAAGAAATACTGAGTGACAGTATTAAACAAACTACATACATATACGTGAAAACTGGTGTTATCAGCAGTAGCTGATACATTTCTGGGTATATAAAATATATTACCTATCTCAGGGCTGAGCGATCAGCTTATCGAATGGCTGTAAGTTTTGTTTCGTAACGAGTATATATATATATAATATATGTTATATAAATAATTATCTATATAGCTAATTTTCACTGTTGTACAGGATTTTATATTTTATGTTGTTTATGGCCGTTTGATTTGCTCTTTCGTCATGCCCTTCTGATCACAACACATAAATACACACAAACACAAACAAACACATACCTACATGACCTGTACTGTAAAAATCGAGTGTTGTATTTAAGCTATGACGATGTTCGATTGATATATTTTGTGCAGTAAACATTAAATTAATAGAAAAAATATTTCGATGTTTTATTTTCTACCTTAGTAGATATTTTTGACCAAAAAATAATACAGTGGAGACTCCCAACCCCCTCCATACGTTATTAAGATTTTCAAACTGGTCCAGACCAGAGAAAACATAACTCCAAGTCCGGACTTAGTTTGAGACAGGCGCAGTTACAGCGTCTTCTTCTTAGAGTATAGTTTTCTCTGTTGGAGAAATCCCTTTCAGAGAATACTACCACAGTCCTAAACTAAAGCCTGGTTTTGTATTTTGTGAGAGAGATAAAATACTACCAGCAATTAAAGGGATTTAAAGGGACAATCGTTAACATTCGACAAATACCGCATTGAGATTGGCTATAGGTAGAGAGGTAATGGCGCCCTCACGTCACAGAAGGAATATAAAAATCTAACGATATTAGTCTATGGTTATATACCCTGAATTTGAATCATTGAGTTTTGAATATAAAATATAGTTATTTATTATTTATCGTGAGTTTTTATCGTGTACCAGTGAAGCGTATAGCGGACAATGGATACTTCGAAGCCAAATAAGAATAAATGAGGTAGTGTATCGTATGCTTATAAAAATTGTAGTAGCTATTATTACAGAAGTTAAGAATGCAATTTACATTATTCTTCTTTCCCCAAAGACATCACAATGTAAGTACATATTATTTTTATTTCATTTAGATTTATCGTTCTCTAATTTGTGTCTTAGATTCTTTGCTAATTGGCAATTGTTTTCAGCTGCTCTACTTGGATTTTCAATAGTGGACGTGAGAATTAAAAAAAAGCAGAAGACTAAGTATTTTTATTCAAGTAAAGTTCTTATTTGAATATGTTTATGTACATTTTAGAATAGTTTAGGTTTTAGAATATACCAATTACCTAAGGATTTTTATGTTCTATTTATAAAATAAAAATTGTGCAACAATCTGTCTTCTTCCTTCTTCTTATTTATTTTTAAAAATACTTAATGTACAGCCTTCGACTTGTTACAATTTTATTATACAATAGATATAGATTAAATAAAAATTAAGCTTCACACAAAACTATCTTTCTTTTTGCTCTATATTTACTTCCTACCAGGATTTAAAGTGCCAAGGTCACCAGACAGAATCATCGAACATCAAACGTGCCGACGCTTAGTGTCACATCTGTATAAATATTTAATCTGTGGTTTGGTGTTCGAGCAGAAATCCTAAACCACTTGGAAACCGCACATGCGCATTTTAAACAGGTATCAAACCGTCCCAAACTACTGCTTGAACAGCCTTATTGCTTCAAGATCTGTACAGTAGCGTCACTCCGCGCGGCTTCTTTGATGAATGCCGTTCGAAAGTGATGCCAAGAGAAGAGTCGGCAAAGATTGGATTCTTGGTAGTTTTTTGCAGTAGTGGGATTCGGGTCATATTCGAAATACATTGGCTCAGCTCACCCGAATGGAAAGTCGTTGGAGCCTGAAATAACGGGTCATTCTACTAGTGCTTAGACAGTCTAAGTCCTTTCTTTGGGGGCTATACACTTGGGCAGGTTAAGATGTATCCTTTTTAATGTGGAGGATACATTTTCTCTGCAGATTCGATCACAGGCGTCCCTACGAGATTTTAAGGCAACCTAAGTCGGCATTCACACATGCTGCTTTTCTTGAAAGTCATAGACTGTTGGATGCCTAATGCATAGGTACAATATTTGGTCTGTTGAATTGAATCTATGGTATATTATTATATTTATGACAAATAAAATATCTGTTGCAAAATGATATTGTAAAAAACGTATATTTATATTTTTACCTTAGATGCATACACATATTTTTTGTATTTACACAATGAATAACATATATTATGCTACTTACAGAAATATATCAAATACCTATCTAATAAAAAAGAAATATATGATTTAAAGCAAACATTTATAGAGAAAAGCGAAACCGAGGTTCAATAATACACATACATATCACATTTTATCCTAAACTAATTATAAAATATAACCTCTAATTGAATTGAGACTAGAAACAGCAAACAGCGAATCCAGAAGATAGTTAATAGGAAATAAATTATTTGAATTACCTATAAATATAAGTAGGTAAGTTGTTAACGAGTTACAAATTATTATTGTGCAAGAATTCGAGTTTATCTAATTCACATATAAAATTTTAATGTAAAAATAAAAATACAAGTAATATAGTCGTTCAGAAAGAAAACATGTCATGACAAAATATTTATTTTTGTTGTGATTATTCAACAATTGGGGCGAAAATCGAAATTGAAAGGAATGTAAAGACAATATGTTATTCTGCTTCTGTCATATGAATCTGTCGTGGTTGGGCAGAAGCACTGAAATACGTGTGTTCGAAACACAAGTACTTGCATCCTTTACTGAATAATAATGACCACAATCAATCAAAAACGTCTTTTGGATCGGGTTTATTCAATTAATTCAACTAATTATGTATCTAAAAATAAGGAACAATGAAATCGATAACACAGTAGGTACCTACAAGGAAAAAACCAAGAACATAACTAACAAATACAACAAACTCACAGATGGAAATAGAAAAGTTTGCGAGGAATCCTGGAATAGATTAATAACATCGAAACTGAAATAAGTACATGACAAGCAAATTATGGCATATAAAGTAATGAAAATACTCAATAAATATGAAACTAGGATTTTTTCTTACATAAAAATGGCTTGAAATATATTCGGGGGTACAAGAATGGCTAAAATATGCCAAGAACCAGTGATAGAATATTTATTGAACTCTTCGATCTACTAGAATAGAGGGACATAACGGTGGTTCGGAGTCCACCTTAAACTGTAGCTGCCGTTGTCAATGGCCTCACTGTACATACCAAAAAAGCTGATGATGAATGAACTAAGTATAATTTCAATAAAAAACAAAGATTATGCTTATTTGGGTTATATCTCTTAAGAACAAATATTTATAGTACTCCAGCTTTATATATTTGGGATGAAATATGTCGTAAAGTTGTCATGATTTAGTATTGAACCAGCTTGTGTGAAATATTTAAAACAAGAAATGGTACACTAATGAAATCATTAAGAACAATAATTGCTGTTTCATCCTTCGCAAATATTGATGAACTATCTACAACAACACAAAAAAATGAACAGTGAATACCTACAAACTCAAGATATGAAACTTATCAGAACTGTTAATGGATGCATAAGACTCAATAGAATTAAAAATAAGGATAGCATTAGAAATTAACTAAAATTATTCATCATCAATGACATAATTAAGTATTGCAGACTACCTACCACTCATTTTAGTGGTTTCAACAACTTTAGGTTGAGTTCTATAGCTCAAGGTAATGTCGTATACAATCCCAGTGAAAAAAGGGTTTCTGTAGTGAATTTAACGATATCTTCTGGAAAATATTTTGCGCTACCTATATTAGAATACATGTTTTAAAATACCTATAGTCTAAATGAACACAGATCAAGCTATATTTTTTTGTTCAAATCTCTGTCGACTTAATTTTGTAATTGGAACAATCAGAGTAAATTACCCATGATCACTCTGATCAATAATCTCTACTATATTGATAGCTGTAGCTTCACATCCATCAAGCTGAGATATTATTATCCACATTTTCTGGACTAGCAAAATTCCTTGTCGGATCAATGGGCGGGAATACATAGTTGGGATTAATTTTGCTAAAATCAACGTATGCATCATTTTTGCTGACACTCAATTGATCCACTATTTCAGCAAAAGTGGGCCTCAAATTCGGATTGAAGTTCCAACATTTCAACATTAGGGCATAGAGATCGTCAGTGCAGGTTTCCGGTCGATTTAGTCGTTGACCTGATAGTAAATATGGGACTACATTATCATTTATGATTCCGTTGTAAGGATAGGCGCCTGCAAAATAAACATAATGGTTATTGTTACTTCAACATCATTATACAAGGTTATAAGTATATAACCATATATATAACCACTAAGTTCGCAAGTTTTAAATCAAATCACAGAATTAAATTTTCAAATATTTGATTACTTTATAGGTTTCCTTATCAACGCAGATCTAATTATCGCTATAAATACAACAGACTACAAATTTATTCAAATTTCGATTATAGATTATTTCAGTAGAAACGAAACTTCTACTTTTAAGACCGTTACATTATACTTGGCAATTTAAAGAACAAGATTGATTTATTTCAAAACGCCCGCAAGATCTCAGACGTCACAACAGAAAAATTTGGCAACGTAGCTTAGAGTTTGAAGTGTAGAATAGAGAATAGTTCAAACCAACAAAAGAAAACGAAAAACAAATTGAGGTTACAGTCAATTGTCAATTTGTTTTCAGATTATATTGCTTTTCTACTATTATATTGTTATAATTATTTAATAAAAATGAATCCAGGATTTTCTAAGGCTGACAGTGATAATTTGCCATTAGTGGAGAGCGAGATAATAAATATTTTTTTCTGTGACGGGAAAAAAGTTTGACATTTTATCAAAGTATTAAGTATCAGTTTTTTCCACAGAGTACTTTTTCCCGGGTAGATATATAAATAAATATCAATCAAAACACAGAATTAAACTGACAGATAATTGATTACTTTAAAGTTTTCCTTAGCAACGCATGTCTAATTGTCGCCTACCACTTTAAAAGTTCAAATTTAACTTCGATAATCCTCTGACTTTGATATATTGTAATATTTTTTCAATATTAAATCATCGTTTTTGCCGTCACAGAAACAAATAGTGTAATAAACACCGGAAAAATATTAGATTTTAGCAGAGATAACCACGGTCGACAACACAACCTCGAGCTAAAATCTAGTAGATACTTTTTTCACTTGTATAATAAATAATTATTTATCTGTTGAATATGCAGTTTTTCAGTTCTGAAGTTCGCAATATTCTTTGTTAAAAATAAAAAGTAAGTATTAGGCATTGTGGTAAATTTTAATTGTTTAATGTGAAATTCAAGTTTATACACTTGATTTGGATTGAATAATCTGTGTACCACATTTAACTTTTATGATGATGATTCTGTAGGTTATGTACAGGTCAAAAGTGTAAATAATATCTGCACAGTTCGTGGAAGAATAACTCCAGAACACAAAATCACCAAATAATATAGAAGTTGTTATTGATGAAACGCCTGGAGAAGAAACTCCTGAACAACGCAAACTTTATAAACCATTTTGTAACATAAGAAACAATGATGATGTTGAATAAAATACAATTTCCAATTGTAAACAAAGTGGTGAGCGAAATTCAAACTGTCCAATAAATTTGACATGGACACTTTTTTGACATAAGAGTAGATCTAAGGAAGGGCTGGTTAGTTCTGCTGTCTATAACCTGCCTACTCTAAGGTCTACAGCAGTGTTGCAATTTATAAGAGTTTCGTAGACTACGACCACCGCTGTTTTTCATATTTGAATAGAACAGGATAACAAATTTTTCTGTTGTGATGTCATAACAGTTTAGTTTAATTTTTAATTCTTAATATATTCATTATTAAGCAAAATTATGCAGTTTTGATAGATTTAGGGCCGATTTCATAATCAAATTTAATCTCCTATTAATTTTAATCCTAGATTAAAAATTTCATAAATTTTTTGGTTGGTCATATAATTTAAAGTTACTATAAAAGAACGAAAGATAAGGTGACTGATATTGCAAAATTTATGGAAAAATGCACTCTTGTTATTCCGTCATCGAGGTATGAGTTAAACAAATTGAAGAATTAACTAATCTCCCATTAAGGATTCATTATGAAATCGGCCCTAAGACTTCAATTTATAAATATAGAACCAAAAAATACAATTTTTCAAAATTACTGAAATACCCCATTTTCTGATTGACTGAATATAATGTAATATTTCTTCAATACTAAACACTGGTTTTAATTCAAAAATAGTGTATTATACACGGGAAGAATATTAGATTTTAGCTCTCGAGCAAAAATCTAATACTAACAAGTTATGTAAACATCATGATATAAAAGAAAAAAAAATCGATTGCTTAAATAATGTAATTTCATATGTCCACCAGTGGTTAACACAAATGTTCCATAGTAGGTCGTCTATTAACCTGTTGTACAATCACCAAACGTTTCTATAAATTTATCATCAATTTTATTAAGTATTTCTGGTTGAATTGAAGCAATTTGCTCCCCAATAGAGTTATTTAGTTCTTCCAGTGTTGTTTGTCGTGTTTGAGCAATATTTTTTCAAATAACCTCACAGCAAGTAAAGTAATGGGTTAAAATCAGGCCATCTTGAAGGCCATTCGTTTCTCAAATTCAATTTCCTGATTTTGTATTCGTGAAATGGCATAATCTCTTAACATTTGTTGGTATCGTTCATCAGCTACAGTTACAGATACGGCCTCTCTACTCTAGATCTTCTAAAAATGTATTTTCCAAGGCTAAAATCAGCTGTAAACCATACTAATCGACTTTTTTGTCATGAAGACCTTCCTGAACGATCTCATGAGGACTACTGACCATATTCAACTATTTTGTGTATTGATTCCATAATTTGGGTATGGGGCTTATCTGCTTATAAATTACGGGATAACCATTTGGATTGAATTTCTATCTAAGCCATTATTCGTAAGAAAATTCCAGTCGGATTCACTTCCTCAGTAGAGAATCCTGTTTCAGCATGATACAGCAGATACAACGTTATGTTCCCCACACAAAATTTTCTATATTATACACTTGGATAATAATAGACTGGTTACGAGTACTGCATATCATTTATTAGGAGGATATTTTACGGTTGCTCAAACAGTTCAAGTTACAATAAGATTATCGCAGGTTTAGTGAGAGGCTTTTAAGTATTGAACCAACTCATTAAGGTCCTGATGGCTTTTCTTGAAAGAGAAAGTACAGGAATATAGACTTGTTGGTAGTCTTGGTGCGGGTATTTGTCTCTGAGCACACTAGAATTTGGACGACGTCCACCAGTATGTTTTGTATAGTGTATCTCTTACTACCAAGTCAGTTCTTGAGATAAATAAATCCAATATAGTCCCTGGACCTCAATTCAGGAGATTTGACTGGAATTTCGTTGTTGGGAGTCGGTCGAATTCTGGTTATTTTCTGAAGATTCTTAGTTTAGACCTGGATCTTCTTGGTCGTTTGCGCTAAAGCTATACAAGAATGGTGGCCGTGAACACCTGCGCATTGATATTCACTTTTGGAAGCCTTTGGAGCAGTGAATGAACTACATATGCAGACATTAACTAAATACCATTACGGTTTTGTTTTATTTTTCTGGGCCTAATACAAGAGACTTTATTCAGTAGAGGAGAATATTTTTGACACCCCACTCTTATTATTATATTTATCAACAAGTACGTCATATGGCTAGCTAAATATTGTATAGAACTTTACCTAATGTTCCAATCTCCCACAGGACTACACCAAAGGACCACACGTCCGTCTTATTATCAGTTCTGAATTGTAAGAGTGCCTCTAATGCCATCCATCGCATTGGGATTTTAGTGAAATTTCGATTAACATATGTACCAAATCTTGACATGCCAAAATCAGTAATTTTCAATGTTTTCTGCCTTGTAATCAGGATATTTCTGGCAGCTAAATCTCTAGAAAATCATCGTTTATGTTTGCGTTAATAGAAATATGAAGAGATTGAATTTAAATTACCTATGTACTATGTCGATTTTCTCAAGGTACGCCATACCAGTGGCAATTTGTAGGGCGAATTTTTCCAACTCTTTATTGTCTAAAGCAGGTTCCGGAGGAGCTGCTACATCTTTTATCAGTGGAGTATTGTTTTCTGGATTCAATCTTATCATTTCATCTGAAACTAACAATCATTATGTAGTTTAAACTTGAATTATCAAATATATGTCAGATTTGAAATGTTGTTGATGCCATAGTCTCACCATTAACAGGAGAAGTACTCCTTGTTGGACTCTTAGAGCATCGTTCCAATACTTCACTTGGTAGATATTCAGGATTAGAAACGGTTTCCTTGAAAAATTCATCTATTCTTATGTCTAACCGCTTTTCTGGTTCTATATAAGCTCCATCACTGTCACTGCAACAAATATTTGTCACATGTCTTTTTTGCTTTTAAAATCATATTAAACCAAAATCCATCCATCCAAAAATGTTTATCTTGTATAGTCATTTGAAACTTGAAGATAATTTGAATGTAGCTCAAGAACTTACACGAAGAATACATTCCCATCCTTTCTGTTCCATTTTTTTCGAATGTTCCGTAGGTATTCATGGAGATCGCCATTCATAACCAATTCCATGATAGCCATTTTGGGTTCTGATTTCGTTACACATCCCAACAGTTTGATTATATTTCGATGAGTGCCGATACGTTTAAGCATATTGATTTCGGCAAGAAAAGCCTCAACTTCTTCTGGTGATGGTTTATCTGGAAATTAAGTATTAAAATTAGTTAGCACAAGTGTTGCGTAGATCCTCTTCTAGGAAAATCATGACGACATTTTCTCTGTTGAGTAGACGTGGTACGTGGATAATCCACAAAGAATAACTGAATGCAGAGGAATGTGATGAATAGCTTTAGCTAGCTTATAAAAATTAGACAAGCAAAATGTTAGAACACAATAATAGGCATCAAGAAAATGCAAGCATCGATCTATTGATACTGGGAGATAGATTGTTATTAAAAGTGAAAATAAATAGATACATACTTGGAGCAGCAGGTAAATTGAAGAAATCTCGAAAAAACAGAACAGACAGAACGAAATAAAACTACTCATATAGCCTGGACCAAGGTTTAACGTGTCCCTTAAGAGCATAAAGGAATTCTAGATAAAATAAATATCTTACTCAAATTAATCCAAATACTAATTTCTTGGATGTTTTTTATACTTTACGGTGATGAGAAAAATAATAAAAAATTGATTGTCTCCTTGTTGTAGCTTTTCCAAAATCGTTCTTCACTCTACCCAGCCAATATAAGTAAGAACCATGATTTCATCAATTATATTCTACATTTGAATTATTAAAAATTATCATAGTAGAGTGTGGGCAAGATATTTTTGACCGACGTACCCCGAACGGAGGAGGTATACAATTCGACTGTCTGCTTTATTTTTATTTTTTTGGTTCATTTGATAGGGTTCTGGTTCCATATTCATAAAAACGTAAGTCCGAAATCTCCTTTCCTCCGAAAACCTGCCCCAGGAGGGTGGTGGTTGCGAATTTTCTCGAAAATCGAAAATCTGAGTTAGTATAATTCAAGATATCCGGAAACTTTTAAATTGAACATTTTTTCAAAAGTGTTACGGTTTTCGAGATAGAGGCATGTTAAATATGTATTTTTGCAATGTGGAGAGGGCGATTTCTTTCGAAAATTGAAAATCTTTCGATACTACATTAAAGATTTAATTATTTGTAGCAACATTTATACTGAACATTTTTTTCTTAGAGTTATGGTTTTCGAGTTAAATCGGTGTTAAAATGGTAACATATAAAATACTCAAGCGTATTTCCGCAGCGATCTGAGATCTGAATAATAACTACAAGCAAATAATATACATGGGTAATAGGATAAGTACCTCCTCTATTCATTAGTATTAGTGAACGTTCAACGATTTGGTGACTAATTTTAGGTACATTCATAAGTACGAAATAAATATTTTTTCCAAAAAAATGGACCGACGTTAATAGTTGATGCACTGAAAAGTATAAAATAATATTAATTCTATTGGTGATGGTACTTGTGAAGTTGGTGCCAAAAGTTATCAATATAACTGCAACTGCACAACTTCACAAGTACCAGCCCCAATAGAATTAACATTATTTTATACTTTTCAGTGCATCAACTAATAACGTCGGTCCATTTTTTTTATAATTTTTTTGACATATCTACACATACTTTGATAAAATGTGTTAATGAAATGAAAAATACCTTTGAGTTTTTTTACAGCAACTAATGTGTAACCAGACTGACCATGAAGACCATGAGCTTTGGAAAAATATACTTCACCGAATGCTCCACCACCAATTTTAGATTTCAGCTCGAGATTCTTTCTTGGAAACTCATACTGATCATATGCCGGTTTTCCCTAGAAAGTCGACAGAAAGATGACAGAAGAATTAAATAATGCTGTTTGTTGAGTAATTAAGTCTAATCCTCGAGAAACTTCAGATCGATTTGGAAAAAAATATTTTTAATTGTGTGAATAATAAAAAAATGAGAAAAAATAGAAAAATGGAAAATTTTCTGAGGGATTCTTCAATGAAAAATAATGGAATAAGATTAAAATGCTGTTTATTGGTTAATTAACCCATTACTTGAGAAAAGTCAGATCGATATGGCTAGAAATTTTTTGAATTGTACTGACGTTTTTTGAGAAAAAAAAAAAGAAAAGTTGACCAGAAAATTGAAAAATTTGTGAAAAATTTTAAGTGATTTTTTCTGAGGAATTCTTTTGTGAAAAATAATGGAAAAAAATTCATTTCTGTGTTTTGGCCCATTACTCGAGAAAGTTCAGACCGATTTGGCTAAAAATGTTTTGAATTATCCGAATAACTTGTTTTTTGAGAAAAAAATTTAGAAATGTTGACCAGAAATTTGGAAAATTTGTGAAAAATAGTAAGTGATTTTTTCTGAGGGATTCTTTTATGAAATAATGGAATAAGAATTAAATGCTGTTTATTGATTAAATAAACCCATTACTTGAGGAAGGCCAAACCGATTTGGCTAAAAATACTTTTAATTATCTTAATAGTAAAGTTATTTGAAAAAAAATACGACAACTTTACCAGAAAATCGGAAAAATTGTAAGTAATTATTCTAAGGGATTCTTTTATTAAAATAATGGAATAAGAGTTAAATTGTGTTTATTAGTTAATTGAACCCATTACTTGATCAAAGCCGGACCGATTAGTCTAAAAATATTTTACATTTTCCGAATAATACCTAACGTTTTTTTTTTTAAATGGAACAGTTCACAGTAAAACGGAAAATTTTGGAAAAATCCAAAATGATTTTCTCTAAGGGATTATTTTGTGAAAAATAATGGAGGCAATTTCTATAAATCTCGTTTGAAAGTTGAATTAGAATTAAGCACTCAAAAAATATCATATGGATGAAGTTTGTGGAATACTCACAATTTCTTCCAAAGGCGTATAGAGAACGTTAATTTCCTGTCTCCCACTACTGAAAAAAAACAAAACGGAACAAACCCATTAATTATTTATCAAATTTAATAATCAACCATATTTCTCTTACCATGTAGATGCTCGAGAGGTTGCAGCAACCGAATGAAATGAATTATGGCTCGATTTGACAGATATCCTTTCGAGATTTGCCTCCTTTGAGCCACCAATGTATCTTCTCATTTTCGGTATATTGATTAACAAGATGGCTAAAAGTATCAACAATACACCCACAGTGGTGGCGACAAAGGCGTATTCTCTTGTTGATAGAAAACTAGCAGCTTCTCTTTTCGAATGTATCGACGGGGACACAGTCTCAACCAACGAGAGCAATTCAAAACTGCCTTGTGTTGGATTATCTGGAACTAGAAAAATATTTTGTTATAAAATACATGTAGATTGTAAAGTGTTCTTTTCCCCTAAACTTTCATTTTTTTAAATAATGCTGTTTATAACAACTAGAAAATGCCCAGTATCGGGCTGGCTATAGAATATAAAAATCATCTGGTCCAGTAGTGTGACCATTCATTTTTTCAACGTGTTGAGACACTTTTCTGAGCTATTGCCTGGTAAGTAGTGCGAACTGGATGCGTTATCGGTATCCTACAAAACAAAAATGAGAGTAACAAAATTGTTTCATCCGTTCCCAAGATAATCTTGGCACAGACAATGGTTAAAGATTCGTTTCATGGCCTCAGGGACCTCCGAAACGTAAATATCAGTTGGAAACTGGACATCATTTTTTTCACGATTACAATACTTACCTTACATTGCTGCTTAGGGTAGCGGAATGAAAATAATAAATAATGGGAAGAAGAACTCTTTTAAAAAAAGACTTTGACTTGAGTATTTGGAAGTAATAATAACAAACCAAGATAAGGAGTTCCAAGAAATTGAAAACAGAATTAGGAATCGAATCAGAGCAACTGGTGCTATGAAGGAGTCCTGTGAATTTATCAACCACATTTGCGAAAATTAAATATTTTATCGGAGTTCCTGGTAGAGATGGAAAAGTTCTAGAGCACTATGTAAGAAATAGTTTTATGGAATTTCGTGAAAAAAATTGAAAATACTAAAATGAGGATAACAAACAATTTTGCGAAAAATATTGGAAAAATAAAAAAATCACAACAGTTCTGTTTGGGGTTCTCTTTAGTATATTAGGAAATGTGGAAAAATTAAATAAAAATAGTTCTGTCTGAAGTTCTCACTACAACTCTAAGAATTCTATTGAAACGCAAAGTAATATTTTTCTGTAAATTTAATAGTCTTTAAGATATTCGAAAAAAATAAATTATTAAAAAAAACAAAAAAATCTCACAATATTTCTGTTTGCAGTTGTTGCTAGAACTCTAAGAGTTCTTCGAAAATTTTTATACGCTTTTTTTATAGAATTAGTAATTCATAAGATTAAAAAAACATTTTTTCCCTTTATTCAAGGAAATGAGAAAAAAAAATAAACAGTTCTGTTTGAAGTATGCAATGTAAAATTTTATATTTGATATTCAAAATAAAAAAAATTGAGAAACCAAAAAAACTCACAATAGTTCTGCTAAGAGTTCTATCGATAATCCTAATACCATTTTTCTGTAGAATTAGTAATTCATAAGATATTAAAAAAACGGAAATATTCAATTTTCTTCCATAATTCAAGGAAATAAGGAAGTATAGAAAGATTTAAACAGTTGTCTTTGAAGTTCTCGCTAGATCTCTAGAGTTCTACCGAGAACTGCAAATAGAACTATTTTGAGTTTTTTGTTGGTTTTTCAATAATTTATTTTGAATTAATAATTTTACAGAAAAAGGCTATTGAACATTTCGATAGAATTCTTAGAGTTCTAGTGATAACTTCAAACGGAACTCTTTTATATTTCCACATTTTCTTGAATAATGAAAAAAAAATTTAATAGTTTATTTTTTTTTTGAATATCTTATGAAATACTAATTCTAGGTAGGTACAGAAAAGGGGTATATTGGAGAGAACTGCAAACAGAACTATTATGTGACTTTTTTGTTTTTCAACAATTTAGTTATTTTTGAATAACTTACTATATCTACAGAAAAATGTTGCAAGTATTTTTAGTATTTAGAATACTAAAGAGAACTCCGAAGAGAACTGTTGTGAGATTTTTTATTTTGCCAGTGTTTTTCGCAAAATTGGTTGTTATCCTCATTTTAGTATTTTCATTTTTTTGTCACGAATTTCCATAAAACTATTAAATTTTTGTGCAAAGTACTCTGAACTATTTCATATATACCAGGAACTCCGATAAAATAATTTTTGAAAATCGGTTGTCAACATCACATGAAGGCAAAAGGAAAGAAACTTTAAATTTCAAAATCGATTTCAGTCAACGAGGTCATATTCAAACTGAAAGTGTTAGAAAAGAGGATTTTGAGGAAAATCTTTGGGAGAGTGTAAGTTGCGTTGAGGGAAATTGATCTCAAGCATTCGGAATGAAACAGTGAGAAACCAGACTATATTGACATGAGTAAAGACTATAACATGGATAGATCAAGAATATTGGAGAATCTACAGCTATAATGAAAGAAAATAGTCAAAAGAAAACTGAGATTACTGAGACTAATACTAGCGGCAACCCTAATAATTAGGCTAAGTTAAGATGAAGGTTCTGGAATACCACAATGATGCTATAGTAATGAACCTACAAGTTATAAGCGAAACATGGAGGAGATATTAATCTGTTAATAAATCGTTAAGTTCTCATTTTTAGCCATATGAATCCCAGATGAATCCAGATCAAAATTTTGAATTATTATTTAGGTATGTCAATTTTTTGGAAGTGATGACATATTAACACAGACAAGACGAAAGAAATTAGTGTGATGAACTCTAAGCTCTAAAAATGTTAAAAATATAAAAAAGAATAATAAGAAAATTATAAAATAAATAAGTAAACTAAATGTGTGTCAAAAACATTAGAGTATATTGCCTCAAATACTATTTTTTTCTTAGAAATTATAATAGTGTAAAAATACCAAAATTCAGAAATGATTGATTTATAAGAAATCATTCTTTCTGTAATTTATGCAATTTTTCATTGATATTGATGAACATAATTCAAAATTTTGTTCTTACCATTAAAAAAATCCTACATAAAGGTTTTAATGCTTCATCGTATTCCTCTATAAAAATTCAAAGGAATATATCAGACAAATAATATTTCTGTGAGTAAATTTCCACAAGTGGAATGCATCTTTCATCTCTATGAAAATATACAATATTTCTTCAAATAAAACAAAATATACATATTCTTTTATGTTTGACTTACCATGAAATGTTACCGAGCTGATAGATTCACAATAAGAATTATAAATATCGTAAATTATTAGCTCCAATGTATAGTCGGTACTATTTTTCAGATCCTTCATTTCAATAAGGAGACCTTCATGGGTTTTGTTTACATATTTGAGAAGACTGATATAACTGTTAGTGGTTCCTGCTTCGGTGCTGAAAAAAATAGAAATTTTCCTCACAATATGCTAAAGTCGTATCAACACCTTGAAAGAAAAATAATTGGATTTTGAACACATATAGTTCGGATTCGGGCTGTTTATTTATCGAGAAAATGTCTTGATGAAATGCTACTAATAACCGAGTGTCTGAGGCAATAAAATTAATTATTCAATGATGAAATATACAGGGTGTTTCATTAATAATGTCAGTCTTGTGCTGAAAATATGTAGATTTCACCCAAATCAAATAAAGAAAATATGGCTCTTTGAAGAGTTTCAGGATGTGTGCAATTTAATATTTACAAATGATTTATGTTCGATACTTTAAAACCATTTGTCATACTTGAAAGATGTAGGTAATGATTAAATTGCTAAATAAAAAAATTACGTCACTATTGATATTGTATAAACTTTCTATTATCTAAAATGTTCTATAGAAATGGACTACATGGTGTTCTCTGCGATTAAAAAAATGGCTATTAAAAACAAAAGACATGTCTAAAAATCGTCATAAATTCGGTACAACACTCTATGGTAGTGAGACGTGGACATCTAAGAAGGTGGATCAACAAAAGTTGCACACTATGGAAATACGAGGTAGTTTGAAAATAGCTGCAATCCCTGACAAACTCTTCGAGTAAAAGCTACGTTGGTCCGGGGATATTACAAAATGACACCCCAAAGACTATGTCGTGCAAAAGTGTCTTACCATCGCGACACTAAAAAGATGGACGCCTTTAAACCTTTGATGGAGGCCTTTAAACTCCTGGATGATGAATGCCCGTAAATAAGATATGAGGAAGTTGGGTCTTACTGACAATGACGCGTAACAGCAGAATAAAGATGGCGCCTGCCTCAAGATAAGAAGGAGAAGAAGAGGTATATTTCAGCATGAGACTATTCAATTATTCCAAGTATAGGAAGTATAAATTACGCTCAAATGTTTCGCTTTTTTGCATTTTTCAGATTTTTATTATTCTTCCTATATTCAAAAGAGGACTGCTAAGAAATGGTCCAATAAAACAATCACCCAAAAATATCCTTCAGAGAGAGCAGAAGAGCATTATTTTAATGTTTGATGAATCAAAATTGAAAGGAGAATTATTTCCGAAAACCTTTGATTTGAACGTTTTTCAAAAACTTCAACAGAAGAAGACTTTTCAGAAAGGTATATGATTTTGAGGGCGCTATGCAATAAACAACTTTTCACAAAAATTAGGACCGACTTTATTAGATGATGAACTCAAAATACACAATTATATTCATTCTATTGGTGTTGGCAATTTTGGAGAAGGTGTCAATAAGTCTTTCTATCTATAACTGACATTTTATTTCTTGGAAATGTTCTAAGGAGTTCCTCAAAATGCGATCTAAATATTCTGAAAATTGAACAATTTTAAAAATCACTGACGGAGCTCGCGTGGTAAGGGTTCCGTAAGAAGAATTTTTTATATAAATATTTCAAAATATTACGCTAAGTAGTTTCGTAGTTGAGGGACTGGAAAGGATAATTTACAAGAACATTTTCATTGCAGAAAAATTTACTTAAAAAAACACGAAATCTACCCCTTGTATCAGAATGTATTTGTTTTAGATGTACAGTACCCTAGAATAAAAGGTGACTAGATTTACTCGAAAATTGGAGCTTTGCTAATTAAGTTGTCATCTGAATTGGTAGCGTATGAGCAACGTTGTTGATGAAGCATGCATCCGATTGTGAGGCTCCAATTTGGCGGCTGGGGGATACCTACATGAACAGTTCCGGTTACCAAATAATGTTGAAGCATTACATATTCCATTATTAAAATATAATGATTACTGAAATGGCGAGTGCGTTTCCCAATCTTTGTTTGGGGGTGCAGTCATGGGCATGAACTAGTCGATAGTAAATAAACGTTTTAAAGCCTCTTACTCACTATTGGATGCTCCCTACTTCAGGATATGCTGTTGTATTTATTCGATACATCACCAAGTATGTATGATCCTCAAAATGCTTGATTCCAGTTATATCCATGATGATCGGTGAGCATATGGAACAACAACTTGGATTACATGCAAATCGTATTTCTGTCGATAGATTCAACGATGGTATCGATACAGTGTACATCTCTTTTACTGATAAATCGGAAAAAGTAACATTAGGATTATCCTGAAAGAAAAAACGTCTAATAGAACTAAGGCTTAAAAAGGAATATAAATAAGAGTTTTTCCAAAAGTCTTCTTGCGATTGAAGACCATTCGGATCTCGGAAACTAAAGGGAATACGAAGATGGTTTTAGGGCAAATTTGCGCATTTATGTACTCAATAATACGTCGTTTAAAAAGTTTGAATATTTCGACGGAGATATCCGGAAAAAACTGAATTTTCGGAAAATATTTTTTTTTTCCTGGCTTTATTTCCTAATGAATTTCTAAATGAACAACACATTTACATTCTATTTTTTCCAATGATGTTAATAGTTTAGTAACATGATGTTTCGTCCGTGTGTAACTATCATGAAATTTTTTTTTCTTATTGGAGCCATAATGGTATTTCACAAATTTGAATAGCCCTTTCTATCACCTTTTTGACGATGTATCCTAAAAACCCGAGAAATTAAATAATTTACTTTTATAAAGTACCTAGTTGGTAGTATTATTATATATTATATTATTATATTGCTGAGTCGTTGAAAATGGAGTTCTCCAATGAAGACGAGGACCAATTTCAATCATCGAAGTTAAGCAGCGCTATACGATGGAAACGGCTTGGACGAGTGACCGTTGATAAGGGCGCGCGTTCGAGTCTCTATCGCATTGCATTCTCCTCCTATCGCAAGACAACGGGAAACCAGCGAGAGTATATATTCCCTAGTACAGCTCTCTGGAAGGGTGTGCCCACAAGATATATCTTGAGACACATCGGTGATTCGGAATCCACGTTAAACTGTAGGTCCCCTTGACTGTGGTAATACTTTCAAGGCAGAGAAGCCTCCAACGGTCGAATACGAGTACGGCACTCACAGAAGAAGAATAAGATATGATAAAAATGTATTACAAGAATGAGATAGAAACAGTGTGAATACATTAGAACCGTATCTTAGCATGTAACCCGAGAGACGACAACCTCAACCAAATTTGTCCAAATTAATAGACAATAATCGCAACGGGTTTGGCTCGTTTTTAAAAACTCAAGATTTATTTTACCTCATTAATAATGATTTCTTTAGTTTCTTCATCCATCCTGTCCCCAGATTTTTGTCTGGATTTTTTAAAGGAACCATGTTCAGCTAAATTTCTATCCAAGAAGTTGAATAAAGTTCGGTAGGGTTGTCATCTCTCGGGATACATGTTAAGATACACTTCCAATGTATTCACACTGTTTCTATCATTATTGTGATAAAGTTTTATCATATCTCTTGTTAAATAGTTTTTATTACTTTCGGTTCTTGTATCAATGGACTCCGCAGCGATTTCTCAGGCTCCATGGGGTCTAGAGACTTGAAATTTCGAATTCGTACTTAGATCGCAGACATCTCGCCGCCTGTTAAGCTCCAAGTGTGATCCAATAAATTATATTTGTGTACTTCAATGAGCCTATATATTCTCAAATAAATCGACAAACTACTTCAGTATTATGCAAGTTAGTAATGTAGTATATTAGTCAGAATGTAGTGTAGTTTAGTTCTTGTGATATATATATATATATATATATCTATAGAAATAGTTTTTAACTTTGTCAATAAGAACCTTTTTCTTTGACAATAAAGTATATTTTCTCTCTCTCTCTCTCTCTCAATATTGCTTAATTATAATTATCTCATTCAAATAAGATCACTATTTTTTCGACATGGAACGACAATGTCGGACAATGGGATCCGTCACTGGAATTACGCACGAGCATGGAGCGTATATATACGTCTCTGTTCTCTGGTATATAGGTACTCTCTGGAAGATCGTCTATGGTTATGTCGCAATTGTCAGACGTCAGACGTTGTTGTTTTCTCCATTTTCAACGACTCAGCAATTGACAATAATATAGAATGTCATTTACGCGTCACCGATTGGAAAATTCAAAGCCTAACTAAGTACTGTATAAAAGTAATTTATTCAATTTCTAGGATTTTTAGTACAACAAGGGCAACTTATGATATACCGTCAAAAAGGTGATAAAAAGGTTCAATATGTGGGATACCATTATGGCTTCTATAAGAAAAAAAAGTTCATGATAGTTACACATAGACGAAACGTCAGGTTACAAATCTATTAACACCATTGGAAAGAGTGAAAAAAGTGTTAATGTAAATGTGCTATTTGTCTCATTAAGAAATAAAGCCAGGAAAAAAATTAAATGATTTTCCAAAAATTCGATTTTTCCGGATATCTCAGGAACCACTCGAAATTTTCAAACTCTCTTAACGCCGTACTGTTGAGCACATAAATGCGCAACTTTGCCCCAATCCCAATGGTGACAGTCGATTTTGAAACAGCCTGTATTCAAAGGTTATCATAAAGTAAGGTACTTATGTATGTATTCCAGGAGGCGTATTCTGTACATTTTGGCGAAAGTGTTTTGTATCAGATATACTGCACATGCAAATTCACAGTAATAAGAAGATTGTACCCGTTTTCTGCGTTTGTTTTTATATGTTTTGTGAAAATATCTATCTGCACATTCGCGACGGGGGTGTTATATGTATAATAAATGAAGGCCAAAGAGCAACAAAGTTTTGTCAAGTTCTGTGACTTTAGTAAAAATGCACAGAATAACGAGATTACCAATAAGAACGATATGATTTTAAAATGAAATAAAATAGAAATGATTATAACCACACTTTTTATATTATCTTAAAGTACAGTCGATAACGTTTATGTTTTCAATAGCACATCGTTTAAATGTCCACCCCGGCTTCGTGTACACACTTTGTGCAATAAATCGGGCGTAATCTCACGAATGCAGCATTCAATGTTCAATCTTAGAGCATCAAGTGCTTGTGACTTTAGATTTTAAATAATCCCAGAAAAAGTAATCTAGAGGAGTCAGATCACAGCTTCTTGGAGGCCAGGCAACAGTTGAATTCTTTGAAATTATCCATTCTCCAAACTTTTCTTGCAGTATGGCGACAGTTTCATGGGCAGAGTTACAAGTAGTGCAGTTTTGCTGGAAACACATATTCCTCTAAATCAAGCGCATCTAAATTTGGCCATAAAAAATTGTCAACATCTGTCGGTATCATTCACCACTCAATGTAAATGAATCTCCAACCTCATTTTGGAAAAAAAACTGGTCCAACGATACCACCATGCCATACAGTTACCTTCAGGGGATGCAAAGGCTTCTCGTGAATCTGTTGTGGATTGTTTTCACACTAAAAACGGCAATATTGCTTATTTACGTAACCAATTAACCAAAGATGAGCTTCATCTGAAAACATATTTTTTTCGGCATAATTGCGATTCCTTTCAAGTCGTTCTAAACTCCAAGCAGCAAATTCGCGGCACCAACGATGGTCCGGTGGCTTAAGTTCTTAGGTCAAAAAAATCTTATACGGGTGTAATTTTTTTTTCAAAATTCACCAAGTTGTTATTTTTCTAAGACCTAACTTTTGAGCACCAAGAGGAATTGATAAATTTGGGTCGTCTGCAAGACTAGCTCGTACAGCAGCAATATTCTCAAAACTTATGGCATTTCGGCGTGTTACTGGTGTTTTTACATCGTGATTATTTAGACCAAAGTTTTTGCGAAATGTGCGAAAAGTTTTCACAAAAGAACAACCATTTTCGTAAAATTTTTGGACAATAACCAAACTTTCTTGTAGCGAGTATTTAGCCATAATAAATTGTTAGAGTTCGCTGAACATAAATGATAAATAGTGACAGGTATAACTTTATTACCATGATTATTACAAAATCATATCGTTCATATTGGGAAACCTTTTAAGTTTGTGGTGTTTATCTGTGAGAATGTCTGAGATATCGTCGCTTCCAAATGGATAGATGGTTTTTGACATTATGTGTGACTTATTTTGTAAAATGATAGTTCCAAATTTTGGATAGAGTATCAATTTTGTATTTTTTACGTATCTTAATAATAAAATAAATTATTATATATATTTTTTCTCATAAAAAAGTATTAGGTGACTTTTCTCTTCCCCTTACATTATGATGACATATTTCTCATTTACTTATATTTTATAATAGAACGTATTTTTCTATTAATGAAACCATGCTCTCAGATCTAATTCTAATATTAATACTTACCGTGACGTTTTTAATCACATTGTAATTGTTACCGCCATGACCGCCAGTGATTTGTAATAAACTGTCTGAAATAGAAATATATTTATATGAACTAAATAAATACATAATGTACGTTTACAATAATGTATTACCAGTTAAATTTGTCATGTCAACGGTAAGTTCAATGTTATTGTTGGCTTGGGTAATGGCAAACATTGTCGGACTAGCAGATTCATCTGAAACACAATTAAAAGGAATATTTGATGATAATGTGGGTGGAAAAAGTTTCAACACTTTTGGTGATCTATTGTGTAAGATATAGAATATTTTCATAAACATTTATTTTCAATAGATAAAGGAAATAGAGGTTTTTCCATTCTTATTCTATTTTGAGAATGATCTATGGTATCAGACAAAAACCACGTCGCCTTCGGTTTATAACTATTTATGTTTTTGAAATCAAAAAAAAAAAATTATAGAATTACATTTTTCTTGTCCTCGGCTTTTTCATTTTCACTGACCTTCGGCCAGAGATTTTGCTAGGTTTGGTCTATATAATGAATCATCAAATACGCTTCGCTGTTCGTCCGTTTTTCATAGTAAATGTGCTCCGATTTTGATTATTTTCGATTCATTTGAAAGAAGAGAGTTGAGAAATGTTCCCATATTTAGAAAAGCTCCAATCCAAAATCTCCTTCCCTCTAAGAACCAACTCGAAGGGGGTGGAGGGACAAATTTTCCTCGAAAACCGAAAATCTGATACGGCAGTGGTAAAACCTGAAATATGCGTATTTCCGCCGCAATGTTTTAAGATCTCTGAATAATAACAAGTAGGTACAAGCAAAGAATATAACATAGGTAGGTAATAGGTTAAGTAAAATCTTTGGTATTAGTGAACGTTCAACGATTTTCATGATTATACACTCAAAAGTGTGAAATAAATATTTTTACCAAAAAATGGACCGACTGTATTAGTTGGTGCAATGTAAAATACAAAATAATATTAATTCTGTGTTGGTACTTGTAAAGTTGGTGCCTAAAGTCTTCTATCAAACTACAATTGCGCATCTTTAAAAGTACCATCACCAAAGGAATTAATATTGTTTTGTATTTTTCAGAGCACCAACTAATAAAGTCGATCAAAGTTTTGGTAAAAAATATTTATCTTTTTAGTTATATCTCTGCTGATATACGTTCCCTGATGTTATCGTTTCTTCCACCATATTGTTTCTATTGGAATACCTATTCGCTTTGGGACTCTATTGTAGGTTTTCACTCCTTTATAATACGGATTCCACACAGTGAGCTTTTCCTATTATTTTCTTATTATTTCTGGGGAAAATCTGTATCTTCCAGCATACGGAATTCAGCCGCTCTTCTACGATTTTCAATTCGTCAATTGATTTTAAAGTCTTTTATAGATTAATTTTCATCCTTCCATCTATATAGTTGGCGTGTCACAAAATATCAAAGCCATCCTGGACGATTGCTACTTAAATGTCTGTGAAAGTCATGTTTATACTGAACTGTTTTATTCTTTCAGCATAATTTTAGGTATACTTATATTTATACTTAGAATTCTATAAAGTCCACCGTACTTCAATAAATCTACCATTATCTTTCCTGGTTCTGGTGATCTTCCGTTGTTCATATTTTAGGTAAATTTCTTATGGAAATGAACCTATTGCAATTGTTCACACTTCTGAATTTGGAAAAACTTTCTATATCATGGTGGTCTATGTCAGTAGGATAAAAAAGTCAAAAATTTATATAGGTCTTTACAGAGTGAATTATGTAGGATGTTCATTAGAACTTTTTAAACTTGCAGTCGAACTAGACACTTGAAATTTGGTGTACTGTCATATTTACCGAAAATATTTCTAGACCTACAGCTATACAGATTGTGTCAAAAATCGGAGCCAACATTCTTATTTTAAATACCTTGACCTTCTAATTCCGAGTTGAATCAACTCCAGTCTTAATAACTTATCTCTTGCAGTTATTGATATGTAATTTTTTATGGAAAAATGACTGCTCTAGTAGTTTACGAAAAAGTTTAAATCTCGCAGCAAACTGTTCAAAATTGGAAATCCAAATATGGTAAGCTGTTACGTGAAAGTCCAAGCTAACATTCGGTTTTCCATTGATACCATATATAGGCACAGGTGAATTTCTAAGATTGCTTTCAAAATTGAGTCAAACATTTTTCTGTCAAATTATACCCAATCTCAACAACTGTAACATGAATATGAAGCAAGATTTAAAAATTAAATAAAAAATAGGTATTTTTATTTGAAGAGAATAGGTAGATGGTCGTAACTTATTTTTGAGTTACCCTAAATATCCCGGTCGGTAGTTTCAAAATGGCGGAAAAACTCTGAAAATTACCATTCTAAATATTCTCTTTTTATAGCTATGATCTGTAATCACAACTTTTGTTTGAAAAATTTTCTCAACAAAAAAATTAAAAATCATACAAATGAAATTCACTTACCTATGCTAGCTACGACCCGTCGGGATTTTTTATATTCTTTTACTATTGCTGTTGTAAAAGTCGTGAATTCTTCGACTTCTTATAAATAGATAAATTGAGAATTTGAATTCTGTTTGGGCTTTGGACGGTATGGGATTAGATTGAATTGTTGCTCGAACAACCTTTATTAAAACTCTTGAACCCAATTTAGAACTTTCATAATTTCTTTTCTAGTTTTAGTATGTTTCAACGTTTTATTTAGACACTCAAATAACACATAATTTTCTACACCACTCGTATAATCTGAGGTGCTTATTACCGAATTAATATTTCATTATTCGTATTCTATTGGCTTTCAACTGTTTCCAAAATAAATAAGCTGAACTTTTTTGAAATACGGTTTCTTTCAACAAAAATTAGTTGATCCACTAAAAAAATACTACATAACATTAATTCCACTGGTGCGGGTATTATTTCAGAATTTAGCACTGCTGTAACTCGGAAGCCTGTGATTTTTTTAAAAATGTCTAAATTAAATGTTGCCTAATATAATCTCCTACTTAATTTGGGCGTCTCATATTTTCAATTTCCGAAAAAAGATACCCCCTCCATATAGCGGAAATACACATATGTCATTCTTTACAAATGCTGTAACTCGAAAACCGTAACTCTTTTGAGAAAATGTTCAATATAAACGTTTCCGGATATGTTCTCATCTTTAATTCAGTCGCCTCAGGTTTTGGATTTTCGAAAAAATCGCCCCCTCCACCCCATTTGAAATATTTTTTTTGGGGAAAGGGCATGTTGAATGTAGATTTTTTAATGGGACCAACTGTCAAAAGTCCTCTTTCAAATGAAAAAAAGACATTAAAAAGCAGACAAACTGTCGAACTGTTCTCCTCTGGTTGGGAAGTCGGTCAAAAAATCTAGAAATGTAGTCAATCAGTTCCAAATATCTATTTCTGGGATTTTGTCATCAAACGACTCTCAGATCTAGAAATGACAAAGAACATCAATAGGTTATAGCTTTTTATTAGATATACATTTTACATTTTATTGGGTTTTTCTTATAATATTTTTTCAGTCTACTTGTGAAACTTTTTATGAGAAATATGAATTATTGATATTTTTATATTGGAAGAGAAGCATAAGTAACTTTAAACATATGATAAATATTTACCTGAATGTAGCTGAAATATTTTACAGGCATGGGTAATCTGAAAACAAATGAAAGTTTATATTAGAATAATATCAGACTATCTATTTTTATTGATTTCATTTTATTCATTCTATATATTTAATAAAAATAGTAGTTACGATTCTCTAAAGTGATTGTTGAATTAAACACCATGATATATAAAGAATAACCGCAGCTTAGTTACGTAAGCTGTGTTATAAATTTACGCAGACTATAATAAGACGATCCGCTGTATCTCATGTCAAAAACGGCCGAGCGAAATTACTGAACTTAACTTTCGAGTCTCTAGCTTCACCGCTAGACGGCGAAATCTTCAAAGAAGAACTGGAAAACCATCTTTCTCTATGATATGACCAATTTCAGAAGGTCTTATATAAGTGAACTAAAATAAGACCTAAATTCTGAACAAATTTTGTTAAACAATTTTTCATTTTTTTTTTTTTTTTTTGAGGAAATTATTATGAAGAAATGCCTATAACTTTGGACTGGATAACACGATTTCAGTGAAATTCATAATACCCCCTTTCGTGGTTCCTTATTTAACTCTATTTTATTTATTTCAGTTCCATATTATTCTGCAAGTGTTTTAAGTGTAGTCACCAATTCAATAACTTAGGGATAAATTTCTTAGAGATGTTCTTACTTACATATATCCTATAAATATAGACTAATGACGTTGTCTGTCGAGGAGTCTAAGCGGAATTCATTTTATGCGATTTAACTTATATCTCGATTTAGACAAACGATATCGACGAGGGTTTGCGCCATTCTTTTACAGGAATTTAATCTGTTTTCATAGTCATTTTTAATAACTGGGGGTTTCTATAGGATTTTTTTCACAGAAATGTGTTTGATTAGTTTTCATCTGCTCTTTATCTACGACAAATCGAACTAAATAAAATTGTAATCATACGTGATTGGCTGATCTACGCTCTTCCGTATGAGGCTAATTTCGATGGAATCGATAAGATCAAGTTAAAATTCAGGCATTTCTTCATAAGCACCTCCAAATTCTCTCCACCCTTGGAGTATTTTACACAATATGTTCAGTGTTTAGATCATATTCTATTTTATTTATTTAAGACCTACTAAAATTGGGAACAATTTAGGGAAAAATGCTTTTTAAATTTTTCTCGAAGGTTATTTTCAGCGATTTGTCATGCTCACTTTTATGCCCCAAAGATCGACGACTAATATTTTCTGAGATGCAGTCAAAGGTTCTGCTTATCCACCCATAGAATAAAACATAAACTTCCAACAAATTGTACTAAAATTAAGAATAAATCTCAACAAACAGATTACCAGGTATCAAGTGATACCTCGCAAATTACTTTAAGTATCTACTAGATATTCACGAACATGTAAATCTATATTTTATATTATATAGGTATTATTAGAGAATGCAACATGATTTTAATTGACAGATCAATGCTCTTCGACATGAGGCTGATTTCGTTAAAATCAACTTAACTGAACAAATGTATTTCTTTAAAAAACTGTCCGAACAAACCAAATGTTTTCTCAGCATTCTGATCGCATTCTGATTTGGGTAGTTATTTGGACACATGAACGACATTTCGAACGCACAGTTCAGTTCTCCGATTCTGTTCCCGGATTAGAACATCAGAACCCACTTTAATTTAGAATATCTTAAAGAAAATAAATAATTTTTTTCTTTTTTTGAATAGAGCGCTCTCTTGTAATTTCTCTTGGATATTTTTCTATGGTCTTTTTCCTCAGATGACCATTTAATAAAATAAGGCTGGAGGAACAGATAATTAGTCTACTCGGTACAAGTTAACACAACTCGATTGATTTATTTTTTATTTGAGTCTTACTGTTAATATTATGTCTATGTTTGTACTATTATCGCGAACAAAATTATGTTTGCCTACGGAATTTTGAAATGATAACTAATCCCTTTTGACATTATCTGATTTCTTGATTAAGATACTTACTTGAAAAATATATAATGGGAAATATCTTTGGTTTATGAATAAATAATGTACTTTATTCAGCAAATTTATGGGTTAGGTACCTACTCATGAACTCATAAAAAATTATATATTTAAAGAAAAAAGGATCGTCTGATATATATTTTTAAAGGCTCAAATTTCCGTTAATGCGGATCACTTGAACCTGGATACGCTACGGATTACCGAACATGCTTAATGTTATATAACAAAGATAATAAAATTTATGAAATCGATGAAATATTCACAAAATAAAGAATATTTTATTCGAAAATCTATGAGTATTTAAGACATTTTTTGCAAGGTAGTTGAGTTTTACGACTAAGTTAACCGCATCAAGAAAACTATAGTCAGTTTGAAAAGGATAGAGAGTAATAAACCCTAATTAAATATGCAAAACCTGTACAAGGTGGTCCAAATAATTCTTGGAACTTTTGACGAAGTTTTAAATACCTTCAATGGTTTTGTTTATTTGACCAGTCTAGCTCACTCTCTTTGGACTCTTTAAGGGTCGAAATACAGTAGAAATCGTTCATCATATTGCTAGTAAATAAATTCATAAACGTATCTTCAGGTAGGAGCAGTGAATAATGAATTTATGTAACTTTTAGGATAGATTTGCTATATGAACCTCCGGAATATAAATAAAACTACAGTTAAAATTTGAATTGACAAATTTATTAAAAATTATGAATTTATTAAAAATGAAAGAACACGCTGATGATGGGCAATTAAGTTAAGACAAGATTATCTACCGTATTAGACCTACCTGAGATACTTTGATCATTTATCCAGAAGAAAGGAAAGCCTCGAAAGACTAATTGTCGAGGAAATGATCCCTGAATCATTATGTGAGTCAAATGAAAAAAATTATAGGCCATAGTCTGCATGAGGCGGTGCTATGCGGCACAAGATAGATGGGACAAAATGCAGGCAATTGCTTCATGATATCACCACACTTCTGTGGAGTAACAGGAATGAGAAGAATAGCTTTGTATTACTTTTTTAGATCGTTCGATATTATCAGTATTATTAATATTTTTTGTTTCTCTGATATAATTCTATGATTTTTTTTATAAATATTTATCTCTACTATCTTAATAGTCTTGTTATGAACCTATAATTCATATTAACATTTTTATTGAATATTATTCTATATATCATTATCTTGATACATGAGCTTAAATTTTTGTGTGTTTCCATCTAGATTGAAATATTTTAAAATAAACATTTTCTGATTTTATGGCTCATATCAATATTGAGAAAATTCAGCTATTTGTAACTTATTAATTTCATATTTAAAACATATTTTTATTTTATAAAATACATCATAAATTACTACTCATGCACGAATATGTGTAATCTTGTTGAATTATTGGCATGAAATAGATACGTAGATAATAAAAAACTCAGAGATCGTTTAGATTAGTGCGAGGAGAATGTTTATTTTTGATAGCATTAAATTTTCGACAAGAGAATGTTATTAATTGGGAAGAACATCGAGACTCTCATTTTAACAATAATTAATGTTGTAAAACTGTCAGTGATTGTACAGATCATTGGAAATTGTGTTAGATGTTATGATATTTATCACTTTTCTGTCAATGTAAATGATAAGTAGTTTGAAGTAGGCCAATTACAAATCTGATATACTTTAGATAAATTTATGTAGTTGGATTTTTTGATAATTTCTAAGAATATTGCTCAAAATATGACTAATTTGATTATTTTCACATACCTTTATTTAACTGCGTTATCTGTGTCTGAAACGCTGAATAAAATTAAAATAAAGTAAATATTTAAGTATATAAGAAAAGTACTTATTGCAATAATCGATATCCGATTCTCAACAAATTTCACGTTTTAGAATCCCGTTTGTGCCAAGGTCAAGATTAACTGTCGAAGGGTTGCACTCGTCTTATTGCTCTATTCTTTTGTAGAATACCTACCGAGGCCTCTAGACTGCCGCACAAAATGGGCACCAAGCTGCTCGGAATAGCTACTGCGCAATAGCCACATTTCTTGTTTTGCTTAACAGTACAGCACTTAGACAAGCACTACAGTGGTTTTGATGAAACTTGCCTAAAATATTCTACTGGTCGCCTTTGAAATATCATATATTTTTCCGGTTGTTTCTTGCCCCACTGTTTTTCATTATGCAAATTGCATAATCGTGCTTATTTGTCTCGGCGCGCTGAAAAATGTGAACAGTCGCTCCAGTCGATCGTACAATTAGGAAATAATAGCTCTTGTCGGTTCTCAAAATAAGATATTGAAGTCAGAAAACCCAGTTAAAAGAAGCAGATAGTGGAAAATTTAAGAAGAGATTCTGTCAGCAGATCTATAAGAGTGAAATTTCTACTCCAAGAGTACCAGCAGAAAGTTGTATGTTCCCAAAAGTATTTAAAATATAGAATTCATAATTTTTCATTTTATACATACGTCATAGACGCGGTTTTACCTATTATCTGGGATTCAACGATTCAACATTTCTTGGCCGAATCATATTTCATGCTTACGATTTCTCATAGAACGATCTTGCATTATCTGATGACGTAGGTACAGTATCAATATTTTCTGGAACAACAACCCATTCTGGAAGACCTTGTCGAAATTCAGCAGTTATGGAACTATGGCCACGATTGAATTCAGCTTAACCGCTTAATGCACTGTCCCGAGTTAACTCGGATTTTAGAGTCAAAACTTTTTCCGCGAAAGAAATATTATAAAAAAATCTTTTTTCACTTATTGGATTTTGCTCTATGGAACTCGTTCATATTATAACAGGTGGACAAAAATCAGCGCTGGCCTATCGGATAGACCTGGTGAAACAAATGCTAGAGAAGTACCTTGAAGTTCCTGTAAAGGTAACAGGAAGACCTTCTATCATTCCATCACCAATGCGTTTCTCTGCTCGTCATTTCCCGGATTTCACACCTCCTACAGAGAGAAAAGCTAACCCGACAAGTCAGTGTGTCATTTGTAGCAGGAAGAAGGAATAATGGGAAAAGGGGTCAGGAAGGAAGCGAGGTACCTTTGTCCCGATTGTTATGTTCCATTGTGCGTAGTTCCGTGTTTCAAAACTTATCACACTAGTGCAAGCATTTAGATTATTTATTATTTATTACTTACACAAGTGATTAGATATCGTATGCAATGTTATTCATATGTCCCGAGTTAACTCGGTTACTCGAGAATAGTCCTTTTTTATTTATTTTTTTACGAAAAATAAACGATTTTATTGAGTTTTTGATTTACTATCCAACCTGTTACTTACTAGGGCCTAAAGAAATGCAATAAAAAAGTCGTGAAAATTTTGACCCTTTTGGGGAAAATAACTGGTGCATTAAGCGGTTAATACGTGTTTGATGCTGCTTACTTGCCAATAATTGAACCAACTTTACTATATACCTAGGCAAGTTTAAACAAATAATCACTAGGGGTTTCTTTTTGCTAGAATACATTTAATCATTTTAAACAATACAAAATGTGCTTCAAAATCTAAAATTATGTCCGCTGCAGGTTGAACATTACAATGGAGACATCAGTTAAACCTAACCTAACCTAAAAGGCAACACAGCAACAAATAATATTGTAGTATGCATCGTACTCACATTTCCAATTGCCATGTTTTTGATATAAAAATAGCTTTGCTTGCACACAAATAGATTCAACTATTAAGTTTACATACAGTTCAATATCATGATCATTGAATAAACTATGCAATCTCTGAACTTACCTCAAGTGTAAACATCAAAGCCGACACAGACAAGATAATAAACATATCTATCTATTATTATCGTTCTACTGATGCATTTGGAATCATATCTGTTCTGTTAGTTGATAAACACAAGCTGATGGTAGTAGGTATATATTATATTTTTTGTCTCTTCCTGCCAAGTTTAATCTAGCCTTCCTGAAACGAGAGAAAAATATTAGAGAAGAAGTAGCACAAACATGTCAGTATTTGACGGCACTTATGATTTTGACTGTGCTTTTACTCATATAAAAACCTTATCATGTTGACACTAATGGTGTCAACTTGATAAAGTACAATTTTTTGCACATCCTATCTAAATGATATATGTGGGTTTTTGGGAGATAATATACAGGAAGTGCACTACGTTTGTCGAGCTAAGCTACGACACCAGTATGTCAAGCTTATGTCCTTTTATACAATGACAGGGCACTGCACGTATGTCCGAAGGCAACGCAATCTTTATTTCATAGGCGACACAAAGTATTGTGACATTTCAGATAATTCAGATGCATAAATTTATATTTCATAACTCAAGCAATAAATTTGTATTTTGTTAGCTCAAAATCGTTACGCCACTGATTTACTCCCGTCAGTTGGATTGATCCATTTGTTTTCAAGGCAGACGCCAGCATTCGTGAAAAAAACTGTAAAACCGATCCCCTACCATTCTCAAAACATTCTAAACTAGATAGTCTTATATACAAACAAGAGAAACCACCATGTTGAAGCCGGTGTTAGCGTGGGTAGGTGTTAGAATCTCAACGAGGATTACGTAAGCCTCGATAATTTTAGAAAAAAACAACTGGATACTAAAAGGTTGACTTGTTTATTATGGCATTTTCCTGAAGAACAAGGGAGGGTGGGTAGTTTAGTAGTAATTAGATATTAGTTGGTTTATCCCGGAATTCGATAATCAACGCAAGAAAATAAGTAGTAGATGTACTGATATTCGAGATGTTTGAGACAAAATTTGAAAGGCCTATACTGGAAAATAATCAATTCAAAATAGGTAGATTATGACACCTCGTTGAATGTATTTCAATTTAAGCCATGTCCGACAATAATTAACTATTGATGTAATATTTTTGACTACAACGGATCATAGATTACTTTTAGGTGTAAACCCTCCAAAACTTATTTCAAATATCTTGAATATCTATATTCCACCCAACATATGCCTATATGAATTGTACTAAGCTAGCTGAAAACTTCGAGTTCGTTCGTGCAGTTGGAGAAACTTCCTTAACTAGTAAAGATGCTATAATAATAGCAATAAGAAATAATGAGACTTTCAATTCGTTGACAATATTAAAGAACTCCGAACCTATGGCAAAGATTAGAAACACCATTTAATCTTTGCCTGTGGCTTAGAACCGGCTTAAGCCAAAATTTTTTTGTCACCATCGTAGGCCAACGCTGGATTTCCAGGAAATGGAAAGTACCTATTTTGTCAAGACAGGATGGGCGAAACACATGTCGAGTTGTAAAAGTAGCCTATATTTTTTCCCTGCTGCGTTTATCTGTTGAGCCGTTTCAGAGAATATGCTGTAAGAAAATCGAACAGACCATAATTATAAAAACGTTTTTTGACATGCAAATATGCGTATGAACACAAAAATAATCGTGTATTTCGTAAACGCAGACAGAAGCTCTTTTTTGTTCCCCGATTTTCAAAAAGAAGGAGATATACAATTCGATGGAATATTTTAATGTACCTATGTAAACCTTGTTTCTAGATTTTCATGATTTTTTTTTTTCATTTGAAAGAGAGAAGAGAGAACAGCTGCAAAGGCGAAGTTACGGCTAATTTAAGGCAATTTTTGGTGGTACTCCTAAAAAAATGTTTATTAGGTATTTGATAAAGATATGGTGATGGCGGTGCTAACTTTATATAAACTTAGCACGACCATGAATTTTTCAAGAAATACCAGAGCTGCAAATTCTCATTTTCCAAGGCAAATTTACGTTTAATTTACATCAATTTTTGATGGTACCAACAAAAGAATTCGTTGTTGTTTGAGGAAGATATACGGTGATGGCGGTGCTAACTTTATATAGACTTAGCACGACCATTAAATTTCCAAGAAATACAAGAGCTGCAAATTTTCATTTTCCAAGGCAAATTTACGCCTAATCTACATCAATTTTTGATGGTACCACCAAAAGAATTCGTTGTTGTTTAAGGAAGATACGGTGATGGCGGTGCTAAATTTATATAAACTTAGCACGACCATGAATTTTTCATGAAATACGAAAGCTGCAAATTATGGCAGAATTTTTTAAATCATCATTCAAATGGTCGTTTACTCGCGTACCAAATGGAGGAGGTATTGACAATGACTGCTTGTCTGCATGTTTTTTTAATGTATGTTTGCGACTACTTGTAAATGTGCTCTAATTATCATAATTCTATATGCATCTTGAAAAAAAATCGATATCCAACATTTGAAAAAAATGATGTCCAAGTTACATCATTGGAAAAGTCTGAAATATGCTTGTGTCCGCATTTTTGTTCGAAAATTGAGAATATGAAACGGCCAAATTAAAGAAGAGATTAAATATATAGGTATTTAGTAACATTTAAATCGGAGATTTTTCATAAAAATAAACAGTTTCCGAGTTGGTGAAGTAAGGTTAAGTTTGAAATTTGTGTATTTCCGCGATGTTCTGAAATCTCGGAATATGTATAAGCAACGTATTATCTTCTTTAGTAAATGCTGACTGATTCTGATGACTAATGCTATCTTCAAAGGTGTGAAATAAATATTTTTGAGAAAAAATTGGACCAACTTTATTAGTTGGTGCCCTGAAAAATACAAAATAATATTATCTGTTGGTTCTGGTACTTTTGAAGTTGAAGTTCCATCTATTGTTCCGTGTATCCCCCCTTCTCAAATGAGTATTCTGCTCAAAAATTAGTCTGCATTTGTAATTTAAATTTGGCATAATTTTCAAATACACTTACCTCACATTGCAAGAAGGTTGACATTTTTTATTTTAGAAATATGTGTTATAGAAGTTGTAAGGGAATATCAAGACTTTTTCTGGAAAGTCTCTTTCAAATTGCTGGCTCCCAACGTATCAGCAAAAAATTCACTGGTAAAAGTATAATGAATCAAGATAAAAATGTTCTACTCTTTAATTTTTCAGGTTGGCTGCCGACATTATGAAATAACTTACTTTGTTGTGGTATTTACTTATTATTCATGTTTAGACTAAATAATAAAGATATCAGACTGAATTACACATACTATACGTTAGATAAATACTTCATAGATGACACTGAAATCTTGATTTATATCTCGAATAATTGTAAATATACCGACCTATTGTTTATGTATGTATAAAAAAAGAAAAATCGAGAACCCTTAAGTTTTGAGGTAGGGTTTGTCAGTAAGAGCTTATTTGGTTTAAAATGTAGTAATGGAATAAAAAATGCCATTTTCCATTTGAAATAGGAACTCCTGGTTTAACTGGAAGTTCCTCGAATTTATAAATTGTTCTACCAAGTATAGTTTCTTCCCATATAAGACTAGCGCACGTTCGTTGTAGGATACCCTGTATACTTCAACATCAGTAGTATCTAATATTGGATCTTTAGGTATGGCCGCCAATTTCACGATTATTCTTTAATGTTTTTGTAATTCAATACTTGACAAAATTAGTGGAGCTTTTATCTATATCTATATTTCACGTATCGTATTTAAGTTACCATAAACCTTTTGTCGATAGTATTGATGAAATTAATGTTCAAGATGATATCAATAGTGAAAGAAATCAATCTTTCTAATAATGTGTTTATGTGAAGTAATGTATTTTTATGGAATATAATTTATGGTATAATATTCTATCGAAATAATATAAACAAATAGGTATGAATAAAAGTTCATAGGTACATGCTTTCAGTAATGTATACTATACTAGTTAGTTTATCTACTTTTAAATTTGATGTATATTTTTTTTGCAGTTCTAGAATATATATTTTTTTAAATTACTGACTTGTTCTATATCATCTTTGCATGATCCAATGAGAAATAATATAAAGATAAGCGTTTATTTACTCCATTATTATATTATCAATGAAAATCGCTATCAAAGAGTAGGTAAACTCTGACAATAGTTTTTTGTTCGCGCCTTGTGAATAATAAACGATAGAAGGACTATTGAGAATTGGTTGACGTTCAACTTGTCCTTCCCCTCAAAAACTTCTCCCAAGGGGATTGGAGGGGCTAATTTTTTTCGAAAATCTAAAATTTGAGACGATAAAATTAAAGAGGACACCATAACTGCCAATGTTTAAATTGGTCATTTTTTAAAAAAAATTATATGTTTCCGAGTTACAAGCAGTGGTAAAGTCCGAAATATGTGTATCTCCGATATGTGTTAGGGGGATTTTTATTCAAAATTTGAAAATATCAGCCTGCCAAATTAAAGAAGAGATTGTAGCAATATTTAAAGTGGATATTGTTCAAAAAAATATACGGCTTACGAGTTATAACAGTGGGATATTTTCAAATCTCTAAATAAGTATAAGTGACGTTTCTATTATGTTCTTTGGTGAATGTTCAGTGATATTGATTACTAATGTTACACTTAAAAGTGTAAAATAAATATTTAAAAAAAATTTTCCGACTTTATTAGTTGGTGCACTGGAACACACCTACTAAATAATATTAATTCTATTGGTTCCGATACTTTAGAAGTTGGTACCAAAAGTTTTCAATCTAACTACAACTGTACAACTTCAAAATTACTGGTACCAATCAATAGAACTAATAAAGTTAAAGTTAAATTTTTTGTTAAACATATTTATATTTTTTCTTTTTGTTCAAGGCATGTATACTTCCCTTGGTATAGATTTGAAGGTTCCTTATCCATTTTTTCCTGAATTCAAAAGTTCTAAATAGCGTAAGTGAATTAATGAGGTACGTCATTTTGAATCGTTATACAATTATTCGCAAATATTTCAAATTTACCATATTATATTATGATTTTTCTAGACACACAATGGATAATGAAAAGTAATGCTGGTTAAAATATTGTATTCATTTATAAACTTGATGGTTATTATTACATGTCAAAACAAATTGAGGAAAATGTTCCCGTAATGTATAGCAAGCAGATTATTTTTCTCACAAAATGTGCATAATATTATTTCAACAATTTCTCATGATTACAACAGGAAGAGAAAAGTTTATTCTTCCGCATTTTCATTCTATCTGAAATATTGAGAATTACCTATGTTGACTTTATTTTTTGATGCACTGAAAAATACAAAACATTATTAATTCTATTGGTGCTAGTAATTTTAACTACCAATAAAGTTGGTCCAATTTTCGGTAAAAAATATTTATTTCACAGTTTTGAGTGTGACATTAGTCTTGAAAATCGCTGAACGTTGACTTATACCAAACTACTTATCCTATTATCCATGTATAGTCTTTGCTTGTACTTGTTATTATTCAGAGATCTAATTAAAGCATCGTCGCGGAAATACGCATATGTTAGAATTTATGGCTGTAACTCGAAAACCGTAACTCTATGGAAAAAATGTTCAGTTTAAATGTTGCTACAAATAAACTGGTCTTAATTTTGGCCATGTCAGTTTTTCAATTTTCGAAAGAAACTCCCCCCTCCACATAGCGGAAATACACATACTTCATTGCTGTAACTCAGAAATACACATATTTTAGTCCTTCTCATTACTGTAAATCGTAAATCTTTTGAGAGAAAATGTTCAATTTAATCTTTTCCGGATAATGTCTTATATTTAATTCCGCCTACTCCGATTTTCGATTTACGAGAGAAATTGACCCCTTGATCCCTTTCGGGGGCGGTTTTTGGAGGGAAGGAAATTTCAGATTAGAGTTTTTATGAATATGGGACCATTTCTCATGTTTCTTATTTCAAATGAATCAGAAATCATCAAAATCGGGGTACGTTTACTATATACAGCGCGCGCACAAACTAAAAAAATCCCGATGGCCTGTAGTCAGCGGAAAGGTAAATTTTTCAAAATTCATTGAAGTGAAATTTGAACAACCTTTTCATTGGTATACATACATGTTATTACATAAAATTGTCGTATGTGTCATAACATTGCGGTTAGAGGTTTTTGTTTTGGCTGTTGAATATAGAGCAGACCGGGTTCGAGTTCCACTTCAAGGCAGAATATTTTTTTTCGCCTATTTCTTTTCAATAAATATACTATATATTTTTTTAATCAGGGTCTATATTAAGATCTCCAGAAAATATACAATTACATCAAATTTATATTGAGTGTTCATGTTTTATCAATATTTGTTATTTTTCTTTATTAATTTTTACTTTTTTACCTGTGTATTTTATGAAAAATTGTTTTGAACAAAAGTTGTAGGTTCTGATTATATCTATAACCTAAAATTATTTTTGACGATATTTACACTACGGCTCTTTTTTGATAATTTTTTTAAATGTTTGAACGGTCGCCATTTTGAAACTACTTACCCGATATTGCCCAATAACGAACTCGACCAAGATATTTGAGAGACTGATATATATATATATATATATATATATATATATATATATATATATAAACTTGTGAACCAAATGTTTTTTTGGACTAACTTATAGACATATAACAACATGCCGTTGAAATTTTTTCGAAATTCAAAAGTGTGAACGATCGCAATAGGTACATTTCTATAAGAAATTTACCTAAAAAGCAGACAGTTTGGGTTCGTCGGTCAAAAAGAAGTGAGATCTAAATGGATACCAAGTTCTTTCGAAGTTCCTGAAATCAGCTCCTGACATGGATAAGGTTCTTTAGTTGCTTCAATACTGAATACACCCAATAAACTTAGTTCAAGATCAAAAGGGGAACATTTTATATATTTTACCCGTTGAATGTACTCAAATAATTGTTGATTGGCAAAATTAAAGAAGAGACCATATCCAGCAACATTTTAATTGCATATTATTAAAAAAAATTGACGATTTCTGAGTTTCAGCATTCTGAAAAATGTGTGTTTCCGTTATGTTATAAGATATCTTAATATCCTCGTAAGTGAACGTTCAACGATTGTGATGACTTATAATATACGTACCTAATAAAAAAATGTGAAATATAATTTTTTCGAAAAAACATCAGGACCGACTCTATTAGTTACTGCAATAAAAACTACAAAATAGTACTTAATCTATAGATACAGTTACTTTTGAAGTTGGTGCCAAACGTCTTTTATCCACTTATAACTGCACAACTTCAACATTACCAGTACCAGCGAGATTCATGTTATTTTGCACTATCAACTGATAAAGTTGGTCCTATTTTATCTGAAAAAAAGTTCAATTTTATCTAACAATCAAATATCTATACCTATGTATACCATACTGGATCAAAGGGTGTGTATATCGATATTGATCATCATCAATCAATTTTATGGATATAATTCTCATAGATATAATATAATTCTCAAATTCAATTAAAAAGATATAGAAGATTATATTATTCCATTCATATTGATATATTGTGTAACATAATGAGAAATTCATTAGTTTCGCCAAAAATCCGTAATTCATTAATACATACCAATATTGAAGATATAATGTTGTGATAACGTCCTCAAAAAAACTCGAGTAGGGACTTCACTCATTGGGATAATAATGAAATTAGATTATCTAGGGATAATTCGGATTACAAAGTAATATGGTCGAGATAACAGAATTTTATTTTAATTTATGCCGAGAAAAAAAAATATAAAACGCAATTTTGCCCAACTACTTGAGAATAAAACAAAAAACAATCAGCAGAATTAGTGTGCCCCACGAGGTACACACTACGAACTTTCCAGCAAATCGATAAGTATGGAATTTTTACGCCAAGGGTACCCGTAATATACAAACTTTTAGTGGGTATAAACATAAACAGCCAGCTAAAATTTTGATTTTCATTTGTTTCATCATGAAGTATTCTCATATGAAATTGTTATTTACAAACTATTTAATATTTATCGTGAATTAAATAAACAACTTACATATAATATATGTATTTTAATGTACTTAATACATATTCATATTGAGGTTCAGAGGATAGCCGTGTTCGTATGCCATCTATCTTAACAAAATAATACATTCTGACAGTAAGTAAGCTAATTTGATTCCGTTCGATTTTGGTTACAGCCCTGTAGCGAAGTGGTTGAGTGTACAAACAAAAACAATTATGGTACTGCAGGGTATTGAATGGGTACAATCGCATGCCATTCGATGTCAACTTCAAAAAGCTCATAATCGTTCAGAGAAAAAATAAGATGAAATTCAATTAGAGCTTGAAAAATGTCTGAAAAATTTCTCAACTTGCTACAAAACGGAAATATATTTTTCACCAAAACTATGGATAAAATCGATTTTATATTAAGGAAACACATACGAATCCCTTCACTTGTATTCACTGAAACCACAGCTTAGTAATGAACAAATTGTACTGAAACAACTGCAACTTCATTCGAACGACCGGTTCTAGAGAAAATTGAACTGGTCCCAGTGGTGTATCTATTCCCGACCTACTCTAAATAAATACATCAACCTCAGGAATCTGGTTTAGTTGTACTCGTATAATTATATTCTGTTATCATATGTTCTAATACATATGATTCTGTTTTGTTCGTGGTGATGACAAAATGCTCGTTTTTGCCCAGAAGAGTATTTAAAAAAAAACATATTTCAACCTCAGCCGTGATAATATCGTCTTTTAAGGAAATTTGATAAGTTTCCTTATAGGAAGTACACGTTATAGAAGATTCGCGTGCTGGTCAGTCGAAGTAGATAGGGAATTCATATCTTACCTTTAGAGGTTAGAAGCACGTGGTAACATTGCCAGGCGGAGTCGAAAGGATAATCTCAGTCGTGATGGAGTTTATTATCACTTTATTAAGAAATATAAAGATAAAGACGAGTATAGACGCTGGAGGAATGATTTAGAGCTAGACAATCCTGTCACGTCCCATTATAAACTGGCCAAAGGTACCAGAAGGAATTGGTGGAAAAGCGAAGAAGAAGTGTTTTTTGAAGTTAATTTCCTTTCAAATTCATTTAAGAGAGAGTTTATTTTAGTTTTCTCTGAAGTTTTACTGTAATATAATCTGGGACTAGAGGGAGAAGAGATCAGACTGACAAAAGCGACATCATAAGGGTTCATTTTATAACCATTCAGGAACGGAAGTCTATTTTATATTTTTATAAAAAGTTGAAAATATTGTTACTGAACAAACAAACATAGGAGAACCGCGTGAATCAAACAAAATGAAGAGTTTGAAGTTGTGAAAAATACTATCAAATTATATTTCATAACCATAGTTTAACAAATGATTTGCGTTATGTTTTCCTACCAATAGAATTATGAAATAAGGTTTTTCAACAAAAAAAAAACAATTGAAATAAGCCTATCCACGAAAATTACTTAGAAAATTCTAATTTTGATCAAGTGTTAATTTTGAGCTGCAGTTCATAGGTAATCAGTTAAAAGACAGATAATTAATTTAGGAGGATGTGTTGGACAACAGGCAAAAAACGGTGTCGCTGTTTATTTTCTCTCTGTTTCTATTCGTATATGCAGTTCAATACCCGGCGCTTTGCTGCCGTAGCAGTAATAATTGTAGAGATATATGAAATTTGAAATAAATAAGTATGTTGGTTATTGGCCATGTGCAGTCTAATAGAAAAAATGAATAAATAAAAGGAATTTCAGAGTAATCTCTTTAATTATAAATTTATTATCTCAATTTTAAATGACGATTACTTACAAAAATAACTTCCTGCTTTTGTACACTTCAGTAATGCTTTACCTATAGTACACGAGAATTTTTTACTTGCTTGATTATTTTAAATAATTTTCTTTTATCACCTATATTTCCACAGTGTTAGATGGAGTAGGTTTTATATTTGTCCCTGTCCCTACCAGAAGTGCTGCCCTTTCGTAGCGAAAGGCCACACTCTTCTCAAGAAAAAAGCTCATTGTTCTAGATAATATAGGTGTTCTTTGGATAATGGTTCTTGACGTGTATGACATATCTGACACCACACTAAAAAAGCGTATAGGAAAAGTGGTATTTTCACTATTTTCCTCGCAATTTTTAGGACTTTTCTCTCCAAAAGAACCTTCCTTATGCCTTAACGAAAATATTCAAAAAAAATCATCCGAATTGGTCGAGCCGTTCTCGAGCTTTGCGCTTAGCAACGCATTTGGCAATTCATTTTTATATATACCTATAGATATTCTCATATCTATGGTTATCTTTGGGGCTCCTATTTTTATTCGAAGGCTAAAAATACGATCTTTGGATGTTCATCATCCTTCTACATAAAACATTATTCGTATAATTTTCAAATTGAAGGGACATGCATGGATAACAAATACGCATTTCAAGGTAAAAGTGATAAGGGACCTTGAGGAGCACACTCAATACTCGGACAGAAAACCTTCTGTGCTGTTCGTGTACATCAAAACAAGTAATAGATAATGGTGTGAACATTTCACATATCTCCAATATTTATGTAGACTCGCTGTTGTGAGATTAATAAAAAAAATGCATACGGAACTATTTAAATAACTAAAATAAATAAACTTCATCGTTATTATCTAAGGGCATTTATGTTTTCCGTTCAACAATATTTACTTTGGAGCGCTATATTCAAACAAATATGCATAGGATGGATGTCATAAAAATGTTCATTTCAAAAATGTCACACAAATATGTGTTACAAAACACATGTTACAAGTATGTATTTAGATATATGTTTTCGACCATATGTACATTTTAAAATTAAATAACCTCTTACATAATATATTTCGAATAGTTGATAGACAATGAATAATTATTATATAAATTACTATCAATTTTCAATTAGGGCGGGGAAACAAAAATATGATAATATATATTGCAAAAACCCTGGACAAGAAAACAAGCCAAGATCGCTCTCCATCAAGTTACCTTACAAACAAGAAAACTAAGTCAAAATCGGTTTATCCGTTCGGTAGATACTATTCCACAAAACATTCTCACAAACACCCTCTTTGCTTGGGGTGTTAACAAACAGTGCCAGAGATCAAGAAGTTTAATCCTGACAGCTTCTAATAGATTTTTACGGACTCTCCATGCGATAAATTGTTTCAGTAAAAATATTCAATATAAATTGAATTTCATGATTAAGCGATGGTAATCATCCCTAAAATCGACATAAAAATGGCCAATTTTGCCCGCGCAATAAAATATCGCTAAATTATTGAATTTTAAAAAAGTACTTGTCAAACACTAATGGAGTAGGTACTGTGTTTAAAATTTTAGCATATCATCGGCTGTATATTTTGACTATAATCATTTTTACTTTGTTGTTGACGTTTCAGAGTTTTCTAAGTTTAATAAACATATTTTCAGCCATTGGTCTGTATGTCTGTCTGTCCGTTTGTCTGTCTGTGACAGCATTATCTCGGGAACGGATCGATGTATTTTGTTGCTTTCTTTTTTATTTTATCAATAAGACTCGCTGGTGGCACTGAATGAGAATCCTATATACACTGGGTGTTGAGCTATAGCCAAAAAACGTGATTTGCCCAAGACTATAGCGCGAAAACAGCTCTAAGAATTTTGATTAAACTTGCCGAAAGTATTCTTCTAAGAGCTCTTTACCACCCACATATAGCGCCATCTTTGAGAAAAAGCACACAAAAAAAGTTATGATTGAATAAAATTCCGTATTTTCCACAAGTTTCTTAAGATTCTGGTTAAACGTTCAATCTTGCGAAAAAATGTTACATGACCATTGTTGTTTGTCTTGACATGCTGAAAAAAAAGAGTGGTAGCACGATTTGACCAGAGGATTTTTACTTTGCTACCGCTATTATTATTCACTGGAATTTGCTTGCGAGCGGTAGGAAAGTCGTGTGAGTGGACACACCAGATTTTTTTTAACGTGATACTTTTGTCATGGGAACAAATTACTTTATTAGGACGTCCTCATTGAAACATATCAGCAGGCCAATGATTTTTTACTTTCCTACGCTACTATAGTAGCTGTATAAGGAAAGCATTGTATAATCGTGTGAAATTTTCGGTATCGAGATTTTTACAAATGTTGACGTTACAGAGTTTTCTAAGTCTAATAAACATATTTTCAGCTATTGGTCTGTATGTCTGTCCATCCGTGTATTTTGTTGGTTTTCCGTATTTTCCACATGATTCTTCAGATTCTAGCTAAACGTTTCATCTTGCGAAAAAATGTTACATGACCATTGTTGTTTGTCTTGACATGCTGAAAAAAAATGAGTGGTAGCACGATGTGACCTGAGGATTTTTACTTTACTACCGCCATTATCGTCGCTATGTAACGAGAGTATTTTAATAGTGTAAAATTTTTCATTTACTGGAATTTGTCGGCGAGCGGTAGGAAAGTCGTGTGAGTGGACAGACCTGATTTTTTGGAATTTCATTAGTCCAAACCATCGCAAAGAAAATTTACCTGGAAATAAAAATTGAAGCTGCCTCTGAATCAAAGATTAATTATTTAGAACATCGATTTGTTCGTTTTTATGTAAATTTTATAGACATATCTCATGACGTGAACTGCTAGTGACGTCATATTTTAGCATGCAAGCAAAATTGGTCTGTTTCAAAGGTAGCGCACGTACACAATGTCGACCACGTATCTTATTCATTGGATTTTATATATATGCTGTTCTATTATTTAGGGCCGATTTCCTAATCAAATTTAATCTCTTATTAATTTTAATCCTACATTAAAAATTTCATATGCTTTTTGATTGAACATATAATTCAAAGTTATTTTAAAAGAACGAGAGATTAGGCGACTGACCATATAAAAGTAATTAAAAATGCACTATTTTCATTCCGTCATCAAGATATGAGCTACACAAATTGAAGAATTAACTAATCTGCCATAAGCGATTCATTATGAAATCAGCCCATAGTATCTTATAGAATCACATTATTTTTGATCGACTTTCAAAGGGAGTTGGTATACAATTCGGCTATTTGTCAGCTTTTTTGGAGATTTGTTTTAGTGTCGGTAGGGCTTATTAAGCGCTGGTTGAGTGCTGTATTCAAAAATTAATTACTAATTTTTTTTTGGAAAATAACTGTACTACTAGCTTCAGTTTAAAGCTAGCACAGAAACCTTTAAAAATCAACTTTTTGAGAACTTCTTTTTTAGTGCTTGTAAGGCGAATTAAGTGCTGTATTCTGAAATTAATTGCTCGTATAGTTTTTTGTAAGAGGGCTGCTTTGCTACCTTTAGATAAATCTAGAACAGCAACATTTAAAAATGAACTTTTTGAGAAAATCGTTTTGACTTCTTGAGTGGGGCTTATTAAGTGCTATTTATGTGCTATGTTCAGAATAATTGAACTTAGCGTTTTTTGGAAAATGACTGCATTGTTAGCTTTAGACGACGCTAGCAAAGCAACCCCAAGAAATATTTTTTTACATGTTTTCAAGCCATTAGTACGTTAACAATACAAACTTACTTTATAATTGTTTTTGTTTTACTTTTGGAGCATACATCAAAATACAATGTTTTAATCATAAGGACTACTTCTAGCTCAAAGTTAAGTAAGTAACATTTGTTCAAATCTTTTCATGTTAGTAATTAAATACAATTTTCGAATTAAATAATGTAGAAAATGATGCAGAAATGAAAAATAATAGGAATGCTTGTGATTTTCACAGAGAATGCCGATCTGAAGCTAGATGCAAAACTGGAAAAATAAACATGGATATGTACCCCAACGTAGGAAATGAGCAACTAGTCTACAATTTAGTTGGAATAATCCATTTCTAGAGACCTTATAGGCCAATGAAAGACTCTTTTGAAAACAGAGTCAATCAATTGATGACTGGGTTGAGTAAGATAACGTGAAAAAGAGAGAGCTTTAGAGACGTGCAAGATTGCAAGATTGTGAAGCCGCTGAATATAAGTGAACATTCTATTCGAATTTTGAAACTGATAGAACACTAATAAATAAGAAATAATATTAATTCTATTGGTACTTTTGAAATTGGTGCTCAAACTTTTCTATCTACCCTTTCACTGCACAACTACAAAATTACCAGAACCAATATAATTCAGATATGGGAAGTATTGATTATAGAATAAATATATACCTAAATAAATAAAAAGCACTGCAATTTCATTAATCTGATCCTGACAGAGACTTTGTCTTCCTATAACTACAAATTAGGAGAAATTCTGTCGAAAATGAGAGGTTTCCTACTAACTACAAAAGCTACAATTATAAAATATTTGAATAGGCCTTAACTAGTGCGAAAATAAAGCGACGGCTGAGAGCAAATTTTTTTCTAAAAAAAAAGAATCGATTGAGTTTCAATGAATGCAAAATTGGTCAAGTGCCAGTTGTGCTTGCGTGGAAAGAGGTCGGTACTAAGAATTGTCTCTTAGGTTTTCTTGTGAGGCCTATATTCGTATTTTTTCGGTGAATTTTCGTACATTCACCTCAATATCTTCTTCTAAGCCGTCGATCATTTGATATTTGAATCAGAATTCAAACTTTGCCCGTTAGGTAGATCGAAAAAAATACGCTATGAGAGATGGATTAACAGACGGATAGACATGAGAGTGATCTTACATAAAATAAATTTTTACAAAAGCTAGATAAAAGACATTTGGCACCAATAAACTTCGACGGAAAATCTATCTGGACTTCCCCATTTCCCAACTGTAACGACTTTAAATGTTTCCTATATGAACAAAGCTAATATTATTTCTAGATTATTGCTTTGAATTTATTATCTCTAGCGAATTCTGTAAACAGATCTATTCCAAGAGAAAACATTGCTTTTCGATAATGGGACGAACACTATCTAATTGGCATTCAGTAAAGTGATTAAGGGCGATGGCTATAAGAAAAATACTGGCAATATTAAATCTAGGTTCCCGGTAATGTAAAACTTTCGATAACGACATAGACATAATAAACCGTATGTCTATGGATAATAACCACATTTATCACGTTACCACCTGCGTTCAACGGCCGCTTATAAATAGGTGCACCGTATTTACCAAAGGAATGTAAATTAATCCCAGAAAAACGACTACCCGTATCTACCATCATTTACATTTCCAATGGTTGTCGCTATTGAGAGATTTCACTGCATTATCATTAAAGAGAAACGAGCTAATTCAGTGTTTTAAGGACCAAAAAGTAGAAGACCAATAAGCTAAACGCCTTCTATCAGGAGATATTCTTCATAAAATTTTGGAAACAACATTTCTCAAGCAAAAATGACCAAAAGAATTCACAGGAAATAACTTTCGAGTCTCTAGATTTCCGCTAGAGTGTGTAATCCTTAAAGTAAAACAGCCGTATTCATAATCTAATCATAGCTCGCTACTAGCTAGTATCGTATTAAAATAAAAAAACAAAACACTATCCTACCATAACACTGACATAATGGTCATAAACCTTATTTAAGGTTCGACCTTCGTACTTAATTTAGTTTCGATTATGAATATGCCTGATTATGCTTTTTTTAATAAGTAAACTAGAAAAAGACTTAAATTCAGAAAAAAAAGATCAGTCAATCACCTAGACCTACCTACATTTGAGTTAATTTTAGAGACAAATGCGTTTCCTCACGTCCTCTAGCGGTAAAAAGTTAGAGACTCAACAATTATTTCCAGCGATTTTTCTCGGCCGTTTTTACCAAACTTTTTTTGTTCCAAAGATCTACGATAAATATTTCCTGATGTACCGATCGACTTATTGATTCCCCACTATCTCGAGAATCAGATATGATATCGACGACCAAATGGTTTCATTTGATGCCTAATTTTTGATTCATCTTCCGTTACAACATAATTTTTTTGTTTTACGAAAATCAGTCGTAGGTATGCAAATATCAAGGTAAGTTTTGTTGATGCGTATGATCGGTCGTTATATTTTTGATTGGCTTAAACAATGTCTCGATATACTTTTCGTAAAAATTGAAAACTGTAAAAAATATAATTTTGAGACTATTAATTTAATGTATATAAAAAAAATTCTACTTTCCGCTATGTTGTCGAAACTTTTGTTGAAATCTAATAGTAAGTGAACTTTGAGGTTGTACCAATATCATATTATATATAATTAATTTTTTCCACATTTTTGACCGACGAACCCCGAACGGAGGTGGCAGGTATACAATTCGACTCTCTGCTTTTTTTTGTTTATGCGCGCGTTGTATACAGAAAACGTACTGCTATTTTGATAATTTTTGATTCATTTGGAAGAGGAGACTTGAGAAATGGTCCCATATTCGTGAAAACTCAAATCCAAAATTTCCTTCACACCAAACACCGCCCCCGAAAGAGGTGGAGGCGGCAAATTTTGTCGAATTAAAGATAGGACAATATCCGGAAACGAAAACGGTTTTCGAGTGACATTCATGTTAAAATCTCATATATGTGTATTTTCGCTATGTGGAGGGGGGGAGATGTTCTGAGATCTCAACAACTACAAGCAAAGAATATACCTGGGTAATAGGATAAGTACTATTATATTTGGTATTAGTGAACGTTCAACGATTTTCGTGACTAATGATACTTCTAAAATTGTGAAATAAATATTTCTTACAAAAAATTGGACCGACTTTATTAGTTGGTGCACTGAAAAATACAAAATAATATTAGGTAATTCTATTGGTGGGGGTACTTGTGAAGTTGGTGCCAATCAAACTGCAACTGCACAACTTCAGAAGTAACAGCACCAATAGAATTAATATTATTTTGTATTTTTCAGTGCACCAATTAATAACGTCGGTACAATTTTTTTGTAAAAAATACTTATCTTTGTTTATTTCTGCTCATATCCTGTAGCAATACCAGATTTTTCTAATTACTAATACTAGTCTGATCATTCAAAGCCTACATTTCAATTTAAAAGAAAAATATAACAAAATTGTATGGAAATTTCATACATAATAATTGTTATCTGTCAGCTTTTAGTCGTAATTTCATATTTTCAAAATGAAATGAACTCAAATTAATCATGGATCAATATAATGTCTATAAATAGATTGGTATTGTTTGTAACGATTGTATCTGCCAAAATAATTCCTATGAGCTATTTGAGAAGTTATTTCAGGAAATAAACAATCAATGGCATGTGCATCGAAATATATAAATAATACATCAAAACAGACACATCATTTGAGTAAATTCGTATCCCAGTCTGATTACACAGAAGAAAAACTGCAAGATGGCAAAAACATCAAAATTATTATTATAACTAGATACTCGAGGGTTAATCAAGTTTTGATAAACCGTGACGGTTTAATTTGAGAAATGTTATCAAATATCCTCGAGAAAACAGTATACAGACATCAAACCTCGTTTCTGATTAAATAGGTAAGTAATACCTTTCTAGCATATATGAACCTGAGAGTTGACTTATGGGTTTAAAAAACAAACTGTCTTCAGTTACTTCCTTTTCCAAATTTAAACTACCACGACATAGTAAAACAGTGGGTGTAGCCTTTAATATAAAATTCTTACTCTCTTAGATAACTTCTAACCCAAATTTTCAGTAGGAAGACTATCTCTTGATGAGTCGGGTGTGATTCAGAAGCTTAATTTTTTAATAGGCAAACATTTTTTCCTACTATAGGTAGTTTGAATATTGAAATATGCATTTATGCAAATTTTAATGCACGATTTTTAAATGGCACAATGGAATAATCAAAATTTTAATTTATTCTTTCGAATAACATTAGGCAGGCTAGTGTAACTCAAGTGGCGAAGGTCATTCCTAAATTTGAAGCTTCTTCCTGCATCACGAAAGTGCTACTATAGAGACCGACGAAGAAGACAAAAATCAGATTTATTAAACCCTGATTGAGCCCCATCTGTATTTTCAAATTTAAATTCTTATCACTTACTTCTTAGAATTACTTTCTGGTCCAAATGTGGATTGTACTCTCAATAATCCTAAGTTCTTATCTACTTATGATAGGTACTAATCAATTACAACACAAAATTGAAAATATTAACAGGATAAATATTTTTCACAAAAAATTGAAACGACGTTATTAGTTGGTGCACCGAAAAATGGCTAAAAATATATAATAATATTAATTTAATTGGTGCTGTTACTTTTGAAGTTGTGCAGTTGTAGTTAGATTGATAATTTTTTGGCACCAACTTCACAAGTACCAGCACCAATAGAATTAATATTATTTTATATTTTTCAGTGCACCAACTAATAACGTCTGTCCACTTTTTGTCAAAAACAGTCGAATTACAAAATAATACTAATACTATTGGTGTCAAGAGGCTTGTATCCACATGAGCAATTACTACTATTTTTTGACCGACGAACCCCGAACGGAGGAGGTAAACAATTCGACTGTCTGCTAATTTTTTCTTTTTTGGTTCGTGCGCGCTTTTTGTATAGTAAACGAGCTCGGAGTTTAATGTTTGATGATTTTTGATTCATTGGAAAGAGGAGGCTTGAGAAATGCTCCCATATTCATATTCAAAAACGAAAATTCCTTCGAAAACCGCCCCTGAAAATCTGAGGGGGTATAATTAAAGACAGGACAATATCCGGAAAAGTTTAAACATTTTTTTCTAAAGATTCTCAAATACATGTATTTTTGTTGATGCCAAAAGTTTTCAATCTAACTGCAACTACACAACTTCAAAAGTACCAGCACCAATAGAATTAATATTATTTTGTACTTATCAGTGCACCAACTGATAACGTCGGTCCAATTTTCTATAAGAAATATTTTTAATATTCTTTGCACCATGTAATTAAGTCGGTTTTTTTGCAAGAAAAATATATTTTTATCATGTCGAGAATGATTATGTAGTTACTACTAAGAAACGGCCAATATATTGCAATTTTCATTATCAAATTTTCCCTATTATAAAAAGTCCCCATTTTCAAAGGGCTTAAGCTACCTAACTGCCAAACATATTGTGCATATTGGATATTGTATACATATTATTGCGAAAATAAATAATATAAATGACTGCATTTCCAAGAGAAACCTAATAAATAGATAAGAAATATAAACATACTTCTTCTGAATGAGGGCAGATAATAAATTAGATAAGATCGATACCCTAATTAATATTATAGTAAATAGTGAAAAAGTAGACAAACTCTACGATTGAATGGATTTTGCACCAATTCATTTCCTTTTCATAATTTCCAAATGATCATTTGTATCAAGTTAATACTAATATCTAATAATGTTATATCTGATACTGAAATTGACATACGACATACTTCAATTTTCTAATTTGCCTCACAGAACCAGAATTTGTTCACAGTCAAACAAGTGGAATTTTTGAAAAAAATTAAAAATAGTTTTTATTAGGCATTCAGGATTTGAACTATTGCTATCTCTCCTTTTCTTGATTTCAACAATACTTATGTATATCTGTTTGCCAGCAACAGCAATTCCATAACAAATTACCGTTTGTCTACAACAAAACAAAATTGAATTTTACATTAGAATTATCAACGTCTGAAGTCTGACAATTGCGACAGCTGACAGTGAACAGCGCAACATAACCATAGAGTAATATATACGACGATCTGCAAGAGAGTACCCATATACCAGAGAGCAGAGACGTATATATACGCTCCATGCTCGTGCGTAATTTCAGTGACGGATCCCATTGTCCGACATTGTCGTTCCATATCGAAGAAATAGTTTGATCTTGCTTGAATGAGATAATAGAATTAATTAATATTGGATCACACTTGGAGCTTAACAGGCGGTGAGATGTCTGCGATCTAAGAACGAATTCGAAATATCAAGTCACTAGACTGAATGGGACCTGAGAAATCGCTGCGGAGTCTATCGATACAAGAGCCGAAAGTAAAAAAAACTAAAAGTTTTAAAAACAACCAGGAAAAAACAAAATGTATTTTTCACAATGGATACATTTTTTTAACTTCTGTTTATGCAATTTTCAAATATCTCAAACTGTAGGTTGCCCCTCAATGATGAATTTACTGACGTTCTGGTGATTTTCGATTTATTGTTTTTAGTGTTTCGTACATCTGATGGAAATACGGAATCATTATAAGATCACTCTGGTGTCTATTCGTCTGTCTGTGACAACCTATTTGCCTAGAATCTAAAGAATTAAGTTTTGTGGAGCAAATTAGAAAATAAAAAGAAACGTTTTCTTCAAACATATTACGTGCAATATTAAATGAAAAGGCTCATTCTGAGTAATACAAAAAAAAAACATTATTTTGTATTTTCCAGTGCACCAACAAATACATTCGGTCCAATTTTTTTTCAAAAATATTTATTTCACATTTTTGAATGTAACATTACTAATGAAAATCGTTGAACGTTCACTGCTACCAAAGAAGATAGTACTTATTCTATTACCCACGTCTATTATTTGCTTGTACTTGTTATTATTCTGAGATCTCAAAACATTGCGGCGGAAATACGCATATTTCAGAAAGGAGATTTCAGATTGGAGTTTTTATGAATATGGGAGCAATTCTCAATACTCTTCTCAAATGAAAAAAAACATCAAAATCGGAGCACGTTTACTAGGCGCGAACATACCTAAGCTCAACAGTTTTTCACATATTTCAAATTTTATCTGAAAAATGACGTTCGCAGACCAATGCATAATAATCATGTTTACCTATCATTTTTATTTAATTTTGGTTTTTGAGCGATGAACCCCGAGCGGAGAGGAAAATTGAAAATCCGAGATAGCAGCATTAAAGATATATATATATATATATATAAATGTCCGGAAACGTTCAAATTGAACATTTTTTTAAAAAGTGCTACGGTTTTCGATTTTCTGCGATGTTAAAAATCTAAATATGTATAGGTATTTTCGTCATGTGGAAGAGGCGATTTCTTTCGAAAATTGAAAATCTAAGAATGGAAAATTAATGACCAGATTATTTGTAGCAACAATTATATTGAACATTTTTCCATTGAGTTACGGTTTTCGAGTTAGAAGATTGGTATAATATGCTTATTTCCGCAACGATGTTCTTAGATTTCTGAGTAATAGCAAATACAAGCAAAGCATGCATGGATATGGTAGAACGTTCAACGATTTTCGTGTCAAATGTAACACTCAAAAGTGTGAAATAAATATTTTTTGATGCCAAATGTTTTCAATCTAACTACAACAGCACAACTTCAACAGTACGCTAACTGATAACGTCGGTCCATTTTTTTGTTAAAAATATTTATCTTGTAGTAATTACGATATTTTTATCAATAATAGTTCCTACACGGTGATCAAAAATTAAGAATAAAAATCTAATTAAAAATTAATCGTCGTAAGTCATTGCTTTCGACTGAAAACCCTCTATTTTGATAATATTATCATATAAAGTTATAAAAAAATCTGTTGTGTCCACTAACACAACTTTCCTACCGCTCGCAGGCAAATTCCTGTGAATAAAAATTTATACACTATTACAATACTTTCCTTACATAGCGACGATAGTAGCGGTAGTACCTAAAGTAAAAATCTTCTGATAAAATCATGCTACCACTCACTCTTTTTATCACGTCAAGACAAACAACAATGGCCATGTAACATTTTTTCGCAGGATGAATCGTTTAGCCAGAATCTGAAGAAACATATGAAAAATATGGAAATTTATTCAAGCATAACTTTTTTTGTGCTTTTTCTTAGAGATGGCGCTGTATGTGGGTGGTAAAGGGTTCTCAGAAGAATACTTAAGAAAATCCTTAGAGTTGTTTTCACGCTACAGTCTTGAGCAAAACACGTTTTTTGACTATAGCTAAGCACCCAGTGTATACAAGATTCTCATTCAGTACCACCGGTGAGTGATACCAAACAAAATAAAAAAAAGCAACAAAATACATTGATCAGTTTCCGAGATAATGCTGCGATAGACAGACAGACAGACCAATGGCTGAAAATATGTTTATTAGACTTAGAAATTATACAGCTACTATAGTAGCGTAGGAAAGTTATATGGGTTCCTTTATATGAGAATTATTTATTTCCAGAATTTACCGTCTTCAAAATAACTGGTATTTTAACATTCTCTATGGAAGAACTACATAATAATTTAAAGTTAAGTGGGCCATGATTGCAAAAGAAAATAATCAAGTGTCAAAAAAAGTCAAACAAGTGTCACGCAAATGTAAATATTATCCTTGTTACTTGCAATATTTCAATAATTATTAGACTAAATTATACAAATATCTAGGTATATGATTTGAATTTATTTATCATTATTTCCAAGAAATCCTTTGAACTCTTAGATAATCCTGATATTAATGCTTCTTGTCATGTAGATATTGTTTGATATATTTACCGGCATCTGTTTGATATGCGGCAAAGTCTCAAAAAATTGAGATTTCAAGTTTTTCACAGATAACAACGGTTTTTTTAAAATCTTTCAATACTTTATGATGTTTATATCGATTTTTGTGCATATACGGTGGGAAATGTATTAAGTACATGTTCTTGAAATAACTCTATCGCATTCCTTACAGATAATAAATATATTATTTAAATTATCTAGTTGTACCATCTGATCGTCCAAGCAAGATAGTTAGTGAAAACTTGCAAATAGTTTTATTAGTTTTATGTACATTTGTAAGAAACTTGTTTGACTTTTTTGAAACTTGTGACTATTTTTGACCGACTTCAAAAAAAGGAGAAGGTATACAATTCGCTTGTAAGATTGCTTTTTTTATGGCTGTTTACGCGTTTTGCATAGTAAACGTACTTCGATTTAGACGATTTTTGTTTGATTTGAAAGAGGAGAGTTGAGAAATGCTCCCATATTGGGAAAAATCAAATCCGAAATCTCATTCCCTCCAAAAACCGCCCCCAAAGGGGGTGGAGGGGGCAATTTTTCTCGAAAATTGAAAATTCCGAGACGACAGAATTAATGAAATTTCCATATCTGGAAATGTTTAAATTGGACTTTTTTAAAAATAATCATACGTTTCCGCGCTACAATCTGAAATATGTGTTTCAGCTATGTGGAAGGGAAAATTTTGGAAAGGGGACCATATCTGGAAACGTTTAAATTGAACATTTTTCCAAAAGAGTTACGGTTTCCGAGTTTCGCAATGGTAAAGTCTGAAATATGTGATATGCGTATTTCCGCTATGTACAAGCTAAACCTACCTATAACTTTTTGGGTATTAGTGAACGTTCAACAATTTTCATGACTAATGTTACACTTAAAAATGTGAAATAAATTTTTTTTACAAAAAATTGGACCGACTTTATCAGTTGTTGCACTGAAAAATACAAAATAATATTAATTCTATTGGTGCTGGTAATTTTGAAGTTGTGCCGTTGTAGCTTGTTGTTGTAGGCACCAACTCCAAAAGAACCAGCACCAATAGAATTAATATTATTTTGTATTTCTCAGTGCAACAACTGATAAAGTCGGTCAAATTTGTTGTAAAAAAAATTTATCTAATACAATAATGGCCCACTTCTTGCACAACTTAAAAATTATTTCCAAAACTACTGTTTCGGGGTAGATATGTATTCCTATACAAAGTTAACCTAACTTTTATGGCTTTATATGATATAGTTTTAAAAACAGGGGAAGAAGATAAGATTGGGTTAGGAATCGTAAACTCTGAAATGTGTAATCAAATCTCTGAATATAAGTGAACTCTCAACAATTTTGATGACTAATACTAAATAATAGTAATGAAAACTAGAACCGACTTTATTGATTAGTGCAGTTATTAATATATAGATTCTAGTGGATACCCGGTACTTTTGAACTTGGTGCCAAACGTCTTCTATCTACCTATAACTGCACTACTTCCAAAATTAACAGCACCAGTTGAATTAGGTACATTTGTCTTTATTTTGCAGTGCACCAACTAATATAGACGGTCCATTTTTGTAAAAACTATTATTTCACATTTTTGAGTGTAACATAAGTCATCAAAATCATTCAACGTTTACCAAAGAAGATGATACGTTGCTTATATGTACTTATTCAGATATTTCAAAACATCGCGGTAATACACATATTTCAGACTTTATCACTGCTGTAATTCGAAAGCCGTCCTTTTTTTTTGAAAAATGTCCGATTTAAATGTTGCTACATAAAATCTTTAATTTGTCCGTCTCATATTTTCAATTTTCGCAAAAAATTGCCCCCTCCACAAAGCGGAAATACACATATTTTTCTAATTTTGTCGTCTTAAATTTTGGATTAAAAAATGTCCCCCTCACCCCCTTTCGGAGGAGTGTTTTTTTAAATGGGAAGGATATGTTATATTTTTATTTTTTTAAATGGGAACCAACTCTCAATAGTCCTCTATTAAATGAAAAAAAGGAACATAAGAATCGGAGCACATTTACTATTTTAAAGTCGCGAACATTAAAAAAGTCATATTGTATACATCCTCTGTTTGGTTTCTCGGTAAAAAAGCACTATGGTGGTACTATGATAACTTAAATACACAATAAAAAATATTTTACATTTCTTAGTACCTCTTATTTTTTGTTTCAGATTTAGTAATAACAACATAATTTATAAAATATTTGTTCTTGTAGGTAATACAATTATTAAGATATTTAAAAAAAATTGTACCTATGTAATATGTAATCAATTGGTGCACTGAAACGTACAAAATAATATTAATTATATTGGTGCTGGTACCCGTGAAGATGGTGCCAAAAGTTTTTAATCTAACTGCAACTGCACAAATTCAAAAGTACCAGCATCAACAGAATTAATATTACTTTCTACGTTTCAATGCACCAACTGATAACGTCGGTCCAGTTTTTTGTAAAAAATATTTATCAACTAAGTTTAAACATTTCTTGATTCAGACCCACTCTAAACCATTTGTTACGCGAGTGAAACTCGGTGCTCGAGGTACTGCTCAATAATATGACAAATAAGGGTCTATTTTATTGCACTAGTTTATATTTATTATAACTGAATTTTCTTCTTCCATAAAAATGTATTGATTCAACCTTTGAAGGGCATAGCCCTTAGGAAAAACGTAAATTCTAAGAACTCAGAATTTCAACTGTGTATTAAATATATTATAGATTGAATCTTAAAAAAAAATTACAAACTCAAATCTCTGGCACTGACTTCATTGCAAAAAATAATGATGCGCAAAATTTTGAGTATATCCAGAGCTAAAATTCACTTACCGATTAGATATCTGGTTTTTTATCAATTAAAAATAAGGTTTATCAAACTGTACACGTAAGTCAGTCAAAAGAAACTTGCTTTAATCAAAAAATAACGCGCACACCTTACGATTACGACGTCAAACGTGCTACTGATCACTTCAGTCACTCGCGCGCTTATCCAACGAAATCTTTCCGATTCCAGGAATATAATCTACAGAAGATAAGACACAAAAAATAGTTGTTTAAGCTAGAAATTGTAACAAGATTTAGAGATGCCGACTGTGATTCATTTACTTTTGATAATAGTATGTGAACAAACTTCGATGCGCTAAAACAGATTCTCACTGAAAACGATGATTGCAAAAGTCTGGAGGTAGAGATACTTACCCTATATTTAATGAAGTCACAGTTTTTCGTGGAACGGGATTGAGATAGATGGTACAAAGTTCATGTGTCTATACGTGCGCAAAGTTCCGGGAAATTGTCTATAACCATTCAGAATTGATAGGTCTCGACGCCGGAAAACATTAGTCAAAAGTTTATTTATTTTGTTTATTTTTTCATTTATGGAATGGGGGAGTGGCAAGAGTAGTGTTGCGTAACTTTTTTTTATTGGTGTTTTTTCAGTACGTATAAGAGTACTGCGCATCGCTATAAAATATTGTAAAGACTATCCCACGCACATGAGTTCCACCCCCCCTTATTCTGGCTGAGCTTGAAAACACGTTATATGGTTTATTTCTTATTATTATAATTACATATTGTAAGGTGTTTCTTGAACAGAATGGTATTGTTTTACCTTACGTTTTCTCGTACCTATGTTATAGGTACTGGAATGATGATTTTATACCGGAATCGCCACCAGATATATGTATCTTGAATGAAAAAAACCTAGATACGTGCGAGTTGAACTCGCGTGCAGAGGGTTCCGTACGTTCATGTTTTTTTTCTAAATCTGATCCAAATTTGTCAATATTGAGTGATATACCATGTTATTTTAATATTTATGGACTTCTAATAGGTTTTCCTATAATCTATAAATAGAAAAATAATTTCTGTATTTTTTCAACATTTTAGGTTCAGTAGTTTCCGAGATAAGAGGGGTAATGGTCAATTTTCGTCTATTTTCTTGAATAACTTGGAAACAGCAAGACCTTCCATTTGATATGTCACATGATGCAGTTTTCAAAAAATTATTATTTTTTCCATCTTCACCCACTCCATATACAGATTTCATTTATTCATGTCACACCTCTGCGTTTGGGTCACAGAAATTGATATCTGTACAAAATTTCAGTTCAATTGGTCGAGTAGATTCCGAGGTAATTGACTGTGAACGACGGACAGACGGACAGACGAGATATCCTATAAGTGTTTTTTTTTTGGACGTACGGAACCCTAAGAAACAGGACAGATACCATTATAGAGCTTTCGTTAACATGGTTCTACAACAAGTAAAATTTTACGATTCGTACTGTAACGGGCATATAAAAATGAGCGAGAATTATTTATTTTCAAAGTTTATTTATTTCTACCCTAAAATATCACAGTCTATTTATATATCTCACACTACACCATTTATATATCTTCGCTAACTATCGACTACTATGTACAATTTATATTTACTATTTACACTATTTACAACCGTACGTCATTTATTTATGTTGCTGTTGGATCCGTACTAGGGACCCAACCACACCAAACTCCCGGTCTCCACCATACCGCCGGTTCTCACCGTCACCGTACTGCGAACTCCATAGTAGTCACCGTACTGACTGACTCGACTGCACCAGGCTAAATGCCCCGGACTGACAGGTTCCGCAGAAAATCCTCTCCAATATATACTAAATTGTAATTGTAAGATAGACGACTTTTGCCACCAACTTCAAAAGTACCAGCACCAATAGAATTAATATTATTTTGTATTTTTCAATGTAACTACTAATAAAGTCTGTCCAATTTTTTGTCAAAAATATTTATTTCAGACTTTTGAGTGTAACATTAGTCCTGAAAATTGTTGAACGTTCACTAATACCAAAGAAGGATAGTATATAGTAGTATATTCTTTGCTTGTATTTTTATTATTCGGTGATATCAAAGCATGGCGGTGGAAAATCCCATATTTCAGACTTTACCACTGCTGTAACTCGAAAACCATAACTTCATTTGAAAAATGTTCTATTTAAATGTTGCTACATATAATCTCTTCCTTAATTTTGCCGTCACATATTTTCAATTTCGGCAAAAAAATTGCCCCTTCCATATAGTGGAAATATACATATTACATATTTTACCATTGCTGTAACTAGAAAACCGTAATTCTTTTGAAAACATGTTCAATATAAACGTTTCCGGATATTGTCTCATCTATAATAATTTTACCTTCTCAGATTTTCGATTTCTGAGAAAAATTGCAACCTCCTCCTACTGGTTTTTGGAGGGAAGGAGATTTCGGATATGGATTTTTCTATTCTATGTCCATTTCTCCTCTTTTAAATAAATTTACGTTGTACGGGTACGTTCACTATATATAGCAAACGCACAGAACAAAAAAGCAGACACTCGAATTCTACACTTCTTCCACAGCTTATACACTTTTTTAGAAAAAATTGGACCGACGTTATTACTTGGTGCACTGAAAAGTATAAAATAATATTAATTCTATTGGTGCTGTTACTTTTTAAGTTGTGCAGTTGCAGGTAGATTGAAAACTTTTGGCACCAACTTCACAAGTATCACCACCAATAGAATTAATATTATTTTATACTTTTCAGTGCACCAACTAATAACGTCGGCCCAATTTTTTGTAAAAAATATTTATTTCACACTTTTGAGTGTAACATTAGTCACGAAAATCGTTGAACGTTCACTATACCAAACCAATGAAGATAGTACTTATCCTATTACCCACGTATATTCCTTGCTTGTAGTTGTTAGTATTGAGATCTCAGAACATCGCTGCGAAAATAAGCTTGGATATTTTAGTTGTTACCATTTTAACACCGATTTTACTCGAAAACCGTAACTCTAAGGAAAAATGTTCATTATAAATGTTGCTACAAATAATTATGTCCTTCATGTACTGCCCACAGATTTTCAATTTTCGAGAAAATTTTCCCCCTCTACCCCCTTCGGGAGCGGTTTTCGGAGGGAAGGAGATGTCGGATTCCCGTTTTTATGAATATGGGACCATTTCTCAAGGCTCCTCTTTCAAATGAATCAAAAATCATCAAAATCGGACTACGATTACTATATGAAAGGCGCGCACAAAACGAAAAAAAAGCACACAGTTTGGGGTTCGTCGGTCAAAAATGAGATATGTCGGAATCGAGCCCGCTTTCTAAGAAGTGCAGCGAAACTAATTACTAGGGCATTTGACTGAATAACCCGATATACAATAAAATTATAAGCGACTGTTCTACGTAAATTTACTTAATTGTATGTTTTTTAGTTTTTTGCACTCCTTCTCCATTCTCGATATAAACGTTCGTCCACGCAATATGCTTGGAAAGGTTGTCCAAAATATTACCTTCACGTATTATATAGAAGATGTATAGGTAATTTGCATTTGCCTCACTCTACTTTCATCGAATTTTATTTTTTTGTTTTCCATTATTTTAACATTTCCAGCTCATCCGCTATTCCTGAATTTTTAGTCTAAAATAAACTCATCTAATCCAATTGTTGGGGATACACAATACACGGACAAAATTTCTAATCAGTAAGCGCAAAAAAACTTATCTAGCTTATTCCTTGCCTATATTTTCTACCAAGTACCGTTGTCAGTTTATTAGCATCTAATTTTAGAGTTTGGCACATAAATAGAAAAACCTATAAAAGCTGCGCTTTGATTCTGTAAAAAAACTGCGTGTAGACGTCCACGTTTTCTTCATAAGCGCAAATGTTGGTAGATGTCAACCCGGATATTGTAAGCACTGAATATTTAATATTTCTATTTATACGACTCCTTCCACACCTTTATTGTTTTATAGTACGGCCCTGTAACCTTGATAAAACGGTAATCAGCATCCCTTTGTTTACAGAGCCATTATTACTACCACCACCTGAAATAAGTAATCAATGGAAATATGCCAACAGAACATTGCCGATGATTGATGAAGTTTGTCAGATTATTTTTAACGAATAATTGATTAATTTATTGAGAAATAAGTGCTATGTATTTTGAATACGGTATCTTATTCACGTATATTTTAAACGAGCAATATAGATGTGATCTTCAAAAATCATACATGATAAATATGTGTCTTATTCATTTTGGGCGATTTTAGCATAAGGTCCATTCTTTATCATTATCCAAAATCAAATTAATCTGACAGTTCTGCGTCTACCCCTTATAACTTTGTGGAAATTGGTCTCAACAAGAGTCTGCTTTTTGACAAGAATTCGAGCGAGTTTCAAATATCTCGATGAATTAAGGGGAGAATATTATCCAATTTGGTTTCAAAATGACGCCCAATCTATCTACTCAAAGTTCAGCAGAATATTTCTCCATGTCTCTCTCGTAACAATATTTCATTAATTTTTCTTTTTGACCGACGAACCCCAAACGAAGGAGGTATACAATTTTTATTTTTTTATATGTACTCCCATTTTGATGTTTTTTGAATCATTTGAAACAGGAGACTTTAGAAATGTTCCCATATTCGTCAAAACTCAAGTCCAAGCAAAGAATATTATACATGAGTAATAAGCACATGTAACAATATCCGGAAACGTTTAAATTGAACATTTTTTCAAAAGAGTTACGGTTTACGAGATAGAGGCATGTTAAATTTTCAAATATATGTAATTTTGCTATGTGGAGAGGGCGATTTCTTTCGAAAATTGAAAATCTGTGGGTACTACATGAAAGGCATAATTATTTGTAGCAACATTTATAATGAACATTTTTTACTAGAGTTACGGTTTTCGAGTTAAATCGGTGTTAAAATGGTAACATCTAAAATACTGTAACGTGCAAGGGGAACAGCCGCCGGTATTGGCTACAAAGTGGCGGCATCCTTTTGAAGTAAGCGCGAGATATACTGTGATTGGAAATATCGAAAGCGGCCTTGACAAAGAGAGCGACGGCAGCAGGTCGGCATCTACTGCTAAAATGCCGACAAAGGAATTTCGAGAAGCGTCTAGTGGCTTTCGAATCAAAGACCAGAAGCCGCTCGAATGATCTGGATCCTTTGTCGGATATATATATGGGAGAATTGTCGGCATGAGAGACAGAATGTAAAAGACAGTGTGAATAAATAGAATAGTCCGAGTAAGTTAGTGAGAATATAGTAAAGTTAAGTTCTAATTTATATTATTTAGAGTGTAAATAAAGTTAATTTAATAACTCTAAATTAGTCTCACTTATCTGCGAACCCACATACGCAACAATACTTAAGCGTATTTCCGCAGCGATGTTTTGAGATGTCAATAATAACAACTACAAGCAAACAATATACGTGGGTAATAGGATAAGTACTATCTTCGTTGGTATTAGTGAACGTTCAACGATTTTCGTGACTAATGTTACATTCAAAAGTGAAATAAATATTTTTTACCAAAAATTGGACCGACGTTATTAGTTGGTGCACTGAAAGATATAAAATAATATTAATTCTATTGGTGCTAGTACTTGTGAAATTCGTGCCAAAATTTATCAATCTAACTGCAACTGCACAACTTCAAAAACTAAACTAAAAACGTCGGCCCAATTTTTTGTACCTAAACAATATTTATTCAGTGCACCAACAAATAAAGTCGCTCCAATTTTTTGTAAGAAATATTTATTTCTCGACGATGTGCCATGAAAAGATGATCAAGGGCTTCTAGAAGAATACTTTAGACAATTTCCATCAAAATCCTTGGAGCTACGTACAAAATACGTTCTTCGGCTGTTGCACAGTCTCTTCAAGGGTAACAAGTAACTAGTTAGAGGTTTCCCCTTGAGGAAGACAACTTTGTTGGCGAAACAATTGTCGGGTTTGATAAAGCTTTGGTGTTAGAGTGGTTATTTTTATCTTTATTTTGATTCTAACAACAACTACGCTAACGGTTCCAGACCCCAAACATTACGCTTTACAGGTGATTACAATGTATGTAATATTGTGATTGTTAACTGTAATTAAGTTAAATTTAATGACTGATGGTCGAATTTCGATGGGTAAATGGATAGTGCATATTTAATACATGAAGAGAAAACATAGAGCATAGAGTACATAGCTTTCAAGGACGAATATGTGATTTGGAATAGTTGAAGATTACCTATATCAGAGACAACTATATGGCGAAAGAGTGCAGAAAGCTAAAATTATTATATAATATTTGTTAGAAATATATTAAATATCATCATTTTTGAATCAATGAGCCGTTTATAGGTGTTGATAATTTATGGGATTGTTAAGTCAAATACTTTGATGCTGTGGTGTTTAAACTAAGGCGCTTTATAGCGCTCTAGTTAAACTATTTGAATTTTTGGCCATCATATTTTTTTTATAATTATAATCGTAGATGTTTACCCTTTGACAGAAGAACCTCAAGTAATGGTCAAATTTACATTATTTAATGAATTGTGGTCGAATTTCGTCTTGTTAATCACTAGTAGATATATATTATATATCACAAAGGTGTTTTTTGTGGGTACGTCATATATCCCCTTCAATATTTTATCAAAATTAATGATTCTGACATGAGTTCGAAGATTGCGATCCTTCCTATTGAGACAAAAATGGTTGAAATATTTTTTTTTCAGTAAAAAAAGTTTTTGAATGCCTTTTATGAGGCTAAATATGTAGAAGCCATCTATTGACAATCTGTTTAAATAAAATGCGTGGACGCTTTTTGATTTATATTCCATTTCAAAAAGAGAGAGATAATGAATGCACCATATACCACGGTCATATAGAAAGGTCTTGAAACGAGCGTGAAAAAAGTGGTTCGGTTAGGGTCCAGTCTTTTCAGCTTCCAATTTCTGCCGCTTGGTTCGCATTTGAAGGGGGATGTTGCTTAAAACATAAAAATACAAATTCGAAAATGCAAAGTGGTATGATGATTCAAAGTGTATACGATAACATATTTCCATCTCAATAGGTCTTGATATTGTATTCGGCGCTCATAAACTAATAACTTTACAATAAGATTAAGGTATTTTATGTTCTAAGTAACATCCCCTTTTCTCAATTTCGCAGTGCTATCTTTAACTTTGACATTTGAATAAGACGATAAGCGACCCAATTGCTACCTATGTAATTCGACCTTCGATTCCAGACGTGTGATTCTACGACCGTGCCATATACCTACAGAATAGCCAACACGAATTTGAAAAAAAAATTGTTAAATTTCTGTTGATAAAGATCGTTTGTGACGAGTATATTTTATTTGTGACTCAATATTTAATGATTTATTATATTGTTAAATAATTAACACCGATTAGCCAACACGTTTTGTAAATAGACCTCACATTGTTCATTTTTTCTTAATTTATCAGAAATCGTTTGTGAAACACAGATAAAATAATGAAATCGTTCGTAACACTCTATTATTTTCGAAAAATCAAAATTAAATTCAAAAATTCTAGGTTCAGGCAACTAACATTACGTCACTGTTAAAGTATCAATAAATATAATTTGTCAAGTTGTGTACTATGGATTTCCATCAAGTATCAGCTAATACAGTTATATCTTTAGAGAATAATATCGGGCGATCCAAAAAAAATCAATTCGGAGTTTGCCATGTCTTTTGAGATCCTACATATACAGGCTGTTTCAAATTCGACTCTCACCATTGGGATCTCGGAAACTATAGGGAATACGAAGATGCTTAAATTGGGCCAAAGTTGAGCGTTTATGTGCTCAATAATACACCGTTTAGAAAGTTTGGAAATTTCGAGTAGTTTCGGAGATATCCGGAAAAACCGAATTTTCGGAAAATCATTTTATTTTTTTCCTGGCTTTATTTCCTGATGAATATCTAAATAAATAGCACATTTGCATTGCCGCTTTTTCACTCTTTCCAATGATAATAGTTTTGTAACCTGACGTTTCGTCTATGTGTAACTATCATGAACTTTTTTCTTCTTATTGGAGCCATATTGGCATTACACAAATTTGAATAGCCCTTTTTATTACTCGAAATTTTCAATTTTTTAAACGGCGTATTGTTGAGAACATAAATGCGCAGCTTTGCTCCAATTTAACCATCTTCGTATTCCATATAGTTTCCGAGATCCCAATGGTGAGAGTCGAATTTGAAACAGCCTGTATAACCAACATATCTTTATTTGAATCAACTAAAGCTAAATATTGAAAATAGTCCCTCTTAGCAGAAATAATTCTTGGAGTGTTTTTGTATATATACCTCATCAAAGATTCACAAGACTACAAATACCTATTGTCTGAGTACACACAAACTTGACGAAGTCACGTTCCATTCACAAATTATTTTTTTTATTAATGCTTCAACAGTGATGTAAAGTTAGTTGCCTAAATCTACAAATTATATATATATGTATTATATACGTGTTTCACAAACGATTTCTGTAAGGTCTATTTCAAGACGTGTTGGCTAATCGGTGTCAATTATTTAACAATCTAATAACTTATTAAATATTGAGTCACCAAAAAAAACAAATGCGTCAGAATCGATCTGTATCAGAAGATATTTTAAAATATAAATTTTTCAAATTAGTGTTGGCTAATCGGTTCTTGGGAGATAATGCAGGGATTTCTGTTGTATTCTGCTGTATAAGCATAATAATACAGTAAATTCGTTCATTATCATAATTTATTACCCTCACTCTCCCTTTTTGACATGGAGTATAGGTAACCAATATCTTTTAAGCAAGTTTAATATTTCATAAAAAAGTATTGAAAATCGCATAAAATAATATAATAATTAGTTCTCGAAATTGTATTCCCATCCAGTGACCACGATATTATGCACTTGTTAACTAGTTAGCACTATTAAATTAAAAATAACAATGCATAACAAATATTATAAACATTTCACTCAATTCAAAATTATTGGGTATTTAAGATTTTGCTCCTATTTAGTCATCTAGTTATTTATGTGTTGGCGATATTGTCATGCAAGGTTGTCAAGGTTTTGAAAAGTCTCAACCAAACGCCTTAACGAATAAAATTTTCTTCATCTTATTGTAAGGAAGTAAGGAAGCTGATCTGCTTAGCTAAGACTGATGTGTCTTTGAAACGCTCAAGAAAAATTACCAACAACAAACACTATCTGCAAATCTCTAATATGAAATAATTATAAATATGAATTTCCAAATCTAGACATGTACATGCCTAGGACCTTCCGGCTCCGGCAACACTGTTTGGAAAGTGTCGACTGTCGAATCCCCAACCGCAAATAATCATGTTTATTTCAAAATCAGCTGTGCGTTCAACTTTCCGGTTGAAATACGAGATAAGAAGAACGTTTTTTGTGACATCAATCAAAATGGGAAACTGGGAATCTGAGAAACAAAAATATCTTCAAATGGAGCTGGATCAGAAACGACAAGGTTATAAGAAGTTTATCAAATGTGAAGATATACCAACATGGAAAGAATTTGCCAAGAAGGAAAATTTAGTGTCCAAAGGACAATTGGCTTCTGGAAGAGAAATAGACCCTTCCAAAAATAGCATTCTTGCCGATAAGATTTCTTATTTTAGTGGAGATATCACGCATTTAGAGGTATGTATGATTTATTTCATAAATTATTATAAAAGGTACCTTTTTCCCTCTGTAAAGGCAGGTGTATTCATGGGGTTTTTCCAATACATACAACCTATATAAATATGTAATCATATCAAGGCAAACTGCATTAGTGAATTTGCAATGTAAACAATTACTTACCCAAATAGTTTTAAAGCATAGCTTTGTTGTTGTGGGAAATACCCTGTTATAATATTAAAATTAATGTTTGTTGTTTAAGGTTACTAGGTTAACATTCGAATATAGATTAGGTATAATTTATCGAAATGCAATAGGTATCAATTATGTTTCTGAATGTTGAGTATGTTTCATAAATGTTGGCTAGTCCTTTTAAAACATAATATTCCCTATCAATGAATGATTTATTTTATTTTCGTCGTGAATCAACATAGCTACTTAATTTTCAGAGTGCTTATTTTGATAATTCTATTAATAATTCATACTTTGTATGCCGTATAAATACATCCATCATTCACTAGTACTATTTGATTCTATTCAATTATATGTGACAAGAAGTACTTATTGGGATCTATATTTTTTATATAATTTTTCTTCAGATTGATGCAATTGTGAATGCCGCAAATAAATCTCTTTTGGGTGGAGGTGGTGTTGACGGTGCCATACATAGAGCAGCTGGTCCTTTTTTAGTGGAGGAATGCCGTACTTTGGGGGGCTGTAATACTGGCGAGGCGAAAATTACAGGTGGATACAAATTACCAGCAAAATGTGAGTATTCGATCAATTACCTAGGTGACACTCTCTAGGGCTATGATAGTGCTAATCACTGCAAGTCATCCATATATTTTACTCATAGGATTTCCATAATATTCTTGAAATATACACTGCTTTCACTAAATCCTGACGGGCCAGTGCTTTTAATTAAAGAGATATACTAGTACTAATACTATTTTTTTAAGGCAACACCATATTTGCCCATCATTATTTAACATATCTAAAAATTAACTGTTGAAGGGTTTAGTACAATTTTTTTACTCAAAACACATTGACAACGCAAAATTATTTTATTAGAAAAATTGTCACTGTAGGTATGCAATTTTTTTAGTTTATCGACCGTGGACACACTGAACACTTACCCTGTTTGTTTATATCATTGAACGAAAACTGGGTTATTGAGTATATTGATTTTGCAGACGTGATTCACACGGTAGGGCCTCAAGGAGAAAAACCGGATTTGCTGAGAAATTGCTACGAGAACAGCCTCAAACTAATGTTGGAGAAGGATCTACGCACAATTGCCTTCCCCTGCATCTCGACCGGCATTTACGGTTATCCCAATGAACCTGCCGCACATGTGGCTGCTTACGCTGTGCGTAAACATTTGGAAAAATATGCTGACAAAGTTGACCGAGTCATATTCTGCTTGTTCTTAGATGTCGACAAGAACATTTACCAGCAACTGTTGCAAGCTTATTTCCCATTAGAATAATAAATATTTTTATGTATTTGTATTAAATATTGTGTTCTTTCTGTTTATTTATTATTAATAGGTCTGACCGATGGAAGAACCAAAAAATCGGATCTGTTAATGGAATTTAGTTCTTTTTTTTTCAATATTTTAATGCTGTTTTGTACAACTTTGTAAGACTTGAGTAAATGAGTAATAAAGACAAAATGGTAGATCGGCTCTTTAATCATCCATAATTTTCTATAAACATAACTTATTATTAGAGAAAATGATTTTTTGATTGCAAATCTCACAAATGTCTGGTGAAATTCATATTTATTTCTGATACGGTGTAGGTCAAGACTGGAAAACTTTCTTTACAACATTTAAAGTGTTCCACGCTATATATGACAACAGGTAGCGCATTTAACTGAGACCGTATAAACTGAATGAATTCAAGAAAATATTCTTTCATTAATCCAATCAAGCGTTCGCGCCCTCTAGTGATGATAGTGCCAACAGAGAACACATAAATAGCTGATCATTTATTCGTATCAATTTGGACGCGAATCTTTTTCAGCTTGTCGAAAAAAAAAGAAATTGCAGATTATGTGATTGTTACATCAGGTGAACTAAGGACAAAACTATTAAATTTTCCCAATAAATGCTCCTTGTTTATATAGTAAATAAGTAAGAGGTAAATTTAGGGTAGCGAGTATGCCATCTTCCATAATCCCGGTGGAAGATATGTTTACTTCAGGAATTGGCAATCCTGCCCACGTGAAGCACTTGATGTTTCTTCTATCACACTTCCTTTGGAGGAAATCATGTCCAACACTCTACCTGTTAATATCTGTTATTTATCTACTCCCATATCCTTATCCAATCCAAGGTATTATGCGAGCCGGGGATGCGTGATGGTGCGAGAGCACCGTCATTAACTGAGCCTTCGAGAAACTGAGCGGAATGTCGGTAGTAATAGCCTTGGATCTGTGCAGGGAGCATCGCAGAGCTCGACACACCCTTGATGCGAACGCGCATCACACCAGCTGGGGTAGCACTAACACCAACAAAAAAGGTGGTGAACGAACTCGACATACTTAACGTAGGGAATAACAAGAACATGGAAGGAGGTTCTTGATGTGTCATTGGCCACAGCATTTGTGAGCAATTTCTTTGCAAACTGGCATGTATCTGATGAGGAGAGTTGCTCAGACCTCAGATATATAAAAATCAAGATAAACAGCAAAGCTGAACCAACAACTTATCGGAATCCCAGGAAAACGAGCTGGGAAGAGTACTGAATAGACCTGGGCCGTAAACTGCTGGGAGGTGGCTGTGGAACAATTAAGTGACATCGTCATCTCTGCCTTTAGTAATAATTGTCCGCTTATCACAAGGTGAGACTGTGAAAGTACTGTTCAGACACCTGCCTCAGTGAACAACCAAGAATTGGTTACTCTTATCAGGACAGAATTCAACTAGAGGCCTTTAAATGGTTTAGTGCCAATGGACTCCACCTCAATGTTGAAAAAACACATAAATTATTCTTTACACTCAGAGATAAAAGCAACGTTACTAATAAATTACAAGAGGTAAGCTTTCTAGGAGTTGTACTGGATCGGAAATTCAAATGAGACCGACATACTGAACAAGTGGTGAAAAAACTACGTGGAAGCGTATTTGTCCTACGAGGTCTCTACGGATGTGTCTCTATTGCAATACTGAGGATGGTCTACTTTGCCATCTTTCATTCTGTTATGTCATATGCGATTCTTGCTTAGGGTTATTCAATTTAGACTGAACGGATCTTTAGTCTTTAGAGAAAAGTTGTGCGCTTAATTGCGGGCTTTGGCTGGAGAGAGGACTGTAGACAGGCTTTTTCCAATCTCAAAATACTTACCTTTCCATCCCAGCACATTTTTTAATGCGTAATGTACATAAAAAATAATGAAAACAACTTTACAACTCACAGCAATATTCACGAGCACCTCACAAGGTGTAGAGAAGCCCTAGTGCCTAACTATTACAGACTTCAAAAATGTCAGGGACATCCTGGCTTTATTGCAGTAAAACTTTTTAACAAACTGCCAAATTATATAAAAGAATTATCTACAACTCGTTTCAAAAATAAATTTAGAGAATTACTCTCTCTCAAATGCATTCTACAGTGTCAAGGAGTTTTTGGAATTTAAATTTTAACATATTATGTATTTTATTTTATTTTTTTAAATTTATTTTTAATATCTGGAATACACTCTCGAAGAGTGTATACAGGATATCTGTGCACGGGTCCAGTTTACAAACAACCATGACTCAGGCGGGATTCGAACCCGTGCTCACGATGAGCTGCGGCAAGCTACGTACGCTCTTCCAGCGCCTTAGCCCACTCAGCCATCGTGACCCCGATGTCCTGAACTATTTTTTATCTCACTTATATTTGACTTTGTACATATATTTTGTGTATTAACATTAATAATTTGTAAATAAATAAATAAATTCAACAACTTCTTGTGAAAATTGAAAATGCGCTGGAAAACAAAGAGGCCTTTCTCGATATAGAAGGAGATTTCGACAATATCTCTATAAACTCAATTGTTTCATCACTCCGACACAGAGGGGTCGAGCAAACTAGTGTAGCCTGGATAGACTACATGATGAAAAATGGGATGGCATCCTAGACTTTATTGGGCGAGACAGTAAAGGCTGGGGCGACCAGAGGATGTCCACAGGTCGGAGTGCTATCTCCCTTCCTTTGGAATCTGGTAATGGACGAGCTCTTTACGGATCTGAACAATAAAGGCCACAGAGAGATATCTTATCACATAGGCAGAGATCTTATGGTGCTAGCGCCCTAGTAATCACTTCTCTCGATGTATGTCTATATGAGAGTTCCCATAATAATAATAATATTTATTGTCAAGAAGACCATACAATGATTTTAGGCTAGTCAGAAAAACAAATAATTGAAAAAGATGAAAAAAATATTTCAAACTACAATCTAAATATTCCTGCATCAAGTAAAAGAAATGATCAAATAAAATATTATTAACCTTTAACCTGATTACTTTGGGTTCCTTATTAGCCTGAATCCTGAAGGGAAGATAAGATAAGTTTTGCCTTGCTCTGGTCGGATATTGATGATGGAATCCGTTAGTTTTAAAATAATTTAAATTAGAGTTTATATAAATTAAGATTTCCAAAATATAAATACAGGCAAGATGTAATAACGATAAAACTTTGAACTTTGTTCTACACGAATCTCTAGACTTATGGGTTTATATGTTACGTCTAGCTCTTTGCTGCATAATAAATAATACTCTGTTGACAAATACTGATGACACCCAAAAAATTATTCCATATTTTATTCTGGTGTAAAAATGGGCACAATATTTGACCAAAATATGTCTACTTGTAATTCCTCTCAAACGATATAAAACAAAACAATATGACGCAGGAGATATATCATTCCTAAATAAATATCTCTTTTCAGCATCTTATGTCTAAATAAGGTATTATATGTTCAAAGAAGAAGAAGGCGGCTTAACATTTTTTGACAGTTCCTGCACTTTTAACGACCCCTAACTACCAAAGGTTCCTGGATTAGTGATTTGCTTCTGTGCATCGTAGCCATTCTCCTTGCAATATAGCTGGGGGTCTTTGTTATGGTGCAAGTTGATCTGGGGTTCTTTACCCAAAACCACCTGATCTGTGCCACTAGAGATCCTGAATTAGATTGTTTCGAGCTCGTACCACGATCGTTGGTCCAGCCCTTATAAGATTTTCCGTTTCTACAGATTCTTCCTCCCGGGCTCCTAGCTTGACAATTCGCCAGGTTTCTGTTTTGAAGCTGGAGATGTAGCGCTTCAGACGTTTCCGAACAGCCGAGGGTTCGTCAAGTGGTCCTGAGATCCACAAGGTTGCTTTCAAAGTTCATTGGAAGAGGGCAACTCCTGTCGCTTTATTGGACTAAACAAAAAGCTCCACTGTTACAGGAAGTGGAGTCAAACCTCAGCCATTCCGCTGGGCTCAACTGTCTTCGCTCAATACAAAACACACATCTGAACTGATTTATGTGTTCAACAGTCAAAAAGGCTTCCCGATAATCCTGGCAGGCCAGCACGGTAATAAGCCCGTCGCACGCATATAGGGAGTCAATTCTCGAGATCGGTCGTTCGTCGAACGTATACGTTCGTGACGTAATGAGCGTAGATTTCTGGAAATTGCAATTCTCAGAGAACGAATCCATGAACTAATCGTTCCAAAGCGAGCGATGTTGAATTAAGCACATGTTTTGACGGTTTTGAATATCTACTTGTGTTTTCCAATTGTTCAAAAATGAACGTAGAATGTCTTATATTAGATAATATAATAATATAATAATATTGTAGGTGAATCTGAAATGTTAGTGTATGAATGTCGCAAGAGACATTATTATGGGCAATTTAGGCAAACTCCATTTCATCTTTTATCAGACAATATGTATTTATTTCGATTAAACCAACAATTGGTTCAAAATTTGATAGAAAAGTTGAATCCCTTTCCAACTCCCCCTAGGAGAATTCGATATTAAGATAAGATGTTGCTTTTCTCAGAAGTGGAATAAATTCTCGAGATCGACCGACCGTTCGTCTTACAAATAATTTCGTGAACGAGTGACATCGAACGAATAGTTCGAACTAAGTCAATTCTCGAGCATATCTTCAGCCACTCGTTCCAGCGAAAGTGTACGCTAATTTCGAACGATGAATAAATGTGGCATCGTGGCATAATTTATCAATGAATTTGTTTTTCTTAGACCGTATCAGAGAACAAAGACGTATACTCCGTTCTGTAACCATATAGTAGTAGTATTATATGGTCTATGGTTTTGAAATTTCCGTGCTGCCTGATCATTGAATGTAAAGTTTAAACTTTGAAATGCTTAAGATTCGTCAGATTTGCTTTTGTTGACAATATTGAATTTATTTTTGTGATTAAACATGGACAGACGAAATAAACCAATGTCAGTTGAACAGAAGGATATTTTAATTGAGTTTATGCGCTCCCATCCTCAATTAAAACAGAAATTTTCGTCTAATTTCACCAGGCAAGACTCTATAACAATGTGGAAGGATGTTACAAATATTTTAAATTCAACCCCAGGTGCAAATAAAGAGTGGAAAGATTGGAGAAAGGTATATAAAATAAATCCTTGCTGTATATTTTATATACTCTCATGACGTATTTTTCAGAGTTGGCATGACATTCAGTCAAGAGCCAAAACTAAGAAGGCTCAGATAAATGCCAATTTCTCAAAAACAGGTGGTGGCCCTGCAATAGATCTCTCTGTCTCAGATGAAAAAATTGTTGAAATCATTGGCGATACTGCCATAAAAGGCTTATTGGGAGTAGCTGAATCAAAGGTTTCCGAGATTGAGGTGGACGATGAAAATACCACAGTAAGTGCCAATCGACCAAATGAAACCAATCCTCTGAATGTTGTGACAGATCACAACGATGTGAAGGACAAATTATATAATAATGAAAAATCGACTGTGACTCATGGAGGAAAGAGAACTAAAATAAGGAATGTTGCTACCCAGCGATTAGATAAGGCTGTGGAACAAGGCAATAAAACTATTGATCTTTTACATGAGAAAGTTCAAATAAAAAAAGAGTACTACAGAAAAAAAATCATTCTTATGGAAAGAAATGTGGTAGCTAATGAAAATATTGCTTCGGAACTGAAGGATCTAAAGGGGTTACTACTGGCGAAATTGTATGATATTTAGAGGTAGTTTCTCCAGGAACCATATATTCTATTATTATTTGTTTTTATGTTTTTATTTCTGTGAAGTTATTTTTTTTTCTTTATTTATTTTTGTTGTGTTAATTTGGATGTATCATCACTTTGAAACCATTAAGTATAGAAATAAAAAATGCAAAATCAAAGTGTAGTGTAGGTATATTTATTTCATCACTGGAAAAATTCTAAAAATTATTCATCACCATATTAAATTATTTCAAATCATTTGACAAGTGTCAGTTTGACAAATGATGCATCAGTAATCAGTCGTGTCCACAAGATACCGATTTTTGATTACTGATTACTAATCGATTAGTAATCAGGCACTGCTGTGGACACGACCTATGATAGAGAGCACTCGTTGTCGAGCAGACATTTGAGCGATGATTTGGAACGATTAGTTCAGGTATTCGTTCTCTGAGAATTGCAATTTCCCGAACTCTACGCTCATGACGCCAGAAACGTATAAGTTCAACGAACGATCATACAGTCTTCTTGGAATGAACAATCTCGAGACTTGACTCCCAGAGGGGCAGAACTATCAAAACCTTAGATCATAAAATATTGATACTATTTGATCAGAGAACATAGTGTACGCCTCTGTTCTCTGTTGTAGCCTAAGATCAGAAAATACATTCAGTGATAAATTTTGCCACGATGCCAAATTTATTCTTCGTCCAAAATTAGCGTACTCTTTTGTTGGAACGAGTAGTTGAAGATATTGACTTGGTCGAACTATCCGTTCGATTTTATTCGTTCATGAACGTATACGTTCAACGAACGATCGATCTCGAGAATTGACTCCTAGGCATGGTCCCTTGAGTAGGGGGCCTTGGGGACAGTGTTGATTGCGCGTCCCAGTTCTGAGCCTCCGCTTAGCAGAGACAGAAAGTAGGGTCCTTTGCTTGAGGGACCCTGTTGGGAGCTTCGGGCCGCTTCTGGTTTTGTTCAACTGCGAGGCCACTTGTTGCAGGGAGCGCCCACGAAGGCGCCACTTCCATAATTGACTCATCCTGACGGGAAGAGCTCAACGAGGCAGGGAATGTTTTTCGAGAACAATTGCTCAACCCCCACAGATCCCAGCTTGTAGAGAGGTTGCTCGGTGTCTCCAAATCATTTAAGCAAAATTTACTTTATCCATTTTTTTTAAAATGGGTCCTGGATTGATCATGACCTTGTAAAAAATAGACAAACAATGTATAGCTGTCCTGTCAACAATTAACTGAGGGAAAAAACGTTCTGCCAGTTTTTTTTAGAAAAAAAACTATTATTAATAAAAACATTTCGAAATCACTAGGCACTCTCTTTATAGTTAAAAGGTATTTTATTATGACATCAACGGGATTTACCGGTATCATTTTCATTACTTGCGGCATAAAAACTTTAAATTTAGTTACTGGCTGTCCATCTATAACAAAGATAAATATTAAAATACATACATTGCTGTAGATATAATTGATAATTCAAATTTGTGGCAATTATTTAGACATTCCTCGTTCCTAAGTTATAATACCAAATATCTAAGTATTAACTGCATTAAATTCTGTAATAAATATCTAAAGGTCGAGAAAAGCAGGTAATAGATTCAAAGCATTTACCTGTAAACTAAAGATAATTAGAATGTACGTTGACACAAACTCCATTAGCAGTTGAACCTTTGTTGCAATCATTTCACTAAACAGAATATTCCTCACTTGATTGAATTAACTTTTCATCATTATGCTGAGTTACATCGTTTACTTTTTAATTTTTATTGTGATAGCAATCAGGTTAACGTGTGGTCGATGTAAAAGCAAAGTTTGTTTAGTAGGAAAAACGGCATTGATAACCGGTGCGAATTCTGGTGAGACACTTTTTTTCAAAAATAATATAAATAAGTATCAATCAAATTATCCTTTATTTTCTGATGATTTTCATCTCATTGAAATAGTCTTGTAAAAATCAATATAAAATAAAAACAAATAAGAAAATATAGGTACATTCTACAAATATACACAAATATAAGTAATATACCAACGTTTCAATACAAATATAATATAAGTAAAATTAAAACATTTCACAAAAAAAACTAATGATTCGTTAAAAATAAAAATGTTCTCATAGTATTATGGAGATATGTTGTATTTATTTTCTTGATTGCTTCATTCGTAAATGTTGAATCCTTTGTAAACAATAGCAGATCAAGGTTCTTTGCTGTCCATACAATGTCAGTAACTTCAAGGAATAAGGTACCTACCGACAGTAAAGTTTTCAAAAGTAACTTGTTACAACAGACAATATTGTATCTTTATTATGCCGATAAGCAATTTTAATTGAAATTTTTATTTTCTATTGATCCTCTTATTTTTAAATTCAAATTATCGGTTGCATGAAAGATTCGTGGATCACTAGAAGAATTAAATAGGTCAAACAAGAGTCGTGATTATAGAAAAGGATCGTTAACTCATAAATAAGAATATGATTTTTTTCTACCTTCTCAGAGCTCTTACCTATACCTATAATATTATGTAACGACATAAATATATAAAATCCGATCCTGTAGTGTCTATGGGACTCTATGTGGTGAGTTCTGTACCTGAAAGTTAACTGTATATTTCTGAACACTCTGGCTGGATTTTGATAGTATTTTGACCATGTATATATGTAGAATGTTATTAGAATGATCTGGTAGTGGTTGTAAGTGTGACTGGGCCCTCCTAGGTGAAGGGTTCCATACCTGCAATACCTAAAGATGTATCTCTTAGCTCTATGGCTGAATTATAGTGGAATGTTTCGCTATATTTGTGTTTAGTATGTCACTGGACTTTTTCATGAGAGTCTGTCAGTGCGAATGGGACTTAATGGTGGAGGGTTTCATACCGGAAAAATCCCTAAGACATATGTAGGAGAAATTCTCATGCAGTTCTCTTTTCGTGCATGTCTGTGGATCCACGCGATGGACTGGTTCTACGTGCGAGTAGGACTCTGACGTAGAAGGCAAGACATTTTATGATTTTATTTTTTCGTACGACAATCTACCAAAGTGTTTGCCCGCTAAGTGCTTGGTAAACAGCTAGTAATTAATATTTAATAGGAGCGATGGCGCATCAAATGTCGGATAATTATTGGCTAATTAATAGTTTTGCGTTAGTAAAAACAACCAACTTATTATTAAGTGTTGATGTTTAGTTCAGAAGTGAATGTTCAAAATTGATCAATTCGAATAATATTTAGTGTTTAATTTATACCGTCGCTTAGCCCTTAATTACTTCCAAATAAAAATATAAGAAGCTTTTATGTTTGTTGATTTTGTGTTATGTAGCGCAACACCAAATATTAGTTTCGAATTTTTGACTACACTATCGATCTTGGATCGAATTCAAAGATGGAGATCAAGACTCAAATTGGGATTCATAGACTTAGGTTTGGGTGTCGAGAAGGCGATTGCTGAGTTTAACATTGATATTTATTTTGAAATCTGTAAATTATGAGCTATGTGAACGATAAAAGAAATATTTTCCGATCTACCGACCGCAATACATTTTAAATACAAATACGCATATTTTTGAATTCTTAGTAACTCCTGTGTTACCCGTGCAAAGCTCGGTCGCCCAGATATTTTAATATTAATTGAGGATTACCAGCAATATTTCCGGAATTCAGGCGGCTATTTTCAGTAGATATAGCATAATCGCTTCTAAGAACCTTCCACGTTATTAATGAAATCAATATTTTTTTCCGAAAAAGGACGATGTATACAATTCGACTGAATGTTTGCTTTTTTATGACTGTTCGCGTGTTTTGCAGAGTAAACGTGCTCTGATTTTGACAATTTTTGAGTCATTTGGGAGAGGAGATTTGAGAAATGGTCCCATATTTAGAAAAACTCAAATCCAAAATCTGCTTCCCTCCAAAAACCACCCCCAAAGGGAGGGGAGGGTGCAATTTATCTCGTAAATCTGAAACGGCAAAATTAAATTTGAGACCATATCCGGAAAAGTTTAAATAGAATATTCTTTTAAATGAGTTACGGTTTTCGAGTTACAGCAGTGGTAAAGACTGAAATATGTATATTTCCGCTATGTGGAAGAGGGAATAATTTGTTTCGAAAATTGAAAATAAGAGACTGCCAAATTAGAGAAGTGATTATTTTTAAGAACCTAGGAAGTGGACATTTTTCAAAAAGTTACGGTTTTCGAATTACAGCATTGGTAAAGTCTGAAATATCTGTATTTCCAAAGCGATGTTTTGAGATCTCTGAATAATAAATAAAAAGTACCATCTACAAGTACAAGTCCTTTGGTATTAGTGAATGTTACAAATGTTACACTCAAAAGTGTGAAATAAATATTTTTTCCAAAAATTGGACTGACTTTATTAGTTGTTGCACTGAAAAATATAAAATAATATTAATTCTATTTGTGCTGGTACTTGAGAAGTTGTGAAATTTGTAGTTAGATAGAAAACTTTTGGCATCAACTTCAAAAGTACCAGCACCAATAGAATTAATATCATTTTCGGTCCAATTTTTGGTAAAATTTGGTGAATTGCTCTATTGCATATATATTTAACTGAACAAATCTCAAAACAATGCTGCTTATTCCTGGCCTTTCGAAGCACTTCGTTATTTGAAGACATATCTAATGCCGTTGCGATATGATTTATTGTGGTTATTGGTTTTGGTCATAGTTGAAATATTCGCTAATCATAAAAGATTCTTGGAACATAGTTCCTCGACGCGATTTGCAGTAGCACAGAGTAATAGGTTAGGTTAGGTCAGGTTTGCATTAGGAGTTAACAAACAAGCAGAAATCGTTCCCCCTCCAGGCGACTTTCCGTTTATCGCTCTCTCCCTATTATATACATTGTCTGTGTGTGCGCAAGTAGATAGATTCGAATACAGGGTGAGCAGCCGGTAGGATATAACCTTAATGCAAAATCTGTGAATTAAATTAAAACACTATAATAAATTAATAAATCTCCACTTATATATTGATTAAACGTGACAACTGATTCAGCACACTGTGCCTTCCACAAATGTGAATAATAACTAATTTCAACAAGGATAAGTGCCTACTGAAATAATAAGTATGGTAAACATACATCTTAATGACTAATATTATAAACTAATCAGGTAACGATTATATATACATTTATAAGGGTCTGATCATACTATCGATCTGGTCAGACTTTGAAATTATCATTAAATACCTATGTAATCAGTATCATTGAGATGTAGATTGGAGATTTACCTCCCATCAGAGCTGTTCTGTTCAGAGTTCTAATGAAATTCAGAATCTGGGATGGCTTACTTCCTCATTTCTGCATGTTTCTTGTCCAAAGCATTTATTACGTTGGCTAGCAACAGCGAGGCATTCTGTCACTAGGTGATCCGGAGTTTCCTGCTCCTCCCCACAGAATCTGCCTCGTCGTTCTCTGCTAGAGTTAGGTGCATCTTGAGGAGATATTGCCCAGAAAGTAATCCAGTTAGGAGGTGTAGCATATTCTTGCTAAGATCCAGATACTTCTCAGATCCTGCAGTATTAACCAAAAACTGTGGCTGAACGGTATCTTCTTGTTGAAACAGCTGTAGAAAGTGGTGCTCCTTCCCTTTCTTTTGTCGGAACAGCTCTACAAACTGGTGATCGAAGTGTACATTCAGACGATTACGAAAGATTGACTGCTCCAGGAACAAGCAATCGACGAAGGCTTCATTTTAATATCCTAAAAACTTCTTATAGCAATTTCATTCTGTATAAAACAGCTCACGAAGAGTTCAAAAATAAATTCTTGGACAACTCATTTGGATCGCCATGCTCTATTTGCGATAGAGTTTGGATGGAGAAGGATTTAAAATCGCCTTCTCCAAAAAAATATGAAATCCTGAACATTTTAGTGCGAGGAAACTCATGCTTCAGCTGCATGCAGTCAGTCAATAAAAATAAGAATAATATGCCGACATTATCGGTGTACAATGGCTTCAAATATCCATAAATACCATCTTACTTGCCCCTCTTTTAGATGTAACGTTAAAAACACTGTTAAGCTAAATTGCATAGAAGTGTACCTTACTGCAGAGGGTTTGACATTCTTAATACTTGAAATATTGAAGTAATATTTCGATTCTGAAACAATTTCAATACCTAAACTTCAAACTCGAAACATTATATTTATACATATGTATATATATGAGTACAATAAAAAGGCGTTCTTGGGGATGTAGTCATTTAATGAATACATCTTTCAGTTAAGCTGAGATTTCGAGAATGTTTATTTCCTTCTTCAGGACAAACTACAAATCGTTACAAACTTATTTCAACAACAACTTACGTATAACATATAAAAATACAGGAGTGAATTGGTGCTTTCTTTAGAATAATCATGTATGTTGTATTGTGAGAGAATATGATGATAAATAGAAATTGTATTTTTTGCCATTAAACGGCCACTTTAAGATTCAAAGTAGTATAGTCGTATATGTATGGGTTTGTATATATTTATGTGATCTTCTTAAATTTACATGATTTTTTTTCTAACACTGAACCTATGTCTGCCTTGATGATAATTTTAATTTATTAGCTATAAACATACAAACATCATTCATAAATATTCATTTATAACTTATTATTTTACCATGACAAATATAAGTAATGACATTTGTAATTGATGGCTATGAAATATTTCCTGTTTTTAGCTAATTTAATCTAAATTTCCGACTGTAAGTATTTTTATAATAATATTAAGTTGTGGTTTGAAATAATTTTGTAACGATTTGTAGTTTGCCCTGAAGAAGAGAGTCAACATTATCGAAAGCTCGGCCTAACTCAAAGGATTTCCTTCATTAAATCACTGCATCCCCAAGAACATCTTCTTATTGAATATAAAATCAGTCAAGAATAGGTACATTATAATTATATGTGTATACATACATTGATTTTTGATTCTTGGTTTAATATTCCATAAAAAGATGATTCTTGAGGATGCAGTCATATATTTATGTACTTATAAAGAAACCTAGAGGCCATATTTTTGAATGGGATTTGATTCTAACGGGCTTTAATATTTAGTGATAAAAAAATCCTACAAAGACTCAAAGCCGAACCATTCATATACCATATAGATACCTATATAGTTTCCTCAAATACTAATTACTGGCGAATTTGGACCAGTGGGCAAACACCAGTCCTTACAATTAGTTTGTCTATAAAACCTTGCGGAATTTGTATTGATAAGCAGTCATTTGGATAATTTGGTGCCGATTGGTACACGTTTTGAAATACGCATATAATGTTAATTAAATATTCAACAAGCTGAAGTAATTAAAAACATGCAAAAAATAATGGGGCCAGAGTTGTAGCAGCCTACTATAAATAAAGATAAGAACAGTGAACAGTCAAAGTTTATATAAATAAGAACATTGAAAATATGCATAATTCATAGTCGACATTAAGTAATTGCCTTATAGAGGATGTACACGGACAGGTTGTAAACAATAAAAAAACTGGTACGTGAAAAGCCACGCGGTAGAAGTGAAACTTTTATGTGACGTATAAACGTATTTAGCTAGGAGCAGGATAAAATTCCAAAATTCCTAATTCTCTAGTATCTCAAAAACTAAAACGGCCATCTAATATTGTTATCGAGATCCTAATGCTATTACATTTTTATGTTGGACACACTGTTTGTATTATATATATTGTATATTGCTCATTTAATATATAGTTGGGTTAATAAAGTTGATATTTTGCTGTTAGGCATCAAATTTATTATGGAAAATATTTAATTTCAGGCATTGGTTACCAAGCAGCTCTAGATTTGGCTCAAAGGGGATGCCGAGTAATAATAGCTGACAAAGCTGATTCAACCGAATCAAGACTGAAAATAATATCTGAAACCAATAATCCTCACATCATATCCAAGTATCTAGATTTAGCTTCTTTGAAAAGCATTAGAAAGTTTGCAAAAGATATAATTGAAACGGAAGAAAAACTGCATATTCTAGTGAATAATGCAGGTATTGGATCGTACAGAGCGAAATATACTGAAGATGGTCTTCATGAGATGATGCAAATAAATTATCTTGGGCATTTCTTGCTGACACATCTGCTTATAGGTAATCTCATGAATCTCCATTGCAAAAGAGAAAGCAGTAATCGAATAATGAATTTGATTTGATTCTAAGTTTCAAACTGGTTTTAAATATTTACTTTCATGCCGCATATAATTTTATTTAAGTATAATAAAAATCAGAAACAAAATTAGGCGATTGATTTAAATTAGTGGGAGTATAGCTCTATAATTACTGGATATATTATTTTGAATTTTGTCAATCATTTTTCAATAAGAACTATGAAAAAAAATACGGGGCCAAGTATCCAACACATGTCAGCTGTAAGCTTTCTTAAGTAGGGCAACAACTAAGCTAACCATAGTACACGCATCAGACGTAAATTTACTACAATTAATTTAACGTATTTGTAACACATATTATAAATTAATTATAGCTTTCTGCACTCCTTCTCCATATAAAATTTAACTATACCAAATCACATATTTCTCTGTGAACGTAATAGAAAAAATATGTAAAAATTATACTATTTCATATTCTAGGTTTTCTGTTCTTCTTTTGATTCTGGAAAATTTATAGAATGTATGTAATGGGTAAGACCTATACTGACATTTGAATAAACAAGTAAGTTTGAAATCGCATCGAGATTTCTTCAATACATTTACTCGATACTGCCTCTATCGATGACGTCACACTCAAAGTTAATTAATCTGGAAGCGTTTTGAAATCCACCCATTTTAAATTTTTCTTCTTTATAAGCAGTTTTTATTTCTGATTTATTATTAAAAATAATTTCACTTTAATATGGCACGCAGTTTTGCTATTTAACAGCAAGGATTGCATTAGTAGAAGTAGAAATAAAAATAAATTATCTATTCAAAAATCAAAAACAAATCTCCCTTCACATGCTTATTGTGCGTTAAAATAATAAAAGTAATTATAATTACGTCTAATTATAAAATGTGTTCCGAGTCTATAAGAGCAGTTGGGGAAAACTTCGAATTATTATTATTATACCTATAGACCCAACATTTATCATTTTCTTTATGCTCACGGTATGGTCTTCTTGAATTTGAATTTCTGCATGATTTTTATTCTTAAGGGGCCTCGCTACCAGCTGATCGTTTTTGATGATTTCTTTTGTTAACGTCCCCGAGGTGAAGTATGAAGGTTGATCCATATGATATAATACCCTTATTAAGTGTATTACAGGTAGTTTCAATGAACAGTGGCGGGTACAGCAATATTTAGCTGAAAAATGTAGTTCCACTATAACTCGTTTGGTTTTAGAAATACAGTTTTTTTTTCAAGGAATAAATATACCTGGAATCCATGGTAGAATCGCGGATCATATTTTTTTATTTTCAATAAAAAAATAATAACAAAGTTCTCAACTGAAATTTTAGAATTATTATTTTTATATATATAATTAGTTTAAGAGAAATAATGGAACTACGATATCACTGGGTAGCGAGCCCCCTTAAACTGAAATTATGTATATAATATGAATTCTAATTCGAATCTATTCATTCTTGAATTCAAATTATCGACATAATAATTCGCGTATAAGTATAAGTACAAACAATCTGAAAATATGGTGAAATACTAATGTCACTAGGGGACATAAATCTAGTATATTTTTATGTTTATCGCATTTTCGGTTATACCGGAATTAGATATCAACTTTGTTATTTTAAATAGAATACCCTGTATATTACCACATTTTTATATTTCTTGTATAATTTTGAAAACATTTTATGCATAATGTCCTATAAGTCTAACCGTTTTTGACATATTATAAATTTTGTATCAAAAATTAAGTTTGCAGTCCAAAACATAACTATCAACATTTTCTATGAGGAAGCCTTTAAGATTTAATTTTGGTTGATTTTTTTGTGGAAGAAGATCTACTTTATCAGTATTCTTATTATATTTTGATAATAATTGATACAGAGTAAATACTAGATCCAAAAAAACGTCAAAAGTAATTTTTTTAAATGGAAACCCCGTTTTTTATCATTTTATTGTCTTAGGCAGAAAAAATAAGGGGAACTTTGTGTTGTCTATACCAAACATTAGTAGTTTTTGAAATAATTGACAATTTTCCATTTTTCTATGTAAAAATGCTACACATCTTTAAAGTTGTGTTAGTAGTGGGCCATGATTGCATTGGAAAATTATATCAAATGTTAATAAAATTCAAACAAGCATAAGGAAAGTCAACATAATACTTTTTATTTGCAAATTTTGAGTAATTATCATGCCGAGAAGAACTCCATTATTAATGGGAAATCAGTCTCTTTACTCTTTCATATGCTGAACTATCATGTCGAGATAATTACTCAAAATTTGCAAATTATATGAATTTTTTTGACGCATTTTTGACTTTTATTGACATTTCTTATTATTTTCTAATGCAATCATGACCCACTTCTAACACAACTTCAAAGATGTGTAGCATTTTTACATAGAAAAATAGAAAATTGACAATTATTTTAAAAACTACTAATTTATGGTAAAGACAACCTTATACAAAGTTCCTGTTATTTTTGCTACTTAATACAATTAAATAATAAAAATGGGGGAATATCCACAAACAACGATAGCTACGTTATTCAACCCACAATAATTCTGATCTGTTTGAAAGTAACAGATGCAAGCACTTATTCGCAGTGTTGCCATATTTCCACTATGTACATAAGTTTAAATCGTGAATTTTTATTCTTATATAAGTATATAATTCTAATATAAGAATAGAAATTTAAGAATTAAGATTATGTAGATAATTTCAATTCAAGAATAAAAATTTGGTAAGTAATATTGTATACACAAATTTAATTCAAATATGGTACTTATATAAGTTTAATTTTCTAGTATTCTTTTTCATCATATAAATATAATGGAATGAAAAGTAAAAAAAATTTTTGATAATTGATGGTTCAAATGATTATGATTTGAAAATATAACAATAATTTTCTGAATTTGAATTTTATTACCGATCAAACAAATAATTTATTTTCAATTATTTTATAGAGGACTTTGAATAATTCAATTGCAATTATGCTTTTAATAATTGCCATATATTTCTATGCTCACGAATTTCTTTGTGATTAATTTTCTTGTTTAAATATTTTTTTGGATTATTAATTTGTTTTATGTCATTAAATAGCAAACCGGCGTGGGCCATACTTCACATCTCTTATTATCAACAAACTCAATTTTTGTACTCTTCTTACAATTTGAGGTGAAATGAAACTGAAACATCACCACTCAATATTATTTCCAGGTTTATTGAAAAAATCGTCACCTAGTCGAATCATTTTTACCAGTTCGTCAGCAGCGTACTTCGTCAAAATGAACGTCGATGAATTGAATCCACCCAGACACTTGAAATTGCCGGTTAAAATATATGGTAATTCAAAATTGTGTCAAGCCATCGCATCGAACGTTTTTGCAGAAAAACTTCATGGATCTGGTGTCACATCAAATGCATTTCATCCAGGTGGCGTTAGATCTGGTATTTTTTACACAGCCTTGAAACAAGAGTTTTCCATTATTATTCTCCTGACAGGACTCCTAACGATTGTATTAGGAAAGGTAAGAATCTAGGTATTAGGTACACTGTTTTTTCGACGACGCACATGACTGATACAAGTACAGAACAGATTGTCCAATTTTTACAAGGTACCACATCAACTGCTGTTCCAATAATGTTTGAATGATAACAGCAAGATTAGAAATTGTTCACTGGCTTAAGAAATACATGAAAAAATTGAGACAGACGAAAAGACATGTTTTAAATGACAGTATAAATATTTTTTTCCTTCAGACCATTTTTGGAGTATTATGCTGTTTTCAGAATGAGTATACGTGGTTAGGTTAAAATGATTTTTTTTTTCTAATGGCACATCCTGTATCTTCTAGTTCAAAAAGAAAGCATATCAAATTGTTTTCATAAAAATATAGAATAGCTTAGTTCTGTAGGCATTCTATTCAGACTTTCAAGTATATTTCCTATGCAAATGTACCTATTATAATCGTTCGCACTTCCAAATTTCGAAAAAAAAAAACAAAATCATGGTTTTATATGATTATGTTTTCTTAAAATATTTTTAAGTTATTATTGAAATAATTTTGTAATGATTTATAATTTGCTCTGAACAAGAGAATAAACATTCTCGAAAGCTCGGCTTCATTCAAACTCAAACAAATCGATATCCTCACCATATTTTGCTCAATCAAATCTCGCAACTTTTTGTGAAGTGCATATTTATTCTTCTGCCCTTTTTTCGATCTGACGCCGTAGATCAGCCCCTTTTAGCTCGTTAAATTCTACATTTCTCTCTTAGGCTTTGCTCCCAGCTTACAAATTCCACAACTGACAGCACTTGTAGCGTGACTTGCTTCGACTAAAGTAATCAAACAATCTTGTGGACATGAATTAATTGATTAGATATCGCACACCGATTACAGACTAAAGAAAATCTACCTTAAGCGACGTCTGATACTAAATTCAACGTACGTTGGAATCAGCGTACGTTGTTTTTACGCAGATCCAGTTTGTCTGAATTATTGAAAAAATACGAACTCAATTTATTGCAGAATACAGAAGAAGGTGCTCAAACCATGATACATTTGGCATGTGACAAGGGCGTAGAACATGCTACTGGAAAGTTTTTCTTAGATTGCATTCAGTTTATTCAACCATTTCAAGCCAACGATAAGAAATTGTGTAAAGAAATATGGGAAAAATCCATAGAATATGTTCATCTAAAACCTGAAGAAGTTTTACTATAAAAATACATTTGTTTGATTTATTCACTGTTGGGAAGGTACTGCAATATTTAATATTCACTTATAGAAGTAATCATCACTTTGATGATTATTTGCTATTGAAATCGATCCAGTGTACTGGTCAATACCACAGTATAATATCCCCAATAGGTATCATGTTCATGTATCATATTCTATTCTTAGTTCTGATCGGAGAACTGGATTAAATTTAGTACTTAGGATTTTGGTGATTTGTCTCGTGTTCCGAGATCTGAGCGATTTAGTTTTCTAAATATAGCGAGGAGAACGTAGCGCGAGGTTTTTTTCTCAAGCGATAAAAGAATTGGTAATTTCCACCAAATTAACATAGATATCTTACAGAAAATATAATGAAATTTTTTACCTAATGTTGATTTCTGTCAAAGTATGTATGGATATGTTTATGTTAGGTTAGGTTAGGTTATTTCTTTAATATATTTTAGACTTTAAGAATAATGTATTTTTTACAAACATTTGTTAATTATAGAAGGAATAATTTTGTTTTATTGTTCGCTCAAAGAGCGAATTCGGCCACTGACCGAAAGGTTTCCTTACCAAACAGCACGACGTGGACATATGAGAAAAAATTTAGACCGATGAACCAACCGAAGGAGGTATACAATTCGACTGTTTTTCTGCATGTTTTTTATGGATATTCGCGCCTTATAAATAGTAAACGTGCTTCGATTTTAATAATGATCCTTTTTGCATTTGATAGAGGACTACCGAGAATTGCTCCCATCGAGAAGAAATCGACATTCAACATGTCCTTCCTCTCAAAAACTTCCCCCAAAGGAGGTGTAGTTTTTTTTTTCGAAAATCTAAAATTTATATAACAAAATCAAAGAAGAGACCATATACGACAAGTTTAAATTTGATATTTGAAAAAAAATAATAGGTTGTTGTGTTATTCAATTAATAAAAGGGCTGAAATATATATTTTTATTACTCAGAAAAAATATAAAAGACACGAATTTTGTATTTTTCGATTTTATTGGAATTGAGTCCATTAGAATATATTCAGAGGAGCGCGTAGCTGCGGGTTAACACTGACCGACTTCGATCTTCGAAGTTAAGCAGCGCTATACGATTGAAACGGCTTGGACGAGTGACCGTGGATGCGGGCGCGCGTTCGAATCTCTGTCGCATTGCATTCTCCTCCTCTCGCAAGGCAACGGGAAACCAGTGAGAGTATATATTCCCTAGTACAGCTCTCTGGAAGGGTGTGCTCTTAAGATATATCTTGAGACATATCGGTGGTTCGGAATCCACGTCAAACTGTAGGTCCCCTTGTCTGTGGCAACACTTTCAAGGCAGAGAAGCCGCCAATGCTCGGATACGAGTACAGCACTCAAAGAAGAAGAAGAATATATTCCAATTCCCTCGGTATGAAAATTTTACTGATAGTAAAATCAAGCGTTAACAAATAGCGTTATGAATTATTATTGTTCATTGCTATCTACCTAAGCAGAATATTTAAAAATTAAATGACTTTTCGTAACTTCGTTAAGTATACCAATACATACCTGACATATAGTATTTATCAGAATAATAATGGTATTCAGTCTGCTAAACAAATATCAACAATGAATTTGTTGAGCTTTGAAATTAAAATAACATTGTTATTTATGTCTGTTCATATTTAGATTTACATACAGTGAAGTGAATAAAGAAATACAATATACATAAACAGAGTTGGGTTCAAAACTGTAAAAAAACCGGTTTCAAGAACTTCTGGCGTCTATTTCAATATCGAATTCGATAAAGATGAAAGATTTTAGAAATTAGAGCTTGATTCAGATTTTATTTCTGTTAAAATAATGGAGAGGACTAGATATAGTAAAATGATTGATGCAATGTTTTCACAATTATCGCATTTTAGTTAACACAAACCTATTGTCAAAGTATATTATATTGACGAATGTATTGGAATAAATTGGACGATCTATAAGGATATGTGCTAAGGTTTCATTGACCTTTAAATTACATATGGAGCACAATTCATTAGGAACAATTTGTTAAATATTACTTTTATATGTAAATCTAATGGTATAGGAATTACAGCTTGTAATTTGAGCAATGGTCCATATATACTGAATAGGGATCATGAAATGCAGATAAGCTCCCATACTGTTTGTGTAGAAGTTTTTGTTAAATAAATAATTTGATTTGAGCATCAAGTTCATATCCTCAAAAAGCAGCTTATTCATCAGTGCCAATAAAATTTCATTTGGTACTGATCTGAGGCTAGCATCTGTGACTTGTTTAAAAGATTTAGAAAATCCAACGCTATCGAATATTGATTTGATTTGACCAGCCCAGTTATACTAACTAATACTGAGGTTCTGAAAAATCGATAAGCTCGCATTGACGCTTAAATATAAGTTTCGGATAACGTTTTGATCCGTATTTGATAATTTCGAAAGCCATACTAATGATGATTCCAAGCGGACAAGATGATCGGCAGTATTGCAAGGTAGCAACAATAACCGCTTTATAAATCCTACCTTCACTCGGCTGCCGAAGCGGTGTTTTCTAACAAACGGAGCGTCAGCGGTTTGGCTGCCGAGTCGGCAGTCGAGCGTACCCTGCCAAGGATCATGTGCCGAAAGCGTTTTTACGACTCTAGTCGGCAGGTCAGTACCATGTCAGTACACATTCGCATATGAAGTAAAACACACGAAGCGTATTTTCGTGGCGGTTTCTATTTTTGCGCTGTTCCATTGTTGCCATTCCAAAAGATAATATGGAAAATTTGGACATTGATAAATGTATAAATATGATTCACGTTAGACCTGCAATTTGGGACATGCGGTCTAATGAATATTCTAACAAAATTATGAAGAAAGGGGCCTGGAAAAATGGTCACTAGAAACAGGACTCATTTTCAATTTTCATTATGAAAAACCAAAGCTATATTATTTTCCAGGAAACACCAGTCAAGTCCCCCAGAGTTAATCCTCCACAATAGCCCTATAGAATACGTCAAGAATATCAAGTTCCTAGGCATGATCTTTGACGATAAACTCAATTGGAAGCTTCACGTAAGCTACGTCAAAAAGTCATGCCATAAAAGATTAAATCTTTTAAAATCAATAGCATCCAAAGAATGGGGAGCAGATTCCACAATTGTGATTGGGGTGGATATATAGGACCCTGATACGATCAAAATTAGTTTATGTTCTATTGTGTACAACGCAGCCAAGAAAACCGTACTGAAGGACTTAGACATAATACAGAATAGTGCCCTAAGAATTGTGTTAGGAGCATTTTGTACATCTCCTGTCAAATCTCTTCAATGTGAAGCTGGCGACACACCCCCATCACTCAGAAGACAATTTTTAACTCTTCAGTTTGCATCTTCGGTTATCTCCAATCCAGAAAGACCAGTATACGGCAACGTTATTGCCAACCGATTCACCAGTCCCAACAGCGACCCACCATTCTACGAGAGAGTGAAAAAAGGATTAGTACATTTCGACCTCACCTTACCAGAATCCTACCTCAATAACATATAGCGTATCTCCACCCTGGACAATTAACCTCCCTATTTGTGACACTAGCCTCACCCGCTTAAACAAAAAATGTATTAATGATGAGAAAAGCATTCCAAGACCGGTTAGACATATACGAAGATTACATCTGCATATATCCGAATGGGATACCTCCAATACTAAGCTGTCTGAGTTTAAGCAAAGTATACTTCCACACAAAGACTTACCAAAGAGCAGAAAACACCAAGTGATCCTGACCCGACTACGAATAGGTCATACAAGGTTAACACATGAATACCTTATAACCCGCAGTTCGCAACCCATTTGTGTTCGGTGCAACACCCAACTAACAGTGAAGCATATACTTTGTGATTGCCCACTTTACTGCTAAGAGCGAATACAACACCACCTCCCGGAAATAATGAAGGACATCTTGGGGAAAGCAAGGAACAACAGTGTAGTGATTTCCTTCCTTAATTGTATAGGGATTTCAAAACGTTTATAACACTCTATCTGAATTTTAGTATATAGTGTAAAATATATGTACTGTCTAACGCTAATAACCCCAGCGGTTGAAGCGATTTGAGATAGAAAAAAAAATTAAGAAGAAACGTGCATGGGAAGAAGTAACGGAGGCATTTGTTAGCGAGGATGCATCACAAACGCAAAAAAATAAATAGGTAATTGTGTAAATTGAAAGTTTGTTATCAAAATGTATTTATCCACATTTGGTTAGGTGATTTATTAAACTTTATATTTGTGTGTTTTGCCATTCAAGCGGATTAATATTAACAAAATAGTGAATTTTTCTCTACAATTAAGAGCTCTTGGATTTCCCCTGCTCAACGAATCTGTGCCTAAATTGTTCAAGCCATTTGCTGATGTAAGGTTGTCCTGATCTCGTGTTGCCTTCATGGTATTTTTTTATATCTTCTGGGGTTTATGGAAAATTCTCCATTTGTTGGCCATTTTAACAAATGTACATTCAATAATATCTTCACGCCATGGACAATCTATAATGGAATTTCTTTGTTTCAAAAGATAACTTTGATCCACCATAGGGTCTAGGTAAATTTTCAGAGAGTGGAAAAGCTTCATCTCTTATTATTACAAATGGATATTCTACGGAATCTCCTTCAAGTGGTGCTGCCATGCTACCATTTACCATTTTTTCATTTAATTTGGAATATTCAAAAATTCTTGAGTCACTAGATTTTCCAAAGAAACCGACATCAACAAATGTAAATAAATAATTGCTGTCACACATTGCAAAAAGTACCATCGAAAAATATTGTTTATAGTTGTAGAATATGGAGCCGCTGTTCGAAGGCTTTATCATTCTAATGTGTTTTCCGTCGATCGCCCCTATTACGTTTGGGAAGTCAGCATTTTTCTTAAATCCTTCAGATATTTCAATCCATTTTTCAGTATTTAGAGGTGGAAAAGCAATTTGTCTAGCTTTTCTCCATATTGATTTTCAAACTTCTTGAACAATTAAACTTGGCGATGATCTTCCAATTCTAAAAGCGTAGTTCAACTCAACCAATGAACCGCCAGTTGCAAGGTATCTGCAATAAAAACAATTTGTTTGGTTGAGTTTTGTAAGCACTTAAATTCTATAAAAGCCACTTTTTAGCTCAATAAAAGTAACAAGTTTTTTATAGGCCTCAGTCTTCAAAAGAAATATAAGAATATAAGAGATAGGTATTCCAGAGACATAAAGGAAGATAAAGGAAAGTCAGGACAAGCATGTAAAAGCAAAAATGCCTATGTTTTTGTCGTTTTTAAATAGTTTTTATTACTTTCGGTTCTTGTATCAATGGACTCCGCAGTGATTTCTCAGGCCCCATACGGTCTAGAGACTTGAAATTTAGAATTCGTACTTAGATCGCAGACATCTCGCCGCCTGTTAAGCTCCAAGTGTGATCCAATATTGGTAATTATAATTATCTCATTCAATCTCATTCAACCAAGATCATTATAATGTCGACATGGAACGACAATGGGATCCGTCACTGGAATTACGCACGAGCATGGAGCGTATATATACGTCCCGTTCTCTGGTATATAGGTACTTTCTGGAAGATCGTCTATGGTTATGTCGCAATTGTCAGACGTCAGACGTTATTGTTAATTTAAAGTTTAATTTTGTGTTGTGGTAGACAAACAGTAATTTGTTATGGAATTGCTGTTGCTGACAAACACATATACATAACTACATAAGTATAGTTAAAATGGAGAAAAGGATAGCAATAGTAGGTACTCATCGATACAGTTTAAATCTTAAATGCCCAATAAAAACTATTTTTAATTTTTTTCAAAAATTTCACTTGTTAAATGATGCAATCCGTCGACCCACAAACACATCAATGGATAACATGGATCCTCCCACCCCCCAAACAATGAAAATCTTCCGTCTTTAGAAAATCCCGTTGCTTCCGAAACTCCGAATGAGTCTTTTGATGATCCTGTTATCAAGAAAAAAAAAGTAAATTCAGTGGAAAGAAAGTTATTAAAGGCCATTGAAAATCATAATATACGGAACAAACAAAAATATCAACCTGAAAAACATAATATTTGTGAAGACGATGATAAGTTATTCCTATTATCGCTACTGCCTTCCTTGAAATCAATTCCCCCACATTTCAAACTTTCTGTAAGGATGGACATAATGCAAGCCATAAACAAATATATGATCGTACAGGCCCCCGCCCCTCATCTACACCCACAACAGTGTATCCAAAATTGCGATGAAGGTCCTGGCCACCAATCTGCAGCACAATATTCAAATATACATCCTGGACCTAGCGGCTTGCAGTATTATATCCAGATCTACCGGAGGGCAGCCCTATTTCAGGAAAAGTTCTTGTGTTCACCCACCAGAACCTCAACCTGGACCATCTGATATTCAGCCCAGATCTACCGGAGAACAGCCATATCTTAAGGAATGTTCTTCAGTTCAGCAACCAGAACCTGAACCTGGGTCATCTGGTATTCAGCCTACATCCTCTAACATCGCCTATTGGTTCCTTCTATTCCCAGGACGATACAGAAATGTCGTTATTTTGAGGCTGACAGAAATTTATTATCTTTATTTTGATAGGATTTTAGATATTTTTTGTTATTGTTATGCGTTTTAGAACGACACAGAATATTTACTTTTATTTTGATATTTTTTATTTTTGTTCTTATTATACTTTTTGAGGGCAAGATAGAATTATCTTTATTTTGATAGGTTTAATATTTTTGTTATTGTTTGATATAATAATATAATTAAGTATGACATTGATTTTATTTAATTTTTTAGAACAAATAGATTGATTTCTGGATTTCTCAGACAGAATTACAATTTTGTTCCTTAATATGGAAACACTCTATAATCATATCAGATATATTTCTGTACCCTACTTATAAAAATATACCGATTAGTGAAGAGAAAATAATTATCCTACCTCAAAGTTATGAGAAGCTTTTCTTCGACTGGTATGTTTTCCCTCATGTTAGTATTTTTTTTGAGCACGAGTCTTCTAGAATTTTTAATAGTTCTTTAAATGTCTTTAAGGACATTCTTGTAAAATTGAAGAATTTTTCTGAGTATTCTATGATTTCCTTATAAAGGTTATAAAAAACCCTCTGTTTTCTCTCTCAGTTATTATGGGATGTATCCAGTATTTTCTTTTCTTTTTTCTTATCTTCTTGTAAAGCAGGCAAGCGGTTGTTAGAAAAAAAATTGTCACTGTCTTCCGAAGAAGACTTATACTTGTGTACTCTACGGCGCTACGTTTACAAATAAACTTGACAACAGCAACAACAGCAGAACATTACGATGGCAACCCAAGTCGGCAACCAAAGTCGGGCTGCAGTTGCAGAGCCGACTCGTGTGTTTTGAGCCGCCTCTTCACCGAAACTGTGTAGAAAACGCTTCGTCTGTTTTCAGCCTTAGTGATAAATGTATCTCTCTAAATGCGCATGAGCTTTGCCATTGCACCTCTCGCCATAGCGATTCTCCTACGTATTTCTGGCTCACATTCCCCTGTATTTGTCACCATGGATCCCAATTACACAAACCGGTTGACTATCCCGAATCCAGCGACATTCGAAATTTCACGATTGATGTTATTGATTCGGTCTCACTTTGGACTTTGAAGCGTCCATTTCCAATCCGTATACTCTACTACTTACTTCTAGTGTTTGCATGATGTTCCGAAGCTCTTGCTCATCTCTCGCGACTATGAGCCTATCGTCGGCGTATCTTAAATTATTGATTTTTCTACCACTAACTGCGATCTCACCATCACATGATATTCTGGATATAGATATTAAATAGGAGCGAGGAAAGGATAATGCTTGTCAGTTGAGAAGGTATCGGATGGGCGTTAGTATTGTTGATCCATACCGTCGCTGAATTTGCTTTGTATAGTTGTTGGATCACATATACAAGATGTGTAGGTGTTCCCATTTCTGGTCCATAGCTTTGTCCATTTAACATTGTCGAAAGATTTTCTGTAGTCCACAAAACACATGAGCATCCTAACGTTGAACTCTCTGGTTTTCTCAATAATTTGTCGAAAGTTCAGAATCTATTCTCGAGTTCCTTTGCCTGGTACAAACCCAGTCTGATTGTCTGATATTTGTGGGAGGAGGAATGTTCTCAGCCTTTGATTTAAGATAGTGAGCATAACTTTACTGGCATGAGGGATCAGAGCTGTGGTCCGGTAGTTCCCTTTTTAAAAAGTGGCATTATAACGGAATGACAACACTGTTCTGGCCAGATTCCCGATTTCTAGATCCTTTGACACAGTGTGTGCAGGATATCGATGCCAGCCTTGCCCCTGTTTCTCAGGACCTCTACCGTAATTCCATCAAACCCTGGTGCTTTCCGGTTTTGTAGTTTCTTGACTGCGTCTTCTACCTCTTCTCTTCTGGTTCTAGTTCGTATTGCATATGTATGTTTGAAGCAGGCTCATAGTTATCGGTCAGTCCGATGTCGTCTGCACCATACAATTTGACACAGTAGTCGCGCCCTCGACGTGTGTAATTACATTGCCATCCTCGTCATTGATAATGTGTGCTTTAGACTTAAATTCTCTAATTAGGTATTTTACCTTATCGAAAAGCTCTGCAGAGTGACTTCCAGTGACATGTCTCTCAATTTTCTCGCATAAGTTGTTAATGTGGTTGTTCTTGTCTCTTCTACAACCGTATTTGATGTCCTTGTTTATCTTCGATAGCACATGTTGCTTCTCCGCTTAATCTCCCATAAAAGGCCGGATATTATGCCGTTGTAAAACCAGTGCCAATGTTTCATCCGTCATCCAATGTTGGCGTTTCTTTGCGTTCTTTGTTTCTAAATTTTCACCAATCGCTTCAATTATCCATTTCTCCACTCTCCTCCATACCTCGGAGGGGTTACCTCAAGGCTTGGTAGGCCCTTTTCTTGAATAGCTTTTTGGAAGACGGCAGGTTCTGGAGCCAATAAACTTTTAGTCTTCACTTTGCCCATTCGATTACGGAGTTTGATCTTGAAGCAGCCCCAAAGTAACCGATGGTCGGATCCGCATTCAGCTCCTGGTTTAGTTTTCATATTGTGGAAGGAGGTTCTCCATCTTCTGTTGATAAGGATATTTTATTTTTGTGTTGATCATCCGGAGAGATCCAGGTATATGGGTGCTGTTGGAACATAGTGTTCATTGTGGATATATTATTATCAGTAGCGAGCTGAAGTAGTCTATTGGTATCATGTAAATGGTTGCCTGATGTGGTCTTCTTGACTCTTGCGTTAAAATACCCCATCAACATTATTATTCCTTTGGGTCTAACTGATGCCATCGTTTCTTCTAAGAAAAAAATCTTCCACCTCATGATCGTTTGCATCGGTAGTGGTATACTTGTATTATGTAGGTGTTGCGGTTTATTGTTTATGGTAAGCGTCAGCATTCTTTCACTAATTGGTCTGTAGGACAAACTGGGCATATCGCTTGTTGACAAGAAAAGAAAAGCTACAGTTTTTTGACCTGTAGCCTCAGTAGCAGCAATATAAATTGTATGTTGTTCTCTGTCGGAGTGGCCTGACCCTTTCCAATGTGTATCTGACAGACCATAGATATCGATTTTTAGGAGTCTTATTTCTTGCTCGAGTATGTGGAGCTTTCCGGTATGAAGAGGTCCTCTCACGTTCCACGACGCAACGTATATGCCTTTACAGAGTTGTTCTGCATCTTTCTGAACAGTAGCATAATTTCCGTATGAGGCCTGATCGCCCACCTCTTCAAGGTCGGTAGCACATTTCCGTTGACTATTATAATCGTAGTTCATCCACCTTCGGGGACGATTTCTCATCCCCAGGACAATAGAGTGCCCATCTGCATCTAGAGATGTCGGTTTATTGCTTACACCGGAGCACATTCGATCTCCGTCTACGTTAGCCATGTTACCATTCCGAGTTACCATCCCATACCACGTGGAAGTGTAGATCCGAATTTCAACTTCATCGAGTTTTGGGACTATGAGGCATTACTCAAACTCTCCGTTTCTTCAGGGGACAAGTACGGAACACTATTAACCATTTAAACATTTTTTATTTGACAAATGATACATTATTCTTAACGGTGATCATTGAAAATTTTTAATATTCTAATCGACTCGCACAATGAAAGTCAGGAATTGTGTTTAACTTTCCATTAATTTAAAAATTAACAGTTGGACTTTCTGAGGGTCAAATTTGCATTTTGTTAAAGTATTGAAACCACTTTTATTTTTATTTTCTTTCTTATAACAACAGCGTTCATATTAATTACTTTTGATGGCAATAATTACGGTATATTAATTAAAATACAAGTAAAAGGTTTTATACATATGTATTATATGATCATTTCATTATTACGCAGACTCACACAGCCTTCGCACCTTTCACCTTTATTGTCAAAGTAGTTCAACTGAATTGGATATTCTTTACTTGATTTGTCATTTTATTAATCATGTTCTGGTACGTCATATGTCTATTGATTTTTCTAGTGGTATTTTCTAGGTTAACTTGTGGTCGATGTAAAAGTAAAGTTTGTATGGTGGGAAAAACAGCAGTGATAACTGGTGCCAATTCTGGTGAGATACTTTATTTAAGGCAATATAATATATATATGTTGGTGGTTTTATTCGGGAATACATCCGTTGTTCGTTCTATTTTGGAAAAATTGCTTGACGCCAAAATGGAACGAACAACGGATGTATTCCCGAATAAAACCACCAACATATTTTTCCATCCGTGAATCACTTCGCTATAATATATATATATATATATATATATATATATATATATATATATATATATATATATATATATATATATATATATATATATATTGATTCTGAATTCTTGACTGGTTTATTTATTTGATAAAATAGATTTTTGTTGGGATGCAGTCATTTAATAAATAAAATTCTTTGGATTATGCCAAGCTTTCGAGAATGTTTATTCTCTTCGTCGGGGCAAACTAAAAATCGTTACAAATTTTTTTTAACTACATAATAGATTATTAATTAAAGTACTTACATTCGTGAATTTATATAAAATTACCCACAAACAGGAAAGATTTCATAGTCAGCAATCAGAAATGTCATTAGTTATTTATAAATGTCATGGTAACAGCATATCTAGAGTTGAAAGTGTCTAGATTCAAGTTTTCTTAGAAAAAATCCAAATAGGAGTTATCTTTGTGTTTGTAGCTCTTTTTTAACAAGTCACACATTAAACTTAAAAAATTGAGGCAGATATAAGTTTAGTAAAAAGAAAAAGTTATTATTCAATTATATATAAAAAAATATATTCATAACAGACTTAGAAACACATAATATAAATAAATATATACCCGTACACAGACTAGACTATCTGAATTCGTAGGTATTGCAGTATAAACTTAAGTTTATTATGTCAATAATATTATTTACTATTTTCTTAGGCATTCAGATTATTTGTTAATTATATATAATCATATTCTCAAAAAAAAAAACAAAAAAAAAAACAAGTCAATCTCTCTCACAAATTAACCTGAGAAATTTATTAAAATAAGATATATCTAATAGAGAAATATTAACATATATCATCTTTATCGTATTCTCTCACAATACGATAAATACACAATATAAAATATCCTGAAAAGCATCCATTCATTCAATGAAGCTAATAATAATGATAAGCTGATTTCTCTCACAAATCAACATGTAAGAATATTTTAAACATTTTCCATGTTATTTAATACATTTTAAATAGTGTTATCAAAAAAGCAAATGGCGAAACACAAGGAAGGAAAAAATCATCGTATTATATCTCACTATAGGTTAATGGAAATGGAAGGAAAATGTTTAAAATATTCTTACATGTTGATTTGTGAGAGAAATCAGCTTATCATTATTATTAGCTTCATTGAATGAATGGATGCTTTTCAGGATATTTTATATTGTGTATTTATCGTATTGTGAGAGAATACGATAAAGATGATATATGTTAATATTTCTCTATTAGATATATCTTATTTTAATAAATTTCTCAGGTTAATTTGTGAGAGAGATTGACTTGTTTTTTTTTGTTTTTTTTTTGTTTTTTTTTTGAGAATATGATTATATATAATTAATAAATAATCTGAATGCCTAAGAAAATAGTAAATAATATTATTGACATAATAAACTTAAGTTTATACTGCAATACCTACGAATTCAGATAGTCTAGTCTGTGTACGGCCCCCGTATCACGTAAAATTTAGCAACCAGTTGCAATCGCGTTGTTGTCTCAATGTTGCCACTGTCTACATATAGCATATCAGACCCTCTCTATAAAATATTAGATAAATAAGTGAAAATAGATGTTTTATAAAGAACATTATAAAAAATAATTCATTATTCACAAATACATGCAATCGATGGTCTATAATGCATGCAATCAACTTTGCTTTAATACTTTTATTTGAGCATCAGCTTAGGTTCTACATTGAATGAGCGGCAACACTGTACAAAATCGACGCTTTGACAGCGACGATCATGCGATAGTCGCGATCGCGTTGCAGTTGCTATTTACGTGATAACCCCGCGGGTATATATTTATTTATATTATGTGTTTCTAAGTCTGTTATGAATATATTTTTTTATATATAATTGAATAATAACTTTTTCTTTTTACTAAACTTATATCTGCCTCAATTTTTTAAGTTTAATGTGTGACTTGTTAAAAAAGAGCTACAAACACAAAGATAACTCCTATTTGGATTTTTTCTAAGAAAACTTGAATCTAGACACTTTCAACTCTAGATATGCTGTTACCATGACATTTATAAATAACTAATGACATTTCTGATTGCTGACTATGAAATCTTTCCTGTTTGTGGTTAATTTGATATAAATTCACGAATGTAAGTACTTTAATTAATAATCTATTATGTAGTTAAAAAAAATTTGTAACGATTTTTAGTTTGCCCCGACGAAGAGAATAAACATTCTCGAAAGCTTGGGGCATAATCCAAAGAATTTTATTTATTAAATGACTGCATCCCCAACAAAAATCTATTTTATCAAATATATATATATATATATATATATATATATATATATATATATATATATATATATATATATATATATATATATATATATATTGATTTTGTATTCTTGACTGGTTTTATAATAAATAAAAGGATGTTCTTGGGGATGCAGTCATATATTAAATAAAATTCTTTGATTGAAGCCGAGCTTTCGAGAATGTTTATTCTCTTCTTCAGGGCCAAAATCGTGAATTTAGGATAAATTAACCAAAAACAGGAAAGATTTCATAGCCATCAATTACAAAATAATGACATTTGTAATTGATGGATATGAAATCTTTCCTGTTTTTGGTTAATTTATTCTAAATTCACGATTTTTGCCCTGAAGAAGAGAATAAACATTCTCGAAAGCTCGGCTTCAGTCAAAGAATTTTATTGAATATATGACTGCATCCCCAAGAACATCTTTTTATTTATTATAAATCCAGTCAAGAATACAAAATCAATATATATATATATATATATATATATATATATATATAATATATATTTTCAATTCCTCTAATATGTGTAATTGTAGAGTTACATTATTTAAAATCTTTTGACAAGTGTCAGTTTGACAAATGAACTAAGCGATGCATCAGTAATCAGTCGTGTCCACAATATACTGATTTTTGATTACTGATACTGATTACCAATCGATTGGTAATCAGACTCTGTTCTGGTCACGACCATTGAGTCCTTTCCTAGATTACGATAATTGCAGCATTTTCAAGGCAACTTGATTACTTTTATAGAAACAATTATTGGGAAAAATAAGTTCAAATATTTCAAAAGTGACTGAACCAAACGCCAACAGATTATTTATATTTGAAATCAGAACAAAGAAGACTTTCATTCAAATTAATTAGATACAGGGTGTTCCATTAAAAAAAATATGACTCGATTAATTTTTTCAATGTTGTAAAGTGATTTTTTTTATTTCCGCTATTACCAAGAGATACTACATAAAAAATCGTAAAACTTTTAAACATAGTTTTTTTCTATCATAATAAGATCATAATCGTAATAAGAGCTGTTGATGGGTGTCAAAATACAATGAATAACTCTGTACATACATAAAGTCGGTCAAAACTAATATTTTGATATTTTTTTCTTATATAATTTGTTTAAGACAAAGTAAAACTATAGGAAAAAAAACGTGGTACGCCTTCTATTGATGCATTGATTTTTATAAAAACGTGTAGATAGAATTATTTTCCTTCTTTTCCTTGTTCTTTTTTTTGTTGTTTCTGCTAGTACTTACAGCACGTTTTCTAAATAGAATTATATTTTTTCATTCAAGTTTTTATTTATCTACATTAATTAACTTATTTAGAAACTTGATATATATTGCACATAGTTTCCCATGTATTATCGGCAAATGTATAACCAGTATGGAAAACTTATAATTTCAGGTATTGGTTTCCAAACAGCTCTGGATTTGGCTCAAAGGGGATGCCGAGTAATAATAGCTGACAAAGCTGATTCAACCGAATCAAGACTGAAAATAATATCTGAAACTAATAATCCTCACATCATATCCAAGTATCTAGATTTAGCTTCGCTGAAAAGCATTCGAAAGTTTGCAAAAGATATAATTGAAACGGAAGAAAAACTGCATATTCTAGTGAATAATGCAGGTATTGGATCGTACAGATCGAAATACACTGAAGATGGTCTTCATGAGATGATGCAAATAAATTATCTTGGGCATTTCTTGCTGACACATCTTCTTATAGGTAATCTCATGAATATTCATTGCAAAAGAGAAAGCAGTATTCGAATAATGAAATTGAATTGAGTCCAAGTTTCAAACTGTCTTTAAATATTCATACTTTCATGCCGCATCTATCCATATTGGTTCACAATAATTTTATTTAAGTGTGATAAAAATCAGCGACAAAACTAGGCGATTGATTTAAATTAGTGGTAGTATACCTCTATAATTACTAGATATATTATTTTGAATTTTGTCAATCTTTTTTAAATAAGAACTATGAAAAAAATACGGGGGCCAAGTATCCAACACATTTCAGCTGTAAGCTTTCTTAAGCTAGGCTAACCATAGTAAACGCATCAGACGTAAATTTACTACAATTAATTTAACGTATTTGTAACACATATTATAAATTAATTTTAGCTTTCTGCACTCCTTCTCCATATAAAATTTAATTATACCACATCACATAATCCTCTATTAAGGAGATATACTTAAAAAGTTATGTAAAAATGTTGCTATTGCTATACGTGTTTCCGTATTCTTTTTTTTGATTTTGGAGAGTTTATAGAAAATACGTCGTGGATCACACCTAGATGGACATTAGAATAAGCCAATCAAATAACTGTTAAATGTGATGTAAGTCGGAAATAGCATCAAGATTCCTTCAGTACAATTATTCCGTCTGTGTCGATGAAATCACACTCATAGTTAATTAATCAGGAAGCGTTTTGAAATCTGTCTTTCAAAGAGCCTATATTTTGAATTAGAACGATTCTTCTCTGTATAAGTAGCTTTTATTTCTGATTTGTTATTGAAAATATTTTTTAACTTTACTTTTATTATTGTCAAGCAACTAAATTTTCCAATTCTTCTGACAATTTGAGGTAAAGTGAAACTAAAACATCACCATACAATATTGTTTTCAGATTTACTGAAAAAATCATCACCTAGTCGAATCATTTTTACCAGTTCAGTAGCAGCGTACTTCACTAAAATGATCGTCGATGAATTGAATCCACCCAGAGACATGAAATATCCTTTTCAAATATATGGTAATTCAAAATTGTGTCAAGTCATCGCATCGAACGCTTTTGCAGAGAAACTTCATGGATCTGGTGTCACATCAAATGCATTTCATCCAGGTGGTGTTAGATCTGGCATTTTTTACACAGCCTTAAAACAAGAGTTTTCCATTATAGTTCTCATGACAGGACTACTAGCTATGGTATTAGGAAAGGTAAGAAGCCATTTTCGACATTTTTATAAGGTGCCACAATAACTGATGGTAATAGCGCAAAAGTAATGGTATTGTTGCGTATGCGGGTTTGCAGATAAGTGAGACTAATTTGCAATTAATAAATTAACTTCATTTACAACGGAAAGCAGTATAATTACAAGTTCACATTACTATATTCTCACTAGCTTACTCGGACTATTCTATTATTGCACACTGTCTCTTACACTCTGTCTCTCATGCCGACAATTCTCCCATATATATACCCGTCAAGACTCCAGATCTTTCGAGCCGCTTCTAGTCTTTGATTCACTAGCCGCCACTGGACTTCTCTCGAAATCCTTTCACGGACATCGCACTCTTTGTCATTCGCCGCTAATCGAGATTCCCAACACTCCCGCATGCAACAAAAGGACGCCGCGACTTTGTGGCCGGCGGCTGTTCCCCTTGCAAGTACAGTATCATGTGTTTTTTTAATAAACTGTTAATGATAACAGCAAAATTTTAAAATGTTATCTGGCTTAAGAGATACATGGGAAAATCGAAAATATAGACAGTTTTTAAATGACCCTATAAATTCTTCCTCTATAAAAAAATGAAGTATTATGATGTTGTCAGAATGAGTATAGGTACGTGCTCAGGTTAAAAAGTTATTGAATTCAACTGTTTAATGATACATCCTGTATAATATAGTTCAAAAAACATACCAAAGTTTTTTTAATAAAAATATAGAACAGCATTCTGCTGCAGGCATTCTATTCCGTCTTCTAGATAAACTTCAAATGGAAATATACCTAATGCAATTTTTTAATAAATCAAAGGTATGGTGTTCTATGACCAAGTATTTTTTAAAATATTTTTAAGTTGTTGTTGAAATAATTTCGTAGTGATTTAAGTATAATTTGTCCTAAATAAGAGAATAAACATTCCTCAAATGCACGTCTTCAATCAAACTCAAACAAATCGATCCACAATATTCTCCATCGATTCTCGCAACTCTTTTTGAAGAGCAGATTTATTCTCCTGACCTTTTTTCGATCTTACGCCGTAGATTGATTCGTTAAATTCTGCATTTCTTTCTTAGGCTTTGCACTGACATTACTTGAAGCGTGCCTTGGTTCGATTATTAGAAGCAAACAATCTTGTGGACATGAATACAATTTATTAATCATTGAATAAATATCAACAACGATAAAAGACTAAAGAATATCTGCCTTAAGCGACTTCTGAACGGAACCTCTTTATTTGTTCTAGATTCAACGTACGTTGGAATCAGCGTATGTTGTTTTGACGCACATCCAGTTTATGTGAATTATTTTTAAAAAATACGAATGAATTTATTTCAGAGTACAGAAGAAGGCGCTCAAACCATGATACATTTGGCATGTGACAAGGGAGTAGAAAATGCTAGTGGAAAGTTTTTCTTAGATTGCATTAAATTTATTCAACCATTCCAAGCCAACAATAAGAAATTGTGTAAAGAAATATGGGAAAAATCCATAGAATATGTTCAACTAAAACCTAAAGAAGTTTTATTATAAAATTACATTTCTTTAATTTATTCAGCGTTGGGAAGGTACTACAATATTCAACATTCACTTATAAGTAAACATTACTTTGATGATTGTTTGCTGTGCTCTTGAAATAGATCCAGTATACTGGCCAGTACCACACTATAATATCCCCCAATAGTTGTCATGTATAGTTCTTTTGACAATAAATGGTATTGTCTTTATGACTGCAATAAAACTACCGGGTGTATTTCAATTATGTAAACAATCCACAAGCAAATACACTACAGGTTCGGACTTTATTCTTTTAATTCGGTATATAATAATATATTTAGGTAATTTGATTAAAATTATTAAGGTATTTAGGAAACAAGTTATCTTACAAACAATGGTCGTGTCCACAGTAGAGTCTGATTACCAATCGATTAGTAATCAGTAATCAAAAATATGTATCTTGTGGACACGACTGATTACTGATTAGTTCATTTGTCAAACTGACAGTTGTCAAAAGATTTGAAATAATTTAATTCTACAATTACACATATTAGATGAATTGAAAATGGAAGAAGAAAAAGTATTTTCCATTCAATATGTTTATAATGAAAAAGATTATGTGCTAAAATGAACGATAGATGTCCATAATATAATTGGGAAATATCTGAAACAAAATGTTGGTTATGTTACACTATGGTTTTCTGATAGCTGTCATGTCAAAGACGTCAACTTTTTGATTACTGATTACTAATCGATTGGTAATCAAACACTGCTGTGGACACGACCATTGTATGTTTATATATAATGACATAAAATATCCTAAATAAATTATACATATCCTGCAAAACTTATTAGTTACATTTATATACCACTTATATAAATATCAATACGCTATACTATGCTATTCTATACTTTCTTTCTGTACGTTCTGTTTCGCTATTGCTAGCATCATCAAATCCAATTATAATCGGTTTAATTGTTTCTAGTCAAGCATAAGAATTTTCTACAGTTATAACATAACGAACAATTGATTTTCAGCTATCGGTGGGAATATCATGAATACATTTTCTTATTAATTCTACCACATTACTATTTAAAGTCGGAGATATATTTTCTAACCGAACCTTTGATTTTAATTGGTGCCACATTTGCTCTACAGGATTAAAAATACAATAAGAGGAAGGGAGCCGTAGCACTGTTATTTTTTTTATAGTTTAGAAGTTTTGAATCTCTAATTTTGTGTTATTTGAGCATGGAATCGTCTGTACTTGTCGACTATTATAGCTTGCATTGTCCATTACTATCACGCTATTTGGAGGAATGTTAGGTAAAAGACAACTCCGGGACCATTTTTTAAACAGCTCTGCCATCGTATCCTCAAGTTAATCCACACAGGACTCTTTAATGTTTTTGCAGAAAGCCACAAGCCATTTGGGACCCAACCGTAGTCTGATCCCGGATGTAAGATAGTAATTATTTTCCCTTTATTTGATGGTGCTTTTGTTGTACACTTACCGGATGAATCAGACCATCATCTGGAAGGTGTTTCATGTTTGTCAAGCCATGTCTTGTCGAGGTAAATTATTGGACGATTTTCAGAACGGTATTTTCTAATGGATGTTATATATTCGAAACGCCATTTTTTTAGAACGGGTGGATTCCATGAGTACTTGTAATTTTGCGATATTTGAAGCCCATTTTAGACAAAAATCTCCAAAGACTAGTGATGCTACAGTTTATTTGGGTTTCATTATTAGTGAGTAGCTGTTTTAGACTCTTTGATGTAGGGAAATGTTGCTCTTTGTACGTGGTGTAGATTTTTCGTCTTATTAGGTCTTTGTCACCCTCGTCGAGACTTTTCGTGAAACCGGTATCTTTACGCTTGTTTCTTGATTTGACGGTATTTGCTGCAATTCGTCTTACTATGTAGTAAGAGGCATCTTCGTCATATATCACTAGTTACACTTGCGGCAGCACTCGCGTCAAGCAAAAAAGAGGTGTATACATTTTTAGGTAAATTTCTTATAGAAATGTACTTATTGCGATCGTTCACACTTTTAAATTTCGAAAAAATTTTAACGGCTTGTTGTTATATGTCTATAAGTTAGTCCAAAAAAACATTTGGTTCAAAAGTTTATATATATATATATATATATGGGATATTACGAAATTTGTTAACACGATAGAGGTCGCAGTTTTGAAGGTATCAAGTTCAAATTTGCTACAAAAATCAACCTCTCCAATATCTCGGTCGAGTTTGTTATTGGGCAATATCGGGTAAGTGGTATCAAAATGGCGACCATTCAAACATTTAAAAAAATTATCAAAAAAGAGCCGTAGTGTAAAAATTATTAAAAATAATTTTAGGTTATAGATATAATCAGTACCTACAACTTTTGTTCAAAGCAATTTTTCATAAAATACACAGGTAAAAAAATAAAAATTAATAAAGAAAAATAACAAATATTGATAAAACATGAACACTCAATATAAATTTGATGTAATTGTACATTTTCTGGAGATCTTAATATAGACCCTGGTTAAAAACATATATAGTATATTTATTGAAAAGAAATAGGCGAAAAAAAACTGCCTTGAAGTGGACTCGAAGCCTGTCTGCTTTATATTCAACAGCCAAAACAAAAACCTCTAACCGCAAGGCTATGACACATACGGCAATTGTTTGTAATAACATGTAGGTATACCAATGAAAAGGTTGTTAAAATTTCAATTCAATGAATTTTGAAAATTTTACCTTTCCGCTGACTACAGGCCATCGGGAGTTTTTTACTATGTTTTTGAAATCAACAAGTGTTTTTTCTTCAACGGAACACTAGAAGAACCACTATTAATGTTCACCCTCGGACGCCACATAATATTTGTTGTTATACGTATAAATAACTAAAAATTATTGTATCTTAACCCTAGAACAACTTAACACTACCTTTGAACTACAAAACAAAGATTATGTATTTGTTAATTAAACTGATTACATGTCAATTATATAGGTTTTGTCCTTTCTTAGTAAATCCATCTCATTGGCAAATATTTTTATTTAATGGGTTTTTCGAGCTTGAAAATTTTTATTGACCCCCAAGAATTATTTGTGCAGAATATTATACCTACAAGATATTTAAATATTATTATACTGCAATATTATGATCCTACCCAGAACGACAGTTTATTGCATGTTTATGGCTTTTTGGCAAAACGTCCCAGGTAAAAAAAACTTAGTCAACCATTTATTGTGAAAATAACTTTACATGTATCATATTCTATTCTTAGTACTGGCCGGAGAACTGGATTAAATTTAGGATTTTGGTGATTTGTGTCGTGTTCCGAGATCTGAGCGATTAATTTTTTCTTAATACCTAATGTTGATTTCTGTCAAAGTATGTCTTGTAAGGATATGTTTATGTTAGGTTATTTCTTTAATATAATATGTGATATATTTTAGACTTTAAGAATAATATATTTCTTACAAAGATTTTTTCATTATAGAAGGAATAATTTTGTTTTATTGTTCGGTCAAAGACCGAATTCGGCCACTGAACGAAAGTTTTCCTTACCAAACAGCACGGCGTGGACATATGGAAAAAAATTGACGAACGAACGAACCGAAGGAGGTATACAATTCGACTGTTTGGATATTTTTTTATGAATGTTCGCGCCTTATAAATAGTAAACGTGCTCCGATTTTAATGATTCTCTTTTCATTTAATAGAGGACTATAGAGAATTGCTCCCATCAACATTCAACATGTCTTTCCTCTCAAAAACTTCCTCCAGAGAGGTTGGAGGGAGATTTTTTTACAAAATCTTTTTTACAAATTCGAAAATTTGATACGAGAAAATTAAAGAACAGACGATATACGGCAAGTTTAAATTGGACATTTATAAAAAAAATCATAGGTTGATGAATTATTCAATTAATGCGGAAATATACAACATATATTTTTTTTTATTTTTTGATTTTATTGGAATTTCCTCCATGGGATCCCCCGGTATGAAAATTTTACTGATAGTAAAATCAAGCGTCAACAAAAAGCGTTATGTTCTTTGAAATGAATTATTGTTCATTACCATCTAAGCAGAATATTTAATAACTAATAGTTTAAATAACTAAAAAACACGCTTTAATAGCAAACCATACTAAAAATTATAAAATAAATAAGATATCATTTTAATGTAAAAAACGTGGGGTGCTTGATGTCCGTTGATGTAAATATTTTATGTTGATAGATACTGATGTGAGTAGAGTCATTATAAAATTAACTTAGAAAGCACCCCACGCTTTTTTACATTAAAATGATATCTTATTTATTTTCTAATTTTTAGTTTGGTTTGCTATGAAAGCGCGTTTTTTAGTTTTTTAAACTATTATTTAATTCTACTTTTTATTTCGGTTCACCAAATTTTCAAGCTCCATCCCAAATCCTCCAACACACATTTATATCGATAATTCCACAAAAATCCATCCATAAAGCTCCGAGAGGTATAGGTATGAAACCTTTCATCGAAAAGCCCCACTCGCACGTACACATCAAAAACCTCCCAACCCACATACAGATAGAAAATTCACAGCGTCAATTATAATATCTCATTAACCATGGAATCTGGAAAATATTCGGATATTCTTCAGAAAATATAGTGCCTATTTGGAGAAATTGGTAGTCAAAGGATGGTTCATTGGCTATCTCAATTGATCTGTCCCAGGGTTTCCTACATGTTCTAATATAATTTTCAATTAACTCAACTCACCTAAGTTGCCACGTGAGGCCACCCCATATCGAGGTAGGTTAAAGCAAGTAGTCTATCAGTGGTAGATTGTATGGCTACTGCCTTGCTTCCTGTTCTTCAGCTTGTTATAATTTTAGGGCCTTACTTACTTACTACCTCGCTTGTGCCAGCACTCCCCGCCTCCGATCATTTACTACTGTATACAGCTGCTCGAGCGCCGCTTGCCATCTGCTGCTTCCGTTGAAGGCCAGGAAAGTCTGGAAGTCAACTAGAATTCCCATCCTTACAGAGCTGGGCTTTGAGAGGTGACATTCGGAAACCCTAGAAGAATAATTTGCCAAGAGAGCTATATCTTTCTCTCATCACTATTAGTAGTAACAATATCATATGAGGTATTACCCTCCCAGTTATATAAATCATAAAATCATTCAGAACAAGTAATCATAGATAACCAGGTACTCACCCTAAGTCTACACCTAAGCGTATCGATACTTAAAGGGTAAACAAAATAAACCTGTAACGTTTTCCCTTGTTACTGCATAGCTATATTATTTCCACAAACCGAATAAAACTATACCACTTCTCGAACTACTAATTGTTTAGCTGTTCTGTCAGCAATTAAATGAGGGAAAAAACGTTCTGGCATTGTTTTTTTAATAACATTTTCATTGCTTGCGGCATGAAATCTGAAACTTAGTTGCTGGCTGTCCATCTATAACAAAGAAAAATATTAAAATACATATTTTGTTATAGATATAATTAATAATTCAAATTCTTGGCAACTATTTAGACTAGACCACAGTATGACTAGACATTCCTCGTTCTTTAGTTATAATAATACCATTGTAGGAACTGCATTAAATTCTGTAGTAAATTTCTGAGTGTCATAAAAAGCAGGTAATAAACTCAAAGCATTTACCTGTAAACTAGAGATAATTGGAAGGTACGCTAACACAAACTTCATTAGCCGTTGAACCTTTGTTGCAATCATTTCACTAAACAGAATATTCCTCACATGATTAACTTACCATTTTTTTAATCATGCTGTGTTATATCGTTTATTTTTCAATTTTTATTGTGTTAGCAGTCAGATTAACGTGTGGTCGATGTAAGAGCAAAGTTTGTTTAGTAGGAAAAACGGCATTGATAACCGGTGCGAATTCTGGTGAGACTCATTTTTTTTTTCAAAAACAATATAAATGAGTATGTATAATACCAATAATTTTTTCATTGTATTATCGAGATATCTTGTATTTATCGTCTGGATTGCTTCATTCACCAATTTCGAATTAATGAACAATAGTATACCAAGGTTCTTTCTTAACTGTCCATACAATGTCAGTAACTCCAACCGACAGTAAAGATTTCGAAAGTTACTCGGTGAAGCTTTCACCGCAAAATGGAGAATTTATGACAGGCTTGTTACAATAATATTGTATTTTTTTGTCGATAAATAATTTTAATTGAAATTTTTATTTTTTGTAGAGCCTTTTATTTTTGAATTAAAATTATCGGTTGCATGAAAAATTCTTGACTTAGGCATACCCGTTCATCCAGAATATGAATAAACAGTTCAATAGTTTATTTGAGCATAATTCTTTTTTTTGTTTTTCTCAGAGATGCTTCGTGACATATTGGTAAGCAAAGACAAATTTGAGACAAGTTTCATTAAAATCGCAAGAGCCGTTTTTACGCTACAGTCTTCAGCTATTACCTAGCAACCAGTGCAAGCAGGAGCCCAATCTTTATGACATATACAGACCAATAGCTAAACATCTGTTGAAAATCGACATGACACTATTACAATAACTAATTTACTCACATAGCCAACTTCACAATTACCAACACCAATAAGATTAATATTATTTTATATTTCTTAGTGCACCAACTAATAACGTCGGTCAAATTTTCTGTAAAATCGAAAACATTCACTAATACCAATGAAGATAGTACTTATCGTATTACCCAGGTTCATTCTTTGCTTGTGGTTGTTATTATTGAGACCTCAAAACATTGCTGCGGAAATACGCTTAAGTATTTTAGATGCTATCATTTTAACTCGAAAACCGTAATTATAAGGAAAAAATATTCATTATAAATGTTGCTGCAAATAATTATGTCTTTCAGGTAGTACCCACAGATTTTCAATTTTCGAAAGAAATCGGCCTCTCCACATTGCAAAAATACATATATTTGAGAATATAACATGTCTCTATCTCGAAAACCGTAACTCTTTTGAAAAAATGTTCAATTTAAACGTTTCCGGATATTGTCCTATCTTTAATTATACCATCTCAGATTTTAGAGAAAATTTGCCCCCTCCATCCCTTCGGGTAAGTTTTCGGTGGGAAGGAGATTTCAAATTTGCGTTTTTATGAGTATGGGACCATTTCTCAAGCCTCCTCTTTCAAATGAATCAAAAAAAAAATAAAGCAGACACTCGAATTGTACACCTCCTCCGTTCGGGGTTCGTCTCTCAAAAATACTGTCATACTTTCTGTACCCATGGGATACTATGCGGTGGATTCCGTACCTCAAAGTCTATTGTATATTTCTTAACTCTATGGCTGGATTTTGATGTTTTTTACCATGTATGTTTGTAGAATGATCTGGTAATGGCTGTGAGTGTAACAGGGCCTTCTGGGTGAAGGGTTCCATACCTGCAATACCCAAAGGAGTATCTTTTAGATTTATGGCCGAATTTTTATGGATTTTCGCTATATTTGTGTGTAGTACGTCACTGGACTGTTTTGTGCAAGTCTGTATGAACGACTGGGACTTAAAGGTTGAGAGTTCCATACCAGAAAGTCCCTAAAACATATGTAGGAGAAATTATCATGATCTTGTCTCTCTTGGTGCATGTCTGTGGATGGATCTGGGTTGGTGTTGGGAATAATCGTTGTTCCTCAATCATATCTTATTTTAAGGGTCGGGACAAGCCTTTGTTTGTAAAGGGTTTCTAGTGTATATTTATAATGTAATCAATATACCTAGTAATTATACCCACTCTATTTCAAAAAGAGAGAGTAATAAATACTCCACCTATAATAAATCTATAAATTAAATTAAAACACTATAATGAATTTCCACTTACACATATATTGAGTAAACGTGACAACTGTGCCTTCCACAAATGTGAGTAATAAATAAATTCTAAAAGGATAAGTGTCTACTTAAATAATAAGGATGATAAACATACATCTTAATGACTAATATTATAAACTAATAAGGTAACAATTACATACACAGTTTATTAGTCTGAACATTCAATATTAATCATTTCTTTTTGGTAAGTAAGATTTTGTAATTATCATTAAATATGTGATTAATATAATTGAGATGTAACGCACAGTTTAAAAAAAGTTTATGATATGTGTGAGAAAGAGCTCTTGTTTTCAATGACATGGGATTGAAAGTTTCTGCCAGTTTGACAACGTAAACTTTCTAGCAAGTGGTAATCACCTGATTTACAATTATCTGGAGTTTTTGAATTATTATTCTTGATAAATTTACCTAATGATTGGACCTAATGTTTCGATTTTTAAATACAAATAGTTGCTCATTATACTTAAGTCTATAATTGTGATAGGGATTGGATATCAACGTTACAAGACTTATCAACTATTATGAGATCAAAAATTCTATCTCATAGAGGATGTACACGGAGCGTGTCGGAGTGACTCCGACTTTAGCTGGCCGGTATGGGAATATCAATTTCACAGCATACGACCTTCTGCCTCCGAAGTGACTATGAACTAACTATAAAAACCATTTCTGTCGACTTAACGACAAGTTTGGAAATATGTAGGTACACGTCTATGCAAAATCTAATCTCCGGCTATATTCGACGACTTCCAAAAGGAGGATTTATAAAGTTCGATTGTTTTTCTGCTTTTATCGCTTCAGAGACAGAATGTCGAATGCTGTTGCATAGAAATTCTCAAAACGCTCCTCTCTATAAGGTACTTACCTTATGAATTATTCGGAGAGTTTTAAATAAAATTTATCTGTTAAAAATCGTATTCGATGAGTCAACATGTACCTACTCTTTACGATGCGCAAAGTCCACATTCTTCAAGTATTTTCAATGTTTTTACTTTTATGAACTTTGACTGTACACTGTTCATATCTTCATCCTTCATTTGCAGACTGCTAAAGGCCCCATTATTTTTTTTTGCTTGTTTATAATTATTTCTGCGTGTTAATTTATTCATTAATATTATATGTATATTTCAATATCTGTACCATTCTGCACCAAATTATCCGTAAATAAGTCCGTAAGGTTTTATAGACAAAGTAATTATAGGGACTACCATTTGCCCAGTGATCGAAATTTTCCCGTAATCATTATTTGAGAAAAATAAAGGCTTAGTGGCCTTCCAGTTGATGATTTCCGAATAAAATCTCTAGAATCAGAGGTTCCAAAGAATTATGTAATATAATAACCAGTATAGCGCATTGGGAACATCTGATTTTCTGTAAGTTTTAATAAAATAATGTAACGTTTAACCCTGTGCTAAACCTTGTGGGGTGAGTTCACTTGAGTAAAACTCAAAAGTTCGCAGATTGCTTCCAAAACGTTTATTTTCAACACCTTGTACACCACCTTCCATAGTAGTACAAATGTCACAACTTGACTTGTTATTTTGACAATCTATACAGCCACAGACTTCACCATCTAAACTAAAATCATAGACTGACTTTCATCGACTTCTATAAACTGACTGTTATAAACTAACTGTGACCCGTGATCGACAAGGCTTTATACAGAGACAACCATGGTTGTCTCTGCTTTATATATCTGAATCTTGAAATGACATCGAGAATGTTCTATGATTATCTAGACGCACATAATAATGTTCTAGAGGCTTGTCAAATTGACAATACTATGACAAACTGTACCTCACATATAGTTTTTGGAAGGTTCGAGAATAAATTTACCAACTCTAAAACTAATTTATGACATGTACATGAAATAGCTGTAGCAAGTGTAAGAAAGAGAACAAATTCATACTAAAATGAATAATAACCGTAAGTAAATGATAAACCATCCACGTTACAATAGGTTAAAGATCCTACTTTATACTGACAAGCACGTAATGAGAGATTGCCAACGAATAACCATATTTTTAACATTAACTGACATATGTTTCAAAATATGTATGGAAGATAACATTGACCTATTAAAAAAAATAATTTTTTGGCAACCAGCACATTTTTGTAGCATCTGGAATATTTATGTTTGCCTCACTATTGGTTATCAAACACGGACGTCGTACCATTTTTAAAATGCGGCTGTCTTTATGACGTTATTTTTTCCAGGATCCGAGTAACATAGCACAGATTAGTTCGTCGCAGATAAATTCATATTCCGCCTCGTTCAGTGTAAGGCCTATATGATATTGCACATGAACGGTTCGGCCTTTAGACTATGCCGAATGTAGGGATTTTTTTATCAATCACAGTAGAGCTCGTTATTAGCCTTAAAATCAAATTCCATCCAATAAACTACCATTTCGGGAAGACGATTTATTTGTTATTAATTATGGGCCATCAGATTATCGGGATATCTCGGGATGAGAGGCAACAACCTCGAAATCATGATATAAGTCTGGGAGACTTACGCTATGTTTGGTAATCAATATGATTGATATGACTGAGCAGTAAAGTGGAAAAAACGCATACAAACGCAATATGTCGACGACAAAATCGTTCTTATTGCGGCATCCAACGAAATGTAGGATAACGGATAACTCATCATTTAATTAATACCTATATATATATAGAGAAAATGTATTTTTTAACAGGGAAAGCCGCCAAATTGTTGTGCAATAGAAGAGTAAATTTTTTTTTTATTATAAGAGAGCTTTCGGCTTTATTGGTTCAAACCTTCATTAGTCTTCTAACGGAAAAACCGTGTATAATAAATTAATTTTGAATAATAGATTACTATACTTATACGATGAGTATTGAATTATAATTAGTGTTCTATTAAGATATGATATTCTTATCTGACAGTTAAAAATAGGTAGAAATAAATATACAGATAAGAATATCTTATAATAATGAGAGCTAATTATAATTAAATACTCATGCCTGCTTTAAGTATAAGTAGTAATCTCTTATACACAATCCATTTATTAGAAATTGTTTTTCCATAAAAGATTGATGAAGGTCTGAACCAATTTAAAACTGAAAGCTCTCTTGCAGTAGAAAAGAGTTTCTTTTCTCTACCATTGCCAAATAATTTAATTACTTTCCTCTATACATTTATTCTCTTCTTTAGGACTACAAATCGTTACAAAATTATTTCAATAACAACTTAATAGCATTAAAAAGATACTTAACTACGTGAATTTAGAATATATTAACTAAAAATCCACTAAAACAGGAAAGATGGACTACACTACTTTCGAGTTTTGGGCTTGAAGTGACCACTTAAATACAAAAAAAAACAATTCTTATATTCTCTCACAATACGACATACATAATTTAAACATAATTATATATTCTAAAGAAAGCACCAATTCACTACTGTTTTTGACCGACGAACCCCGAACGAAGGAGGTATACAATTCGACTGTGCTTTTTTGCGTTGTATATAGTAAACGTATTCGGATTTTGATGACTTTTGATTTATTTGAAAGAGGAGGCTTGAGAAATGGTCCCATATCCAAAATCTCCGTCCCTCCGAAAACCGGCACTGAAGGGGGTGGAGGGTGCAAATTTTCTCGAAAATCGAAAATTAAAAAATTAAAGATAAGACAATATCAGGAAAGTTTAAATTGAACATTTTTTCCTTGGAGTTACGGTTTTCGAATTACTGCGGTGGTAAAATGGTTAAATCTAAAATACTTATGCGTATTTCCGCCGCGATGTTCTGAATTTCTGAGATCTCGACATAATAGCAACTACAAGCAAAGAATATACGTGGGTAATAAGATAAGGCACTATCTTCTTTGGTATTAGTGAAGGTTCAACTATTTACGTGATTAATGTTAGACTCAAAAGTGTGAATTAAACATTTTTTACAAAAAAAATTGGACCGACGTTATTAGTTGGTATACTGAAAAAAACAAAATATTACTAATTCTATTATTGCTGGTATTGATCTGATGTTCTTATTGATAAACCCTTCATTTTCCATTTTTTGGTAGCTCCCAATTTACTTTCAGCTTTTTTCTAGTATCTCAAAAACTAAAATAGCTGTCGAAGAAATACGAATTTCATATATTCTCCACATTTAACCGACTTCGCATCTAATATTGTTATCGAGATTCGAATAATGCTACCAAGTTATTATGTTGGACACACTGTTTGTACCATATTATTGTATGCAAGAATTGCTCATTAAAATATAATTGGATTTGGACTTATAGACTTGATATATTGCTGTTAGCTAAGCCTCAAATTTATTACGAAAAACTTATAATTTCAGGTATTGGTTACCGAACAGCTCTAGATTTGGCTCAAAGGGGATGCCGAGTAATAATAGCTGACAAAGCCGATTCAACCGAATCAAGACTGAAAATAATATCTGAAACCAATAATCCTCACATCATATCCAAGTATCTAGATTTAGCTTCTTTAAAAAGCATTCGAGAGTTTGCAAAAAATCTAATTGAAACGGAAGAAAAACTGCATATTCTAGTGAATAATGCAGGTATTGGATCGAACATCTTAAAATATACCGAAGATGGTCTTCAAGAGACGATGCAAATAAATTATCTTGGACATTTTTTGCTGACACATCTTTTTATAGGTAAACATGAATATCAATTGCAAAAGAGCTGAAATCGAATAATGTAGTTGACTTGATTCTAATTTCCAAACTGGCTTAAAATGTTTATACTTTTATGCCACACTTATACCTACAATTTGATTTAAGTTAAATATGCAGATTGAGATTGATGTTCAAGATTCTTTCAATACAATTATTCCGCACGGTCTGTATCGATGACATCACCCTCACAGTTAATTAATCAGGAAGCTTTTTGATAAAAATAATTTCACTTTACTTTTCTTATTATCAACCCACTCAATTTTCGACATCTGCTGACAATTTGAGGTAAAGTGAAACCAAAACATCACCATACAATATTGTTTTTAGATTTACTGAAAAAATCCTCACCTAGTCGAATCATTTTTACCAGCTCATCAGCAGCGTACCTCACTAAAATGATCGTCGATGAATTGAATCCACCCAGTGACATGAAATATCCGGTTAAAATATATGGTAATTCAAAAGTATGTCAAGCCATTGCATCGAAAGCTTTTGCGGAGAAACTTCATGGATCTGGTGTCACATCCAATGCCTTCCATCCAGGTGGCGTTAGATCTGGTCTTTTTTATACAGCCTTAAAGCAAGAGTTGTCCATTATTGTTCTCTTAATAGGACTCGTAACGATCGTATTAGGAAAGGTAAGAATCTAGGTTGTACACTGGTCATTCGACGACGCACATGTTTGATACATAATCAGGATAGGTCGTTGTCCCATTTTCTACATTTTTATAAGGTACCACAATAACTGCTGGCAACAGCGCAAAAGTAATAGTATCATGTGTTTTTTAAATAAATTTTGAGGAATAACAGCAAAATTTGAAAATGTACACTGGCTTAAGAGATACATGAAAAAATTGAGAAAGGCAGAGACGGAAACAAATTTTAAATGACCCTATAAATTCTTCCTCTATGCAATTGTTGGAGTATTATACTGTTTTCAGAATGAGTATCAGGTTAAAATGTATTTTTTATAATGCTAGATATATCCTGTATATTTTAGTTCAAAAAGATAGCATATCAAATTGTTTTCATGAAAATTTAGAACAGCATAGTTCTGTAGGTTTCCTGTTCAGTCTTCTAGGTAAATTTCATATGGAAATGTATCTATTGTAATCGTTTGTACTTTGAAATTTAGAAAAATATTAACGTCTTCAAATAAACTCAAACAAATCGATATTTGCCCTTTCTTCAAATCTTACAACTGACAGCACATGTAGCGTGACTTGGTTCGACTATTGAAAGCAAACAATCTGGTATACATTAATACAATTTATTTAATCAATTAAGTAAATATCACACATGGACTACAGACTAAAGAAGTCTACCTTAAGCAACGTCTGACCTGAAACTATTCATGTTTCTAGATTCAACATACGTTCGAATCAGCATACGTTGTTTTGACGCACATCAAGTGTATCTGAATGATTAAAAAATACGAACTCAATTTATTACAGAGTACAGAAGAAGGCGCTCAAACTATGATACATTTGGCATGTGACAAGGGCGTAGAACATGCTACTGGAAAGTTTTTCATAGATTGCATTGAATTTATTCAACCACCTCAAACCAACAATAAAAGATTGTGTAAAGAAATATGGGAAAAATCCATAGAATATGTTCATCTAAAACCTGAAGAAGTTTTACTATAAAAATACATTTGTGTTGAAATCGATCCAGAATACTGGCCAGTACCTACCACAGTATAATATCCCCCAGTATGATGTTATGTATCTATTTTATTCTTAGTACTGGTCGGAGCACTGGATTGAATTTAGGATTTTGGTGATTTGTCTCGTATTCTCTCTCAAGAGATAGAAGAATTGGTAATTTTCACCAAATTAACCTATGATGAAAATATATGTCTTGGAAAAATATGTTTATGTTAGGTTATTTCTTTAGTACAATATGTAATATAGTTTAGACTTTAAGAATAATATATTTTGATATTTTAAGATTTGTTAATTATGGAAGGAATAATTTTGTTTTACTGTTAATTGTATGTTACGCTCAAACCAGAAATTTTCCTTTGCCAAACAGCACGACTTGGACACATGTGTATATTTCGTTTATTAGAATGAAGCCAACTTGAGTAACTTTGGTCTTTGAGTGTAACGTACCTATACACATAATTACTCTTTTTCTTGCCTTTTTGCTCCTTGTAAGCATTGTCATATGAATGTTCACCTACAGTTGATGGTTAGTGAGTTATTGAATTAATAAAAGTGCGGAAATATGTAGTTTGTGATGCATAAATACATATATGATTATTAAAAATAAATTGGACTGAATTTATTAGTTGGTGCATTGAAAAGTACAAAATAATTTTAATTCTATCTAATCTGGTACTTTTGAAGTTGTACAATTGTAGTTAAATAGAAGACTTTAGGCACCAACTTCAAAAGTACCAGCACCAATAGAATTAAACAATAATAATACTAATAAAGTTGGTCCAATTTTTGGTAAAAAATAATGATTTCACACTTTTGAGTGTAACATTAGTCATAAAAATCATTGAGCATTCACTAATACCAGAAAAGATAGTACTTATAATATTACCCATGAGTATCCTTTACTTGTACTTTTATTTTATTATTCAGAGATCTATCGCGACTGAAATACACATACTTATATCAGACTGTAACTCGAAAACAGTAACTCTTTTGGAAAAATTTCAATTTAAACGTTCCCAGATATGGTCTCATATTCAATTCTACCTTCTCAGATTTTCAATTTTCGATGAAAATTTTCTCTACACCCCCTTCGGGTGCCGTTTTTTAGAGGGAAGAAGATTTTGAATTCGAGCTTTTCTGAATAGGGGACCATTTCTTAACTCCCTTATTTCCAATGAAATTAAAAATCAAGTCGATCAAAAACCCTTTGCTTTCATCACGAAATAATGACGAATTTTGTATTTTTATATTTCAATATTTAACTTCGTTAAAGATGAAGGATGGCGAATAATTAAATTTTTGAAATCAGAGTTTAATTCAGATTTTATTTCTGGGGACGACTAGATATGGTAAAATTATTGATGCGATATTTTCACGATTATCATATTTTAGTTAACACAAACCTACATAGTTTTAATATTGACAAAACTATCAAAATTAACGTTCAAGATGATATCAATAGTGAAGTGAATATGTAATATAAGGAATATATTTTTATGAAACATGATTAATTAATTAGTATTATAGGAGATGGATTATTTACCCCCTATGCATATTGCATATTCAATATCAACCAATCCTCATAACACCTCTGTGTTTGTGTAGGGGTCGGGGGGTTAAATATTTAAATTATTAATTTGTTTTTGTTGATTTGAATAAACACTTAACATTGTCTATGTTTTCCGTAATGTTATCCAGTATGCTGATCAGTGCTAAAATGGCCGTCAAAATGTGACATATGACTCATGGCATAATTTAACTCTGGCCAGCATACTGGTTTATATTATGGAACATGCTGCTCGTATTAACCCTAGAAAGTTCCCCATATGACAAGGTAAATAAATGATATACACGAGGGAAGTATTTTATTCTTCAAGAGTTAATAATACTAGTATCCTTCTTCTTCGTGTATATATGTACTTAGGATGTTGAGCATTGGGAATATTTTAATATTAATCAATTTATTCTAACTCGCAGCTAGATGGCGCTAAAATTCTTCATCTTCTATCTCGTTTAACCGGTCGCCATGAAAATTGGTGCGTACGTAAGTGTTTGAGGCAGGACAACGTTTTTTCGCAGGTTTCAACTAGTCAGGAATGAAGAACGTATTTGCCAGGATGTCATATTTGAAAATAATGGATTTTTTGATTCCTTCCATCAACATTTATTAGAGAGATCATTTTATTTTTCCGGCAACCTAGACACCAGACCATAATACTCAATTTTTTTTAATTTGTCATCTTCCTTTGTCGCCTTTCAAGTACGAATGCTATTAACCATTTTAACATTTTTTATATTACTAATGAATCGTTATACTTAACGGTCATAGTTGTAAACTGTTAATATTTTAATGAGCCTGCTCAATGAAAGTGAGGAATTGTGTTTAACTTTCCATTAATTTAAAAATTAACAGTTGGAGTTTCTGAGGGTCAAATTTGCATTTTGATAAGGTATTGAAACCACTTTTATTTTTCTTGTAATAATAACAATGTTCATATTATTTACTTTTGATGACATTAATTATATTAATCAAAATACAAGTAATAGCTTTTTTACGTATTACATGATAATTTCGTTATCACACAGATTCACTCAGTCTTTGAACCTTTCATTATTATTGCCGAAGTAATTTAACTGAACGGAATGTTATTTACTTGATATGTCATTTTATTAATCATGTTCTGGTATGTCGTATATCTTTTGATTTTTCTAGTGGTATTTTCTAGGTTAACTTGTGGTCGATGTAAAAGTAAAGTTTGTATGGTGGGAAAAACAGCATTGATAACTGGTGCCAATTCTGGTGAGATACTTTATTTAAGGCAATATAAATATGTATAGGTAATTATAGTTATTTTCTTATTTAATTCTCAAAATATGTTGAATTTTTAAATATGCTCCACAAAAAATAGGACCAAATTTATTAGTTGTTGTAGTGGGAAATATAAAACAACGTACATTCTCGATTATACGGATTGCCAAACGTAATGCGTTTCATTATTTTAAGAAGTAGCATCTCTCCGTTCGGCTTAGATTAGATAAAGAACGTAGATAAGTTTATTAAAAATATGGTATACATGACTTAAAATTAAGAAGTAAATATACCTATTTCAAGGAACATATTAAATCTTTGGTAGTCTATTTTAAAATGATTTGCTTGACATTGACAGCGGCATATGGTGTTTGGACATATGCTATAACCGTCGTGACGTCATTCTGGTTCACTTCCTCTTCCACCTCAGCAGTGTTCACTTGGGATTGGAAGGAAATTAAAACAATGTTCGTACGGGCCCTACACATGGTAGAAGACCCGATTGTTGGGTCCCCGAGGTGGATAGGGAAGTCTGTTCCCGTGATTTTGTGAAGAAGTTGATTCCTAGAAAGTCTTTGGAGGTTAAAAGCACGTGGTAGCGCGGTCTGGCGGAGACATGAGGAACACCTCGCGGATAACCCCAAGGTTGTGACAGTGACGGTTATATTCTGATCAGTGCAATTTACCGATCCTTCCTTGACACGTGCTTTGCATAATTCTGTTTATTGAAATTATTAATAATAAGTGCCGTCAAAGTTTTGTGACTGGAGGTATGGCTTAGAGCCAGACAATCCTCAGTCACACGGACGAAGCTTCCATCACTAAAAGTAGACGAAGGAGTGCAGGCTAAATGCGCCGAAAAGGAAGCAAGAGCCAAAAAACTATAGAAGAAGAAGGTATATTGGTTAGGTTTGTTCTTTTGTTTCTAGGTTACGTATTGTTATTAAAACAATTACAATACAAATTCATAATATTATTTTTATTCATCTGAGACATTTAGAAAGATGAATGTGACAATAAATTACAACAGAAAATAAACCGATTCTGATCAATTCCCGTTTTACAAAGGTAAATGTCTTATGATTTTTCATGTATTATCTTATGGTAATAGCGGTATTAAAAAACACTTTACTACATTGAAAAAAATAATTGTTTAAATAGAACAACCTGTATATTATTATTTGGAATAAAATTCCTCTTTGCTCTGATTTAAATTATTGAAATATTTTAGTTTTAAATTAATAACTTTTTCTAAACTATAACAAATATTAGCAATATTAACTAAATCATATAGATATTTAAAGTATTACAATTTATAAGAAAAACAACAACACAGCACTAAATACAAAGCTAATTATTTTCTACATAGCCCTTTTTTTTGAATTACCGTATGATTTAATCTTACCACACCACACATTAAGGGCCGATTTTGTAATGAATCCCTAATGGGAGGTTAGTTAATTATTCAATATGTTTAACTCATATCTTGAAGACGGAATAAAAATACTGCATTTTTCAATAACTTTTAATATATCAGTCACCTTATCTTTCGTTGTTTTAAAGTAACATTAAAATATATGTCCAAAGAAAAAAATTATGATTTTTTAATCTAGGATTAAAATTATTAGGAGGTTAAGGGCCGATTTCATAATCAAATTTAATCTCTTATTAATTTTAATCCTAGATTAAAAAAATAATATTTTTTTTGGTTGGATATATAATTCAAAGTAACTTTAGAAAAACGAAAGAGAAGGTAAATAACTTTGTAAAAGTTATTGAAAAATGAACTATTTTTATTCCATCATCGAGATATGACTTAAACAAATTGGAGAATTAACTAATCTCTCATTAAGGATTCATTATGAAATCGGCCCTAAATCTGATTATGAAATCGGCCTTAAGAAATTTTCGTCCATGTATTTTAACAATCTTTATTTGGTGTGGATTTTCTGTTCCCCAAAAATGCTAATTTTTCCGATTAAATACCTCTGCTGCTGTGAGAGGCGCCTAAGCATTTCAGCACAATATGCAAGCCTCTGTCTTCTATGTTCATCGTTTAAATTTTGCATAAGATGAAATCTATATAGGGGTGATATTTATGCCATTTTAGCTTACGTTGAATTTTGCTATATGACTTTCCAGACATCTTTGCACTTGATATTTCCTTTACCTTGAAAATAAAGTAAAATATCAAGTTCTTCATCTAAATTTCTTTCGATTGTCCTCTTCTTGCGTTGAACGTTATTGTGCTCTTGGAAACGCCTAATTACGTTCTTAATAGTTATTGACGGGATCCTATACTTATATACTTGATAATATTCATATCTAACTCTTGCGATGCTATAATCAAAAAAAAATACCCATTTGATGTATTGCACGTGTTTCCCATGTATCATAGGCAAATGTATAAACAGTAAACCAGTATGGAAAACTTATAATTTCAGGTATTGGTTTCCAAACAGCACTGGATTTGGCTCAAAGGGGATGCCGAGTAATAATAGCTGACAAAGCTGATTCAACCGAATCAAGACTGAAAATAATATCTGAAACCAATAATCCTCACATCATATCCAAGTATCTAGATTTAGCTTCGCTGAAAAGTATCCGACAGTTTGCAAAAGATATAATTGAAACGGAAGAAAAACTTCATATTCTAGTAAATAATGCAGGTATTGCATCGTACAACTTGAAATATACCGAAGATGGTCTTCAGGATACGATGCAAATCAATTTTTTGGGACATTTTTTGCTAACACATCTTCTTATAGGTAAACATGAATGTCGCTTTCATAAGAGGAAGTTATAATCCAATAATGAGGTAGTTGACTCAAAATTTCAGTTAACTGAAAGTTTAAATGTTCATGCCAGACCAAAACAATTTTGTTTCGCTTGACTGAATTCGTTGATAAAGTAAATCTGCTGTGTCAACTCACAATACCATCTCTCAAAAAAATTCTCTCGAGTACAAAAGTCGTCCTATTCAGTGGTGCGACCATCAAGAAAATTGACCGCCCATTCCCTTATCTCCGAAATTTCAAAAGCTCTAAACCCTTGACTGCTGTCTATTTTGCGATTTAATGTCACAGGTTTCCATTTTTTTTTTCACTAGAATTTTGTAGTATGAGACTCCCAGGTCGAACCCAGACTGATAGTTATACAAGCAAAACTGATAAATATTTTTTTCAATATTGATAATTTGAAACTTTCTATAACTCTGATGATCCTTTTAAACTTAATATGGCTGGTAGCGTTCTGAGATCCATATTAGATACATAATAAATAACCTTGTCAATTTCAAGATCCACTGCTGATGATTCGATTCAATGTAGAGAATTAGTTTGCTCTAAAAATTCAGTGAACATATACTAAAACGCCCCATTTTTTTCTCACAGATTTACTGAAAAAGTCTTCACCGAGTCGGATCATCTTCATCAGTTCAGTGTCAGCTTATGTCACCAGAATGTACATTAACGAATTAAATCCACAGAGGGATATGGAATATCCAGAAAAAATATATGGTAACTCCAAATTGTGCCAAGCCATTGCATCGAATTCTTTTGCAGATAAACTTCATGGAACTGGTGTTACATCGAATGCCCTCCATCCAGGTGGCGTTAGATCCGGCATTTTTATCACTGCCTTGAAACAAACATTTTGCATTGGCATTCTTCTAACCGGACTGATAGCACTAATATTTGGAAAGGTGAGATTCTATGCTGACATTTAGATTCATTAAATGTATTACACACAAGTAATGAAAATTAACCCTAGGACACATGAGACTTTAAATCAACGTCCATTTACTTGTCAGAATGGACTATATACAAATACGAAGAGTTTACCCGTTACCCCATATCCAAACTTGCGTTATTCGCCAGTTAATTATCGATATTCGTCAAAAGTTTAACATTTTTGTTGGTTGGAGAGTATTCAGCATGTTTGACTAGTTTGCCCATATACTATGAATAATATGTTTTCCGCCTTGAGTTGGTAAATTATTACACAGCAAAGTTACCGATCTTCCTGAAAGTTCATCAGTATATGTTAGCAGATGGTTCGCAGTACTGTCCACACTTACGTCTTAGGTTCACCAACTGATAATTATTGGGATCCTGAGATATTGTAAGATATTTTTTAATTTGGATATATGTAACTTTTTTTGTTTTAATGATCTACTGAGGTGTGTGTGATATGGTTTATCTTGTTGAAAGAAAACAATTTAACATTGTAAATACAAGATTGTTGATTGAAGGAATATGGTAGAATTTTGTAAGGACCTTCTACAGTCCTTCTATAAAATGCACGAAAATCATACGCAAATCATTCAATTTATTTCAGAGTACAGAAGAGGGCGCTCAAACTGTACTACATCTGGCCTGTGACAAAGGAGTGGAACATGTAACAGGAAAGTTTTTTATGGATTGTATTCCAGTATTTCCACCAATACAAGTGTACAATAAAAAACTGTGCCATGAAATTTGGGAGAAATCCATTGAATATGTTCAACTAAAACCTGAGGAAGTTCTACTGTAACAATACATTTTTACCAGCAATATTTTGATTTATTCAGTGCTTACTGTTATTACAATATTCACTTATAAATTCATTTTATAATCTCAATCGCATTCGCTCATCTTCAGGGCACCCAAACCAAATTTGTGCTGTGGGTAATGGTGACTGTTCTGTTGCAATCACCCAGTCATTGTCAAATCTCCAAAAAAGGTCATCTTTGAAAAAATATGTTACACCTGCAAGTAATGTTTTCAACGGGTTCATATTTACCATTCTCAACTACCAATGATACATTCAATTATGTCAAATATTTTGAATGATATAGAAAATATCAACCAAACATCAGCTATTTATACAAAATTGGATAATTTTCTGGCTTAATTCATCGAGATATTTGTAGCTCTCTGAAATTCTTGTGTCTGGTTGAAATCAAATGTCGGAATAATTTTATTTTGTAGAATCTAAAGATAATGAATGAATTGAATTATAAAATCTCCCAACATTCCTGCCCAATCATAATTTCTCGCATGCAATTAAGCAACACAAACCGAATCTCTTTCCTGATATGTTCGAAAGAAAGACAGTGGTTAATATTTTCAAACTGAACTCTGAGGTCAGGCGTGCGAAAGTGCGTGGCACCAGGGGTAAATCTGTTGCTCAAAAGAAAACAAATGAAATTAATTCTATAGTTATCTTAGTTAAAATCCTCGTCTCTGATTACTGTAGGTACTGTACATTGGCAAGATTATCCCGCTTTCTAGCTCACTATAAAACCCATTTTGCGAAAATTTATTTTCAAATTCATAGCTATAAAGAACAAACCTTTCCATGTGTTGGCAGCATTCAGATTCTTAGGAATACCCCTCCATCGCTCAATGTGCAGAGGATAACCTTCATCTACACTTTTGGTAGTTTCATTGTATCGCCAAAATCGGTCACTTTTATAGATGTAAGTCTTGTCTAAAATATTAATGGATTTAATAGTAATACCTATTTGAGTGCAAAAAGAAACATTTAGTAGTAGCATTAGTACATACGATTTCTATCCCATGTCTGGACTGCATCGATGTCATGCAGATAACTGGGAAGTCCATAGTCAGTCAATGGCCTTGGACTTCCTTCGATAAAGGAAGTACCATCGTGTACCCAGTATTGTTTTCCTGAAAAGAATATTGGTACTTCAAGTTATGTTCAACTCTATGGATTTTAGATATACAGGGTGTAACATCAATAAGTGGAAATACTTTAACCTTTAACTGGAGAATCTTGAACTCAAAATTTGACTTATCCTAAATCATGATGTTAGTGCATTACATTTTATTGATCTTTAAAATTTTTATGAATTTATAAGATTCGAAAGATTAAACGTAAGTTTTATATAACAGATAGAAAATATAACTCATAGCTTAGTTACAGGCTGTTTTATTTTAAATTTAAAACTGTGTCCACTGGGTACTTCAAAACTATTATTGTACCTAACCCTTCCATACTTATCAGGATGTTTAGGTACTGTACACCATACTTATAATGTTGAATAAAAGTATCTGGCTGCTACTACCAGAGGCGCACGAAAGTGGCAAGGGAGAGTTTGACCCATCCTAAATTCGACTCCACTAGCCGAATTGTCATTCTGTTCACGGAGCTGAATTGTAGTACTACAAGTACTATCGTGACGTCATGAATTGTTGTGTGTTACGTCATATCAGGAGGCTATTTCTTCGAAGGTTGGATATGGGTGGTGGTTGTGTTTGCAAGCTCTATGAAATGGAATACTGTGTAATAACAAAAACAGTTTTGAAGTACTGGGCACATTTCAATTTTAAATTATCATACAAAACATCCTCTAACTAGTTATGAGCCATATTCTTCATTTTCTCAGTTAAAATATTTGAGTTTGAAAGTTAAATTTCTCATTTAAAATTTAAATAAGTAGTTTTCAAAGAAATTACAAAATTAAAATATCAATTTCAGCGGTAGACAACAAAAAATAAATTCCACAAACCTATAAATAAAACAATCATTCCATCGGGTCTTTCGTAAGCAGCATCAATTTTCCTCACTGAATCTGGAAGATCTCTGAACATTTGCCACAATTTAAGTGGATAGCCTGGTTCGAGCTTATTCTTGTTTCTGAATCGCCAAATGTACTAGATACAACATACTGTTACTATATAAATGTTTAAGGAATAAAAGAATATAGAGATAAAATCAGAATCTCGAATTTTTCACTAGAGAGATAATTTTTTTGTAAAGAATTAAACTTACATAACTTTTCTGAGAGTGAATATGAGTAGGCATTTATTTGCAGAAAAAACAGTGACATTATTCTTTGAATAGACAATACTCAATACTTTTTATGGTGTCATCATGAAGTAATGGGTGTAAGGGAGAGTGAAATAATCAAGGATGTGGGTTTTGATTCCGAACGCTGTACCGAATAAACAGTGGTGAAAATTCAGCAGGTGTATAACAATAATACTGAATTAGCTACGACAAAAGATCATCAAGGCTATGGATGTTGAGCACGATAGTGCTCCAAAATTTAACTTTCAAGATAGGTGTTCAGAAAAAAAGAAGCTCTCTATTGCCACTGACCTTTTGCATTCCGTTTTTGTTAGTAGCCAAAGCTGAGATATTGATTAAAATATGTGATTGATTCTATTTCCTACCAACCTGATCTCTAAAAACAAACAGTTCATCTCTCAGAGTAGCCACAGCATCGACATGTCCATCACATAAATCGGGCAAACTCGGTGAATTATTATCAGGAATTTTGTGTTTCTCGTCATGATTTTTATGTTCATCTACAGATTCACTATCGCCAAAGTAAGTAGTACCAGGGCCGTCTCCTGTTGTTGATTTGTCCCAGTCTCGGTTGACAGTTCCACTTATAAAAAAAAGAAAACGCTTATAGTAAAAAATACCAATGTTTTTGTTATGCACAATTTGCTAACAAAATGTCATTTTCTTTTAAATCAATCGCTTTCTATAATCCCAAGTTAGTTAGTTAGTAAGTTTGCACCGAAAATCTAAAATTTGTCTCAGCTTTTCTGACAAGTACCTAAATTAATTTTCATAGTTATTCTGCTCCAGATCTTACATCCTCTCTCCATCTTTGAGATTTCACAGCCTTCTTGGAAAAACGGAACGCAAAATTCCCTTTTTTATAAATTCTATATTTTTAATATTAATCAACAAAGGAACGCCAGCAAGCTCGATTTTGTGATAAGGGTTTGATTTACCTCCAAGATTCTTATCTATTTCCATGGTTCTTCTCTGGATATTTCTTGGTCTGTCTAATTTTTGTTTTACTTGGGGTTCCGTCTGCATTCCATTCTCCTTGGGCATCCACTCTAGGGCTTCTTTATCAATACTGTCATGTCTTCTGAGTATTTGACTCATCCACCTACACCTTCAACTGATTTTTGGTGGAAATTGTGTAGGGTCAGTATATGTTGAGTTTTCTCCTGGGAAGACGGTTTATAAAAATGTTTATAGTTGTCGTGACATTTTTCAGGTATGGCATCCATACAAAAGAACAAATTTACATTGGTCTCATAGATTTTGAGTTTTTTATCGTTTTGAGTTGGTGAAATGGCTATACTTCTGCCACTGTTAATTGAGCAGAAGCCTCTCTTTCTTTCATTATCCGTTTCTTAACATCTTATCAGTATCTACCACCTTTCTATGATACAATACTGCCCAAATATTAGAACTCACACTGTTTCTTGGTTGGTTATTGATAGAAAGATTTTTGGTGTTATTTAATCTCATTTCGTTGGTCTTTTTTTGTACCAATTTGTTGTTGTTATCTTAAAACAGATCATCTCCGTAGTCAAAATATTCTATACAATTCTTCTGGATTTACTTACTTTCAAAAATGTTTCAATATATCCACTCAATTTCAGCTTAATAATATGACATGCTTGCAGTCTTTATAAATACTCTAGAATCTAGACTATAGTCTGAATGATCGGATCAGGTCTAATAACTTTGCAAGAGTTGGAGCTATTTATTTTTTTTAGTTACTAAGACATTAGATCGCAAGCAACCTGAAAATTTGATTCACAAGAACAGGACGGACCAATCTGAACATGTTTCATAAAAAATAGATTTTGTGTATCATTTATCAATGTTTTTCAATATCTCAAAACTTACAAATATATTACTGAGTTTCGGTCCTACTCCTTTTTTATTTATTAATTTAATCTGAACCACCTTGCTTATTATCAGTGAAATCTCACGGGGTCATTTATTCTTCAATAAGGAATTCACTATTTAGTAAATATATTGAGATGCTTTGAAATATTGAGTATCACTTGGACGTTGATCCTTCTGAGCGATCAAGAGACGTGATATGTTGAAGAGAAATACGCTCAGAAAAGTACCTTAAATGCTTTACGAAAAAAATTGTTGTTGCAGATAAATTTCATCGACAAATTCAAAATGGTTTGAAAAAGACGATGAGCTGTAGAAGCTTTCGGTTGTTGATTGGTTACCTTGAATCTTGAGTAGAATATGTTTCCGTCGTAGACCATTCGTCTGTTGTCGGACGATTTCTGGCTACAGACCTATTTGTAGTAAAATAACCATCATGGTCTGGTGTAGATGAAGGTTCAGCAGAAGTTCCGTCCTCATCACTACCACTGGACTCAAAAGTTAGGTACTCATTTTCTTTGAGAGGTCTACTGACTGGAAATTAGCAATCGTCCAGTATCAAGATTCAATTACATTATCTAATCTCAATAAAACTTACTATAAAGGTTGTACATGGCCAGGATGTCATCGTAGTCCAACTGAGGCGGTTCTGGTGAATTCTTGTAATACGCAAACATCACCGAAGTTGGTATCGGCGAATGGGCCAAACCCAAGGAATGTCCAAGCTCGTGCAGAGCTACACTATAGAAGTTGATACCATCTGGGCCGCTGGTTGTCCAAGCTTCGTCTTCGTCAAAGTGAATGTCACCGCCCAGGTCGGAGAATTCGTATGGAAAGAAGGCGTGTGCCAGGATGCTTCCAGGGCCGTCGAAAGGAAAGCTTTAAAACCAAACAAAAACAGACTTTTCACGAAGTGTATTGACTAGATATTGAGCCGTATTCAACATATTCATTTAGGTAGGAAAGCGATTTCAAAGTTTTTTTGAAATATTTTTTTGTAAACGAGAAACTTTTCTAATGACACTTTTTTCATTGGAGATTTGAGAAAAAATTTATTCGTGGTAGTTACATAAGGATTGTTGTTGGCCCATCTTTTTTTTGGTAAATAATATTTTTTTAAGGGCGATAGATTAGTTAAAGGACAATATTCAAATTTAGGCCAAATAATCGCTTTTAAATATGTAAGTGTTAAGCTTAAAGAGGATGTTGGATACGGTTGTCAATAATTACCTGTCTCCGTGATAGCCGGTACCGAAAGCAACTATAATATCAGCTTGGGGATCGTAAGTTCGTCGAAAATATAATCTGCCATAGCCTCCCCAGGCATCCAGAGCAGTTTGGATGTTTTTGGCAACATCGTTTTCAGACAGTTTTGGAGACCAGTTAGCTATGCTAGAATAAAAAAATGGCTGAACTTCTCCTATTAACTTTGAGTAAAGCTCTAAATTTTTGACCGACGAACCAAACGGAGGAGGTATACTGTTGCATGTTTTTTATGAATGTTCGCGCCTTTTAAATAAATGATTTATTCATTTAGGACTATTGAAAATTGGTCCCATTAAAAAAAGACATTCAACAGGTCCTTCCCCCCAAGGAAGGGGGGGCAGTTTTTTGCGAAAATCCGGCAATGTGAAAATTGGACATTATTTTGAATTTTTCAGTGCACCAACTGATAACGTCGGTCCAATTTTTGTAGAAAATATTTATTTCACACTTTTGAGTGTAAATTAGTCGAAGATCGTTGAACGTTCACTAATCTCAAAGAAGATAGTCCTTATCCTATTACCCACGTATATTTTTTGCTTGTACTTATTATTATTTAGAGATCTCAAAACATCGCGGCGGAAATACGCGTAAGTATTTAAGATTTAACCATTTTACCACCGTAACTCGAAAACAGTAACTCTATGGAAAAAAATGATCATTGTAGATGTTGCTACAAATATTATTTTGTCTTTGGTGTGGTACCTAGAGATTTTCAGTTTTCGAAAGAAATCGCACTCTCCACATAGCGCAAATACACGTATGTGAGAATTTAACATGAATGAACCTCAAAAACCGTAACTCTTTTGAAATAATGTTGAATTTAAACGTTTCCGGATATTGTCCTATATTTAATTCTGGCAAAATTTGCCCAGTCCACCCCCTTCGGGGGCGGTTTTCGGAGGAAAGAAGATTTCGGATTTGAGTTTTTTACAAATATGGGACCATTTCTCAAGTCTTCTCTTTCAAATGAAACAAAAATCATCAAAATTGGAGTACGTTTACTATATACAACGTGCGTACAAACCAAAAAAAACAGACAGTCGAATTGTATACCTCCTCCGTTCGTGGTTCGTCAGTCAAATAGATAACTACACTATATAAATTGTGTATATTCATACAGTGATGTAAGATATACCAGTTCCTGTGCTGCACTTGAATAAATAAATAAATAAATAAATAATAATTGTGTTTTTTTCATAATCTTGTCAATATCCGTTCTGTGATGTCCATATCATTATCATTGCTGCAAAATATACTTTGTGTTGTGTGATATAAGAGCGTGAATATCGGATGATGATTTAAGATTAAATTCCATGTTGAATCTATACATTTTCAAAATTATGTTATTTAATCCGTCTGGAAGACCAAATAATTTTTTTGCTTTGACTTTGACTGAATCATTTCAAAACTCTTTGCAATCAACTGAAAATAATTCAAATATGTATACCAAATCAAATAAAATTCACTATAGTTCAGAATATTAAGACAAGTTTTCCTACATCTGCAGCTATTTATTTCTTTCTACGATCTTTGAAAACAAGAATCACCAAACGATTCAAACGAACCGAAACTGAGAATTAATGTCATTTCAAAATATTCTAAAGGTCTGCAAAATAAAATTAAATCATATTTCTATAGACTTTTCGACATTTTAAACTTTTGTTTTGAACTAATGTAATTAGTTCAGGTTTGTGTATTTATTTTCATATTGATCAATAAAAATCTTTCTGCGCCAAAAATGACGATTCGGGATGATTTCGGATGATTTCATTTTCCCATATCTACATGGCACACGTTTTTTTATACCGCTCCATATAGTGTGGACTTTAATTTTGTAAAAAAAGACTTTCTAGTTGGTACTCGTAATCAATTTACAATATTTGTTGAATTTGAATCTTATTATTTTTAATACGTTTTAAATACTTACTAGTAACTTATATTCCGTTTCTCCCATCCAGTAACAGTGACAAATCGTTTTTGACGCCTTTTTCTGTAAACATCAGGCACTCCACATCTTGCTGAACTCATCAACTGAAATTTATTTGTTTTCATTATTATTTACGTTATATTCACCCTTTTTGACATGAATCATTTTTATCTCGTATTTTGGGAATCGATGTAGAACCATAAAAAACAAAAAGCATAAATGATAAGTGATTTCGTTTTAAATCGACATCCTAAAAAAATAATTCCATGTTCTGTATAAGCAGGAACTGGGAATATAAAATATCCTATAATTAAACAACGGTGCAAAAGACCTTAACGACTAAGTGCCCCTCAAAGGGAAATGTCCCTGGTGCCCAGTACCTGTCGTTTTCATAATAATAACAATTAAACAACCATCCTTTTTCTACTTACATTCAGTGTTACATTATCAATTACCCCTGTCTGTTCAATGGCACCAAATTTTTGAACTTCTTTTATTCTATCAGATATACCCTTTTCAGAGTAAAGAGCTTCCGACGTCCCATCACTATCTTCGATATATCCATATCGTTTCATAAATTCCAACTAAAAAAATATAAAATTCTTGAATTATATCAGAAAGCATATTCTATAAAGGTTGGTAGGTGAGAAATACAAAATAATTCCAAAGCCACTCCGACCTAGCCTAAGCTTCAAGACAGTTCATTATCTGTTGCCGAAAATTCACTGTGTTGTGTAATATGAAATATTGTGTCAGCGACATCCTCTGCATTTTCAACACTTTTCCGAAAATCAGGTAGATCATTCATGAAGATGTGAAATAATAATGGACCGAGGACGAAACCTTGAGGGACTCCATACTAGGCTTTAAAAAGTCATTTTGGGTTAATATTATCCATATACAGTTTTCTATTACTTGGATATACACCATCTGAATGGCAATTAAAATTCGACCTGTCGATTTGTAAGTATTTTTATTTTTTCAATGTATTATGTATGTATTATGTATATACTTTTAACTAGTATGAATGTAATTTATACTACCAGAAACCCTAAACTAGAAGCTGAACATAAAGTTAACCTATTTTGAATTAGAATATATATACTTAATCTTAAATCTGTTTAACATAGAGTGAATTTAATATTACATCTCCTTAGAGTGTGCTTTCAAAGCAACTCGAGGACACTACGAGAAGTTCTTATCTAAAACCTAATGATGAGCGAATGGATAGGCTCCTATACCTAGGGAAAAGGAAAGAGGGATTTTAACCTGGTACACGAATGTTTCACTGAAAGATGGTAAGGTCGAATTGGGAGTCTATGGACTTTCCCCGAAAATACATAGATCCCTCTTGCGATTCCTTGAAGAAATCATAGAGAGGCAAAAATCCAGCAAGGGTGGCTAGAACATTCAAATTATTAAAGGTGTGCTATGGAGGCTTTGTGCAACTGGCAAAAGGTAGCAAAATATGACTCATATAGATACCAGTGCTCAAAGACAACGAAAAAGCTGACTCTCTGGATAGAAAAGGCTCAGAAATGCTTCCAATTGGCCCAGAGCCATTCCGTGGATATGCAGAATATCATAACAAGGCGGAAAACCTTTAGAAAAAATTATTTATTTCACACTTTTGAGTGTAACATTACTCATGAGAATCGCTGAACGTTCACCAATACCAAAGAAGATAGTACTTGTCCTATTACCCACGTTTATTCTTTGCATGTACTTGTTATTATTCAGAGATCTCAAAACATCGCGGCGATAATACGCATATTTCAAATTTTACTACTGCTCTAACTAGAAAGCCGTAGCTTTATAGAAAAATGTTCAATTTAAATGTTGCTACAAATAATTTGGTCTTTGATTTGGACGTCTCAGATTTTTCAATTTCCGAAAGAAATTTCCTCCTCCAATTAGCAGAAATACACATAGGTATTTCAGATTTTAACATTGCTAGAAACCAAACCGTAACTCTTTAAAAAAAAATCAATTTAAACGTTTCCGGATATTGTCTTATCTTTAATTCTGCCGTATCAGATTTTCGAGAGAAATTGCCCCCTCCACCCCCTTTGGGGCGTTTTTGGTGGTAAGGAGATTTCGGATTAGAAATTTTATGAATATGGAACCATTTCTCAAGTATCCTCTTTCAGATGAATCAAAAATCATCATAATCGGAGTACGTTTACTATATACAAACCAAAATCGTTGGTCAAAAAATACGATGGAGACCATTCAACTTACCACTTTCGCTGAGGGCACTTGTGCATTATTTTTCTTTTTTAACGGAGCACTTATCACAACACACAACTCTGTTATCAACAGAACAAAACCAACTTTTAACAAAAACATTGCTTTCGAGATCACCAACTTTTCAATGCTTTTTGACGATATTGATGTGTGTGAATGAAATTAACCCAGTTTTCCGAAAATAAATTAATAGAATGGATTTGTTCGATTGTTTGGCTTTTTTTCTACAACAACATTAAATCTATCGAGGCGGAATCACATCATCATAATGCGATTTTGAAGGATATAATTTTTTATTTATACATTGGCCGGATAGATTGTTGTCGTTTCAACGGGATTTCGCGGAATGTAAGAAAGAGCTGCGGTGTTTAGTCATTTCCTATATTTTTTTGACGTCGGCTGAGGAAATAAATTTCTTCAGTGTGGGGAAAACCGTCGCGAGCACTAATACAAGTAGCTTTTGTTAGCCTCCTAAGATTTTTATGAATAATTTTCTGGCGTCAATTAAAAAGTTATACAGTGAGTCCGTAAAATTCAATATTGTGGCAGGTAGGTGAAGGCCGCAATAGCATAATTTAAATTCAAATGGTTTTAGCAAGCAGAAAACAGGTACTTCTAAATAGGTATCGCAAAAGGTATATTTAAGGAACATTAATCATCATATATATTATTTCTCAAAGGTGTTTTCGTCGGTAGGCCATATCTACCTTTAGACTTTATCAAAATTATTAAATGAGACGTCATTTTTAAGATTACGTTACCCACTAATGAAAAAAAAAAATATACAAATGTTTTTTTAGAAAAATGCTTTGAATAAATATTTTTTACAAAAAATTGGACCGACTTTATTAGTTGGTGCACTGAAAAGTATAAAATAATATTATATCTATTGGTGCTGTTACTTTTGAAGTTCTGCAGTTGCAGGTAGATTGGTAACTTTTGGCACCAACTTCACAAGTACCAGCCCCAATAGAATTAATATTATTTTATACTTTTCAGTGCACCAACTAATAAAGTCGGTCCAATTTTTTGTAAAAAATATTTATTTCACATTTTTGAGTGTAACATTAGTCACGAAAATCGTTGAACATTCACTAATACCAATGAAGATAGTACTTATTCTATTACCCACATATATTCCTTGCTTGTAGTTGTTATTATTGAGATCTCAGTACATCGCTGCGGAAATACGCTTGAATATTTTAGTTGTTACCATTTTAACACCGATTTTACTCGAAAACCGTAACTCTAAGGGGAAAATGTTCAGTATAAATGTTGCTACAAATAATTATGTCTTTCATGTACTGCAAACAGATTTTCAATTTTCGACAGAAATCGCACTCTCCACATAGCGAAAATAGGTATATTTGAGAGTTTAAAATGTCTCTATGTCGAAAACCGTTACTCCTTTGAAAAAATGTTCCATTTAAACGTTTCCGGATATTCTCCTATCTGTAATTATATCAACGCAGATTTTCAATTTTCGACAAAATTTGCCCCCTCCACCCCCTTCGGGGGCGGTTTTCGGAGGGAACGAGATGTCGGATTCCCGTTTTTGACCGACGAACCCCGAACGGAGGAGGTATACAATTCGACTGTCTGCTTTATTTTTTTTTTTTTTGGTTCGTGCGCGCCTTTTATATAGTAGACGATCTCCGATTTTCATGATTTTGGATTCATTTGAAAGAAGGGGATTGAGAAATGGTCCCATATTCATAAAAACGCAAATCCGAAATCTCCTTCCCTCCGAAAACCGCCCCCGAAGGGGTGGTGGGGGCGAATTTTCTCGAAAATCGAAAATCTGAGTTGGTATAATTAAAGATAGGACAATATCCGGAAACGCTTAAATTGAACATTTTTTCAAAAGTGTTACGGTTTTCGAGATAGACGCATGTTAAATATGTATTTTTGCTATGTGGAGAGGACAATTTCTTTCGAAAATTGAAAATTTTTCGATACTACATGAAAGATATAATTATTTGTAGCAACATTTATAATGAACATTTTTTCCTTAGAATTCCGGTTTTCCAGTTAAATCGGTGTTAAATGGTAACAACTAAAATATTCAAGCGTATTTCCGCCGCGATGTTCTGAGATCTCAATAATAACCACTACAAGCAAGGAATATACGTGGGTAATAGAATAAGTACTATCTTCATTGGTATTAGTGAACGTTCAACGATTTTCGTGACTAATGTTACACTCAAAAGTGTGAAATAAATATTTTTTACAAAAAATTGGACCGACGTTATAGTTGATGCACTGAAAAGTATAAAATAATATTACTTCTATTGGTGATGGTACTTGTGAAGTTGGTGCCAAAAGCTATCAATCTAACTGCAACTGCACAACTTCAAAAGTACCATCACCAATAGAAGTAATATTATTTTATACTTTTCAGTGCATCAACTATAACGTCGGTCCAATTTTTTGTAAAAAATATTTATTATGAATATGGGACCATTTCTCAAGCCTCCTCTTTCAAATGAATCAAAAATCATCAAAATCGGAGTACGTTTACTATATGAAAGGAGCGCACAAACCAAAAAAAAAAAAATGCACACAATCGAATTGTATACCTCCTCCTTTTGGGAAGTCGGTCAAAAAAGGTCTTAAACACTTTTGAGGCAACTGAAACATGTAGATGTCGCCATCTCTCGAAAATCTCTCTAACTGTAATTCATGTGAGGAATATCAAAATATTTAGAACTCTGCATCATAAATCGTTTAGCCAATACGAATTTGGAAACATTTTATTTTTAAATTTCTGTTGATACAGATGGTTTGTGAACCGTTTTCGAACATTTATGAGGCGTTTGTTTTTTTTGTGACTCATTATTTAATGAGTTATTAGATTGTTAAATAATTATTACCGATTAGCCAACACGTCTTGAAAATAGACCTTACATTCTTTATTAGGTAAATTTCTTATAGAAATGTACCTATTGCGATCGTTTACACTTTTGAATTTCGAAAAAATTTCAACGGCATGTTGTTATATGTCCATAAGTTCAAAAAAACATTTGGTTCAGAAGTTTATATATATATATATATATATATATATATATATATATATATATATATATATATATATATATATATATATATATATATATATATATATATATATATATATATATATATATATATATATATATATATATATATGGGATATTACGAAATTTGTTAACACGATAGAGGTCGCAGTTTTTAAGGTATCAAGTTCAAATTTGCCTCAAAAATCAATCTCTCAAACATCTCGGTCGAGTTCGTTATTGGGCAATATCGGGTAAGTAGTTTCAAAATGGCGACCATTCAAACATTTTAAAAAAATATCAAAAAAGGGCCGTAGTGTAAATATCATGAAAAATAATTTTAGGTTATAGATATAATCAGTACCTACAACTTTTGTACAAAGCAATTTTTCATAAAATACACAAGTAAAAAAATAAAAATTAATAAAGAAAAATAACAAATATTGATAAAACATGAACACTCAATATAAATTTGATATAATTGTACATTTTCTGGGGATCTTAATATAGACCCTGATTAAAAAAATATATAGTATATTTATTGAAAAGAAATAGGCGAAAAAAAAATTCTGCCTTGAAGTGGAACTCGAACCCTGTCTGCTTTATATTCAACAGCCAAAACAAAAACCTCTATCAGCAAGGCTATGCCACCAACGACAATTTTATGTAATAACATGTAGGTACACCAATGAAAAGGTTGTTCAAATTTCAATTCAATGAATTTTGGAAAATTTACCTTTCCGCTGACTACAGGCCATCGGGATTTTTTTTTACTAAATTCATCAGAAATCGTTTGTGAGACACAAATATAATAATGAAATAGTTTGTGACTCTCTATGGTTATAGAAAAATATAAATTGATTTTAAAATTCTATTGGTGCTGGCACTTTTGAAGTTGGTGCCAAAAGTCTTATATTTTACTACAATTATTGCTCAACTTCAAAAGTACCTATAGAATTAATATTATTTTGTAATTTGACGTTCCATTCACAAATTATATTTATGAAAGATTTAACGGTGATGTATAGTTAGTTGGTTGAAATTGCAATTTTAAATGAAAAATACCTATGGTTTTAATTGAGAGGTATTTTCGTTCCACCTGAGTAACGAACAACAATGCCCATCTCGTTTCTGAAACTCATTTGAATTCAGTAAAGTACAAATGAAGAATCTTATTTAAGAAATTGGCAACGACACTAGATTACAGCGACTTGCGCGGCCAATCCTAGAATTACGAAAAACGCCTTCAATAAGTGTGACACTTTTTTAAGTGGAGATGCAAGACCTTTTATTATACGACCGTGTTAGCTATTAATAAATGACATTGCTTATGTCAATACGGTTTCTACAAAAAATCTTGAAACAAACGTTAATTTCAAAATAGGTACTAAATGGGATTCAAAATATCTGGAGTTCTCTCTGATAATGTAATGAACTATTTCCAAAATTTGACATCAAATACAATAATATACTCATTATAAGATTTTCAACTCGAATTCTGGCATCAACTTAATCATCGGCCCTCTACCGTCTTGAGTTCTCTAGAACAATTAAACAACTAAACAATCTTCCCATAAATAAATTGACATTTTGATTTGCCAACTTCCTGAAAATATCTTCTTTCTTCTCTATAAAATTTAATACCCCGCTAATATTTTAAACGCCTGCAAATGAAGCTCAGAAAGCGCTATCTCTTAGTTTCAGTTGTTAGTTTAGACTTACAAACGATATCTGATCGTTGGAGTGTATAACATATTTGTTACTATCTATTTTTAAAGCCTGTTGGCTATCTGGTATAAAATAATTAACAATCTAATTACTCATTAATATTGACTGACAAACAAAAAGAAAAGTGTTACAAACGACTTACAAACGATTGCTGTCAATGGAAATAAAAAAAATATAAATTTTTAAAATTCTTGTTGGCTATCTGGTAGTCGCTGCCTGCGGAACTATATCTTTATACTGTGCTTCTACTAAGCGTTGCAGTTCTCTGTATTTGCATCTTTGAATTTATTTTTATGATGAATTACAACACTCGCCTGTTTCTGTTGAAAAGTCATCCGCGTGAGTTATGATATACAATTACATCTCATTAAATAATTACATAAGTTGGTACAATATCAGTTTATAGAGCATGGGTACAATACAGTCAAAAAAGTAGGAAATAACAACTCATGATGTATGTGAGGAACATAATCTTCTAATATATAAATTTCTCGTCTCACAGTGTTTGTAAATAAACTCCTCCCAAACGGCTTGACCGATTCTTATGAATTATTTGTGTATATTTGGTAGGTCTGAGAATAGGTTGTAAACTATTTTTTATACCCTTAAGTTATAAGGGTGGCTATTTTCTCATGATTTGGCTTTGAAAAATACATGTAACCCTTAATTTTCAACTTTTTTCCACCAACCCCCATTTATTAATAGTAATATTAACTCTAATATTCTTTTCTCAGTGGTCGGTAACTGATCAATTATCAATCGATACTAAGAGATGGCAGAGCGATCCGGAATTAGACGTTTTCGTACGCTGTGGGTTATTAATTATTATTAATATTTGATAATTTGATACCTAGGTTTATTTCTTCTAAAATTGCCTACTCGTGCATACTTTTTTTTTGGTTTTTGCTTTTGGTTCAGATCACACGATATAGCTTTTTTATAATTAGACGCGGCCCGCTGTTGATAAATATCTAGGTACATTTCAAGTTATGAAATACAAGGTGGGAGATCAGGAGTGCGTAGGTATTCGGACGATTTCGGGGTTATTGTAAAGATTAGGAGAAAATGTTTATAACTAACCCAATCGTATTTTAAACATTCTACAACATAAAAATATTTTCAATTATACCGGGTGTTTCTAAATAGTTGAAACTCTACACAACTTTGTTTTTTCTTATGGAATGTTCATAATTTTAATTTATATTTCAGATCAAAATGGAAAAACAATGTCAGTTTATTGACATGACTTTATGTTTATAGCAAATATTTTATTATTATTAATCCAATTTTTTAAGTATATCTATAGAGAGAGAGAGAGAGAGAGAGAGAGAGAGAGAGAGAAATGCTTTATTGTCGAAAAAATATAAATTTTGTAGACAAAGCAAAATAAAAATATTTTCATGTCCCCAACAATGATGGTAATGTTGGTACCATTATCAATGTTGTGCAAATATGCTTCAAGATCTATAACATTTCTCATTTCTTGGCAAGCGCTGAAAAGAAACATGCGGTATATATATATTCGAGATTTTCCTGTACTAATATGAGTTCAAAAGAAGGATTTATTATCAGACACGGCTCGACGCTCTGCGGCAAACTGAAGATAGGCAACAACCTTGAAATCATGATATTTGTCTGGGTGGCGGTGCTTTGTTTGGTAATCAATCTGATTGATCATTTATAGTGGTATTATGCAATATTGTGATAATGTGAAATTGTAGATATTGCCCTAACAGTTGTTGACGTTATTCAATGTTGGAAGTAGTTGTTGGCACAGTTAGACGTCCTAGCGTAATCTAGTTATTTACCAGTTTACCAGTAACAGCTTATGTTACATAATCATCTTGATTAGGTATCAATTGAATATAACGGGAAAACAGCATAAATTGGCCAATTTCGTAAACTCTATATTTTACATCAACGTTTCAACATCATACATGTCTTCATCAGGATGCTATAATATTAATTCTATAAGTATAAATACATAGAAATATAATAATTCTTACCAAAACTGTGAGGGTATTAAAAATTGACAAATTTAGATAAACATCAGGATATATCTATCAATAGTAATACTTGGACCGCTTTTTTATAAATTATATGTTAAAAATCTTCATTTCAATAGCAGCTACGAAATAATTTTGAAATATACTGTCAAAGGACTAATTGTTTATTTACGTCAGTTATTTTCAATTTAAAGTTTCATTTGTTTAAATTATACCAATACTGGGAAATTGTATAAATATAATATGTTTGCAGGTGTATATTTCAGTGATATGGATATTCTCTGTTATGTTATACAAAATATTTTTTAAATACAGTTTATCTCCTATCTAATATGAATCAGATGGACGGATGATTGTTGTTAATTTTTAAATTTATTAAATAAGAATAAATATTACTTTTATTATTTATATCCGTTCTATGATTCATAGTTTCATTATTTTTTGATATATGGAACATCTCTAGGAATGATCTTTTTCGAAGATTAGGTTCAATTTCTAGAAGTTTAGGATTATCATAGTTAGCTAAATGTGTTGTTTGTCGACAATGCTCAGCTAAGGCACATTTTTTGTTAGGGTTTTTAAAATCACTTTTGTGTTGAATAATTCGTTTTTTAAGTTGCTGAGAGGTTTAACCTATATACACTAAACTACATGAGCTACAAGATATTTGGTAGATGACATCTTTTTGTTTATCTAATGGAATCGCATCTTTTAGTTTGCTGAATAATTTTCTAACAGTGAGTGTATTCTTTTTAGCTATTCTAATATTATCATTTTTCATTAAGTTTATCAGCTTATTAGTTAGATCTCCTACTTGTGGTAAAGATACATAATTTATATTTAGTTCTGGTCTATAGAGAATTCTGCAGGTAACTATTAACTATTCATTACAATAAACAAAAATACTGATATGAAGAAGATTTTCTTAAACAAAATGCCATTAGTTCTACTGTTATATTTCTTCGATTTGCAAAATCATTATTCAATGCTACAAACGTGAGCTATAATATAAAGTTGAAAACTAATAAACACCGAAACGTCAAACAATAAGATTTTCCTTGACATGAGTTTGAATTTAAAAATACATCAAGGGCAAATGACACGTGCGCACTAACGTAGCGCGCATACCCGATTTTAATAGGCAACGATCCTGCCGTCGTTTGCGGAGTCAGAGCGTCACATGGTTTTGTATAGACAGTTGAATCTCCTGTCTACAGAGCTTCTTAGTTGCATATTTATGTGACTCCAAGTCACTTCCCCAAGCTTCCCCTTTCGCGCATGCGTACTAAAATCACAATCCCCATAGTGAGCTTCACAAAAAATTCAAGGATCAAATTATAGGTATAGAATTATGTGATTTCAGCTTTCAGTCACTTCTGCTTATAGAACAGGATACAGAGTTAGTCATCCTCCTTTTATATATTCTTGGACAAAACTGTGGAAGAGAGTGTGTATTCTTTCTGTTTTATGTCTTTATTATTGACAAGTTGACAGTTCAACAAAGAGTTTGTGTTCATTGATCTACGTCATTGTCATTGATATATTCCATCAATTTGCTAAAGTTTGTTTTTTACTTTTTTATATAAGTTAATTCTCCTAAAATTGGTTGATAAGATTAACTCATCATTTAAAAAAATGAGAAAAAACATAATCAATTTATTTTAAGTGATATCCAAATGAGGAAAATCTTCAAATATGGTAATTTGTTTCAAATGTAGGAGAAACAGTGAAGATGATAGAAACACTGTGTTTTTCGATTTTCCATCAGGTAGTGTTATTTATGGCAGTCGTTTGATCTACAAAATATGTCTTTATTAGTTAATGAAAAGATTTTAGCATATGTTATGAAATATAACATATTATTGTGAAGTAACACTTTGAACACTATTATTTTTCAACAAGCCACTGGATTTTTTTAGCATTGGACAACATAGATTGGCGTAAAGCCTTCTTACGGTCTCTAGGAATCGAAAATCTGCAGGATGAACGTATTACAACCAAAATGAGTATCTGTGACGTGAGTTTCACCAAAATTCAATTGCATGTGATTAGCAATAAATACCTAAGTATAATATATCATTCTAGAGACACTTCAGAACCGACGACTTGGAAATGAGAGATGGAAATTTGTGCTTAAAAGAAAACTCAATCCCATCTTCAGGTAATATACATATATGTAGTTTGATACACTACTTATTTCCCAATAACTTTTTCTTAGATGATTGTGAATTCTTCGAAGTTAAACCAGAACTAAAACCTGAACTGGTGTACTATAGCAATAACTGTGAAATGGCTGAAGATGATTCGTATGAAACGCAAGATCTTGCCCCATTAGAACCGCTGGTCGAATACGTGTATGGTGATGAGAAATCATGTGATGCAAAATCAGAGGATAATACCTACACCCAAAAGAACAAAAAGTCTGAAACCGCCATCGTGGATGGCAATATTAAAAATGAGAGAAAATCAAATTCTCAAGCAGCTGCAACAACTACAGCAGTTGGAGGATCAGCTGCAAATGTTGTGGAGCCTATGATGCCATTTTTTCTCAGTTCACCAATGTTCACGATATTCAATGAAAACTGCGAAGAGGTAATACATATTGAAATATCCAGTTCAGATGTTAAAGTTTTTTTTTGCGAAAATGAAATCACCCACAAAGCACCTTTTTGAAGGTTTCTTTTGATCGAGTCTTGAAATGTACTTTCTAAATTACATACCTTTTAACTCTTTGAATGGCTGGTGACCCAAATCGGGGAGCAGGTGGTTCAAGAAGGGGCTGTTTGCTTAAGTTTTGATTTGAATACAATCCTTTCAAATATTTAATGTACAAGGAACTAATCAGGACATCTAAACTGGATATTAACTGTCGTAGATCTTGTTGCTATTACAATATATGCCCTACTAGGATACAATCATCATCCAAATTGAAAATCAGGACGACTTGGAAGACAAAATCATCCCTTATAAGTCAAGACTTCTAAATACGGGTGATGTATCAATGCTGGAGAGCCGATTGTGTCCCATTGGTGATGACATCACTCAAATGTACATGTGTGAAGTCTGCCAAAGCTCCTATGGTTGCATCAACTGCCTAAAATCACACTACAAAACATTACATATATCGACAACACAAATTATGAAATACAAATGCGAAAAAAGCAATAATGTTAGCCGAAATTACTATTGCCCTGTGTGTGAATTATGCTTCAATGATAGAGATAGTACGATGAATCATTACCTGACACATTCTGTGGTCTGCTTGGTGTGTGGTTCAGGTTTCGAGACACAAAGATATCTCACTGAGCATTTGAAATCGGCACATAATCAACGTGATCAGGATCCATCTTTTGATTGTGTGCTGTGTACGCTGTCGTATCGTTATGCTGCCAATTTGACCAAACATTATCGGGTAAGTCGTAATTTGATTTATACTTTATATTAAATGCCAATGCCACCAACTTCGGCTGGAAGTTCATGAGTCAGTGAGTTCAGTTCCTTATATTGTAGTTAATGTTTGAAATATTCTTCTAATTCATGCCATTTTCAATTTTTTGCTTGGGAAATCTAAAATTTTACCTGCCAATTAGAGTTCTGTCAGAATCAGATAAGACATTTTTTATATTAACTTGGACAACCGAACCAGAGAATAGACACGTCCGTTCTCTGACCGAACAAAGAAAATTTTTCGAAACTAGCTTAGAAGTTTCATTTACATAAGTAATAAAATCGGTCAAGTGCGGGTCGGACTCGCATACAGAAATCAAGAAAGTCTGTAAGTAATGTATCAGATCTTTGTTAATAATCCAGTAGAGGTTTCCCTTGCCCTTACAAATGCTGAAAGCATTTGACAGGGCTAAGGAAACCATGTCATCCAATATCTATCACAAAACAGTAAGGGTTATCTTACACAGCAAGTTTTAAAATTGTTAAAAATTGGTGAATATTATTGTATTCGTCAATTTTTTGGGATGTGGTATATCACAAGGCAACGGAAAATCAGCGGGAGTTTATTTCTCTATTACAGCTTCTCAGCAAGGGTATTCTTGAGATTTATTTCTAGAATGTCCCCATGTGTGTGGCAAGCAACACCTTTATGGCAGAGAACAACTCGTTTATTTGAATAAAAAAGTTACTCTTTAATATTTTTTGATAAATTTTTCATTTTGCTTGCAGCTCTATCACAAGATGATCCTGTGCCATATATGCTTATCCCATTTCGAGACAACAAAGGAACTCCAGATGCACGAGAAACAACACTGGCCCAAATTGGATGTGCTACCATTTGCTTGTAGCAAATGCAACAAAGCCTTTTCCAAAACATCCGATATTGCTGTCCATATTAGACAAGAACATTCCACCAAACATGAGAAAGATGAGGACAACAATGCTTCTGCAAATCAATATGCTGTTCCAAAAGGTGGCGGCAGTAATAATAACAATAAAGATCACAAACCGAGAAAGAAGAAAATGAAAGTGAAATGAAGTGGTGTGTGAATTGTTCGATTCTTGTCGAAATTTACGAAGCAATTTGTCGGATGATTGTTTCATAGATGCAGCTGTTCAGTGTTTTGAGCATTTACTACTATGATCTGTTCAAATTGTAATCACATACAGTTTGATCTGATTATATTCCACTGTTGTTCAATAAAATATCCGTTCCTTAAGGGTCCAATACACAGTTCAACGTTCCTGAACCTAAATGACCAACTCATAAATGGTGCATATGGTTGGTTAATCAAGTCATCAACACAGTTTCATTCACGAGTTGAGTCGGGACTCAAGTTGGAGGACATGTTGAGCTGTGTATGTGCCCCATTAGTTTTAGGAACACCTGACAAAAAATAAACATCATATTCATATAGCTTAGGATAGCGCTTATTTATAAACTCGTAGCATTTCATTCAATCAAATTGATAATCGTTGAATAAGAGATTCGAATTTTCTCTAAAAGACAATGCGGTTATGATTCCTAGTCTCCTCTCTTTATTTGCGTCGCTAGATTATATTGTTCTACTATTACAAGCAGACAGGACATGTACAAATTCTAATTATTCTTATTGTTCCCTATAAATTATAACGGAAATAAGGTTGTAATTGGGAAACAAAATAAAATATTTTCGTTACAAAATTGTTTTTATTACTTAAATAGTTCAACTTAAATTACATTGTGTCTTTGAGAATATCATCATTCAGGCATTTCTCCACCTGGAACCAACTGTGAAAATAAGAAGTCAATTAGATTAAAAATATTAAATTTTCATGGTAAATATCAAAAAACCTAGACCACCATGGACCTGAATATTCAAAAAAACAGGGGAGTTACTCTCGACTGGAAAAAATCTGAATCAATCGAATTAAAATCGAGATCAATTGACAATCTACATCGACACGATTCTGGGACTGGATTTTCTTTTCGATCAAATTCAGCAGTCAAGATTTTGGTGGATCTAGTTCTGGATTGAGTGAAGAAGTTGAGAAGCAAACAAAACTTTATACAGACCAACTCTATCCACTGACCATGCTAGGATCAGAATTGAATTAGATATGTAGAACAGAGAAATCGAGAACTCTGGCAATTGACAAATTCGAAAGGATTCAGTAATATGTATTATTTTTCTTCAAAAATATTTTAACCATACGCGGTGTACTTCAACGAAACTTCTAATCCCTTACCATTGTTATATTATTGCCATTCAATAATATCTGGTCCAATTTCGTTATCCTTCTACCTTCAGGTGTTGTTTCATATTCTGTAACATCCTCTAGCAACATATTTACGAAATCATCAAAGCCTAGTAAAGTACCCACAATTTCTTTGTCATTTTTCATGATAATATGTATTCGTGATCCAATACATTTATCCACAAGTTCTGAAAATTGAAAAAAATTCGGCATTCAAACATAACCTAATAAAATAGTATTTTTTTCATACCTAAAGGAAGAAGTGTGGTAGCGCTTACTGGCATGGTACTCATTTTAGATGATATATATTTTCAGCTATTCGAAATAATACCTCCTGCAAATTACTAGGAATACGAAAAATAATTTCAAGTTATAGTAAATGTTAACCAACAAAACAATCGCAAATTCAAAATGATTTTGAATGTCAATTGTTGACATTCTGAAAATGACAATTGATATACTGACAAATATGTGATTAAAGTGTTGCCTAATTACATCAAGACTTACCTGGAATGTATCTGGAAAATAATAAAAATAATAATAAACTTTCCGTGAGTTCAACTGATGTTAAGGAACGAATGCAAGAAACTCTTTTAATTCAATCTTGTCTGCATTAAATCTCCTAATATCTGGAGGACTAATCAAGTTTCATTTAAAAAATAGATGATTCATTAAAATTTGAGCATGTTGTACGGGGACTTGCGCATTGTTCACAAATGCTTTGTGTCATCAGTCGGTTTTTGGAAGCCAAGATGGTAGTAGCGCGTGCGGTAGTAATAGTTGTATGTTTTTATAGTGATTATATGTATTTTTAAATGAACTTGTGTCTAAAATCGTGACAATAATGTGTGTGAAATACTTATCTTTGGATATTTCATCTGCTATCTAGATAATAAGGTAAGTAATCTCTTGGTTTCTTTCAATGTTTATGTTATTATCAGTGCTTGATTGCAATTTTTCGAATGTATGTAACAATTATAGTTGACAATTGATGTGTCTTTACATTTTATTGAATGAAACTATGATCAATTTGAGATAATCAATTTATTGTGAATTCTTCGTTAAATTTAACCTTAAATACTAGGACGATTTTTAAATTTAAATTGATTAATACACACCACCTAAGGATGTCATAGAAATAATAAATGCTATATTCGCTATAAGAATAAATCAAATGCCCACATGTAAACAAAGCGAACCAAAATAGAATCTATTAAAACTGAAATGGTTCACTGGCCGCTACAATTTCCTTGACCGTGATCCTTCAGCGAAATCCCATTTACTCACTCGATTCGTTAAAATCTCAACAACTGCCTCATGCTCTGTATTTATTATATTTTATATACAAATGGATCAAAGAAGGCTGTCACCAAAATTTTGATTTTTCTCATATTATTTATTCCCTTCATCACGTAAAATCATTCGAAATGTAAGTATTTGCAGACCATAAAAAGAGCGAGATTTACTTATAACAAAAAAATTTACATTTTTTATGTTTTTATGAGGAACACCACAACTGCGATTTAAAAGCTTTTTTCGATCAGATGTAACTTGATTTTGTGTGCGATCCATGTTTTCCTCTGTTGTTCTAAAAATATGAATTGTATAAAAGCTTTATATTTATACATACCTATAGGTATGGTTATTGTGGGTGCACTCAGGGAACGTTAAAATCACTGTTTCCGACGTTTTCGTGCACTTTTATCTTTTTTCTTCTATATTATTTACATAAAAGGTATGTATTTGAATCAATAATTCAAATCCTTAAACATCAAAATGTGTTTGTTTAGTGTTAGATAAGATTTAACAACTAGTTGTCATATACCTAAATACTAAATATGATATAAATGATAAAATAGTGTTTTTAGGTATTTCAAAGCATTCAGTTATCCCATTTACATGTAGACTTTTTTTTATATTTTTCTTCATATTCTACTCGTATTCATCAACTAAGTAAATTGTTGCTAATACTGCATTTTATTCTAAGGATATGGTTATAATAAAATTTGAGCGAGAATTTCAGCCTGTGATATTTGGTAAAATGTATTCGCATCATCAGAGATTCGATCAAAATAAAAGTGGAATGCATATAACAGGTTTTGTCAGGTAGTTAGTCTTCTTTCTTATGGAGTTATGGAGCCATGGGAACGTTGACGATGTTCAGTCCTCTTTTTTGCAAGTTCATTGTCCAATTTGGTAGACCGTTCTGAAATACCGTTTATGCAGTGATATAATGATAAATATTTTTTTGTGGGTTTTGATATTGATGATAATTGGATCGGCGAACCGAATAACTAACATCGTAAATAATAGTTGAAAAAATATTCACACAATACAGACTAAATAAACCCTGACAGTTTTGTAAATTATTTACTTGGAACTTGAACAAATTAAAATTTCAGTTTTAAAATAGTGATAAGTTATAGGTACTAGAGTTATACTTACTAACATTGTAAATGTCAAAGTAACTCGGCTTGTCCATCTTTTACCTTTTTCCGTCTAATGAAACTTGGTATAGCTATAGCATTATTATTACAAAAGGACACTGGCTAGTCTTATTTTTTACTCTCCTGCAGCTACAGCTTCTACAAGTAGAAAGTAAAGGAAAGTAGGTATTGTAATCGCGTGAACTTTTTGGTTATGGTAATAGTCTAGTTTAGCGGCTTTTGCTATAAAAGCCCTAAATAAATATTTCTTACAAAAAATTGAACAGACGTTATTAGTTGGTGCACTGAAAAATACTTATATCAATAATATCAATTCTATTGGTGCTGGTACTTTTGAAAACTTTTGGCGCCAACTTCACCTGTACCAGCACCAATAGAATTAATATTATCTTGTATTTTTTAGTACACCAACTAATAACGTCGGTCCAGTGGTGAACGTTCAACGATTTTTGTGACCAATGTTAAACTCAAAAGTCTGAAATAAATTCTTTTTCACAAAAAACTGGACCGACGTTATTAGTTGGTGCCAAAAGTTATCAATCTAACTGTAACTGCACAACTTCAAAAGTAACAACACCAATAAAATTAATATTATTTCGTATTTTTCAGTGCACCAACTAATAACGTCGGTCTAGTTTTTTGTGAAAAAGTATTTATATTTAAACACCAGTTGGAGTACCTATGTCAAGAGTCTCCAATCTCATATAACTGATACCAATTTCAAAATCTTTATGATTTTTCACTATTTATTGTTATTTTATTCTTTTTGCGCATCACTTAACGAAGTCGGTCCTAGTTTTTTTCTTCAAGTTATTTTATTATAGTCTTTCAAAATTCGTACCTTCTTACTATTTGGAATCTGGAACCGTTGGCGTAGATAGAATCAAAAATAATAAACACAGAATTACCACATTAAAAATTACTACTTTATTTTGTCAAACTTGACAGGTTTAACCCCTGAAGATGCCACTGATGGTATTTAATGTGGTAATTCTGTGTTTTTTATTTTTGATTCGTACCTACCTCCTTGCAGAAACTTTCGCCATTTAATGAACTCTTGATATGCAGTGATTTCAAAATATAACGGCAACATTCTTCTACTTTCCTAGTGCATTAACTCGATAATTTCTAATTTTTTAATTATATTCAGACGTTGCCTAAAACTTTTAATTTTAGTGAAATATTGCTCCCTCCATCTCCCTTGGAGGAAGATTTGAGATGGAAGGACGTTTTGGCTTTTGCAAAAAATCATTACAATACCATTTCTTAGCACTCTCTTTTCAATGAAAAAGAATCATCCTTTGCTTCGTTCTGCATTTCACACTGAGAATGCAGTGTGGCAACATATAGACAATGAATTGTGTCCAATATACATTTCATTTTCCAAAGTTTTTCTTCCTATTCCATTTTTTATTTCGTTACAGTTATTTCTTGATATTGTAATTGTGATATTTGATATCAATATTACCAAAATTTTACCATTTTCCTTTAACAGTAATAATTGAATACAGCTGTGCAGTTTGGTTGCAGCTTGTACGAATATATTATAACTACATACATAAATATGTCATTTTCAACGCCAAGTTTAATAATTCTAATGCTGTCTATTCCAGGCGAATATTCATGGGAAATATAGGTACCTACATATTATATGGAAATGTGAGATTATACGCGGCATGTTCGGCCCTTATGTGCAATAAAATTTTCAAAAAATATATCAAATAGGTGGAGGGATTTAGCGGAGGGGTGTATTTAATTCATTGGACAAGTTGTACAAACTTTATGTATCCGCTGCTGTCCATGTCACGGGAATTATTCGAGTAACTATTGATTTATTGGAATATTTCCTATGAGGGTTGACATATGGGCTGGAATTTTGAGTGGCTGTTATATAGACAAAATTTTAAATTCAAATTAATTTCATTGAAAAAATATGTCCAAAGTTTTTATTGTTTCATATTTAAGTATAAACAGGATTATTCGTATATTATAAATATTTTATCGCAAAGCTTAATGTTACCAACAATTGAAATAAAAACCACCCGAGTAAATTTCATATCCACAGAGTTCATTATACAGTGCATTCACAAAGTATGGAAACGCTTCAATATCTTCTAAAATAGTAACATATGAAGAAAAACTTAAGACACGCCGGTTTTTGATCAAAATTGCTTTCTTTTTTTATGCAAAAAGTTTTATTTTAATTCAATTTGTATAAAATCGGAATCTGCAAATAAAAATAATTAACTTTTGAGCACCCTATTATTTCATAGGTAATTCTTAATATTAATACCCATGTACTTAAGTATTTGATATTTTTGATTTCAAATTTTTTTCAGTTTTCCGTTTATTGTATAAAATAATGGCATTTCTATAAAAATAAAATTAACGATGACGTCAAACCTTGTTAGTTGGAGGGGACAAAATAAAACTTTTTGCATAAAAATGTAGGCAATTATTTTAAAAAATTGGTGGTCTAAAGTTTTTCTCCATAGATTATTTTAGATGATATCAAAGCGTTTCCATACTTTATCCAACAGAAAAAAGTAGTCCTGTGAAGTTAGCAACCACATTTGCGAAAATTAAATATTTTATCGGAGTTCCTGGTAGATATTAGATAGTTCTAGAGTACTTTCCATGAAATTTAAATAGTTCTATCGAATTACGTGAAAAAAATGAAAAATACCAAAATGGGGGTAGCAACCACTATTGTAAAAATTTAATATTTTATCGGAGTTCCTGTTAGGTATGGAATATTTCTAGAGTACTTTGCAAAAAAATTAATACTTTTATCGAATTTCGTGAAAAAATTGAAAATACAAAAATGAGGATAACAACCAAGTTTACGAAAAACATTGGAAAAATAAAACATCTCACAACAGTTCTGTTCGGAGTTCTATTTGGTATTCCAAGAGTTCTATCGAAATAATCAATAACATTTTTCTGTAAATTTATTAATTCATGAGATATTCGAGGAAAATAAATTATTGAAAAACAAAAAAAATTAGCAATAGTTCTGTTTGCAGTTCTCACTAGAACTCTAAGAGTTCTATCGAAAATTCTAATACCATTTTTGTGTAGAATTCATAATTCATAACATATTCACAAAAAACGAAAATATTCATTTTTTTCCTATTATTCAAGAGAATGATGAAAACTAAGAAAACTAAAATAGTTCTGTTTAAGGTACTCGCTAGAACTCTAAGAGTTCTAGTGGGAACTGCAAACAGAACTATTATGAGATTTTTTTGGTTTTTCAGTAATTTATTTTTTTCGAATATCTTATGAATTATCAAATTTACAGAAAAATGTTTTTAAACAATTCGATAGAACCCTTAGAGTTCTAGCGAGTACCTTAAACAGAACTATTTTAATTTTCTTAGTTTTCATCATTCTCTTGAATAATAGGAAAAAAATGAATATTTTCGTTTTTTATGAATATCTTATGAATTATTAATTCTATACAAAAATGGTATTAGGATTTTCGATAGAACTCTTAGGGTTCTAGTGAGAACTGCAAACAGAACTATTGTGAGATTTTTTTGGTTTTTCAGTAATTTATTTTTTTCGAATATCTTATGAATTATCAAATTTACAAAATAATGTTATTGAACATTTCGATAGAACTCTTAGAGTTCAAGCGAGTACCTTAAACAGAACTATTTTAATTTTCTTAGTTTTCATCCTTTTCTTGAATAATAGGAAAAAAATTGAATATTTTCGTTTTTTGTGAATATCTAATGAATTATTAATTCTACACAAAAATGGTATTAGAATTTTCGATAGAACTCTTAGAGTTCTAGTGAAAACTGCAAACAGAACTATTGCTAATATTCTTTGGTGTTTTTCAATAATTTATTTTCCTCGAATATCTCATGAATTAATAAATTTACAGAAAAATGTTATTGATTATTTCGATAGAACTCTTGGAATACCAAATAGAACTCCGAACAGAACTGTTGTGAGATGTTTTATTTTTCCAATGTTTTTCGTACTTGGTTGTTATCCTCATTTTTGTATTTTCAAATTTTTTCACGAAATTCGATAAAAGTATTAATTTTTTTTGCAAAGTACTCTAGAACTATTCCATACCTAACAGGAACTCCGATAAAATATAAAATTTTTACAATAGTGGTTGCTACCCCATTTTGGTATTTTTCATTTTTTTCACGTAATTCGATAGAACTATTTAAATTTCATGGAAAGTACTCTAGAACTATCTAATATCTACCAGGAACTCCGATAAAATATTTAATTTTCGCAAATGCGGTTGCTAACTTCACAGGACTGAAAAAAGTTTAATGGTCGCACTAGTCAATCGGACGGTTTTTGTCGTTTGAATACCCATCGAATGGGGTTTCGTCACGATCCTTGACGTCATCTACCATTTTACGCATATCGTAAATAGTTTGAAGTAAATTTTAATACCTAACCACTTAACCACAAAACACTGACAATACTGACATATTTGTTAAGGGGCGAAAAGAAATGTTTGACATTAAACGTCAAAGAGAACAATAACAAATGTCCAAATAACAATCAGCCCATCTGATCGAAGACATACGTTTATGACGTTAAAGATTTATTTCACCTAATTTACAAACAAAAAAGAAATAGACGAAACCCCATTCGATGGGTATTCAAACTATAGTTTATTTCGTTTGTTAGTTATTATTATTATAACGATAATATCAAATGAGACTCTTCACAAAATAACGAGGTATGTATGTTTTCTTCTCTCATGAGTTTCATTTAACGATTTTGATGATTACTTTTTCATTTAAAAAAGGAGTGCTGAGAAATGGTCCCATTTGAAGTTTGATGAATCCAGCATGTCCCTTCAACCGAAAATTCGACCCAAATGGGATGGGGAGACATCCATTTTTGCAAATATTTTTTTTATAATTTCCGGCAACATTTTTCAAAAAATCAAGAATATCCGAATCACTAGGAATTTTTTTCCTCTTTATTTTTTAAAATCACTTGATGTATACCTAATGAAACATTCTTTAATGTGATTTAAGATTTTTTTCTTGAATTGACTTTATTAGTTGGTGCACAGAAAAATACAAAATAATAATAATAGTACCTTGTGGTGGTACTTTTGAAACAGCCTTGTATCTACGTACCAATAGAATTAATATTATTTTGCATTTTTCAGTGACCCGGTCCTAGTTTTTTGTAAAAAAACTTTTTTAACTGATGGTACAGCATATCTTCCGAAATGCCTAACGCATTTTATTGCTATTGTTACGTATGCGGGTTCGCAGATAAGTGAAACTAATTTACAATTGTTAAATAAACTTTATTTATACTCGAAATAATAAAAATTACAACTTTACTATATTCTCACTAGCTTACTCGGACTGTTCTATTATTCACACTATCTTTTACATTCTGTCTCTCATGCCGACAATTCTCCCATATACAGGGTGGGGCACCGTATACGACACGGTCTCTCAAGGGGAATCCATACAATATAATGTTTTTATGATAAACGAAATAGATGCAGAATTTTTCTGGCCACAATCTAAAATTATTTTTATACATACAGGGTGATTCAAAAAAAAGATACATATCAAAGTTATGTTTTCTTAAATTGAATGTCCTATATTTTTTATTATTTTCGGATATAAGAGTCAAAATAAAAGTGAGTTTCTTCAGTATTCCCTATACCTATCTCTTTCCATTTTGAAAATATCCAAAGATTTGTTGAAATGTAAGGTATGAACTATTTTTCTATAATTTCCAAAGTTGCTCATTTTGAACTTGAGCTATACCTTCTATCATATTGATGAAGGTCAAGGTTATAGCCTGTATCATATTTTAATGTCAAAAATCATACAGGGTGTTGGAAAAATATGGTTGTAAAATTTCAATATAAGATATTGAAAAACTTCGTTATCTTAAATGGAACACCCTCTATATTATTACATATTTTAATGCAGAATTGAATCCTCTTTCGAATTGTATAAGGGTTCCCTATAACTAAACTCAACGAATTTCTTCAATTTCGCACTTCTCTAATAATTCTGTCTTATATTCCCAATGCCATTATGATTGGGATGACGTTTTAAAATAATCATTATTATAGTTAAATTCCATTATTATTATTACAGTACTAATTGATTCACGATTATTATCCAATCTCCTAGAATTTCAAAACTCATATGAAATAATTAACTGACGGGTAATGATACTATACTATTCTATTGCTGTCGGTTTTACCCTTAAAAGACAACTACTCCATTAATATATTTTTTTTTGGAATATCAGCGTTTTACATTTACATAGATACTGTGAAACGTAAAGAAATACCTATAAGTATTTATTGATAACGTATTATTATGAAAGCCCAAGGAAAAATGTGGTAAGTCCACTCACACTTCTTTTCTACCTCTCTCAAACAAATACTGACGAATATGAGAAACATACAGACAGACAGACCAATAGCAAAACATATGTTTGTTGGACTCAAAAAGCCCTGGAACGTAGAAACAGAGTACCGAAAATTTTACACGAATACAATACTTCCCTTACACAGCTACTAGGCGTAGCGGTATAAAAGTAATAAGAACAAGACATTTATTGAATGATATAAAAATAATAACAGTATAAAAATATAATAAAATAAGAAACACTAGAGTAAATGTTCAAAATGTCGTCCATTTTCTTGAATACATAATTGAACTCTCTCTTCAAAAGATCTTTTAACTTTCCTCAACATCTGTGGTGTCACGGATCGAAAAGCGGCTCTTATTCTCTCTTTCATATTTTCAGCTGTTGTGGGCTGGGTGTCATATACAATGTTTTTAATGTATCCCCATAAAAAAAAGTCCACACATGTTAGATCTGGAGATCTTGGTGGCCAATTTTGCGAGCCGCTTCTTCCTATCCATCTGTTTGGGAAACGCCTATCAAGAAATTCTCTAACATTCCTTTGAAAATGGGCTGGAGCACCATCCAACTGCAGCCACATCTGCTGTCTGATATTCAAATGCACATTTTCTAAAAGTTCGGGTAGTTTATCACGTAAGAATCTTAGAAATTTTTGTCCATTTAAAATGCCATCAAAAAAGTAAGGACCTATTAATTGGGACCCTAGAACACCCCCCCATACATTAACTGACCATCTATGTTGGTAATTAGTATTTCGAAAAATTCGAGGATTCTCATCACTATAATAATGGAAATTATGTCTGTTCACCAGGCCGTTATTATGGAAAGTGGATTCATCAGAAAACAGAATTGAATCTAGAAAGAGTTCATTATCGCCTAATCTGTCTAGAGTCCAAACACAAAATTCAAGTCTGTGATTAAAATCCATTTCATAAAGTTCTTGGTGTATCTGAATATGGTAAGGATGAAACCGATATTTTTTCAATATTCTTGAAATGCTTCTCCTACTAATACCTGTTTCTCTTTCTATTTTGCGTTGACTGGTATGAGGGTGTTCTATAACAGATCCTATGACCACAAACTCATTTTCTTCATCATCTACAATAGGTTTTAGCGTAGTTTTTTGTTTGTAGGATACAGTACCAGAATTCCGAAATTCTCTCAGTAACCGTTCAAACACAGCTCTATTTGGATGTGATACGGTTGGATATCTTTCAGCATATACTCTTGAAGCCAATAGGCAATTTTCATGACACTCACCAATTATTAGAAGCATATTTATTCTCTCTTCGATAGGATAAGTCTTCATTTTGCTTTATTTGAATAGTACACTGATTTAAATTGTATTTATAAATTAAACGCTTCAAAACTGTCAGTTATAAAACATTTCCATGGTAACAGCCTCAAAGCTGTCCAGATTAATTGGGTAATGTTCCTACTGTGATAAAGAAGCAAAATTCAAGAAATGCCTTGAGTTTAGTTATAGGGAACCCTTATACAATTCGAAAGAGGATTCAATTCTGCATTAAAATATGTAATAATATAGAGGGTGTTCCATTTAAGATAACGAAGTTTTTCAATATCTTATATTGAAATTTTACAACCATATTTTTCCAACACCCTGTATGATTTTTGATATTGAAATATGATACAGGCTATAACCTTGACCTTTATCAATATGATAAAACCTTTAGCTCAAGTTCAAAATGAGCAACTTTGGAAATTATAGAAAAATAGTTCATACCTTACATTTCAACAAATCTTTGGATATTTTCAAAATGGAAAGAGATAGGTATAGGGAATACTGAAGAAACTCACTTTTATTTTGACTCTTATATCCGAAAATAATAAAAAATATAGGACATTCAATTTAAAAAAACATAACTTTGATATGTATCTTTTTTTTGAATCACCCTGTATGCATAAAAATAATTTTAGATTGTGGCCAGAAAAATTCTGCATCTATTTCGTTTATCACAAAAACATTATATTGTATGGATTCCCCTTGAGAGACCGTGTCGTATACGGTGCCCCACCCTGTATATATATATATATATATATATATATATATATATGTATATATATATATCCGACAAAGGCTCCAGATCATTCGAGCGGCTTCTGGTCTTTGATTCGCAAGCCGCCACTGGACTTTTCTCGAGATCCCTTTGTCGGCATTCTAGGAATAGATGCTGACATGCTGCCGTCGTTCTCTTTGTTAACGCCGCTCTCGATATTTCCAACCACAGTATAGATCTCGCGCTTACATCAAAAGGCTGCCGCGACTTTGTGGCCGGCGGCTGTTCCCCTTGCACGTTACACTATTTTAACAAAACATCCCCTTTTCATTTCTATATTGATTACTCCAATGCCCAGTGGAATAATATAAATAATAAAAGCATGAAATAAATGTGTGACTTTGTTCAATCTTCTTAGCTTTGAAAATGTATATTAAAATAATAAATGCTTGTTAAATATGAAAATTTATGTGATACAATCTAGTTTATTCACCGAGAAAACTTCACGGTCATTAAGCGAAAAAATGTCCGCCAAATTCCGACATTTCTTCGAACCGTGAAGAGATTTGCTTCTACTTGTTCTACTCTGGCAGGACCATCATTCGCACAATCAAAACCAACTGACTGAACGTTGATCATACAATGTTGCCAATAGTTTCACTACTGCTCAAACAATTCATTTCACTTATGTCAATGTTTACTTTTCCATAATGTGTAACGGAGGGGTGCTTTCCATATAATCGATACGATTTGGGGGGTGGATTCTCTCTGCTGAAAACCGACTGAACAATGAAGTCAAAGCTTAATTATTATTAGGGCACTGGAGACACTATTCTATATTTTTATTTAAAACTGAAAGTGGTATTCCGTTTTTAACATAAGTTTAAAATTTTAAGGAATCCGATAAACCTTTCTTCCTATTGCCTCAAAACACGCTGTTTCATTGGGATGTTGATAAATACCTACTGTAAATTTTTGTTATTGTTTATTTATTTTTGCATATATTTATATGACATTGTTATTAAACCTTCATAATTCCGGAAAAAAACTCTTTGTTGTGACTTTTCAGGAGTGTTATGAATCCAGTTGGACAGACTGTAAAAACGCAAATCAGTCAATTATTGAAATTTACTGTATTTTTTAACACGCTTTTATTAGCTTGGTATGTAACGGAATTTTTGGAAACGATTTTCAGGCACATAAAAATATCGGATCGACTTAAAACTTTGTATACGTCTAAAGGATCGATGACAATACAATAATTTCATGATGTTAATGTGCGAGTGGGACTCCTTGATGGGGGTTCCATACTTATATCTCTGAGCTCTATGGATGGATTCTCGTGGAACTTTCGATATTATACATGTGTGTTGGGAGGATATGTGATGGTGTGTAAGTGCGAGTGGGACTCTTTGATGGAGGGTTTCATACCTATTGATGTTTTTGATTTCTGGATGAATTTACGTGAAACTTTCTCTCTGTATGTGGGTTGGGAAGTTTTTCTAATTTTTAGTTTGGTTTGCTATTAAAGCGTGTTTTTAGTTTTTTTAAACTACTATAAGTGTTTATTATTCTAGAATTTCGTGTTTCCATTATAATCATCTTACGCTACTATTTGCACGCCTGAATCACAGAAACCATAATATACCTACTTATGAAAAAATTCTAGATCTTTCGAACTTAGAAGCCTTAAACATGTATCTCGACAACTTTAAATAACGACATTAAGAGTTAAGAAAGTTATTTTTTTATACTTAGGTATGTCTTTGTCAATAAAATTAAGTTTCGCTTATCGAATGGACCCAATTTTGTTTCTTCAAGGAGTAACTTTGAAGTTTAAAAAATTGGAACTATCTTTAATTGATATCTAGGAAAAAAGAATCTATCTGGCAACATAACATGTTTTGTCCGGTATTTACAGACCGTCCATCATCATGGTCTTGGTCATTACAACGATTATGTATTCGCAGGTCGTTCTCCTACGTGACGTCACGACTGAACTGATGTCGGTGATTTCGACATACAACAAATTGTATGACGTTCTGCATTTTTTAATTTTCTTTATTATTGTACAAATCGAATTTTAATTCTGACCGCACGTGCTCTTGGAGATGGAAAGGTGTGCTTTTTGGAGCGCGTGTGCGTTGTCTGTCATTAGACTAAACATGTTCGGAATTTTGATACTGACATTAGAGAGAAATTAAAATAAAAAATAAGTGTCTAGTCTGTGAGCGAGGCGATCTGAGGCTTGTCTATCTTCTAAAATACACCAGAATGAATAAAGAGACCGTAAAGTTTATGGCGTAAACGTTCTCACCCGGATACCTCGAGGGCACTTTATTTAGGTACATCATTCGACTATGGATAAAATTACAAAATTACAGGAAGGCAAAAAGGCTGTATTACTCAATATGTTTTCAAGCCCATCAGTCCTTAAGTTTGAACGTATTAGATTGTTTATTAATCCTTTAGCCTGTTGATATTTTTTGACTGACTTCCAAACGGAGAAGGTATACTTACAATTCGACTGTTTGTCTGTTTTTTATATATCATCGCGCGTTTAGCATAGTCGATAATTCTTTTTTTATTTGAGAGGAGAATTTTTTTTCAATTTGAGATGGCAGAATTGAAGACGAAACCATTTTATATTTCTATGCTTACATTGTTCATATATCTAGACTTTTTTTATAATACATATTTCTAATTTTACCTCTTGAAACAAGTTATTGCAACTTATCAAGTTGTGGCTTATGTTCAAGATTGCAGTTGTTATATTTTAAAATCGCTGAATAAATGAACAAATTTTATAACTAATGCAAAATCAAAAATCTAGAATATATTGTTTTTTAAATAGGAGCAACTCTTATTAGTTGCTACACTGAAAAATACAAAATAATACTTCAACTGCTTTCTGATTCTGGATAAAAATGGTGCATCAGCTTGCTGATATTAGTCTGAAATGTAAAGGATGAAGAGGAATGGTCCCAAACTAGAACTCCACCGCCTATACCTTTACAGGGGGATGATATATTATTTATTACTACCCTTTATTTCCTATCTAGTGAATAGCTCCGAACAAATTGTAGATATTTCATCCAAGCCAAAGTAAGACAGTTTTGAACACAACAAGGAGTGGTCAATAGTTTCGAAACACTTCTAAAAAATCTAATTTCAAGAGAACATTTGCCATTCGGTTATCCAGGGTCCTAACTATATTATAATTTTTTTTTCTATGAGTTTTGAAATACAGGAAGTAAACTTACAAATTTAAAATCAGCGGACAAATTTTGGGTACTGGACAGACCAAATCTTGCTTCCTCATGTTGGGAAAGTATCCACTTTCTATGCAACAGTTTATGATATGAGAGAGATAGGTTATTACAAGGGGCTTCAACAATTTAAGAAAAATACCGGTAATACTGGTTTCAATCTTTTCTTGTTATTGTTCTGTTTCCCTTATTGTCTGTCTGACACAACATATTTGTTCTGTAGCTAGTTAATGAACAAAAATGATCAAATTTGGTACTTAAAAGGTGACAGCATCACGGTAATATAGCACAAATAAACAAAATCTAATTTGGGGAGTAGATTTTGTGAGGCAAATTAGGAAATTAAAAGAAACACATGAAACAGCTCGCTATGAGTAATTCAAAATTGTTGTCTTGCAAAGTCTTAAAATAAACGGTTTAGAAGATATTAAGGGAAAAACAAAAACTGACCGTTTCCCCATATTAGTTTGGTATGTAAAGAAGTAACGCATATTCATCCACTTTATCATGTACGGGTTTTTAGAGACTTTTTATAGACCTGATGAATATAAGGTTTGTATTAAGATTTATCGTGTTGAACAGTAAAGTTTTCCAGAGAAATAAATACACCTGTACGTGTAACTCAAAAAATGCTTTCCCTAATATTTCACCACGTTATTTGTCACAAACATGTCAACGTTATGTGTGTTATATATGTAGCATGCGTTCGCTCGTTTATTACATTTTTTACATGTGCTGTGCGTGAGGACCTCCAGTGTGTTGCTGACTAGAGTAAAATTGTCGGGAATGTCATTATGACCGCGTGGAGACGTTTATGGTGTTATATGTTGCGTGATAATATGACAAAAATATATAAATTGAACGAAAAAGTCAGCAAAATGACCAGACACTGACACATTACAATTCGTGGCCTCTTTGATGTTGCAAATCGAGAATTATTTGAAAAGGGACAGGGATGCAATTCAGCAAAACTTTTGTGTTTCAATTTATATCGATCAATCCAAAAAAATAGAAATCATTGGCAGATATTCGGAATCTCTTTGATATTTGTGATATTATCTAGTGTTTTCTATGGCCTCTTATGTAAAACCGTACCTGGAGCACCGAGTTTCACTCGGGTAACATTGGGTTTATGATGAGTCTATAAAAGGTAGGTACTTAGTATATTTAAAACCTTTTCTAAGAACTTTGCCTACTCTGAATCAATATGTGTAGCAATCGGTAGATCGGTAAAAATCGCATTTTTCTAGCAACGTAGCTCGTAAGTTATAGATTTTTGGATAAATATGAATGTGTAATGTATTATTTTTCATACCCAATTAATGTTTTATCAGCAAAGTTGGCACCTTCAGAAGTAGAGCTGTAATTGAAAATTTTGAAATGACTAATAAGGAGGTAGTCAGTAGGAATAAATTAAAAATGTATCTATTAATTGCACAAAATGAACTTTTCCGAATATGACGGTATCATCAATCCAAGCCCAAAAACCCCTTTCTGCAATTTTTTATCGACATCTGCAGAGCGATTTTCAAAATAGCTATTGTGGACCTTAATTGCAGAGAAATTTTCGAAAAAGCCAGTGTAGACCTGCAGACAGCTGGTCGAAAAGATAAGTGAACTTGAAATTAAGTGTATAAAGTTGGGTCCGTCAAGCCACACCCCCGATAAAACGAATATAATTTTTTTTTATTGCAAAATTATGTGCAAATTACGGCCACAAAAAATTATTTTATGCACAATTCCTTGACCATTTTTTCGTAATTTGAAAAAAGCGGGTGCAACTTGACGTCGGTCTGCATCCCGCACCGATTTTCGTTGCAAAAATTTGAAAATCGATTACACCATATTTATGTGCAAATTATGTGCTCTCCAATGACCTACAGAACAACTATGCTACTCTAAGCATACACCTTTACGTCAAGCCACACCCCCCTATAATAAATTAAAAAAGAAGGTGTATGCTTAGAGTAGCATAGTTGTTCTTCAGTTCATTGGAGAGCACATAATTTTGCAACAGATAAATTTTAAATTTGTTTTACACACCACTTTGTAATTTGAAAAAAGTTAAGGGATGGAGTACAAAATTTCCTTTTTGTGGCCGTAATTTGCACAGAATTATAGTGTGATCGATTTTTAAATTTTGGCAATAGGAATTGGTGCGGGGGTCTAGCTTGACGTCAAGCCACACCCCCTTTTATAAAAAAAAAGAAGGCGTATGCTTATAGTAGCATAATTATTCTGTAGATCATTGGAGAGCACATAATTTGCACATAATTATGGTGTAATCGATTTTCAAATTTCGGCAACAGAAACCAGTGCGGGCTTGCAGCTTGACGTCAAGCTGCACCCCCTTTTTTCAAATTACGAAAAAATGGTCAAGGAATTGTGCACAAAATTATTTTTTTGTGGCCGTAATTTGCACATAATTTTGCAATAAAAAAAATTATATTCATTTTATGGGGGGTGTGGCTTGACGGACCCTATAAAGTTATGTTTCCGGAGTATCCATATTTTTTCAATCACTCGTCCACAGTACGTTCTAGAAGTAATAAGTAATGTCTAAATTCATTTGAAATTCAGCCGTATGTTTATTTGTAGAAATGCTAGGATGGTTAATTCATGTATTCAGAAATATTGAATTGTTTCAATGATTTTGTTGCCTTTAAATAAAGGTACGTAAAAAGTGGAAACAAAAATATGTGTAGGAAAAGCAAAAAAATCGACATTGAACATTTCATTCCCCTCAAAAACATCCCCCAAAGACGGTTGAGGGGCATATCTTTCGAAAATCGAAAATTTGAGACGGCAGAATTAAAGAAGAAACCATATCCGGCAACGTTTAAATTGGACATTTAATAAAAATCACAGGTTTCCAGTTACAGCGATGATAATGTTTGAAATATTTGTGTCTCCGCCATGTCGTGGGGGCATTTTTTTTCTAAAATAGAAAATTTGAGACGGATAAATTTAAGAAGAGATTATGTGCAGCAACATTTAAATTGGACATTTTTCAAAAAAAATTTACGGTTTCCGAGTTACAGCAGTGGAAAAGTCTGAAATATGTATTTCCGCGATGTTTTGAAATCTCTGAATAAGTATAAGCAAATATATTATCTTCTTTGGTGAACGTTGAATGATTTTGATGACTAATATGTTACACTCAAAAGTATAAAATAAATATTTCTTACAATAGATAGATCGACGTTATTAGTTTTTTTTCCATAACTTCTAACCCATTTATTTTTAAATTGTCTTATCTTCCACTCCAATCATTCCAACAAGAATAATATATAACTTTTTCATCTCAAATCAATATCCATTATTCATTCTTAAACTTCAATACTCGTTATTTATACACTAACTGTTGTTATTATGTATTCACTGCTTCCGCTTCAAAATCCATTAAAATTCCGGTAACTGAACGAAAAGTTCAGGTCGTGCCTCGTGCCCCTTCAACTGTTATTATTATTATCGAACACTCTTTACTTTTGGTCTTGCCCCATTGTTCTGTAAATAAGTATGTAATTTTGTACGAGGCCGCAATAAGTTTCGCTTTCTTCGAACCACGCATTTCACGGCTGCCGAATTCCAGCTGCAATGAGTTTTCCTTTTTGTACCGGGGAATCAACAACAACAAAAAAGACATGTCAACATGTTACGACAATGAAGGCACGTATATGTACGTACGATGGTGGCGACAGAATCAACCAAACAATAGGGTTGATACCGTTGAGTGGTTACTAACTTGGATTGGTACTTACTTTCTAAGTCGTTGTTATGAATGCGTGATAGAAATGTGATATTTGGTAGTACATTTTTACTGTCCTTGCTGATTTAAAAATCATTCTGGAATAAACATTAAATATATATTTAGGTATACAGGGTGGCCAACAACTAGCGCGTCGGTCTGTAGGTGCCAAAATAATAATTTTTTTGATATTTACACTACGGCTCTTTTTTGATAATTTTTTTAAATGTTTGAATGGTCGCCATTTTGAAACTACTTACCCGATATTGCCCAATAACGAACTCGACCGAGATATTTGAGGGATTGATTTTTGTAGCAAATTTGAACTTGATACCTTCAAAACTGCTACCTCTGTCGTGTTAACAAATTTCGTAATATCCCATATATATATCCCATATATATATATATATATATATATATATATATATATATATATATATATATATATATATATATATATATTTCGAAAATGTTTATTTTCTTTTTCAAGGCTAAAAACAAGATACAAAGTAGTTATAAAAAAATTATATATAGTGTACAAATTATATAAAAAAAAGACTTACTATGCAAGTGAGGTTACAAAACATAAGTACGGATACATTTTCTTCATTAGATAAACAGTAAAGAACATCACATATTATAATCACTGAACCATTTAACGTAGAAAATATAGTAGGTGAAGATTCAGTGGCTGTCTATTTGAAATAGCTAAGGAAGAATGAGAAATAACAAAAAAACTTTAACGGAACTATTGCTTTTTCTTTCCTTGAAATTGATGGATAGAGGGAAACGAAAACATATTTTTTTGGTTTGAATGTGTTGGATTTGGCGGGCTAACCATCGTGTATGACAATTGAAATGTCAAAGTATAGAACATAGTTATTCCATAAAGCAGAGAGTAGAGATTAACAAATTGATGGAATACCTTCAACCTAAAACAAGCTTGATTAAAGAATAAGACAAACAAGAAGTGAAGTGATGGCCTTACACCATAAATGAATTGAAACCAAGTTTAGATGAAGACCATAGAACCACAAATTTGACAAAAATTATATACAATTATATAACCTATATGTAACATGCCACTTATCTATTTTTACTGTAGGTGCAATATTTGGAAATTATGAATGAATATATGGAACTCACTCCTTGCACATTAGAGCATTTGTTAATCGCATTGGGTTCTTTGCTTATTTCAATCATTTCGTGTATTAGCCTCTTTGTGTAGTTGGACTCCTTAACCAAAATAGCAGCCCCTTCAAAGTTAGGGTTATGGTGTTTCTGGCAGGCATGTTGGGCCAAGGCACAGTTGAGCTTTTTGATTTTACAGTCACTTTTATGAGCTACTATTCTATTGCTAAGTTGTCTTTTAGTTTCCCCTATGTATACCAATTCACAATTGTGACAAGGTATTTTATAAACAACATTCCTTGTTTTGCCAATTGAAAACTTATCCTTAAGATTGGAAAAATTATAGCCAATTAAGTTCATGTTCCTCTTAGCTACTTTATTACAATTAAGGACTTCTTTTATTACACACACCAATTTGGGAGTTAGTTCCTTAATCCATGGGATCGAAAAATAGCCAACAAGTCCTTGCTGTTGTTGAGACATAGGATTAACAGAGGAAGTATGGCTATTATCACGAGAGGGACTACTGTATAACAGCTTACGCAACAGTTTACTGGGGTAAGAATTGTCAAGTAATATTTGATATAATTTGTCAATATTATTCCTCAACAGAGATGGATGGCTTATCCTTATAATTCTGTTCTTCAAACCCAGAATCAGGTTGATCTTGATTCTTTCGTCATGATACGAGCAATAGTTAAGGTACCTACCACTGCTCGTAGGTTTCTGATACCAATCTAAGATGACAGTCTGGTTATCAGTGCGAATGGTCCTGGTGTCAAGAAAGGGTAAGGAGTTGTTCTGTTCCCTTTCGATCGTAAATTTCAGATTTGAATTATAAGAATTAAATATTTGTAGGGTAATATCATAAGCATCTGCCGGAATTGAACAAATTATGTCATCTACATATCTCTTTAAGAAGGGAACTTCGAAAGGTAGTTTACGCAAACAGTCGTCCAATAGGTCATCCATGACAAAGGCTGAAATTATTGGTGAAATCGTAGACCCCATCGGGGTACTAAAAACCTGTGAGTATATTTCTCCCTGGAATGTGAAGATCGTACTTTCGAAAATGAATTTAATTGCCAACAAGAAGGACTCTACACTTAACTCACAGTACGATTGAATCTCCTGCCAATGTCTTTTAATACTGGATGCCGCTAGATCTTTATCTAAGTGTTAGTGATCTAACAAATACTGTCGTACTTCCACCACTAATTTCTATATATATATATATATATATATATATATATATATATATATATATATATATATATATATATATATATATATATATATATATATATATATAAATTTCATACATATATGTACATTTCTATAAGAAATTTACCTAAAACGAAATGTACTTATGTAGAAGTCCATTCTCAAATTGGAGTGAACTGGTAAGATGAAAAGGAAACAAAAAGTCTTCTCCACAGTTTACGTAAAACGTAGTTTTATTATTTTAACTTGCTGCATATTTATTTGTTTTTTAAAATCAATAGGTATGTAAAGACCTATAAAACGTCAACAAAAACAATCTGGGGCTTGACGTAGGCCTATGACCCCATTGAATTCGCCATATATTTTGATTTTGCAGTGTGGGTGTTTCAGTTGAATTTTTCAGAATTGAAAACAAGGCTATCTATTCTGTTGTACATCTAAACTGCCAAAGTTTGCGGCAATTTATTTGCAATTCCATTCGAGTAGCAAGTCTATGTGGAAGTAAATTGAATGTTACTCACCGATCTTCTCGAGATTTATCTGTTAAACGGTACTCCAATTAAATATGTTTTTAGATAGCGACTTAATAAAGTTTGGTTGCCATTGAAACAGAACCAGGGCGGCGCACTTGAATATAATAAATGATTCAAATTCTCTGCATATTCAATATTTATTCGAAGCTCGAATCAAATGACTCGACTTGGCGTCTCTTCTATCTATATCCAATCGATAAACTTGGATTTCCTGTACGGATGAACTGAATTGTATAAACATAATTGCTAGATACTGATCAAATTAGAATCAATTTATTCCGACTACTGCCTTTTGCGTATAGCTTGTAAATTGATAATTTACATCCTTCCTTCATAGCCAGCCGGGGATAATATGGAGATTGAGAATTGTTAAACTTCATAGAACGATACTTTTGCATAATTTTTACTATATTGAAGGGGAAAATTAAATTAAATATTATCGAGAATCATAGATCGGTATAAATGAATAAGCTTCGATTGCAGACAGTTTGAGGAGATTAACGATTTGGATTATTTAATTTTATTGAGGAAGAAGCACTATCTAAGGAACCTGGTCTTGCATGATAGTTATCTTGGTTTTTGTTGAATAAGTAAAACATTTTTAGAATAGAATAGAACAGAGCTTTATTTTCAGGAAAGACAAAATCACAGTGACATTACATCTAAAAAACATATAACATTAACTAGAATTACAGAAAATATTATCAGTATTTGCTTGAATAAAAATATTAATATTAAATAATTTGTATAAAATTGTGTAAAAAACATTTGTCTTGATTAAGAAAACATTTGTCTCATTTTCACTGCAGGAATTCAAAAGATTATCTATTCTCCCAACTACTCTTTAATAGAGTATGATTCCAGATTCACTATAATTTTGATTATAAATTATAAGCCTCTTGAAGACTTTTACGTTAACTTCTTGTTTTACTGTTGGCAATTTATTGAAAAATCTAAAATATCCATACCTGGAGCCTTTTCGGTTGATCACAGTCTGTGGGTTGGGATGTTATAATGGGTGTTCTGGTTTCGTGTGTTTAGACTATGTTGTATCTTATACCCTTAAAATTTATTGCGATTTTTAAACAGAAACATTAAGCACTCATTTGTATAGATCCCTGACATGGTCATTGTATTTATTTTTTTTGTAATTAGCTCTACAGGATTCATTATAGTTGAGGCGTAGCAAAATCCTGACTAGTTTTTAGCATTATGTCCTTCTCTTTATCTCTATTTTCTAGATACAGAGTACAGGGAAACTTATACATTTAGCAGATACTGTTTTCATTAATACTAAAAATCAATTATCAAAAGATCCCTAAGCATTACGCAATAGTATTGTATAATGTCATCATTCACAACTGTATAAAATACGGTGATAGTTCGTTGTTTATTCGAAGTAAATTTATAAATCCTTTTAATCCAGAAAACAACTACTAGCTAGGGTTTGGCTTGGTCATAAATTTGACTATTGCATTTTTGACCGACAACCCAAACGGAGGAGGTTTACAATTCGACTGTTTGTCTGCATTTTTTAAATTTATAGCTGTTCGCGCCCATCTTATACTCATGATTCGTTTTTCAATTGATAGGGGACTATTGAAAATAAAATTGACATTTCGCATGCCCTTTCCCCAAAAAACTTCTTCTAAAATCGAAAAAAAACATAGGCTTCCGAGTTACAGCAGAGGAATTGTCTGAAATATATTTCCGTTATGTGGAAGGTGCATTTTTTAATGAAAATTGAATACAGGAGACAGCCAAATTGAAGAAGAGATTATATGTTGCAACATTTAAATTGAACCTTTTTAAAAAAAAAAATCACGGTTTCCGACTCAAACTAGTGGGAAACTCTGATATGACTATGTGTATAAGCAAAGTATTATCTTTTTTGGTGACGTTCATTGATTTTGATAACTAACTAAAAAGTGATAAATGTCTTTTACGAAAAAAATGGACTGACTTTATTAGTAGGTGAAATGAAAAGTACAAAATAATATTATTTTTATTTGTGCTGATACGTTCGAAGTTGGTGCCAAAAGTCTTCTATCTAACTACAACTGCACAACTTCAAAATACCAGTACCAATAGATTTAATATTTTATTGTGATAATCTCGTCTGAGACAACTTGTGATATTCATCGCAGTTAGACTTCTTCATATTTCCATATTAATTTTCTAATTAAATGTTTATAAAATGGGACATTCTATTTGAATGGCACGATAAGATTTGCTTTAAGAAACTCCTTTCGTACCAAAGTTATTGTCATGCTTGAGTAATTGTACACTTGTATTATGTTAATTACAATAAGGAAGGTTATTTTTATTATGACTTCTCAACAGCTGCGAACAATATGTAGAAATGTGGCCTTGGGACATCTATTCAAGCTTTTGTCTAACATGATCTCACCGAAAATTATGCAAATAAGTTCTGAATTAGCTGGAATTAACAATAAATGTATATGTTGTTATGTTATATCTTCAACCTTATTTCAAAGCACTTATGTGTGTTACTATAATAATAACTGAAGAATATAAAATAATACGTTATTCTTTTGGTTCTAGTAGTTTTGAAGTTCTCCAGTAGAAAGTATAGTCTATTTACATGAACAATCTGATTACGTCATCATTTGACATTGAAAATGCATAGATAATCTATCAAAGTCCAAATAAGGTTCTAAGTTCTAAGGAAAGAAAAATCGGAAAAGTGGCTTGTAAAAAAAATTAAAGTGTATTGTATTGGATTTTTGTGAGAACTCAAAGACCATAATTCACGATTCAAACGATGGATATGCATACCTAATCCTTTTTTTTTTCTCGTCAAGGTCCTCAGAAAGTTTCGAGAAAAAAACGAAATAAAAATAACGAGAAAAATAAAGACTGAAACGTCGTACAAAATTAGAAATCATATAGCTCCGTGAACTTAGAACCCGACTTGCAAATAAAATTAATTAAAAATTATATTCGTAAGCTACAAACGACATAAATGTTTGTAGTGAAATTTATTTGTTTGTAGTTTTTCAAAAAACCTTGAAAAACAAAAAAAAGATTTACTCCTGAATTTTTGATGTTTTTATGGCATTTTTCCGAGAATGTTTTAACAATCGTTTGCAGTTTTTTGTAGTATCATTAGTTTTTTTTTTGTTATTTTTTTTTCATTATTATTCGTTTAAACAAATTTACGTCAAATATGTTTAATAAAATCTTTGTACTTCCAGAAACTACAAACGACGAAGATGGTTGTAGTGGAATTTATTTGTTTTTCAATTATTTTTAGTTTATTTTTTAGTAATAACAGATTTGGTTTTCACATTCTATTAACATAACATCACAAGATTTGACTTAAATGAAATTTAACAAAATATTTTTTTTCAAACTACTTTATCAATAGACTTTTCTTACATTTCTTTAATAACTATCGCTATTTTCACTTACATAAGATCATATATGTGCTATTTCTTCGTAAGTCTCTACAAACAATTTTTTTTAATATCTGGTATACAGTCCCGAAGAGGTATACAAGAACCTGTGCACGGGTCCAGTTTATAAACAACCATGGCTCAGGCGGGATTCGAACCCGCGCTCACGATGAGCTGTGGCAAGCTACGAACGCTCTTCCAGCGCCTTAGCCCACTCAGCCATCGTGACCCCAATTTTCAACACATACCCGTAAAAATGCCATAAAAACATCAAAAATTGCAGGATTTCATTATTTTTTTCTATTTTCCAAGTTTTTTAAAATCTACAGACAAATAAATTTCACTACTAACATCTACGTCGTTTGTAGTTTCTGGAACCACAAGTTTTTTGAAATTTATTTTACGTAAATTTGTTTAAGCGAATAATAATGCTAAAAAAATTACCAAAGAAAATATTGTCACTACAAAGAAAAACTACAAACGGTTATTAAAACATTCCCGGAAAAATGCCATAAGAACAGCAAAAATTGTAGGCATAAATATTTTATTCTTATTTTCTATTTTTCTTTGGAAAAATGAAAAACAAATAAATTTCACTGCAAACATTTACGTTGTTTGTAGTTTCTGGAAGGACAAAAATTTTATTAAATTTATTTGACGAAGATTTGCTTAAACGATTAATAATGTTGAAAAAATTTAACAAAAAAATCCATAAAAACATCAAAAATTGTCGGAGTGAATATTTTTTTTTGATTTCCAATGTTTTTTGAAAAGCTACAAACAAATAAATTTCACTACAAACATCTACGTCGTTTGTATTTTACGACTATACTACGTTCTAAATTCACGGAGCTAAATCATATTCTGATTTTTATTTCTAACATTCAATTCTATTAAAATAAAATTAGGTACATTTGTTTTATATTTTCTATTTTTTCGTGATGTATCCAAAAAATGTTTGTCCTTATTTTGACATTTCCAATAGCTTTTCTAAGGCACTAACTAACAATTCCGGCTTGCATTCATTTTGGTTTCTCCTCAAATCCTGTCGACTACCCATTCATGGCAGACTTTTGGATTCTGCAGCTATTCGTAGACGACGTCCATAAAGAAATCTATTATACCTTCTTACACAAAACTTATGTAAACAAGGCATCTTGAATGGGGAAAACTTCCTGGTATAGAAAATGCATAACAAACAAACGCCACAAGAAATCTTCCATTGTATTATTATTATTATTCTTGCCGTCGAACGAGTCAAAAATAATGACGTTGATTTCACGAAGTATTTCATTGTGATTGTTGGTAATATATGAAACGAGGATGCCATGTCAAAATTTAAATAGTAGGTATATGTATACAATTCAGCAATCATTCATTCATTTTCTATTGAAAACGAATGTACTGTAAAGATAACAGCTTCACGGTTTTAAAACTGGTACATATTTAGATTACTTACTGACTACTGATTCATTGTATTCTCACTTTCGAAACACTTTGTTATGAGAAAAAGAATAATAAGAATTTGATGTACAAATGTTACGATGCTAGACGGATGATGAACAGCTCTCTTTTTTTGATCGATAATATCCGGAAACGTTTAAATTGAACATTTTTTTCAAAAGAATTACGGCTTGTGAGTTGCAGCAATGGTAAAGAAAATGAAAAATATGAGACGGCAAAATTAAACAAGTTGTATGTAGCCAAATTTAAATTGTACTTTTTCAAATGAAGTTACGCTTTTCGAGCGTATACATGAGTAAGGATAAGTATCTTCTTTGGTATTAGTGAACGTTCAACGATTCTCATGACTAATGTTACACTCAAAACAGTAAAATAAATATTTTTTAACAGAAATTGGAACGACTTTATTAGTTGGTGCGCTGAAAAATACAAAATAATATTAGGTCATTGTAAAAATATTATTTTGTATTTTCTAGTACAACTAATAAAATCTGGGCTAGTTCTTGAGAAAAAAAATATTTCAAATTTTTTTGTGTATAATACATCAAAAATAGTCAGCTATTTATATTGCGAGATGAGAGAGAATTCTCTTCGCTATTTTTCTTACAAAAATCTCCACATCAAATTACAATTTCCAAATATTTCCGTTTTGTTCAGTGTTCCAGGTAATGTGTGAATGCAAACCGAAAATTTCAACGAACCGGTGCACTTATTGGTAAAAAAATCCCTAATAAAGATTTCATTGTTTTGTTCTAAATGTTCATTTATCACTATAATCGTAACAAAAATCTACTATAACTGATTAATTTTATGAAGGTATAAAGAATTTTGTTGATCATGACAATCATGTTTACATCTTTTATGCAAGTTTGGCAAACACTGTTAATGATTTGTCTTTAATCATTTAAAATTTATCGGATGTATGCAAAATAAATAGAAAATGGTTCAGGTGGGTCCTAATCATGGTCATATATACATTATTAGATCAACAGACTACAGACTTTCATGATGGGTTAGTTCACTTTTGGATGCAAAAAAAATTATGGTTTATCGCGCTGTCTCTAGTCTTCACTGTGATCGCTTTTCGATGATGAACCTAACATTGAATTAGTGCCGTGGAAACCAGATCTCAGCGACACTTGTCTTTTATCATCCTAATATTAAAACAAATAAATAAGGAATTTCTAGTTAGATTCCTGTCCAAAATGACTTGCAATGTATCTAGAATGAAACTAATTCTTCTTCTTCAAGTGCCGTACTCCATCTTTGGCGACTTCTCTGCCTTGTAAGTATTGCCACAGACAAGGAGGCCTACAATTTGAAAAACATAGATATGCCACATTCATTATAAAGCGATTTCTAGATTATTTGTGAGAAATAACTATGTATAAAATTTGATATACTTAAGCACAGAACAGAGCCATTTGTGTCATAGACCAGACGAAGAGTACATAATTATATTTGGGAGGGTGCTTTATGGGGTTCGTTTTATTTCCTGTACATGAAAAAAATACATTTGAGGTGATTATAATCTATTAATGTCAAAATTATGCAAAAAACTGACTGAAATACTGTATAATAATTGTCGTTGTGTTTCTGACCTCACTGCCTGAACGGTGGAGGCCTACAATTCGTATTTTTAAAATTTGTAAACATGCTCAAATTTTCATATTTTTTTCACATAAAAGAGTGGTGTAGAGAAATGAACCCATATTAAACAGATTCAAAATATAACATTTCTTTTCTCAAAAAGCTGCCCTTTATAGGGGATATTTTATTTCGAAAACTGGAATTTTAAGACGTTAAAATTAGAGACGATACCATATACGATTAAATTTGAATCGGGTCAAAAAAAACAACTTTTTCCGAGTTATAGCAAGTGTGAAATCTATGTGTTACAGCTATATGTTTTAAAAGCTCTAAATATAAGTCAACATTCAATGATTTTGATGACTATTGATACACCAAAAAATGTGAAATAAATAATGAGTGACTCATTATTTTATTTAAAAATGGGAAGGTTAACAATTTGTCAGTTTTTTTTAAGGCTGCTTCCTCCTTTTGTAGTGTTAATGATGACCAAATCTATTATGTCTTCTTCTATCTAAAGAAAATTGCTAAGAGATACCTTTATCAAGGTTTTTTTATGTTTTTATTGTTAGTAGACTTGCAAACAGAAGTACATCTGTGTAAATTGAAAACAAAGTACTTAGAAACAACACATGAATGAAATGTCTGTTTTTTTTTTTCATTACTTAATTGACCGACGAAACCAAACGTAGGAGGTATACAATTCGACTGTCTGCTTTTTTATAGCCTTTTCATTAAGTTTATAGATTTCCATTCATGTATATTTGTTATTGTAGTCAAAATAGATTAAATATTATACTCATTTAATGGTTCGGTTTTTAAAAAATTAAACCTTTTGTTTATTAAACTCCTCCAACAAAAATAGCATCTACTCGTGTTTCTCGTACTACAAAACATCCGTGTGCCCTATCTAAATTATCTGTCTTATCCTTATCCAGGCTTACACACTTATCTCATAGTGAAATCTATTGAAGACAAAATAGACTGTGTATTGTGTATCCACAAGATACCCCATCATCATCCTTTTGCCTCCACCAACCACTAACCCATTTCCGTCTATACAACACCACTATACCTATATTTTGTGCTATTAAAAGGGAGTCCATTGTGCACTTTGTGTTGCCTGGAAATTGAAACTACCACATGAGCGGCGAAGCAGCCAAGGTAGGTGAACGATTTCTTGCTGAATACAAATGTGAGTAGGTATAATGCCGGCTGTACACACTATGCTCCGGTTGCTGCAACTTCGTCTAGACTGTTGAAACATCATTTCAATTTTGGCTTATACCTTCGCTTCAGTGCTGTATGTATGTACAGTTAAGCCCGCTGCAGACGGTGTATGTTTTGCTGCATGATTGCTTGCTTGTTTTGCTGCACGGTCCGATAAATGTTGCCACGCAAGGTGTGTTGATGGCTCCCTTGCTTGTGTTGGCTTCACACGATGCAGGCCATCATGGATGTAAAATGACAGTACACAGAAATATGACTGTGACAAATGATACAAAATATTGAACATACTAATCAAGCTCTATTTCTAATCATTGTTACAACAGAAAAAATGTCCCAACAATCAAAAATAACATGTTATCATGAGCAAAACAACTTTTGAGTACGACGCGACTAGTTCCTAGTGCTCCGACAAGGCACGATGCGTGAAAACAGTCACCGAAAATAGCACCGGTTCTATCATCAAATCATGCATGAGTTCAAGCAACCAACCGTGCACGTAATGTTATTTTCTTACACGGAAGCATGCACAGCACCATGCCTAGCTCCCGTCAAGGAAACATGCAGCAAAACATACTCCGTCTGCAGCGGGTTTAAGTCTATAGAAATCAATCAACAAAAGTACCATCCGGTTACTCAAATTTCAGGCGATAACAACCTATATCTTCTCTATGATTTAAAACGTCAGAGTCCTTTTAGACGTCTAGCGTTTCGTCCGTCCTCAGAATTATTACGATATGGTAAATGTGATAAATATCCATTTCACACTTTTGAGTGTAACATTATTTATGAAAATTGTTGGACGTTCACTAATACAAAAGAAGATAGTGCTTATTATATATTATTCATTATTAAATCGCGGCGCAGATATACATCTTTCATACTTTACTGCTGTAACTCGAAAACCGTAACTGTTTTCAAAAAATGTTCAATTTTAACGTTTCCGGATAGAATTCTTTACTTCTGTCGTCTCGGATTTTAAATTTTAGGGAAGAATTGCCCCTACCGCCCCTTTGGGGTTTTTTGCGGGGAAGGGCATGTCTAATATTGATTTTTTCAATGGAACAATTTTCAATACTCCTCTCTCAAATGAAAAAAAGATCATCAAAATCGAAGTACATTTAATATTCCAAAAGTCGCGAACAAATAAATAAAAGTCATACAGACGAATTATATACCTCGTCCGTTTGGGAAGTCGGTCAAAAATGAACAGTTTCATTCTAAGTTCCTGCAAGTCAACCTCCGTCTTCTATTGCTCACAAGTTATGAGTCATCTCTGATATCACCGCTCTTTAGAAGTAACAAACTTTAATAAAATGTTGCATTTTTATTTAGAGAACTTTTAAGTGAGAAATCATTTTCGATTTATACATGTTTATTTCGGAAATTGGGAGATTTTTTATATAAAATATTCGAATATTTAGCTTTCTAACTACAAATAGGTTGGATTTCAAAATTTTCATGTACATCCAGAGTATATTTGAATACGGGACCATTTCTAAGCAAATATCTCTACTGCAATCACACTGGTATGTAAAATCGCATGCGACAGTATCGGTCGTTATCGCCTAGACGAGTCTTTATATTATCTTGTATTTGATTACCCCAGATATCAGGTAGCAATGCTAATGGGAAACAATACGTCAATTGTATTGCATATTCTTATGCATTTCACGAATGTTGTGTTTGCAGTTTGCATTATTGTAGTGGCTCCTATCCACACGACACAATCAACAAGTTGCACTGGATGTTGCATCGTCTGGTTGCCCCCCTCTCCCCTAACTCTTCCAGTTACACTGTGTAGGTGGTGTAGGCCGCGTCGCGGTCTGTTATCACTGCTCTCCTTTTTGTGATACTAGAATCGAGAGTGTGCAAAGCATAGCCTTCGACATTGCACATGTAGAGTATGATGACCGTCCGTACAAACGTAGGTACATTGACCTCTGCGCAGGTAACCCCTTGAGAGTGTTGTTTTGTTTGTGTTTACTTGTATATGTGTATGTGACAAGTCAAGCAGTCAACTGCCGCTGGTCTTCTTCTGATTGCTGTCTTTAAAAACGAGTAACGAGGTGGTATTTTTGCCTGACATACGGAACATGTTTATTGCAACTTGGTATAGCTCGTAGCCAAGCTTTCGAGAAGGTTTATTCACTTCTTCAGGGTGAAAATTTGTGAATTTAATTCAAAGAGTTGTATTTAATAAATGATTGCATACCCAAGAATCATATTTTTATTGAATATAAAATCAGTCAAAAATAAAAAAGCAACCTTTATTGACTTATAACTCCATGCATATTTTTCTTAAATTTGAATATGCGAACGATTGCATCATTTATATTTCGGGGAGAGTACGATAACTACACATATTCACCCCGATCTAAGACTAAAATCAGGAGTGCCAATTTTCGAGTTTTCGCTTAGTTTTCGAGATATTGGCCCTTTTTGTCCAGACAAACTTACGGGAGGTTCGAGCAAAAGGGGGTTTGGATGGGGTAAAGTACGCGTGTAGAGGTAGAGAAGAAGTAATTACCAGAAATCATTTAGGTATATTTGTTTCCAATTTTGCTGACCTTTAATATTTATTAGACTTTGGTTGAGTAGGTTTGTGTTTTGGTTTGTGTCTTTAATATTTATTAGACTGTTGTTGGCTAGGTTTGCGTTTTGGTAAAAGGTTTGTTGTTTGTTTCCTTAATAATTACTGGACAACTACATTTTAATTTATAATTTCACTGCATGGTTTCTTTAATATTTATTAGACGGTTGTTGGCCAGGTTTGTGTTTTGGTAACTGCTTTGTTTCCTTAATATTTACTATGAAATTACATTTTAAACTTCTATTTTATGTTTATTTATAAATTCACTGCATGGTGTCTTTAATATTCATTAAACTGTTGTTCGCTAGGTTTGTGTTTTGGTAAGAGGTTTGTGTTTTGGTAACAGGTTTGTTTCCTTAATATTAACTAAATAACTCCATTTTGACCTTCTGTTATACCTATGTTTATTTCTAATATCGTTCCATGGTGTTTTTGTATTTATTACAATATTGTTGGCTAGGTTTGTGTTTTAGTAACAGGAATGTTTCCTTACTAGATAACTCCAGTTTAACTCACTATTCTATACTTAGTTTTAATACCTCTTTCCAAACTAAATGTATAAAATTATCGCTGCTTAAAGATATATCACTATACCTTTTTTGTTCCATGCTCCCGGGTCACTATCTCGAAAATTAAACGAAAATTCGAAAATTGGTAGGTACTCTTGATTTTCATATTATTTTGGGGTGTTTTTATCACAATCCGTCGTTAAATCCGACAACTAATCTTTGAGTGTAAGGCAAACTGTAATATTAATAGTATGATATTTATTTATAAAATATTAATAGATCTGGTCCAAATATGTAACTTTGTAAAATATATACACGAATAAAACACCCGTATCCACAATAATTTCTACTTAAATAGAGTTTGCATCAATTTTAGTCAAAATGGGGTTAAAAAAATACAAAGAAATTTCCTGAGAAGTCTAGAAATGCAGCTCCGCATAAATTATACAACAAATGCAGCTCACAAAAATATTCTGTAGTAACCCAAGATTTTCAACTTTTTTTTGGTGATTTAAAATATTAATAATCTCAAAAAATCCAAACTTTATATAAGTAGGTACCTAGTGAATTAAAATATAAATGTCAAAGAAGTAGTTATTGATATCTAGTGAATAAAATATTTTGATATTTTATCATCATGGCCCAACACATTCGAAACTATCTTTATTGTTTTTCAAATGTCTTTTTTAGCTTTAAATATCGATATATTTTATATAGTTGTGAAGGTAATTTTCAACATTATTTTAAGCATAAAAATACAAATTACTTGGTGAAATACTTGCTTAAGCAAAATTTCTACTTATCTCTCCGAGTATTGAATGAGAAAATAAATATTCCAGGAACGATTGAAATTTTCATACTTTGCTAATAGGCATATTGAAGTGATCTAAATAACCATCATCATCACTTACCGTTCAAGAAATATCAAAACTTTACCTATGAAATCATCGTGAACCTGTACGGTAAACAATAATAAAGATAAATTACATGGTTCTTTTCCCGTTACATTATCATAATTGCGTTAGCATATCTACATTTTTTTCTCCCATCTACTCTAATCTCGTTCAATCCTTCTGATCTAATCCAATAAAAAAAAATCCAGTTTCAAAATCAAATAAAACACTAGCGCACACACACAGAAATATCAAGAGTAAACAGATTTCTACACGTTCATCCTCAATATTATTCCTCTTCCTGTTTCGCCTCGAAATTACATTTCACTGATTCGAAATGATTGGCACATTCCATTACCCCAACCCCCTACAACCCTCACTCACATCTATCCCATACTTTGACTCACACTGCCTGCCCCTTTCCGATGCCTTTGCCAAGCCCCCCTCATCTACCGAGCACCTACTCAATTTCGATCGCATTTTATTCATTTATCCGAAACCTTTCACCACCTACTTAATCCTCTTTTACATACCGAACAGTATCGATTCGATATATAGCTAGGTGTAACTTGAAACAAGTGCCGCCTTTGTTTTTTTTCTCTCTCAAAATAATGCTTTCGCTTAATCACTTTCCAAATGATCCCGCAGCGCTAATGTTATGCAATCCATACTTATACCTTTAGTGATTGATGATAGTCTAATTCATAGAAAATGAGCTTTGGGCTAGTACGTGTACTGCTAGCTTACCTCTTTTACTAAATTATTGCTAGTTCAATGACTTACTAACCCATAAGTTGGGAAATAATTGTGGGAAATAGTATTTTGATTGAAAAGAATTCATCGACATCAAGCAATTGCAGTACTGAGTACTGAATTTTGTCTTAGTTATTAGATCTGAAGAAAGATTTAAGTTTGATATTTTTCTGAGTCATATTATTGGGGTTAAATTAAATAGAAGTTCTCATTTTAAATCATATTTTTTGTAGATACAGATTTGTTCAAAAACTTCTACTTGATATTATTTAGGTCTACAGCTCCATTTCTTGGCTTATGAGTACGTTCAGCTGATAATCTTATCGTCCTAAACTTGTTGGTATATTTAGTTTCACAACAACTTGAAAGAGGTTTTAACTGACCTCAGATTTCCATTGATTAATTTGCTACTAGAGCTTATCCCTCGTCCTTACTTAGGATGCAGCAGATGGTTATAGCGAAAGCTTGGAAACTTTTAATGCTAAAACTATTAATTTAGATTAGATTCAGTTCTTGGGACAAATGGGTGAACGGAGAGACGGAGTTAATATTATTTACAAAGTTTTGTTTTCACAAAGCAGAGAGGTGGCGCCCTGGGAGGTTTATGAAACTTATTCAGTAATTTTGATAATGGAAGGTGATTGAATTACTCTAGCCGTTGGAATAGTTGGATAGGATAATTAACTTTTACAAAAACTAAAAGGGACTTTGTATTAATAAATAAAACAAATAATGTAACTAGTTTAGTTTGTCTGTTATTTACTATAGTAATAATAATATCAAGCGTGACAGTTTATGTCTAAATTGGTACCGAAATAAGGGTATCATGTCAAAACGTCTCTACAAAAATGTCGCGGAAAAAATGTCCCGGTACAATAACGTCGATAGCAATTACGTCTCCAACAAAAACGTTCCGGTGTGGAAATGTTGCTGCGACAAAATGTCGCCGCCAGCAACCTGAGGAAATTATTAGCTATAAAATAAATATGAAGAGCTAAATTTTGCATCGTTCATCAAAATTTAGATTCTAGGTAAAATTACTTATTTTTGTTTTGATTTTTATTATAGAGGTACCAGTTTAATCCTATACCTTTTCAGTTAGGTTAGGTTATGATAGATAGTAGTTGGAATTCAAGAGTATCTGCAACATTTAAATAAATGTGATCACTAGTTTGCTGATGGTACTTTCAAAGTAACGCCTCTATTATTTAGCCAAGTTTATAAGATTTATGACCTAATCAACAATGCTATGTACCCCGTGGTGTATTTAGTAAATTAGAGCCCTCATTATTACCAAAATCGGTAATGAGTAAGAAACGCATAAATACTTAGAAGATCGGGTAGCCGGACAAAACGACGATGGTATACCAACACTGCAAAATAACATAAAGAAGGTAATGTAAGAAAGAATATAGAACTAGGGACCTAACAGAGTACCTTAGAGGCATTTCCCATAACTTCGATATGCTGTCGTTGCTCTATTTTTGGTTTTCTGTGTTTATGTTATTTAATTATGTATATTGTAATGATCTTAATATTTTTTATTATATGTTTGTTGACTTTGAGTACCTCAGGAATACTTGCATTATTTTGATGTTTACTTTCTAAATAAATTATGCCAAAGATAATGTTTTTTTTTTCCTAAGTTATACGAATTTAATCTATATTCATGACATAGGTGCAATTTGACGTAAATTAAATAATATTTTGAAGATGAGACTATTTAAAACATAATTTTCAATATTTTCATTATAATAATTAAAAGAAGAAGTGAACTGAGAAAAACAAAAATGAAACATTTTATGCGGGCTTATAGCTAGCTGATATGGCGACATTTATGTATGGGACATTTTTGTACGGCGGATTTTTTTCTCACGACGTTATTGACGGCGATTTTTTTTATGACGTCATTTTAACTCGCGACATTTTGACGCGGCGACGTTTTTATCGGGACATTTTGTTCGCGATGTTGTTACGGCGGCGTTTTATCGTGGAACCCGAAATAAAATTGATTATGAGCAATATTTGATGGGTCCTTTAGTCATTTCGTAGGTGTAAAATATGGTTATAGTCTGACAGACTTACCTAGGGTTCCGTGCTTTATATTCTCTATGTCAATTGCATAAATTCGAAGTATTTGAACAAGCTTTTTTCATCTTAGTTTGTTATTATTGGCGCTGTACGAATGTGATAGGGTCACCTAAATTCGTATTGGTACCTACTAAATTCTTTCTTTTTTTTTTACTCCAGATTCGATGAAAACACACTGATAGTAGACGGACGGCAAGAAAAATAAGGTTTTGGTTTTTCATAGAATGTACGAAACCTTTATGAATAACTTACATAAAAACTAGGACCCACTTCATTGGATATTGCCCTGAAATGTATAAAATAACAACACATAATATAGAAATAATGAAGAATTTGAAATTGGTGCCAAGATATAATTATCAACTATAGAAGAATCTTGAAATAGAACCTGTATTCGGATTTCTGGTTATTATTTGAAAACCAATCATCATCACATAATGATTTTGTAGTAAAATCATCCAGTCGTTATCATACATGTAGCTTTAATTTAAATAAATCCCTAGTTAATTGAATTAATTTCAGTAAATATTGGTGCCACATTTTCATTATTTAGTGATGACAAAATGATCTGTCATAGCGTTACTACATATAATTAATTATTCACCCGATTTGGTGTTTTCCTCTCGAGTAAACTTAAAAGCTATGAAAATTGAAATCTCATCTTTGATTGACGTTGCCAGGACAAAGGAGGTATACGATTCAGCTGTATGTTTTCTTTTTTTATGTATGTAAGCGCCTTTTACACAGTAAATGCACCGATTTTTGTAATTCATTTTTTTTCAGTAGATAGAGGAATGTTGTAAAATGAACTGTACAAAAAAAACAACCTGAAAACTTTGCACAACATTGTTAATGTTTCGGAAAACTTATATTTTTTTGTGACAGGATTAAAGAAAAGATCATTTCTTACAACGTTTAAATTGGACATTGAAAAAAAAGAACAAGGGTTTTCGAGTTACACCACTAGAAAAGTCCAAGATTGTTACCATCATATTTGGAAATCACTAAAGTGTACGTTCAACAATTTTCAAGACTAATGAAACACTCATTAATGTAAAATAAATATTTTCACGAAAAACTGGACCGATCTCATTAATGTACTGAAAAGATAAAGTTGTCTTAATTCGCAATATTACCAGTACCAATAGAATCAACATTATTTTGTATTTTTCAATGCATTTGAATTTTATAATTGCGTCCTCCTATCAAAGGCTGAAACTTTGATGAAAAATACAAAATAATATTAATTCCACTGGTGCTGGTACTTTTAGAGTTGGCGCCAAAAGTCTTCTCCACTCTCCACAATTTCAGCAGAATTAATATTATTTTGTATTCTTCAGTGCACCAACTAATAAAGCTTTGGTGAAAAAGTTTTATTGTTATCTAAACTTTTTAGTTCTTTTGGCAATGCATTAAGTATATATTGCCCGAACATTTTTTGTAAAAAAATCCATTGAACTGGATTTTCTTGAATTATACACATGCAATTTCCTTCCCTTAGGTTTAGATGATTCAAACTGGAGAATGCACTCTATTTCAGAGAACAGGCAATTTTTCCTCATTAATATCAAAACATCTTTCACCATTACATCGTACATTATATTTCATAATATAATATGTTGTTTTATGAGTACCTACCGTTATAAAAATGCTACATAATAAATAACGCTATAAGTAGTACTCTCTTCGTCGTTGACATCAAAACTGGAAAAGAGTAATATAATTAGTCTGAGAGCTGACGGCAGAATTCCTGGCTGGGATAAAATACTTGTGAAATGTCAATTTTTACAGCGACAGGAAAAATCATGAGGTACCTCGGAACATTTTTTTCTTCAGCAACGAAACCATTAAAGTAACCTGCCTGAAATTATTTTTAAAACTTAGTATTTACTGAGTAGTAAATAAATATATTCGGGTGCTACAGTCAATCTTGTTCCAATACCTTGGCACCCTTATTTTTGAATGTTTTTTTCTGTCCAGTAGATATTGTACCTATTAAGTTACATTATCAAACTGTGAATAAATTAAAGTGGAAACGTTTCTTTATGAGAAAAACTATTTGATTTCACAAACACCGAGTGAAATAGAGAAATAAAAAGTTTTGTGTCAGATAAATATTTTTTACAAAAAATTGGACCGACGTTATTAGTTAGTGCACTGAAAAGTATAAAATAATATTAATTCTATTTCTTATCTTTAATTATATCAACTCAGATTTTCGATTTTCGAGAAAATTCGCCCCCACCACCCCTTCGGGGGCGGTTTTCGGAGGGAAGGAGATTTCGGATTTGCGTTTTTATGAATATGGGACCATTTCTCAATCCCCTTCGTTCAAATGAATCCAGAATCATCAAAATCGGAGCTCGTTTACTAAGTAAAAGGCGCGCACGAACCAAAGAAAAAAAAATAAAGCAGACAGTCGAATTGTATACCTCCTCCGTTCGGGGTTCGTCGGTCAAAAAAAGAAATGGATCCCTCATTATCATAATTTATTGCTCTCTCTCAATGGAGTATAACATTTCCAAAGCATTTCATACTCTTAAGGCGGCTACACATTATATGACAAACTAGGCGAACGCGAACATTTGTAATGTGAACATACAGTGCTATCAAAAAGTAACAAATAAATTCATTATTTCTGAAATTGAGAGTTTTTCGAAAAAATCCTCTGACACGTCGATTTTGTTTTAACTAACGGCACTTTTGGACATACGACCCATATTTGTGTCGTGATCGTTATTTGAGATATGACGTTATTTAAAACAAAATCGATGTGTGAGAGGATTTTTTCGAAATAGGTAGTCTCAATTTTAGAAATAATAAATTTATTCGTTACTTTTCGAAGGCACTGTGTATACTTGTCAGATGACATTTGCCAATTTAGTTGTCTACACATTACATGGCACACTAGGTGAATCACCTCAGTTAATGTGTAGTGGAACAGCTCGATCACAAGAAAGTTTGTACAAGCAGAAAGCAAATCCTTTGACTCGCTTCTCTTTTACCGATTTCTATTCAAACGTAGGCGAAGGCAAACATTTGCATATTTTGGCAAGTGCTGTGCCCTACACACTACTTCCCTAAATTACAAATATTTGCCTAATTTGCTTTATTATGTGTTTTTTGCGGTCAGCTCCTGCTCTATAATAAATACCTTCCCTTGTTACTCTGCAACTACTACTCTGACGACAGTACGACAACCATTCTATTATAATATTCATGTGAAAATATTATCAACACACAATATAATAATGCCTCAAGAGTTAAATTAATATTTTGGTATTATGTTTTGTTTATAAGAAAATGAAGGATGAATTAAATAGGCATGGCACATTTTCATCGTAGGCAAATCCAGCCAAGCGTTCGCCCTCTGCTGGTAAAAGTGCCAACTGAGAACAGATAGGTAATCGTTTGATTACATTCATATTTGTTAACAAGTGAATTTCACTCATCATGCCGAAGAAAACTGTTTTTGATACAAATTGGGGTGTAATATAATTGTCACAGCAGAAAAATAAGTACAGGACAATCCATTTTCATCGTTTTCCCAATAAAGGATCAGGATTTGTCTATACTAAGAAGTTTGGAGTGGTCGAGAATGTGGATAGAAGGTTAGCTTAGGAAACAGTTTTATTTAAGTAATTAACTCATTTATATTATGTTCCTTAAAGTATACAGTTCATATTCAATATCTACTATGTATTATTGCTCAAAATTTATTAGTAACTTACTTACTCTGTTCAGAAAATTTGCGAAACATATGGAGTCAGTTTACTGCTTAATTGATTTTTTTTTGTAATAGAACTGTTTTCTCAGATAAAAAAAATGCTTGCTCTTTTAAAGAAATACGATAAACATCTTATATTGTATTTCTTTAGATTTTGCTATACTTTTTTATTTATATTGATTCACTCAGCTTTAAAATATCTCTAATGAGATATTGGTCCAGTATAACCTAATATAACTATAGAAGAATCCATAGAACTTGTATATTTTTGATTTAGAACAAAGAATAAAAACAGACTTGTTTTCAAACTGCAGGTTTGGCAAGTCATTTTAATTTTATTTATATCACCACCTATTACAGATTTTCAGTTAAGATACCTACTGACTTTTGGAAAATTGTATTCTATGGGAGATAATTACTATTGGTGGAAAATCATTTTCTTCTTCTTGTATCTCCGCTTCCATGATACCAGCAACTATATCTGCAAGATAAGCAAAATTTACGTGTACATACTTGTTTCGATCTGTAATTTCAATGAATGATTGTACTTACTTTTCATTATTTAATCCTTACATTATTATAATAACCAACGACTAATTTCATTCCAAACCACAATAATTGTCCTCAAACACAGATCAAACAACTCACACTAACGTACTCTCATAAAGATTGCATAGAATCAGCTGTTCTTTCCGATACATTACCTATCTACAGTGGCGCCCTCCCATGTGGTGTGGTAATTGGATTCGCCAATTGTAATGTGTTTCAAGTCCCCTTTAGTCAGGTGTTATTATTTGTTAAGAGTATCTCGAGAAAAATTATGATATTCATATTAGATTGGTTTCATTCATGCTTAAATATAATTACTATCTAGTGATTGTCTAGTGGTTTAAATTCAACCGTAATTTAAAAATTTTAGTTTGAACATAATTGAGGTTCTTCTGTCAAAGAGTATACCACCACTTAATTATTATTGTTTATAATTTTTTGATTTTCTTTTTTTCTACGTTAACCACTAAACCATCAGAACATCAGTATTCTTAATACTGTGATATATCCATAACTCCACTGCTGGACGTAAATTATATTTTATTTGACATATTAGTAACACATATAATTTTAACTTTCTATATTTCTTGTCCACATAAACTTTAAAAATGCCAAATCACATATTCCTCCGTGAACGTAATATGCTTAAAAAGGGGGACAACGTTTTTTTTCTCTTCACGTCATCACGTATTAATATTATTTAGAATATTATGTCATTAATATCTGATTTAAGTTTTAATTAAAATCGGTGTCAAAGTTTTTTTAATGAATAATGATTCAATTGAGGAAATGTCAAACTAGGCGCTTTTCAAATTATTTAACTTATTTTTAATGTGGTAATGTGAGCCTCATTTACATTTTCTTTGTGGAAAAACATTTAAATGGATTCGTTAATAATTAATATTTTCATGGAAACAGTGACTTCTTAAAATACAAAATAATATTATTACTATTAATTTTGAAGTTGTGCAGTTGTAGTTAGATTGAAAACTATTGGCACAAACTTCAAAAATACCAGCACCACTTCACTAAACAAGATAATACGTGGTTTATTCGTATTCAGAGATTTCGAAACATCAACATTTCAGATTTTTCCACTGCTGTAACTCAGAAACTGTATTTTTTTGAATGTTGCTACATATTTATCGTCTTTAATTTGGTCGTCTCATATTTTTAATTTTCGAAAAAAATGCCCCACTGCTGTATCTCGGAAACCAATATTTTTTTTGGAAAATGTCCAATTCAAACGTTGTTGGATATGGTCTCTTGTTCAATTTTGACTTCCTAAATTTAATAAATAAATAAACTCGGTCCTAATTTTTGTTAAAAAATATTTCACAATTTTGAGATTTTAATAACTTAAATCGTTGAATTGCTCGGGAACCGTTAAATTTTTGGAGAACTTTTTCAATTTTCGAAAAATTGTCCCTTTCAAACTCTTGGGACGGATTTTTGGGAGAAGTCACTTTTTCAAATAAAAAAAAACAAAATCGTAGAAAGTTTAAGTGACTCGGACTGAAGAAGAACTGTTCTACTGATTATAAGATCGAGCTAAAACAAAAGTTTATCGTTTCAAATTAATTTTATTTCACTATATGTTATTATAGCAGCAGTATTAGTCAACTTTTGAAAATTACATGTATCTACTTATTACGGTTCGTGAGGACACCCTTTGGGTACAAAACCCTAAAGAGTACACAGTCTAATTGTATACCTCCTCAGTTATAAATTCATGAAATAATGTACAAAAAGAAAAAATATAATATATTTTCAACGTATGGTTTTGAGCTTTGACAAGTCAAGTTAACTTATTCGTAACTCTTTGCCATATATTTCCGTTGTTATGGTGTTTCCTATACAATTGGGCTCATATTAGCATAATTAATAATTAAAATCTTCCACTATTCCCACTAGATCAGTTACGAGTAAAAAAATATGTAGTTAAGGAAATTATAGATGTCCATAATCATAACAGATTGAGTAGTAGGAGAAACAAAAATAGGTTATGGTACACTATTGTTAACTGACTACCTGCCATCTTTTAATAACTAATCGATTGGTTTTGGGTTCATCCAATGTGGTATATTTTACCAGGCTTAGTCTTGGGCCTTACATGAAATATTGACACAATAAAAGCTTTAGAACTACTATGACATAACTCATTGTTTGAACAATAAACTATAATATATATAACCATAGAATGACTGACTATACTCGTACATATAGAGACATGTGACATTATAGCAAAATAACTCTCTCACATTGATCATGACACCTAGTGATTTTCTGTATATATGTATATAACTCTACATTATTATATGAGATCGTTGATCTCTATCACATAGGTACATTATGGTCCATGTGTGTAAACAACCATAATTACCAATTATATTAGATATATATTATTGCTGTTTGAGAAGTACGTCCGCATTTACCAGATACTAAATCATGTCACGTATAATATGTACGTGTATGTATTTGTGTTCATATACATGTATACACATATATCCAGTATCTAAACAACCAGCGGGTGTCTATTATATACTATTATACAATAATTATTATTATATGTAGTTGTTGTTGTTGTGTGAGTGTTCTGGTTTTTGCTATTTCTCTGTGAGAGAATCTTACAAATAAAACACAATACATACTTAAACCGGCCGTTTGTACACGCTCGTTAAACAACACTCGACTATTATTATTATTATCCATAACGATGATTGGGTAGTTTGTTTTGCTGTATTAATTATTATTGTTGAAGGAGATCATTGAGGTGTTTCCAAGGGGCGCCTGTACCTTCAACTTATGTACCGAGGCTGCTATCTGAAGCAGTTTCTAACAGTCAATATTCTGCACTGGAACCCAAACGCATATCAGACAAGTTTTATGTTCTATCTTATATATACTGTGACAAACTATCATATTGATCTGTTTTCTTGTCTCTGTTCCTTTTAAATTAAAAGCTTGAAACGGTTTATTGCTTATAGTGAGACGCAAAGCAAGACCAAGACCAATATTGTCTTGGTCTTGTTCGCTTGGTAATTGGTCTTGCATAGACGGTCTTGGTCTTGCTACAAGACTTCAATTTTACACTTTTTATAAGTGTGAAAAATACGCGTAATTCTAAACCGTAACGGCTAAATTCAAATGAAGCAGAAGTATTCAATTGATAATCTTATCAGATTGCATATAGTTATATTATCATTCGAAATGGATGAATATCGACCGTATAAAAGTTTCGGTCATTGTCCAGAACATACACTCCTAGTATTGTAATCGTACCAAACTATTCTAGAATAAGTACTGAGCATAAAACTGCGTGCGCAGAATTAAATTAGAGTAAGGGAGATGCGTAATTCATTAATATAGTTCATAAATTATAATTGAGAATCGTATCTTACTGGTGCGACGTTGTCTGCTTGTTCTTTCTTGGTATTTTCCGTCGCACCTGAACACTCATTTTACTTCTTTCTTGCCATATTTTGGTTTCCCTTGCCCTGCTTTATGTTGGCAGATCATACTTCTACATCAAAACTCACAATGGTTGTTTTCTTGAAAGAAATATTGAACATACCAGGAGTGTCTGTTCTGAACAATTGCCAAAAAAATCTCTCAGACTGGCCATTAAAAACTGATAAGAAATTTGTTAATATGCGCGTTTATAAAAGTATCTATTTCAATGAGCATTATGGAAAAAAAATTCTAAATAAGAAAAAGCTAAGCTTGAAAAAATCTCAAAAAGTGGCTGTTGGATAAATGTCATCAGAAATATTTCAGATTTATAAATGATTTGCCACTACAAGTACAACTTTTGCTTAAAATATTCTGCGTGATAGAAAAAATAATGAAAATAAAAAAAAACGTGTAGTTTACCTTCCCCTGAATACGAGCATTCGGGATTCTTTGAAATCAGCTCGTTAAGGGAAATCCTTGGGTTAAAATTACTGTATAGGGTGTAGAATTTTTCGAAATTAGGAAAGTCTAAATGCTCGCTTTTCACCAAACAACTTTCAGTTCAATATTTTTAGAATCTGTAATATAAAGATCGATAATAAAGGAGTTCAACGGTTAAATTAATTAGGTATTTTATCCGTGTTCCTTCTCAATAATCATTGACAAAAAAGCTGTTTGGTTACAACTGCACGAGCTTTGCAAGTCTCGCAAAACTTACAGCAAGACCAAGTTAGTCTTGATATTGTTCTTGCATCGTATTTTTAGTCTTGGACTTGCATAGTCGGTTTTGGTCTCGCAGCATCACTAGGCTTGCTTATTCGTGTTTTTGTTTAATTTGATATGAAATAACTCTAGGTACTTTGAGGTCGAAAAATTATTTAGGGTTATCATAGTTGAATCTGTATAGAGAGCAACCTTCTGGCGAAGGACATTTGATGACGGAGATGGATATTATGTTTCTGATGCGTACAAGATGAAAAACAGAAGAGATGAGCGTAACGTAGAGGAGACGTGGTGGAATCGAGCAATAACTTTGGTTGTCAACAACATTTTTTAACCTATGTGATTGGCCGATAGATCTCTTTTGCTCCGATTATCTCCTAATCTAACCTAACTTAAACTTTAACTTATAATCGTAGACCTTATGATGTAAGCTATTGCTATGACCATTTTGAATTAATTTCCACGTAAGTAGAAGAAAACCCCCAAAAGAATTATTATATGTTTATAGAGTGTTTATATTCCAAGCAGCAAATATGAGCCAGTGTTTGCTTATCTTATAATAAAATGTTTTTTTATTTATTTATTTTCTTTCACGTTTAAATTTCTTATTTCGTAGTTTGAATATTTTTCTTTGGTAAAGTTTTTGATAGCTACGCCAAGCTGACACAGTTCAAAAATAAAGTTATAGAAATTACCGCTTGTGTTGCCTACTGATTTTAAAGTCTCAATACATTCAGATAAAGTTTACTTTGTAGAATATTTCAAATATTTTGTCCTGTTTGTGAATTGTGTAGCTGTGATTCTATATATTATGCTGATAGAGCTGTAAAGTGGCACACTGAGAATTCTTTTGTGCAAATAACCACAATTTGCACGCAATCTCTCCTCTCAAGATTTTTCCATTTGATATAGACGAAGGATATAATACGCTCACTCACTTACTAAGAACGGCATTTGTCACGAACCATCATCGTTTCTTTTTTGCCATTTTATCGACTTTTTGATGTGTTGTTGGAAAACCTTCACACAAAGCAATAAAAGATGCTGATTTTACTTTTTTTTATTGTTTCAGGATAATAAATCTTCTCAACCAATCTTCGTAACAAATCGGTAAGTTGATCGTTTGAATTGATATTATTTGTTAAGAATCTATTAATTGGCTTTTAAATTATTTTCGAGAACTGATTATCTCGTCGAAAGTACTCGATTTAATTTTTCAGCCAGCTTCATGACTAATTACTTTACGCCCTAGTGCGAAAGTTAATGGCTTTTCGCACGCGAGCAGCATTAATTTTTTCTACTATCAATTTCAACGCAGTGATCAAAGAAATAACGACTCTATGAAATGTAACTTCCAAGGCAGATGTTGCAAAAAATGATGTATCCTACACGTGAGCAATGGGGCGAAACTGACAATCGTGAAGCAACATTCGTTTCTAGGTATATGTCATATTCGCTCTCGGATGCGTTTGGTTGTCATGACTCGCCTTCGCCTTCGTCGTGACATATACCCCACTCGCCCTTCAACGAATTTGACACATACCTAGACTCATGTTGCGAAATCGCGATTGTCAGATATTCTCGCTGCTTTACGCACTTGTAGCATAAACTACTATTACGAGTTGCTTGTATATCAAAGTCATAGCGATTTTTGGGCTTGCTTGTAAATATTACTAATTGATAGCTGAATAAGCGGAAAGAAGTGAATATTTGCTAAATCAGTTCAGGAATCTGCACGAAAAATTATTCTTATTGAAATACTAATGTTAAATTATTTATTTGGTAGGTATCTATATAATAGAGAAAAATAAATAGGAAACATCTATGAGTATCTATCGATACTATTTCAAAACGTTCTGAAATACAGATTCTAAGCTAGAGATTTAGATTACACGTTTTTTTTTTCAAAGAAAGAAATTCTCTGTAATACTTAATCTCTAAAATACTCAACAAATACGTACATATTTCAGAAGTGGAATAAAACATTAAACTATCATTTTGCAATGATATGATCTTGAAGTTTAATGACAATATAAATATTTTCATATTATATTATTCTTTATTCTCCATTACTTCCGAAAACACTCGAAAAGTGTTTCACCTCCAATTAGTACTACAATTAGCTGGATTCATCACGAGAATGCGTGACGGATTAATTCAATTCACTACACATGCAACAAGAAGATTTCACTTCAAAAATCTGCTTAAATGAATCTTACATCTGTAAAAATTTATAGGAGATCGGGGTTAGTTGTCACAGGGGTAAGTTGTCACAATGCCGATTTCTTCTTTGTTTGCAACAGCAGGACGTTCCGCCATCTAGGGTCAAGAGGTAGTACTTGTCACAAGCTTCACAGAAAATAATATCAAGCTCGGCCAGCTATTAGTTGTTTTATTGTAGAGAATGTGTTTTGACGTCGCCCACGTGATATTTTTAATCTGTTTTCTTCTCATTCTGTACTTGTCTGTGTAAAACCAAGGAAAGCTAAATTACTTTACGAGAACTGTGAACTATGTAAACTACATATTCACGCATATTTTTGACCGAGGAGGAGGTATACAATTCGATTGTGTGCTTCTTTTTTTTTTTTTTTTTTTTTTTTTTTTTTTTTTTTTTTTTTTTTTTTTTGTTTGTGCGCGCCTTTCATATAGTAAACGTACTCCGATTTTGATGATTTTTGATTCATTTGAAAGAGGAGGATTGAGAAATGGTCCCATATTCATAAAAACGGGAATCCGACATCGCGTTCCCTCCGAAAACCGCCCCCGAAGGGGGTGGAGGGGGCAAATTTTGTCGAAAATTTAAAATCTGCGTTGATATAATTACAGATAGGACAATATCCGGAAACGTTGAAATGGAACATTTTTTCAAAAGAGTAACGGTTTTCGACATAGAGACATTTTAAATTCTCAAATATACCTATTTTCGCTATGTGGAGAGGGCGATTTCTGTCGAAAATTGAAAATCTGTTTGCAGTACATGAAAGACATAATTATTTGTACCAACATTTATATTGAACATTTTTCCCTTAGAGTTACGGTTTTCGAGTAAAATCGGTGTTAAAATGGTAACAACTAAAATATTCAAGCGTATTTCCGCAGCGATGTTCTGAGATCTCAATAATAACAACTACAAGCAAGGAATATACGTGGGTAATAGAATAACTACTATCTTCATTGGTATTAGTGAACGTTCAACGATTTTGGTGACTACTGTTACACTCAAAAGTGTGAAATAAATATTTTTTACAAAAAATTGGACCGACTTTATTAGTTGGTGCACTGAAAAGTATAAAATAATATTAATTCTATTGGGGCTGGTACTTGTGAAGTTGGTGCCAAAAGTTACCAATCTATCTGCAACTGCTCAACTTCAAAAGTAACAGCACCAATAGAATTAAAATTATTTTATACTTTTCAGTGCACCAACTAATAAAGTCGGTCCAATTTTTTGTAAAAAATATTTATGATAGATATGTTTGTTTATATACTTTCATCTTATCCAACTGCAAAATGTTATGTGGGGCTAGTTGTCACAAATTAAATGAGGCTGGTTGTCACTGTGACAACCTGCCCCACAACATATAAATCTTTTGGATGATTTTAGGTCCTAACCTAATCTCGCCTTTTAAAATTGTCTTAGAACACATCTCTACTTTTAGGCCCTTCAGGCTTGCAACAAGTACGATATAACATCATCCACCCGGAGGTCTGAAAACCGTGCTTTCTCCAATAGTGGTTCGACCCCCTTCAAAAGCATCCAAGAGGACCACACATACTGAACGTAAAAAGCGTAAATCAGCAATATTGACAGATACTCCAGTCAAGAATGAAATTGAGCAGGTGAAAATGTCTAAGAAAAACAACAAACAACTACAACAAGTCAAAAGCGTCAAGGGACTTTTTTTTTCAAGAAAAAGAACGCAAGAAGGTTAAGGAGAAATAACGAACATCAGAAGAAAACTGTATGTGTCTTGTTTGCGGAGATCTATGTAGTGCTTCTATTGAGAGCTACAAGCAATGGGCACATACTACGTGTACTGATGGAAATCCGTTCTATGTGTACCATAACTGTCACTACGATGATGATATGTAATACGTAATAAGTTTGTGACGTTTCTTTTCATTAAAAGTGTTTTATTTCTCATTCGTGTACTGTTTTAGAATGCTGTGACGGTTTGCCCCAACCATTGTGACAATTTACCCCAAGGTGGGGCATTTTGTCACAATGAACCTAGTAAAAATTAAAAAATCCCACCATTTAAGTCGCTGATATTTAAAATTCGAAATAGGTATATAACTTTAGAGGCGTCTGAGTTACTGGACTGGAAGTAAAAATTGTGACAACTAGCCCCGGTCTCCCCTAGTTGTTGAAATATTTTGGATAGCTTGGATCAATCGTCATACAGCATACAGTGTGCCTGATTATTCCAAAAACACTTTATCACTCATATAAAAACTAATATAGGCCTATTTTTCCATGCTGGATTTTTCAAATGAAATTTCATGTTTTCTTCATATTATAGCGAGCCCATATAAACACCTATCCGCACGCCGATGTTACATCTCCAAGGCCATGGTGTTTTCCTGGCCAATAATGAACGAGATGACGCTCTAGAACAACGCGAATCCAATAGGCGCATCTCGAATTATCTAGAAACATCCACCTGCATGTATTCAATAGAGAAACATTTTTTTAGTACAGCAGAGATGAACATTTTCTCTCGATTGGTCTGGAGAAGAGACGCTGCCAACTACGAACAGTTGCCTGAGATATATGGCGTGCGGGCGAACCAGAGTGTCCTGTTACAATATGTTTAAATCCCTACCTACAAAATTATATAAATAAATAGCTTTATATAAATGACGTCTTCTACTTCTAAGATACTTACCTACTTTTGTATCAGTGGTATCTTCCTGTAGAACTTTCACTGAAATGTGTTTATGTTGTCATTCTGGATCTTTGTTTTTTTTATTTGTATCTCTTTTCTTACTGGATAAAGCTACTTTACGTAATATATATTTGAAGAAAGAAGCTTTTTACATAATACTTTCATATCTTTCAATTTATCTATTAATGGACTTTTCTTAGTATTCCTATTGTGTTACAATTCTTATAGCTTTAATTATGATAGGTTTATCAGAAGCTTCCAACGTAACAAACATACATAGGACTGACTATTCATATTATTAATTAATGCATGAATTGCGCATTATATATATATATATATATATATATATATATATATATATATATATATATATATAATTTGACGAAATATTAATAAACGCCTAAGTAACTACTTAAATATACACCGCTAATGTTATTGTTTAGAGCTGTGTTTTATGAGCCGTGTAACTTTTATGAAAGGCCATTTCTTCGTTATAAATATGATGGAGGTAAAAATACGTTTACGCTTGTCCTCGAAGTTTCTTTTGTAATTTTTTAAAACAGTTGTCGTTTTGCTCCTATAAGATATAGGAATCAATAGATTGTTTATATTATTGTCATAAGTAGGTAGATTTAAGACAAGGTACAATATTAAATTGTCTAGTATACAGGGTGTCCCATGACATGATTGTTATAGTTTGGGAGTGTGTGTTGCTGGGGTGATTTCAAGTAAAAAATGTCAGTTAACATATACCCGGAACGCTATCCTAACTGAGCCAGAAGCATTTGAAATTTTAAATAAGTCCACAGAACACATAATTTCTTAATCAAAATTATACAAACCGGTGGATTGAAAGAGGTTCTGCAGTTCCTTGGCCAGCCAGGTCATCAGACTTTAATCCTCTAGATTACTTTTTATGGGGAAGACTGAAAAGTTTAGTTGATGCAGAAAATATTGAAAACAGAGAACACCTAGTAGGTAGCTAGAATCATGGATGCCGCAGAAATTATTCGTGCTGAGACTAAGACTGATTGCAGAGCTACCACTTCAATCCTAAGAAGAGCTAGACTATGTATTCAGCAACTGGGTGGACATTTTGAGCAACTACTTCAATAAAACGGTTTCTTTTTTAAATGGTCTTAAAATTAGTAGGGAATTCCTTCTAGAACTTAACTCTAACTTCACATGATTGTAGCTCAGTTAGGCTATCATCCTAGCAAAGAAATTGGTTAAGTTTTGCTCCAAAAAGTAACTCATGAATTAACAATATTTTTGAACCGAGAGTTATTTATACTGGGTGAGGAGGAACGGACCAAACTACGGGAGTGTATTTATTATACACTAGGAAATGTTGTACAAAAGCTCATATGTTCTTCTTCGATTTTTAAGTTATAGGGTAAAAGAACATTTTTTTTAATAATAGTGTTCTTTTATTTAACAAACGGACCAAACTGCATGAATGTATAGTACACATGAAAATAACGTAAAAAACAATATAAAATGCCAAACACTTATTCACATTTAGAATATGCAAATATGGTGTCTGTTTATGGTTTCTGTAATGGAAATGCTACAGCTGATGCTGAAGAATATCGTCAACGGGTTTCCACATCCTAATAAAAACGTGTTTTTCTGAGTTTTCAACAGATAGTGCGAGAATGGTAAGCTTCCTAGTGCTAACATAAAATCTTTACGAGCTACTCGACAATGTTTAGAAGAAGTAGAACACTTCCTGGCTTTAGTAAAAGAGGATGTAACGACCAGTTCACGAAGAATTGTTAGCCAATTGGCCAAGAACCGGAAGATTATGCTAAACGTATGGAATTTTGTCTATGGATAAATGATAATCTTCGTGCTGTACCGCATATAGGTACTTTTTACGGTTGAATCAACATTTACCCGTGATGGTATTAATAATACTTGTAACTCTTATGTATGATCAGACGAAAGTCCCCACGAACGTAATTTTCTGTAAACGTGTGGATTTTGGATAATCGCCTCACAGGAGACCAGTATTTCAATTTTCTACAAAACGGACTACTAGAGTATGTTCTGTAAACATCAGAATACAAATGTACTATCAGCACGATGGTGCTCCTGCACATTTCGCTTGTCAGGTTAAGCAACATTTGGAAAGGTTTCCAGTGCGTTGGATTGGCCGAGGTGTTCCTATTAATTGGCCTCCAAGATCACCAGACCTTACAGCTCTAGATTATTGTTTATGGGCCTGGTTAAAAAAGTGGAGAGCAACAGGTGTTCTTTATGAATGAAGCAGAAAATGGCGGCATATTTGAAAGTTTATTACCCTGTAACTTGAAAACAAATAACAATTTAATATGAACATATTAGTTTTTTTACATTATTTCCTGTAGTTTGGTCCGTTCCTACCAATCACTCTATATATATAACTATAGATTTTGCAAAACAATATTCAGTGCTGAACTCGAACATTTCTGTTATGTAATAATGTATACATGTATATCTATTATCTAAATAATGAACGCAAATAGAATATAGGGAAGCAAAGAGTCAAGAGTCAAGGTTGCCAGACAGCAAACGACCTCATTTCGCGCAAAGACATTGTTTGCTAAATGCATATAATAACAACACAGCCAGGATGCGGAAGAGGAAGCATTTCCGACATATCTACGACAACTATTTGCAACAATGTAGCAGTAAGAAGTAGTTGCATCTTGAATTGCCGCCATTTACCGTCAAACTGTCCGTTAAATAGAATAAAGCTATACGTGAGCATGCTTGCGTCTATTTTACTTTCAGAAAAGGTTTGATGGCATCACTTATTGTCAGCCATTTCCACGACCTACATTCATAAGTATCTATCGTTGATGTTCTTATGGATAAAAAGGAAATTGGAACATATTAACGCTAAATATTCTAAAATTTGATTCCTTGGAACCTCTTCCATGACTATCTATGTATAAGATTGAAGTGAAGATAGTGAGTTCTTTTTTATTCTTAATAAAGATTTAACCAGCTAATTCCATTAGTAAACTGTGATAGAATTTCACCCTGATCATGAATTTCAAAACTTAAGCTCAATAATAGATATAATGAACAAAGTCAAGTCTTCATGATGAACATATTCGAAATTTTGCAAAATATATAAATAAAATTTTGGTGACTGAACATATAGTTTATTTGTTGAATATATTGAATTTTATTTGAATGTTGACTTAAGTAGGTAGTCTGGACGTCCTTGACCATCTCTTCTGTAGCATAAGCATGGAGAAATGTTACAAAAATAAGATTTTATAATTACTAAGTATTATTTCAAATTATGGCTAAACGATTCGTCCTAGAATAGATTTAAACATGCTTGTTTTTTTCGCCATATATTCGGCAATAGAATCGAAAAATGTTTGCAAAATTATAAGAAGGAGAATTTAGCTGTAAAAAATCGTATGAGTTGAATCTTATCGTTCTTGAACTGCCAGAAAGAAGTTCGATTTTTGCGCAAGTGTTTCTGCTCAGTTCCAGTAATATTCTTGAACTAACATTCGAATCCGAATAAAGCTATGCACTTATCTTTCAATCTTCGGATATAAATATGGAGAAACATTTTCTGATTCACGCTATATTGGATCGAGTATGTATAGCCTATTGAATTGTACTCAATGTACCATATAGGAGGGTATTGCACAATAATAATAATAATTGAATACGATTATTTGCATTCATTCAACAGCGTACACCAAAAATGGCAATACGCACATTTACATTGAATGCAATATAAACGTTGCATCATCAGAGTCGTATATTCATAATTTCATTATATGACCGGATTTGCAATTTTTCCATATTCCATTTAATTAAATCGACCTACATTGTTGCCTTTATTGTATCTCTCCTAAATGGATATACATATATCATTCATATGCAACACATAAGTTTTCTGCTCAACGCTGCTGCATTAGGATTTACAGGAATGTATTCATCTAACTAGCTACTCTACTAGTAATGATCACCAGTGTTGCCAATGATTTCAAAGGAAATGTATAATTTGAAAACGTACTGGAAAATGCAAATTCAGGTCCTTCATGAGGAAAACAGCCAAAATGCTTATTTCTGTGTAGTTGACTAGACAGAAATAAAGCGGGAAAATTTGAGGAAATTCTTTTCACTACTATGTATATTACCTCACAATATTGTAAAGTGTGCTGAAGTTTGACCTACTTTTTCGAACACCTTGTATATTTGATTGTGTTTGCATATAGCTTGAGAAATATTATCCAAAATATTTCCTTTCAGAATTCATCAAAACGTCATTTATTTCTCTGTTTGTATAAAAACAATGATATTTAATTCTTTGTCAAATGTTTTTGTCAAGACTCAAATTGGTATTCCTAGTACCATAAAAACCGTTTTCATCCCTTCTTTTGTCTCAAGTGCTTTCATATTTTCTCAGAGTTCCCAAATATTTTTCTTTGTCGATCCCCCTAGTTGCCATTAACTTGCTGCTGGAAATGATCATTTCTTTCCCTCTCAAGTTCATTTATCTGTTTCTAAGTTCAGTTATTGCATGAAATAATGCGTACTTCATCTATATCTTCTGTATTAACATCTTTGATTCCTTCTTTCTGTTTATTATAGATTTATTTCATACTTATTTTTATTAACGTACACGTAAAACATCTATTTAAATGGCAACTTGATCTTTCGGTGTATTTGAAGTCCTATTAAATCGAAATACATGATTACAAAAGCTATGTAATTAGTATTAATGACTTCAAGTACTGGTTTTATGGCTTCATCTATATCCATTACCGAAATAATCTAATAAAATTGGATGGAAAGCTAGAATTGGATATCCTTCAAGGGGTTGAACAGTTTTAACGTAATCAGGAAAGCTTCCAAACACTAGGAGAAATATTCATTCTCTTTTATCTTAGCATCTGAAATGTTGCTAAAAATTATTTCAAATTTGGCGGATGCGCGGGCTAGTTATGATTTCGATATTGTGAGTGAAACGAAATGAGTCTAAGGATGGGAAGTGATATATATCATCCTGTAATATATATTTCTAGACATGAATCTGTGGTTACCTTAAATATTTTTTTCAATATAACCGTTTCATATGATTTAAACACTTTAAAATACAGTGCGTCCATAAAGTAACTCATAAAGTCATGATTAGCTAAATAAACAATATCACCATTTTTTTAAGTGAAACACCCCATTTTTTTCAATTTCCAGATTTCCCTTGATCAGCTGATTCCAAAAATGTATAACACGTTGCTCCAAATTGGTACAGGGGGGGCAAAAATACAAAAATTTGAAGTTACTTACAAAATATTAAATAAAAGAATAAACGCAATAGTAGATACGCAAATTAAATGAAATAACATATTGTTATAGACCTACTTTGACAAAATATTAAAAAAACAAACAGAAGAAAATTTACAATAAATGTTCAAATTGTGCGCCACATAATGACAGAACCGGGCATTACCTTCTTGGGGTGATCCATCAAAAAAAATGTGATGACGTCATCTTAATTTTAAATGAATTTTATATTATTATATTTAATAATATTTATTCTAGTGGTACTGGAATTGAAGATTTAAGCATGTCATGTTAGTTAAACAAAATGTTTCTACAATCAACATGACTCGTGAGAACTCAGGGAGGATGAGTTAGGACCGGGTAACGACGTCTAAGGGTACGCCGGCGGCTAAGCTTACGCGGGAAAATTTCAAACTTGCTTAATACCCTACGCTGTGTTGTTTCTGTATCTTTACTGTACCCTAAAGTTGCCGCCGCATTAACGTGGATTTTCTCCTATTTGTTTGTAATCAACAAGGTAAAGTTTGCTTTCGAACTTTAAATGTTTGATCCTGGGATGAACGTTTCTTCAGGAATTGATACCACGTATTTTCCTTCAGAATGTTGTGTCTAGGATTTTTCTCTATATTTATCTGATACCTACCTAAGTGCTGTTTTAATTGGTTATCTCTGAGTTTCCTTTCTGGTGCATTCGGACAACCTGTTGAATTAATTCATGTTTTATATTCGGAAATGGAGAATGACGTTCAATAAAATGCGATGACCTAAAATCTAACCCGGGACAGCTAGAGAAATAATTTGATATATCCATAACAATAAACGGCTGTTCGATGTAAATTTACTTTATTTAAATTAATGTATTCGTTATACATATTAATTTTAGCTTTTTGCACCTAAGTATGCTAAATCATTTTTTTTTTGGTTTGTGTATATAGGTAGTAAGTAAACGTACTCTGATTTTAATGAGAAAGAATATTTAGAAATATTCAAATCCGAAATATTCGCTCTAAAAACCGCCCGGGAAGGGGGTGGTGGGGGAAATTTTTCACGAAAATCGAAAATCTGAGACTGCAGATTAAAGATGAAACCATATCCGGAAACGTTTAAATTGAACATTTTTTCAAAAGAGTTACGGTTCTCGAGTTACAGCAATGGTAAAGACTGGAATATGTGTATTTTCCCCATTTAGAGGGAGCACTTTTTTTCGATAATTGAAAATATAAGACGGCCAAATTAAAGAAGAGATTATATGTAGCAAGATTTAAATTGGACATTTATCAAAAGAAGTTACGGGTTTCAAGTTGCAGCAGTGGTAAAGTCTGAAATATGTGTATATGTGTATTTCCGCCGCGACAAGCAAATAATATACACGAGTAATAGTTGGTATAAGTGAACGATCAACGATTTTCGTGACGAATGTTATACTCAAAAGTGTGAAATAATTTTTTTTGCAAAAATTATTTCACACAAATCAATTGGTGCTGGTAGGTACTTGTGAAGTTGGTGCGAAAAGTCTTCTATTTAACTACAATTGCACAACTTCGAAATTACCAGTTGGTACCAATAGAATTAATATTATCTTGTATTTTTAGTGCAGTACAGTTGGTCCAATTGTTCTTTAATATTTGTTTTATATCAAAAACCGATGCTTCAATTTAAACAAATTCAAAAGCTCGGCTTTAGAAAATATAATTTTTTTTCTGATTATCTAATCATCTGGGACATCATTTTCAAGGATTTTTCATATGCAACTTTGTTTTTTTCATTTAGATAATATAATTACGTAATTACTTTCCTACATCCTGAAGTTAAGGCGAAAAGCCAAGACATAGGTATATTAGATTAAAAATTACTTTTAGAACGACGTTCCGCAAGTTAAAAGTAAGCAATTCGATTGTATGTTTACTTTTTATTTGATTGTATGTTCGCTCGTTTAAGGCACTAGGAAAGTGCATAATGGTTGCCATTATATCTTCAAAAGACTGAATACCTATAAATAATATATCTACGTAAGTGAACGTTCAACGATTCTAATACAATTAAAAATATATAATATTATATATATAATACTTTTTTTAAGTTCTCGTAATTTTCATAAAAAACTAGAAGTAACTAATAAGAGTCTCATTTTTTTACTGTTATTTAAATTATGGGCGACATTTGGATTTAACTTGAGAACATTATATTGTTCCAAAATCCCTGTAACCTAGTGTAAAAAAGCTAAAAACAGAGATTTTATTAATTTACTATCCTTAACAAATCAATTTATTTTTTGAGTGAAAAATTAAATATAGGTACTTTTTAGTGCAATAATTTTGAGAAATTTCGAGCTTCAGTCAGTTTAGGTAACCAGGTCAGTTGGCACGCCTGATATTTCCAACGTTGTCAAATTGAAAAATTGAGACTGATAAGAGTCAGCTGATTATCTGTTTAATAGGTTATGATAATCATATGTCACATTTGACTTTTCAAGTATTCTACATAAATAAACGAACATGCATTGTAATTGTTTTGGTATTCACAAATTAACGTCATAGTAAAATATACATCATAACCTATAAATATGTCCGTTGTACTTGTCAGGTTCGTAGACATCTATAATGAATATATATGACAACTCTGTAAAACTGCACTATTCAAACTGATAAATTCCGGAACAATCTTCGTATGCATTATCAATGAATTCTCAATATCAAATGATGTTGCGGAAGGTCAATAAAAAAAATCTCTCCCTTGCTGATAACATAATTACATTGCTCATTTTAATTATCCGAAATTATTGTTGTCTTACATTGATTTATACTTTCTAGTTTTATATACATTTACCAAAATCTGTCTCTAGTGGTTTGAAATGATATCACGTCTAAAAGCATAACATCGGCACCATTGTGTCCTCCTCCTACCTATACGACCCGAACACAATCTTGCAACATCGACGACGGCGACCGCGCGGCGTCGGGACGTCAGTCGTTGCAAAGCCGATTTCCTTTTCGGTGGAACAACTCCAACTGCTGGAACACATACATAATATTAATAACATAGACGAAAGCCTGTAGTTACGCGAGAAGGAAAGCTACCAAAACAGAGGCACATACACTGACAGAGACTACACTCCAGTTTTTTCGTGGAAATATGACCTTTGCGTCAAGAGTCATAGAGACGAAAATAAAAAAATAAATCCGCGTGTGTGTGTTATGAACTGAAGTGTCATCATTGATTGTGCGGTGTGATATAATAATAATTTTCACTTGTTGTTGTTATTGTTGTAGTTGTTTGTGTATTTTGTTATTATTGATGAGTAGAGAGGAGGAAGTGGATTTTCCAGCTGGCGGAAAAAGTTTTGACAGCCTCGACACGTGGTGCTAGAGGTTGGCATTGATATCTACCCCTGATCTCATACACAAATTGAATTTGAAAAGTTTTTGAATTATGCTTTAGCTTATATTTTATAGAGAGAGAAAAATATGCTTTCAACTTTTATCGTCATACATATACCAGATAGGATTCTCATGTTTTATAGATTTTGTATATTTTCCATGAAAATTAAATAATACCTACACTTTTAATTCATTGCTTTCCATTTTCATGTGGCGATTCTCTCCCGGCACTGCTATTTTCCAAGCTTCTGCATCTTAAAGATTCAATTTTTGTAACTTATATTTTGAAATTTATATCACTTAAATTAGATACTTAAATTCTGTTGCACATATAACCGGCAAATTTAATTTCAAGTTTCCTTTTTTTCGATCTTAAACATATCTTTGAAAACTTTTCTGCTTGTCAAAGTCCATGACTCGTAGTTTATTTAGCTAGATAAAACAGTAGCTATCTAGACTGCATGTTATTTTATTCAGTTTAATTGTTCGTAGATTTCGTCTTCATATTTATCATTGATTTTCTTGATTCCGTTATTCTGCTCTTTCATATATTCCAATTACAATGAGTATTGCCGGTTTTTGCGAAATCTACAATATTATGGTAAGTTCGTTAGATTTTTAGCTATTGAATTTCTATATTTATTTTGTTTACAAGAATGGTAACAAATATTGGTCTAAGTCTAGTTTAGCAGCTTTTGCTATAAAAGCCCTAAAATTAAAATATTTGCAAAAATAGATGTATGTCAACATTACTTCTAATAAAATTGAGGCGGAAGACGCTATTTTTGATTATTTGTTAATAAAAAATGGAAAAATAATGTTCTTAGGACTTAACGACATTTAGCTGGAATTTTCGATTTGGTACTATATATTTCAATCCTAAATAGTAAATAATAATCCTTGCATTTTATAAAACACTAACATTCTTTAAAATTAACAAAAATTAAACATAGTAAATATAAGTTCGCTAAAAGTATTGAACTAAATCTTTTTTACTAAAAATTGGACCGACGTTATTAGTTAGTGGACGGAAAATTACAAAATAATATTAATTCTATTGGTGCTGTTACTTTTGAAGTTGTGCAGTTACAGTTAGATTGATAAATTTTATCACCAACTTCAAAAAATACTTATTTCACACTTTTGAGTGTAACATTAGTCTCGAAAATAGTTGAACGTTCACTAATACCAATGAAGATAGTACTTATCCTATTAACCACTTAGGTGTATTCTTTGCTTGTAGTTGTTATTATTGAGATCTCAAAACATCGGCATAATTATTTTAGATGTTACCATTTTACCACCAATTTAACTCGAAAACCGTAACTCTAAGGAAAAAATAATGATTCTAAATGTTGCTACAAATAATTAGGTCTTTCATGTAGTACTCACAGATTTCCAATTTTTGAAAAAAAATCACCCTCTCCACATAACAAAAAGACACATATTTGAGAATTTAACATGCCCCCTGCTCATTTGAAAAAATGTTCAATTCACACGTTCCCGGATATTGTCCTATCTTTAATTAAACGACCTCAAATTTTCGATTTTCAAGAAAATTTGAAATTTGTCAAATCCACCCCCCTTTGGAGGCGATTTTCTGAGGGAAGGAGATTTCAGATTTACGTTTTTATGAATATGGGACCATTTCTCAAGCCTCCTCTTTCAAATGAATCAAAAAACATCAAAATCGGAGAACATTTACTATATACAACGCGCGAACAAACCAAAAAAAAAAGCAGACAGTCGAATTGTATACCTCGTCCTTCGGTGTTCTTCAGTCAAAAATAAAGTTACTATCACTATCTCGAAAACCACGGAATGAATGAATGAATGAATCACCAACTTATGTTTTCCATAACTTTCACAATAATGGAAATATTGTACTTTTTCGCAAAAGTAGTTTTCGGTTTTTTCCAGATATCTTCGAAACTGCTCTGAATTTTGTGAGTTTCTAAGCAGAACCTGGATCAGCCTAATAAACAGTACATCATTGCTCATTCAACTCAAATTCTGTCTTTACTAATAAACAAATATAGCCATGCTATTCCACTCAATTTCGAATACACTGTATTTTATACTAGCTGACACACTGCAAGCAGCCCTATGTTAAATGGCTCTCGTTTATTATGGATGCCGGGACAATAAAATAATTCATTTCTGTTTTGCGAACGACCCGATTTCCTCAGATCGATAATATAAGTATATAATACACCACCAACCACATAGTAGGTTATTAGAGAAAAGTTTTTCGGGACGGCGGCTCGTCTCCCACTTATCGACTCGATGGAGTCGTAAAAAAATAATTTCTAGCTTCCGAAACAAAAAAATACGCTCAAAAGTATACGTGCATGGAATCTACTATTATTTAGCTGAGCTGGATTTTTTTATTTCCTCTCGTTTATGATGTGATGTGAGAGCGTTTTCAATATACTCGGTGTTCTATATCGGTATATATTCTGTATATATGTATATGATGTACATATTTGCTGAAAGATTTAGTGGAGAGCTCTAGATACTCGAACAGTTTGTTTGAGTTTTGGAGTGTATTTATTATGTGGATATGGAACGTTTCATATATGGTTGAGCTGTAAAATGAACTACTGCTAATTACTGCTGGTTTTTATTTTACCATTAAAAGTTTTGCTGAGTTTATGCTGCAAGAATGTGTAGGCACTAATTTATTGACAATGAATAAATGAATCCTGCTACATCCAGTGAAATGAAATTATGTAACTCCAGCTACAGCTGATATAGGTGCAAACAAAGTTTGTCTTAAATATCCTGTAATTTACGTGAATTTTGATTGAAACATTAAAACGATGTATTTGATTTTTTTTCACTCAATTGTCTAATGGTTGTCTATGGAAAAATTGCAATCATTATCAGCACACACATTTATATGCTGCAGTTATATCTTTTTTGCGATGATTTTTTTGAAAATTATATCCTCTTTCAACATAAGTGGCATTTATTTATTATTAGCTTTTACCCGCGGCTTCCCACGCATTGATGTCCTTAAATTACTGCTATAGATCGTTACATGCTAAAGGAAATATGATATTTGTATTTATTGCTTAATTGGGATTATTAATAATATAATATTAATATGATATAATAGAAAAATATATGAATAAAATCTGTTTAAAAATTACAACATACAATTAAGTTTCAAAAACTGAAGATATGCTTTATTAAAGTATAATTTACTACAACAAAAATAAATAATTTTGAATATTAACAATTTAGAAACTAAAAACTTAACGGGTTATAAAAAAAAATCTCTTTAAATGACATCAATTCACAGTAATATTCCAGATGTTTTACTCGGCACTTTCCGGGCACACACTTTGATATATTGTTGTACGAAAACATAAAAGTTATATAAAGTCTTGAGTATGGAACCCTTCTACCTCAGAGTCCTACTCACACGTAGAACCAGTCCGAACACCAACCCACACCCATCCATCAAGAGGGAACACCATGAGAATTTCTCCTACTTAAGCCTTAGAGATTTTCCGGTATGGAAACCTCCACCTTTAGGTTCCTCTAGTACTGACAGACTTTCACAAAACAGTCCAGTGACATACTACAAACAAATATCGCGAAAACTCTACGAAATTACAACCATAGAGCTCAGATATATTTCTTTGGGTATTACAGGTATAGAGCCCCCCACCGAGGAGGCCCAATTACACTTACAGCCACTAACAGATCATTCTAATAAATTCTACAAACATACATGGTAAAAAGACCATCAAAATCCAGCCATAGAGTTCAGAAATATACAACTTTCAGGTACGGAACCCACCACCACGTGTCAAGGTGTCAAGGCAGTTTTGATTAAAGCCGAGCTTTCGAGAATGTTTATTCTCTTCTTCAGGGCAAACTACAAATCGTTACAAAATTATTTCAACAACAACTTAAAATATTATAAAAATACTTTCAATCGTGAATTTAGAATAAATTAGCCAAAAACTGGAAAGATTTCATAGTAGTTTGCCCTGAAGAAGAGAATAAACATTCTCGAAAGCTCGGCTTTAATCAAAGAATTTTATTGAATATATGACTGCATCCCCAAGAACATCTTTTTATTTATTATAAAACCAGTCAAGAATACAAAATCAATATATATATATATATATATATATATATATATATATATATATATATATATATATATATATATATATATATATATATATATATTATATAACCTTCTCTGTCAAGCTCCTGAGGTTATCCGCGAGGTTTTTCTTCTTGTCTCCTTCAGACTACGCTGCCACGTGCTTCTAACCTCAAAAGTTCAATAGGAATCGACCTCTTTTCGAATGCAATCCCCGAGCCACGCACGATTATCACGGCCCAGGCTTCCCTATCCATGGAAGTGTGAATATTCTTGTTGCAGTCGACCATTTTCTGATCCAAATAGGTCATCCAAACTCCAAAGGCACTCATTCTTTAAAAAATGACAACCAGTTTTCATCTGACTCTAGCAAAGACATGCGGAGACATCATTCTCATTTGCAATACTATTAAAGCTGATGAGCATCAATCTAAAGCCAGGATGGCTCGGTTCGTAAAATGAACCTGGAAATATATATTTCACACTATTATATTACGTATCCATACATCTTTCTCATGTCTTCCTTATCTCATGCTTTCTCTGTCTCTCTCGAGTTTTTTTCTTCAATGAGCATCGCGTCCTCTCACATTGTTCCCGTGTAGATAGGAGTAGTAGAGTGGGCACATCGCCTGGAGCAGCAGTGTGTCTTTCCCAGATAAAGTTACGAGTCCCAGCGGCGGCTGTGGGATATCCATCCGCTCCTACATAATACACCGAGAGGCAAATGATGGATAACAATAACGTGGAGGGACCTGCTTTTCATTAGTTTTCATTCGGTTTTCACGAGTATGCGAGAGGTACATCGTTGTTATCATTCTGGCCGCCTCGAATTCATGGCATTACTCGGTTTACATTAGAGATGCACCAGCAAATGGGGATTCGTTTTTTTTAATCACATAGAGTGTATTCTATCTTATTGAAGGAGATATCATTGTTTTTCAGTTGACCCCATGAATTGTTTCTTCAGATTTGGCTTATATTCTCTGGTTGCGGAATATTCTTCCATACATATTAAAGGCTCTAGAGAATTAACAAAACATTTTATCTAAAATTAATAAATGTCATTCCTTCTTTTCCTTCTGCTGGTTTTTCAAAGGGGATGCCAAGTCTCAGGCCATCGCATTGTGGTGCTCTTCTGGTTTCGGTCTCTTTTCCTTGGAGATCATCATTTATCTTGCTGACATGATCTCTCCATGCTCTTCTTCTATAGTTGTGGATCATCTTTACTATGTCTGGGACGCCACATATTATTCTGATATAAATGCATATAATGGCTTCTCTATTCTTCGAGTCGATTAAAAATCAAACGATTAATCACACAGTTTTATTTTCTACAATATTGGCAAGATCATCTTACAATACTTTTCTCTTTTCTGAGATGTTATCCAAGTTCAGAATCTAGGTAATTCGAACGGTTTTGTTAAAGTTGTAAGAATAAGAATATATTTTATGACATGTGTCTCCGATATCTTTACTAGATTAAATTACCTACCCATTTCAACTTTTCATGTACTAATGTCAATCAAATTAATTCTTACTGAACCTATAAATTTTGTAGATCTTAAGTTTGTTGACATTCCGTTTAGGTTTTGCGACTCGACTGTCGAAGGATCGTTTTTCTCACAAAACCAATAATAATTTACGTGTCTTATGTCCTTTAGCCGTGGACGTAGGAACTCAACAAAGTCATGCCAGCGAACTCGATTTTTTTCCCCAAAAATTTGATTTCTTTCTTTTTCGATGGTTCTTTACCAGATGTTTCTTGGTCTGCCTACTTCTCGTTTTGCTTTAGGATTCTATTTTAGAGACTATTTGTTGTCTTCTGAGTTTATCCCATATAATATACTGTTGCGTACTATAGAATAATAAAAATTACAACTTCACTTTACTATTGAATTTTCTTACTAGCTTACTCTGACTCTTCTATTATTGCACATTGTCTTTTTACACTCTCTCTCATGCCGACAATTCTCCCAAATATATACCCGAAAAAGACTCCAGATCTTTCAAGCCGCCTCTGATCTTTGATTCACTAGCCGCCACTGGACTTTTTTCGAAATCCTTTGTCGGCATCCTATTGATCAAATGTGTCGCACTCTTTGACAGCGGCCGCTCTCGAAATCCCCATGGCTCGCACATGAGCATCAAAAGGACGCCGCCACTTTGTGGCCCAACACTAGTGGCTGTACCCCCATGCACCTTACAATACTATAATTATACGGTCCTATTGCTCTGCTGACTGGTGTGACTGATGAGATCTTTTTTGTTGAAGATCGTGGTGGGCCAGCATATATTGAGTATTTAAACGTTAAAAGTTTTAAACGTGGTGTTAACTTCCATCTAATTCCTCCTAAATAATTCCCAGCTAACGCTTTCTAAGTTTTCCATCTTCCCGTCAACACAAGGTTATAACTAGACTGTTTCATATCACCAATAATATTTCTGATGAGGCTAGAAAGGGTAATGAAACAACCAAAACATAAGCTATAAAAAATAACAAAGAATATAATGGAAATTTCTTAGTATATTTACCATTGCTCCTATCACCCGTTCAGTTGTGCGTTCTTTGATCTGAAACCATTTATTATGAAAAAAAATACATATTCGGCACAAGCTTCTAGCTTCAAAATGGTTGTATGCATTTAGAAAAAGATTATAAAAACTGACAAAATACGTTCCATGTTTTTCATTAAAAACATCGTTGATGAGTTTGTATTAAGCTCGACTACAAATATATATGTATACGCTGCATCTGCAGAGTTGTCGTAATAATTTCCTAGTGACTTTGTTTCATAGAACTATTCAATTTTCAGCCCATGTTGATTATGCACGAACTGGCAAATTATAACTTTGAATCTGGTATTCACATTTTACATCTCAATTAACCCAAAATCAAGGAATTCATCAGGATGGAACTTTTGTTTTGTAACGAATTTTAAATTACTTTTTTATTTCTATAGAAAATATAGTCAGAATTACAGTCGTACTTATCGTTTATCTATTCACCAAAATTCGAGTGGTGGCGTTGGTTCCCTTAGTGAAGAAGAAAAAAAAACATGCAGATATACAGTCGAATTGTATACCTCCTACGATTGGGAAGTCGGTCAAAAAACAGGGTCTCTTTAATCCGGTTTCCACATAGATGTCATGTCAGATAAGATTCTAATATTTGTGTTCCATGTCAAAATAAACGTCATGGGAATGCAAATTACCGGGCCACGAAGTCAAGGTTAGGCTTATCGTCCATGGGGACATGGACAGCGCATTCCTTATCTTGCTAATGAGTGGAAAATGACCAAATGAGTTTCACAGATCACAGAGGAAGAATAATTTTAAGGTCATTAGTTTTGGGTCCGCACACTAGCTCTGATTCTCTCAAAAACAATTTTGTGAAGAAATTGCGCAGTCCATGTATCTATGTCAGTGATTGAAACCTGATCACGGCAGCGGAGACTATTGACTGCGTGATGAACCAAGGGTTTTGACTTCTATCATGAACAAATATAGGGAGGACGACTAACTCGAGTAGTGGGAGTAGCACAAAAAACCTTGGGTTATCGTATGTCATTTGGAGGTGTTGCGCAAAATCACGCAGCGCATCTTTATGTAGTATGGGCGAAGGAAGCTTATATACAACAACAGACACTCAGTGGAATTCTGCGCAGGACCCCAAATTGACAACTTTTCACAGGACGTTATTTCAGTCACTGCTGCTAATAGAACAGGATACCGAGTTAGCCATGCTCCCTTCATATACTCTTGGCTTCTATAAAGGGCCTACCCTAACCGAGCCTTAGACCTATTGTAATGACCGTGGTCAGAATGATAATAGATTAGCGCATTTTGAATATTTTATTGTATTAAGTCGAAAGAAACGTCATACTGGGTGTAGCAATCATGTATTGAATAAAATAATTTGGTTGTAATAATAGTTTAATTTGTAAATGTGATAAAAAGAGTCAAAGTTAAATTCTATATGTAACTGGATGAATATTGGCATTGGAAGAAAAATTATTTTGGTATTGGTAAAAATTAAAAATTCATCCTTTTCGTTTTCTACAAAATGAGATATATTCTTGACAAAAATGGTTTATTAAAATTATATCATGCTTTGTTCTGTAGCGTACGATTCTGTGGGATTATTTGTTGGGGTTCAGCCTATTCAAATCCATTGGGTTCAGTAGCCAGAATACAAAAGCGAGTTATCAAAATTATAACGTTTAATCAACAAAACAGTATAAACCTTTTTAGTGTGATGGGATTGCTAAATAACAATCAAAATAGAATTTGAAAGCACTAATATATAATTATTGTGTTTTACGGGAACAGTACTCTTGCTGAAGCAGCTTTATGCTCTGGACATTACTCACTTGTAGTAAATAAAACTAAATTAAACATTTGTCAGAAAACCAATTTATATCCATCCAAGTTTATCTACAATATATTGGATAATAATTTAAAAATTCTAAACTTTACTACAGGGATATTAAACTTCATATATTAAGAGTTGGATTATAAATAATTTGTTATTACATACATATACATATATGTATATGGTAATGTTATTTATTATATGATTCGATTTTTATATTAACTGTATGTGTTTCTAGTTGTATTTATTATAGCTCTGTTGTATTTTGATTTTTTTTTATTAGTGTTGTATTCATTTGTAGAAATAGATGATGTTGAGGATTTCAAATTAACATAATATAGTTCAGGTTTATACACTGAAGCTATTTGCATCTTGGTAGTAGGCGTTTATTGGGCACATATAATGTCCGGCAATCTGTTTAGGAATCATTACTACCTTCTTTAGAGCGAACTAAAAAATCATTCAAAATATAGTCACAAGAAAATATGTTTTCACAATTTTGATGAGAATATGTTTCCTAGTTACTTACCTAGATATTTTATACATAAACTAGCAGTCTCCCAGCGCGGCTTCGTCCGAAAAGGAATTTTGTTAACGTTATGAGTGTTAATGTTTTGTTTGTGTTAATGTTATTGATACATTAGACAAAATAAAAATTAAAAAAAAAAATTAATTTACAGAATTATTTTACAATATTCATTTTACAGCATTTGTTTTACAGCATTTATTTCACAGCATTTATTTTACAACATTCATTTTACAGAATTTATTTTACAACGTTTATTTTATCGTAAGAAAAAAAGGAGCATACCAAAACTTTTGTAAAAAATACATTTTTTGTTGTTGTTTGATTTTGGGTTAGCAAAATGATTTGGTTATTGAAGCTTCCTGTTCTTGAAAGACCAAAATACAACTGGCCATAAAAAAACAATCCTCTCTTAAATCTACACCAACAAATTTAAAGGCTTGGCTTGATAGTAATTGTAAATGCACATTTAATCGGAAATTGTAATCGTTTGAATTGAAAAGGTAAATCTGTTGGAATCATTGGTATTCTTGGGGATAGAGCTGTCTCTCCCGATGCCGGTCCAGTAAGAATAGTAGCTTCAATGACATTATCACGCATGGCTTTGATATGCAATCTTGTAGCATTGCTTAGAGTAGGTGGATGAAGTTTACGTAATAGTATTATTGAAGCTCCAACTTTTAGTTTAAAAAAATCGAAATGAAGCCCTGAAGGATTAAGAGAACTCAAAAATTCTTGAGGATAGTGTACGGCGTTATCGGACTCTACAACTGTATCGATGGAGCGATATTCTTTGAATTTTCCTTGTAGTTTTTCAAAAATTTGATTCTACTCTGCTGCTGACGTTTTTCAAGATGTCATGTGATTTGTACAGAAAAAAAACTCGCAAGGATAAATTTGTAAAATTATTGAATTTTTAACAAAGTATTCAAAATTCAACTCTGTTATCTTTTTACATCATGGTATTAACCTAATATCACAGCATTATGATGGGCTAATACTATGGGTCTTGCTGCAGCAGTCGGTATAGTAGACTACATATCACATTATAAAAAACATTCAACAAAAAAACGTTTTCGAACAAAAATTTTGGTTCAAGTAGTTAATTCTTGGTTTCAACTTCAGTACATTAAAATAAACAAAGCAAGATAATAGAGAAATAAACAATAAAAGTGATTATTTGCTATAGTAAACACGATTTTTTTCAGCTGTCGATAGACGCCGTCGCTTCGCATTACATACGCCGCTGAGATTTAGTTCCCAATCTTTATTTATTTATTTTAGAAAAGCTGAAATGAAAATAAAATATAGCCCATGTCATCCGTGCAAATATAAAAAAATCTTGAAAAAAAAGAAATTATCGAAATCGGATGAGTAGTTTTCGAGATTTTTGTTGTCATACGAAAAGCCATTACTAGTGTACATATATATTAGTATAGATATAGATAGTATTTTATGTTAAATGATGTCCTCTTAGTTTGCCCTGAAGAATTAAATAAACATGCCCGAAAGTTTGACTTTTATTTTATATTTTATAACAATTTCATATTATACCTAATAGATGACCGCTACATCCGTTAAAATGATTTTCTATTAATTCAAATATTATGTAATAAATCTATCTACTTGAAATTAAGTTTGCTTATTTGGCATTCAGAGCTGTAATCCAATTTATGAGATACTGGATATTATTTATTAAAATGAGATTAAAAGCAACCCTCATTTATTTTCGCACTCGAGAAAGGATCTTCTATGATGTGTGAAATTTTAGAGGATGCGAATCCCTGGAGATATTCAAGATATTATCTCTGCTTTACATATCGGGATCGCTGGAGGGAGTTTGCTTATCAAAAAAACTTTATGTAATTTATTATAGATAATCTCGCGCTACACGTAATTTAGGCATATGACATATAAAATGTGAGTATCATTCTCGAAATTATTTTTGAACATCAGTATCTATGGCATTTTATATTATACTTTTTTTTAATTGCATGCACTTTCAAATGTATGTACTAAAACGTTATCTCAAAAAGTAACAGTAACAATTATCCTACTTTAATGCAGAATTTCTGATGTACCTACCTATTCAATAAGAAGTTGATTTTTTTTATTTCAAATGTGTTTAGACAAGTTTTTGACCTTCTTAGGTCTATTACACTTTGAAACTACAGTTTATTTGAGCAATTGGAATATTTGATGAAGTCTGGGTGTCTAAAAACGAACTTAATACATACATTACACCCACAACTCTTTCATGAAGTATCTAGCTTGACCTATTTCAAGAACACTTCAAAGTAATGAGTGGGAAATTGCTGCACTAAATTTTAGCTATTGCTAGCAATTGGTCGTTTGTTCTACGGTCACAATAAGGCGTTCTTAAGCGGTTCACTGCCTTTGATAGGTTCCACAATTCCCATTAAGACCCGTAAACAATGTTTCATTTATTCGCAAATCGTTTATCTAGTCATTCGACGAGTTGTCTCGGGCCTTTGTCTCTCAGACAGACAGACAATAGTTATTTGGTAACTTTTCTCTGCAATTTCTTTCACGAAAAACACTGATTGAAGACGACATATTTTTGGTATAATGACAATGTCTGGAAATTATACTGACTCGTCCTCATATTCTATATTCTACAGTATCGAGTAATACGAAGGAAACTCATCCAAAGTGTGTCTTGGAATGCCTGTGGGAACATCTGAAATTGCATGATATTGAAACATAATTTGTCATGTTTTGAAGCAGAAATATTTTATTGAGTTACTTCGAATGAAATATACAAACCTGAACTGTAAGTTGATGATCATAACTAATATTTTAAATGTCTATATACCTACCTTTCTTCATAAGGCTTGAAAATGATTGAAGTTAATTTAAAATTTCTAGACTGTTCATAAATAATTATCAGTTTCAGCTCGGTTGAATTATTTGAATATTGTTTTTTCTAAAAGCTGCTCGGTACATGAGATAAATTGTTAACAAAGCTTGTCTAAATATGCTGTAAATTGAACTTGAATTTTGAATTATTATTTGGCCTTTCAGATGGATGTTCTCTTAAATATTTACATAATCATTTCAAAATTGAATAAATTTAGCTTGGAATTGAATCCAAAACATATTCACTGTAGCTAACATAGACATGATGGAACAGATGATAGAAAATATATTGTCAATATTATGAAAAAATAGAATTTTTATAAATGTACACATTTATATAGGGCATTTATCTTTTTTATGTTCAATTTAGATGAAATGAAACAACCTTTCAACATAAAAGACATCTATTGTATTATTAAAACGCTAAGCCTTAAGGTCACTGTTTTAAACTCTTTAGAAGAAAAAGAAAACCCACACATATAATATACCAAATTAAAGCTGACAACATGTAGATTTGCACGGCATGGTACGCAAAGACGAATTTATAAAAGATATGCATATGAAATTTTACACGAATTTTAGACGAGTTTGATCTCCTCCTTCCAGTCTTCTTGACCGTGGTATTTTTTATTTTTATTATATACCCTTCTAATGGATGGCAGCAGATTTAGATAGCAAACTGCATTCATTTGATGTTTTAAGAGTACGATCGGAAATCGCTCAACGTGGACGCATATATTATGTCTAGTATATTATTGGAACGCTCAGAGCCGTCTTTACCCGGTGGAACCCGTGAATTCATGGGTTAACGGCTTGTTACTGATTAACTTATTGTGTGTGATTATCGATGCTGCCTTCTGTCATCGACCGTACGATCATTTAACTGGTGATCTGAACACACCTAATGTTTTTGACATAACAACTAATTTCCATTTGACTCTTGCAAAGTAATATTTTCAATTTTAATAGCCTACTTCTAATTATTTTCATTTTATTTCGGATCGCTTGATAGAATTTATAATCTTTGATGTATGTCTCGCCATCTATATCGATCTTATCGGACTATGGAGGCTTGAGGAAAATCACCAATTAATTTGGCCTTTTCCATGCACAGTCAGCCACCACTAGAGTAGCCTCTGAATAAGTAATAAGGTTACATAATATATCTGCTCCACCACCGATGAACTAACTCTCTTCCAATCTGAAATTACAATAAAGCTTTTAAGTACCTCTATATTCTCTCCCATATATGTGTTCCATCCATCCGCGACCTACCTACCGCACGCTTTGGCTTGGTTTTCTTCTTATTTTGAATATGACGTTGAACAAACAACAAGAACAAAGCTGACGCTGGCTGCAGCGTTTTCAGCGTAAACTTTCGTGGCAACTTCATTGTATGTGTGTATATATATATATATATATATAAATAGAGTATACAGTGTGTCCAAAATTGAGATAAATGTGTTAATATATCTCCTAGAAAGACATCGATCGATTGTGAGCAAACGATAATTACAATCTTAAAATTAGATGACATACTAAAGTTACTGGGGTACATACGTCTAAAATATTTTCATGTTAGTCGTATTTTCGCTTATACAGGAAGTCGATGCCAACTTTGTTATTTTTAATGGAATACCCTATATATTACCACATTTTTAGATTTCTTATACAATTTTGAAAATATTTTACGTATAATATCCTCCACCCAAGTCTAACCGTTTTTGACATATTTAAAATTTTATGTCAAAAATTAAGTTTGTTGCCCAAAACATAATTAACTATCTTTCCTATGAGGAAGGTTTCAATATTTAATTTGGGTTAATTTTCTTGTAGAAGATCTACTTTATCAGTATTTTATGATATTTTGATAATAATTTGTACATAGTGATCTTAAAAAAGTAGTTTGAAATCTAGATCCAAGAAAACGCCTAAATTATTTTTTTTTTTCAAATGGAGACTCCCGTTTTTATTATTTTATATTTTAAAGCAGCAAAAATAAGGGGAACTTTGTATAAGGTTGTCTATACCGAAAATTAGTAGTTTTTTAAATAATTGGCAATTTTTCTATGTAAAAATGCTACACATCTTTGAAGTTGTGTTGGAAGTGGGCCATAATTGTGTTGGAAAATAATAAAAAATGTCCATAAAAGTCAAACAAGCGTACAGAAGTCAAAATAATACTTTGATTTGCAAATTTTGAATAATTATCAGAGAAAACTTAATTATTCAAATGAAGATTGTTTGAATTTATTTATTATTTATATTTCGCTAAGCAATATCTATAGAAACAGCAACCAACACCAAAATCTGTTAAGAAAATCATAGAAAACTTCAAGAACTTTGAAACTATGCCTCAAGTACGTAGTAATAAATCAATTGTTAACAATGAAAATATTGAAGAAATCTGAAAATGTGGAAATATAGGGTATTCTATTAAAAATAACTGGAGAACCACCCTGTATAGTTGAATTATAGAGTAGGTTATGCACAGTAATTTCAGAGATAGTGTGGTGAAGGTCAATTTTTGTATATTTGACGGACAAACTCCGAACGGGGAGATAAACAATTCGACAGTCTGCATTTTTCTTGATTGTGTGCGCGTTTTGTAGAGGAGGGGCAAAAATTCGAGATGGCAGAATTAAAGATACCAAAATATCCGGAAACGTATATAATGAACATTTTCTCAAAAGAGCTACTGTTTTCGAGTATCTGCAATGTTAAAATTTCTTTAGAAAATTGAAAATCTGAGAATGGAAAATTAATGACTGATGATTATTTGTACCAACATTTAAACTGAACGTTTTTTACATAGAGTTACGGTTCTCAATTTAAAAGAGTGATGAAGTTTATAATATGTGTGTTTCCGCGACAATGTTCTTAGATTTCTGAATAATAGGAAATACAAGCTAACATACATGGATAATGGTGAACGTTCAAGGAATTATTTTCCTTAAATTATAAGTGGAAAATAAAAATAAAATTATTAAACTGCTTCGAACGGTTTCAAATCATCCCGAGCTTTGTGTTTTTGAGGTGACAAAATTGTATCGATTATAATATTGAACAATTCAAGCAGTTTAATTTAATAATACAACTATTATTTTTCGTATTTCTTTCAAGAAATAATTTTGGTACGATGAATATTATTTATTCATGACAATCTATAGTTGAATTATTATTTGCATTGCATCATACGCGGTGGTTTTATTAAAATTTAAGTCAATGGTGAGAAAAGGAGAACCCAAACCATTGGCTATGAAAAAAGTACTGGGCGCTATTTGAAAACAAAAATTAGAATTGAGTTGTTTTGTATAAATTGCTGCTAATGACAGGGTTTTAAGTAAATAAATGTCATTTGTATTTGTTGGAATGCACTTACTAGTTTTTGGTGGTAAATCCATGAAAGTTCTAATAACAAATTTTATCCTTCATTTCTATATAATTTTCCTAAAAAATCAGACTTCGATGTAATTTGGAAAAGGCACTGAACCTCTTGCAAAACCTATTCTCTAAACTTTTCCCATGTAACATACTTTGTAAGGGTTTATTTCCCATCATACCATTAAATCCCGATTTGAGACCCACTATATTCATATCATATTTCGTGTTAGTGATCTATACACTAAGGATGTGTTCTGGCTGCTTCTTGTTGGATTATTTCCGACCAGAAAAACGATAAGTTTTTCTCGTACAAACACACAGTGAAAATAAATGAGATCACGGTTTTAAAATGTTTTCCCTCATTAAAATTTCACGCGACACAGGTCGGGGACTACACGTGGTGTGTCATATTTTTTTATTTTAAATTTTATTTCTGTTGCTTGGTGAGCTCGGAATTGTTGGTGCATTTTCTTCGGTGTTCAAAGTATTTATAATGGCTTATGGAAGTGTTTTCATTGGATTTTGTAGAATAATGAATAGAAATTTGTCGAAATTGTAATTTTTGAAAATCGGAGCCATTCCAATAACTTTAAACGGAGAACAAATTCTTGTATTTCGGACAAATCGGAGATCATTTATCGTATACTTTGAATGCCCATTCTGACCGACTTTGCAAGAGTAGGAGGTTTATAATTTGACTTGTACGTTTGTTTGGTTTGTTTTTAAGCTTATCTTTCCGAAAAAGGCCTTCTGATGGAAGAAGTCAAATTGTCAGTAGAACATATACATTCTTAGAACTTTTAAACTACTTTGTAACTTTTTATTCACATGTATTACCAATTTCTGAACCGATCGTACCTTAGTCAACAAAATCTGCCTAATCGGTACTATTAGTAAAAGGCGTGGTTCGAAGTAAGTAAACAATCAATAATATAATAATAATTTAGTGTTTGATTTGGTATGTTTTTTTATAAAATGAGGGAATTGTAAAACAAATATTCGGGGCCTGTAGGATTTTCTTAATTATGATTTGTGTTTTCCTGAATTATATAGATACCTACGTAATTGAGGTAATGACAGGAAATAAAGTATACATTGTACTTATATTGATCTGAGACTGGTATTTTAATAAGAATTCCAGATGTCTGAACTTGTTTCTTTTGAGATTTGGTTGCTATTGGTTAATAAAATAGATAATCAAACGCGATTATAGAAAAGATGGGTACTATATTTATTGTGGTCATATTATAATGAACTTGAGTAGGTATAGAAAAATAAATCTGTTTACTGATTAGGTGTCGGTCTACTCTATTCTTTAAACTTTTAATTTATAATGCCTAGGTGGCTACCCAATCAATAGATTGAGGTGGCTTGTTTTTTGGTAAGACACTACAGCAATATCTACATGCTAATCAGAGAAATGCAAAGCCGGTCCTAGTTTTTCTCTATCAGTAACTAACTTAAGGTGTTTAATTGACCAACTTCAAAAAAAGAAGAAGGTATACAATATAATTCAGGGGTATTTTTGTTTCTTTTTTCTTATTAATTTATTTTTTATTTTCTTATTATTCGCGGGTTTTGCATAGTGATGTTTATTGATTCATTTGGATGAGTACAATGTTTGATAAAAAATATTTATTAATAATTGAAAACGTTTCGCACAATAAAATCATTGTAGTTTTCATTCTCTATTATTTTTTTAATAATATGTTGGCTGTATCCAGAAGCCATACTGCAGTTTTGTTATTTGACCGACGAACCCCGAACGGAGGAGGTTTTTTTTGGTTCGTGGGCGCCTTTTATATAGTAAACCAACTCCGATTTTGATTATTTTGGATTCATTTGAAAAAGAAGGCTTGAGAAATGGTCCCATATTCATAAAAACGCAAACCCGAAATCTCCTTCCCTCTGAAAACCGCCCCCAAAGGGGTGGTGAGGGCGAATTTTCTCCAAAATCGAAAATCTGAGCTGGTATAAAATAAAGATAGGAAAATATCCGGAAACGTTTGAATTTATCATTTTCGCAAAAGTGTTACGGTTTTCGAGATAGAAGCATGTTAAATATGTATTTTTGCTATGTGGCGAGGGCGATTTCTTTCGAAAATTGAATATCTTTCGATGAAAGATATAATTATTTGTAGCAACATTTATAATGAACATTTTTTCCTTAGAGTTACGATTTTCGAGTTAAATCGGTGTTAAAATGGTAACATATAAAATACTCAAGCGTATTTCCGCAGCGATGTTTTGAGATCTCAATAATAACAACTACAAGCACATAATATAAGTGGGTAATAGGATAAGTACTATCTACATTAGTATTAGTGAATGTTTAGCGATTTTCTTGACTAATGTTACACTCAAAAGTGTGAAATAAATATTTTTTACAAAAAATTGGACCGACATTATAAGTTAGTGCACTGAAAAGTATAAAATAATATTAATTCTATTGGTGATGGTACTTGTGAAGTCGGTGCCAATAGTTATCAATCTAACTGCAAATGCACAATTTCAAAAGTAACAGCACCAATAGAATTAATATTATTTTACATTTTTCAGTGCATCAACTAATAACGTCATAATATTTTTTAGCTCAAGGTTTTGAATCATACTGATAGCGTTCATACTTGATACATTACACTCCAAATTACTATTTAATGTGCAAACAAATCACCAATATCCACCATATCAATGAAATTATCTTCGAAATTCATATACCTCCCGCAAAATTTTGTTTAAAATATTACGTTAGCCGTATGACCAGTTGTTTATTTATGTGATTCCTATCCTCCATCTCTCCCCTATTATTATTACATCATTCGACAGAACCATGCATTGTTCGTTGTTCATTCCAGAAACATATTGGAAGGTAGATAGGTAGGTAGGTATATGTCATAAAATTCGAATTCAAATGAAATTACATGCGAGTTAATCCTTGGATGAATCACACTCACATATAAAATTTGCCATATATCGGGAATCAAATATATTTTCGATTCAGAATAACCCAAAGGGTGCGCGTTCGCCATAAAATATGTATATATGTCTATACGTTTTTCCTTTTGTTCTCTACCCCGAATTTTCTAGTTCAGTGGCTGAGCACTAAATATATGGAATGTAGATCGATTTTGTTTGGTCCTTTGATTGTTTAAATATATATGCAAAGTTTTATTTAAAAATTTAACCGAAATAGTGTAGAATATATTAGAATATATTACTTGCTGTAACATAGTTTCAGGTACAATTTTATAATAACAATGTTGAAAAAAAAAACCTAGAATAGTATGTTGCAACTAGAGGACTAAACCTCTGTATGTCCACATGAAAAAATCTCCACTACATCAGTACAATAATTATTTAATTACAAATAAGTCAATAAAGTTAAGTAAATTCAATAAATTGAATGTTTAAGGGGCCTCGCTACCCAGGTTTATATTTTATGATTTTTTCTATTCCCCGAAGTGAAGTATGAAGGTTGATCCAAATGCTGTAATACCCGACAACCCTTAGTAACTGTATTACAGTGTTAATGAACAGAGTAGCGGGTACAGCGTTAGTTAGCTGAAAAATGTAATTCCTTTATAACTCATATGTTTACGCCTCCAATTCACTGTAGAATCACTTATCAAAGTTTTCAACTTAAATCATAGAATTATTATTTTTCCTTCCTTTTCCAGATTTACCCAGATAGGATAATTAGTTTAGTAGAAATAATTTAACTATATCACTGGGTAGCTAGTCCTCTTAAAATAGCACATGAAATTTTTCGAAATTATCTGATACATTCTACAACTGCTGCTGAATTTCTTGAGGTTTTCTAAAACTTTGGTATTAGGTTATAAATATTTGGTGCTAAGTAATTCAAAGTAGAATTTGTAGAATTTCTAGGAATAGGTAAAGACAGTTATTGACAGAATATAAAGAGATCGTGCATCCTGGATATGTATTGTTCTTAAAATGAAGTTCTGGAGAACGGTTAATGGATGTTACGCATTTCTGTATAGACCACTCCACACAGTGATACCATATCTTATCAGGGATTCAATGGATACTTTAGACACGCAAAATAATACTTGCCTAATTAGGATGTGACTCAAAATATTAAATTTGCATATAACTTAATATTTTTTTGTTAATTGTGATATATGTGGTGTTTATCTATAATAATTCAGAGATATTTTGTTGACTGAATTTCCCGATTAGAGAAACTTTCAATTTCAAATTCGCTGAAGGAAGGCTGACTGATGTGTAAGTGAAAGAGCCGCATCTAATTTGTTTTTGAAATATTGAGTTAGTTTGAGGGTGTCCAAACATCTTTTGATTTTTTTTATGACATTAATGAACTTAATAATCCTGGTACTTTTCATCATGGTGTTTTATTTTATTCACAATATCGTAACTTAAGATCACATTTTAAAATTACGCATTTGAAATCTTCATGGTAATCATAAAAATATTTTTTACAAAAAATTGGTCCGACGTTATTAGTTGTCGCACTGAAAAATACAAAATAATATTAATTCTATTGGTGCTGTTACTTCTGAAGTTGTGCAGTTGCAGTTAGATTGATAAGTTTTGGCACCAACTTCACAAGTACCAGCACCAATAGAATTAATATTTTTTTATGTTTTTCAGTGCACCAATTAATAACGTCGGTCTAATTTTTTGTAAAAAATATTTATTTCACACTTTTGAGTAACATATATTAGTCACGAAAATCGTTGAACGTTCACTAATACCAATGAAGATAGTACTATCCCATTATCCACGTATATTCTTTACTTGTAGTTGTTAATATTGAGATCTCAAAACATCTCTGTGGAAAAACGCCTAAGTATTTTAGATTTAACTATTTTACCACCGCTTAACTCAAAAACCGTAACTCTAAGGAAAAATATTCATTATAGGTAATTGTTGCTACAAATAATTAGGTTTTTCATGTAGTAGCCACAGATTTTCAATTTTCGAAAGAAATCGCCCTCTCCACATAGCAAAAATACCCTTATTTGAGAATTTAACATGGCTCTATCTGGAAAACCGTAAAATGTAAATCTATTTATTTTATTCACCGACTTCAAAAAAAGGAGAAGGTATATAATTCGGTTGTAAGATTGCTTTTTTATTTTTTTTATTTTTATTTTTATGACTGTTCGCGCGTTTTGTATAGTTAAACGTACTCCAATTTAGACGATTTTTGTTTGATTTGAAAGAGGAGAGTTGAGACACGGTCCCATATTGAGGAAATCAAATCCAAAATCACCTTCCCTCCAAAAACCGCCCCAAAAGGGGGTGGAGGGGGCAATTTTTCTCGAAAATTGAAAATCCGAGACGACAGAGTTAACGAAAATTCCAAATCCGGAAATGTTTAAATTGGACATTTTAAAAAATAATCATACGTTTCCGCGCTACAGTCTGAAATATGTGTTTCAGCTATGTGGAAAGGGCAAATTTTTCTGAAAATCGAACATTCAAGATTTGAAAATTAGATAGGGGACCATATCCGGAAACATTTAATTTGAACATGTTTTCAAAAGAGTTACGGTTTCCGAGTTTCTTAATGGTAAAGTCTGAAATATATGATATACGTATTTTCGCTAGTACAAGCTAAACCTACCTATAACTTTTTGGGTATTAGTGAACGTTCAACAATTTTCATGACTAATGTTACACTCAAAAATGTGAAATAATATATATATTTTTTTAAAAATTGATCCCTACAACAACAAACTGCCACGGCACAACTTCAAATGAACCAGAACCAATAGAATTAATATTATTTTATATTTTCCAGTGCAACAACTGATAAAGTCGGTCCAATTAAAAAAAATATTCATTATAAGTTTAGATGAAAAAATCGGATAGAAATTACTAACAGACTTTTCATTGAAAACTTATTATAATGGGTTCGATTTGAACAAATTTTAATTCTGACATACCTATATCTCAAATCGCGGATTCAATGTTTTGCAGGTTTTATGATTGCAATGAATTTTCTGTTCAACTATATCGAGAATCAATAATAATATTGACGTCAGCCTCGTTTTATCCAATACCTAATAATGTGTAACATTTTGATTAGATTTTCGGCAAATTCCGCAAAACATACACAAAATATAGAAACTTTAAGAAACTAAATAGAATCTACTATGGGAACTACTATTCAGAGATTTACACATGTAATTTGCACTTTTCCTCTCATGATGTTTCGTGATTATTGGTTTTGTGGTCAAAAAAAGTATGAAAATAATTCATAGGACATTTCTTATCTCTTAACTATACATTTTCAACATGGTCCAGCAAAATATGTTGATTTTCTCAGTCTTGTACTTTATGATGTAATGATAAACGCAAACTTTTCAGGATACAAATACCTACTCCCAAGTAATGTTCGCAATGAAACAAATAATGTACCATTACACAGATTCTTACCAATTTTTCAGTCTTCTTAATACCAATTTTATGGAGTACTTGCAATGGAGAAACAGTTTTACATTTTCAAGAACTACTACATTTACTCATTATAGGAAATCGGTCCAGCTCGCGCACTACTTATTATGTATGGACTTTCCCTTTTGTTCTCTTACGAGCACTCGAACCAAAACCACCACCCCATCTCTAATCCACTCCAACCCCCCAATCAGACAAAAAGGCCCAAGCCATTCACTGCTACCATCCATCGTCGTTGAGATTATAAAGGGTGTCTCAAAAAGGTTTTTACAATATGGCATCGTATATTCTTGAGATCAAAAGAAGTTCCTTTCCTTACCCCAGCAATTTTAAAATCATATTCTCTTTCTAATTTATACTAAATTAAATCACTTTGATCTGAGGATTAGGTATAAGTGGTGGCGTTTTGTAAAGAACGTTTTAGAGACACCCTGTATATTTTGGCTGATACACGCCGATAACATCGAAAGCGGCGACCATTTACCGAATCCGGAATACAAAACAACCGATCCGGCATTTGGCAAAGAAGCAAGGGGTAGTTTGCACCAATGGTTCTTAACGCAAATTTAACTACTTGCATCCACTATCCTCATCAACCCCCCTCGCCCTATTGCCGTCCTTGTCTGTATAAGCAAAATTAAGTAACCACCATGATGGTACAGTTGTTGTTGTTGTTGCTACTATTGTGAACATGTTTTCGATTTAATTGTTAATGTTCAACCCGGCGGTCACATAGACACTATAGAATACCACGCTGCTCTACTGAGTTATTGTTTTAAGTGTTTCGCCGCCAGAGAGAGAGAGAGAGGGGGGTTGGGGATATGCGAATTAATTCTCACTCACTTTAAGGATAATCTCCCTTTTAAAGGGTAAATTTGGCTGCGATAGAACTGATAATTGCTGCTATTATCCCCGTGATCATGGACGGTAGGTAATATATTTTAAGTAATTATTGGTATCGATAAGTACCTAGCATCTGGAACATGGAATAGATGCAGCTTTTTAATACTTATCCTGTTATTATTATATTCCAAAATTAGTTCTTACCTTTTTATGTAGTTCTGATAAAAAGAGAAAATCCATATCACAAAAACCGACATATCATAGTTACAAAGATTAAACATGGATTACCGCTATTTCTTTACACATATCAGGCATGTCACAGATATTTAAAAGCATTCTATAAAGATTATTTGATCTCAAAAGTTCAGCTTTACAACCATTTCCGATGTCATTCACTGATGATTCATTGTTCTATGAAGTGTAAAGTTTAACGAAACCCAACCTCTAAAATCCATAGAGCAACAAATCATCAACGAAGGGAGTGAACTCAACATAAAGAACTTTGAGTTCTATGTCAACGACATACGGATGTTAAGCAAATGTCAAAATGACATTGAACTTTTGGGTAACATAAATTTGCGTATTTCAGCGGCACTAATAAGAATCAGCTGATCATCTCTGAGTGTTCAGGGTTCTGTACCTCGTTCATGTCTTTCCGGCCAAGCAGTGAAGCTGCATGGACACTTTTCGGGATTGACAAAGACTGACGTTGGTGTTCTTCAGGGAACGATTCTTGGGCCAGTTCTCTTCCTAACTTATATGAAGTATGTTTTTGAGAATATACCAGCGGATGCTGTGTACAATTATGCAGGTGACTTCTCTTTCATTAACAAGGCAGTTTCCCTGAAAAAATTTATTGAAAAAAAAAAAGAATAAATATATGGCATCATCTTTACCAGCAGAGATGGGGATGGCACATCTCTCAAGTATTTGGGGCTTGAATTCCAATCAAATATATGTGTTGGAAAAATCACGTAACTGGCTTGTGCAGAAGATTATCCGCATCAACTTTTTTGGTCCGGAAAAATTGCTGGAGCGAGAATTGCAAAACTTACATAGTTTTTCAGATTCCATAATGTAGCCACATATGGTATCATTATTTGGGGACAGAGTCCAGAAGCTGAACGTGTTTTGCGCCAACAAAAAAAACCATAAGGGCAATTTTCCATATGAAAACTACTGATAGATGTAAAGAGGTATTTAAAAGAGAGGAGATCCTGAAAATCACAGCCGTTTTCGTACTTGTCTCAGAAATGCCCATGAACACCATGAGAAATTTCTAAGAAACTCAGATTTCCATAAGTACAATACTCGTCATTCATTTACACTACCCTTAGCCTCAATAAAGAAATGCTAGCAAGGCCCAAACCACACGTGTATAAAATTATATAATAGTCTTCCAGAATCCTTCAAGAAATTGAGCCCAACTGCTTTCAGCAGGAAAATGAAAAGTTTGCTACTGGAGAGAACAATTCACAGATTAAGCGAGTTTTCAATATGACTTTATTTCTTCTTGAACTACCTATTGATAGATATACATATCTCTTTATATTATATAAATCTTCTGTGCGAGTGTATGTGACTAAACTCCTCCTAAACGGCTGAACCAATTGTAATGAATTTTTTTGTCAATATTCAAGGGTATTCGAGAATGGTTTAGATTCACAATTGGATCTGATAGATGGCGCCGTTTTCGGTATATCCAACGGCTGGACTGATTGGGATGAAATTTTCTATTTATATTCCAATGGGTCCCTGGATGATTTAAAAACACAATTGAACCCGGTAGGTGGCGCTGCTGTCAGCATATCGCTTAAAGCTTTTCCGTCTACTGGGACAGCTAGTTTATACATATATACTGTTTGTCCTTCTCTTATACATAGTTACTGTCCTTATATTTTAACTACGTGTATATTGTGATCATGATTTTTATATCCAATTTAATTGACAAACCATGTAACTATTTTGATGGTAAATATTTGTACGTGTTTTACTCGATCCATCGTACAGGAACGTGAAGATTAGAACTAGCTTAAATTTGAAATCGATCAATACTGGAATATTCCGAGTAAAAAAATGATATGGATAACTGGGATTCAAGTTGGAACAAAGTCACTTCTGATATTTCAGATTCTGATAAAAGCAGTCTAGTTATAGAACATAATTTATAGAATCTCGAAACACACATTGTTTCAGTTTTAATTAAAATCTTGAAGTGATACTCTAGCACCCTTATGCTTGCGTGTTTTCCTAAATTCAGTGCCATGATCAGCTCAAGGAATGTATAGAAAACGATATGTAACTGACCAGTTTACTGAATCGAAAAACGCATCATGAGTCAATAAATATACCTATACCTATCTAACTATAATGATATTATTTATTTATTTTTATTTATTAATTAATTCCTAGGCAGTTCAACATAATAGATGCTACATAAGTAGATAATTCTACCTGTTTGCAGATATGGGAAAGAAAACAATATAAAAGAAAGAAACTATAAAAAATATACCAATAAAAGAAAAAAAACTCCAACTAAAATAAAAATTTAAACTAAAAATTAAAAATTAAATAAAATGGGCATAAAAGAAAATAAATGAACAAGTGCATTAAACAAAATAAAGAAAAAGTAACAATATAGAAGAGAAGAAACAAATCATTATAATAATTACAAAAAAACCTAACCTATTAGCATGTTGTACTTTTTTTTGGTTAGTACCGTCGTCTATTTTTTCATACATCAAATATTTGATTGGACCCACTTTTTCAGCTTACTTTTTATTTTCTAATTACTTTTTATAGTTTTGAGTTCTTTGGGTAGCTAGAAAATTGCAATAGCATTTACATAACTGTTTTTTGAACTAACAGTTCCTAGTTATGCTACGGGAAATATTAAAATTGACATTGAGGGTTTTGTAATAGAAAATGATAGACTTGAAGGCAAAAATTTGATGTAGATTTAATGGTTTATTATTGAATAGTTAATTATTTATATTTATAATCTTTAGTAATTTAGTCTGTAATTTTTGTAGCTTAAATACATATAACTATAATAATATTACAATAATGATTGGTTATTTCAGGTCAGTAATATTTTTGATGTGGAGACGATTGGGTACTAGAAGTTTTTAGAAGTAGGTAAAGTAAAAATCTATTACATATTTTATTCTGTAGAGAATTTAGCGACAGATCTTATATGAGCTTTTTTGAAAATGATCTAATCTGACTAAATTAAATTATTTAATATTCATAAAGTTTTCTAGTAAACCAATGAGAATTATAATACGTTTTATTTTGAAAATAGCGAAATTTTCTAGGTTAAGTAATTACGGAAGTAAACTTGAGCCATTAAAAAATGTTTTCAACAAGTGTAATTTTTATGTAAAAACAAAAAAAAGTTTTTATTACAGATAAATATTTGTAAAGAAAAAACTGCCAAAGAGTAAAACTGCTTTTTACCTTTCCACATATTTATTAAACACGTCCGTACAATGACATATTTAAAGATCATTAGTGGAGTTTGACATATTAGTTGACTTTACATAACGAATTAACAGATCTGTCTCGTGTAGATAGAGCTTAGAGGTATAGTGTGGTAACAGTAAATTAGAACTCATCAAATGTATTTTAGAACATACGAGTTTCAAATATAAATCAGAAAGCATCAGATGGGTAATTTGGAACATATGTATCAAATCACGGGTAAACGTGGTGATTAGTTTTGTCAATAATATTTGTGCATTGTTTTTGATTGCAAAAAGCAGCTATACACTTTTACCAATTTGCCAAAATGAACTACAAAGACAATTGTGGAGTTTGCAGCCTTACAATGATAAGAAATACATTTGATGCTTTCTGTTTTACATTTGAGATGTTCTGAAGTAAATTTGACGGGTTCTGAATAACAATTCACCAATATGAAATACATTTGACGAATTCTGAATTTCAATTGACCCATCTGAAATTCATCTGTATAGTTCTGAATTTCAACTGACTAATCCGAAATACATGTGATGCTTTCTAAAATACAATTAACTATTCTGAATTAAAAGGTGTATACCTTTTTCAATTGTATTTCAGAAGACGTCAACTGTAATTCAGGATAGTTAATTGCATCACATGTATTTCGGATTAGTCAATTGAAATCCAGAACTCAATTGAAATTCAGAATTCGTCAAATGTATTTCATATTGGTGAATTGTAATTCAGAACTGGTCAAATTTACTTCAGAACATATCAAATGTGAAACAGAAAGCATCACATGTATTTCTCATCATTGTAGGTCTGCAAACTCCATAATGTTCATTTTGGCAAATTTGTAAGTGTATAGCTGCTTTTTACAATCAAAAACAATGCACAAATATGATTGACAAAAATAATCAACACGATTACCTGTGATTTGATACATACGTTCCAAATTACCCGTCTAATGCTTTCTGATTTATATTTGATACTCGTATGTTCTGAAATACATTTGATACGTTCTGAATTAAATTTGACGAGTTCTGAATTACAATGCACTAATATGAAAAACATTTGACGAATTCTGAATTACAAGTGACTAATATGAAATGCATTTGACGCTTTCCAAAATTTAATTGATTATTCCGAATTACATTTGATATCCTCTGAAGTTAAATTGATGCTTTCTGAATTACAGTTGGAAAAGGTGTAGTATATGAGTTTTTATCCGAATAAAGATTTCTTATATTATCCTATTGATAATATGAATCTGTATTGAAATACAACATTTCAAGTCTCTACCCTGTTTGGGATCTAAGATATCGCTGCTGACCTTTTCTACTCTACCGAAAGTGAATAAAACTATTTAAAAGGAAAATTTGATAAAAGAACGTCCCAATGTTGACAGAGTCAGAGTCACAATCCAATTTCATTCTGTCATTTGCTTTATTAACTCGAAAAACTCGTTCCATCAATACGACATCCATGCTCTGCCGATAAGATAAGAACACACACACTGTCCATTGTTTTTCTTTCATCATATTATAGTATAACATATCTTTTTTCCAATCTCCACCAAATGTCCCCACAGATGCGGGCATTCGGCACCAAAAAAAAAACTATATGACCTCCTTTTCCATCTCCCTTCAACGTTCACTTGATATCCCTCAGCTTCTTTCGGGTGTGATGATGTGACAGGAGCTGTCATCCCAGATAAAATTGTTTCATATCTCTTGTTCTGGTGTGTGTATGTGTGGAGATGATATGCCTGTGACAGGGGCCGCCGGCCTCTTATTTCCAGACGATTTTTCGGTCGCTGCTCCTCGTCAAGTCCAGAAGGAGGAGGAGCGCCATCGTCATCATCATGATCATATTCTCGTCGATTTTGTCGACATCGATGGAATCCACCCTTCTTCCCCCCCAACTGCTGCTTCTAGCAAATATTATCATCGTCCAATCTGGAGCATATGATGTAATAAAGCAGAAAACGAATATAGTATTTCCTGTGTGGTCGAAGATTTTGTAAGTGTCATCAAAATGAGAATCTTGGCTGTTTCAGAAGCTAGCGTTTCTCTGCGCTGGCAAGTAGCCTCCAGTAAGTAGTAAAAATCCCTTCTAGTTTATGTCCTTATGAGAATTTGAAAACGGGACATGAGGGTGTTATGGTTTTCATCTCAAGGAAAATATTGCTCTACATAGAACGTGATAAATATTTTATAAGTGATTTCATATAATCAAATCATATTTTTTTTCTTGAAGATTTATCCTTTCTTATTCAGTGAGGCGCAAATGTATGTTGCAAATTCGATAAAAAATATAGAAATGTAAGGTATATATATATATATATATATATATATATATATATATATATATATATATATATATATATATATATATATATATATATATATATATATATATATATATATATATACGTGGTAGTCGAATAAGAAGATGGATGTCTCTGTTTTCGTGTTTGAATGAAAAATCATTTCATCTTAAAATTCTCTTTAAAATTCTAAATTAATTTGATATAAAAATGTTCTTAACCCGTAAGCTATGTATACAGTGTGTCGCAAATAAGAGATAAATGTATTAGTACTTTCAAAGATAGTCTAGGATGTTGTGTTAGAATAAAAATGAGTCCAATTTGAATAGTAACTAGAGTCCAACAATGCATTCAGAAGTGTTCTATTGGCTTTTTTAAAACTAAAACCTTTGTTATTTCTTGATATTTCATCTAACAATTACTGCTTTGAAGACGATTTTCAATTAAGTACATATAACAAGGAATCTTTGTAATTGTTCTGGTTGCAGGTTTTTTTAATATATGTTCCAGCCTTTTGCAATAAACGTGTTTCAATTTTCATAATTCTTTTTTTATTTAAAAGAGGACTATTGAGAGTTGGTCCTATTGAAAAAAAATGAAATATGTTCTCCAACAATTCTCCTAAAGGGGATGGAAATCGAAAATCAAAAATTTTAGACGACTAGGTTGAAGAGGAGACCATATCCAGTAAAGTATGAATTGGACATTTTTCAAGAAAATCATAGAATCACAGCATCGGTAAACAATGAGAAATGTATATTTCCGCAACATTTTAAAATCTCTGAATAAGTATAAGCAACGTATTGTCTTCTTTGGTATAAGTAAACGATTGTCACGACTAAGTGCTCATTTATAATGGACGTAAGGCGTAAGACATGCATAATGGATAAAGTTGAACAATGAAAAATAAGTGGGATCGTTCACAATAAGCGAACGTTGCACTTATGTATTACGGTAGACTGTAAGATCTTACGGCCGAACGTTAGGCGGATATAAAGTTGGACAATGTTCAACTTTACGTGCGGCTTATGGGAAATTAATGAACATTTTTAGATGATTTGGATTTCTTGGGTTGAATTATTCCTCGGTTGGTAAGTATCGGTTCGCATTCTTGTATATTTAAAGAATCATTGTTCACCATGAAGTTTTAGTTCTAGTATTAAACGTCGGTATTCACTTTTCTTTTCTTGATCCCTGTTTACTGGACTTACACTCCATTGCCTAGGTTTTTTTTACACAATATCTTCCTTGTACTATATGCATTGCTAGTAACAAAACCAATAACTGCATTTCCAACTCCATGGCATTAAAGTTAGTATGCCTACACCATTGAAAACCTCCAGATGAACTATAGCTGTCAAATTATTTCAGGCAAGCGTAGCAACAAAGTTTTTACGTTCATTATAAATAGAAAAATGTTACGTCTATCTTATGCGTTATTTAGCCTTACGTCTTACGTCCATTATAAATGAGCACTGATGATGCATTCAAAACTGTGAATTAAATATTTTTTACAAAAAATAGGACCGACTTTATTGTTTGGTGAACTGAAAAATGCAAAATAATATTAATTGTATTGGTGCTGATACTTTTGAAGTTGTGCCGTTGTAGTTTGTTGTTGTAGGCACCAAAAGTACCAGCACCAACAGAATTAATATTATTTTGTATTTTTCAGTGTACCAAAAAATAAAATCATATTTTTTCTAAAAAATATTTATTGATCAGATACCTAATCTGATGCAGGTTCCAAATATAAATAAAAAAAAAAAAATTAAATTAAAACTTTGTCATCGTATCTAGTTCTTTTAACTATAGGTAATGAATGATTTGATTGTGAATAAATAATGCCACTCATTGTCAAATAAAGACATTACGTGTACTCTCCTGCACTATTATTTCTGGGGAAACGTAGCTTCATTAAAAAATAAAATTTAACGGTTCTCCTCCCCCATTTTCTTAAAAGTTATTGCCCACTTTTTCATAGAATTTATTCCATACATTTATAATAGATTTTATGGTTTGTACAACATAGATTGAAGCCTGAATAAATGTCATTTCCACTATTATTATTTTTTGTGATTGTCCGTATTTCTAAATCTTTGTATTTATTCATAGGGAAGTGACAACGTTCATGACACGTTTTCATACATATATCGCTCCCAACGTAATTCGTACACGGGGTTCAAATTCGAAGTAATTTTTCGGCTTCGATAGTAGTCCGGATAATAGTTATTTTCAGTGTTAATGAATAGTGTGTACTTATATAGACAAACCACCATTAATCTTCTTGAATGAATAACTCATATATTTACAGCATTAATACTTTTTTTAATTAAAGCTCATCTTCCACTCCCATTCCAGCTTTAGCGCACTGATTTAGTGTGGGTTCGGTCTTCTGAACAGCCTACCGTACTGTACGAAATGAGGATCTGTATGTTTGTGTAGTGGACACGAACACGGTTATCATTCTTGAAATAGGTCGCACCGACCAACCACTAATCGATACACTTTCTATACAGGGCGTTAGCATCATTCAATCAGAGACATCCGTAATAGACGTTATTTTAAAATTCTAATCATTTTGGTAATTCCAAATTTTTTTAAACCTAGCTTGAAAATTCAATTCACGAGCTCTAAGTTTCACAACGGAAGTGCTCAATATCCGCAACCTTGAAGATAACTTCACACTGGCCTACTTCAATCTTCGAAGTTAAGCAGCGCTGTGCATGGCGAACGGTTTGGAGGAGTGACGGTGGTACGGACGTGTGTGCGAATCACTGGCTGTCACATTGCATTCTTCGCCTGTAGCAAGGCAACGAGCAATCAGCTTGAGTATATTTCCTAGTACTGCTTTTCTGGAAGGTTGTGTTTTGCGACTTAATTGGTGACATATCGGCGAATCGGAATCCACTTTAATCTGTAGGTCTATGGTAACACAAAGTTAGCTAATTCTTCAGAACCATGAATTATTTTACCGATCTAGTGCTGACATTGAATGACTTTACGTATGTTTTGACTGAGGTGTGAGATATAAAACCAGAACATACTTAATCCGTCATTACTTCCAATGCAGATGATGCAAAAGTTAATTTCTCCGGAATGTTCATTTCATTTAACTTCTATGCAAAATTGTCTTGTACCTTCTATTTTATTTTTCATGTACTGTTAATTGCAAAGCAAGTACATTTCTCAAGAATGTAAAAAATATCCCTTGCCTCTATAAACAATAATTCACAAGATATTAAAGAAAAACAAGCCCCATCCTTTGACAACTCCTTTAATTTTATAAGCAAACGAGAGAGTGTTTTCTGCATTTTGTCAGCCATTTTTCACCGAATTATTTTCTAATTATTTTCTTCTCTCAATTGCCCATATTTTCCCAGCTGCATATCCTGTTTCAGCTGCCTCAAAATTGGGATGAGGAAGCCTTAATCACACCTTAATTAAATAGAAGAGGGGGCACAATCGATTAGGACTCCCTTAAGTGGGGGGAGTATCCGGATGTTTCACCTCGTGGACTCATTGCTAAAGAGCTGAATCCTATTAAATTTTTAGGTAGGCCTTCGAGAGATTTTGCTAATTGAACTGACAAATTTCGACTTTCCACCAGAGTAATGGTATATCCATTAAGGTATATAATTAAATCGACGAGTTTTTATCAAACGGAAAATTTATCTGGATAATTGCGAAAGTCAGAGAGCATCTCTTTTTGATTGACTTCAAACATAGGAGGAGGTATTCAATTCAGTTGTATGTTTATTTTTTATGGCTGTTCGCGCGTTTTGCCTAATAAACGTGCTCCGATTTTGATGATTTTTGATTCATTTGAAAGAAAATAACTGCGAAATGGTCCTATAATTAGAAAAATTCAAATCTGAGATCTTCTCCTTCAAAAGCCGCTTCAGAATGGGGTGGAGGGGGCAATTTTTCTCGAAAATCTGAGAAGGCAGAATTAAAGATGGGACCATATCCGGAAACATTTAAATTGAACATCTTTTCAAAAGAGTTGTGGTTTTCGAGTTACAGCAGTAAAGTCTGAAAAATCTTTGATGTTAGTGAACGTTCAAGAATTTGCATAGCTAATGTTACACTCAAAAGTGTTTTTTACAAAAAATTGGACCGACTTTATTAGTTGGTGCACTGAAAAATACAACAAACTACAACGGGACAAGTTCAAAAGTAGCAGCACTAATAGAATTAATAATATTATTTTGTATTTTTCAGTGCACCTACTAATAAAGTCACATCTGTGAGTGTATCATTAGTCATGAAAATTGTTGAAGGAATACTATTCAGTGACTTGAAAATATGGCATGAAGAATCTTGCACTTTTCTAGTGCTGTAATTCAGACATCATTGATTTTTTAAACGTTACCGCAAATAATTTTAACAATTTAAAATTTTCGAAATACGTCATCCTCTCCGCTACTTTTTTCTTGAAAGCTTACATTAGTTTTCATCGAATGGTTGTTAGAGACGCAATAGTTTACCATTACAGTCGTAACTCTACTGTTTAAACTGCACAGAATGAATTGCAAGTATTCCTGTCTGCAAATCAATTATAAAGTTAGTTAGTTAGTTTGCTTTAGAACATCTTAGTATGTACCTACATACAAAGATAAACGAGTATTCGAAACGATGAAAAGCATGTTGAAACTTTGCTAGCGTAGTTTGAATAACATACATAAATGTAGATGGAATATGAGAAGTCGTATGCTCAGGTTGCTTCAAGTTTATTTTTGGATTTGTTTTATGTCTTAGTTGGTTAATTTTCTTAAACAAAAGAAAACAAACAAGTCTCCTCAGCAGACTTTCTGAGAAAAGGTTATTTGATATAGTTGCGCATTTCTAGCGGTAAGACGTATAGCCAAGAAATAATAAGTACTTTCTCACTTTTTCTCAGTCAATTAAATTATCAACAAATTATCAAGGTTGAACTTAAATAACTAAATGTCACTTGGCATACAGGTATATATTTTGTACCTAGTTAAAGTATGGAATAAGTTCTTTATTTCCAGAATTAGGTAAGGACAATTTGAAAAAATCCTCAGACCTCTTTATATTAAACCGCGTATAGTATCGAGTATTACGTTTGTTTTGACGTCATCACCCCTTAAAATATGACGTCATGGATTTGTTTCTGGAATGGAACACCCTGTATATTTTGACGATTCCAAAAATTAAGTATGTTCGGTAATTAAAGGTTTTGAAGATATCATCATTTAAAAATTAGTATTTTTGAAGATCTATAATAAATAATTCGAAATAACAAAATAATAGAGAAATAAGTCTAAAATGCCAGAAAATAAATTACAGTTCAAACTGCATTCCTGTTCTACCTGACAATGTCCTAGTCGATCAATAAACTCTTGCTGAACTCTATAGTTGGTTTCCGGTGAAATGTTATTTATTTTTATTCTAATTTTCTTTTTCTTTAATTGGTTCTCGTCGTCAGGTTTACTTTTATTTATTACATTTTCTAGATGAACATACAAAAAAATATCGATTTGTAAATTACCAAAAACTAAACTGTTAGGACACGTCAATGTCATTGTTATTATTGAGTATTCAAAAAGTGGACTATTCTTTTTAAATATGCCGAAAGGTATGTTCAGGTATTGATTTTAAAATGATTATATCTTCAAAACTGTTGATTATCAAACATAAGTATGCTATATATTTTTGGATTCGCTATTAATTGAACAACCAAAATAAATTAAAATATACAGGGTGTTCCATTGAAAAAATTATTCTATGACGTTACATTTCAAAGGTTGATGACTAATATTCGATACAATGCGCAGTTGAAACTAAATATCGCCATTGCCTGAGGATTTTTTCGAATTGTCTTTAATTTGCGAAATAACGATTGTATCATTTATTGATTTATTGATTGCTGTGTAGATAGACAGTGTATGTTAATACTTATGTCATACAGAACCTGGTGGACTATTGAAGATCTTATACTTTTACATTTCAAAATAGCTACTGATATATTCCAGAAACATACAGGATATCCAGAAACCCTCCTGCCAAATGTAAACCGTACATCAGACTAGGATTTAATGACGATTTGACCCAAATCACCATGATCAACAATGTTCCTAAAAGGAAGCTTTCTAACAGCTACAACTTCTCTAGAAATATTTTATTTCACTTAGAAAGCCCAAAACATGTTTGATTGAGTGGTTTATTCTTCACTTCTCTCAAAGCTGGTCTGTTGTTAAATGACAAAAACAAACCACACGGGCTATCTTCAAAGGGATCTAGCTTCCTTTGAAGTATTTTCGGGACTAATGCAATTTAGGTCAAACACACAATCCCATCTATTATTAAAAGGGTGCTTCCTTTTAGCGGTTACATATTAAGAGAAAAATATTCAGATGTATATTTGAATACATAAAAGCCTACTTATTATTAGTATTGGTAGTTATCTGAAATAATTAACCCATTTCCATACTTTAGGTATAAGATTTATCTATTCACTTTCTACCTCAAAGCAATCTAATTCGGGAGATGTGAGAGAGATTTGGGAATCGAACGAACACAAAATTAACTTTAGAGAAGAGCTTCATTTCCAAGTTGTGTCACTTTTAAATATATTAACTTGTGAGGAAGGAATACGTGCCTAGCCACAAAACGTCTTCGATTAAGAAGGAGGACCAAAGTAAGTAGTCGATCCAGGCGCTTATATTAAAACAAACGTTTTCTCTACTAAACTCGCTGCCCGATCTTCGTCGATTTATCCTTTAGGTGTGCTTCGAATAGAATACTTTGGTCAAAAGAAGGGGATTTTTTCCTGGGAACGTAAGCAGAGTGTCCCAAATTCGAACTGGTCACAAAGTCTCTTTTCGAAATCATATGTGTTTGAAGTTTAAATCCATTTGTCCTTCATTCTGGTGTGAATTTAAATTAGAAATAAATAATAGTTTAAAAAAAACTAAAAAACACGCTTTAATAGCAAACCAAACTAAAAAATAGAAAATAATTTCATTAACACTTCATCTAAGGGTAGAGTGATTAATAAAAGATTATTATTTTAATGTTAAAAAGTGTGGTGTGTTTTTAAATATTTTATGTTGGTAGATACTGATATACATATAAGTAGAGTCATTATAAAATTATCTTAGAAAGCACCCCACGCTTTTTTACATTAAAATGATATCTTTTATTAATCACTTTACCCTTATATGAAATTATTTTCTAATTAAGTTTTTTAAACTAATATTTATTTTGCTGTAGAAATCAAATAAGCGTTTTGAGACATGTACTTTTTCTAAACTTTGTCACATTCTAACTCACTCTTCGCAAATCCTTCCAACACACATGCATATCGAAAATTACACAAAAATCCATCCATAAACACTTCATCAAAAGGTACCACTCGCACGTACGCAACTATAAGTATGAAACCTTCCACTCAGGCGTATACAACATTACAAAACCTCCCAACCCACGAAAATTCATCCAGAAATCAAAAACACTCCATTAAATAGTCCCACTCACTTTTAAACTCCATCGCAAATCCTCCAACACACATGTATATCGAAAATTCCACAAAAATCCATCCATAAAACTCCGAAAGGTATAGGTATGAAACCCTTCATCAACAGGTCCCACTCGCACGTACACAACTATAAGTATGAAACATCTGATCGAAAAGCCCCACTCGCACGTACACAACTTCACAAAACTTATATGCCCTCAACACACATGCATATCCAAAATTCCACGAGAATCCATCAATAGAGCTCGGAGATATAGGTATGGAACCCCATGGAGTCCCACTCGCACATGCACATTAAATTATGGTATTGTCATCGGTCCGTTAGAAGTATACAAAGTTTAAAGTCGATCTGATGTTTTTAAGTGGGTGAAAATCGTGTCCAAAGATTCTGTTACATACATACATACCAAGTTAATAAAAGCGTGTTAAAAAAGTTGAGAAGATGGAATTGGGAATTTAGCTCACGAGCGGAATGACATTATAAGTAATAATGAGAGATTCAATAAAAACAGAAAAAGACCTATATTGCTGGAGCTACCAAAAGATAGCCCAGAAATAATAATTATAGAATATCTGTCTTCATTGGTTATATGTCAAAATATAAGCAAACACGATGATTTTATTACTTAATTTGAGAGTACAAAAAGGAAATATTTATTTGAAAATAAACATGGTATATTCTGCAAGTAAACTCCTTCTTATCCTAACATTCTTTTCCCAAAATGTTTGCTTACATTTTCACAAATAATCCGAACTTATTAATATTACCTCGAAGCTATTCAGTGCTTTGAGTATTGTAAAGCGTAAATCCTTTCCATCAGACCCACAGAAAATAATCTAGTGGTGTGAGGTCTATGTCTTTAAATACTGATTGTTTCATCTGCGGTATGCCAAGTAGCACCATAATTGTTGAAACCACTTGTTTTGAACATCCATAGTTTCTTGTTATTGTTCTGTATTCTATATACAGCTCCATTTACAATATTCACATCACTAGCTAGGAAAAATAAAGACTAATTGAGCCTCCAGTTTCTTCTTTTGTTTATCCTACATTTTTCTCACTTCTTATCTTGCACTAAGAACTAATTGACCAAAGTAGGTAGGTGTTTGATTTTAATCCTAAAGAAGACTTAATCTTGTAAGCTATTGAAGAGATGGAAAATATCGTGTGCATGTCTGTATTTTGTTTTTAAATAAATTTTAAATAGGAGAGCCATATTTGGACACACAGTAGCTATAGTGAGCAATGTAATTTTTAATTTGACAATTTTTAAAGCCTGCTTTTTAAAAAAACTTCCATTAAAAATCCAAACTAAAGAAGATAAATAATGATCTTACCATTAAGAAGCTGTCTTCTAGCATTGGTGATAATATCCTTAAATACCTGAAATTTGTAACTAAGGAACCTCAATAGAATTTAACATTACACTTTTTTTATAACTTTCTCAACATACTGGATTTTCTTTCTTAATTTTGAACAACTTTTTCAATTTTTACTCAAATATTTCAAAAGATTAAATTCAGGTTTGGGACATACTGTATGTATGTGTGGTTTGTCCCACCAAGGGATTAAGCTTATTGTCGGGGATAATCGTCTTTTTTTTTCTTTTTTTTTTTTCGTTGAACCACCACACTCTGGCGATGACTACGACGACGACTACCCATGAAATTGATTCACCCCGGCACCCTTTTCCAGATTATTTTTAGGACAGGGCGTGTAGAATATTAATGTGTACTCGACCTGAATCTCTAGTCCATAGACTTCCGTCTACATTCGGCGGAGCTGTTTCAGGTCTGGTTTGTTTGCTTACTACTTTTTCCACTATATTTCTGTGACCAAGTTGTAGGAAATATCTTAGAAGCCATTTGAAAAATACAATTCCGGAATTTTTCAATTGGCTATCATTTGACAGTTTTTTCTTCTAGGTTAGGGCAAAGAAGATACTATACTAGAACAGCGGAGTAGACGTGAGAAATTCTGCCCTGAGGAATAGTACCAAGAAATCGCGATAGATGGCTCGACGGAATTTTTTTAGCGAAGACGAAGATGCAAACCTATGCTGGTCTACGTGACCTTGAAATTTCGTGCTTGTCAAACGTATAGCGCGGAGGGTGTTTTGTGAAAAGTTTGCTATTTGCTATTTGCAGTCCGTTGCGTTTAGATTGAGTCAGAGTTCTGTTGAATGTGGAATTGTGTTTTAGAATTGGATTTCGCACCTATTTTGTTACTTTGTCGTGTGCTGTCGGACAATTTAGCCTGTGAAGTTCTGTGAAAATTATTATTGACATTTTGTATTTGCTGTGGCCTGTAGGCGTAACTTTCTACAGGTAAGACAATTTTAACCACTTCCTTAAAATGAACAAAAAGGTCAATGTTTTCTTTTTCAATTACCTACCTACATATTTTCCGAACTAATAAAACTGTTATTTCTATATTCTTTATTCATATATTAAGTTTGCTGGATATTTATAAGTGTAAGGTTAATTGTTTACATTTGTTGCAGTTTGACTATGTCTTGTGCATATTCGAGATGCAGAACAACCAGGAGATCTCACCCTAATCTGAAAATGTTCAGATTTCCTGTGAAAGATCCAGACCGCCTAAAAAAATGGGTAGCAATATCTGGTAAGGGATAATAATCACCTGTTGTAGTTTTGTTTTTATGTATATATTTTTATTCTATTAAAGTGAGTTTAGATGAATCCACCGAATAAACTAAAATGAGCAGTTTTCTCGCGATAACACTTGTTGAAAAAGGTGTTGATAAATCAATTTACGTTGAACTTCTACTCCAACCATTGTTGAATCTTGGGAGCTCCGCGTAACTAACAGTTTATTTAGTTTTTCTTTAGATGAGATTGTGCAGGGTTTTCGCGTATATTTTTATATCCCACCTAGAAAGTTTATGTGAAGAGATATCAGAATATGGTAAAAAGAGAAGTTTTATATTCTTTCATAAACAAAATGTCAAAACAGCAGCAAATCTCAAATTATGACTGGATATTTATAACATTTCGTTCGGCCGTTTTTGAGATACATGCGTTTAAAGTTTTTAAATAACGGTGCGCTAAAATTGCCTTTAATAAAATAATTGAACCATATTTACTTTTTCTTCTTCTTATTACCCCATCTCATGGTCGTCGTAGATAAAACACTTAATTTGACAAGATGACAATAGAGCATCGTTTGTTGATTTATAGCAATTGTGGCAACTAATATTATGTTCTAAAGGCCATTTTAACGCAAACAACATTAAACGCATATATCTGAAAAACTACCGAACGAAATGTTATAAATATGTAAATATTTGAAATCAAAAAAAGATCTATCCAAATTTGAAATAATATTCCATTTAAAAAAACATCAACCTGTCATAATTTGATATCTGCTAAATTTGTTTCACATTTTGGTTAACAATATTTTGAAGTTCATGAAAAATTATAAAACTTCTTTATTTACCGTATTTTGATATCAAATGATACCATAATTAGACACTAATTAAATGCAAATTAAATGCACTGATTAAAATTTTAACGCTCCTTTTGTTTTCGAAAAAACACATGTTCTGCCAGCTTTAGATAGAGTTAGCAGAGCAAAGCCTAAAAAATGAATACATCGTCAATCCTCCATGCATATCAATGCATGTTCGTAAGATTAGATGCTTATTGAATGCAGTAATGAAAACTTGTCGTTCCTTTTTTTTCTTCGGAAAACCACATATTCTGCCAGCTTTAGATGAAGACAGCAGAACAAAGCCAAAAACAGACATCAATAAAAAATATAGGGATAGATAGATTGTTTTTCTTAATCAAAAGGATTTTAAATAGTTAATTAACATTGATTCAAACTAGTATTTTGATATAGATGTCATGATAATTTATACATTCTTTAGGCTATGCTCTGATAACATAAGATTATTCAGGCAGAACTTTTTTTTAAAAAAAAGATCGTTTAATTTTTAATCAGTGCGTCCAAATATCATTTAATCTTTATCTAAAGCTGGCAGAACATGTGTTTTTTTTTTCGAAAAAAAAAGGAGCGTTAAAATTTTAATCAGTACATTTAATTAGCGTCTGATTATGGTTTCATTTGATTTTGGTTTTGCTGACTGCTCTGACAGCTTGAGGGACATCTCTAATGTAGTCTTTCAACTCTGTTAGTCTTGACAGTAAGATTTAATTCCTAATGAATTTTTACTGAGTAAAAACACTTTTATTTATTTTTCAGGTAATGCAAATCTGTTGGATCTGGACTCACAGCAATTGAGAAACAGATTTATATGTGAGAAGCATTTTGACGATCCTGATTTTATGAATCGTATCTCAAGAAATAGACTTACTCCTGTTGCTATCCCACGAGCGCCTGCCTCAGCAGAAGACAATGCGTTTTCAATGGCAACACAACGGCCACCAACTGATCTTCCTTCCACATCCAAGGAAACATTTCCCACTAGATCACAAAGGACACAAAACGTTCTGTCACCTAAGTCACCAGAATTAAGAGTTAGAACCCCATCTAAGACGTATGGAAAAAAAGATTTTCGAATGGTATGGTCTTCTGAAGCTAGTGAAGTGGAAGTTACACCTGATAAGAAAAATAAGGAAGATGGAGAGTTCTTAAACAAATTTTTGCAACAGGCTTCTACACCAAGAGTTACAAAGAGGAGACTCAAATTTGATGAGGAAGAAACACCAAAAAAGAAGAAGCTGAAGTTGCGACTGGAAGGTCAGAAGCTACAGTTGAAGAGGAAAACAAGCCAAATTAGTTACATGAAGAAAAAGATGACGCATTACAAAGAAGAAGCGAAGGTAACAAATTTATTAAAATCCTTCAAATTTCCATCTGAACATTCAAGAGCACTTGCTGAAATGCAATTTAAAGGTAACAAGGGACAATGGACACCGGCACAGCGTAATTTTTCTCTGATGCTGTATTACAAGTCACCTGCAGCTTATAACTTCATGAGGAATACGAAAGTCGTTCTTCCTGGAACTTCAACAATCAGAGGTTGGCTTGGGTCCAACAAATTTATGGCTGGATTTAGTCCCCGATTTTTTACCCACGTTAAAAGAAAGTTTCAGTCTAAAACAACCACAGAAAAGGCATGTATAGTTTGCTTTGACGAAATGTCAATAATGGGAAAATTGGAATTCAACAAAGCACTGGATCTGATTGAAGGATTTGAAGATTTGGGTCCACTGGGGAGGAAAAACAAAATTGCCAAGTATGCTCTAGTGTTTATGGTGAGAGGCATACACTCTTCTTGGAAATTGCCTGTGGCATATTTCTTATCCCATACTGGTGTCACATATATGAATTTGAAAATTATACTGGAAACCTGTTTGCAAAAATTAATTAAAGCTGGCTTACGACCAAGGGCCATTGTATGTGACCAAGGCACCAGTAACCAAACTATGGTGAAATCTCTGGGTGTGACGGTCGAGAAACCATTTTTTTTTGTGGAAGGCCAAAAAATTTTTGCCCTGTTTGATGTTCCTCACCTTATCAAGAGTGTACGCAATAATTTATTATCAGGCAAGTTTCAAATGGATGACGAAATTGTTTCATTTCAAGACATTAGAGATACCTACCTAATAGACAAGAAGAAGCAAAAGGCGAGAGCAATTCCAAAGATAACAGATTCACATATTTCTCCAAACCCCTTCCAAAAAATGAGCGTTAAGTTAGCTGTACAAGTTCTCAGCAATTCCATGGCAGCTGCAATTAAAACATGCCTCGGTACTGGAGAATTGAAGAGTATGACTGCAGAGTCTACTGCCAAGTTTGTGAAATTTATAAATGAGTTGTTTGACGTTTTGGACAGCCGAAATTTATTCACAAGCAACCCATATAAATGTGCCCTATCTGACTCCAACACTGTCGCTAAGAAGGTATTTAATGAAGCAAGGAGGATTTTTGGGAATATGACTAAAATCCATAATAGCAGTAACAAAATTAGTAGATCACCTTGTTTTGATGGCTTGATCCAGACCATCAATGCAATTGAGGGTCTGTATGCAGAAGAAAAGAAGTCCGAAAACATTAAATTCCTACTAACAAATAGGTTGAATCAAGATGTGCTAGAGAACCAATTTGCTGTGTACCGTCAAAAAGGTGGATTTAACCCAAATCCAACAGCTCGATTGTTTAGAACATCCTTCCGCAGCAACGCTGTCAATATGCTGATGCAACCCTCACGGAGTTCGAACTGTGAACCTGACACTGACATAACAGTTGATGTCACTGCATCTGAAGAAGACAGTGAACAACCAAATGCAAGTGCAGAGGCAGAGGGATCAGACACCACAAGTTCATCGTCTGCAAGAGTTTCAACACCCAGTAGCAGTGAATCAGATTCATCAACTACAAAAACTGCAAAAAACACTGAAGCGTCTGTTGAAGACTGTTCTATTTCCTATTATGCAGGATACTTGGGAATGTTATGCTTGGATGAATTTAAGTGTGACGATTGTAAATCAGTTCTGACGGTGCCTAGCAGTGAAATCCTGAGTAGTAAAAAGCAGTTGCTCATACTCCATCGCATGTATGAACGGAAATCGGCAGAAGGAGGCTTAAACGTCCCATCAGAGGAATTTATAAATATTGTGGACACATGTTTGGATGTTTTTGAAAAAGTTTTCCAGAAGATCCAGTACAAAAAATGTGTGGTAGCAAGAATTTTAAGAGAAATTGAGAAGAGAAATTCAGTTGCCTTGTGGTTAGATCATCCATGTTCACCTCACAGACTATTTATCATAAAAAAGCTAATTGTAACCAAAATTTATTATAATTGCAAATGGTTGAATGCAACAAAACAGGCTTCTGTTGGGAATATAAAAATAAATCCCAAATTGAAAATTTTAAAACATTTATGAACATATTCTATCAAAATTGGAAATATTGAAAATATACAAAAATTTAAACTAATTATCATTACAAGCACAATATTTTTATAAATGTTTCTCAATTATAAGTTTTTTGAGATTAAATACCTGTATTTGCAAAATAAAAAAGCTAAATGAGAAGGTGTACACATTTTATTATATGTATCTAGAAAATTACTTAATAAAGTTCTCGTTACAAATTAAACAAAACATTAAATCAACACTCCGAAATCAAATGAGAGACCAATTTTTTGTAATGTTAAAATATTCATGTTTTATAATATACCAATCGACAATAAAATTGTAGATTCTCCTCAAGAACTGCATGGCTTCTCGATCTGTATTGATTGATACGGTGCATTGTCCATTATAATTAATGAAGGTTCTGATAAATTTTGTGGACCGACGTCTAGAACTGAGGAGGTACACAATTCCATAGTATGTATGCTTTTTTATGTCTCTTTTTCTATAGTAGAGGTGATTGGATTTTAATGATTCTTTTTTTCAATTGGAAGGAGCTTTGAGATCGGGGTTTTTAAAGAAAAAAAAAATTTACCCTGCCCTTCTTCCTAAAATATCCCCTCGAATGAGGACAGGGGGAATTTCTTTTAGATTTTGTTTTGTGACAGAATTAAAGATGAGATTATATTCGGAGACATTTTTGAAAAACTTGAAGGGTTGCTGAATTACAGGACAATTTAGAATGGGTGTGAATGATCGAGTATGAGCCACTCAAAAATGTGAAATAAATAATTTAAAAAAATTTAACGGACTTTATTAGATAAGACACTGAAAAATTCGAGATTTTTTTCTATTGCTACTGCAATATCGAACATGAAAATATCCAGTTAATCAATCGTATAGAAATCATGAGTTTTGAAGTTATGTCAAGGATCTTCTATACACTGATCATGATGTAATAGAAATACTGATACTTCATCTCTTGCACAAATTCAGAATCTTGATGATGATGATGATTTCTATAATATTTTTTAACGAAAATAAATTTTGTTTGAATAACTAGATATTTTCATGTTCGATATTGCAGTAGTTATAGAAATCAAATATTTAGAATTTCTCTGTACATAATTAAATAAAGTGGGTCCCATTTTTAAAAAAGTCATTTAGATTAACTACTTTCTCGTCTATTTAATAAATAAGTCACCAATAATTTCTTCATGATAATTAGAGTTTTCGACTTTGGAGCGCTCTCTATTCACTCCGTTTAGTTGGCCATTGCTTTCAGCTTGCAACGATGCCATCCATTGGATATAATTTGAATCACAAAGTATCGTGGCGCCTTACTGTGGTGGTTACACAGTACTTGCGAAGACGCAGCGCCATCCAACGGGCGTTCACAGATTATATGTCAGAAATATTTACATAGCAGCCGCGCTTCTGGTATAGTATGTTCTTTGGTTAGGGTAAGATGGGGCCAATGATGGTCGAGAATACTCGTATATTCTAATGTTCTTTAGCACTTAACTTAATGCTCATGTCCAAATTTGTAATCTTAATCTAGATCAAGTTGATCGTCTATACTTAATCAATGTGATATTTAAATATTTATACTCGGATTCAAACTTCATTATGCACTAAGCAGGTTTCTCGTCGAATGTTAGGTAAATGTAGGTGGCGCTACTTCTGAACTCTTAATCGCTACTTTTCTTGCTCGGGCTCTGAGAATTTGATCAAAAAAAGTTGAGTATTACTCTAGTAATACTTTATATTTAATCGCATATCTCTTATCTTATTGAATATCCTAGCTCAGAGAGGAACAACCTTGCCAAAATTTGACTCAAGCACTCTTATTATGTAAAATTAAACCATCCAGTCGCACTGTAGTCGCGTTGAAGTTGTAAACTGGTTGCCAAGCGCAAAAAAATCATAAAGTTGTCGCTGTTTGCTGGTATGCAGAATTCAATGTAATTATAGCTGACTGATTGTTCGGTAGAGGCAGCACTGTTTCCTCTAACTGGAACCAAAACCGCGAGTCATGACAGCGTTTTTTTTTTTTAAATTCTTCGTTTTAAAACATACACTACTTGACTTTTATATACTGATAAATAATTTTGCCTGTTGATGACAATGGCTCTGTTTTCTCCTTATAAAGTTTGTCAATGTCATTCCTTGTCTCACCCGGTTTATTCTCGAAAGATATTATAGATTAGAAGAATATTTGTATTTCCTGTCGTAGATTTATTTCATCGGTCATTAATTATTTAGAAAAAAAAACAAAGAAAATCATAAAAAACTGCCTAGGAAGTCATTCTAGCATTTGCTTCATAAGAAATTCTCCATTCTTAATCCATCACTTTTGTCGGCGCATGAATTGAAAATCATCCTTTTGCTTCAGCCCTTCCCTTTCTCAGACTTTTCTGTATTATTTTGTAAGTGCTTTCGAAAGGAATATTAATGATAATATACTTGGTTGGTTCAAAAGAAAACTTTTTGCATTTTTCACACAAGCGCTTCTCCTGTCTGGTGAAAAATGTCTTACCTAATTAGATGAACATAACAATGGAAACTTCATTAAAAAGTACAATGGAAGCTGTTTAACTTTATAGAAAAGAAAATATTGGATGATTATTTTAACCGTAAATCATGATGAAAGAGATAAGCGTTAGACAAAAAGGATTCCTTTTTGACGAAGTACCTACATGCTTTGTTTATAAGATTATACTTAAATAAATCCTAATAATCCTAGATCCAAATTATTAGTGATATTATAAATGTGAAAGTTTGTATCTTTGTTAATTACACAAAACGTCTGTACGGATTTGGTTGAAATTCTTTTCAAATGTTCTTGTGGGATTATAAAAAAATACTAACTACAGTATCCACTTGAAATTTGGTATATTTCTATGAGATCACGGGTTCCTGAGGGAAACGACTATAGATATTTGGGTCATGTAGTGTGTCCCCTGTATTAAGCAGGTAGAAGCATCTTCTGTACCTATAATACAAGTCACCCTCCTCCTGCATTGAGAGCACCGAAAACGAAACAGATCGAATATCTTCACGACACATGTGTTGTAAAAAAATGCAAGAAGATTTTTTATTCCAAGGGGAGCATCTTTCTACCCTAACCTCAACCGACATACCTCCCACCCCAACCCTTTATCACTATCGCCGATACAATTTAGATAGAGAAAGTAGTAAGTGTGACAAATCATTGTGAAGGTAAATTGATTCGGAATTCACCCATGTGACTGTTTGCGTTTATGTTTATTTTGTTGTTTATTTTGGCGCCCTCTTGCGGGAAAAACAATGAATCTAAAAATTGAAAACCTTTCATAAATGTAACTCCAGTCATTCCAAACTACATTAATTCACAGTAGATGCTCAAAGTGTTCTCCATTACCTGCCATGCATGAGTATTAGTCTCGAAACTTTGCCTGACGTTTTGGAGCATTTCTGGAGGTATTTGACGACAATCGGTAATAATACCTGGACATAACTTTTCTAAAGAATCTGGCTGTGTGGTGTATATTTTACCATTTAAATGGCCCCACAAAAAGTAATCTAAGAGGGATAAATCGGGGGATCCAGGGGGCAGGTCTTCTGCTTGGTTTATAGTGAATACATTTATTTATTTTAAGATGAAAATCATTTGAAGGGTATATACACATTTTTCGAGACATTTTTGATTAAAAATTTAATACTTAGTTAATAGTTTTTGCGTAAGTTGCCTAAAACCAGACTCATTTTTGACCGACTAAAAAGGAGGAGGTATACAATTCGGTTTGTTTTTTTTTATGTATGGCTGTTCGCGCGTTTTGTATAGTAAATATTAGAAATACAAATCATTAGCCTGGCCAGGGTAAAATGGTCATCGAAAATTGACAGATATATGGACTCAAAATAGGAATATGGCATTGTCTGATGACATTAGATAGGGCTGGCCAGGCTAATGGTTTGTATTCAGGAACAGGCTAGGTTCTAGTTCTAAATAAGTACTATCTTCTTTGGTATTAGTGAACCTTCAACGACTTTCATAACTAATGAAATAAATACTTTCTGCCCTAAACATTTACCGATATTATTAGTTGCACTGAAAAATACAAAATAATATTAATTCTATTGGTGCTGGCACTTTTGAAGTTGTGCAATTGTAGTTACATAGAAGACTTTTAAGAGTACCAAAACCAATATAATTAATATTATTTTGTATTTTTCAGTGCACTAGTGCACCAACTAATAAAGTTGCTCCAATTTTTGTTCAAAAATATAACTTGTATTTGAACTAGAGTTATATCTACTTGCTATGTGATGAATATTAATAACTATTAATTGATCTACTTCCGGCGAATGGCGCACTGCAAAAGTAATCCATATAGTTATCTATATTTGTGCTAACAATAATCACATCTCGGTGCCCAGCTGTAAATTGGATTGTGACGTGGGAAGGTCTATAAATTACAACAGTGGCAGAAATAGAAAATGATGGAAACATCAATAGATAGGATATTTCATTTGAGCCAATTTTCCAACCGATACCTGCACGAAAATAATTCCAAGTGGCCAGAGTCGAGCTGAACATTTCCTCTTCCATTTCTGTGGTACATGTCACTGCATTTTTCATTGCTTGGACTCCGTGTTGCAGACAAATAATAATGGCCTGAAAGACGAGGAGAACGTTTTTCTAATCGAATGAGATCGTGCTCGGAAACATAAATAATGTGACTAACATTAGAATTAGTTTTAAAACTTTTTTGTTCTGCTAAAGAGTTTCTAGACACCCTGTATATTCTTAGTTGCTTTGCCAAGTTTTAATTTACCGTGAAATAAATTTGCGTTTAGAGAAATACCCGGCTTCCGTGCCTAAATAACTGTCTCTCCCATCACAGGATTTGTTTTTGCGTCTGCGGAAATAGTAGAAATATACCTACCTACATCCTGGCAAGCGAGCGCGGTGTGCCAGTAAATTTGTACAATTAAAAATTGCGAGAATTCCGGCATTTGGGTAATTAACAATTTCTGCCAACGTAATGCGCTCAAGAGATTGGTCGCGCACATTTGGACCATTTATAATTAAAGTATGTGATGGAATATTTTTGTCTATTTATAAACCATGAAGCATCAAACATCAAACAATAAAGTATATCTTCATTATAGTTTTAGTTTTATCATTATTATTCATTGCAACTACTAATTCCGTTAAGTGATCTTGCGCATGTTTATGTTTCATTGTAATAAAATTATCTGACTACATAAGCATAAGCAAAGCTATTTTGCTCAATTCATACTTTTGTAAATATTGGGTAAGACATTGATAATTTATTAACTTTAATCTGGTACGATTGATTGATTAATTTTATGGTAGTATATTACTGTACCAAAGTCATCATTCCAGAGAAGTTATCAAGTATAAGATCAATGGAATCGAAAGTGGAATATTTTAAAATAGATATTTAGAAAAAATTGGACCAACTTTATTAGTTGGTGCACTGCAAAATATAAAATAATATCAATTCTACTGGTGCTGGTTATTTTGAAGTTATGTAATAATTGTAGTTAGAAGAAGAAGAAGGGTATATTAAATTCTCTGGAACTCGAAAACCGTTACCTTTTTGAAAAAATGTTCAATTTAAACGTTTCCGGATATTTTCCTATCTTTAATTCTGCCCCCTCATATTTTTGAGAAAAATTGTCCCCTTCACCCCCTCTGGGGGTGGTTTTGGGGGTAAAGAGATTTCAGATTTGATTTTTTTTAATGTGGACCATTTCTCAATTATCCTCTTACAAATAAATACGTACGTTTACTATGCAAAACCCGCGAACAGAGATACATACAAAAATAATAATAACCCACAAAAAATATATAATCTTTGATGATAACAACAATAATAAAATTAAATAAAACCTTAAATTTAAATATTAAAATATATCTATTATAAAAATATGAGCTGTAAATAACAAATGTTTCGAAAACTCTCCCTTCCAGCAGTTCTAACTCGGAAATCAATGAAGTTTTTGAAAAATGTCTAATTTAAAGGTTTCCGGAAATCATTTATTCTTCAATTTGAAAATTTCTAAATTTTCAATTTTCGAGTAAAATGTCCACTCTACCCCCTTTGGGGGGACTTTTGTGTAGAAATACATAATAAATCTGAATAATACGAGATAATATTTTAATTATGTTGGTGCTGTTATTTTTGAAGTGATTAAAATAGAATATTTTTGGCAACTTTTGAAGTTGGTGCGAAAAGTATTCCATATACCTAGAACTGTACCACTTCATAATTTCCAGCACTAATAGATTTAAGATTATTTTGTCTGTCCTACTCTTTGTAAAAAATATTTATACTGCGATGATAACATACAATTTTTCGACTTTCGATATTCTTTAAATATTCAGATTATTCGCATCAATGTGAGAAAATGTTCATCCGTTGCAGATGTCTCATGAAATAATTAAATATGTACATAATTGCTTTTTTTTCTTCCTAACATTCAACAAAGTATCGAGTTACATTTTCTATCTTCCATCTAGTTTGTGGGTATATAATATTATACCTATCTAGAAATCGCGTGACTAAACTTACAGGAAAAAACTAAACGGTTCTGCGTATATTCTGACATGTGAAATTAATTTCGCAATATATTCAGCTGTACAGCTATTTATTTTAGACTTTATATTTGTTTTTCTTACGATATCCACATAATATGCCATAATAGCAGTTTATTTATTTTCTTCAACAAACATACATTATATCGTGATATTCTGAGTATAATAGAATATATATAGTACATATTAAAGATTGGTGTGAGGAAGTTCAATATCGTCCTTGTTATAAAGACTATTTTGTTGATAAAATACTTAAGTAACCAAAGGTACGTTTTAATTTTTTTCAACACATCTCTTCACAGAATGTGCCTGAAATAAGGGCACAAATTTTACCTTCAATTGTGTATTTTATTTCGTAGAATTAGGCAACATGGCCTGATTATTTGACTTTACGGAAAATCTTCTTGGAAATCGTCAAAAGTTCTTATGTAATTTCAAAATCGCCTTAAATTTCAACAATTTTTTCATCAATGTGCGTTTCTCATTGACATTAATCGCTTATTTTTTGTAATTGTCGTGTATTCGTAGTCCCACTGTAAGCGACTTTTCTTCCTTGAAAGTGTTACCACTTGTCAAGGAGACCTACAATTTAACGCGTATTACGAACCACCGATATATCTCAAGATAAATCTCTACCGAGTAGTTTATACATTCAGAGTTTACAGAATACTATAATACTCTCACCAAAACACATATGAAATACTCTGACTCCTCGCCGAGTTCAGCGAGTGTCCCTAGGGGCTTCTCTTGCTTACCTATATACAGTTTATCTCATATCACTGTGAACTGTGGTCGAATTCAGAACATATAATGTGTTTTAGTGTGTTTCAATTATTTTCGATATATATTGTGAAATGGCTGCTTATTGCTTAGTGGATGGTTGTTCCACCAGATATGAACGAAGCGATCGAGTTTATGCTCCGTCTACTTTACTAACAAAATTTACTCATTTAAAAGTTTCAAAAGCGACTGTAGAAATATAAAATATCCCGATGGAAACGCCCTGGTTTATTTCTCAGGTTATCTCATAAAGAAATGTTTGAATCGTCATTTATGCAACGTTTGTTTAGAATATAGCAATTCCGCAAAAAAATTAGTGAATGACGATTCAATTTTTTGTAAACTTATAAGACGACGGATAAACAATTTGGTGGTTTAAGTGTACTTATCAAAGGATATTATAGACCATATGATGGAGAGATTGATGAAGAATATTTTTATTGAAAATTTCTCCAATAAAATGTTGTTCTGTATGCTTTGATTATATCTACCTATATATCTTGTTTACTGTTTTACCAGTTATTATTTATGAAGAAATTCCTTCAAATAAGTTACCTTCATTGCTACTCGTTGAAGTTCTAAGATATGTCTAGATAGCATTGAACCAGTGTTGTTCTATCTACCCAATTGTGTATTGCATCCGCCGAAACAAATTAGCAATGTTCTTTTCGGTACTCTTCCTTCTCCATCATTCCTTTACCCATTCTCTTTTCTACAACCCAAAACTCCATATATAAAGACCAACAACAACAACTATCTCTGTATACACGATGCCAGGCATTGTTCTTACATACCAGCAACACACAAAAAACTTTGAATGCATTCCTTTTCAGTGTAGTGACGGCCGTCCATAAAACTTTGTGTGGGTATCTGTATCAACGTACTTTTTTTCTTCTAATGAGAAGTAAGCCGAGTTGAGTTGGCCCCGAAATTCTATTACGAAACTTTACGACTTCTCATTACCAGCAGTAGAGAGATCGGAGCATGATTCTCTAGGAATTCCATCCCCGACCCTGGCAACTTTTTCATCTTGAGAGAGAGAGAGAGCTGCCTGCTCCTGTGAAATGCAATTAATTGATCCGATCCCGAGACGTTTTCGTCGTCTGGGTTTCTGAAGAGAAGGCTACACGCGCCTAGTCAGGTGTGAGTTGTGAGTTGAAGCGTGTAAAAGGAGGAGCATCCATAAGGATGAATGACGTATCTGTGCCATTGTGCCAGAACTAGCGCGAGAGTTGTGTGCAGCAGGTTACCTATATAATTTTGTTAATCTTCTCATGGATATTCTGCAAGGATTTATTATATTCGAGAAACTTATAGAGTTTCCGGGTCTCTTTGAAATAAGTACGTGAATCCTTTTAGGTGTGCTAGTTTAATATCCATTCATAATTGATAAAGGCTTCAGGAATCTCTTAACGTCTAAAGCATTTATTTATACTTTGATTCTAGTTGACCTTGTCTGAGTTCTACAAGGCTGCAGCATCGAGTTCAGGCTTAAGGAAACGCAACCAGCCTCTTGAGTAGATATCGATCTATGTCACCTTGGCCCAGTAACTGCCTTATATATCTCAAATATGAAGTAACAGTAAGATCAAAGGATCTTTCTTTCTCTAAATCACCTAACAATATAAAAATAGGTCAGTATCGGTTATCTCATCAAACTACGGCTATATCTACTGGTTTGCTTGAACTCTTGAGCAGCCAAAAAGGTTTTGAATATAGAATTGCTGCTGTCGAAACTCTAGCTTTGTTTCCTAATTTATCAGTTTTTCAGGAAATAAATACATATTAAAATTAAACTTGAAAATCAATCAGTTAATCTGATTTTGATGATTCACCTGAAGGCATGTTGTTTTTTATCGCTCCATATAGAGAGCCTGCTTTAAAAAACAAAGCAATTACTCATATTTTCATGCCTCTTTATTTCCTAGAAATAATGTCAATACATAATAGACTAAAATTTATAAAAAAAACCTGCGTTCAACTGCTGCATGTATTTATAGTAAAGCCATTAACTGCAATCCGTGTCAAAGTCAATAATCATTTATTCATACGTTCATAGCGACAGCGAGTCTATTCACCTCTATAATGAATATTCGCACTAATTAAAAGTCCATACACGCGCAATAATGTGTAATCATCAAAATCGCTGTTCGAGATCAAACAAAATGCCACGAGAGGGCTACATGCAACAAGCTAAAATACTATGTGAACCCAGTCTAGTGTATTGTTTTATCGATTCCTGAATGTCCACACAAAATATTGACTACAATGATTCCCATTGTTGACATAAAAAATGGAACTCAGCCAATTTAGTCTCTCCCAATAAGACTATTTGTGCGGAAAGCTAGATTAAATTGAATTTTAACTGATGAGGCTACATGTTGTTTCTCTCTGTATAAATGCGATATCAAGCAGCAATAATTCGTTGAAAGAAAATCGGTTTATTTTTGCTATTATACACCTGTGTACCATTCTGGCAGTTGAACTCATTTAAAAGACTGGGTTTTATGGCTATATTAATGTTTTGTGCTATTTCATCGTTTTGTTATTATTCTAGTAGATTAATAGAGTCGTTTAAAATATGTTTAATGGTAAATAGCTGAGCAGGTTGAATTAATGGAAAATGTTATTGGGCAAGTACATAGTTTCAAAACTCAAATATTTATATATTAGCGTCTTTACAGATAATTACTTTTTTTAATTACAAAGTAGAAAAGGTGTCTTTTCAAAATTATTGCCATGAATTTGATAATTTAAACAGTGTATTTATTTGAGAGGAATGATCTTTCTAACTTTAATTTCACCTCAGGGATTCTCTCGTAGCTGCTCTCCGCTAATAAATTCAAAGAATTAGCGGTACTGTTACCGAAAATAAATGTACACAAGCAAAATATATATAGTCTGTTTTAAGCAAATTTTAATAATGCCATGAGATAAATAAACGGTTGTGGAAATTTTGTGGAGCTTCCTTTGAATATTTATGGTCGTTGAATTTATCACTCCAACCCAAATGCAAAAAGGTGTATTCACCGTTTTATTTTCTATTTTATTAGAGAATTTATGGTAGGGAAATGTCAAATAATCTAACAATTCTGCTTTGAACTGTTTGCTAAGATTTATATTTAAAGAAACATATAGTTTACTACACTGCTACGGTCTTTTTACGTTTTCTTTTTATGAAAAACTCTCTTCAATACGATTCCCTTCCACAATATTCAAACGTTATTTCTATTGAAACATGAAAGTTTGGATACATGCAAAATCTATCTTTTGTATATTCAGTACCAGCCGCATTTGTTTTCTTGTTTTCCGATATTTAAAATTGGGCGTGATTCATTATCTTTCAAAATAGAAGAATCATGAATATTCTAAGGTCTTTATTTCACTGAATGGAGAAATTATTAGAATAAATTTGTACAAATTTTCGCGAATATAATAATAATGTAATATGTAAGAATGTTATGAATTTAATGCGTTAGATTGCATGAAAAAAATTGGGACAGAACCAATAATACTTAATACAAATCATTCAAAATATTTCAAGATTTTTCAAGAGATTTCTGACCATTCCCATTCTGAAACTAATCATCGTATGGGACCTTAAAATGTAAAAACAAGAACATATTAGTTAATTATAGTATCGATTTCGTTGAATTAAAACTTAAATAAAAGGGTTCATTCCGCGTTTCCAAAAGTATTGAAAATTAACAGAAGACAGGAATGCAATTTTGGAAATTAAAAAGTCTGTGATTATGCGATGAATTAGAAGTTGTCCTAGAGAGCTTGACAAGCTTTATTATTTTTAGAATTTTTCCTGCAAAAAACTGAAAAATCTAGAAATATCAGAAAGTTGTAAAATAAATCACATTACTCATTATTATTGAGAATACATTTATTTTAAATTGGAAATTTAAAATTAACTTGCCCTAAAATGTATTCTAACCACATTATTGTCACAGAGATCTGAGAATTTTTATATAATCCAAGTTTAGATTTCCATTTCACTGGGTATCCTCAAAATAAATACTCTCCGTGTAAATTTATTTTCAAACAAACGTCACTACCACTTTAGCAGTTTGATGTATTATATTGTAGATATACTTTAAACCCCCTGAAAATCGCCCTCGTCCTAATTCATTTTGAAACTTAAAGCAGGAAATACAATAGCTCAAACAAACATTCAGCCACACCAACAAAAAACACAAATTGCTTCACATTAATCTTTTTATCTACTCTACTAGTCTATTTATAAACTCCCAATGATCTGAAACGAGGAAACAGCACCGCCGTTATAGCAACTCTCTGATTCAAATCGCCCTCCATCCCATTCACCTACCTGACCTAACGTAGCATCGCCATTTTGAAATCTATTTCTGGATCTGGAGTGTAAAGCGCCACGACTTCTTTGTTGCATATATCTATTTATGAAAGTAATCCGTTGTTTACATTAAACGGAAGACGATGGATTCCATTAAGCAGGGAAGAGAAAATGAAATTTCGTTTGCCAGTAACTTTCTTCCAGATAAAGATGAAGTTTGAGAGGATGGTCAGAAGCTTTTAGGAAAATGATTCAGACAAGTTTTATCGAAATATTAAGAGCTGCTTTCGCGCTACTATTCCCACTTATGTCACAGGCTTGTAGACTCAGCACCCTGTAAACAAACAAAAAAGCAAAAAAATCGATCTACATATTCGCTATATAACATATACTCGCTACATTTATGCTTAGCAGAAAATGTGTTTGAAACTTGGATCTTTCAAAGATTGGATACCGGAAATTTGACCTGATCCCATTAAATGACTTACTTTTGGTAGCGGTGAGGTTTTTTTACACAAATTAGGACCGACTTTACTAGGGTGAGCACTGAAAAATACAAAATAATATTAATTCTATTGGTGCTGGTAATTTTGAAGTTGGTGACCAGATTCTTTCTTCTATCTACTTCACAACTTCAAAATGAATAATTACTTAATATTAATTAATTAATTTCTCAGTGCACCAACTGCAAAAGTGGGTTCTAGTCTAAAAAGAAGATGTCCAATTTGAACCTTGTCGAATATGGTCTCTTTAAGTTTTTTCGGGGGAAGGAAATATTGGATTTTATTTTTTCTTAACAGGGGACCATTTCTCAATCTTCCTTTTGCAAATTAAAAAAAAACATCAATAACTTAGCACAATTACTATGAAAATGGCTCGTAAGAACAGTCGAATTGTTCTAGGTTAGGGTCGGTCAAAAACTGAAAAAAAATGAGATCTATCTCAGTAAGCTGTTAGTAGTTCACTACAATATTTCTAGAATAGGGTGAATCCGATTGTATGTTACTAAAGTAAGTCCAATAATGTACTGGCCAGTACAGGGTGACGTATTCAGATGACACAATACTTAATTTTTGTCCCGTAATGGAACTAAGCAGTTACACTTCCTAAGAACTTATTGGTCGAACAGTTTATTTCGAGATTTTAGCAAATTGTAGCTTCGGTTGATGGCTTCCTTCTGTACTGGTCAGGAAAATAGATTGAATTAGGGAATCAGGCCCAATCAATACAGCTGGTTGGATATGTTTGGTTTGTTTTTGAATATTTCTTAACTTTTCTGACGAAATAGCTACATATTTATCTTACCAACTACTACCTACCTTTAACCGTTGTGGTAGAAGTTCTTGATCATCCTTGGCATTAAGGGTGAATTTCAACGTGTACATAGTAGTCATAATATAGGCACACACTATCAGTATTAAACGATACCGTTTCAAGATCTTTTACACGGGTGGCAATTAATGAAAATATATCAAGTTTTCTTCTTTCTTAGACTCTACAGTCCGTTGAGTTTTTATTTTTATTACTGAATCAAATCGACTTCCTTTGAATTCGTTATTTCCAGAGTTTACAGTAGAGCTGCTTCCTTGTTGTCCTTAGGAAGGACCTCTATATTTAGGTGTTCTTCTGTTCTATGTAACCTAATCTATAACAAAAATGTTTTTTCTGAATGATCTCTTTCATTAAAACGATTTTATTAGCTTGGTATGTATCTATCTATGTATGTATGCAACGGAATCTTTGGACACGATTTTCACCCACTTTAAAACATCGAATCGACTTGAAACTTTGTATACTTCTCAAGGACCGATGACAATACAATAATTTCATATTGTGTAGGTGCGAGTGGGACTCCTTGATGGGGGGTTCCATACTTATATATCTGAGCTCTATGGATGAATTTTTGATATGCATGTGTGTTTGTAGGATATGTGAAGGTATGTGAGTGTGTTGGTGGAGGGTTCCATACATGTGGGTGTTTTTTTATTTCTGGATGAATTTTCGTGGCACTTTCTATCTGTATGTAGGTTGGGAGGTTTCGTGAAGTTGTGTATGTGCGAGTGGGAGTGGGACTTTTTTATGAAGAGTTTCATACCTATACCTCTCAGAGCTTTATGGATGGATTTTTGTGGAATTTTCGATATGAATGTGTGTTGTAGAATTTGCGATGGAGTTTGAGAGTGGAACTATTTAGTGGAGGGTTCCATACCGTCCTCCTGTATATGACTATGATTGTTTATATCTCACTCCCTACATTCGTGCATCGTTTTAATAGTTAGCGGAACTAAAAGAAGAAAATAAATAATAGTTTTCAAAAAAACACGCTTGAATAGCAAACCAAACTGAAAATTAGAAAATAAATAAGATATCATTTTAATGTAAAAAGCGTGTGGTGCTTTCTAAGTTAATTTCATAATGACTCTACTTATATCAATATCTATCAACATACAATATTTACATCAATGGACATCAAGCACTCCACGTTTTTTTACATTAAAACGATATCTTATTTTTTAATTTTTAGTTTGGTTTGCTATTTATCGATAATCGTTCGCTTCTGCATAACAATTAATCTCCATATAATAACTATAACCGATTATTTAGCATTTATGTGACATAATTGCTGGAAACTATGCAAATTTAAATGGATCAATCCATCTTTTATATCTAGGTACCTATAATAAAATCGCTTCCGTTATGATTGATTAAGCCGCATGAATCCGCTGTGCTATAATAGTAATAATAACAAATTCGCTTCAGCATTTTACTCTGGTTATTTTCAACTGATATTTTATTTTTATATGCATTTGTTTTGCATTTTCTATCGGAATATTACGAATGGAATGCGGATTCGATCGGATAAAATAGTTCAGGTGGTGTCGAGTATGTTTTCCCGTTTTCTGAACGACTTGCAATTCAAGAGATAATGCCCCAGAATCCTATGAAAAATAGTCGCTTTCTTATGACAAAAAAAAACTCCCAAGCGCTGGAAAACGCATTTAAACGCATGTAAAAAAGTTCAATACTCTGGAAGAATAGTATTTTCTTCCGCCTCATATAAAATGCGTCCCATTTGTTTTTTCCACCCAAGTTGGTCGCCAAACCAGATGACGTTTTGTATTCAAATGTAAAACAATGTTTTTCCGATATTTTAGAAGGATTTATTTACAAAAAAACTCTGGAAACCTCCATACAACATGCCTATTTCAGTAGCAGTCTCTAACAAAATCCGTTATACTCTGTTTCATCATTTAAAAACCGGCGCCTTTGAGAAATTGATCAACGTTGATAATGTCAATATTTTCCCTGGAAAGTCACCTTACACATTAGAATTGGTCCACCAGTTTCGAAGATTAACCCGAACAAACAGACAATTTTTAAAATTGACTAAACAACCAAAAAAAATATTCAAAAATAACAGATCGACACTTTTATTTGTATGTATTGCTATATAGATACTTGAACCGTCTATTTGCAAAAATATTAAAGCATCAAGAATCTTATTCGTGAAACACGATTTCACGTAGTGTCAAAGTCGCTTTTTCTCGGTTGATATAAAACACGTAAAGTGGCGAAGACTAAGCCTATGAATTCACTCTACCCCTCTGAAAACTTTCAAACGAGTCAGCGTATGAACGCCTTAACTATATTTGATGATTTGAAAAGCAATGTTTAAGGAATTTTGATGCAAAGTGCTTCAGATTCCCTTCTTATTTATTTCTCGCAGGAATCAGTAGATATCTTTTGTCCTTTTTGTTTCAAAACGTTTTTTTCATCTCCTAAACTAATTCAATTTGTTGAAAATAATGAATCTAATCGGAAAAAAAGTAACCTCAGGGATCTGCAGCAATCTGCAAACACACAATCTCAAATATTAGCACTTTCAAGAACCAGCCTGCAGAGAATATTTCATAAAGATTTACGCTTTAAACCATATAAATTTCAACTTGTGCAGGAGCTAAAAGGCACTGATTTCTGACGAAAACGTAAACAAACAAAACTCTCTGGTCTCGAGAAAACCCGCAAGAAATACAACAAACTCCTCTTGATAATCAAAAACTTACTGTTTGGTGTGTGCAGTGTCAGTACAAGGAATTGTAGGACCTAGTTTAATATTGCATAAAGATTTACGCTTTAAACCATATAAATTTTAACTTTTGCAGGAGCTAAAAGGCACTGATTTCTGACGAAAACGTAAACAAACAAAACTCTCTGGTCTCGAGAAAACCCGCAAGAAATACAACAAACTCCTCTTGATAATCAAAAACTTACTGTTTGGTGTGTGCAGTGTCAGTACAAGGAATTGTAGGACCTAGTTTAATATTGCATAAAGATTTACGCTTTAAACCATATAAATTTTAACTTTTGCAGGAGCTAAAAGGCACTGATTTCTGACGAAAACGTAAACAAACAAAACTCTCTGGTCTCGAGAAAACCCGCAAGAAATACAACAAACTCCTCTTGATAATCAAAAACTTACTGTTTGGTGTGTGCAGTGTCAGTACAAGGAATTGTAGGACCTAGTTTTTTTGAGGATGAAAATGAATAAAATACAACGGTAAATTCGGAACGTTATATGAATATGTTGCACACCTTTTTTCAACAAGATTTGCGGCGTTTTCCTGAAAACTTGTGGTTTCAGCAGGACTGCACCACGAGTCATACTGCCCGCGCATCTATGAATGTTCTGCGGCAGAAGTTTCCAGGACGCCTGATTTCAAGGTTTGGTGATCTCGAGTAGCCTAGGTCATTTGACTTAACTCTATGTGATTTTTTCTTATGAGGCTATTCAAATCCTGGGTTAACATCAATAATCTTCAAAGTATCGACAAATTTAAAAAAAATATTCGAACAGAAATTTAGAATATTTTTCCATTAAAGTTACATAATGTTATGCGAAATATGGTATCTATAGTAGAAGAATGTTCAAGAAGAAAAGGTCATCATCTTTTAGACACAATTTTTCAAATTTAGGCTAGTTATTACATGCTTTCTTGGTTTACCTTGTTATTGTTATTTTTTGACGTTAATAACAATTTTTACAGTTTGGTGCACACTGTATTTTTTGCATCACAATCAATTTTTTCAGTTTTTCTATCGAACAGCACCAGAAACTTACCTATAAGTTTTTCAGAGGCAAAATTATTAAACTTCAAAATGTATCACTACATTATAGGCCACCCATTATTATTATGGTATTTTATTATGAAAAAATCATTTTCAGATTAAAATTGAACCAGTGCCCTTAAAGGTGATCGCATTGAGAGGTAAAACCTTTACTGCAAGGGCTAAATTGACCCGATGTTTCGTGATCGTACACTTGATAAATTAATCAATGAACTAACATTCCATATATGAAGACATCAAAGTAGATATAGCACCCCACTTTTTTCAGCGGTTTTATTTTCCTATCTTCGAGGATTAGGAGGAGGGGAGATCCTCTTGTCACATTATAGGTACAAAACCCTTATATGTGCTGCAAATATAATAATTCATATTAGAAATGAAAATGCATTGAAAATAACTGCAGTACCAAAAATAACTGGCAATTTCGAAGACGATTCACATCAAACACGGTGTAAAGTTTTAATGTCTACTAAATTACACAATCTAAAAAATGGCAATAGGTTAATGAAATGCCGGTCTCTATGTAAATTACTTTTGGCTCAAAGTTGTTGGAATGCAAACAAGCTTACGCCGCATTAAAGGGAGATATATCATTGCTTGCTCTCCACATTTTTTATTCATCTCGACCAGAGATGTTGAAATTGTTATCCGCGGCTACGACGATACTGGAATAATAATAATAAAAAAAAAGTTTTTCCATGTAATATAAAAGTAGGATTTTCCGTCTCTTCGTTTAATCCAAATGGATTATGTAATTTTTAAAACACGGGACCAATATAGCTAATACTTATACAAATTTGTATCATGAATTGTTTTTGCATAGAGGGTGCATAAATTTACCAGAAATTATCCGAAGCTTAAGTTAAAACGAGATTGTATACATCTCAGTAGTTAAGCAACCAGTTTATAGGCTTGCGATTTATTTGAATTTGAAGTAGTTTCATTGACCGACGAACCCAGAACGGAGGAGGTATACAATTCGATTATTTGTTTGTTCGCGCGTTTTGTATAGTAAACTTACTCCGATTTGGATGATTTTTCATACATTTGACAGAGGAGGCTTGAGAAATGGCCCCATATTCATAAAAACACAAATCCGTAATATCCTTCCCTCTAAAAACCATCCTCAAAGGGGGTGGAGGGGGCAAATTTTATCTCAAATATGTATATTTTTGCTATGTAGAGAGGGCGATTCCATTTGAAAATTGAAAATTTGTGGGTACTACGTGTAAGACCTAATTATTTGTAGCAGCATTTATAATAAACATTTTTTCCTTTGAGTTACAGCGGTGGTAAAATGGTAACATCTAAATTACTTAAGTATGCGTATTTCTGCAGTGCTGTTTTGAGATCTCAAAAACTACAAGCAAAGAATATACGTGGATAATAGGATAAGTACCATGTATTAGTGAACGTTCAACGATATTTGTGACTAATGTTACACTCAAAAGTGTGAAATAAATATTTTTTACAAAAAATTGGACCGACGTTATTAGTAAATAATATTAATTCTATTGGTGCTGGTAATTGTGAAGTTGGTGCCAAAAGTTATCAATCTAACTGAAACTGCACAAATTCAAAAGTAACAGCACCAATAGAATTAATATTATTTTTTATTCTTCAGTGCGTCAACTAATAACATCGGTTCAGTTTGAGTAAAATGTATTTTAATATCAACAGTCAAGATAATACAAACATCAAAGATCGCAGTCCCAAAGACTTTTCTTTTATTTGGTTGGTATATGGTTAGGTATATATGATTTCTATTGCATTTGTCCAAAAGTCCATTCCGACTTTCAAAGTCCATCACCTGTATTCATAGACAAATCATAGTTCGTCGAAACGATGATATCAAACATGACAGCTTGAGTATCAAACTAAACTAGAAAATAACTAGAATACGGCTGATTGTCTCTGGATAAGGGATCAATTTCACTTCACAGTAATTATAAAAGCAATTGACCTATGTTTCTGCCTATTTTAACTTAATATCAAAATTAACTCAATGCTCTGTTCTTCAAGCTACAATAATTAGTATTTACTTGACCTGAAGTAATTTACATCGTCAGCTATAATCAAACTGTTAACGTTATATAGCCTTGCACTACTCGTATCTACCTAAATACGAAGACTATAACTACTGTGGAGAATAAAAGGGCCCTAATTTTAGAAACGATTTCGGTATAGGTACCTACCTACACTATTACATAGGGGAACATTTCGAGAGACCTAACATTTGTTCTAAACGATCATACGTGCCTGGGGTGTTATTTACAATCCATTTGAAATGACGATCCTCGGGTAAATGTCCCCTTTCAATTTACGAGAGAATCTGCTCTTCCCTATACAGGGTGTTCATTTCAAAACTTGCCATCTCGGATTTCTGGAAACGTGAACATTGAAAAATAAACCGCTGAGTACGAAATAGTTTTGAAAGCAACAATGTTTTTAACAAAATTTGCATCGCTTCATTCAATCCTCTGCGCCCAGGAGCTACCACCCTCTTAAAAATCTCAAATGGTAAGTAGCTTCAAATGATAGCTTGTTTAAAAGGTACCTCTATTTCTTATCTTTAGGTGTCTGACTTTTTGAAATTGGGGTATTCGTTTAGAAAAAAGGCAGTTATATCTGATGTTCCAAATTCGTTATAGTGCCGACGAGTTTTTCTTACATTTTTCTCAAAATTGAATAGTCCTATTTTGAAACATCAGACACAGCAGGAAATTAATTAAAAGGATCTTTATCACTTGATATAGCCCTTACCGTTCAAAATGTTTACGAGGGTGACTCCTGGCGGCAGGGACTTTAGAGGGCGGAGCGAGTTGGTTAATTATATTATATTATTTTGTACATATTAAACACCCTGTATACAGCTGGCAATTGCTCTGAAGTTGGATATATTATCTGCTGCTATGGTTGTAAAACAAGTATATTCTCGGTTTATGTCTTCTAATGTTGTTCATATAACTTCCCCATGTATTATTATTTGTTGACTTTGTTATCAGTTCCTTACTCTAACCCAAATTCTTAGTTTAATTACTCTTGAAATTGTCCGAAACTACTCCATATATAGAAGAGACATGTCAAATGTTTAGACTAGTATTTGATAATAGAACTAAAGAGTAATCCAATTTTTTATCAGGTTCTTTAAAAGGACGGTGTATAATTCGTCGATATTTTTAAGTTTGTATTACTTTTGGTTAAGGTAGTTATGTCAGAGACAAAAGTATGAGGTTCTCTAAGTCAAAATTTTTGAAAAATATTTCAATATTTATATATTTATGTTATAAGAACATCTCCAATACATAGTACTATAATATTTTGAATGTTTTATTTATTGTACTTACTTACTTTTTATGTTTTCAAGGATAACATCTCTCAAAAACTTTTGACTATGTACATACAGACAGTTCATTTTTCACACTAAGGTTGATATATTTTTCATTAGAGACAGAATGTGGCAGCAAGGTCAGTTACTGCGCTGTCATTAGTAAGTTTAAATTTGAATAATACGTTGTCTAGTCAGTTGCTCTCAAAATGTAAATTTAATAAAAAAGAATTCTAGAGAAGCTACAAAATTTTAATACAAGGCGAGAAAAGGAAATCCAAGCAGAAGATGATGATTTGATAGAAAAGATTTGTTTTCTAGTAATCGTATTGTAAATATTGTGTTTCTTGCTAAAAAATTGCCGTGTAATATGTGTAGTGCTGTAGGTATATACTGTAATACTTGATAAAAGATGAAATTTCCATAACGCAACATATGATGTGCAAATATTAGAAGAAATATCATTCCGAAAGAAAATTTGGTGAGAAGTAGACTATTATAGGTATATATAAGAAATGAAGTGACAAAAAAACATTATTACCAGATTTAAGGGTTTTAAAAGAAGCTCTGTTAGAACTATTTAAAAATTGCTCAGGCACAAATCAGATTTATGACATTGTTAGAAGCCTATAAAAATGATAATCTTGGCAAATTATTAAACGGGGTTAAACGTCTCCTAACCGTACTAAAGTGACAAAGAACAGAAGATGTAATTTTCAGAGTTTCTTGAAAAAATATATTTCAGGAAAATCTTAAACATTCGCAATTCATTCGCATTCCAATTTTATATAAGATTTTTATTTTCAAACCTTCGTAGATGTACAACAAATGTGAATAAAGTCGCTTGTGAAGTCATAGGTCTGTGCTACAAATAAATAATTCAATTGCTTATGATTTTGTATTGATAAATTGTTGGTTTTTGTAAATTTCACATAATAAAAAATTTACTTGAATCAAATTGTTATTTTTTCCGGTTCATATTCAACCTCTGTTTAACTATCCAGTCAAGATTAGCGCTGTTGCCAAATATCACCAAAATCATAATACAAAATTCTCGGAGATACTACCTACACACTTTTAATTTTTATACATATTTTTATCAAGGTTCATTTTATAATATAATAGCTTTTCATTGAAATCTATCGGGAGGTTTAAGCGAAAAAAAAAATAAAATGTGAAATAATACATTCGCTGTATCTCACCTATGTAAAAAATGGAAAATAACTACCAATATTTTTAATAACTTCTTGAATTGCCTCCGTCCGTCCGTAATTACTGCAAGATTATCAACAGCAGCTGTCGACTTTTCAATGCATATAACTAATAAAGAAAGCGATATGCTAATTCTATCTCGCAGTCTGTATTCGACAATTTATTGGTTGCATATAATTAATAAAATCGCAATAAAACATTGATAAAGGGGCATATTAGTGTCGCATATACTCTTTTTTATTAATATTCTATGATAATTTAAAGAGGTCCTTGAACTTTGGATTAGTAATTATTAAAATATGAAATGTGTTGAAAAACTAAATTTGAATTTGAATGAATAATAATTATAATAAGCGGCAAATTATGCATATGTATTGCCGCAGTCAGTTTGTCTGTCTGTGCCAAAATTTTGTCGAGAACAAACAGATCGATTTTGTTGGTATATTTTTGTTTGTCGAATGTCCATATTGACGCAGCACACTTAGCATTCTACAGCTATTTAATTCCAATCACTAAGCATGTTGAATATGAGTTATTCTTCATCTTCAAGAAGAGGAGCTATAGTTTGGTCAATTTCAACACGTTTATAGTGACCTAAGAAGGTACAATCGGCGTTTCTTTGTGTATATGCGTTTGAGCGTCGACATATTCGATTACATTTTAATCTAAATCGATGACAACGTTAATATTTCAGAGAAAAACACTCATTCTTTTATCATATTAGAATATTTTAATTTTACATTATTTCACTGCAACGTCATTTCACAATTTTGTTAGGAGTATAATGTATGGTGGTTTTGACTAGTCTTGTCCCTTAATGCCCATGTGATAAGAAAAGTAGATAATAATTTTTCCTTTGTCTATATCCGCTGACGACATTTAAGGTACTAGGAGAAACGCTTTTGGCTAAATGTTTCCTCGCCCTAAAATGAAACGATTTTTATATTTGATTTCGAATTCCTTTAACAGCGGCTAGAAAGTCGTATTAGTTTTTTATTGGACTATAAAACTTTTTTTCATATGCTGTTAATTGAGATTATCTATACAGGGTGATTCAGGTTTCACTAGAATAACATTAGGGATCGATGGAACTAACCAAAATAATGATAGTTTATATTATAAACCATACTTTAAAAACCCTTCCGTTTGGAGTAAAATGGCGCCGAAGTTTGAATTGTTTTTCGGTTTTTATTTTATTACTTGTAAGCCAGGGGATATAAATACACAATTTTTTGGTTAAATGCTAAGGGTAATGTAACTGAGAAGTGTTCAAAATTTTAGATTAATTGCTGTATAGGGTGTTGTTTTTCTGGGGATCAACTACCCGGAATTTTGTAAAACTTTTTGTCGCAAGCCGCTGGATAAATTGCTATTTTTTTCCGAAATGTTCCGTCCTTTTATTAACTTTCTTTATTCGTAAACTTTTTTGATACGTCGCTTTGTTTTTGAAATATTCCACAATCGCTGCGTTGGGCAAATTTGTTACTTAAATGTCTTGAAAAACAAAACACATCCTAGCGAATTTTTAAGTAAGACAGTTTACGCTCGTTGCATATTTACATACCCTGGCTTACGAGAAAGATAATAAAAACCGAAACTTAATTCAAACTTCAGCACCATTTTACTCTAAACGGAATCGTTTTTGGAATAATACAAATTATCATTATTTTGGTTAGATCCATCGATCCTTGAAGTTACTATAGTAAAAACTGAATCACCCTATACTATGTGATTTGATCCACCTGATTTCTTTCCATTATCAAATGTAAGGGCAACCATAAATTTAAAACAAATAGATGCTATGAAAGAAAATCAAGAATATATTTAAAGATTACCGCTAACAAAATATCGTTTTTTTTTGTGAAAATAGCGACTCAATGTGATGTTAGGTAAATTTTATGAAGTATCTTAAGAAAACTGACTCATTCGGTTTGTTTTTTGTCATTATATTTAAAGATTCGTCCGTATTTCGTAACTTGTTGAAGAGGATGTTTTCTTCTGAAAATGGGCTGCTGTAGGGATATCCTCCATTGAATCCACTTACCTAAATCGGTATTCTCTTCTTGAAAAAGTTTCTTACATAAGATTTTGTGAGAAACTTCTAAGGACTTCTGAGATTTCATGGGTCTGAGAAAAAGAACAAGTTTTTAAACTGTCGAAAATTGAAACAAATAACTTCAAGGACTTTTCATTCTCATTTTCGTTGTTATTGAAGAAAGTTTGCATACTTGTTAGAAACAAAACACAATTATCACCCGAGATCAATTTATTCACTGTTCAAAAAATACATCTAGCTTGTTGTCTGTTGTTTGCAATGGTATTTTGTTATGACTTGAGTCTTACTCATATTTGTTATATAAAAATACTTATGATATTAAAAACTGAGAATATTACGCATATTTAGAGAGCAATATCGAAAGAATTTGGCCGTAAATGGCTGCCAGAATATTTGTTTTTATTATTAATCAAATTCAGTCAATATCTGGATTTTCATTCTCAGTATCAAATGATGTTGGAAAGTCTATAAAAAAAGTTACTAAAAGGTCCATATTTCATTATTGGAAAAAACATTGATCATTTAAATAGATGTGAACTTTAGATATTCTGGAAATTCTTGCTTGTGATCTTCGAGTAGGTATGCTATTCTCATGCTGGTCCAAATACGTAGGTACCTACGCAATTTTAAAATTAATAATATTACTCGTTTCTTTGACAAAAAAAACTAGTTTCACTAAAAGCATAATTCAGAAACTCCAAAGTAATCGGAAGCAGTGTTCCTCAAATCCACTTCCTCCTAATATATTATAGAATACAGCACCAGCCGTCTCTAGCAAAGAGAACAGAGAAGTAGAAGTAATGAAGGGCCCTCGAAATAAGCATGCTCGCGATTTTGTCGGAAAAGTTGGAAAGTAGCCCGTTTTTCGTTGGCTACCACGAGTAAAACGCAATTGCTGCAACTCTCCTGTCGACGAAGACACCACACAGCACCCCACTCATGGCCTGCTCGAGTGGTTCTCGAGACAGAGGAGGCCCCTGTGGTGCTACTGGGGGACCGCCTCGTAGCCCGAGAAGCTCGGGCTGTGCCTCCAGAAGACGCCCTCACAGTTGGCACAGCTCAATGGGCTCCCCGCATCATCGCAGCAAGCGTCATCACGGTAACTATTAGCATATCTTTTTTTTCAGGTCTTTGTTAAATTGCCCAATTGAACATACAGAATTGAAATCGTTATAGACATATATTTTCTAACTGGTACAATAATGACACTGTTTTCACACTAGTGAGATAATAGAAATACGTTAAAAATAAATGGATTTGTAATTAGACTATGGCAAAGAATTTGGAAAAGAAACTTTAAAATCAATATGTTCTTTTCTTCGAACTATTGGTATTTTTGTAAAAAAAACAAAAAGAAAGTTAGGAAGATCGGTAAACGTTGTTTTCGTCACTAGAAATTCCGTTGGATTTCTTTCTACATATGCCATTATAGCTTATTGATTTGAATTGTCTTCGTTCCATCGTTATTAGCACTCTCATTTTATTGTTAGTAAAATTATGACATCCGGTTCTTCTACAAATTTGAAATATTTCTAGGACACTTGACCGTTTTCTTAGAAAAGGTTAGTCACAACATATCCAAATCCTTCCCAGTCGGGTGCTTTTATTTGCTAATATTTAATAAAATCAAGACTAGTCTATTAAACAACAGCTTACATTCCCCGAGCATGAACCTTGTTTCCTGCCCCGCCCTGATCTACTCTCAGCTTTTAGGTACATTATCTGAGAATCAAGATAGAAATACTATCTTCCTCTGTTCATACATTTTTTGCAATATGTCCAGGAAAAGAGCTAGTCGAGCATAATCGAATAGGCAACTTATAAACTAATATTCCTTCTCAACCATCTTATGCTGAGGAAGCCTTCAGTGAGGGTTCCTCAAATTATAAAGGGAGCCTCATTTCAGAGTCAAATCTCAACGCTTCCTTCCAAATGGAAGACATTTACTAGGGATTTCTGTAACTTTCTAATGGCAACATCGTTAATCAGTAAATAAATTAGGCCCCACGTCCCGTTCATTTCTCATTTGTGAGGTTAGTTTTTCGTTATTGGTAATAAAATTGATTTTTATAATTTGAATGAACTGGTTTTGTAAAAATGAAATTTTAGAAACTCGGGTGACATTTTTTGACACTGATGCTTGGCTGTATCTATGCAACACGTAAATCACCACTAACCACCTATGAGAATGGATTACCTATCCATGGTTAATTATGTGATAAAATTTTAATATTGAAAATTTATAAACCTGAAAACTGCCTGATGCATAAAGTAGTGAAGTTATTAATAACTGCATCAAGGGAGAAACAGGCAGTTCTCGACGGTTTAATTTCTTTAATTGGGCATTAATAAGAATGGATCTCCCATGTTGCGGATATACCTTTTAATAAGTCGTGACCGAATATCTTCGTCCCTAAATTCATAGTCGGATTCAAAAAATCATTGTCCATTATACTTCGTAAAGAAATTTGAACGTGTGCTTTTCCAATTAACGGTCTATTTAGGAGTTGTAATCAGAGATAATTTGTTTTGTTATTATATCTTCTCTGGTTTGAGGTTAGGTTGGCTCCCTCAAGGGACCTCGAGAGCTTCCTTGAGATAAGGAGCCAATAAGGTTCCATATTTGATGAAGGAATGAGTATGAAACGAGAAAAAAGGAACAAGGAATCCTCATTCCTCAAGGCACTATGAATACGGCTGTTAGTTGCATGTTAAGAATCACAACCGCTCACAGTCCAAATAGTTTGGCCATAAAATCTTCTTCTTAACCACCCGGTATAAATTTCTCTGTTTGTATACATTCTACTTGGACTGTTTCGTTTGAAATATGTTGCGTCTATAATATTTCTGATTCCCTAGCATTTAGCACATTATCAATATTTAAAAGATTGCATTCACTGTATCTAATGGGCTCCCAGCATCCGAAATTCAGATCCATACAAAATGTATATATAAAAGCTCTTTTACCGTCTAGTATCTGATATTTATCGTTAAAGTGGCAGTTTGTCGTGGATAAGCTTTTCATTTTGAGCATTACGCTTTTTGCATATTCTGTGTTGACGTATTCAAATTCCTTCTTATACATATAAGATCCTAGATATTTGAATTTGTCAGTATTATATTCTATTTGTCGATTCTATATATGTAGATTTCTTTTCATGGAAAATGTTGAAAGTATTTTGAAATAGAATGCATTCCTCCTTTATACCTATTTTGATAAGCATGCTGTAGATCGAATTATCTTTTTCTTATTTGTGGAATAAGCTTTCGATTAGATTGATGTAACTGTGTCATCCATGCTTCTTGAAGTTTATCAATCTTATTCGACTGTCAGCTTTTTCATTGAGCCTGAATAGTCCATTACAGTTCTAAATCGAAAATCTAAATTGTTTTATTGATACATTTTAATTGAATATTGTGTAAATTCATCGATTTTCAAACTGTTACGAGGTGAATTTTTACTTTCTTACCTACTACTAAAGTTTTCAATAAATGTCAGAGCCTCCTGATTCCAAAAATCGTAAGCCAACATTTCTATCTTGCGAATGGATGTGCCGATTTTGTTGCTCTTTACAGCTGCGTGAATCAAATAAGACATTTTTCTGCCTATCTGTCCTTGCCCTTCTTCGATGGTCCTTATCTCCGAAACTACTGAGCGTCAAATTATGAAAAGAAATAAAGTATACCAGATGGTCCTTTTAAAGTATTACTAGGTAATATCTAGAAAACTGCTGATTCAAAAATAATGAAATTTGGAGTGATGCAACGCGTCGTTGGGGAGAGCACTATTTGGAAGCATCAGTGATTTTGTAACTGTCACCACCATTTACGGGGGGAGGTAACTTTTAAAAATTAAATGGAAAGGTGTAGTTTTTTTTCAAACTCGTAATCTCCAGAAAAAAACTACGTTTAAATCAAAACATAATTTAATATCAATGTCAATATGTTAATAACAAATTGAAAAATTTATGTAATAGCATAACAGTTAGCAGTGGTATACGAGCCGTTGTCACGGTAATGCTCTGCTGGCATATTTTGACATCTGTAAAAATTTTCGTAAATTGTCTCCGCATTTCGAGAGTTATCCTTTGATAATTAGTGTTCATTTTAGAGTTAGAAAATTACTGATGCTTCCAAATGGTGCCCCTCAACGCCCCCTGCATCACTCCAAATTTCATTTCTTTTAAATCAGCAGTTTTTTAGTTTTTACCTTGTAACACTATAAAAGGACCACCCGGTATAGAGCTTAGTTTACAAGAAAACCTATGCAAAGAGCTCAAGCATCTTGATGCTAGCCCAATTCGCGCTCGCCCAATTTTGTTTCTACTGCTGTTTACACAATTCCAACTCGATAGAAAAATCTTCACCTAACACTTTATATACAGTTTACATCACATAAAATAATATCAAAAATAAGTAGATGAGACGATGGAAGAGCGCCAATGTTAATAAAAAGCTGATAAATTGCGATATATCTTCAAGCCTTCTGAAAAAGACTCGGTAAACTTTGATGTTCTAAGGTAAACTTCCAAATGATCACCAACCTCTGACATAATCGAAGTTATCCGTCAAACAATATTTTGCCAAAACAACGCCTCTCGTTTGTCAAATGTTATTTGTTTGTGTGTGTGGATTGTTCGAGAATGGTGGCTGGCAGAGGGTGGAAGAGTGAACGAAAAGGAGATTCATTGCTGGCAGCCATAACTCCCTGGAACGAGCAAACAGCCTTGAACACACGATAAATTCCCTGTCTGCGGCAGCACCCTACAACATCGGCATGGACCTTGATCAATGGGCCACATCAATGTCAGACGATGAAGCGCTGCAAAAACTATATTTGGATGATAAAATCTATTCACGGCGCGTATATACAGTGCGGTCCATACGTTTGACCATTTATAGTATGAAAATGTTCCCATTTCTTGCACTTTCTATGAATGATGAGCACCCACTCAAAAAAATTAAATGGAAGGAGGGTCGTGTGGCATCTTGTTGGAAAGGGATTTTTATTCTCTGTTCTCAGCAATACAATGTTTTTCAAATTTGGTGCAATCATAACAGAGAAAATGTATTTTGAAAATGTAAAATTTTGATGCTTTGATTAGAACGAAGGAAATAAAGTTACATAATATTTAGGAGGTATGTATACACAATTTATTTTACACTTGAATTAAATGTCCAAAATTACTACCATTCACTTCATGACAATAAGCAAGGCGATCTTGGAATTCTTCCAATCCACAAATGGGGAAAAACTTCTTTCAAATAATCTCTAATGCGGTGGAACTCCGTCTTGTTGGTACCAAATTGATATCTCTCTTGCATTTGGATCATTAACATCAGAAAAAAAGTATTTTGAATGTAGTAGGCAGTAAAAATTTCGTAAAAAAAAACTAGAATGGGGATCCATTAACTTGGTAGACTTCAATGCGAACAAAACACAAGTATGCCTTTTCTCTAGAAAGGCCGATGTCACTGTCTTCAACATAAACTTCTCAGGAGTAACCATACCTTTGAAGACATCCATTTCGATGCTTGGTATTTTCTTGGGAAAATCACGTGAGATCAATTGTAAAAGTGCATCCCAAAAACTTGGAGCTATTTCAATTCCAGCCAGCTGATTATGATCTATAAGGTACAGATCCTGGTCCTGGAATACTGTTCTCATATCTGGAGTGCGGCACCCAAGCATATCCTTGGATTCTGTCCAAAAAAGAGCAATTTGTCTTGTCGGTGATACCTCACTTCTCTGGAACACCGTAGAAAATTTGGCGATCTGGACTTATTTTATAGATATTTTCATGGACGATGCTCTTCTGAAATATCCACAATCGTTCCTCCTTTGGCGGTCTCCTCGAGATTAACCCGTCTACTTCAGGCTTCACACCCCTTCGGGGTCCATTTGAAGACCTGCAGAACATTTTTTCAAAGACTCATTCATCCAACGAACCGCAAGGCTCTGGAACACATTGCCTAGGGAGGTGTTCCCCGAAGCGTATAACCTCCAGAAACACCAATTCTTACCTTTTTTCCCTTGGTTCTCACGATGTTCTCAGAATATGACAGGATATGCCTTTTCATGGAAACCAGAACATAAAAAAATATAAACCTCAGCAAATTGTGCCTTCAAAAACAATTTGTTGTTAATGATTCCTCCCTAAACGTTCACTTTTTTTGGGATATTGAGTGCGAGCGTCACATATCGAAAGAGGATTTTCTGTGCTCCATTATCTACTTAGTCTATCGAGCGTTCTAACTAAACTAACTAAAATGACAAGTAGCTGCATCAGAAAACACAATGTTTGTTTATGAACTGCAAATCTGCTTCCATTCTGTCCATCATCAGTTTACAGAATTGTTGCCTTCTATTAGGATCATCCTCATTCAACTCCAAAACCAACTGAATTTTATGATGTTTTTTTTTCATTATGTAAAGCTTTCAATATCGATGATTTACTTGCATCATTGTCGGCAGCAAGTTGTCTGCTTGTCATATGCGAACGTTCCTCAATCTCTAACAGTACATCTAAATTTTTCCTCATCCAATTTAACATTTAGACCTGGTTTTTCAATAGTTTTTACATGTCCAGTTTGATGAAATTTTGTTTTTATTTTGCTATTTTTCCTTTTGGGTTCTTGTTTTATTACCGCATCCAATTATAATTAAAATGTCTATTCTTTGAGTTCTCATTTAAAATTTTTGAGGGGATGCTCATGAGGGTAATATTTTCGTACTCTAAATTGTCAAAATAAGAATTCAAATCGACCAGTTTTTTCAAACAAATACATAATAACGCTAAAAATGAATTTATTCCATACGTATGGACCGCACTGTATATATGTATGTATGGTCGTCATTCATAAATGGATTTAATGGAAGTGAAAAACAGTTTTACGATGAAAAAAATGTACCAATGTGTGAGCAGTCTGAACAAACATGGTAATAGCTTGATGACGTCAAAGTATGATCGTAAATCGTTATTAATTCTTGAAGTCACGTAAAATACCTAGAGAGCATCAACTTTTTTGAGCTCACTTCTACGTGATTTTCGTAACTGGAACATTTGGTCTGGGTAAACGTATATTATATATTGACTTGTTAAAGCACCCGATTTTAATTCAAAGTAAACATTACCTACTTTTATTATCGATGCTACATTGGAAGATTCAGTAAACTTTTCTTGAAGGAAATAATATTTAAGCACAACCAAATTAAGTAATTGTGGCAGTTGTTTCTCATTCAATTCTAATTTGGAACAAAGAATTGGTCTGTTCAGTAGTCTAAATCCAAAATGGTACTCAGGCGTACATGTAGCACGTACGTTAACCAAATAAGTTAGACTGGGACTGGCTACTCAAACAACAAGAAAAAAAATAACATTCAGTGGCGTATCATTCAAGCTATAATAGCCACGCTACTTTATTACTGAAATAAGTATTGCACACGTGCTTTAGTGCTTCCAACTTTTAGAATACAGGATGTTCACAGAAAATGGTAGCAAATTTTGCATATCTAGACCTGGCTTAAGTATCCTCAACAGTAGCCTGGCTCTATTCTCTAATAACATTTTCCGTACGCCGCTGGAAGATCCAGGACAGGAGAATAATGAAATGTCATCGGGTAGAAGAAAATAAGCAAAGTTTTTCGAAAAGAACACTTTTCATTATTTCAAACTTCAAAATGACCATAGCCATTAGACTAAATATTATTTTATAATTTTTGTCATCTAATAAGATTGGTACTTTTTTTTACAAACTTAATTACATATTCACACATCTTTGCAGTCCGTTACAATTATTATGTTTTAATTTCAAGAAGAAATTTACTTCTAAGAATATACAAAAAGCTAAGTTTTTCGAAAAGAACCCTTTTCATTATTTCAAACCTCTTAAACCACTTCTCAAATTGAGATATTAGCCTTTTATTCTGCGATATTCTCAAATTGTCCTAGCTCGGATCTTTTGACGATTGCTCTGTGGAATGCTCATTTTGGGGTCGGGTCGAATACATTTGCTTGTGTAATAAATATGTATGTATGCCAGATTTACGAACCTTTGAGTTAATTCATGCGATCCTTGGCACTGAGGTGGAGGATTTCAATAACAGACAATCCATCCAACACACAGTGAAGAGGTCCTTATCTACTCTTGAATCATAATTCCACAAGATATCACGACGGCTGAGATTGCCAGAGAATTTCACCATTCAGAATGTGTGTTATGCAAATGCCCTCAATCGTATAGTGAGAGTGGTAGGAATGTTACTCCAGGAAAGATAGCACCAAATTCTTCTCTCCACTGTTCTCGGTCTTCAGCTATCTTGAAAGTTTGTGTCAAGTTTTCCTCCGTTGTATTTACTATAGGAGAGATTTTCCTCGTCGTCTTCTGCCTCTGCCACATTCCTCCTCAAAGTCAGTTGTGCTTAGTCTCTTTAATTCCAATAGTTCAGAAATATAGTATCAGGCCACAATCAAGTTCATCTTCAGCACCAAATTGATTCAATAAAATCCTGATAACTGATTCTTTAATTGAAATATGTTAAACGACGCTCAATGGGTTATGAAGCCTCTATTATATCCCCGTTAATTTTTATGTGGAACATTTTTCTTATTGTTATTATTTCATAATCAAGATTTAAGATATTGCTGAAAAGTTTTAGTATTCACGATAAAATTCGCTTACAAAACCTTATTTCTAGATGGAAGCAAACGCAACGCCGCCCTTTAACCAGTACAGAAAAACATAGCGGACATCCTCCAGCATATTCCAAATATAAAATGAATTATTAAGATTTATTTTTGCAAATTCTATTATTCCTGGACTATGATCCTGGAAGTTTTTTTATAGATAACTCTGGTGTCGAGTGTAATTTGATTTCTACCTCATGCTCTGATGTTCACCAGAAATTTGGTCATTCACGTGTTTTGGACTCACGATTTTTTTTCTTATTGTCTAGAATTATTTATGAATTATTTCTTCCGATTAAGAATGGAATTTATTCGTGATATATGAATGAAGTTCGTTTGAATATTTGGATGAGAGTTTCACAATTAAAGAAGATTTTTTTGCACACATAAATTAAGTTTTCTGAAGAAAAAAGATGTAGATAAGAATGGACAGGATTTAGAAGTGTTTTTGAATACGTTTTGGGTTTCACTGATTTGTTTGATTTTTTACATTAGCTTATTTTTTGGAATTTTCTTACAAAATTTGAATCTTCAAATTTTCAGGGTTTGATCAAGCTTATCTTATAAGTTATTTTTTTAATTATTCATATTTATAGCTCGCATAATTTCTTGAAATATGTGCACTCGAAGATTTCTCGCATTGATACGTTGATTTATGAATTAAAGACCCTTTTGTATAATCACAACTGCTATGTAACCTTTTGTTTAAGTCCAAAAGTGGTTCGCGAATTTTTTTCGTTGCCGTGGCCGGTCGAGATAGTGATTTGGCTGTCAGTTTGCTAGGAGCAGGATCCATGGATCGAATTCCCATAGAGGGTACCTACTTTTTTTCATCGAAATTATTTTTCAATTTCTCTTTTATGTTTTAGAGTATTTAATAACTACATAACTTATACAATATTATTTCTTACAAAACTATGAAGAAAAGAATAATGAATAGTGAGTCTATTGAGAAAGGGTTAAAAATGACTTATTTGTGAGTTATTAACCACTTAAAAATGGTGATATAAATACATTTCAAAATATCGGACCGACTTCATCAGATGAGTCCTAGTTTTTTTGTTCATTGTATTGTTGTTTATTATAATTTTATAGTATGGATCTACTGATTTTGATGATTTTTCATTAAAATTAAGAAATACTTTCAAAAAAAGAGAGGAGGTATTCAAGAGATACCCAGAATTTTTATGAATGAAAGTATGAATGGGATATTGGATATTATAAAAAAAACTATGCCAGAAATCAGTTGATTCTAATCAATTCAGAAATTTGAAATTCCTGTTAGGTAGGTATGTTTACACAAACTAAATAATTAATCAAATATAATCTAATTTTAAACATATGTGGAGCTCTGAGCTCCAAAGATAAACATAAATTCTGTTCTACTGTCTGTTCTTCATAAAATCCGGGCTTTACCTTAAATTATTAACACACATAAACAGGGATTGTATATGTAAGCCTATGTCACATGTCACAATGACATGTGATAGGCTTAATTACACACAAACATTCTCATTGAATGTATAACTTGGTGTTATTTGAAAATATTATTAGGAAAGTATATCGTCATTTAGACAACAAGGTCTGTTTATATCAATAAATATCCACTTAATAGGTTTCTGTTCTCGTAAATCATTTTTCAGGAAATCTGTCATCCTAATTGGTTGGGGGACTTTTTCGCCATTTGACATAGATCATTTGTTATAAAGCGTCCAAGGTTCCAACAATTTATAAGAAAATGTGTTCCATAAGTTGAAGCAATACGTACCTAGGTACATATGTATATACAGGGGGCTCTAGAAAGTATATACGACGTCAAAAGATATTTTTTATATTACTCGTTTTTTATATATAATATAATTAATATATGAATTGAAAATTTATTTTTAGTCAAGATGTCGCTGGAGGGTAGTTTGAGCTCTAAAATTTGCTTTGCTTTCGGCAGCTCATACAGTTTTAAATATTTTCAACTAGGGATGCTCCGAAGCATCGCTTCGGCCTCGGTATTCGGCCGCTTCGGCCAATCTTTCTACTATTCGGTTTTGGCCGAAGCAGTAGTTTGATTCGGCCGAAGCGACGCTATAATAAAAATATTTTTTTTTGGCAATGGCGCCGTAAGTGTTTTTGGGGTTATATTATTATTTTTATTTCACGTTTTAAACGTGATTGCGAAGCATGTTAAGCGGTTTCAACGTGAAAATGATTATAAATTCTAGTGATATTTGGAAATATGATTTATTATGTGAAGATAATAAATATGCAAAGTGAAAAGTGCAATACATGTAAATGTGAGATTTCTCGAGGTAGTCTTGGTAAAAATGTCTCCACAACATCTATGATCAATCATTTAAAAAGAAAGAATGTAGAAGAATATAAAGAATTCCAACGTGAAAATTTAGATAATATATATGATTAATTATTTCTTAGAAGTAGAAATTGGTTTTGTTTTTGTCATTTTATGTGTTTTGATGTAATATTCTGCAGATTATTACTTTAGTTTTTTTTATTTGTGTTCCTGTTAATTTGAATAAATATGTTTTCTATGCAATGATGGTGTTTTTTTTATTTGCTTATAAACATACCTCACGGTCAAATTAGAAACGATTCGGTATTCGGCCGAATCGAAAAAAAGGCGCTTCAGCGCATCCCTATTTTCAACTTAGTATTGGGTCTATATTTTTAGTGTCCCACTGTTATACGGTTTAGGCAGTTATGTTAGGTTTTCAACAGATTTTCACGTTTCAGAGTCCCTTGACTTCAGAAGCAATCATTGATCTGTATGCTTGTCAAAAGGTCTCTGTTAAAATTATCACGCGAACAGTTGGACCGATTTTATTGCTTTTTTTGGTTTCTTGAAAAATGTTACTACCTACCTTTACGATGAATCATATGATGGACCAGTTTCTCAAGAAAATACAACTGTCCTGAAATGATTATTCATGAAAATGGGAAGGTAGTAATTTTAGGTAAATTTCTTATAGAAATATACCTATTGCGATCGTTCACACTTTTGAATTTCGAAAAAAATTCAACGGCATGTTGTTATATGTCTATAAGTTAGTCCAAAAAAACATTTGGTTCAAAAGTTTATATATATATATATATATATATATATATATATATATATATATATATATATATATATATATATGGGATATTACGAAATTTGTTAACACGATAGAGGTCGCAGTTTTGAAAGTATCAAGTTCAAATTTGCTACAAAAATCAATCTCTCAAATATCTCGGTCGAGTTCGTTATTGGGCAATATCGGGTAAGTAGTTTCAAAATGGCGACCATTCAAACATTTAAAAAAATTATCAAAAAAGAGCAGTAGTGTAAATATTATTAAAAATAATTTTAGGTTATAGATATAATCAGTACCTACAACTTTTGTTCAAAGCAATTTTTCATAAAATACACAGGTAAAAAAATAAAAATTAATAAAGAAAATTAACAAATATTGATAAAACATGAACACTCAATATAAATTTGATGTAATTGTACATTTTCTGGAGATCGTAATATAGACCCTGATTTAAAAAATATATAGTATATTTATTAAAAAGAAATAGACGAAAAAAAAAAATCCCGATGGCCTGTAGTCAGCGGAAAGGTAAATTTTTCAAAATTCATTGAATTGAAATTTCAACAACCTTTTCATTGGTATACCTACATGTTATTAAATAAAATTGTCATAGCCTTGTGGTTAGAGGTTTTTGTTTTGGCTGTTGAATATAAAGCAGACAGGGTTCGAGTCCACTTCAAGGCAGATTTTTTTTTCGTCTATTTCTTTTCAATAAATATACTATATATTTTTTTAATCAGGGTCTATATTAAGATCTCCAGAAAATGTACAATTACATCAAATTTATATTGAGTGTTCATGTTTTAGCAATATTTGTTATTTTTCTTTATTAATTTTTATTTTTTTACCTGTGTATTTTATGAAAAATCGCTTTGAACAAAAGTTGTAGGTACTGATTATATCTATAACCTAAAATTATTTTTAATAATATTTACACAACTGCTCTTTTTTGATAATTTTTTTAAATGTTTGAATGGTCGCCATTTTGAAACTACTTGCCCGATATTGCCCAATAACGAACTCGACCGAGATATTTGAGAGATTGATTTTTGTAGCAAATTTGAACTTGATACCTTCAAAACTGCGACCTCTATCGTGTTAACAAATTTCGTAATATCCCATATATATATATATATATATATATAAACTTTTGAACCAAATGTTTTTTTGGACTAACTTATAGACATATAACAACATGCCGTTGAAATTTTTTCGAAATTCAAAAGTGTGAACGATCGCAATAGGTATATTTATATATATATATATGTATAATTTACCTAAAAATCTGCCGTGAAGTGGACTCGAACCCTGTCTGCTTTATATTCAACAGCCAAAACAAAAACAAAAGGCTATGACAATTTTATTTAATATTTGTAGGTATACCAATGAAAAGGTTGTTAAAATTTCAATACAATGAATTTTGAAAAATTTACCTTTCCGCTGACTACAGGCCATCGGGATTTTTTCTGCTTCTGCAGTTTACAAAATATGTTGAAAATGCTGCATTTGTAAGGGAATGCTAGGAAAGTCCTAAGAACACAGCTGATATTTAGAATAACGAACCTGAGTATGGAAAACTCATAATGAGTTTCATTTTACTACCGATTTAAATTATAAAATCATGGTACTTACAGCGCATAAATGTTCTTATTATTTCTGAGCATAACGACTAGCAAAAACTGAAATCTAGTGGTCCTAGTAAAAAATCATTAAGTACCCGATATACTCCTTAAATATTCGTGTAATAAATCTTGCCCGTGATGCCCAGTTTCCTGATAATGTGTGCTTTATCTAATCACCACTATCTCCTCAACCTATTTGCATAATTATACAATTAATTAACAAGAAGAGTTATTATTGGGCACACGCAGCTGAATTTATTTATGATCATGATTGTATTGTGTCGCATCCATAACACACAACAAAGGCAATAAGGTCATTGCGCTGACCCTTTAAGTGATCTTAATGCCATATCGAGACGTCGGAATGTGCAATACTTAATCACTTAGAATTGTTTTTATTGATAAGCTTTACATTGAATAATTGATTTTCTTGGAAGACTGCATATTATGATAGTGAAAAAGGAATTTGAGTCGTTGAGTTATTGTTAAAAATGACACACATTGTATGATAGAGCCTTGTTATTTCAATTAAAAATATTCCAACGTTCTCATCCAATTTAATTGGAAATTTATTTATTTATATGTTAGGGCATCCTAGGAATGTTTACTAGGATACAAAGTCTTCAATGGTAATCAGTAATAATTAGTGGCGTGGTGAGCTAGTAGTTATGGAGAACTTTGGCGACCTGTTAAGGTCTGAGGTCGATTACGGTGATGTATGACTGTATTTGTGGGCCGGTTAATCCTCGCTAATCTAGGTATACGCAGGATTGACACCATGAACGGGATCTTGTTCATTTGGGACACTCTACAGGGGCTCAGACAGGTCGCATTCTCAGGGGCTGGACACTAATGCCGGTACAAATACAAATAGTCATTATTCAAACACAAACAAGAACTCGAGCTCGACTCTCTTACCAAGTAATCAGAATTTTGCACATCAAACGAGATCTTGAGTCTTTCTTAGATTGAAAATCTGTTTAACGTGGAACATAATAGAAATTTTTTTTATCTATGCCGACCATTTGAATCCAGACTTCTTTAATAATTACCTTGTTTGGCCGATATGACGCACTGAAATGCTCTACGACTTTTCAGGTTGACATTAGCTTATAAAATCCATTAAAATATAATTTTTGATCTCAATTAATGGGAATATAATAAGGTAAGTATTTTTAAATTGTGAAATATTTATTTATTGACATGTTTGATCATAAATTAGTTATTTTTGTATTAATTGCGGAAAATGAGTGTTTTTTTAATGAAATTCTCTCGAATGTGCCATGAAAACACGAATTTTATACACGAAATATAAACAAAATTTTAGTACAACTGTCAAAAAAACTTGACATTTCTGCATAAATCTTCGGAAATTTATGTTGGAAGTAATTGTACAAACTTTACTATCAATTATTATTCCAATAAATAAAATTGTTTTATGATGAATAATCAATTAATAATTGACTCTTAAAAATAAATACTTCAAAAAGTAATATTTCATATTTATTTTGTGAATTATTTTGGCAGTGAAAAAATGTCTTTTTCACGGTGAGAATACTTGTTTTCACGGTGAAAAAAGTAAACATTTACGCATCAGTAGAGATGCAGAAATGTCAAGTCTTTTTTTAGTTGTATAAAAAGATATTTTTTCTGTAACCGAAAAAAAATTTAACATTTTACCTCAACTGACAGGTGATGAAGTATCACTTTTTATAGAGTACTTTTTCTCGGATATATATATACACATAAATATAGCGATTTAGCTGGAAATAATTTTGGTCAACCACTGTGTGGTTTTCAAAATAACATCTGCCCCCTGGAAAACTGAAAACAAGTGTTTAGATTTCCAAATTTTCAAAAAACTGGAAGATACCGAATCATTTTTCAAGGCACCCAAAGAAATACCCAAATATTTCAAAAACTGATTCTATTACTTTTGTCAGCTCTGTTTTCAGTGTATGGATATTTTTGTTGTTTTTTCTTAATCTTACTAGATTTACGGTGGAAGCCCCAGAGTTTTAATCCAATATTATTCCTGTTCTGGTCATGGAATACAAATGCAATAGAAAATTGCATCGTACCATAGAGACAAGCCACAAAATAGACAAATAAAACTCACAAACTCGCCTATTCCTCTAAATGGGTAGTTGGCTGCTATTGCATCTTTAATCGCCTCCTTTCAGAAAGTGGGATATAAAAATACAAAATTTACCATAACAATTATTCCCGTTGAGCAACGGAAAACCGCGCACAAAGTTAATGCATACTATATACGAGCGTAAAAAGCAAGGCAGTTGGGTTGGATGCAAATGTGAAAAACCTTCCAATTTTCTTCAATATCCCCGTGCATAATTTCCCTCTTTCAGTAATGCAATGCGCCAATGCAGTTTGCACACTGTAGAAGCGAATAATTAAGTCAATTCCAAGTATTCCTATATCATGAGAATTTAAATATTGATTCAAAACATTTTCCAAGTTATTAAATAGCTTTCACTCATGCGGAAAATTCCGGAGAAGTTTAAAGTTTGCGGAGAATTCAATATTACCGTAGAAATATTTGTGGACTAAAACTCATATTTTATTCTTTCAAACGATATTATTTTGCATAACTCCATCGTTATTACGAAATTTTCTAACAATAATTTGAAGATAATTGTTTCCTGTTCAAAGTGGCTTTAATTCCTTTTTTTATGGAAAAGATCTCATTAGATGATGCACAAAAAATTAACGTTTTCTGTTTTTATAACTATATTTGTCAATCAAGTAATAAATAAAACTATGTTTTGTTTTGTAAGGTACCGAAATTGCTGGCCTGTGACACAATTTGAGCCCAATGCTTGCAACAATTAGTATTCGAAAAACGTGTTGTGCTTAATATTGTAGTGCAAAAACCGCCCCGAAGGGGTTGGAGGGGGTAATTTTTATCGAAAATATGAGACAGCAACAGAAGATGAGGCTATATCCGGAAGCTTTTAAATTGAACATTCTTTCAAAAGAGATACGGTTTTCGAGTTAACTCTGGTAAAGTCTGAAATATGTGTATTTCCGCCGTGAAGTTTTGAGATCTCTGAATATTAACAAGTAAAAGAAAAGAATAAACATGGGTAATAGGATAAGTACTATCTTCTTTAGTATTAGTGAACGTTTAACGATTTTCATGACTAATGCTTGGACTGACGTTATCAGTTGGTGCACTGAAAAATACAAAATAATATTAATTCTATTGGTGCTCCTACTCTTGAAGTTGTGCAGTTGCAGTTACAAGTACCAGGATCAATAGAATTAATATTAGTTTGTATTTTTTAGTGCACCAACTGATAACGTAGATCCAATTTTTTTTTTATTATTTACTTCCCACTTTTGAATGTAACATTAGTCACGATAATCGTTGAACGTTGACGTATACCATTACCCATGTATACTTTGCTTGTATTTGCTAAAAACATCGTCGCGGAAATACGCATATTTTTGACTAAATCTATGGAAAAAATGTTCAGTATGAATATTGCTACAAATTATCTGGTCGTTAATTAGCCATTCACAGATTTTAAATTTTCGAAAGAAATTGTATTGTATATTATATGTATGTGTATTATATCAAATTTTAACATAGCTGAAACTCCAAAATTGTACGTCTTTTGAAAAAATGTTTAATTTAATCATTTCCGGATATTTTCTTACCTTTATTTCTGCCGTATCGAATTTTATATTTTCGAGAAAATCTACCCATTCCACCCCCTTCGGGGGCAGTTTTCGCAGGGAAGGAGATTTCAGATAATGTTTCTATGGATATAGGACCTCTCAAATAAATCAATAATCGTCAAAATCCGAGCACGTTTAATAAATTCAGCGCGCACACAAATCAAAAAAAAATAGCAGGCAGTCGAATTGTAAACCTCCTCCGTTTGGGTTCATCGATCAAAACTACAAAATAATACTGATACTGGTACTTTTGAAGTTGTGCAATTGTAATTAGATAGAAGACTTGGCCCAACTTCAAAACTACCAGCACCAATAGAATTAATATTATTTTGTATATTTCAGTGCACCAACTTATAGGATTGGTCCAATTTTTTGGTAGAAAAATATTTATCTAAATAAAATGGTCTATTATTTGATGGAAATTTGGTCACAGAATAACACGAACCTTGCAATACTTTCAATAATTCACAAGTGTCGCAATAGAAGCCTTGAATATTCTTCAAGCCGTAATTCGTATTTTGTTTATAGTCGGAATGGTAACGAGTAACGATAATAATAATACGTGAGAGTTTTACTATCAATTTATAATAGTACCGAACTAAGATTTATGAATATAGAAATATTCTTGTAAAAAGAAGAATAATTTAGAATTAAACTACCCCAATTACCTCCGTTAAAGAAAACAGACATATCCTCCCATTCCTTCTTTCGATCGAAGATGTTATAAATTAGAAGGACTACGAAATTGATGTTACAGTAGCAATGAAACAAGACAGTTCAATATTCCGCTACATTATTTTTGAAACTTCCAAGAACAGGAGGGATGAGAAAATGCTGTAGAGACAAGAATATTTATTTCCTTGTGATTTATTCCTATCAAACTTTTGATCCATCTTGATTTCTTTTGGAGAGAAAGTGGATACTTCTTCGAGTCGTTTGTTTTTTAAGAAAACTAATAAAATATCGCTCACAAAGGTAATAAATTCCAGCTCAGAAATGAGCCCTGAATCGGGAAATCAATAAAACTCTCCCACTATGATGTTTATCCTTCGAAAACTCTCTCATCGTTTCGCATTCAGTGTCCCAAAATCCTCTTGCCTCGAAGACGACAGATATCTATGCTGAGTGGCCAATTATCCGAAAAGCCATGAAGAAAAAAAAGAAGGAAAAAAGTTTTTTCCGAGACACAGTGTCCCACGAACGCCAGCTATTACAATTATTAGATTTTCGTCTTCGTCCATCTCCTCGTCCTAGTCCTTCTGTGACAAGAATCTCAGTCTTGGGAATCCTATTAATCAAACGAAGAAGTCAGCCGGACGAATCGAAAAAATGAGAGAGGATTACAACAATGGCACGTTATTAGAATGTGCTCTTTTTGCTCCAGTGAATGGGCTTTATTAATAATATAGTATATTTATGAAATGATACAGCGAAAAGCAGACGTTATTTAATAAAGGAGTGGTTAAAAGGTTTTATCAATTTTGCAGAACATTAATATCAGATAATATTTTGTTGCTTAAAATTTTCAATGGATATATTAATAAATTGATAAATAAATTTGAAATAACATTAGTAACCTAATATAATAATGAGAAACTTGTGTTTTTAGGGTTCTATACCAGAGGTGTCCAAATGAACCCTTTTAGTCTCTCCGATCTCCACATTAATCCCTGAAGATAACACCGCTAAAGAGCTGAAAGTGGTTTAGTTTGATGTCTAGGCTGCAGAAAAAATCAGTAAATAAATATGTAATTACCGATGACAACAACTACTGGTTGAGCAAATACTCCACTATGGTACAAAAGACCTTAAGGTCGAGGTGCCCCACCAAAGGAAATGCCCCTAATACCTTTTGTTTCAAATAATATTCATACTTTTAAGGGGTATATGTTATGTTGTTTCTAATAAATGATAAATGAAAAAGATTTGAGAATTCTAATGCTTAATTATTTGTTGCCTATATCCAGATAATATGAAGACTATAATTTTTTAGCTTGAACCTTATTCTGGATCTTCGAGCATTGTGAGGCTGAAATCAAAATATATAATATGTGTCTATATCTAATACAAAAGGTGCTGATATTTTGACATTATGGTATTGAGGGGCATTTCTATCTAGAGAATTCATGTTGATTCAGAAATGGTATTTGGTGAAAGTATTGTTTACTTAATTATTCGACCGTAATTCATTATTTCTTAAATTAAATTTCTTAAACGTTATTGAGTTATTTTTTTATCAAATATATAATAATTGCAAATAATATTTGGGAATTTCGTTCTCTTACGTCAGTTGCAAGCTTGTACAAAACGGCATTAGTGTGTGTTGTTTGCCCAATTCCTTGCAATATGTATGAAATTTCAAATTTAATGTTAATAACAGTTCAAAAAACTAAATGACAGCTAGGTATTTATTTTATAATAAACTACATTGTAATGTTTTGACTTAACAGCGGTATTATTACTTTACCCTTATGACAAAATGAAGAGAATGCAGTCCTTTCACAAAAGTAACTTCATATTCAAAATGTTTTGCATTGCTACACCTGCCTTGTAAATGCATTAATCCTCTATCAAAAATATTAAAACTTCTTGAAATGACAATAAGTGCGCATTTTAAATGTATCCCTCAAAATAATTGCATCACTTTGTATACACTGTTGACAATATTTAAATTTGCATTTGCCCAGGATTGTCATTGACAAATAAAACAATCTGACAGCCCTGACTCATTGAGTTCACGTTGCAATTGGGTTGTTCGTTATTCAAAACACAAGACACTTTTCTACCACGTAAACGATATTTTTTTATTTAATTTAATTTAAAATATTAACGCATAATAAATAAAAAAATTAAATGTGTGCACTACGTTACTTTATAAACTTTCACTAGGCCAAATCTCAAATTCCTCCGTGCACGCTTTATGCCTTAAAAATCGTCTAAGATCACATATTAATATATTGATACTTTATGTTGTTATATGCAATTAATTCACGGATATTTTTCCAAGTTTTATTTGTTAGCGGAGCTGTATCACGGAATAAGTGTCCCTACGGGCCCCTCATGGTGGGACTTCTACTCGTACTTGCTGATTTTTTTAAATTGATGTTTGTCAAGACCCCACTGGTTTGATTTTATAGATATAAATAAATTTCTAATAAAGCTTGTATGAATTCAGGTACCAAATTTGAAATGCTTTCATAATTAATTTCCTAACCATACGTAGTAATTTTTTTGTTTGAAAATACAGATTCACCCACCTATATTATTACTTAATGACTTGTTTTTTTTTGTTTATGTCTATGTTACACGGGTTATCACTTATTACTCCCGCTGGATGTTTATTCCGTCGAGATTTTCCAAGGCATTTCAGCCGGGTTATCTCCTCCTCACTCCATAGGGAGCCGCCTGGCATATTTTCAATTTCCTTTAAACCCTTGATAGACCCTGGCCGAGAACTTGACCCCTACTCTCGTTCTGTAAAACTCATAACACGAGGATTCCGTACATTTATATTATGGTGAAGAACAATATGAATACAATGATTTTATAGAAGATGTCATGAGTTAGTATCAAGTATATAGATATATTTTCAGATAAATAAAGAAATCAGTCTCAGGAATCTGCATTTTATTCTATTGTTATATATTCTCCTACCCGGAAGAACACTGAAACATCACTATCACTAATGTGATTTTGCGGAAATTTAGTACGTTGAACTGAATCAATGGGAAAATCGAACCCCTAGCGAAATTATAAAAAAATACATATGCACATATTGCTTAAATTATTTAATAATTCCCCATTTTTACTTGTTATTCCATTGGATAGGAAAGTGAGAGAAAAGATAATAGTAATTTATTTATGAAAAACATTATTTTTTCTTTGTCATTGTAACTAAAACACGTTATGAAAATATTTTTTACATAAAATTGGACCGACTTTATCAGTACATGCACTGAAAAGTATAAAATAATATTAATTCTATTGGTGCTGTTATTGTTGAAGTTGTGCAGTTGCAGGTAGATTGATAACTTTTGGTACCAACTTCACAAGTACCAGCCCCAATAGAATTAATATTATTTTATACTCTTCAGTGCATGTACTGATAACGTCGGTCCAATTTTTTGTAAAAAATATTTATTATGTTATATTAGTCACGAGAATCGTTGAATGTTCACTAATACCAATGAAGATAGTACTTATCCTATTACCCACGTATATTTTTTGCTTGTAGTTGTTATTATTGAGATCTCAAAACATCGCTGCGGAAATACGGTTAAGCATTTTAGTTGTTACCATTTTAACACCGATTTATCTCGAAAACCGTAACTCTAAGGATAAAATTTTCATTATAAATGTTGCTACAAATAATTATGTCTTTCATGTACTGCAAACAGATTTTCAATTTTCGACAGAAATCGTCCTCTACACGTAGCAAAAATAGGTATATTTGAGAATTTAATATGCCTTCATCTCGAAAACCGTTACTCTTTTGAAAAAATGTTCAATTTAAACGTTTCCGGATATTGTCCTATCTTTAATTATACCACCGCAGATTTTCAATATTCGAGAAAATTTGCCCCTTCGGAGGGTACGAGATGTCGGATTCCCGTTTTTATGAATATGGGACCAAAAAAACAAAAAAGAAGCACACAGTCGAATTGTATACCTCCTCCGTTTGGGGTTCGTCGGTCAAAAATGGTTCGCTATTAACGTTCGTACCTTCAAGAACTTGTATTTATGTATAATTTAGGAAACGTTAACGTATCGTCAAGGCTTATAAATATATGGCGAATGAGAAATTCAATAAAAATTCTATACTTAAACGTTATTATCCCATTGATATCCATTTAATGACAATCATTTGTAATCTAAATGTATTAAAAAACAAGATTAATATATTCCACTATAAAAATAATTCTATTTTTTCTATCAGTGTTAGATTCGACGAGGGGTGCTGATCCTTTGTGTTGAAATATTCATGTTAAAGAATAGAAACCTTATTTCTGTACTGAAATAACTGAATTAATCAAGCGAGCGTAGACTATACATTATATTCCATGACAATTAATTTCGAATGCTTGTTGAACGCTTGGAATCTCCACAAACAAACAAACAACCGTTGAATTAACCACAAAAACATCAGGAAGTTGATCGCATTCCTCCTGATGAGCAGTAAATAAAAAAAAATATAGCTCAGAGCTCAACCATCTCGCTCGTTGTTACATTGGCCTCGTCCCAATCCCAAACAGTTTCGTACAGTCAGGATTCTGCGCAGTGACCCTAACGCGTCCCAACGCAAGCGTCTGTTAGGTTTTTGTTCCAACTAAGAAATTTGTGACAGTTTACAAACTATAAGATCGCTTTGCGAGAGGGAACCTTTCTGTTTTGATGCATCTATTCTATTTAGACAAATGAGGAATTAATATGAATCTAAACCAACGAAGTATTGGTTGATTTTATATTTTTATTCGGATATTTATTTCATTGAAAGCTTGAAAGGGCTTGTGCGTTTGTGTATCGAGCGATTCAAAAAATGTCATTTACCGTAGGCCTTTAAAAATGAGAACGTAGGTAGGATGCTAAAAGTAACAAGTGATGTTTGAATCAATATAAATGCAATTGCCGATGACTCAAGTGAAGAAAGTTCTCATTTTTAAAGGCCTACTTCGAACAATTTTTTTTTTGGATCGCTAGTTTAATCGTGGTATGAAATAATTGTACATCGAGGTTAAAAAAATGTATTCACAATTTGATTTCGAGTTATCAGTGGTAAAGTTAGAAATCTAATCATATTTTTTCTTCTTCTTATTTTTGTGAAATTTGCATGTTTGTATTTGGTCTTATTCTTTTTCCTCTTGTCATGTTTCTAACTGGATTTTAGGGGTTCAGCCTTAACTGTAAGGTGATAGTCCAGCTAGCATACCATCTTTTTATGTTGGCTTCTTTATATTTTGCCCATCTGTTCTCAGAATCTCCAGAATCTTCGTCATACCCTTCCGGACCCTATCACATTCCTGTATTTGGAGCTCTTTCTCGTATGGTCTCTCCTCTTAACTGATTCCTTACGTTCACTCCTGTAATTGAGCTTAATATCTGTTTTTTGGATTATGCTTTTTTCTATAGCCCAAGTTTGTAAGGCCTCACCAATCACCACTGTCTATGCTCTCAGTATTTATATAATTGCTCCTCCAAAAGATGTCTCTCAGGTATCCTACGATTTTCGAGACTTTATTCGCTTACCTAATCAAAACTTTGTGGCTGTCACCTTCCACTCCCTAAATAAGATCATTTCAAATTTTGCTGTATCGGTTAGTCGTTCACTGCCAGTTTACATCTTATTGGCCCTTTTGATATGACCATAGATTCTGTCTTTTCTATAGATAATCTGTTAATTAAAACTCGTACATCATTCATTAAGTCATCATCATTTCCGGACAGCAGTTTGTCTATTTTTATTATTCCCAGAGACCTACTCAAACGACCATTTCATTCGGAAGCACGCAACATTTGCCTTATGTCAAAGTGCTTCCATTAGCTTCTCTTACCATAACAGTAATTTTATATTGAGGAAATGCAACAGGTACTTGTGATCTTACATTTAAACTCAAATTCTAGTAAGTCATCAGTTCTACCCATCATAGACAGGATACGTCAGGTGAACAGTTAGCTGAGTAGACATGCGCATTGAACGCGATTTAGTAATCGATTACGGGTTTACTGTTGGAACGAAGCTTCCATATATTATTAGAAGGCTCTACCTACTCAAGGAGTTTGATGTTTAATGCTTGTTAAGTGTCCGCATTTGTCCCAACAACGATTTATAGCATCTGACTCAGACATCGTCGTCAGTGACTGGTTGAGCTTAATTAATACAACTTGATTATGTCGAGAATATTCTCCCATGTATTAATTAAAATGAGTATTATATTTGTCTCATCTGATTAACTTTGTAATTTTATTTTTGTCCTCTGCGGTGGAGAAAAGTATGCCTATGAATATTTTCCGTGTATTTTTTTGATTGCAAAACGTAAAATATATGTAAAACTTGATTCAAGTTTGAAGAATTTATATATGTTTATTTAGAATATTGATTTTTATTGTTAACCATGAATGAACAATTTATCGGTAAATTTCATGACAACATGAGTCATATAAAGTCTGAACGATGTTCCTCTGTAAATAGAAATTACCATTCATATATGCTTTTCGTCTCGACGAAGTCTAAGAATAACTTAACATAATGAGATGAGCCTTTTTTCTTTCTCCTTCCTCCTTTCTATAAATAAATTATAATAAAACTTTATTTTATGCTTTGTAGCATATCTTGTTGAAGTTGTTCTAGTTTATTTTACAATTCTGGACATTCAGAGTTATATATTATATCCATACAGATTTTTGAACCAACTATAAATGCGATAGTCTCTTGTGTTATGGACTTAAAAAGTTTATGCTTCAATAAATCCAATCTTCAGTTAGATATCTAGTATTAGAATAACTTTTGAGAATAGTTTTTCTATTGTTTTGAATATCAAATCTTCAGTCTCATAATGATTAGCTGTAATTTTAAAAACAAATCTGGCAAATAGTCAAAATGATTTTGATTCGTTACAAAAGTACATAATACCTAATATCATTGTTGAATAGTAATAAGTAACTCAATCTAATTGTTAGTATTCCATATTGGGCAAAAATTCATATTAAACGTAATGTACTAATATTATTAATAATTGATTAAGTTTGTTGGAAGTTTGCGTGTATATTTGAATTCAGTTGATAAAGAGTTATCCGGGTATAGTTCGCGCTTTATAAGGCTGGGATCTCATGATGCGCATGTCATTTTTTACCGAGGTTTTTTACACTCCTGGCTTGTAAATGATTATTTTTCTACTTTTTAGGATTTGTTCTTCTTTACGTTGTTCTACTATAAATTATTATTTATAAAATTGCACAATGATTGCAAGAAACTTGTGAATGTTTTATTGCCTAGAAGCTTTTAGAACCCAACTGTTTAAATGACTTTAATTTACTGGAACTTTTGAATTGTTGAACACGAATTTTCTTCAAGATTAAAATTGTATTTTCTTGTTACAGCTCAAACTATGGACGGACAACGTGCTTTAGAACTGATGCCCCTTCTTCAAGAACGTCTGGTGGTGTTGACGGGTGGTCGTGACCGTCGCGGTGGGCCGGTGCTTTCCTTTCCGGCTAATCCGCGACGGGAACGTGCCAAACCTGAAGACTATCGACGTCTACTGCAATACCTTATGTCAATACCCAAGTAAGTGGTGAATTTTCATATTGAATACAAAATAATATTTTATGTGAAACTTACTTTTATTCTAAGGGAAGCTTTATCTGAAGCAAGCAAGGCAGCCATTTTCCAAAAAAATATATGAGCAATTCATTTTGAAATACTGCACTTAATTAGCCCTTCAAGCAATAAAACAAAATTTCTAAAAAAAATAGTTCTCAAGGTTACTCTGCTACCTTTATTCAAAGGTAACAAAGCAGCCATTTTCCAAAAACACATATGAGTAATTAATTTTGGAATACTGCACTCATTAGCTTTACTAGCACTAAAAAAGATTTTCTTGAATAAGTTGACTTTTACGGATTGCTTTGCTAGAAGTTAGCACAGCAGCTATTTTCCAAAAAAATTATAAGAGCAGTTCGAAATATAGCACTTAATTAGCCCTACAAGCACTAAAAATATTTTTTTCAAAAAAGTTGATTTTTAGACGTTGCTGTGCTAGATAAAGTTCTTTTCCCAGATTTTGATGATTTTTTTTTAATTGGAATGATTGATAAATAGTGTTTTAATTTTAAAGTTTTACTTTTATAGTTATATTCTCTTCCCAGTTTTCTTACTATCTTAAGAAATATAAAAATCAAAAGTAATAATAAAGATAAATCTGCTTAATAATACTTCATTTGAATAATGTACAATTTCCATTTCGCTTCAATAGACCATAAAAAATCCATATCCTTTTCCTTCTTCTCTTTAGCCGCGACGCTCTATTACCATTTTCACAAATCCGCGCAGACATTGTTCGGATATTATTATTATTATCGGCCAGGAAGATATGAATGTATCCAATGGGATGTTGCATTTTTAATGTTGATGATAAAGAGGCGAATGCCACAGAATTATAGATAAAATGCAATAACTGTGAGGATGACTAAAATTTCATTCTGGTAATGCAAATAGTTGTGTTCTATACATTTTCATTCAATGCTCTCAAACTCTATTGTTCTCAATCAATAAACAATGTTATTTTTTTCATTTATTTATATATTCTTTTCACTACGGCTTATGCTTTTATCTGAATATACAGTGCTTACTTACGTGAAGTATGAAATGGAAATTGATTTTTTTAGAAACTCTCGGACAGGTCGATTTTGTTTTTTGAATGCGCACATTTTGACTTTAAAAAATATAATACAGGAAAACTTATGAGATCATCGACATTTCTTATAAACAGAAAGCCCTAAATATTTCTACAATTTCGGATTCTGCTGAAAATTCTAAAAATATTTTGTGAAACGCAATTTTTTCTTCTAATCTTAAAAATAAGAGAACTTAAGTAGATGCATGAAGAATGTTTTATTTACTTGTTTGTTTAATTGTCAAGATTTTGACGATTAACGTCAATTTGAAATATACTAATTAATCTTATATTCAAGAGGATAGTGCAGCTCAATTTGAGCACCTAATGAAATAAAACATTCTTCATGTTTGTACGTATATTCTCTGATTTTTATGATTGACAGATAAAAATTATTAATAATGTGCGCTCTACGAAATCTGCCTAGAATCCAAAATATACAGGGCATTTTGTAAAAATAGTATATATTTTTTTAAGTTAAAACAAAAATCGACATATAAAAACTCAACTCTCTACCTGTATTTTATCATTATTCCTATATCAATACAGTTAATTATACATTATGGATTGATATCACTAAGTACTGAAATTTTAAATTTGTTTTATCATAACAAGAAAACCGTTACACATATCAAATTATTCCGTCCAGTTGTTCGAATGCTTAGTGGATATACAGGTATATTTATAGATAGATGTTTAAATGTGTGTCTAGATCAAATTTACAATTCTATAATGATAAATGAATGAACTTTTTATTGGCATAAATTATAAGCTTGTTTCATTATACAGGGTGTTTCATAATATATGCGCAGGACTTGAGGATGTGATAGCTCATCCAAAAATATGAAAAAAAGTTTATATTAACTTAGCCTCTAGAATGCACCATTTTCGAGATACAGGGTGTTGAAACTGAAAAAAAATATTCGTTTTTTGTGAACTGTTTATCGTACTTAATACTTAACTCATAATAAGCTATGTTTTGAGTGAGAAAACATTTTTTGTTAAGTTATATTTGATGAAGATTTTGAAGGAGTAGTGGTTGTTTTTCTCCCCAATTTCTACGCCAATGGAAAAAGTACGGTTTTGGGGCGCCCATTTGAACCACAAATGTTTTCTGCACAAAAAAGATAACTGTTGGTCGTGAGCTCTAAAGTCGACCGTTTTCAAGAAAAATCAACTTTTATGTTGAAAAAACACGGTAAAATTTTTAAAATACAATATTTTATTACTAAAATTCGACAAAATTTATGTAAACGTTAGAAGTAACAAAAGCTAAAATTGACCGTGTTTTTTCAACATAAAAGTTGATTGTTCTCGAAAACGGTCGACTTTAGAGCTCACGACCAAAAGTACCTTTTTTGTGTAGAAAACATTGGCAATTCAAATGGGCTCAACTTTTTTTTTAAGCAGCTTACACATAAACTCAATTCAGTATTCTGTAATATTCTAGATAATATGACTGCAAGGCGCTCTTCTGCACTCACTCCATTAATATTTTATGAAATAACCTTGCCTCGCTCACAAAGATGACACTCCGCGTATGTATTGCCGTTGCAATTAATAAATTCTCCATCTTTATAAGGGAACGATTCTCTAATGGCTTTTTTCTTTATTTCTTTTGCTGGCTTGTTTCCTCTGTCCGGCCTCATCTTTTCTTTGCTACACACAGTGTGTTTGTTCTTTATGAAGCAATAAAAATTAATAAAGCTCTCACAGATGTATTTGTGAGCCGATTATTATTACTGTTGTTTAGCCACGGCTCAAGTCGGTAAACAACTTTATTAAAACTGCATGCAGTCGCCTCGTTTGTGTTGCATTTGTCAGTGCCTGGTATCGATTTACTACTTTGACTTTAATACTGCTCTGGATTCTGGCGCCACGTGTTATAATGGAGCACTTGAAAATTACTAGCGATTCCAGTGTTTCTGTGAAATTGAGAAACAGTTGAGCCATTAAAGTAATCTGAGACTGTGCTATTTTAAAATGTTCATATTACCTATATTATATATTACCAGGTGATTCAGTAAGGGTGACGAGGTGCTGTATCTCAGGAACTAATAGGCGTAGAAGTTTGGAAAAAAATCCTTCAGAGGAAATCGACCTAGGAAAATTGCTGGAAATATTTTTAAAATTCGTTAAAAAAATGCGATTCTTTCAAGAGTTTTCCAATATAAGTTTAGAAATGAATACTCTCACGCTAATGTCACCATAATGGTCCATCTTTCTGATATGTGATTTTTTATTTTAGGTCGTTAAATAAAAGCGGAAGGGGATGCTAAATTTTTTGGACTATACACTTATAACTTAATCATGCCATACCATTCTGCCTCTTGCCGCCCTATTCAGGGGACGGGTTTTATAAATTACCTTTTTTAAAATTTTACTCCCAAATCGCAAATCGAACCGTATGAATATTTTATTAGATTCGGAAAGTAGATCAAATTTGCAACACAATATGTCCAAACGGCATGACCATATTTTAACGAATTTATTAAAAAAAAATCAAAATAGGTAATTGTTTTTATTTTTTAAGTTTCGTATTCGAGCATGCCTTAGACAAATAAAAAAACAGTTTAAAAAATAAATAATAAATAAGAATCTAATAGAACATTCATACGGTTCAATTTGCGATTTCGAAGCAAAATTAAAAAAATGGTTACCTTGATAAAACCAGCCCCCTAGCGAGGACGGCAAGAACCAGAATGGAATGTTTGGTTTTAAATTATATTCACAAAACCTTCTTTTCTTGAACCAGACCTCGTTAACAAAATTCCGTTTAGTCAAACTTAAGTTATAGACACTTCTAGTCCAAAAAGTTTAGCATCCCCTCCCGCTTTCCTTTTACGACCTAAAATAAAAAATCACATATCAAAAAGATGGACCATTATGGTGGCACTAACGTGAGATTATTCATTTCTAAACTTATATTGGAAAATTTTCGAAAAAATCGCATTTTTTATATGATCGAAGCTATTACGCCCCCTAGCGGAGGATGTATTAATTAAAAAAATATTTCTAGCAATTTCCCTTGATCGATTTCCTCTGAAGGATTGTTTTTCAAACTTTACGACTATTAGTTCCTGAGATACAGTACCTTGTCACCCTTACTGAATCACCCGTTACAGTGCGCCCAGAAATAATGCCAAAATTCATTTAAAATTCAGCCGAATGTTTTTCGTAAAAATGCACGGATCCGTCGATTTATATTTTTAATGCAGTTTTTCTGATGGTAAATTCACGTAATTAGTGTAGTTTATTTCATTCCTTTAAATGAAAAAAACTATTTTTGACCGACTTCCAAAAAGAAGGAGGTATACATTTCGACTATATTTGTAAACCTGGATCGATTTCAAGAATCTTTTTTAAAACTCGATGCAAAAGTCAAAGATTAAATAAAAATTTGAAAAAATGATGTTGAGGTCGTAGCTTATTTTTGTGTTACCCTGTATACATGAATTCAAAATAAAACAACACATTAATACATAATAAAAATGTATACAAAAATTAGGACTGTCTTTATTAGTTGGTGGGCTAAGAAATACAAAAAAAAACTGGGTCTGTGTCGGACCAGACGGTGGAAGTTTTACTTCTTTGGCTATTCGCACACTCCCAGTCACACACACAGACAGACAGGCAGGAGGTATTACCCTTACGTATTTGTGTACCAAGTTTGGTGTTAATCGGTTAAGTATTTTCCGAGTTATAGTGTTGACAGATAGACAGACAGACATGATGATCAAAACAATAACTACCTCAAAAAACAATCGGTATTTAATATATAATTTAATTATTGAAAACTAAAAGCCAGAACGTACAAAAAAGTATGCGAAAACGGATAATCAACGATTTTTCTCACTTTTAGCGTAAAGCGGTTTCTCGACCAACACACCATCCCAACGTGCCCAAAGAAGAATAACTACTAAAATATTAACTCCACTGGTGCTGATATAGGTAGATAAAAACATTTGGCACCAACTTCAAAAGTATCAGCACCAGTGGAATTGATATTATTTTCTATTTTCCATCGCATTAACTGATAAAGTCGGTCCTAGTTTTTCTAAAAAAGTTTTATTTCAGAATTTCGAATGTAACATTATGAAACTATTTGCATATTCACTTATACCATAGAAGACAGTAATTATCCTATTACCCGTGTATATTATTTGCTTGTACTTATTATTATTCAGGGATCTCAAAACATCTTGGCGGAAAACCAAATATTCTAGACTTTACCATTGCTGTAACGCAGACAGTCTTTTCTGAAAAATCTCCAATTTTAATGTTACTGAATATGATCTCTTCTTCAGTTTTCTTCAAATTTCGAAGAAGAAAAAAGATCCCCGCCTTCCCTTTCGGGGGCAGTTCTTGAGAGGAAGGAGATGCTGGATTTTTTTAACATGGGAGCATTTCCCAATTCTCTCCTTTCAAATTAAAAAAAAAACATCAAAATCGAAGTACGTTTACTATAAGTCGCGCGCGTACGAGCATAAAAGCACACAGTCGGATTGTAGGCATCCGCTGTTGGAAAGTCGGTCAAATTTAGACATTACTTCTAGAACGCACTTTATATTTGAGAAGAACGCGTATATAATAATAAAAATTGGCTGGTCCAAGAAATGATAACCTACATGATTCTTGTATCCTCAGTGAATTAGAAAAAGATAAAATGTATTTGAATCTACTTCCGATCATATCCAAATACATCTATCATCAAGAAACAGCCCCCAATCATTTACAAAGATCTTATACACATCCTCCATTTGCTGGTTTCAACTCTTGTGTTCATTTTCCACTCATGCAAAACTCTGCTTCCTCTCAATTTGTTTTTTAGTGTTGGACATAAAACTTTACGAGACGTTTCAATACAATGGTGCATTCATAATGTGAAGAAAAACAGAATAGTAAATACATACAGACTTTCTAAAAGTCGTGTCGCAGTTGGACTCTGTTGAAGGAACCAAACTTCTCGCATATCGTCCAATGTTTGTTGATTCTTGGTTATTCGCATGGAAGCACATGAAATTGACCAAGAAAATCTCATTTGCCGGTTGTTGCCCCACTTAACATGCACGCAAAGAATAATATCCTGGAATGTTTATTCTAGAGCAAAATGTTATGGTAATTGATTTTTATTCGAAGCTGTACGAACAAATTATAGTAATATTTGTTATTGTAATGAGTCTTTCATTGTCTGACTTGAAAAAAAGAGGATTTACTCAATTCTTTAGCTTCTATTTGTATAATTTTCTTTACTAACTGTTGGTTTTTAATAGAATTAATTCAACTGGAAATTATCAAGAAATATAAAAATATTATAGGAGCAAGTTGAACGTAAGCCTTCAGTAAAGTAGGTACTATAATCTGACATTGCAATTGCATAGATAATAGGGAGTTATTGGGAATATATTTTTACGTCATGCACTATTAAGGGGTTGCCTTATTTTAATAAGGTCTTGACCTTATTTCTAGAAAAAATAAAGACTTATTGGAACGCACTATTTAAATTGACATTTTGTCTGGATAATCAGTAAGTAACAGCTAACCTAATACTTTTGTCTGCGTCATTACTTTGTTGTTTAAAAGTGATTTGCCTAATTTTAACAGCAACAAACCAAATATTCGAAAGTTGTAATGAAATCTTTTTTGGTGAGGTTAGATTCGTTGAATAAGGAAAATAAGGCAGTATTTTATTATGGTTCCCTTATTATTATTTTTCTAGTGCGCATGCTTAGCTGTCATTTTAAGGACGACCATAATAAGGCCTTTACCTTATAGTGTTTCCAATAATTCCCTAATGTATATAATTTTATTTGAAGTGTTTACTTCTATAGGCACGTTAGGCGTTTTTCGAACTGGTAAAATCTTCCTAGCTCGCGACACCGATGACTTCGACATGCTTGTGACGTATTGCGCATAGTATTGCGGCCATTGTACATGTATTATACACATATATATGCTACGCTCAAAGACCGAATTCGGCCACTTACCGAAATATTTCTTGCCCACAATGCGACGTGGACATATGTGTGTTGTTCCTTCTTTAGAATAAAGGTAACGTGACTATGTCCACGTTCTGTCTAAGAATTTCTGTCAGTGGCTGAATTCGGTCTTTGAACCTAACATGTACCTAATACCTAAGTCTCTCTTCTCTGCTAATGTTTATATATATAAATCTTCTCTTCATGTGTATGTAACTAAACTCCTCCTAAATGGCTGAACCAATTTTAATGAAATTTTTTGTGAATATTTGAGGGGATTCGAGAATGGTTTAGATCATAATTGGACCTGATAGATAGCGCCGTTGTCGGTATGTCAAACTGCTGGACCGATTGAGATGAATTTTTAGGTAAATTTCTTATAGAAATGTACCTATTGCGATCGTTCACACTTTTGAATTTCGAAAAAATTTCAACGGCATGTTGTTATATGTCTATAAGTTAGTCCAAAAAAACATTTGGTTCAAAAGTTTATATTATATATATATATATATATATATATATATATATATATATATATATATATATATATATATATATATATATATATATATATATATATATGTATATATATGGGATATTACGAAATTTGTTAACACGATAGAGGTCGCAGTTTGGAAGGTATCAAGTTCAAATTTGCTACAAAAATCAATCTCTCAAATGTCTCGGTCGAGTTCGTTATTGGGCAATATCGGGTGAGTAGTTTCAAAATGGCGACCATTCAAACATTTAAAAAAATTATCAAAAAAGAGCAGTAGTGTAAATATTATTAAAAATAATTTTAGGTTATAGATATAATCAGTACCTACAACTTTTGTTCAAAGCAATTTTTCATAAAATACACAGGTAAAAAAATAAAAAATTAATAAAGAAAAATAACAAATATTGTAATTGGACATTTTCTGGAGATCTTACTATAGACCCTGATTAAAAAAATATATAGTATATTTATTGAAAAGAAATAGACGAAAAAAAAATATGCCTTGAAGTGGACTCGAACCCTGTCTGCTTTATATTCAACAGCCAAAACAAAAACCTCTAACCGCAAGGCTATGACAATTTTATTTAATAACATGTAGGTATACCAATAAAGTTGTTAAAATTTCAATTCAATGAATTTTGAAAAATTTACCTTTCCGCTGACTACAGGCCATCGGGATTTTTTTATTTATATTCCAATGGGCCCCTGGATGATTTAAAACACAATTGAGTCCGGTAGGTGGCGCTGCTGTCAGCATATCGCTTAAAGCTTTTCCGGGCACGACGACGTCTGCTGAAACAGCTAGTACAATTTAAATTGATTAATTGTTGAGTTACTGTTCAGTAGGTACAATAGTGAAAACTTGATATATTTATGTAGAAAAGTAAATGACAAAAACAGAGTATTTATTGTCGAATATTTCCAATATTGTTATTGATTTTTGCGTAAAAAAATGATATTTATTTTTCTAATATTTGATATCTGCAATACATCTTGCAATGAATATTATATAGTGCACTGATAGAAGGATTTGTTAGTATTTAATAAGATGTTTTTCATATTTAATATCGAAAATTTGATGATTTAAACGAAAGAAGGTTCTGACATACTCGAAAAAAGATTTGGTGAAAAATTCAACGATATTCCGATAATATTACCTTGTGACTTTAATATCAACTTTGCAGATGATAGAAACCTACCCCTAATTGAATTTCTTATGAAACATAAGGTTTGACTATATCTAATGATCGAAAATCAAGTACTAAAAAATATAAAACAACGATCGTGTAAAAAATGTGTAAAAAACACAATAGTTAGATAATTTCCGGTTTAACATATTTGTCTCTTATTCCAGTTACCATAAGCCTATTATATTTTTTTAGAATAAAATGATATCATTAAAAGTACAAATGGACTAAGTATTGTTGAACTTAACGATGATAATAGAGCTAACAAAGAAAGCAAAGTTCATTAAAAACTATGTAAATACTAATACAATATTGATATTTTGTATTGAGCTTGTGCTGTCCTTCATATGTTTGATTAATTACTAAACTGTATAGAAATGTAAATAATTATTGCTCGGAGTGCCAATAGATGTAAAAACCAGACTAATGCTAATAATTTAAATTAAAAAATAAAAAAAAATCAATCCTTTACTTCTTCGGTTGTTTAAAGTTTTCACTTCTGTCGGCAGTCCTTATGACTGCATCTGTTTCTTTTTAAATTATCAGTTTACAGATACAGAGTTATCAAATCGATTTTTATTTCGATATTGACGTCTAAACCCTTTGGCATATTTGTAGGTTATTTTCCGATGTTGACAATACTTTTCATTTCTAAAACAAACTCAATCGCTTATTATTATTTGTCATAAATAAAGTAACGATCTAATGAGCACTTTTAATTTTTTTATCTATCGCTTAGTCTTTGTCTCTTCGATAGTCAGTATTTACTGGAATAATAACGATTTTATTATTATCATGTTACACGCTGTCTGTCTCTTTTATGTCTATGAGTTATGTCAAATATTTTGAACGGTGAATTTGAAAGAAAATTTGACATTGAGACATGTATACTTTGTTTCGCGAATGTTGGCGTCTGCCTTGAAAACACGAAAAATGGATCAATGCAACTGACGGGAGTAAATCAATGGCGTAACGATTTCGAGCTAAGTTATGGCATTTAAGGAAGTTCATATAATTAGACGAAAAAATATCGATTGATTAAATAAGCAAACATAATATGAAAGATTTATTATCAACAATAATGCAGAAACACAAAATACATTTCATATACAATTATTGCTTGAGTTATGAAATATACATTTATGCACCTGAATTATCTGAAATGTCACAATGACATAAAGATTGCGTTGCCTTCGGACATACGTGCAGCGCCCTATCATTGTATGGAAGGAGATAAGCTTGACATACTGATGTGATTACACACAATATCCATTATTCGTGAAACAAAGTATACCGCTCATTCCCTATCTCAACAAGTGCAAAACGAAAAACGAGTGAGAAAGAAACAGAATAATTGTAAGGCGTGTAGGTTATATGCTTTGTATTATCTGCAACTTAGCTCAGAAGGTTATCATAACCTATTTGACAGGTAGGTATAGGTAATCAGCTGATTCTAAACAGTTGCGATTATACAACGTTATAAATCTTAGGCATACCAATTGACGTTGTAGAACTGGTTGCTTAAATTGATAGTTTTATATTTAATAGAAATTGCTCAATTCTGATATTTTTTCTTATCTATCTGTCAGCTCCCGAGACGGTGTATCTATATTCAGTGTCCATAATTTGTCATCCAGTTAAATGGTGCATTTGACATTGAGAATACAAACGATCGCTATTTTCACCCAAACGCAACCATTGATTATCTATTTTCTATCTATCTATTCTATTCTATCTATTCTATCTATTCTATCTATTCTATCTATTATCTATTATTTGGTGCAATTTATTGATCCCAACAAAACAATTTCTAGATATAAGATTCATTTAAACATTTTTTCTTAACATCTGATCTAGCAGTAATGCGATACATTCTTTTACCCTCAGATGATCTGTATTATATGTTTTGAAAATATAATTAGTATATATTATATTATTTCGAATTATATCAAAGGCGTTTAATTTTAAATTCTCCATTGAGTGAACTATTCAATATTCTACGTAATAAAATGAATTTTATGGCATCCTATAGGGCCCCTTTACATAAATGCATGGCAGACACCGTATTAGAGAAGGAAATTAACATCGCAGACGTGGGGGCTTAATCGAAAAAGCCTCCCACCATTCCTTGCAGTTCCGGGCCCATCAAAGGCCAATCAGGCTACTTTGATACTGGATTAATGGAGGATCAAACCGTTGATTAGGGTGCATAGGTATATGTAAAGCTGTGGTATGTCAGGGTCAACCAGTTGAGTACTTGAATGAGTTATAGAGTACCTCCTAGTTGGTGCTATGATGAAAAGCCTCATGGTGTCACTGTCATCATCATGATTTATTAATCACTTTTCAATCACAAAATAACTTTGGAAAATAGAAATTTTGATTGGACAATTAACGGCCAAAAATATTGGATTCTTTTAAGGATATTTAAAATTGAGCTCCGTGAACTTGGAACCCGGCTTGAAAATAAAATGAATTAAAAATTATACTCGTAAACAAACGACGTAGATATTTGTAGTAAAATTTATTTGTTTGTAGTTTTTCAAAAATCCCAAAAAAAAATATTCAGTCCTACAATTTTTGATGTTTTTTATAGCATTTTTCCGGGAATGTGTTAAGAATCATTTGTAGTTTTTGGTAGTGATAATAGTTATGTTATGTTTATGTTAATTTTTTTCAACATTATTAATAGCTTAAACAAATTTGCGTTAAATAAATTTAATACTATTTTTGTGCCTCCAGAAACTACAAACGACGTAGATGTTTGTAGTGAAATTTATTTGCTTGTAGATTTTCTAAAAACCTTGAAAATTAAAAAAAAATATTTACTCCTACAATTTTTGATGTTTTTATAGCATTTTCCAGGAATGTGTTAAGAATCATTTGTAGTTTTTGGTAGTGATAATAGTTATGTTATGTTTATGTTAATTTTTTCAACATTATTAATAGCTTCAACAAATTTACGTTAAATAAATTTAATACTATTTTTGTGCCTCCAGAAACTACAAACGACGTAGATGTTTGTAGTGAAATTTATTTGCTTGTAGATTTTCTAAAAACCTTGAAAATCAAAAAAATATTTACTCCTACAATTTTTATGTTATCATGACATTTTTCCGAGAAAAATCGTTTGTAGTTTCTTGTAGTAATAATGTTTTTTTTTCTTCAATTTTCTTAACATCATTAATCGTTTAAACAAATTTAAATTTAATTGAAGTCAAATCTTGTAATGTTTAATGATTTTAATAAAATGTGAAAAAAACTTGTTGTTAGATACTAAAAAATAAAATAAAAATAATTGAAAAACTACAAACAAATAAATTTCACTACGAACATCTAAGAAGTTTGTAGTTTCTGGAACTACAGAAATTTTATTTCACGAAAACTTCACTTCACGAAAAAAAACGAATAATAATGCTAAAAAATAACAAAAAGGCTATTGTTATACAAAAAAACTACAAACGATTGTTAACACATTCCCAGAAAAATTCCATAAAAACATTAAAAATTGTAGGAGTAAATATTTTTTTTTGATATTCAATGTTTTTTGTGAAACTACTAATACCTACATAAATTTGACTTTTGTAGTCAGTAGTAGTAGATGTTTGTATTTTCTGGAAGCACAAACATTTTACCAAATTTATTTAACGTAAATTTGTCCAAACTTCTAAACGATTATTAATGTTGAAAAAAAAAATAACAAAAAAACTATTATCACTACAAAAAAACTACAAACGATTATTAACACATTCCCGGAAAAATGCGATAAAACATCAAAAATTGTCGGAGCAAATATTTTTTTTATTTTCAAGGTTTTTTGAAAAACTAAAAACAAATTAATTTTATTACAAACATCTTCGTCGCTTGTAGCTCACGAGTATAATTTTTAATTAGTTTTATTTTCAAGTCGGGTTCTAAGCTCACGGAGCTTTAAATTTGAAATTAGTTTTTGTACCTGCTAGGTCGATCTTTTCAGTCCCCAACGTTGGTATAGTTTAACAGAGCTGAACTCACTCCACATTTCGGAGAAGTAATAAAATCATTTAATAAGTATAGTCTATAGTCCGAAGAAGTCAAAGCGCCGCTGAGAAGTTAACCCTAGGCTAATAGGACACATCTTCGAGTCGTATGTGTATCTGATGAGTTTCTAACAAGAACGAAATCGGCGATCATATACTTGATTCGATTGTGATGTGTACCGAATGAAATTAAAGCATAAGGGTTAGAACTTTGCAATATTTGTATTGAAGTGTATTCAATCATATTGCACCTATCAATGATTATGTAATCCAATGTGGCATGGAGTATTAGCTCATTAGTCATCGTTGGTAGGCGCGGTAATTACTTTATTACCTATTTAACTACTATTGAGAAAAGTCATTCGGTTTTTATTATATTTCACAGTAGAAATCTTCACATCTCTCATTTGGAATTCAAGATTAGATAACATGATAATTAGGAACACCCTGTATACGATTACCAACTGATTGGGCTCACGGTGCATTTCCTGAACTCGGCATCACAAACTAAGAATAGAATTTTCTCACTCTTTGAAGTATTGCAAATATAAATTGCTCTCTTTTGTTTTTGTTTTAATCGATTTGTAAACAATTAAAAGCTTGCGTCTGACTACACCAAACGACAACGGATATTGAAGCGGGTTTCCCCATGAACCGATATATAAATTTGGATAGGAATTGGTAATGGAATTTTAATTGGAAGGCGAATAGACTGACTCTACATACTACTACCTAATACTACTATGCGAATAACTTACGTCACATGTCGGGAAAATTAGCTAAGATCATGGTGTGGAATTGATTGTATTGGTTAATTGGTGACATTTGCAAGTAAATTGACTTTGCTGACAAGGTTGACATTAGCTGTCAGGGGTTTTGAGATACATAGTTTTGCAATAGATATTTTTGCCATTGTGTTGCCAGTGTAGAAAGGAAAAGAGAACTATTTTCTTTTTTACATTTTTTCACGAATTTTGTATAGTTACACCGATTAAGTTGATTCTTGTTTTATTGGAAAGACGAGTGCTGATGGATGATAATTCCTTATCGATCTTAGTATTTCTGATCCCGAATAACTTCGCCGAAAAGATGTAGAGCGAAAAGTTTTTCTCAAAAAAAAATATTTTATTGAGAACAAATTATATCCAGCAACATCTGAGACGTAAATTTTTCAAAACTTTTAAAAGTTTTCGAGATGAAGCTCTTGGAATGTTCCAGGATCTTGATGACTAAACCACTTAAAAAAATTGAAATAAGAACTTTAACAAACTCTAAGATCGACTTATCGATCGATACAACGGTCCTAAATGTCTTCTACATAGCTTCCAGTAACTTATCCATCATCTCTCGAATAATTTCAGAATGAATGAATTTTTCAGCGCACCATCCAATAAATTCAATCCTAGTTTTTGTAAAATAGTTATAGTTTATCACAGCGCTGTATTAATTTTCGAATACTGCATGGAATTGAATGCAGTTTTCACCGTTGTATTACTAAAGGTCTGTTTTTCTGTATGTTTTCACACGCATCATGCCAAGTCTACTGCATAGAATTAATTGAATGCAATTTTCCATGAGCACGAAGTGGCGGGCAAAAGCCAGTACCTAGGTATTAATATAAAAATTTTGCGTTTTAGGGGACGAAATCGACCACGTGAATGATTAGGAAATATAAGTTTTTTTAATTAGTTCAATGTAATTTGTTTCAATATTTGAACCGATCAAAAATTTTATGTCGTAACCAGCCAGCTGGTAGGTTTTGACCTCGAAAACTATTCTCTACTCTTTCTTTTTTTTGCGAATTTTTCCTTTTGCTTCATTGAAACATTCGTTGTTTTACTTCTAAGAACCTTTATTTATTTTTATTCCGTACAAATTTGGCATCTTCAAATATTAACTATTGCTATTCATTTGCGTTAATCTTTTAAGAGAGTTCATTTTAATTTGTTTCGTTCCAATTCCATTATCTATTACAAAATATTCCTCCGTTTTACTGTCAGTTCATTGGGACATTTGCACTGCTATTAATCTATAAATCCGTCGTGTCACATTTTAAGGTATTGGACGTAACATTGCATCGAAACATTTATCAGTCAAATACTCCCGTCCCTCGATTTTGTCTCCCATGCATTCTCCTATGCAATCTTATTACTCATTATTTTTCAGTCTCCTTATTTCTTGCTCGATAGAGATTTCAAAGTTTTTCCTCTTGTCATTCTGGCCTATTTGTTTACTTTTGCACCTCTCCAAAAAGTGCTTAGTACTAGGTACATCTTTTTGATTGTGACATGAAAATTCAATTCGTTATTTCAAACATTATTTATGTTATTTGAAAACCTCTTTCCACTCGAATGATTCACCTGATTTGAGTTATGTGATGCTCTGTTTCTGCAATGAAGGATATAATCGTAAAGTTTCAGCAAAAATAAGTTTTTTGCAGTGGAAATCCTGCTGAGCACTTGCCAAACTGCTGTCATATTGCCGTGATACATATCTTTGCCTCACTCCTAGCGCGCGCCATTGACCTTGTGGCAGACTTTTTGCTTTGGCGGGCACTAATCTGGCGCTTAGCCGGGCCAAGTTTTTGGCCTTGTGGCGCCTCGACGGCGACGGCACAATCTTCCGCGGACGACTCCTGACGCCTCTCGCCTTGTCCCCCGCACCTTCTTCGGGATACTATTCCTGCGATTTATCGCCATCCGCAGCAGTAACTACGACGCTGCCAGAGTGCATTGGACAGATTAAGTAATCCACATGCATCGATTGAACGGTGAAATATCACCGGAAATATATTATTTACAGTCTATTTAAACCAGCGATGTGACTACGTCATCAACTTGAGACGTTTTAGTTATTTTTTTATTGACCTTTCTATTTGATAATGATTATGCATAAATAATGTATTCAAAGTTTCTTTTGAAATTTATCAGTTTCAATATTAAGCACTATTATGTTTCTTCATATTTTGATCAATTCCTGACCAGCCACAATACAAGTTTGTATTATTATTTTTAATTATGTAATATTTTAGTTCCGATTGTAGAATTTCATAACTTTGGTAATTTCTGACATACCAGTCCACCTGTGATGTAATACAACTGGTTACAAAGTGCGAGTCACTTGTCAGTTTAATTATTGGAGTCCCTTTTGTAAAAATGAAGTGCATCATTGCATCATCCAATGTAAAATTTTTACTTACTATCTTTCTAATTATGTAATTGGGTCAAACAGTATCTAGTTTTCAAATTTGATATTTATATTTATATTATGCGTATAGGAAATTTAATATTTTTGTTCTGTTTATTCATATACCCGCGAAACGGTTCACCTCACGATAAAATACAGTAAGACAATTGAACGCTGAAAAAAATAATGGTATTATTTATGACCGACGAACCCACATGGAGGAGGTGTACAATTTGACTGTCTGGTTTTTTTGTTTGTGTACGCGTTTTATATAGTAAACGTACTCCGATTTTAATAATTTTTGATTCATTTGAAAGAGGAGACTTGAGAAATGGTCCTATAATCGTAAGAACTCAAAATAGAAAACTTCTTCTCTTCAAAAAACACTCCCGAAGGGGGTGAAGAGGGCAATTTTTTTCGAAAATCGAAAATCTGAGGCAGCTGAATTAAAAATTGGACAAAATCCGGAAACGTTTAAATTGAACATTTTCGCTAAGTAGAGGGGGCAATTTCTTTCGGAAATTGAAAATCTGAGGCAACCACATGAGAGACCAGATTATTTGTAGCAACATTTATAACATATTATATTATAACATTTATAACAACATTTTTTCCTTAGAGTTACGGTTTTCGAGTTAGAGCAGTGGTAAAATAGTAAAATACTTATGCCATTTCCGCCGCGATGTTTTGAGATCTCTAAATAATAACCAGTACAAGCAAAGAATATACGTGGGTAACAGGATAAGTACCATCTTCTTTGGTATTAGTGAACGTTCAACTATTTTCGTGACTAATGTTACACTCAAAAGTTTGAAATAAATATTTTTTTTATAAAAAATGGGACCGACGTTATTAGTTGGTGCACTGAAAAATACAAAATAATATGAATTCTATTGGTGCTGGTACTTGTGAAGTTGGTGCCAAAACTTATCAATCTAACTGCAACTGCACAACTTCAAAAGTAACAGCACCAATAGAATTAATATTATTTTATACTTTTCAGTGCACTAACTGATAACGTCGGTCCAATTTTTTGTAAAAAATATTTATTAATATTTTATGTTTGACAGTTCTCAAGAAACTACAAAAACGTTTTGTAGGTCGCAAAATTGAAAAGAAAATGAATGAACTTTAAGGTACATTCAAGGAGACATTCGTTATTTTTTCTCAAGATGTACCTAGGCGATATCATCTTCAATACTGAATTCGCGATAATTTCAAATAGCACTGATATTATACAGGGTGGAACAATAATTGTATTTCGTCCTAGATTGCTAAACACTCTGTAAAAAAATTGTACGTCATTTTTAATAATATTTTCATAACATTTTCGCTTTCGATTCATATCAATAGGTTAATTTTTGGAGAAAATACATATTGCTCTAAAAAATGCAATTCACATTTTTATACCGAAATAAAAATGAAAGCAATTGACAACAGTTAATATAATAGAAAGCAACTGAATTTGAACAAATAAACCTTTACCTATATTGTATATTACCTCCTCTTTCTCTAATGACTTCTGTCATAAGATGTGTTATGCTTTAAATATAAATATTTCTTACAAATAATTGGACCGACGTTATTATTATTAGTTGGTGTACTGAAAAATACAAAATAATATTAATTCTATTGGTGCTGTTACTTTTGAAGTTGTACAGTTGCAGTTATATTGATAACTTTTGGCAACAGCTTCACAAGTACCAGCACCAATAGAATTGATATTATTTTGTGTTTTTCAGTGCACCAATTAATAACGTCGGTCTCATTTTTGTAAAAAATATTTATTTCACACTTTTGAGTGTAACATTAGTCGCGAAAATCGTTGAACGTTCATTAATACCAATGAAGATTGTACTTATCTTATTACCCACGTATATTCTTAGTTTATTATTGAAATCTCAAAACATCGCTGCGCAAATACGCTTCAGTATTTTAGATTTAACCATTCAACCACCGTTTAACTCGAAAACCGTTACTCTTAGGAAAAAATGTTCATCATAAATGTTGCTACAAATAATTAGGTATTTCATGTAGAACTCACAAATTTTAAATTTTCGAAAGAAATCGCCCTCTCGACACCAAAAATAATATTTGAGAATTTAACATGCGTCTATGTTCAAATGTTCAATTTAAACATTTCCGGATATTTTCTTATCTTTAGTTATACCAACTCAGATTTTCGATTTTCGACAAAAATTTGCCCCCTGTTATTATATCGAAACAGACAATTACTTCTATCTAAATATCTTTCCTGTTCAGTTGAATTCGTATAAGTCAAATTGTAATGTTCAAATAAGTCAAAAAATTCTAACTGTTGTTATTACTCATCTATTTGTTAAAGAATGAGACAACGTTTGATTTCCGGCCATCAAAATCCAGGCTATTGTTTATATTCTTAAAGGTGATGTAGATATATTTAACAATAGATAACTACAAAAATGGGAGTTGCCGTCAACTCTACACCTATTCCAATTATTGACTGACTTCGAATACCTTTTAATATTGCCAGCTCTTAAACTACAATGAAATTTCACCACACAAATTCTCTGAAATTTCTATTAAAATCAATAACATCAACGCTCAATGTCATGTCAAATTGATTAACCATTTAGATATGAATATAACATGGAATGTACGGTACGTTCGATATTCCTGCAACAATAACAATAATTCCTACCTTTATTACAGAATAATCTTGAAACTTTTGTTGTGCGAATCACAAAGCGTGCAAAATGCATTTGTGTACGTGAAGATCTCTGGCGACGATGAATTATTTCCAACGTCACTGATGTGTCATCATCCTAATGTGTGAAAGGCAGGAGCTTACATAACAGCGGAACTAAACATTCAAACATACAAGACACAAGATACTCATGCAAACCACCAATGTGTACAAACAACATTTTAACATATCATGTTTTTGGCCTGTCATATAATATTATATAGAGTTAATATAAACTCAGAGAAAGTCGATATTTCTCACTTTAGATCCATCAAATGGGTGCAGCTTGATAAAAATAAAAGGACAGCAATGAAGGGGATGGATGACTTGGACAATTTTTTTCCTTCGGTTTGTAGTAAGAGGAAAAAGTTTATGTTTTTAAAACAAATTGTAAAGATTGACAATATAAATAACCTCTTACAAGAGGTAGGGATGGCTTTATTATTTATTTATTATTATTTATTCCACTTTTTTGCAAGAAAAAAATTTCACACTCTTGAAAGTATCATTTAGTCATCAAAATCATTCAACCTTTACTTAATTCCACAGATTTCAAAACATCGCGGAAACATACTTACTTACCACTGCTCTAACTCGGAAACAGTATTTTTTGCGTTGCTACTTATGTCTCTACTTTAATTGGTCCATTTCATAATTTTCGAGTTTTGAAAAAATTGGCACCTTCCACACAGCGCAAACACATATTTCAGACATTTCCACTGCTGTAACTCGGAAATGTATGAAAAAAATGTACAATTCAAACTTTGCTGGATTTTGTTTTTTTTTTTAATTTTGTCGTCTTTAAATTTAAGATTTTCAAAAAAATTGCCCCTTCACACCCTTGAGGGGAGGAGCTTACTGGACATTGAAAAGTGTAGTAACTGGGCTATTTTACAGTATTCCTGTTATAAATGACAGATAGACAGAGGCCTCTTGACACCCACTTAATAAATACCAGTATCTATAGAATTACTATTATTTTGTATTTTTGATCGACGACCTGGACGGAGATATACAATTCGACTGCTTATCTGCATGTTTTGGTCCCATTGAAGAAAAATCGATATTCAACATGTCTCTCCCCCAAGAAACTTTTCTAAAAGAGGGTATGAGGAGGATGCAATATTTTTTCTGAAATTGACAATTTGATATTAATTCTGTTTGTTGGTACTGGTACTTGTGAAGTTGGTTCCAAAAGATTTCAATCTACCTGCAACTGCACAGCTTCAAAAGTACCAACACCAATATAATCAATATTATCTCCAATTTAACCATCCTTCTATGTCTTACCGTTTAAGAAATAGCAATACTGTCCCTATGAAATTGTCGGAACCCTTTATATCTTAAGCCTGCTGCAGACGAAGTATGTTTTGCTGTATGATTGCTTGCTTGTTTTGCTGCACGGTCCGATAAATGTTGCCGCGCATGGTGTGTTGATGGCTCCCTTGCTTGTGTTGGCTTCACACGATGCAGGCCATCATGTATGTAAAATGACAGTACAGAGAAATATGACTGTGACAAATGATACAAAATATTGAACATTCTAATCAAGCTCCATTTCTAATCATTTTTACAACACAGAAAAGGTCCCAACAATCAAAAATAACATGTTATCATGTGTAAATTAACTTTTGAGTACGACTCGACTAGTTCCGAGTGCTCCGACAAGACACGATGCGTGAAAACAGTCACCGAAAATAGCACCGGTTCCATCATCAAATCCTGCACGAGTTCAGGCGACCAAAGCTGCACCTGATGTCATTTTCTTACACCGAAGCATGCACAGCACCATGCCTAGCTCCCGTCAAGGAAACATGCAGCAAAACATACTCCGTCTGTAGCGGGCTTTAGTAGCCAAATATTTTTTTTGTCAAATCTAATGCTCTGCTACAAAAGAATTACGGTTCTGAAATCAACTTAGGATTTTTACTTTGCAAGAGCTGGCTTGAAATCACTTATTCAGCTCCAACACGACTGTAGTTTCATCGTAATAAAGTAATAATAATTGCAAATGACCAAAGTAATTATTATATGAAATGGTGATCGCCTACATAGTGTGACTTATTCATGAACTAACTGTCAGAAACAAAATCTCGTCCTACCACCTTAATTAAACTGTAATTTATTTTCGTTGTGTGGGACCCAAATTAATTTTCGCAAGATTGTTATTTGAATATTCAAATTGGAAACTTTTCCTTTGAGCTAATTTTACTTGAATTGAAGTTAGGTAGCTTTCCCAATATATGGCCTTATCTTCTTTTCAAATAAACTTCTAATAAATAAAGTTACCAATCTCGGAGTTCTCCTCCCACTGTTATAGTTTAAACCCACTTTACGGCTTTAAAACGTTTCCCTGTGGAGCAGCTTTTCAGGGGATTTTCTTGTTTTTGTTTTCTTTTTTAATGGCTTAATGGTGCAAGATAATGTGTTTTGGATGGCGTGGCTGGGTCATTGAGATTTTATTTTTAATTAATGGTGATGAATAGCTCGAGAAAAATAAATGTGATAATTGGTTTTGTAGAGATATATAGGTGCTGTTGATTTCAGCACTTACATTTTCCCATCTACTTTGATTATCGAATACAATATTGATGGTTATTGGAGGAAATCATAGGTGGCTTATGTTAATTTGATATTGTCAACAGGTTTGTATTGTTGCTGTTGAATGATGTAAATTTGACAGAAAGAAAACTAATTTGTTATTGTCATTTTGGATGTGTCTCATTTAAGGTGATTGTTTAAGTTGTACTTATTTTTTTTGTTCATGTTAAGTTAGTTAAGATCAATTTTTAACAAATTTAAACAAAGCATTTAAGAAATGATGGATATGTGATGATTAGTCGAATAGTTGAAATAACAATAGAAACTGAATTAAACGAAAGAAAACGTACCCAGGTAGGAAAACATGAGACAAAAATGGGGGCATATCCTGTGACAACAGGTGTTCGGTTTCTCAGTAAATGGATAAGTGAAGAGGTTATAAAGTCAAAACCCCCTGTATTATTAAATTTTCTGTTTATTCTTTAACGTATTTCATTCCCGCTCAATGGCGCTCAAAGCTGAGCCGAAACTGACAAGATGTAAAAATAGTACGAAAAGTCATTGGGTTATATCCACTAAATCACGATCTACATTGGGCTCTGCTTTGATATTGTTCGAGCAGAAACCTACTTGAGAAAAAGAATAAAATACGTATTGGCTAGTAGAAACCTGCCACTGCATCGCTGCTTACCGCCGATTAATTACAATCAAGAATAAGTTTAACCAAAGATCATTGACTATCCATAACAGGAAGAACTTCAAATGAATCTGAATCTCCAGACTGCCTAGTTTCCACTATGGCGATAATTTGTCGATAGGTTTCGTGGTTTTCCATTATATCTATGAGAAAATTATTTTTTGTTCGTGGAATCAAAATGTTCCGGAACAATATTTTTTTCAAGACCATGTTGTACTGTTTGCGCCCTTCTTGCAAATTGAGCAAAATATTTTTGAGATGAATATTCAAATCCTGGATTAAGCACAATAAGGCTTTTCCATTGAAACGATGATGAGCGGAGCGGACAGGAAACGTGCAGGAATCGACAGATCGCATTGGTTGAAAATCCACAACAGTTTAAATCAAATCGAGCAGTTTTGAAATATTTCTTAAAAGTCAGTCTGTGTCATGCAACAACTCATGCCAACGAGTTTGGGAGAGGTGTTTCAAAGGCCATAATAATACGTGTTTTCTATCTAATTGTATTTTTTTCGTACCTGATCGCAATCCTATTGGCAACTTCTTCTAATAGAAAGATGTTCTTTGATGCAATATTATTTAATTATCGTTAAGAAAAAATATTATGTACCTACCTAGTTTTTTACAATAAATTGGACCGACGTTATTAGTTGGTGCACTGAAAAATTGAAAATAATATTAATCCTATTGGTGTTGGTACTTTTGAAGTTGTGAAGTTGCAGTTAGTTTGAAAACTTTTGGAACCAACTTTATAAGTACCAGCTCCAATAGAATTAATACGTCGGCCAATTTTTTGAGTGTAACGTAAGTCACGAAAATATTTGAATATTCACTTATACCATTACCTATGTATATTCTTCGATTGTACTTGTTATTAATCAGAAATTTTACACTTTACCACCGCTGTAAGCTGTACCTAACTCAAAAACTGTAACTCTATGAAAAAAAATTCAATATAAATCTAGCTACAAATAATCTGGTCTTTAATTTGGTTTCCTTTTTCAATTTTCTAAAGAAATTGCATCCTTCCACATAGCGAAAATACACATATTACACAGTTACATCGCTGTAACTTGAAAACCGTAACTTAACAAAAAAATCTTCAATTTAAACGTTTCCGGATATTGTCCTATCTTTAATTCTGTTGTCTCAGATTTCGATTTTCGAGCTAAATTGATCCCTCCACTCCCTTCGGGGGCGTTTTTGGAATAGAAAGAGATTGCGGATTTAATTTTTTACCAATATGAGACCATTTCTCAAGTCTCCTCTTTCAAATGAATCAAAAATTATCACAAAAAAGCATACAGTCGAATTGTATATGTATATACCTCCTCCGATTGGGTTCGTCGATCAAAAACATATAATAAGATTTTTTTGTAGTGCGTTAATTTTGTACCTAGATCAATTTTGTTAACAGTAATTTGGATTAAGCCTAATAGCAGTTTAATATTGAATACAATATTATTTTCTTTATCTAGTATTCCGCGTTTATCTCCTGCTATAACTCAACTATATTTCTTACTATATATTTACTAATAAAAATGTTAAAATATTCTATGATATTTTTTTCTTCTAAGATATTTTATTTCAATTTAAGAAAATCTAACGTAAATTTCTATCTTCTGTTTGAATGTCTTCGTATAAATTTTGTAAATCTCACTAATTAATGAAATCTACACCCAGCTGAGAATATTCCTTTCAATCTACTCAGGCCACCCAAAGATACCAGACATCGTTGTAGTACTTGTAATATACGTTTTGTTAACTCGACATGATCACAATTAATTAGCTGTACCGTCTGCGTCGTCTTCCATTCTAATTAAGAAGTAAATTAGCATTTTGTTGGGATGTCTTTAAATTGATGCTCGTTTGTTTGTACTGCGACTACCCAATCGCTCCAGTAGTTGTTTGTTGGGTAGCAGATAATTTGCAAGGGACATCATTAGTCCTCGTACAATTTCTTTTAATTCTATAAACAGTAACTATTGAAAATAAAGATTATTGACCTTTCTAGACTGCAGCTAGACTGGACACAATTGGGAGTCTTTATGGGTCCCACTCTGTTAAAATTTAATATATGAATTTTTACTGCGAGCCTAGCTCGCATCTTTGAATCGAAATTCGAATATAACAAATATATGTTTTCCTATGCAAGTTAGTGATTCAAAGTTGCCTTGCTCACAGAATCAAAAGTTTTAAATGGTTTAAAAATTCAAAATTTCATTATCTAAACTATCTATCTAATCACTTGCAAAATTGCCAGATCATGAGCAATACTGCTCTGCAAGACAAACAAAGACTAGCCTGGTCTTGGTCTTGCTGCAAGACTTGCGAGACTTGCAAGCCGCTCACAGTTCTGTAACCAAACAGTAAATTGATAGGAAACAACTTCTTGTTCGTCAGTGATTAGAGAAGAAACGAAGCTAAATTACCTAATTAATTTAACCATGGAGCTCCTTTATTATCGATCTTTATTTTGCAGTTTCTGAAAATTGATGAATTAAAAGTCGTTGGGTGAAAAGCGAATTCATTTTACTCTAGGATTTCCTGATTTCAAAAAATTGTCTTTGCAGTAATTTCGACTCTTCTAGGATTTCCTTTAATGAGCTGATTTTAAGGAATCCCGACTGCTCGTAGCCAGGGAAAGGTAAACCACACGGTTTTTTACTTTAATTATTTTTATATCACGCAGAATGTTTAAGTAAAAGTTTTCGCTACAAATCATCTATAAACCAGAAATATTTTTCATGGCATTTATTCAATATCCACTTTTTTCTTTCTTAATTTTAGATTGCCCATTTTTTGAAACGATTTGTTCGATAATGCTCATTCACTTGCTCAACTAAGATATTCACACGACTGATTGACCGACGAACCCCAAACGGAGGAGGCATACAATTCGAATGTGTGCTTTTTTTTTTTGGTTTGTGCGGGCCTTTCATATAGTAATCGTAGTCCGATTTTGATAATTTTTGATTCATTTGAAAGAGGAGCCTTGAGAAATGGTCCCATATTCATAAAAACGGGAATCCGACATCTCCCTCCGAAAACTGCTCCCGAAGGGGGTGGAGGGTGCAAATTTTCTCGAAAATTGAAAATCTGAGGTGATATAATTATAGATAGGACAATATCCGGAAACGTTTAAATTGAACATTTTTTCAAAAGTGTTACGGTTTTCGAAATAGACGCATGTTAAACATGTATTTTTGCTATGTGGAGAGGACAATTTCTTTTGAAAATTGAAAATTTTTCGATACTACATGAAAGATATAATTATTTGTAGCAACATTTATAATGAACATTTTTTCCTTAGAGTTACGGTTTTCGAGTTAAATCGGTGTTAAAATGGTAACAACTAAAATATTCAAGCGTATTTCCGCAGCGATGTTCTGAGATCTCAATAATAACAACTACAAGCAAGGAATATACGTGGGTAATAGGATAAGCTATCTTCATTGGTATTAGTGAACGTTCAACGATTTTCGTGACTAATGTTGCACTCAAAAGTGTGAAATAAATATTTTTTACAAAAAATTGGACCGACGTTATTAGTTGGTGCACTGAAAAGTATAAAATAATATTAATTCTATTGGTGGTGGTACTTGCGAAGCTGGTGCCAAAAGTTATCAATCTACCTACAACTGCACAACTTCAAAAGTACCACCACCAATAGAATTAATATTATTTTATACTTTTCAGTGCACCAACTAATAACGTCGGTCCAATTTTTTGTAAAAAATATTTATTTTTTAACTAGATACTTTTTTTTTATAAATACGTATATTAACAAATTTCTTACCAGCTTTTAATTTTTATTATTTTTTTGGAAAAACTTTATACAAAAGTTGAAGTTACAAACTTTATCTATAAACCAGACATACTTTTGATCTCTTTCACTCAATGGCCAGTCTGAGAGATTTTTTGGTAATTGTCCAGAACATACACTTTTGGTATGTATTTTCAGTATTTATTTCAAGAAAATGGTACAAAACCATTGTAGAAAGGGTTTTTATGTAGAAGAATGATGCGCAACCATAAGTCAGGGCAAGGGAAACCATTATATATGAAAATAAGGCAAAACTAATAGTAAAATGATTGTCCAGATGTGAAGGAAGATACCAAGAAAGCACAAGCATACAACGTGGCGCTAGTAAGATACGATTTTCATGTGTGAATGCTGAATAACAATTTATAAACTTTATTAATTAATTCCGCATCTCCCTTGCTCTAACTTAATTTTGCACAGTTCTACTCTCTATGCTTATTCTAAAATAGTTTGGTACCATTACAATATCATGAGTGTTTGTTCTGGACAATGACCGAATTTTTTTATACGGTCAATATTTATCCATTTTCAATTACATACTTCTGATGCATATGGCAGGATTCTTCTTCATTTGAATTTGGCAGCTACGGTTTAGGATCGCGCGAATTTTTTAAACTTATAAAAAGAGCAAAAGTTTCGTAAGAGTCTTGCGAAGCCTTTCAAGTCTTGCAGCAAGACCAAGACCGAGACCGTCTGTGCAGGACCAAGACAATATCGGTTTTGGTATTACATTTAGTATCACTATATTGAACTAAACAGGGCTCAGTGGCTTAGGACGTAGATATAGCCACTCGAATCAAGAACGATACGACTTATTTGTAGCTGCTGGTCCTAGAGTAAGAGATTTTGGGAATGAGGCAACCAAAAAGAAAAACGCATTTCCTGATTTAAAAATTTAAAGCTCGTTTTGCATCTTCTGTAAATCTATATACGAATAATTCTGTGAACAAGACTGCAAATAATACAAAGACCATGTTGACTGTCAAAGATAATTTTTATCACAATCATTTCTGAATGGGAATAAAGAAATGTAATTAGATAATCTTTGTGTGACTATATTTTGGATAATTTACTGAATCAAGACTTCTCTAACGCAAAAACAGTATTTTGCTATATAGGACAAACATTCCCAAACATGTGGCTACATATTGTATAATAGTGCTGAACATTCTGTGCTTATTATTCCAAGCTTTTACTATATATACATACCGACATATCTTACAAAACTTAATAAAGCCATATAGTTTTGCACACGAACAGCTTGAAACGCTCTAAACTATATATTCACAATAACGACCTTCTCTTTCTCGGACTTTATTCCAAAAACTGCAAGCTGCATGTGTATCCATATATATATATACACGCTACTGCTAGATATTGCTGAATTTATAATGCAATTTTTCAAATATATTCTGATAAATACATTCAAGTGCTGCCAAGTGCCAGTAGTTGTATCTGTCTGCTCTATGCTCTATCCTATATAAAATATATCAAGTCTTCTCTTGTTATCGTTACTTTGATAAAAGAACATTAACTGGGTCAAAGATATGGCTGGAATGTTACCAAAACTTCTCTCTAAAGTTCAGACAGGCAGGTTTGTTGAGTATTTGTCATTATTCTTGATATAGAGGAAATTATTGTCTTGTGTATCTTCGTAATGTTTGTTCGGTAACGACAAATCTTTGAAAGTTTTGCTGGGTAATTAGTGTTAAATAATGGAGAGATATGCGGTATTGCAACTAGTTTCTCCATGAAATTTGTAATAATAATTGTAGGCGTTAGTATATAGAATAGCAAAGCATCTAGGATCAGATTCGAATTATTCTACCTACACACGGTGGAGTTAGTTAATTTCCACTAAATGTGTTTCCATATTGCTAATTATATTGATGCTATTAGAAATTATTGTTATTATAAGATGATATAGAAAAAAATGTTTTTCTATAGGAGTGATGCTTTTTCTCATGTTTGTTTCCTGGCGTTTTAAATCTGCTTCTAAAATTGATAAAAATTCGTCCCAGGCTTGACGGATATAGGGAAATATTGAGAGAATTTATCTGGATGATCTCATATATCCCAATATAATGATCGATACAGCCCTTTTCGGCTAATAAAGGGTGCACCCAAAATCTTCGTTTCTTCATAGATTTCTTTTTTCTATTACCAAGAGACCCAGCAGAAGTAAAATCTCATCGTCTAGTGCATCCATCTCGGTATCCAAAATACTACTAGATTTTCTTTGGAATAAAATTAATATTATTTTATACTTTTCAGTGCACCAACTAATAACGTCGGTCCAATTTTTTGTAAAAAATATTTATTTCTCACTTTTGAGTGTAACATTAGTCACGAAAATCGTTGAACGTTCACTAATACCAATGAAGATAGTACATATCCTATTACCCACGTACATTCTTTGCTTGTAGTTGTTATTATTGAGATCTCAGAACATCGCTGCGGAAATACGCTTGAATATTTTAGTTGTTACCATTTTAACACCGATTTAACTCGAAAACCGTAACTCTAAGGAAAAAATGTTCATTATAAATGTTGCTACAAATTATGTCTTTCATTTACTGCCCACAGGTTTTCAATTTTCGACCGAAATCACCCTCTCCACATTGCACATTTGAGAATTTAACATGCGTCTATCTCGGAAACCGTTACTTTTTTGAAAAAATGTTCAATTTAAACGTTTCCGGATATTGTCCTATCTTTAGTAATACCACCTCAGATTTTCAATTTTCGAGAAAATTTGCCTCCTCCACCCCCTTCGGGGGCGGTTTTCGGGGGGAGGAGATGTCGAATTCCCGTTTTTATGAATATGGGACCATTTCTCAAGACTCCTCTTTCAAATGAAAAAAAAGAAAAGCACACAGTCGAATTGTATACCTCCTCCGTTTGGGGTTCGTCGGTCAAAAAGTACCAGCATCAATAGAATTAATATTACAAATTTTGTATTTCTCAGTGCGACAACTAATAAAGTCTGGTCCATTTTTGGTAAAAATATTGATCTCTCTTAATTTTCAATATGGATTTTTTGCTCGTTAGATAAGTTACTATTAGTACTTGAATAATTAGCAACAAAATACAAATGAAGAATATTGCCAAAAATGAATTTGCTCTTATTTTTTTTTGTGTCGAAAGCATAATAACTCAAGTTTCTATCTTAATTTTCTTCATGGATTTTTTGTTCTTTAGATAAGATACTATTATTGCTTGAATAACCAGAAAGAAAATACAAATAAAGAATATTGCCATTAATGAACTTGTAATATCTTTTGTCGCTTTCATAATAACTCCATTTTCTTTCTTAATTTTCAGCATTGATGTTGTTGCTCGTTAGATAAGTCACTATTCATTTCAATTACAAGTTTATTATCTTCTTTATTTTTATTTTGTTGCTGGTTGTTCAAGCACTAATAGTCAATGATCTAACTAGCAACAAAATTCATGCTGAAGATTAATAGAAAATAGAGGTATTGCGATAGTGTCAACAACAAAACTTACAGGTTAACTCATGGATATCTCATCTCCCATTTATTCTTTGCTTGAGTTTTGAACAAGTGTAGTGATGTAAGATGAAACATAAAAATTGTTTTATATTTTCGTTTCCAGATTTTTATTATTATTTTATTTATAGCAACAAATTCGTCGTTTAATTGCTATCTGACACGATAAGATAGCAGGAACTCGATTTTCTCAAAACTGCTGCGAACTTCAAAATTGGAATATTATGTATTACCTATACATTTCGATTTTTTCTGCTAACTTGTGATGTTAATAAGGGAACTTTAAAATAATAATCTATTACGAAAGGTTTAACGAATGAAAACGCTCATGGAGCGAAAACAACATGAATATACTACGTTCGTGTCATGTATTTCCAGAAATTAAACCACAACTTGTTCAGGTAATTAAGAAATACCTAACGTGGTTGGAATGCTTGCCACGGTACAAGTTGTTTGTAATTTGGGGTCTTGAATAAAAAGTTTCCGTAAACCCCACATACCTACGAATTGTTATATAAATAATCTCTATTATGATAAATCACAAAAAGTAGGCAACATGCTATATATTTATTTTTGATTTTATACCACAAAGGTATTGAAAAGTCAAAGTACTATAATTTATTGCAAAAAATGCGGTTCTAAAATGCCTATTTCAATTCCCAGGCGAAAACAAACCTACAGCTCCGATGACGTCACTCATGTCTATCACATATTTCCTTCTTATGACTTATGATAACAACTTGTTTGAGGTTATCCTTGTGGGATGGTAAACATTATTTCGTTACGAAATTAATTGTATTTTATAATAAAATGAAAGCTGGGTTCATAAGAGTAGACTCCAGGAATTTCCCAAAAGTTAGTGTTGACATGATTGTACATTTTTTTGTTGAGAGTGTAGAATTTTCAAGTGTAGAAATGAAAAGGACTAAATTATGACGGTATGTCTCAAACATGTTCAATAAGTAGAAGGTAACTATTTGCGTACAAGCTTAGATTATCTAGCCTAAGCGTACAAACATAACAAGTATATTTGCCGACTTACATCAAATTTGTCTTCACAGCAATCAATAAAAGTCTCTGGAAAATAATTGTCAACCCTTTTTGTAGCTCAAAACCACTTTTTTCTCAGTTTTGGATAAGAAAGTCCAGTTAAAAACAATTTATTTGGAAACTTTGCTGAATTACGTGGACAAAATGGCACAAAACATGAATCATCACGGCTTTTTATAAGGAAGAACATAAGTATCATTATTATGACAACTTGATGATGGATGACTGTAAAATGGATTAATTTTAAATACTTCAGAATTTCTTTATGTACTTATACAAAAAATTGCAGTGCCGTGCAGAGCCAGCAACGAACAAATATGAGTGACATTGACAGACATGAGTGAAGTCATCGGAACTGTAGCTCCGTTTTATTGCGAAATTTGAAACTGTCAGTTTAAAACTGCATTTTCTCCAATAAGCTTAAATATATTTTTTTAATATACTTATGGTCTATTCTACATTAAATTCTTTAAAATGAAAGCAAAAATAAAAATATAGCATGTTGCCCATTACTCATCGCGATGAAATTAGATTTCCTACAATAAATTGTCATATCTTATGAGTTAAAAGTACAGGTTATTAACATTAATGACTGGAACTATACTTCATGAAACGATGTGCATAAATGGGATGCCCTATTTAGGGCCGATTTCATAATGAATCCCTAATGGGAGATTAGTTAATTCTTCAATTTTATTAACTAATATCTTGATGACGGAATAAAAATAGTGCATTTTTTAATAACTTTTACAACGTCTGTTCTCTACTTTCTTAATTTTAGAATGCATTTTATATTTGAAGCATTTGCATATAAACAAATTTATTCATTGTTTTCTATTTTCATTAGAATATTGAGTTTTAGTTTTAAGTTGATTATGACCCTAACTAAAAATTTGTTGTATATTACAAGTTAATGGGGTTATCCCGTAAATAAATAAATAAATAAACGTCAGCCACCTTATCTTTGATTCTTTCTAAGTAACTTTGAATTATATGTCCAATCAAAAAAATTATGAAATATTTAATGTTGGATTAAAATTAATAGTAGATTAAATTTAATTATGAAATCGGCCCTTACTCTCTGTTAATGCAGCCAACTAATAAAATATTTTGATCATTCAATTGTCAACAGCTACGAGTTCATTTTCTGGATGAGATTTATGCAGTTATAAAAAAGTCTTAGCTTCTTATTGAGTTCTTTTCGTAACCAATATATTTTTTTTGATTTCAGAGTATTGAAAATAGAAAGCTTTCAGAAAAACAATCCTAAAGTCCACATTGAATATTAAAAACTGATACATTAAAATGTACTGTGAATAAACTGCACTTTATCGTTACGCTATATGTATATTTTTAATTATTTTTTTTAAACAAATAACATATTAGATTTTCCTATGCAAGATTGTAAATGATATTACGAATTACTTTTTTCTTTCCCTTTAATAATCAAATCTTCAGTTATAATAACCATTTTAGCTCGCAACTTGGCGTCTCCCATCTTAACTGTCTTCGCTTTTGCTCATTTACATTTTTATATCTCGCTACTTGAATCTTTTCTGTAACTGCCTGTAGGTATATGTAATCTTCAGCTATTACATTGACATATCAGCTTTAGTATCTGTGATGTAAAAGCTTTCAAGATAAGCAAATTACAAATCATCACCGGCACGTGTTTTATGTCCATTACAATTAGGTCACAACTATACATACAGGGTGTAGAAAAAGTAAAGTTAATTCTTGAGAAAGTAAGCCTATCAGGAGTCTAAATATATAAGCATATTTAAAATTCCTGATTAACTTACAAAAAAAATCAAATAAAAACCGTATGAAATCAATCAAGTTACCTGAATAAATAATTTAAAATTATACCGGGTGCACCAACCTACTGCCGAATAATTCAATGATATATATATATATATTTTTGAATTGTACACCCTTTATATTTTTGAACGCAGAACCCCGAACGGAGAAGGTACAATTCAACTGTCTGCTTTTTTTTGTTTGTTCACGCGTTTTATATGGTAATCGTACTCTAATTTTGATTATTTTTGGTTCATTTGAAAGAGGAGACTTGAAAAATGATCCCATATTCATAATAATGCAAATTCGAAATTTCCTTCCCTCCAAAAACCGCCCACGAAGGGGGTGGAGGGGAAAATTTTCTCGAAAATCGAAAATCTGAGGTATAATTAAAGGTAAGACAATATTCGTAAACGTTTAAATTGAACATTTTTTCAAAAGAGTTGCGGTTTTCGAGTTAGAGGCATGTTAAATTCTCAAATATGTGTATTTTGCTATGTGGAGAGGGCGATTTCTTTCGAAAATTGAAAATCTGTGGGTACTACATGAAAGACCTAATTATTTGTAGCAATATTTATAATGAATATTTTTTTCTTAGAGTTACGGTTTTCGAGTTACAACGGTGGTAAAATTGTAACATCTAAAATACTTATGCGTATTTCCGCAGCGATGTTTTGAGATCTTAATAATAACTACAAGCAAACAATATACGTGGATAATAGGATAAGTATTTACTTTCTTCATTGGATTCAGTGGATTTTCGAGACTAATGTTACAGTCAAAAGTGTGAAATAAATAATTTTTACATAAAAATGGACCAAAGTTATTTGTTGGTGCACTGAAAAATACAAAATAATATTAATTCTATTGGTGCTGGAACTTGTAAAGTTGGTGCCAAAAGTTATCAATCTAACTGCAACTGCACAACTTCAAAAGTACCAGCACCAATAGAATTTATATTATTTTGTATTTTTTAGTGCATCAATAATTTTTAGTAAAAAATATTTTTCGTATTTCTTGTACTCATTTGAATTAAAAATATCACTGTTAGAACTTAAGAAGATGAGGCCCAGTCGAATGTTCTGGAAGATCTTCCGATTTATCACTATTAGTTTATTTTCATGGTGATATCTGGAAAATCTCATTTACAAAACAATACTTGATAATCTGGATAATCTTAGAAATATAAAACTGTTAACAACCAATCAAATAACGAGTGAGGTATGGCTTAATGCAATATCAGCTTTTTATAATAGACTTTTATATTGTTGAATAATTATAACAGGAAGAAATTTTGAGCATCGTATTAAAATCAAAATTACAAAACATTGATTATTAGATTATTTTGGTAATGAATGAATGTTTCCATAATTTACTTTATTTAGATTCTAAATAAAATAATCTTAGCAGTTTGAGGTTTTGATAGTTAATTAACGAGAAACAGAAAGAATATGTTGTGCTATTTAAAATTAAGAAAATATATAATTTATTCTGCTGTAATGGTGCACCTAGTATATTTTTGAATTATTAATGCTGATTAAAACTAATTTCATAAAACTTCTGTGTAAAACTTTTTTGTAAATGAAATGAAAAAAAAAATACATTTCATTTTGTAAAACCTGTACAAATCCTTTCATCCAACAACATGAAAAATATTATTATTATTTCGATTCTAATAAAATTTAACTTTATTGTCTTTTTTGAATGACATCATAAAACAAGTTTCCTTAACTCAAGTCAATTAATTAGCTAACGATTTTATGCTCCACATATTAACTACATCGAGTTAACGATGAGTTAAATTAACATGTTCTATGTGGGGTCAATAACTCGTTTTTATTGTAAGCAATTAAGAGAACATGCATTTTTATGAATCTGGAGAATCCTTTCACAGAACTTTTGGATTTAATTGTCTGATAATGAGGATATTTTTAAGACAGAGTAATGGTGTTTTTGATTGCAAACAATTAATCAAGAAATTTTGGTGTTAATTTGTGAAGTGATGTCTAAGTGACCCTATTGTAAAATTTACCTATTATTTTTTTTAGATCTGGTAATACTCAGATAAATTAAATTCATACAATGTATCTCTATCTAAAAGTAAAAAACGTAATGTTTTATCTATCGATTCTCAAGTTGAAGTGAAGACACCATTCTACTACAAAAACTGTTCTTAAATTTCTGAGTTTAAACCGAATGTCTAAATATATGACTAGATTGGAGAATATTAAATGTTATAGAAACAAATGAAATGTCGTAAGTACGAGTGGAACTCATACTCCGGGGGTTCCGTAAATTTGTCTTGAGGTAAAGCATAGCAAACCCATTGTTTTTATAGAAAAATTGTGAGGTATGAACATATAATTATAAGTTTATTTTCGAAAACAACGAAGTCAATCTCAGCAGTCTGTTTATTGTTATATTATCTGATGTTATGATTATAATATTATTTGTTATAAAAAAAAGTGAGCTCATATGGACGGGACTGGAACTCACGACCATAACCAAAACATGAATAATAATATAATCACAAAATAAGGCAACTTTACAAAGACTAGCCAAGAAAATTTAATTATATTCTAAATGATAAAATAAACAGAAAAATTGAAGGCACAAACTTTACTAAAACCTCACAGCAGTTAAAATCCTCAAAATCTTTGGTTCCCATCTCTTCTATAGAAAGGAATAACTAAATCCTGTTTTTTCTGCCTTGTTTTTTGTTTGGTATGGGTACATGAGTTTTGTTTGTATATACTTGTTTTTGTCTATGATATTATGTTATGTGCCATGTGATTCTGTTTGAGTTGTCGTTTGTGCTAATGACATAATGGTCGTTTTACGCAAGAATCACATATTTTTCAAAATAGTTTTTGTGTACTCAAATAACTTTTAATTACATTTATTAGATATATCATTTTATTTTGCCTGCAACTTCCACATTATTCTATACCACAATTGTTTTCAAAGCTTTTACTTCTTCATTCTCGGATATTAGGTTTCGAAATAGATACCCCTCGAGAATATCCAAAATCTGACATTTGACACGACTCCATATTTAGCATCGTCGCTTAGCTTTTCCTATAAACTCTGAGATGGATCTCGTATTCAGTAGTTTATTTTTTCAAATTTATTCGATTTTTTGTTAATCTCTTGCATGGCCTTTCAACTCTACATCTTAAATGTGTGAAAGTAATAAGTTTTATGCTATTTAATACGCCAGATGCATATCAGTTTTCTTTCTAAAACAGAATTACTTTACTAACCTGTGGAAAGATAAACACCAGAGCGATATTATAAAGGGTTCTGTTTATTCTTTGGATGTAAAGAACCCTAAAAATATCAAAACTTCATAGAAATATTGGAACAAATACTACAGTGAGTTTTACCTAATCAACATGAACATGAGTATAAATTACTAATTTGTAATTTTAAAAGTGAAAAATATATATATATTTATTTTACAGAAAGTTGTACCGATTTTATTAGTTGGTGCACTGAAAAATACTAAATAATTAATTCTATTGGTATTTGATTTGGTTCCGTTGTTGGTAAATAGAAGACTGCCAGTCCGTTAATTCTTTGTAAAACTATTTCTCATTTCTGATTGTTTCATTAGTCATGAAAATAGTTGAACATTCACTTAAGTTCAGAGATTTTAAAATATGGTAACATGCTTTTACTTTCCAAATACTGTAATTCAGAAACCCTTGATTGAATATACAATACCCTCTCTTAGAACCGTCACTGTGGTGCAGAGCTTAAGGTGCATGATTAGTATACCAAATGATGAAGGTTCGATTCCAACTCGCCTGTTTTACTCAAATTATTTAATTATCATTTTCTGTGCTAACTCACAACCCCACTACCTATATAAAAATATTTTTTCCTGTAGAAAATAGAATTATTGGGTAAATAAAATGTATGAATTATTGAAAACATCGATTGTGTATAATTTGTCATAGTTTTATCAATTGATATGTGAAGCAGTAAAATCAATAAAATAACAATACAGAATCTGAGATTTTGAAGTTGGTGCAAATAATCTTCTGTAACTGAGACATCATCTTTTGGCTTCAAAACTTCAAAATCTTAAAGAGCCTTACATTATGTATTGTTATTCTATTATCTTTAGTGTATCATCGAATGCAATCGGTCCTAGTTTTTTTTTTTCAATGAAATCCCACAAGCCATATAAACTAACAGAATATGAAGTTTCATTCCGCACATCATTCAGCGATCGATCCATCGCACACATTATTAATTGGTAATGTAATTTCCAATTATTATCACTCCCTAACAAGTCTTCACACGTCAGTCTAGTGAACGTGGTAGATATATTATTGGTGTCGACGATATCCTTGATAACCAGAATACTCGACTAGATGTCTCTCTGGTTGGCTGGTGGCACCTTTTGCTTGCTGCCGAATAGTTTCAGCAGCATTTGCCACATCTGTCACCTAGCAGCTCGCTCATTTAATCCAATTAAGATCTTCCATTCCAATGCACTACATTCACACACACACACATGGCAAAGAACCAAACTGTATGCTATACCCAAATGGGTCGATCGTTTGCCCAATTATGTTCAATTGATTTCAAGGGTTGAGATAGATAATTTGATTCGATCTTATATGGGGGACGGGCGGCTTGTGCGTGTTCTCTTCATTCAAGCACTAGAGGCTGATTGATGTAATAGTTGAAGATAGGGTTTCACGAGACTCTTGAAATTCGAAATTTCTCGTCTCAATTTCAAAACGAGATCGAGACGAGACTGATTTTTTTTTCCGAGACGAGATCAGGAATTACACGAGATTTTTCGAGATTGAGAAATGTTTGTTCGAGATTTCTCGATCTCAATGTAGGTGCTGCTATAGCTCACAACTCTAGTTATGTCGGGAAAGCGAAAATAAAAAAATCTGGTGTATCCACTCACACGACTTTCCTACCGCTCGCAGGCAAATTCCAGTGAATGAAAAATTTTACACTATCACAATACTTTTCTTACATAGCGACGATAATAGCGGTAGTAAAGTAAAAATCCTCTGGTCAAATCGTGCTACCCCTCGTTTTTTTCAGCATGTCAAGATAAACAACAATGGTCATGTAATATTTTTTCGCAAGATGAAACGTTTAGCCGGAATCTGAAGAAACATGTGGAAAATACGGAATTTTATTCAACTTTTTTTTTGTTGAGCTTTTTCTCAGATATGGCGCTATGTGTGGGTGGTAAATGGCTCTCAGAAGGATACTTTAAGCAAGTTTAATCAAAATCCTTAGAGCCGCTTTCGCGCTATAGTCTTGAGTAAATCACGTTTTTTGGCTACCAGTGTATACAGGATTCTCATTCAGTGCCACCGGCGAGTGATATCGGTACCAAACAAAATAAAAAAAAGCAACAAAATACACTGATCCGTTCTCGAGATAATGCTGTCACAGACAGACGGACATACAGACAGACCAATGGATGAAAATATGTTTATTATTAGACTCTGAAACGTCAACATTTGTAAAAATCTGGATACCGAAAATGTTCCTTATACAGCTACTAAAGTAGGGTAGGAAAGTAAAACTATGTTAGGAAATGTTTTTAATTTATTTTAAACATAAGAAAATTAAGAAAGCATAAAAAAGTAGCAAATATAACAAAGCAAATATCAAAGGGAAAAATAAATATTTACATATTCTTTAGAAAGAACCTTAAACTAATAAACACAAAAATTATCTTTAAACACTTAAAAATGAACAAAACATGAGAAAAATAATGGTAGACATAAGAAAAATATAGATAACACAATTTTTTAATATAGAAAAGTATCTAAACATATCAAAAAAATACACTCGTAAATATATCTTTGCTACACAGGCAAAAATTCAAACACAGCAAAAATTGAGCCGATTCTCCAGTTAATTCTAATAGTTGGTGTTGCTCTTGGAAACATAACATAAACAAACTGTCCTTTTGCACCCCGCTAATCACGGGCTCGATGATTCTCGGTGCGGTGGTCCTTATTTCAGTAAATTTCAGTTTTGGCTTGCTGCCTCGTTCACAAATTATTTTTTTATTAGATTTAAATAATATTTAAATGTTTTGTACAATGCTATTCTGTGAGTCTTAATTACAAATAATTGAAAGGTAATTATTAATACTTACGTTAAAAATTAATTGACAATAGAAGAAACAATATTTTTTTGGATATTTGAAAGATATTTTCAAAATCGAAATTTAGCGTTTGAGAGGATTCTTCTGGTTTAATTGACATTATCAGCTGACTATCATCTGCGTAAAAATGTTGGGTAGCCGACTTGCAGACGTAAAATAAAATTATTTAATAAAGATCACTGGTCTTAAGATTGATCCTTGTGGTACTCCAGAGAACACTTTTCTGAAGTTTGATATATTACCATCGTATATCGTATATGACAGCTTGAGGTAATCTTCTCCACACTGCCTATGAGGCATTTTGCTTACCATCTTCAGACAAGAGATATCTTTGTGGGTTACTGTCCACAACAATAAATATGTGCAAAAAAATACTATGACCAACCTCATTAGATGATGCACTCAATATGTAGTATAAGAATAGTATATAATGATAGGTGTTTTTGTTTTATACTCTTCAATACATCAGCTAATGAAAGAGACTCTAGATTATTTTATGTATCTCATGACTTATTTTAAAAAATACACATTTGATATTATTGTTATCAAATCAACTATCAAACAAATTAAACTATTATGAATCTAAGATTTGATTATGAATACGGCTGTATTTGACTAAATAAGTATATCCAAACCAAGAACAATATTGGCACCATCTTTATGAAATAGAATTTTGTCTTCTTTATGTAGGTTTAGTTAGTCATGACTTGTGAGACCAAATCGAACAAAACTTCCTCTCAGCACTGTTCTTTCTCTTCTTATTTGTGTGTGCAGTAATCCATTGAGACCGCGTGTGTATCGGAAGCGCAAGAGTCTTCCGCTTAGAATTCGAATGGGATTTAATATTTGAGATAGCATGCGGCATGATCGAGGACTCCGATGGGATATAATATGTGGAAGCTGCTTGCTGGAGAGAGGTTTTGTGTCTGGTGAGTCATCATCGAGTGTTGTAGGTAGGTAAGTACGTGGGTGGGTAAAGATTTTGTCTGGTACGTGAGATTTTGCTAGAGATGTGCATTTATGTAGATGAGGAATTTCATTCATTTATCTATTTGGATCTGTAGGACAGTAAATTTACTGTCCTATTTAATGTTTTCACTCCCAACATGATAGGCTAATAGCAATTTCAAAATTTTGAACAGGGATGCATCAAACAAGGCTGCTTTGGGGTAAAAACTACCCTAACTTTTTTTATATGTGGCTGCTTTCTCTAAATTTTGTTGAAAGTTGATACAAATTTGGAATTTTATACTACAAACAGGTACTCTAATCTCAGTAGGATGAACCGTTTCCTAGAAACATCGATTCCAAAGCTTTACTACTTGTCTCACGTGTAAATCAATAAATTTGAGATCATAGTAGCCATGGAAAAGACAAGCTTCGCGTTAACTTATTTGACATTTGGTGACAAATTGTACCTACTTAGTATTTGTAGTTTTTTTTCCTCTGATGCGTACGTTAAAAGGACTGCAACTCCCTTAACGAATATTTTTCGTACTATGTTTATTGGAACTTTTTGCATTATTTTTAAACTATGAATCCACTGGTGAAGTTTGGCAGGTTAATTTTGGGACACCCTATATACATGGCAATCTCTAAGGTACCCTACAAATTTTCACCATAGATTAATGAACGTTTAGATTGGAAACCGTAAATAATATACGGCCGTATTTGACACAGAAACGCTCAGACATGATCATAATATTTTCTCAAATAAGAACATTCAGTTGTTTCTTCAAACGTAAGTAGTAGTGAAAACATGCCTGAAAATGGAAATAAGCAACACTATGACCTTAAAGCTGTCAGTTTTCTAAATAAAGTTATATTTTGGCAAGTTACCAGTTTTGGTAGTTCCACAGAAAAGCAGATTCTCCAACACGACGACTGTTCCTTAAATAGTTTTAAAGTTTTCGTCAATTTAATTTATTCTCCATCATCTTTTGTGCACTGAAAACGGTCTGAAACTTTAAAGAAAAACAAATAATTGAGATTTGATTCTGACTGGTTGAATGAAACATTTTCATTACGTTATTTTTGAGTTATTGGGTACATAATTGTGTTTATCATTTAATTATATTAGGTTATACTACTAAAAGCATTAGCTTTTATCTTTTTCTCGTTTTCTCATTTTTTCAAATATTAGAGCCTTTTATATCGAAAATTATCAACTCAAACGTATATTCTACCATTTCCAGAAGTGTTTTTTTTTCATTGGTTTCAATGTAGCTAATGAATTTAAGAAAATTCCAAAAAGTTGTCACAGAGATTTCCTAATGACGTCATAATCAAAAGAATGGCGTTAAAAGAAGAGCAATCAAATTTAAAGATTGACGTGTTCGAGCGTTTTTAGGATAAATTATACAGGGCGCAATTTATTAGCGTTTTCCACTTTAAACGTTCACATTGTATAGTTTATTTGAAGCAATCGGAGCAAGTTGATCGAAAAAAAAATCGAGTCAAGTTCTGTGAAATAACTTGTATGTTCTTATGTTCTATCTTTGATTTATCGATCCTATAGTCACTACCTACCTATTCGATCCACCATCGTGTCTTCACTAATTGTCAATTATTCTCGATTTAATGCGGTGCAGTCAGGAGTAACCCCATGTTTCTAGACAGATGTTACTTTTGATTGGCCCCACACCTAAGCTATCAAGAAACATAGCTAATTATTTCTTCTGAGAACTGAATGTGATAAATGGTGGATGCGCCAACACCAAAAACTTATTATTTTTCAATCTTAATGACCAAATCCTAAGTGCTGCTTTACGAGTTTCTTGGCACGCCTGAGAGGCTGGCGCACACGGAGACCATCAAATATTAAAATTAAGTATTAAACTAATAAGTTTCAAGATTCATATTCGTATCAAATTATCGAAACTCTTCTTCTGAAGGTTTATTACATTCCGTATCACTTCGTTTTGACAGTCGTAGTATACCTATCCGTCAAAACCTGTTGAAAAAGCGTGCTACGTGTGTTGTAGAGAAACTTCATCTTCGACGTCCGTGCTTCAGCCTCTCACGCGTGTCAAGAAACTTGTAAACCCGCACTAAACATGAAATCTGTTTTTAATGATTAAATTTCCCTTTAAATCGAAATATGCACGTAGTTTCAGTTCCAATTATTTGAAAATGTCATTCATGCATCATTTCGTATTAGTTGAAAATGTGTATTTTTCACAAATCCAAAACCTCCACATTTTCAACGTCACGATTAAAGCCGCAGCCATTTGCCAATTATTATTTATTTACGCACATTGTTTCATTACATACCTACCTACAACAAACAAACATAAACACTATGGATATAGGTAGGTATTGCCAAATATGGCCGTTATATACTCATATGAACAATGTGTAAGTAAATGTTTACATTATTACAACGAAATATTGTCGATACACAATTGGGTAACACTATCAATATATATATATATATATATATATATGAAAGCGTTCATTGTTAGTTAGCGAATGTGAACGAAGCAAAATTAATTTTTAACAGAAATATAAACGTAGAACAATATGAACACGATGATATAATGGCTGGAGTTTATTTTTTCTCTTTATTTTCTGCTGCCCATTGTGAAACTAGCAGAATTTCTTTTAATTTTTGAAAATACTTTTATATTTTCATCATAAAGCACAGCAATATGATGCATTTCAATTAAATGATGATCTATTCTTTCAAAAAGTTACTTAGCGTATAGTTTGTTCCACGAATGATGGCTTATGCCTTGAAAACATGGGAAACGGATCAATTCAATCGAGGGGAGACAATTATTGATGTGCCGATGTCGATATAAGAGATGGTATTTAAATTTTTTTTAACGCTTTAAGGAAATTCATATAATTAGGTACAAAAGAATATCGATTGATTAAATAAGCAATAATATGAGATTTATTATTAACAATAATGCAGAAACATAAAATAAAAATTTATTATTTGCATTATAAAATATGAATTTATTCATATAAATTCTCTTAAATGACATTTTGAGTTTGTGACTGATGAAATAAAGATAGCATTGCCTTCGGACATACGAGCAGCACCCTATCATCGTATTGAAGAAGATATTCTTGAAATACTGATGTCGTAGCTTAGATCGTCAAAGTAGTTGTTGAGAATTTCATGATAATGAGATGAGAAGTATACCGTGATGTACGTAGCTCGTGAATGACTACAGGCAATCGCCATCATTCGTGAAATAAACTATATGTATTTTTTTCGTACTCTTGAGTGGTCTCATACATGGTATCGCTTAAGTGGTAGTGATTCTCCAATTATAATAGTTCTTGGGTTCAGACCAAAAATTGTTCACCGAAAAACGCTTTTTTGTGACTTCCTATATCGCTTCATTATGTTGAGTAGGACAAAACTTTTTCATTTACGGAAATGCTGGAAAATGGGGTGTTTTCCTTAATGACTTCATGGCTTCAGACAGACTCTATGCGCCGAGAAATTTGTCGGATAATACTATCAAAAAATATTATTATTTTCTTAACTAATTCTCAAAAGATGAGTTTGGCGGTACTACACAACTATGACGCTGGAACTCAGTGATATTGAAAGTTTATTGTGAGTCAACCTTCAAGGACATTCGACTTATATAAAGATGTACCTGCATATGCTATCACGGACTTTTCTTTAGAACTTCTTCAGACGAGTTCATCCACCATGATTTTTGTGTATTTTGGACTATTTAAGCAGCGTACGCCACGAAAGCTCTTACAAGGATGTTCTTTCTCTGTATACGTGAAAACTCGGGATGGAACGTTGGCGCCGCCAGTTTGGCGACGCCGGTTTGGCGACGCCGTTTTGGCGCCTGTATGTATAGTTGAAAATATAGAATATCCCTTAATTTTTTATGAAACGCAAAGTAAATCACGAATAATAATCATAAAGAATCGTTGGAAATTTTGCTTATTTTCAGTAGTTTAAAGTAAAAATATGAACATATATGATTTTTTTCGTAATTGTCTTTCTCTAAGTATTTTTCTCAGAAATTCAGAAACTCAATATGGTGAAGTAACTCCATTTTTGACAAAAGAAAAAAATCACCCTGCTTTTGAATTAGATGCATTGAGCCTACTTAGAGCCTCAGAACATTTGCCGCTTCTTTGACATTTTTGTAACAATAAATATAAAAAGTTAGATGGGGTGTGCGGACTATAGGACAAACTGTATATCATATAAAAGAATATATATATTTTTTATTATTCTTGACTGCAAGTAAAAATGTTTATTTGAAGAACATGTATTAAATTTGTGACGCGATATAACAGAAACCAACACCAAAATATGTCAAGAAAATTATAGAAAACTTCAAGAGCTTGGGAATTGTATGGGCTAAAGTACATATAAAGAAATCCGTTGTTAACAATGAAAATCTTGAAATCGCAATTTTGGGATGTATGGAATATCCAGCAATTTTTGCAAAACAAGTTTTAGATTATTTCGGGTTCGAATGCTACTTGCCTTGTACAAATTTTTGGATAGAGATATTTCAGTGAAAATCTCGTCGCAAATGTATTACATGTTCTTCAAATAAACATTTTCACATTCCTCATAAATAATAAATAAATTTAAGTAACTTTGACTTTTATTGAAAGTCGTTATTATTTTCATCAAGAAACGAAAAATTGCCATCTATTTTGAAAATTACTAATTTTTGTTATAGACAAACCTACACAACCTTATTTATACTGCTTAATACGATAAAGTTATAAAAAATGGTAGTTTCAGTTTGAAAAGTGTACTTTGGACGTTTCCTAGATTCTATTTTTCGAGTTACTTTTTCACCCGTTGTAAACAATTCATAATCTCATAAAAATAATACTAAAGTAGATCTTCTACCAGATTAAAGCCAGGTTAAATTTTCTATATTTCTATCTAGATTTTTAAGTGAAAAAAATATATATGCAATTAATGTAAAACAATTATTTGAGATTAGCCCGCACGATGACAAACTTAGCGCAGCGGGGGACTTAATTTATAATATGTATTTATATAAAAAAAAGATGATTCTTGGGGAAGCAGTCATTTAATAAATAAAATTCTTTGAATCAAGCCAAGCTTTCGAGAATGTTTATACTCTTCGTCAGGCAAACTTAAAATAGTATTTATAAAATACTTATAGTTGTAAATTCAAAATAAATTAGTCAAAAGCAGGAAAGATTTCATAGCCATCCATTACAAATGTCATTATTTATGTTTGTCATGGTCACATAATAATGTAGAAATTATCTAGATTAAGTTGATAAAAAAATACAATACGACAAAGATAACCTCAAAATGAATAATTCTGGAAAGCATCAATTCATTGAGAAACCAGCTGATTTTTCTCACTGATCAACCCGTAATTTTGTTAATATACTAGATATTAGACTTGCACTCATTTGAAAAATGATCATGTAACAGTATTCTCTCATAAGACAGTATATGTATATGACATAAGAATGAAACATTCTGAAAAAAACATTCATCTATTCAGAAACAAATCGATTTCTCTCACTAATCAACCTGTAAATGTCTCAACGTAGTAAATGTTTTGAAATGTTTTTGTTTTGAGCTCATTTTATCATTTTGGTAGAGATCACCATCGAATTTGAATTGACAGTTTTTTGGTCTACGATTTATGCCATCATCAAGAAGAGAAATATGTTCTAATAAATGTACTCAATTTCTCAAAGTATCGAAACTTTTTCTTACTAACTACAAACATAATCGAAAAACAGGCTTTACACAGTTTAATTATAAATATTTTTATTTAAAAAAAATCGAAGCGGATCAAAAATGTTAATTTAAGCTCATACTAACTCAGAACAAATAAAAAAAATACCTATTTCAAAGAAGTATTGACACATTTTGTTTTAAGTTGGATCTGAATTGTGTAATATACTACATAAACTACATATGTATATTATAATAATGACCTTGTTAATGGATGCAAATGCTTGCGATGCACATTTTTATCACTCAATTGATTCTAATTGCATATCCAACGCCATATGGTCGATGGAAAAATCTGTGCTGGTAACATTCATCTATTTGTTCATTTTATATATAAACAAAGAATTTATGAAAAACTTTCCCAGCATTTGGCGGCTATAATAATTATTATTGATAAAGAACAATATCTTTAATTATCAGTTGAATATAAAACTTGATTTGTTTATTGTTCTAATATATTTTAACCAATTCAGTTTCCAATACGTAAATAAACAGATTTGTTTAGTTGTTTAATTTTTTTTTATTTGTATAAAAGGATGTAATAACGAAGTGTAGCGACAAAATTAGAACAAAATAGCTAAAAGTTTTAACATTAAACTATTAACATTTAGTAGAAAATATTTGTTTAAAGAACAATCTTGGCTATAATTTAAATTGTGTTAAATTATTTGATTACAGTTAGTTTTTTTCCATCTTTCCGTTCTTCTCATATCCATTATTATAAAAATATATCTCGCTTTCCTTGCTTCTATCCTTTTTGTCTGTTTTTACTGTTCCCTAATTATACATATATATAAGTCTATTTTCATCATCCTCAGTGAAAATTCCATAAAACTTAATTGTTTGAACTTCATTGGGTACAAGTTCTATCCCTGATTTCCCAACTCATATATTTCTAAGCTTATGACTCATTTACAATATAACGATTCTGGCACCCTAATAATGACGGTAATGACTGAAAAATGATGAACAGCAAACCATGTTCGAAGAATCACGTTTTTTGACATAAGCCAAATCACAATCGAAAACATGGCTAAATAGCAAGCAGATTTCAAGATGAATTTTACCAATTACAAAATTTGCAAAGTTCAAAAAAGTCTGATAAACACACCTTCGACAGATTGTCCAAATTGACAGCTTTATCATACCTAAATATGCCTAAATCAATTGATTTATTGACCGACTTCAAAAAGTATGTATACAATTCGGTTGTATGTTTTTTTTATGTATTGCTGTTCGTGAGTTTTGCATAGTAAACGTGCTCCGATTTTGAATCATTTGAAAGAAAAGAGTTGAGAAATAATCGCATATTTAGAAAAACTCAAATCCAAAATCTCCTTCCCTCCAAAACCCGCCCCGAAGGGGGTGGAGGTGGCAATTTCTCTCGAAAATCGAAAATCTGAGACGACAGAATTAAAGATGGAACCATATCCTGAAATATTTAATTTGAACATTGTTTCAAAAGAGTTACAGCAATGATAAAGAAATATGTGTATTTCCGCTATGTAGAGGGGGCAATTTTTTGCGAAAACTACAAGACGGGCAAAAATGAAAAAAATATACGTAGCAACATTTTGGACATTTTTCAATCTAAGTTACGGTTTGCGAGTTACAGCTGTGGTAAAGTCTGAAATATGTGTTTTATTTCCCCCGCGGTGTTTTGAAATCTCTGAATAATTGCAAGTAAAAGCAAAGAATATTAATTGGTTATAAATAGGATAAGTACTATCTTCTTACCGACTTTATTAGTTGGTGCAGTGAAAAATAAATATTAATTGTGTTGATGCTGGTACTTTACTTTTGAAGTTGGTACCAAAAGTCTTCTATCTAACTACAATTGCTTCAAAAGTACCAGCACCAATAGAATCAATATTATATTTTGTATTTTTCAGTGCACCAACAAATAAAGTCGGTCCAATTTCTTGTGAAAAAAATTGATTCTTAAAATAAACTTAAAATTAAAAATATATATATATATATATATTAATCGTCTTATATTTATATTTTTTTTACATAGAAAATAATAGGAATAAATTCTAATAGGTTTTCTGTGAAAACTTTTTGCAAAAGTCCTACTAGTTATTCACTAGATCTCTAAAAGTCGATTTAAACAAACTTTCTTTAGTTCAAGGGATATACCGTATTGAATTTTCAATTTTCTTCTCTAATTATTATATTTAATATGGCTCCAGCGATTCTGACTAAAATTGGACCATTGCCACTGTTATTATTATTTACTGAAATAAACAAAAAATATCTATTTATAGTTGTTGAATCTTCTTATTTTACTAATTTCTCATTTTAACTTCCTACATCAATAGAAGCATGTTCATAAGACGTAGAATACCTAATCATTTTATCATCCTAGGTACACTTACTTTCTAAGACTCAAATAATCTTTTCGTTTCTGCAAAATTTTTACTTCAATAATCTGTCAAACCTGTTGTTCCTTATTCCATATATGTTCTTGGTATTTTTTGTCCGTACGTTAAGTAATTTGATACAATTTGCCGAGTACTCTTTTGTAGAAAGTTATTTAATCTAAATTTTATATCACTTCTTCTTCCTTCGTCATAGATATTCGGAAAATGTAAGTAATTCACGAAAGTACCTATATAGGTATGTGGATGGATAATTTTCATTAGTTTAACATATGTTTGCTGTTTGTTTGAGTGTCAGTTATATTTTCTCAACGCATCAAATTTAAGCTAAAACTGAGTCGTTTCAAATTAAAACAAACAATTATTTGGGATATTTACTACCAAGTAACTAAGTTACAGCAGTACTTAGCAAAGTTTGATTATTTGTGCTTATTCTGATCTCTGAAAATGTTTCTTTTTACATTTTGAATCAGATGGCGAATGATTATGCGCGTATTATAAATTGGACAATAAATGGAAAAGAAGGTATAAGCACAGTAAATTTACTCTCACTTATTACACTTTCCCGGGAGAAACTAATTATTCCAGCACTCTAACGACTTCTTTGGAACCTCGCCGTTCATCATTTAATGATGATAAAAAACTTTCAGTGGCAAAGCCCGAGTGTTACACTCATATATATTATTATTACAAGCGGCAAATTATTATTGTTCTTGAACGAAGCGAAACACAATGCCACCGGTTATTACAAGTATATTTTATTTGAGTGTAATAATTCTTGGTATATGACTTACATATAATTTTAGTTTATGTGTACAATTTATTCTAATTTCGTCTCACACTCTTCCCAGAAATCATTGTGTGAGATCAGCCAAGTCCAACATTTTTTGTCCCGTTTGGAGAATATTTATAAATAAATTACTTAATAAAATAACTTTTGTGTGACCGACTTTATTAGGTGATGCACTGAAAAATATAAAATAACTAAAAATAATCCAAGAATCATAAAGTTTTTGAAGTTGGAGCCAAGCGATGATAGAAGACTGTTTGCACTAACTTCAAATCTCTCAAGAAAAATTGCCCACTCGACATTTTGTCTTTTTTACGAATATGGGACCATTTCTCAAGTATTATCTTTCAAATGAATTAAAAATCATCAAAAAGCAGACAGTCGAATTGTATACCTCCACCGTTTGGGTTCGTCGGTCAAAACAACATACAATCGAATTGTATAGGTAACTCTCTTTTGGAAAATCGCGATAAAAAATGAAAATGTGTCTTTGTCTGTTACAATTTTTATGAGATATAATCATATTCGTTGGATTTGAGAAAAACGCCCTTTTGATATCAAGCATGTAAATGGATATGTTGTAATTTTCGGTTAAGTACTTCCGGTACAAACTTCTAAACGTCTAAAAAAATCTTATTTAATTATTGTTAGCCCAAAAACGGACCTCTAATGTTTTTCTTTCATTTTAAAGAAGTATAGAGCATATTAAAACGATATGTTTTAGAAGTATGTTTTATGAAGATTATGGTGGTGAGGATCATTCCCATTTTCTTTTCAGAAAATATAGCTAATCAAGAATTATTGCGAAAAATTATACCTATGAAAAACTTTTTCCAAAATTATCAACATCGATAGAAAAAAGTCTTACTTTGTATTTTTAATGTATAATCTAATGAAAGGGTTTTGTCAGAACATCCATTTTTCAACGGCTCTAATTTGGAAACTGTGGATGTTTTCGAAAAAATGACCAATGTAAAGGTTTCCAGGAAATTATTTATTTCTTTATTTTGCCATATCGAATTTTCGATTTTCGAAAATTAGAAAATTCCTTCTGCTGCCTTTGGAGCGTATTTTTTTAGGGGAAGTCCATGTTCGAATGCATGATTTTTTATGGCACCTGGCACCATTTCTCAACAGTCGTCTTTCAACTAAACGATGGATCATGAAAATCGGGGCGATACCTCTTTTTTTCAAAAATTTAGAGCCAGGGGGTTCGCTGTTGGACAATTTTCTCTATTGCAAAATTCTATTTCGAAAGGTTATAACAAAAAAAAAAAACTTCTTGCGCAATGTTTTCTTGACATTATATTGAATTCCATTGATTGGGATGTGATTTATTGGTTTATTTTTGTTGTTGCAGTGATGAAGCAAGGGCTCTGGGCTTTACAGTGCTGGTCGATATGCGCGGTTCGACTTGGTCCACTGTGAAACCCATTTTGAAGGCGTTGCACGAGCATTTCCCACCAGGTGCCGTTCACCAAGCGCTCATTGTCAAACCGGACAATTTCTGGCAGAAACAACGGACGTCGCTTGGATCACATAAGTACAAATTCGAGGTGAGTCGACTATGACAAACTTATCAATATTTGTTTAAATATTTAAATATTTTTTAAATCTTTAAAATTAACATTTCTCAAAAACTTCAAGTTAGATAAAATCTTCCTTTGTTTTTATTTTAAAATATCTACATCTATTTATGATTTCACATAATAAAAAACCTTCCTATGAATAACTTATTGACTTCTTTGGTATTTCAAAATTTATATACTATATATCGGCATTTAATGTGACATTCAGAGGGTAGTAGGTATTGATCCGAAAAATATTCTTCACTCCTCAATATCAATTTTGTTATAAGAATTTTAACTTGAGAACTTGATATGTTATAGATTATATTGTATTATATCTGTGTTTCATTCCCATGTTGACGTAATCGCCTGTCTGTGTAAATTATTATTATTACAAGGTCAGACAAGATTAATCACTTTCTATATCCGCGGGGGCAACAATCGAACCCCGGCGTCTGTCGTCGCGTCAACACTGCTTCGTTCCTCAACCCTTACCCCCTCTCACCGCACAACTCTACCACAGTCATCAACTCTGAATTGATGGATATTTTCAAGGTCACGTCGAATGTTAACAACCCTTAATCGGCCAAATCTGCTGGCTGCTACTGCCACCCTTGCTAATTGCACACGGTAATTGGGCTTAAGGGTGTCTTAAACGTTTTATTGCCTTTTTAGTGTGTACAAAGGAGACATGCCATAAGCTATTTGAGCGATAACTGATTTAGAAGGAGGTTTTGATAAGAAAATGCAGATTCTGACAAGTAAGCAGTTTCAGTATTCAGAAGTTGAGTAGTTAGTGCTTCCATTCCCAGAAACACGTAATAAGGAACATCGTTTAGACTATAAGTATGTTTGATGATAGAATTTAATTTAAGGAGATGCACGAACTTCTATGTATTGGCATTAAACTGGTAGCTTATGAAGTTTTGGGGAAAGAAAATTGTCTTGATAACTTTTTAAAAGAAAAAATATCTTTATCAAAAATGCGAATGTATATACAAAGACTGGAGAAGATCAATTAAAATATAGAGAAAAACAAATAGAATAATTATCAAAGAAATAAAGAAAATAAGGAGATAGATTATCCTGGATCATACAACAATATACGGCAGAAGACAACTGAGCCTGTCACGTCTAACAGGAAAGGAGAAGTTACAACTAATCAAAGACAGCTTTTTGGACTTTTGTTGAAACATATTCATAAATAGTTAATTTCAGTTTAGAATAAAATTGTTTTTCCAGATTAGGGTACTTGATGATTGGTTTTTAATTTTCGTTTTCACAATGCTAAGGCCTAATCTTATGATTTTGATGATCTAATTCAGGACGATTATTTATTGAAGTTTTCAACTGGGAAGGTATGTTGCCTATCAGTGCTTCAAGTACCTAAATGGCACAAATCCACGAAAATTTTACTTAGTTTCCGAAATCGGTTCTTCTGAAGTGTTCCATCTTTCAAAGTAGGTCAAAAAACGCAGAATTCTTGAGGTTTATTGGACGGACAGCTAATCTGATTATTGTGAGATGCAGGCTACTAAATAAGTGGAACGTAAAGAACTTACATAGCTTATGTAATTTCTACTTTTAGTGGAAAATTGGAAGCAGAGATAATTCGGAAAATATTAGATGATCAAGCTGGATTCAGGTGAATTGAAGCTTCAAACCTCTTAAATAATGGAAAGCAAAGTTTGAAGACTTGGAAGTTCTTGTACGTCAGAATTATTTATATTTGCTAAGTAAATAAACAAGTAGTCATTGCTCAAGACGAAGAAGATTTTATCGACATGCTTAGAAAAGTGAAAGAGTAATATGACAAAGCTGTACTGGAAGTAAATTTCAAGTGAACTGAAATATAAAACATGCATAAAAAAACTAAAGTAGATTTCTGGAAGAACATAAAAATAATTTCATTTGATAGTTGATAGTTTAAATGGAATACGTTAAATAAAACTAAACATCCGTGTTGCGCTTACCTAACTCTCTATCAGTATCAAATTTCAACTTTGTGGATTTTGTAGATTTGTAGAAATAAGCTGTGCCAGATGGACCGATATGCAGATAGACATAGTAATAATATAATGATTCAGTTTTTAATGGGTAACAAGTCAAAACTTAACCCAGTTGAAATGGAGTATACTATCGATGATATTGACAACTGACATTCATGAACAGAACTGAAAATGAGGATATGAACATATCGAAAGACGATGGCAATGAGAGAAGGTGCATTTAATACAGTCGCAGAATAACCAATTAAATGGTATAAAAATCAAAAGAGAATTGAAATATGAAGATTCACAACCAGAAATGGAGGGTTTAGTTGAGAGAGAGAGAGAGTAAACGGAAACAGGCGTTTCTTGCTTCTCAGTTTCCAACAATATCATCAATCATTGTCTTGCAATCTTTCTGACCGACTTCAAAATAGGAATGAGATATAGAATTCGATGATATGTTTAATGCTTTATGTATGTTTATGAGTTGCATATTAATCGTGTTCCAATTTTGATGATTCATCTTTTATTCGGAAGGAGTATTGAGAAATGGTCTCATAAATGAATGTGAAATTCAACATACATTTTTTTCTTTCAAAAATCCTCACCAGGTAAAAAAATCTTCAGTCGTTATATTTCCAAGCTATCTATCTAAATATATACATCCTTCATGCCATCATGCCAACGACCGGGACCCCATCATCATCGTGATTAATTTATAATTAATATCATGTATACGTATAATGAAGCATTAGACTGTGTGTTCCGTATACCATTACAATTATCTAGAATCGATACTAGAGCAACATCACCTATATGTTATCTAGTTGAACAGAATTGGGAGACGGAAATTTTCGTTATTTCTAGAACTGCTGCAAAAAACCGTTATTAAGTTTATAAAGTTTAATAAGCTTTTCATTCATTTTTATGGATGAGATAGTAATCCTATTTAACAAGTAATTTAAATAACTTATACTATTTGAGAATAGGCATCCTCGAAGACGTCGAACATTGCTTACTAAAAAGCTATTGCTATAGAAAACGATCGATTAACATTGATTTTTTTTGTTTCGCAAAGGTATTGATAAGAGTTTTAGTTCCAACAAGACGGTGCTACATGGCATCAAAAATGCGACACTTTAACTGAGCTAGATTGGATTTTTGGCCAACGCATTTTTATTTCTTATAAGCAAAATTCAATAAATTATACTTATCCCATAATTGCAAAGGTATAGTCTTTGACAGAAAAAATAGCATTTAAACTAAAGTTTAATGAATTATGGTCGAATTTCGAACACTGGGCAATCTCGTTTGAGTCTATTATTTGTTCATGTAGGCAATTATTTGATAGAGCACTTGGCGCAGGTTTTGCAGTCAGCTTCACTCTGTGCTCGATTTTGGATTCACATATGCTTACTGAACGCCGCCCAGAGAATTTGGGCTGAAATTTGAGTGGCGCATGTTTAAATGCAGTAAAATTGGATGTGGGTGCCATCTTCCTAGGGAGTGTAGAGGCATTTGCGTCACAGTCATGATTTCTATGTGGGATGAGTTTTGGTTGAAATTTGATGTTAAGCAGATAGCAGTGAATTATTGTCCTTTTTTTCTGCTTTGAGTTGTGGATATGCTCAGTATAATTAAGTAGAAAAGAAAAAATTAATAGTATTATAATAAGTCTGAAACTTCTAGGGTTGAGCTAAACAAGTGCGTTAAAAATTAAAAAAGAAACAGCGACTAAGGGTGAGTAGGTCTTGCTATTAATGATGGTTATATAGGCCTTGCAGCAAAAGATCGTCATTTCAATTATAAGGATCAATACATTTATCTCCAATACCAGATTTTTTGTATCATTTTTTTCTTAGATCTGCTGATACCTAACCAAATAAGTGTTTTTCATCTCTCCTTCATTTCGTTTACGACCCGTTATGCATCAAGTAGAGAAAGTACCATCAATGGTGTAATTTCAATTTCAAAGCAATGCCACCCACTTTTCCCTCTCTCCGTATCTCTGTCTGTTCCTTCCCCAATTATACAGGGTGTCTCTAAAAGATCTTAACAGAATGCTATCACATATTTTTGAAATTAAAACAAGTTGAGGTTATATGGTCCCGTAGTTATGATTTTAAAAATCGTACTTTTGTTATAATGTTTTTTCTCCAATTCCAAGTTTCATTTGATATAGGGATAAAGATACTTCAATTAAAAAACTGTAATAGATTTTCACTAACATTTTGTTTAAAAATGACAATTGTTTCGGCGCAGACTGCCTTTCGTCAATGTCAGTATGTCAGTATTAACTAAATTCTAAGAGTGTACGTGACTATTTGAATGACAAAGATGGTTAACATAAATCCTAATGACTGATATTATGAACTAATTAAACAGCCATTTTGTATATACAGTAAGAGGCTGGATATACCATCGATTTGGTCATTGAGGAGATTACCTGAATGTAATTTCTAATTACTTCAAATAAATTGAGTTTTAATCCTTTCTTTTCATCATGGGAGATTTTTAAGTTATGAGCATTAAATGATGATGTAGAAGCATATGATTTCTTAAAACATTTGTATAATTTCTATATTATATGCCTACTGTGAGGGTTTTTTGGTTAGTGCTTCGAGAATGTCAAAACTATGTATTTCACACATTTCAGAAACAGCAGCTAATAATTTAAAATATTTTTCTAATAAACTTGTTTATTAATATAAAAGCTGTAAATTTGCTTTCCATTAAAAGCACTTTTACGCAACAGTTATCCAGTAATTTCTTTAGATTCAAGAATAGAATTCGTTCTATCAAAATGAATAAGCTCCTTGCTGGAATTGCAAAGTCTTTGTATACAGAGGTGTGTAGGTTCGATTCTCACAGCCGTATTTTACTTGTTTTTCATGTTCTTTAATAAATAATAACAACATTACAGCATTTTGGTAAAAATAGCTTAGCAGCTTTTGTTATAAAACCCTAGAAAAATCAAATGTTTGCAAAAAGGTATATTTTAACATAACCTTTAATAGAATTGAGACGGAAGACAATATTTTTAATAATTTTATAATAAAAAATGGAAAAATGTTGTTTTTAGGACTTTCGAATTTTGCTGGAAATTTCATTTGGAAGTATTTTTTCAATCCCAAATATTACATAATCATCCTTGCATTCTATTAAACGCTAACATCTTTCAAAATTTGCAGAAAATGCGTAAAAATAGTAAACATAAGTTCGCGAAAAAGTCAGGTTAAACGAAACGATGTTTGAACTTGTGCAGTGTGTTCGACGTTTAAAAACTGTTAATTCCAATGTTGCAAACCTGCCAATATAACGTTTGCGATATTGAACATATTCTTAAATATTCGAAAGCATAAATCAAGTGGTGAGATTTTAAGTGTCTAAAGGTCTAGTTTAATATTTAAAAAAATATTTCTTAAAGATATATTTGCTTTAGAGTAAAACAGATTTCTGACAGCGCCATCTAGTACCATTCTCAGATAATTTCATGTTATTACCACAATTCTCAGATTTTTTTAAATTCACTAAAACACCATGATTATTAAAAAAATTCAATAGTTTGTCTTCATGTTCAGTTAAAAGAATAAATTCAAATGATGGAATGACTGTTGACGTTGGCTTTGGCTGGTTAGTTTGATTAGAGTTCCATGACGCATTATCTGATTGGTGTTCGCAGTCATGTGATAAAGTGTATTATTTGTTGCACTTTAAATTAGTCTTATTCAATTATTTATAATTAAATATGCTCCAAAAAAAATATTTTAGCTATACAAATATTACCATTCATTGATTAAAAATACATTTATTTAAAATTATATCTAGAGTCAACATCCCCATTGAAACTGAAAAGGGTTCAAATACACCAATTCATTTAAAAATAACATAAGTTACAGAATATTTAGACAAGCTTTGATTACATCTGCAGGAATTTATCTATTTCTAGAAGCTTTTAAAAGAAAATAAAGGAATTGCCAAATTTCTTATTTATTCTTTGGAATATGTGGTAGCATATAAGCACTATCAGAGACACCCTGTATAAAGATACTAGAGGGACATATGCAATTAGACGCGATAAAAAGAGAGAGAGAGAAAGAAATAAAAATGAAAGGGAATCTGTCGTGTAGTGCATAAAATTATCAATTGTGCTTGCCGGGGCCCTGGTAAAACATGACGCAAAGCCGAAGGGAGGGAGAGACGCTCTTCGTGCTCACATACATTCAATTTTAATGAGTATCTGGCTCGTGATTGTTACTTCATAGTCGCATTTTATGGGGATGCAGATTGCAGAGTGATACTATACAGTGAAGTAGACCGGGGGTTGGGTGGCGTGAAAGGCTCTTTAGTTATCGATTAGGAAGTACATCACTGATTTATTTTTTATGGAATATTCGGTTTTTATGGAACCCTTACAAGGACATTCAGGTGTTGGTTTGGCTATCTGGTGGCTAATTCGGTGGGGAGACTTAGGAAATTAAAGGAGACATTTTCATCACATGCAAAATTTAAACTGACAAAATACATTAAGGACAATGTACGAAAGATCTCCGAAACTGCTAAAAATCACATAGATACATATTTTACAGGAAACCCTATCTGAAATTGATAAGTACGGATTTCTTTCTGCGCGAATGCGACTTGCTTTTGACTGACTTTTTCTCGGCAATTGAAAATTTGCAACGGCAAAATTAAAGAGGATACCATTTCGGAAAACGTTTAATTGGAAAAATTTTCAAAAAATTCAACGGTCTTAGGTATAAAGAGAGAGAATTTTTCCAAAAAAATGGTAAATCTTTTTAGTACTTTCATATTTATTGAAAGTGTTATATTTAAATTATTTTTGTTGAAACTGAAAAACGTGAAAGAAATAACTTTTCACATAAACTACGATTGATTTTATTGGTGGGTGCAGTGAAAAATACGAATTATTATTTCTGTTGGTTCTGGTACTTTTAAAGTTGGTGATAAATGTCTTCTAGCTAACTACAACTGTCCCACTTTAAAATTACCAATTCCAATAGAATTTATATTATTTTGTATTTTTCAGTGCACTAACTAATAAACATTTTCTAGATAATTGGTTATTCTCAATTAAGTCTCTTAAAATTATTGAGGATTTTGTTTTGAAATTCTTCAATACCACTAACCTTTTCTCTTGCCGAAGCAGTTTGCTCTTTTCACGACGCTTTTACTTCCCTCAATAAGGGAAGTATTGTAAATTGACCTCGAGATTTTTGCTGATATTTACGTTTTGGGGTTCCTAGATCACGAAAATCATGGTATGTCTATCTGTAGTCTGTTGGCGTTGTAGCTCAATAACGGCTTGACCTAGGACAACGAATTTTGGTATGCGTATTGAAGGACTACCGGCGACGCAATGTAAGGGTTTTCGTTAGTCATATATACAGGGTGTCCAAAATATTAAGTGTCAATATAAGAACGGTAGAAGCGTCGAGGTTGTTTCCATTAGCAAAAAGATGTAAGTTATTCAGGTCGATAAAGATACATTCTCGATGCGGGGTGGTTTGTCGAGGGAAGTCATAGGTAAAGGCTTTTACCAATTTTTTTGATTAATCATTTTAAGAGGATTACAATTTTTCGAAGTCTTATTTAATCATAGTACTACAACTGATTATTTTAGCTATTACCTAATTAATAAATATCGGGAATACTATTTGATAACGAATCAATAAAAAATTAATTTCAATTATTAATGTATTGATTGCGCCAAAAAAATATCGGATAGGGATGGATCCATTTTCAAGGTGAGAATCTATAGAAAATAGGGCAGACTTCGTTGATAGATAGATAAATTTTATATTGGAAAAAAAAATAAAATGAACTAATACAAAAAATAGATAGATATCCTGCAAATAAGATTGTAATTCTAACACCGATAGAATAATTATAATTTTGTACTTTCCAGTAGTTGTTGATGGAATCGGAGCCATTCTGTTCAAAATAATGATAGATGAATAGATAAAAAGTCACCTATCTTTCACCGATTTCAAGAAAAAGAGGAGGTATACAATTCGGTTGTAAGTTTGCTTTGCTGTTCGCGCGTTTTCCATATTAAACTTGCTCCACTTTTTTCGATTTTCGATTATTTGAAAGAGGAAAGCTAAAAATGCCCCCATATTTAGAAAAACTTAAATCCTTCCCAAAACCGCCACTGAACGGGATGGAGGGGGCAATTTTTCTCAAAATCTGAGACGGCGGAATTAAAGATGAGACAATATCCACAAACGTTCAAATTGAACATTTTTTCTAAAGAATTACCGTTGTTTAGGTTACAACAATGGTAAAGACTGAAATATGAGTGTTTGTTCCGCGAATCCGCGATGTTTTGAGATCTATACAAGTATAAGCAAAAAATATATATGGGTAATAGGATAAGTACTATCTTCATTGGTATTAGTGAACGTTCAACGATTTTCATGACTAATGCACTCATAACTGTGAAATAAATATTTTTTACCAAAAATTGTGCAATTGTAGAAGACTTGGCATCAACTTCAAAAGTACCAGCACCAATAGAATTAATATTATTTTGTATTTTTCAGTGCACCAACTAATAACGTCGGTCCATTTTTTTTATATTTATTAGTTGGTAAACTGCAGTTTCCCATTACTTATTGCGAAAAAAAAAATATATATTTCTCCTATAATTTGATTTACGTTTTTTTCCATTTCTTTCAATACATGCTGAAACGCTGAAACAATAATTTATAAAAACTTTTTCAAATTAATCACTATGTGCTATATCTAGTTTAAAAGAGTCGTTACAAAATTCTATATTTATGTATCTATCTGTGTTTAACTTTATGTTCTGAAATTATGGCAACAATCTCAACTTGTTTCAACTTACTTCGAAGTTATTTAAAAACATTATTTTGTTTTTTTTTTGCAGACAAATATGATAAGTATAGAAGCCTTGCCAAAAATAATAGATAGTACTCAATTAACCTCCGACCTTGATGGAAACTTGCCCTATGACCATTCCACTTGGTTGGAGACCAGGCTGGCTGTGGAAGAATTTGCCTGGCAAGCTGCTGACCTTCTGGATAGACTAGATGATTTGCAGGTAATATATTTTTTTCGAAAATCATTTGATGAATTTTATTCGAGTAGAGTTTTAAATACAGGCTCGTGTTTCGCCGACCAAGTTGGTTTCTTCAGGATGCACCTAATAAAAGTTCTATTGGTTTGTGAATGTTCCATTTTTTCAAGTTAGCTGATTCTATCTGTCAACTATTTCTATATCCAAAAATTGTTATACAATAATTATTACTCAACTACGAATATAATAATAATAATAATAATAAGTACTTCAACTAGGCTAATATCCTTGATACAATGTAAACAATTCCCTGGTGCACACTTGAAAATTCCCATCCTTTCATATATTACGTAACAGTACAATATATGAAGAATAAACAAACAGAGATTGAGAATCCACGTAGGCGCCGACTATAAAACTATTGAGAAAAATAATTGTCCAATGCATAGTATATCCATAAGCATAAATAAATCTACATATTAAATCATATAATTATGTATATTGCGAATCTCTTGAAGAACAATAAGCAAATATAAAATTTGATATATAACATCTTCAAAAATAATAAACACAGAATTACCACATTAAACACCAACACTTTATTTTGTCAAACCTGACAATTGTTTCGCCAACAAGATTGGCATCTTCCGGGGTTAACCTGTAACTCAATAGTATTTATATAAAAGCTTACTATTGTTTTATTTTTTAGGAGGACCTTGCCAGAAATGATTTTGCAGATGATGTAAGCGGGGCCAAACACAAGATTGATCTCCATAACGAGATGAAAAAACAAATAATGAAGGCGCCTGTAGAAGACATCGATTTATTAGGTAAGACAATAATTCAAACATATACCTACATATTTCATACTTATTTCAGATAATCAATCATTTAAACAGAAACAAAGACATACATTATCACAAAATATACCTTTTATTAATCTTTCTAATCATCACAGATTCTTTAAATAGAAGGTCTAAAACTATCTAATTTACCTAAATCTGAATAAATCTTATTCAAAGATTTCATTTCTATTTGGTCTAGCTTCCAGTAGATGGCAGCACATAAAAGTGCATACAGTTTTATCATGTTCAAAAACCATGAACCGATTATCCTACATAAATTTGAAAAATTTCAATTTTTTAATTTCTGTTAATCCAGATCCTTTGTGAATCGTTTGTTATGCGTTTGTTTTTTTTTTTTTGTGACTCAATATTAAATGAGTTATTAGATTGTTAAATAATTAACACCGATTATCCAACATGTCTTGAAAATAGACCTTACATTCTCTTTTTTTTCAATTTAGCTGAAATCGTTTGTGAAACACAAATATAATAATGGAATCGTTTATGTCTCTCTGTTGTTTTAGAAAAATCTAAATTGATTTCAAAATATGTAGGTTCAGGCAACTAACTATACATCACTGTTGAATCGTCAATAAATATTCAGCATGTTCCTAAATACAAACCATTAGCGTTGCCAGGGTTAAAATGGCCGTAGAAAATTGACAGATATGCGGACTCAATATAGGGGTATGACATTGACTGATGACATAATTTAAGTTTGGCCTGCCTAATGGTTTGTATTTTTATATTCTTGGAAATGGAATTCATAAAATAATATAATGCTGCGAAAGTTATACTGGCAGCGTTGGCAACAATGATATTAACAGCACTTGAATGCAATGAAATATATTACATAAGTCAACCATCAATTAGTTTAACCTCCCTTTTTCGCGAACTTATGTTTAGTATTTTCTCTCATTTTTTGCTAATTTTGAAGGATGTTATCGTTTAGTAGAATGAAAGGATTGATTATATACTATTTGAGATTGAAAAGAGTCGTAAGTCGTAAGACCACCATTTTTCCCCTTTTTTATTTTTAATATTTTTTGTCATAGCGGCAAAAGACGGACGGACGTACAGTTGGTTCTTAATAATAACCTATACGAGTACCCTTAAAAAGATAGGAAAGCCCTCTCCACCTTAGTCTGACTGACATTTTTTTAGAAATTTGTATTTTCTAGTAATTAAATTTGGGTTTTCGAAAATTAATTTTCGTATAAGGAAATTATTCCTCAAAAAATATTCAACAGAAAAATACAATTATTCAGATATATAAGACCTGTGTTTAGAAATAAATAACAGAAGTAGATAAATGCAAATTCGAGAAAAAAAACAGATCAAACCCTATTTGTATTTTTAATACCCATTGGGAATAACCTCATCCTTATTTATGAATCATCAATCAGATGAAACAAAAAATCGACAACAGAAATGAACGCCGATTACTAATTAGAGTTTACTTCAAACGTTAGACAGTAATTATTCATTAAATAACGCCATATCAAACTGTCAAAATTAAATTCGATATTCCGATAAATTCCAAAGCTTATGTTTAATGTAGTTAGTGATTTAGGATCTCGTGCAGTTCTAGGTAAAAATAAGTCTTTTGACTCCAACTTCAAACATACTAGCACCAGTAGGATTCGTATTATTTTGAATGTTTCAGTCTCCAAGTAATAAAGTCAGTCCTATTTTTTTGTTAAATATATTTATTTCATATTTGTACATAGTGTACATATTCATGAAATTCATGGAAAAATGTACAAATTAAATGTTTCCGGATATGCACCCCTGTTTAATTTGACCATATGAGATCAGCTCTTACGGGACAGTTTTTGAAAGGAAGGAGATTTTAAATTTGTATTTTCGTAACCATAGGACCATTCCTCAACACTTCTTTTTCAAATGAAAAAAATATCATCAAAATTGGAACACGTTTACGTGAAAGAGGCGTACGAACAACAAAAAAGGACACAATCGAATTAAGTGAGATGGAAGCTTTGTATTAACTCCCGTGTTATTAATAAAAGAGCACGGATTTCTTTTACAAAGATAGATCAGCAAAATAAATAGCTCCCTACTTTGTTTCAAGTTTATATGGAAAGCTTAAAACAGAGCTGTATGTGTGGGAAAAAGGCTGAACGCGCTAATAAAAATAATAAACGCTCCACCAAACTTTTATAAACTATGAGAAAAGATACAACAAAGTTTTATATAACTTAAATTGATGTGCATATGAGGGGCGATCGTATCTTAACTACATTTTAACTTTTTTAAATCTTCATCCACTGAAACTGAATGCAATGCGGTGAATAAATTTGAAAGTTTGAAAACAAATGACATTCGACTGAACTAAGTTATAAATTGGGTAGCAACATTCAGTGAACTGTGTTTGTTTTTTAGGATTCCATGTGTTTATTATATTTCTGTAGATTTCATAGATTCGATGAGAAAACGAAACTCTTATAAATTACTATTGTTACTATCTGTCAGTACCAGCACCAATAGAATTAATATTATTTTGTATTTTGACGTTTCATGCACAAATTATCAGCGTGTTTATAAATACAAACTATTAGCCTGGCCAGGGTTAAAATGGCCGTGGAAAATTTATAGATATACGGACTCAATATAGGAATATAACATTGACTGATGACATAATTTACAATTCACTTTGTTACTAACAAATCATTGAAAATAGCGTCTTCTGCCTCGATTTTATTAAAAGTTATGCTAACGTACATCTATTTTTGCAAACAGTTGATTTCGTAGGGCTTTTATAGCAAAAGTCGCTAAACTAGACGATTATCTAAAAGTCAAAATAAAGAGAGCCCGTTCAAAAAACGAGATTTTTTTAAAATTTCCTTAGAATGTTTATGTCTATTGCCGCTATAAGCAAAAATAGTGAAAATAGAAAAAAAATAATTAACAACGGGGGTCTTCATACAAAAACGTGATTTTTTCGGCATTTTTTTCTTGACCTTAACAATCGCTGTATCTCTTGAACTATTGTTAGATACACGAAATTTTAAATAAGTAATTACTGTAGCTATTACAATAAAAAATAATGTAAAAAAAATAAATCTTAAAACTGAAGGAGTTCCCCATACAATAAACTTATGTTTGATCTTAATAATGGTTGTATCTTTCTAACCGTGATAGTTGGACAGTTCTACGGAACCCTTCATCCGGATCCGCAGTTCTTCTGTAGATTTTTATTAATATCTTCCTCCATTTTTTTCTTGTTTTCTTAAAACAACAAGCCCTCTCATTTGAAATGAAACATGAATAAATATTTTTTTACTTTTTGGTTCATAATACACATAATACTTAATCTGAATATCAGTTATTGCGGGTGACCTAACTTTTTCATTCAGTATATTTGGAAAAAATACGCCTCGACAGACAGACAGACAAGTAACCAGATTTTATAAGGGTTCCATTTTTTTATTGCATGTATCAAATCCTACAAACTAAAACAAACTTATCTTTTTCGCTAATTCCAAATATTTGAATTTTTCAGGTCAGCGTCTTCTCCAGAAATCCTGTGGCCATGACACCGGCCAAGGTGGCACCGATAGTGGGGGAGGGGGAGGAGGTGTAGGTGGAAACAGAGGAGAACCAGAATCGCCTAACAATACAAATCCCGATACAGTAGATACCAAAAATTTGGTGTTGCAAAATCTCGAGGCCGTCCACTCATCACAAAACCACCTACTACAATTGTGGCACCATAAAAAGCTCAAGCTCGATCAGTGTTTTCAGCTGCGTCTCTTTGAACAGGACTGTGAAAAAGTAATTATTATTATTATCAAACGAAAAAATGAGGCTCCTGGATGCTAGCAAATGATTTGAAAATGTTCATAAAGGGTCAGCTAACAACATTCATTAATCTGTGATAGAGAAATTCTCATTTATACCTCAAGTTTTTCAAGGTCATTGAAAAATCCACTATTATGAAGTCAATTATACCATCTGACAGGTCAGAAAAGTACCATGAAAGAATGCTGAACGTTGGATAATGTTTTATTAATTAATTAATAAAATCCACATCAAAGATGCTGACATCTCATATATCTTATAGATAAGAAAATTGTTTAAGGTCAATTAAGTCAAGCGTTAGTTTTTTCAAGGTCACTGAAACAATATGTTAGAAAATTTTATCCATAAGGCTTGGATAGCGAAGAGGGGTAATTTAGAATAATCGTTAAAATCAAATACTGAATTTGAATTTTCAATTTCTACTATATGTGATCTCGGATTTTCCCTGGTTTTCTCAGTAAGCACACACAATTTAGTTCTGATAAGATAATTAATTTTGATAAAGAAAGTAAAATTCGATATGACCAGGTAGCATGTTGTATTGAAGTTTTTCAATGTTAGAGGTGATATTTATATATCTTTTACATAAGCATTATTTTTATTTTCTCCATATTAGATAATTATTCATATTCCACGTATCTTCTCTTTTTATTCTCTATACAGGGTGATTCACAAAAGGTGCGCAGGACTTTAGGAGCAGATAGTTTGTCCAAAAATATGATATTTTTTCTATAATCATGGGTTCGTTAACGCACCGCTTTCGAGATACGGGGGGTCAAAGTTAAAAAAAAACGTTTTTTTTTTGTGAATATCCTTAGAACTGAAGGTACAGAGCTCATTTATTGCACACGTTTTAAACTCATAAATACCCTTCTTTTAAGGTTCAGAAACTTTCACTGGCGTATATTGAGGGTATATTTTGTATTTAAACCCCACTAACTTCTAAGCCACTGGTCAAAATAAGGTTTTCTTTAATTTTTCAGAACCGCCAATCCGTTTTCGAGAAAAAGATCATTTTATAATCAAAAACATAAAAAAAATTACCAAAAAAATATTTTAACATGAAAAAAACTAGCTTATGAACACAAAGTATTTTAACAAAATTAAATAGAAAATATATGTTTTTGATCGTAAAATAATCTTTTTCTTTTACTTTACAGCAATAGAGCAGGAGTACCTTTTTTGCTTATAAAACATTGGCGGTTCTAAGAAATTAAATCTACATCTACGCCACTGACTTTTTCAAAAATTATCTGCACCTTAAAATAAGGGTATTTATGAGTTTAAAATTTGTGCGAGATGAGCGCTTTACCTCTAACAGTTCCAATTTTTTTTTCATATTTTTAGACAAACTACCTTCCCCCAAAGTCCTGCGCACCTTTTATAAATCACCCTGTATATCATACTTTCCAATGATTCATTGGAAAATATCCACTATTTCCAGATAGCAGTATCAGCAAAATTCGAAAATACTCAAAAAATCAGTTAAAATCATGCCAAGTCTGAAAAGAAAACAAAAAGTAATTTCATGTGGGTCAACCTTGACTTTCCTCAGGGAGGTGAATTGGTGAAATCTCTACACCTGGGTAATAGAGGCTCCCCAACAATGACCAATAATTGGTCGTTACAGACCCTTTATAATCATTTTCTAACTTTCTAAATGGTATAAATAATTATATAATATAATTTATGCCAGCATCCCTGAGCCTTTGGAGGATAGATAATAATAAATGAACTTTTTTCACATTTTTAGATGTTCGAGTGGATCTGCCACAACCGTGACGTATTCTTGCTCAACTATGTAGAAATCGGTCACACCTATCAGCTGGCCAAACGCCTTCAAGAGGAACATCAGCGCTTCACAGTCAGCTCCATGAATGTGTACGTCAACATCAATCGCATTTTATCAGTCGCCTCTCGCCTCATCGAAGGCAATCACTATGCTGCAGCGCACATAAGATCAGTGGCATCTCGATTGGATCGAACGTGGAAAGACTTTGCTGCCGGTCTGGATGAGAGAACTGCCGTTCTTGCCCTATCTGTGATCTTTCACCACAAAGCTGAACAGTATGTGGAAAATGTGCCAGCTTGGAAGCAGGCATCCGAATGTGGTGGTGTACCTTCGGAGATTGTGATGCTCGAGAATGGTATACATCAACACCAGAATTTGTATGAATCCATGTGCCAGGCTTACACCGAGGTATGCAGGGTTATATTTCAGACAAAAATGAGAAATGTTCTCTCAGCATTGAGTTCATTGCCAATATTTACAGGTAGTTCAATAGTAAATCCGAAATACTCCCGATTCGATCAAATTTCAGGAGATTATTCTTATAGAATATACACAAAAAATTTCAAATTTGAGGCACTTGGAAATGATCTTTCTCAAGATAGGCTCTTATTAAAGCTTCCTGACAACATAGACGCAAAAATCTTTGGTAGTTTCCAGGAACCCAGTTTTGGCAATAGGTTGATTGGAATCCTTCATTTCAAACTCAGAGATGAAGCTCACTGAGCTTCAGTTATAGCTGGTGTTTGAAATATAAGCTATTTATCTATTTAATTTTATAGAGAAGAAAACACATTTTCTCAGAAGGCGGGTGAATAAAAATACGAATTTAATTATTAGACATTTTTTAATTTCAGAGTTTCTGTTGTTGGGATTAAATTATTTATGTCTTCATTTAATTTGTTTATATAGGCTTTAATTGATACATTAAAATATTTTCCAAAAATAAATTTGAACAAATATTAACGATTTTTATATTTTCAATCAAAACTACATCAGATTTATATATCTCAATCAAATTAAATCAATTAACATTCACACTTATTTTGAGAAAACTTTCAAATTTTTATCTGAAATAACCATTTAAAATTTGAAGATTCACAATATTTCTCTAGATCTATGTGTGTATTTTCTAAATCGTAGTAATTTTTTAAATCTAATAAACTATTTCTACAGTTTTCATGCGATAATCTGGTACAGACCCAACCCAAAATGTAAACTTCAGCATTTCTTTCGGCTAGATTCAATCCTTTCATCAAAATGATCGTCAAAGATAGAATTAAACTCTACTTTTGATTTTGAGAAATTGTATTTTCCAAATTCGAAAGATTGCTTTATCATTTCTTATTTTTGCTAGTGCAAATTTCGCTATTGCTGCCCTGAGAGGACTTCAGTAATTGATTCGTCATTATAATATTATAAATTATTAGTATTTGGATAAATTGATTATGAAGCAAACTTTCTTTATTGAATTATTAACCTCCTGTAAAATTAAAAAATAAACTTTTATTATAAGTGCAAGTTTTTAGTTGTTGTCATGATATATTTTTTTAATTTGTCAATACATTATTTCGTCTTATCGAGTATCTTATGTGGTCTATAGACCACATATTTTATCTCATCATTCAGAATCTCTGTAGACCTTTTGTGAAAATTGCTCAAGATTTTTTTGGTCAAAGTACGAACAATAATCTTTTTACTTTGTTCCAAGATCTTATATTAGAAGAGCCTTAAGCTGACACTTTTCATAAGTACCTATCGTTTGCAAGATGTAGGTCGATAAGTAATATTATATTCTCCATTCTGTGAGCATTCGATACCATTAGCGGACTTAAATATTTTTTAAAGGTCAGTCTCGCCCCTCTGAAAATTGCAGAAAATCATTTCTAAAGTCTCCTATGAATATTTTAAAACGATAAAAAATGACTTTAAATTATCACAGAATAGGCATAGGCCTATTTTTAATTTTATGAAAGTTGTTCTACATTTATTAAGATCAAAGTATTTTACGTTTATAAATGTTGGATTATTTTGATTACTGCTGAGCTACCTCAAGTATATCCAGTCTTTACTACTTCCGTTCCATTTAATTTTATCGTCGTATCTATTCCTAGAGATTCAATTTCCCTTGCAATGGCTCTTTGAGACTATTCGAAAACCACTGGGATATTTTCTGATCCAAGAAAGGCCTTTCGTAGTAATCCAAGTGTTTTCCCGCCAAATGGACAGATTATATTACTGGAACTTCTGTTGCCTCTGAATCTTATGTATCTTCCCAATCTTCCCGAGTTCTATACAAAAGCTACATTCTTGAAAGATTATTTTCAACCATCCATGATAGCACAGAGTTTGATATTTTTCATTGAGTCTTCTGTCCTATCAAGCAAAGCCACCGCGTTCTTATTCTATACAACGTTATCACAGTTAACTTAAATAACTTTTTAATTGTTTAGTTTGTAATAAATTTTCCTTGAATTTTTTTCAAATTAGAGTTCACGAAAATATCTCTGAAACAAGTAAAAATCGGACATTCGAGCTTATTTTGGCTTCAGAAAATTTGCATTTCCTAACGAAACACTCAGTATTCTTTATCTTCTTTGTCAGAATCAGTCGTGTATCCGTGCTTATGGTACTCTGGGACACAGCCAGAAAGTAGGCAACTCATCATACACGTTTTCTATCGAGCGATTTAAAATGGAAGGCATATAGTGGTTTATCTTTGGTGGTAATAAAAGAACATACATAGGTTTTAAAAAGTTTTAAACTTTAACGTGGCTCCTTTTTCTCGAGAGTTTTTGTGAGATATTTATAATAAAATGGACACTGGGAAGAAGATTTTGCCTCGCATTTTGCTCATAACTGGATTTCATGTTTATATACTTATTCACCTAGCTTATTTTGCCTATAGTAAAGATGTCTAAACCAAAATTGATCCATTTCGTCATTTTCTCTCATTCACCTATTTGAGATACAAGTCTTAGCCATATCTACCGCTATCTTTTTTCTTTCTTTATTATTTAGGTATATAATTCCTATCAGTCACTATTGAATGGACTGGACGTGATGTTACAAGTGTGCCATAATTTGCCAACCACTGTTGAAGCTTCAGAAAAGGAGGCCAAGCTCATCAATGTATGAAATAATTTAACAATATATTTCTAGGTTGTGGGCGAAAACACTCTCTTTCTACATACCACATTTCTACTGTTTTAATTTTAATACACTATACTAACATATTTCTAGAGTGGCAATGAATGTTCCTGATAATGAACTATTTTTCCATAGAGATTTATTGTCATTGTTATTAATATATCCTTATTTCTATCTAATATAATAAGGTGTTGGTTTTTTTTGGTAACAGGTGCATAGTACCAGTAAGAAACTTCTCTATCAATTAGACCACTTGGTACAAGTCTGCAATCAACCAGGAGCAGATAAAAAACATGTAAATACATACTACTTTCTCTCTGTTTTACATAAAACTATAAAACACACAGTCTCAGCCAGTGAAATTAATATTTGTTATTTGAGAAAGATTTTGTCATTGAAGATAGCAGCAATTTTAATATAGAAGAAAAAAATATTATCGAAATTATAAATTCTGGAATTTCACTGTAACATTTTTCTGTTGTTATTAAGAAATTTTGTCTGTCTACTGAGTCTAGAACAGTCTGAAGAGGACTCGTTAAAATAAATTTACTTACCTTTCGTTTTGTATAAGTCTATGTCAAGCAGTTCATGAAGTTCTTTACGGTCTCAAATTATCCAGATTCAGATTCATTATAAATCTTTTGAAATATTAACGAGATCGACAAGTGTACTTACTGCTGTACTTCTTAAAACGTTCAAATATCAATATTATTAAATTCTCATATGCCTAATTTTAATTTTACTGGTGAAATTATTGTAATGCTTCGATACTAACAAAACTTAGTCATTTATCAAGAATTATGATAGATCAATTTGACAATTATTTATTTCTTATTTAGTACCAAAAATAATATGTGACTTTCAAGAAAAATGACCTTTGAAAACCTATAGACAATTTGAAGGAGATTGTATGGATTATTTATATTGTTAGCTTCAATAGTACAGTTTTATTAAATTATTTTATTTGTAAGTTATGTTTGGTATTCGATTACTAAGTTACTTGTTGCTACCAACGTAATTAATTCAAGGTCCTAATGTTATTTTGATTTTCATCATATACTCGAAATATGAATATGTCAGTGAAAATAACAGACAAATATAAGTGCTTCTAATCAATACCAATTTGGCAACTTTGCGGCATACTTACCTTACCTGGTTAGTTTTGAACATGTATTGTTCGACTGTTGAATTTGGAAAACATACACATAATACAGAAAATGCAAAATTAGAATTAGAAGCAACCAGTTCAATTCTGAGCCACTACCAGGAATGCATTAGTTTGTGAAAAATAATGTTAATCAAACTATTTCTACTTCTTTTAAAACTGGTTCTAGGACAAAAAATAAACATATGCCTTTTATACAGCCACATATCTCTATTATATTCCCTAGAAAATTGTAGTTTAGATAAGAATTAAACTTTTAAAGTAAGAAGATATCACTGGTAGATTAAATTTCGTCTTTTTTCTATATACAAGTATATTACCTGTATTTTATTGTCAAATTGATCGCATAAGTAGTGAAAATCTTATCTATTCAATGTATTGGAAAAGTGTGATACATATTTTGATTTGTCATCCAGGGCGAGGGAAAGAATTTCGAAAACCGCCCCGGTGGTAATCCGGCCGCAGATTACAGCGAGGGCGCTAGTCATGTTCTGGCTGTGATTCATCAAATATTGAACCATCATAGAGCACTCGAACAAAAATGGCACGCCAAAAAGATCAAATTGCACCAGAGACTGGCACTGAGGCTATTCCAAGAGGATGTGAAACAAGTAAGTGGTCAATGAAGCTTTATGATTTGATTGGTTGATGTTTGATTTATTTTGTTGTTTTGTAGGTGTTGGATTGGTTGGCCAATCATGGTGAAGTGTTCATTAGGAAGAATACCGGCATTGGTAGAAATTTGCAGAAAGCCAGGGTGTACCAGAAGAGCCACGAGCACTTTGAAAATGTTGCACAGGTTAGTTTACCTCTTTATTTATTTTAGATTTATAATGTTCCTATGAAACAGTATCAGACTACGAAACTAATCTTTTCTGCATGATGTTCTAAACAAGTTGGCAACATTTCATAGCTCATTGCTATAAGAAATGTTCAGAAAAGTAGGTGAGGTACATATGCGACGTTGCCAAGATACTAATATCTAATTAAGTTTTGCGAGGAAAACTGGGAGTATCCGTATTTGTAATTGAAAAAAATTCTGGAGGTGAGGGTAAAATATCTTTTTTTTATGAAACAAAACATTTAAATATATATTGATAAATAAATATTTATAAACATATTACCCCAAGTTCAGTCAAAATTTTTATCATGAACAAAAGACAGTAAAATAAATACCTACATATAAATAAATAAATATGATCAAAATATTTTTTTATGGGGAACATTCTGGATAAGCAATAAAACGTGAAGTTTGCATCGATAACGTTTCATAATTCTTGGAAAATTGGAATATAAGCTGCTAGTCAACGTCAAAGATAAGATAAACCCTCTGGATAAATCAGGTGTTTACGAGGTCTCTTGCTCTAACTGTAACAGCGTAGTATGTAGGTAGGACAAACTGGAAGAAAAATAAATATCAGAATAGATGAACGTGTTAACGTGATAGACAAATATATATATATATATATATATATATATATATATATATATATATATTATATTATATCATTATTATATATATATATATATATATATATATATATATAATAATAATAATAATAATAAATATAAATCTCTGTTTCTTACAACACCACCATATGCAATTAACTCGAAAATTTCGTTTGCTAACCATGAAGTCAACTATAAACATACCTTCGATATCAACAATGATGTCAGAATTTTACATCCCGCATCAAAAGGTCTCCTAATAAACATCCTGGAAATCTTTGAGATTAATTCTGACATAAATAATCCACTTATCACATCACTTAATGAACAAATTAAGTTCGACTGCATACAATTCTTCAACACTCTGCAATTTTGAACTCGATTGTTAACATTTCGATGTTGTTATTGTGCTTCTCCGACCTAACCTAACTAAATATTAAACTTTTATTTCCATTTCTCAATTTTTAATGTCTTATAATCATTCAGATGTAGCATTCTACTATTTAAATTTATATCATATAGTTAACCTATTCTCCTATAGATGATACTACTCACATGATAATTAGAAACTATTTAAGCGACACGTTACCAGAGTTTCCTTTTTGTTCACCGTTCAGGTTCAACGAAAAAAAAAATGTAGACGTAACTAAGTAGAATTTTTTTTTTTTTTATGTAAAAGTTATGTTTAGTTTTTGTAGAAGTTATATTTTATTTTATTTTTTGACAATAGATAATGGGTAGAATTAATTGAAATCAAGGATTTTTTAATTTATTTATTTAATGTGGTTTTTTCATCTCCATGTGAGTATTCCATTAGCCATTATGATCGTTTATCACATTTTTGCAAACATCTACACTTCACAACATCAAATCAATACTATATGAATTAATTATTTTACTACGCACTTTTCTTCAACGTTACCATATAATAATTATGTTACAGAACCTTGATTGATAATTGGTGTTTAAATACCCGAAACATGTCTCATTAATATGTCATCTTAACCCATCAATAAATTGTGGAGACGACTTAGTGTTTTTTTCTTCTTAACTAATAAGTATTTGCCATTTCATTACCGAATGCGTGTATCCAGCCAACATTTGGTACGTTTGAACATTTCGAACGATGACAATGGTATACAGAAATAATAAATTAATAACTATATTTTTATGTTGGTACTTTGACTAGTTTCGTAAATATAGCTTCTAAAAAGAGAATTACACTACGTAAATAGTGCCGATAATAGTATTCTTATACGTTTCGTTAACTATATTTACTATATATACTATATACTACTACTATATATATAATATATATAACTATATATTTAGTTTCGCATCCTACTCTTCTATCCGTCTTGTCATTTTCCAGTTGCCTGACAGTAGTGACAGCCTGGAATGAATAATGAAATGACAAATACTTTATTACTTGAATCTAGTAAAGACACGCTCCCCATTTCAAATGCCTTCTGCGAATGGATTTTTTTTTGGATCGCTCAGTATTATTATGTATTTTTTTATTCTATCGGTTTTCTAAGCTACAACATAGTCCGGCAGAGGTCAATATTATTTCCACTTATCCTGGATTTGGAATTTATCGCATATATATTTCAAGATTTTATATTTTACCTTAATAAAATCTGATATACCTACTCACTATATTAGAATTATTTATTACATATCAGTAAATTTAAAAAAAAAATATCATGTAGCGTCATCTAGATTTCAGAATCTTATTCCATTCTGATAAATTACTTTGTGAATTTCGGGAATGATCTCACACTATTTTGTTACCTATATCTATTTATGTATTTATTTTTGTTATTTTCTGCTTTTGGTGTTTCTGTTCTACACTACCTTCGTTTATAAATATAATATATGTATGACAATAAAAGAAACTCCGCTTCATACTTTATTTGATATATGGCACACATATGACAGTTCTGAACAATTATTTCAATTTCCTTGCACTAGCAAGTTAATTAAATAAAAATAAACAAACGAAACTATTCGCCACTTAGGTAGTTAATTGCGTGGAAAATTTATTTCTCTGCAGAAAAATTTCGAATGAATTAGGCATGCTTTCATTTCATATTCATCTAAAATATAAATCAGCACTATACATTTATATTCTGTGCTTATAAACTGGCATAAAAATATGCAAATATTGAGTTCATAACCAAATTTTGTTGTTGATATTTTCCTTGGGCAGGTGTAAATCGTTTGATGCTGTTTTTAGTGTCTGTTTATTTAGACTCTTGTCTACTCACCTACTTCTCGTGATAATTTAGATAATATTACGATATGCTCACTAAGGGTCCGTTTAATATTTTCTCTCATTAACATCAACGAATTTTAACTATGATATTTGTGTTTTTAGTAATGAATTAATTGGGGAAATTTTGTGCTTTAATGATTTTTTATAAATTTTCCTTATAAAACTACAGGGCAGAAACAAATATCTAACAATAAGTATCACTATTTTATTACCAAAAATTACAAAAACTGTTGAAAATGAGCACCTCCAGCTCGGACATGAGAACATTTTTTCATAAAATGACCCTTAAATATTGCCGCGTCTTTTTTAAACACCATGTATATCCAAGAACATACGTTTCAAATAATATTGAAAAGTTTGATTGTGATTTCGAAATCAGTCATTTTCTGCTCATTTTTAAAATGTTTGTCTCCGTTTGTTTGTCTTAACGGAACTTGCTTTGGCAGATAAGAGGCATTTTTAGACAGTAATCTTAGGTATTTTTTTACAATCCTACAACTGTTCCACCAAACAAGTTCAGTCAAATATTACAAACTTTAAAGAAACATTAGCTTTATTATCCCTGTGTTGTCAGTATAAAATATCCAACAAATTAAGATAACATATATGAATCACGATTTCAATTTATTGTTCTTATTTTTGTTATATAAACAAGAAACAAAATATTTTGTATTTTTTGTGTTACGTATATAATACGCTTAGAAACTGCCTTGCGGGTGAATGGTCCATGGATAAAATTCCTATATTTACTTATTTTTGTTTAATAGAATGGTTATCTGTTTATATTTCATGAAATTTGCCTTTCTATTGGGTTTGGCCTTTGGTGTTCTTCATAAACTTTGATTATATTTGCTTTCATGGTAATATACGTAAAGGGAACCCTCGGGGTACAATCTCGAGCCCATATTGTTCTATGTATGATTACAGTTATATTGGAACAGACCTATTTACATGGTCCGGTGTTTGGGTTGATAGTAAACTCAAACTTTTTAAGGTTTTCGTAAATTTGATTAAGAAAGCATATGTCCGTGCATCTGTCACAGCTTAATATTTCCGAAACTGCTGAACCAAAAAAGTTATAATTTATTATTTACAGTGTTAGGTGACTGTGTCCGGTCGTAAAGCATAAATAAACGAATTCTAATTTTTTATGCTCACAAAATTATCGCTTCTTCGATACCAGTTCCTAGTTCAGTTAACTTCACAATGATTCAATGATATAGTTTGTAAATAATTAACATCGACTCTATAGATTAGTGATTTGTAAACTCGAAGGGCAATAATTTGAAATTCAATAAAATATTAAAATGCAACTGTCATGTCCACCAAAATAAAGAGTGGTCTATAATGTAGTGACATATTTTGAAGTCTAATAACTTTGCCTCTGAAAAACCTATACGTAAGTTTTTGTTGTTGTTCGATAGAAAAACTCAAAAAATGTTTGAATTGCAAAAAATACAGGGTGTATCAAACAATAATTGTAATCGAAGTTAAAACATAATTAAGTAAAGTTATTTATACTTACTATTTTTTTAAGCGAAACAAATTAACAATAATTGTCAAATAGACAGCCGCGTACTAACTGTTCAGAAGAATGAATTATTCCACTATTCATCGCTCTTTTATTGTTGAAAATTTCATTAAAAATGACGAGTCCATTGCTCTTACTACGCGCCAATTTCGCACAAGATTTAATTTTAATTCTCCTTGTCGAATCACAATTTTAAAATGGGTTTGTCAATTTAGAACTAGATAGAACTCCTTCAAATATTGCAAGAATTCAAGCTGCATTTTTGAGAAATCCAAAGCAATCTGCAAACAGACAATCTCAAACATTAGCACTCTCAAGAACTATCCTGCAAAGAATATTGCATAAAGATTTACACTTCAAACTACATTAAGTTCAACTTGTGCAGGAGCACTGATTTTGCAGTCAGACTTGCAATAATTTTTTAAAGCTTTTAGAAAACAATGCTGACTTGCCTGAAAATTTATTTATGTCTGATAAAGCACATTTTCATATGTGTGGCTACGTAAACAAACAAAACTCTCGTTATTGGTATCGAGAAAACCCGCAACAAATACACCAAACTCGTCTTCATAGCTAAAAAGTTAATTTTTGGTATGTAGTGTCAGCACAGGGAATTATGGGACATTATTTTTTAATAATAGTAATAGTATAAGAAGGTACTATCTTCTTTAGTATTAGTAAACGTTCAACAAGTTCAAAAGTGTGAAATAAATATTTTTTCCAAAAGTTGTACCGACTTTATTAGTTGGTGCACTGAAAAATACAAAATAATATTGATTCTATTGGTGCTGGTACTTTTGAAGTTGTTGCCTGAAGTCTTCTACCAACTAATAAATTCGTGCATTTTTGGTAAAAAATATTTTTTCTTATAATGTATTTTGAAGTTCATGGTGTTTTTCCAACTGATTTCTTTTCAAAACACAATGAAACAATAGACTGGCAATTTTGGGCTTTTTTATAAGATAAAACCGATAAATGAATCAAATCTTAAATATTATCATATATAGATACATCTTCATGAATATAACTGATGGATATATCTTGAAATCTTACTACGAAAACATATAAATTGATAAATTACAACTTGAGGATCAATAAAAGACAGAAAAAAGATCACCTAATACATGCCTAACTACTCTTGATAAAAAAAGCCCGTAAACCCAGACATGTTTTTATGATGGCATCTTATGTCAATCACTCACCTTCAATACACACACAAAAAACATATTTTGATCTACGTCAGACACCAAGAAAACGCGTCTTGTGACGATGATGATAATATTCCAGACAAATTTTCAATTTACATAGCCGGTCTTTGGAATACATAAAAGGTGCTTTTTAACAGGAGAACGGATAGATACCTTTTGTGCTGGAAAACGCCCTCATCTCTCAAATCGAATCCATTCTTCTTCTCAGCGGGGTGTGATGATCCACCCTATAAGATTGCATAATATATGGAAAATATTATTACTTCCGACGGGCTGAATGTAGCAGATAAAAGTTGTAGAGAAAAAAAAAAGGGGGAAGGAAAGTCTGGTAGTGGTCTGCTTTGGTTTGTTGTTTCTTCCCTTTCCCAGTTTTTGTATAGTGAAAATTGTTGAATGGCGATGGATTTGGGGGGGCATGATGAGAAACCATTAAAAATGCAACGTCATGTCGGAAATTAAGCCGAGATAACCAAGTTTTTCAGCTGCTATTGCTGCTGGGATTTTAGTAGGAAAAAGCGAAAAGGCGCAACGTCGTCCTGCTTAATGAAAATAGCGAGAGAATGAGAGAACCATCATACATCATCAGAATTACAGCTGGATTCTTATGTAATTGAACAAACTCTTGACTCTGACGATGTGCCTGTTGTATGGAATATAAGTATACGGATTTACGCGATTTTCCTACAGCACAGATGGTTTGTGTGAAAAGAGGAGAGAGAGATCGTTAAGACTGATCGTTTGTTTTATACTAGCTTTTATATTAAAGAATATTGTTTCTAAGTGTTTCAGATATGATAGATGATATCAAAAAGCAAGTGTAGTCGTAAAGTCTGAAAAATTCGCAATAACTCCTGAAATAAGTATTTTTGTAAAAAAAATCCTAGACAGATCAATCCTTCAAATACAATTAGATTATTAAAAAAAAATCCCGATGGCCTGTAGTCAGCGGAAAGGTAAATTTTTCAAAATTCATTGAATTGAAATTTGAACAACCTTTTCATTGGTATACCTACATGTAATTAAATAAAATTGTCATAGCCTTGCGGTTAGAGGTTTTTGTTTTGGCTGTTGAATATAAAGCAGACAGGGTTCGAGTCCACTTCAAGGCAGAATTTGTTTTTCGCCTATTTCTTTTCAATAAATATAACTATATATTTTTTATTAAACAGGGTCTATATTAAGATCTCCAGAAAATGTACAATTACATTAAATTTATATTGAGTGTTCATGTTTTATCAATATTTGTTATTTTTCTTTATTCATTTTTATTTTTTTACCTGTGTATTTTGTGAAAAATTGCTTTGAACAAAAGTTGTAGGTACTGATTAAATCTATAACCTAAAATTATTTTTGATGATATTTACACTACGGCTCTTTTTTGATAATTTTTTCAAATGTTTGAATGGTCGTCATTTTGAAACTACTTACCGATATTGCCCAATAACGAACTCGACCGAGATATTTGAGAGATTGATTTTTGTAGCAAATTTGAACTTGATACCTTCAAAACTGCGACCTCTATCGTGTTAACAAATTTCGTAATATCCCATATATATATATATATATATATATATATATATATATATATATATATATATATATATATATATATATATATATATATAATTTTAGTAATTCACTGCCGAGAATGTATAACCAAAGTGACAAACATTCATAGGGTTGCGGCACTATGGGCTGTAGGATAATGAAGAGTTTTCATTATGAAATTTACCAGCTATAAACATTTGTTATTATGCATTTAACTTTATGATTGAACTTTTATGTTTCATAATTACAAGTTACTATGGAATTACGCATACTAAGATCAATCTATGTATGTAGCTAATAAAAATGGAACACACTTCAGAAGTTAATCACAGGATATATCATTTAAAAAATGGATATAATATAAATATATGGCATTATCTTGTATAATATGAAACAATATATTAATTTAGAGAAACATCAGATGGCACACTACGATAATTATCATTATATAATTTTAAAATATATGAGTAAATGGAACTAAGTCCATTTATATACGAACGTTTATTCATAACGTTTGTTTCTTTTTGAATATGAATCATTTCTAAGAAACTTCGTTTAAAAATGTTCTTTTCAGAACATAGAACAATTGAGTTTTCAAAATCTATAGTGTGCTTTTTGTTTATGGCATGTTCGGTCAAGGCACATGACGGCTTTTTACATCTTATATCACTTTTATGAGACGTAATTCTTCCTGATAAACTCCTAGAAGTTTGACCTATATATGATAAATCACAATCATTACATTTGATCTCATATACTATTCCAGATTTTTCTGTTGTTTTTAAAGGAGTTTTTACTTTTGAAAATAACTTAGAAACTACTTTTATATTCTTTTTTGCAAATAAAATATTATATCCTTTAAAAACATTCATAAGTTTATAGGTTAATTCATCAGTAAAATAGAGAGAACAGTATATAGGAAGAGTATTTGAGCGAGGTTGTGATTGATCAATATTATTTTCATTCAAAGACATTTCCAAAATTCTATCAACATTATTTAAATTAGGTTGGGTATGACTCAAGAGCTTATTTATCAATTTAATAGGATATGAATTTTCGATTAATATACTTTTTAATTTTGATAAACTTTCATTAACAAAAGTTTTGTGGGATAGTTTTATGGCTCTGTTTTTTAAAGCATTAATAAGGTTAATTTTCATTTTATTTGGATGATACGAGTGGTAGTTAATATACCTATTGCTACAGTATGGTTTTCTATACCACTTTGTTCGTAGTAAGCCTGTATTATCCCTACAAACTTTCATATGTTTTTAGAAGATATAATATTTTATTTGCAAAAAAGAATATAAAACTTTTGAACCAAATGTTTTTTAGACTAACTTATAGACATATAACAACATGCCGTTGAAATTTTTTCGAAATTCAAAAGTGTGAACGATCGCAATAGGTACATTTCTATAAGAAATTTACCTAAAAGTTCATGCAGGAGTATGTCACAAACCAAGTCTGTGTTTTGAGAGCTTATAGGTAATTCAATCATCACATACAATATTTACTTTCTCCTCTATATATATGAAATATAGTTTTGTTCTATAAAAAAGAATAATATTATGCAATTATCATGACAATGTAATACTTAAGGTATTGCCCTGAGAAATGTCATGTCAACTAATGACATTTCTGATTGATGACTATGAAATCTTTCCTGTTTGTGGTTATTTTTATGTAAATTCACGAATTTTGCCCCGACGAAGAGAATAAACATTCTCGAAAGCTTGGCATAATCCAAAGAATTTTATTTATTAAATGACTGCATCCCCAACAAAAATCTATTTTATCAAATAATAAACCAGTCAAGAATTCAGAATCAAACAATATATATATATATACCTATATGCAAATTTTATCTCGGAATCTGGTCTACCGATTTCGATGAAAATTCATATGTATGGGTTTTAGAGTGTATTGAATCGATTGGTTGTATTCACATTCAGCAATTAATATTCCCATTTTAGGAGTTTTACATATTACATTTCAGATATCAATATGAACCCGATAATATCATTGGAAAAAATAGTCCTATGGTTAAGCTTCGGTTCGAATTCTGATCACCTTTACGTTTTTTTTAACAAAACCCATTTTTTAGAATAAAATATGTTAATATGATTTTATAATAATTTAATCGGAAATTTTCAATGAAAATTTGTACATATCTAATATATAGCGACCCTTAAGGTACACATTAGTTATTTCAAGGAAGGGTTAGCAGATTTTGGTAAAAATTAGCAGAATGGGATTTTCGGAGTCGAGAAATCGATTGACGATATTCATTATTTCATTCATTATTTCATATTCAATCGGTTTGACCCTCCAGGTCTACACTAGCTATTTCAAGAATGACTCCGCAGATAAAAGTTTCAGTATGTATAGTGTTTGGGGGTTGAGAAGTCGATTGGTGATACAGCTGAGTTCTGGTATGATTCACATTCATATTTATTTTGAAATCTTAAAATTCTGAGCCATGTGAATGATAAAAGTACAATATTTACCGATCGCAATACATTTTAACTATAAATATGCACATTTATGAACTTTTAGATTAACTCTTATAGACCCACTCTAAATTCTGTGTTACCCGAGCAAAGCTCGGCCGCCCAGATATTATAAATAATAAAAAGTAGTGGCCCCATAATCAAGCCCTGTGGGACGCCCAAATTATAATATAGCCTTAAGCAGAATTTTTTAGACGAGTTACATCAAAATCGTTAGAGCTGCTTTCGCGCCTCATTCTTGAGCGAATCACATATTCAGCCTAACAACCTGTTTAAACAGGTTGCCCAATTTAAGTCCGAGGCGAACAGCGAAACAAAAAAGAAAGCCGTGGACAAAAGAGCCTTTGAAACTTACCAACGTATAAGTATTTTTTTTTACCCAACCCCTACTGGAAAATAAATTACGTAGTTGCAAAAAGCTAAGTGATTAAAAATTGTGTATCTCTGTATATGTTCAACCTTTCTTACATAATCACAGAGTTGTGTTCGAAGAATCAGAAAACTATTTCTTATTGTAAATGTGGTTTCGAAGTTGACATGCAATATTTTACGTCTCCATCCATAAAATAGCTTTTCTTTTTCCGTCTCAATTTCACCCCTTGCCAACTTTTCCAACCATGCTTGACAAAAAGTACCGCTCAGTGGAGGAAACATGAAAATGCGTCTGCTGGCAAAAAAGCAGTCACCCATTCATTTATGTGTTAGTGACAACCGAAAATACAGCGAAATAACTCGAAAAAATATTTATCCAACAGATGTAAAAGGGTATATATAGTGTGCGGTAGTAAAAGTGAACGTTCGCCATGCCTTGATGGCATTTCAATTCGGTTAAAAGTAAATATATATTCGGTAGCCGCCGACTGGGAGGGTAGAGGGTGGTGTGCTTTTCAATCGTTTTCGTAGCGTTTACCAGAGGGATTATTTTCTTTTATGTTCGCACGAGAAGATAAACAAGACCGTTAATAGAAACAGTATTGAAGAGCATTGTAAATGAGGTGGATTATGTTTGGATAGTATCCGTGGTGAATGAGAAAATCCAGTTTCAAAACTCTTCAATATTCTAAAATACCTACCCTATTTGCTAAATGGAACAAATTCTGGGAAAGAGGTTTCTATTGGCGAAGGTAATGCGCCAATAGATGGCGTTAAATAGAGGTGAACAACAAACAAATTGGCGCTTAGGACAAGCGCAAACAGCTATAAATTTAAAAATCTTTTGCGGGCTGTATGCAAGTTTTGTCTCTGATATAAGAATCTTTTGATAATACAAACGCTGTAAAGTGAACTAAAAGGATCTCTTTCTATATGAAATAAATCTATCTAGCAAAGGAACGAAAATAAACACTTACTGGTAGAAATACTATTAGAAAATCGTGAAGCAAATAATATGCGGAAAAATATTATTAATGAGAAATTTCCTTTTGCTTCTTTCTTACTTGGGATATCAAAAGGAAGAAGGGTATGAGTGAATATGTAATGTTATTAGATTGACGGGTAAAATATATATGATGTTTCATAGAGTAAATAGATTAGGTTAAAGTCACTTTATCTCTCAAAGTACCGCAATTAAGCCGCCATATTAGAGGCAAAAGGTGGCGGGAAATTTGAACGCAAACAGTTAAAATTTACAAGCTGACCAATACGTAATGGTTTTTATTTCCAATAGCGCTGTTATTGTTTTTATTATATTGTGATATTTAGGAACTTCAAGCGGTCCTTGGTTTAACTGCAGCCCCCCTATGGCACACTCATATCAAAAACTCACAAGAATCCTGAAAATGGTTTTCTCTGCCTAAAATTACCAGAACATGACAACAACTGTAGTGTTCTTTGCAACATGTACACAAATCACTGCGCGGTCACTTTTTTCTAATGTCAAAAATCCGCCATTTAGAGGGCAAATGTTGTTCTCTCTCTCTAGCACATGGTGCTTACCGATTGCGGTACTTTGAGAGATACAGTCACTTTAGATTATGTTTTGTTGTTCACCGCTATTTGAGCTAGTGGCGGCTCGTGACATTTATTGCAGAGGAGGACAACTCTACAAAATTACTAAAAGAATACAACTTACACTTTTCTACACGACCCCTAGAGGTAGTGCTACGGCACCTAACATTTTTTTGTGGTCATAATTATTGAAAGAATTAACGTTTTAGATTTGATACGCACTTATGTCAAAAAAATGAATTTGCCTTAAATTGTAGATGAGGCCCTCCCACCTTTGAGGAGCCGCCCCTGATTTGAGTACTCTCTCTAATGATAATAGATGGCGTATTTTTCGTTCACGATCGCGAATATTTGTATTGTACACGTCAAAAATTATCATATTGTTTTATATCATTTTTGTATTCACACAAATTCAAAAATGAGCTGTGCAATAAATTGTGGTATTATTACCTTTAGAACGGGTTCCAGGTTGACAAGTCCCATTTTCGATTCATCATTGTTTTGTTGAATTGTGAGATAGTTATCACGAAAAATTTCTTATCGAAAGTTCTAGAGGTTCAAGAATTATTTGTTCACCATTTTTTTAAATTTAAATACTACCTGCTCCTGTTGGACAAGGAATTGATGATAAATACATATTTTTTACAAAAAAATGGACCGACTTTATCAGTTGTTGCACTGTAAAATACAAAATACTATTAATTCTATTGGTGCTGGGTCTTTTGGAGTTGGTGCCTTCAATAACAAACTACAACGGCACAACTTCAAAATTACCAGCACCAATAGAATTAATATTATTTTGTATTTTTCAGTGCAACAACTGATAAAGTCGGTCCAATTTTTTTGTAAAAAATATTTATTTCATATTTTTCACTATGTTCACTAATACTCAAAAAGATATAGGTAGGTTTAGCTTGTACATAGCGGATATGCGCATTTCACATATTTCAGACTTTACCATTGCGAAACTCGGAAACCGTGACTCTTTTGAAAAAATGTTCAATTTAAACGTTTCCGGATATGGTCCCCTTACTAATTTTCAAATCTCGAATTTTCGATTTTCGGAAAAAATTGCCCTTTCCACATAGTTGAAACACATATTTCAGACTGTAGCGCGAAAACGTATGATTATTTTTTAAAATGTCCAATTTAAACATTTCCGGATATGGAATTTTCATTAATTCTGTCGTCTCGGATTTTCAATTTTCGAAAAAAATTGCCCCCTCCACCTCCTTTGGGGGCGGTTTTTGGAGGGAAGGAGATTTTGGATTTTATTTTTCTCAATATGGGACCATTTCCCAACTCTCCTCTTTCAAATGAAACAAAAATCGTCTAAATCGGAATACGTTTACTATGCAAAACGCGCGATCAGCTATACAAAAAAAAGCAATCTTACAACCGAATTGTATACCTTCTCCTTTTTTTGAAGCCGGTCAAAAAGGCGTGTTCTTGAAATGTGATTCGACTCTAATTTTAATTTTACCTCGATTTTAGGTAAATTTCTTATAGAAATATACCTATTGCGATCGTTCACACTATTGAATTTCGAAAAAATTTCAACGGCATGTTGTTATATGTCTATAAGTTAGTCCAAAATAACATTTGGTTCAAAAGTTTATATATATATATATATATATATATATATATATATATATATATATATATATATATATATATATATATATGGGATATTACGAAATTTGTTCAAGTTCAAATTTGCTACAAAAATCAATCTCTCAAATATCTCGGTCGAGTTCGTTATTGGGCAATATCGGGCAAGTAGTTTCAAAATGGCGACCATTCAAACATTTAAAAAATTATCAAAAAAGAGCAGTAGTGTAAATATTATTAAAAATAATTTTAGGTTATAGATATAATCAGTACCTACAACTTTTGTTCAAAGCAATTTTTCATAAAATACACAGGTAAAAAAATAAAAATTAATAAAGAAAAATAACAAATATTGATAAAACATGAACACTCAATATAAATTTTATGTAATTGTACATTTTCTGGAGATCTTAATATAGACCCTGAAAAAAAAATCTGCCTTGAAGTGGACTCGAACCCTGTCTACTTTATATTCAACAGCCAAAACAAAAACCTCTAACCACAAGGCTATGACAATTTTATTTAATAACATGTAGGTATACCAATGAAAAGGTTGTTCAAATTTCAATTCAATGAATTTTGAAAAATTTACCTTTCCGCTGACTACAGGCCATCGGGATTTTTTTCTTTTCTTTTCTTCTTACTGCTCCATACTAAGTCAAAACGAATCGAATCGAACTCGAAGCTTTCGGGAGTGAACTTCCTCAATTTTTGCGGCACCATTTCAAACAAAACAGATGTTGAAGTTTTGAAGGATTGAAATATGACAATATTTAATCTATTAATTAGAACCAAAACGGAGGCCGTCCTATGTTTAGTAACAAATTTAGAAAAGCGACCAGTATTTCAATGAATACATATATTTTTTATTGATTTATAATTTAATAATATATTAACTCGAAACTCTTTTGAAAAAAATGTTCAATTTAAACGTTTCCAAATATGGTCTTATCTTTAATTCTGCCGTCTCAGATTTCTTATTTTCGAGAAAAATAGTCAACTCCATAACCTTCTAGGGCGGTTTTTTTAAGTATGGCATCATTTCTCAACTTTCTTTTTTCAAATGAATCAAAAATCATCAAAATCAGAGCACCTTCACTATGCAAAAGTCGCGAACAGCGTTACATAGATATAAAAGGCAAACATACAACCGCATTGTATACCTTCTACTTTTTTGGAAGTCGGTCTTATAATAAGGATGTAGGAATCTCATTGAAATTATGATTTCCATTTTGAGTTCGAGACGTAAGGACCGTATTTGAACAAAATATGTGATATTTTTAGATATTACTTATGTTAATGTCAACGTTTTATCTTTTAAAAATCTTAGCTTTTTTCTTTCCACTCCCACTATTATAAACAATAAACATGTTTGCTAGAATCACCAATTTTGGACACACTGTAGCTACAGAAATTATTGACATGAAAAAATAACAAACTAAATATAATTCATGTCTCAGTTAATGGCTTCGAAATGGACGTAATTTAATTTTCTTTTCATATTTCGGTAGTTTCATTTTGTGGTTGTTAGAAATTTTGCCAAGTAGTGTATAAATCAAACGTTGTGGCGTTCGTTGCCTATATTTAGGTCAACTTCACGAGACCCCAGCATTTTCCCGGCTTAAAAAATGACCCACATCAATTAAGTAAATGGACGTAATCTTGGCCCGTATACTTTGAGATTTTTTTATGAATGCGTCCGTATATAGAACCACCACCGCTTGCCTCTTTGATAGGAACAATAATTTCTGTGAGCAAGATTATAAATGGACATTTTATTGAAACGCTTAATTGGTCTGATTCTTATGTATTATTTCACTGTTAATGGTCGTTCTTATGTTTAATTAGAGTTTGAATTATTACATTGTGGGGAGAATTGAAAGTTTGGTACCTACAAACTGATGGTTGTGATTTAAACATTTTATTACCTCTCCAGTAATTTATCATTTATGCAATGAAATATATACTGTTTCTATAAAAAAAAGATTAAGTGATGATCCAATACCAACATATTGATTATGGGAATATTCCAAGGAATTCTGGTGTTAATATACTTATAGAAAATAAATTGATAACGTTCTTCTCTCACGATATTTACGATAGATTGATCACTGTCTAGCGTCCTAATCTCGTGATAAATTCGAATTGATGGACCAACATTCAATATGAGTCCATTCGAAGGTCTGAAATATGTTAGAGTTTTTTTTTTCAGTGGTACTGTCAATTGAATAATTGATGCAAGTAAATATCTTATAATTCACTTCAATGAACTCGTCTTTTTGAAATAATATTGCTGGATTTTCTGTAGTGTTTATGGCCTCTAACAATCTAGAAATACGGGTTTCCGAAGATTTCATAGGAACAGTATTGCTATTTCTAAAAAGGTATGATATAGAAATTTCTAGCTCTTCAATATTCCTATTTGCAAAATGGAAAATTTGGACCCTATCTGGAATGTTTTTAAAAAACGTTTTATACTTATCGGTATACCGACACTTGCCGGGCCAACACTTTGGTAGATTGTGGTACGAAATCATAGAGTCATCAAAAGTCTTGAGTATGGAACCCTTCTATCTCAGAGTCCTACTCGCACGTAGAACCAGTCCGAACACCAAGCCAGATCCATCCACAGACATGCACCAAGAGATATCAGCAGAATTTCTCCTACACATGCCTTAGGGATTTTGTGGTATGGAACCCTCCACCTTTAGATCCCAGTCGCACTGACAGACTTTTACAAAACAGTCCAGTGACATACTACACTTAAATAACAGTAGCGAAAAATCCGTGAAAATTCAGCCAAAGAGCTCAGAGATACTTCTTTGGGAATTACAGCTATGGAACCATCACAGGCCCAGTCACACTTACCAGATCATTTTAATAACATTCTACATACATACATGGTAAAAAGACCATAAAAATCCAGCCACAGAGTTCAGAAATATACAATAGACTTCCAGGTACGGAACCCAACACATAGAGCCCCACGGGCACTGATAGATTGACAGTACTTTTACTAAGCTATGATAAATACGTGTGCAAAATTTGGTGATATTTTTCATATGGAAGTAATCAACCAAGAGGAAGATGAGTGGTGTGAATATTGAAAGCTACTTTCAGTTTCTTCATTTTATTTTTTTCAGATTGTTATGTTCTCAAAAAACACTTGAACAAAATTAAATGAAAATATAACTATGTTAAAAAGTTCTTTGCATTAAGTTAGATATATGTACTAGAGTTTTCTTCATTTCTAAAAGAAAATCGATAAACATCTGATCTTATGAATCCATTGAAACTCACAACAGCGTGTTGGATAAAACTTCCAGAAATTTGTAGGGGGTACTTGAAAAAATAGAATTGCGAACGATAGGGTAAAATTGGCTCGACGTTACAAATAAGTTTCGGGTTCAAGTAATTTCAACAAGTATTATTTCGTATCCCTAAATCAGAAGAAAAATCGATGTTACATATAGTGTATTTGTAGTATATCTGGCTTTGATGAATTTGTATTGTTTTATTTCTGTTACTATTTGAGTTTCAGAGTGGAATAAATGGGAAAAAATGTTCAGAATTTTGTAAGATTAAGAAAATTAATCCTATTTCCAAATAAAATCCAGGATTATTGGTCTTAATTAAATTAAAATTGGTTGGTAAGACACTCATTATTAAATAATTCAATAATGAATGATCAACGATATTGTTATTTATTTTGCTAAGTTTGTTATTTTTAAGGCCACAATTATTTCGCATTCGGTTACTATTCTTTAAAAATATACATTTGAAAGCGTAAATTTTTTTCCCATGTACTTATTTCGAATAGGTATTAATTTGAAAATTTTGAAATCATGTTTTTAATGATCAAAAACCTGTAAATATTAACCACTGCATGTCCATTTTCCCACAACGATTAACTTCTAAGAAACTACTTTTTTGTCTCAACAATAGCCAAATCTTCTTATATATCTGAGTAGTTTGGCGGAATTTTGGCACAAGTTTGGATACATTTCTTCCTTAATTTATCTGGATTCACAAGATATTTGACAGCGTGCAGATTACCAACGATAAAGAATGGACGTAATGAGAAAGTCTCCCAACATTCGTTTCAAAATATTAATTTCTCGCACATTTAATGAGAAGGCGACATCCACATACCTTCTTTTTTGATAAGTTGGAAGCATCTTCGGTGGTTGACATTTTCAAACAGGACCCTGACTGAGATTATTCTTGCGAAAGTGCGTGGCCCCTTGTGAATCTGTTACCGGAAAAAATGGAAAGAAAATGAATCTATAGTTGGTTAGGTTTAATATTTGACATACATAGGTAATCTATTTATTATACTGTACTGATCTACTAGCCCGTCTACCGTTCTTTCTAGTTCTCATCCTACTATTTATTCTTACTGTATATCTTCTTACAATAAGTTATCATTTGAATTTTAAGATTCCGATTAACTGAATGTGATAATAGGTATGTTGATTGAGTCTAGTTGTAATTTTAAATAAATTGATGTTTAGTCAATGAATGTTAATATTTGAATTCCTAAAATATCTTTTTCGGGGCATATTTAATTATGAATAATTGAATAAAACTAATTTAAAGTGCAATAAATAATACACTTTATCACGTGAGTGCGAACACCAATCAGAGGGCATTAATAATTCATGGACAGCTAAACAAATTAAGCCGTCAACGTCAACAGTCATTCCTTCATTTATCTTCAAGTGGTTATATGCTCTGTGATTCATTGGAAATATCTCTTACGTTTTTGTTAATAAATAATCAATGTATTTGCAATAATGGAGGCTGGATTTACCAAAGCAGACAGCTTTATTTGCCAAGAATAGATTATTTGATGGTGGCAAATTTCTTTGCCAGAAACACGGTTTATGGTTCTGCGGAACTTAGGAACGTGAAACTGTCTTTGTAAGTTTAACTGACCAATACCTACTAGTAGCAAAATAATATGATTATTTGCTCTAAATAAAATCTCGCCTTCTTATAGCTGTTGGTCGACACAAATCAGAAGTGGTAATGGGTCTTTTTGGTTGACAGGCAAATTTTGTAGGTACAGAACCAGCTTTCATTCTTATTTGTGACTCTGTACCCATCGTAGTATATTCCACATAATTTCCCGTATCTTTTTGATGCTAAAATTAGGATTCGGTGACTTTTCTGATGAAATAAACAGTGACTCCTATATAAATATGCATTGTCAACATAACCAAACTATCTGCATCTGAATTTGAAATCATTTACTAATGTCATTTTTTTGTAAATTATTAGCTCAACTTACATCAAAGTGATCTTCACAAAAATATATTGTAGATGCAGGATCTCTTCTAGCTAAAGTTAACCACTTTCTCCTTACTTGTTTCTTTTTTGGAACGTAAATAAATAGTTTATCCGGTGTGCTAATCGCTGTGGAGTTACATATGGAAACTGCACAGTATTTATTAAACTTTGTATTCATATTTCATATGGTAATCTCAATTCTCAAGCAAATTGACACTGACATTTACACAGAGGCACATAACACCTATCCTATATATGACAGATCGTAAGTGATGCTGTTGTTAGCGAGCGGTGACGTAGTTTGAAGTCCGTGAATGATTTACGTGTTTCAGCGGGAAAATTCAAAATTATTTACTTATTTTTTTTGCTTAGTAAAATATTTTTTGACCGACTTAAAAAAAAGGAGAAGGTATACAATTCGGTTGTAAGATTGATTTTTTATTTTTTTTATTTTTTATGGCTGTTCGCGCGTTTTGCATAGTGAACGTACTCCGATTTAGACGGTTTTTGTTTCATTCAAAAGAGGAGAATGGGGAAATGGTCCCATATTGAGAAAAATCAAATCGAAAATCTCCTTCCCCCCAAAAACCGCCCCCAAAGGGGGTGGAGGGGGCAATTTTTCTCGAAAATTGAAAATCCGAGACGACAGAATTGATGAAAATTCCATATCCGGAAATGTTTAAATTGGACATTTTAAAAAATAATCGTACGTTTCCGCGCTACAGTCTGAAATATGTGTTTCAGCTATGTGGAAGGGGCGAATTTGTCTGAAAATCGAAAATTCGAGATTTGAAAATTAGAAAGGGGACCATATCCGGAAATTTTTAAATTGAACATTTTTTGAAACGAGTCACGGTTTCCGAGTTTCGCAATGGTAAAGTCTGAAATATGTGATATGCGCATTTCCGCTATGTACAAGCTAAACTTACCTATATCTTTTTGGGTATTAGTGAACGTTCAACAATTTCCATGACTAATGTTACACTCAAAAATGTGAAATAAATATTTCTTACAAAAAATTGGACCGACTTTATCAATTGTTGCACTGAAAAATACAAAATAATATTAATACTATTGGTGCTGGTTCTTTTGGAGTTGGTGCCGACAACAACAAACTACAACGGCACAACTTCAAAATTACCAGCACCAATAGAATTAATATTATTTTGTATTTTTCAGTGCAACAATTGATAAAGTCGGTCCAATTTTTTGTAAAAAATATTTATTTCTTATATATTAAGGTTCGATATAAAAGATAGGAACAGTTCGAAAAATTGGTCAACATCCCTATTTGAGCTTGGGAGCTTCAGCCTTAGAAATAATTTTCATTTTCTGTACTTGCGTTTTTTAATTTTGATACATTTGTATTTTCTTAAAGTTTTATTTCTTTAGTGTTTACAATGATTGAAGCAGATTTGACCCACAATAATCTAAGAATGATCATCTAGATTAAATACAACAGTATTTGTTTTAGACCTTTTTCCGAATTGATTTTATCATCCCATAGGAAAGCTATAACAGAGAAACCTAACACTGTAATATTCAGTTCGTAGTTTCTTTCAGTAAATCTTGACTGCCAAACTTAATGTAAACAACCGTATTTCATCATATCACCCAAACAACAGAAGCACCAAACAACCAACCCAACACCAATCAAATGCTCAACGGAATACATTTTTTTACTTCCCCAAACTCCTAAATCATCCAACAACAACTCTGTAGCAAGTTCCTATTTCCTTCTTGTATCGATGTGTCCTTAACAGAACAGCTCCGAGTTCCGAGCACAGTAAGTACACAACCACTACCAATCTCCTTTGTCGATAACATTAATCTACCCCTTTTGACTTGGACGATGATTTAAACCGTCCCTAAGGGCGTCGTGAGAGAAGAGGAGGATATATATTATGTATTTACCTCGACACTTCCGGTCAATCATTTGGTACAACACGGGGATGTAATATATTTTGGCGGGAGGGAAGAGCTGGGTAGTTGGAGGGAGGAGTGGGGCATTTCAAATAGCTAGCACCCTCTATAAAGCACACTATGCTATGATGCGCTATGTCGGATATTAAACGTTTATGAATATTGAGTGAGATATGTAGAGAGAGAGAGAGAGAGAGTGTAGAGGTCGTTGGGATCCATGTCAATATTTCCATTATGATGATAAGCTAAATGTTCATTTAGGTGGAATTGATTGGATATTAATGTTTTGATGTTTTCACATTTTGGGGAAAACTGATGGTAGGAAGTAAATCAGGCAAACGTTGTTGTTTGATATCATATCTTTCACAGATAATTCCTCTAACGTTTGATCAACGACTAAGGCGCGATTCTCACTATACGTAACGTCACCGTCACATCTCCGCACCGTCACCGTCACGAAAAATATTCTTACATTGCAAGCAATGAACATAATCACACTATCAGTCACGTCCACTTGCCGTCGCCATCCCGTCCGTCAGCGATTTCTGCGAGAGAATATTTAACGTGTCGGTGCTTGTCGGTGGGTACGCTGTACTTTCGTAGTACGTATAGTGTGCATTGGCTAACGTGTCTGTTTACGTACGTTTATATTGTAACAACATCTATACGAAAAAAAATTGGAGGAAGATTTCAGAAAAATTAAACAAAACAGTTGATTCTTATTTATAATAGCTCAACTCAACATACAAAAATATGAAAGCTTCTTTTATAGGAATTGGTTTTTGTTGCCACGGAACTTCTGTAGAAGGAGAATTGAGAAAAACTTTGTAATTTTCACGAATAATAAATGCTTCTTGTTGGGCATTACCACCTTACTAAATATTGGTTCACTTCTAGGCTCTGCGGAATTAGTATCCGTGTTAATATTAGCAAAATAAACATCTATGTCTTTGATATAATTATGTAAAATACAAGTTGTTAAAATATATAGATCAATATTTTCCGGCAGTGCATTCATGGACCGAAAAAATAGGCGCTATTTGTGAGCTAGTTGACAAAGCGCATTTTCAGAGACTCGCCTAGCACGGGAGAGCCAATAATTAAATATAGTGGGAATCGCGCCTAATTCTTTTTTGAAGAATATTTTGAAATGGTTGGACGAAAGCTATTTTGAGACTATTTGTTCGTTCAAGCCTATTAAGAGAACTAAAATCGAATAATTTCATTATCAGTTGAACTCTCAATCGCTAGTATAGTTTTTACGGGCTGATCATTGACCGACTTCCCAAACGGAGGCGGTATTCGACTGTATGTCTGCGTGTTTTTTTATATTTGTTCGCGACTTTTGCATAGTAAGGGGGCTCCGTTTTTTTTTTCATTTGAGAGAGCATTGACAATTGATCCCATTGAAAAAATTCAATATTAGACATGCCCATTCCCTCAAAAACATCGCCTAAAGGTGGTAGTGGGCACAATTTATCCCGAAAATTGAGAATACGAGACGACAGAATTAAAGAAAATTCCATATCCGGAAACGTTTAAATTGGACATTTTTAAAAATAATTACAAGTTACCGTATTACAGACTGAAATATGTTTTTCAGCTATGTGGAAGGGACCAATTTTTCTGAGAAATCAAAATTCGAGATTAGAAAGGGGACCATATCCGGAAACATTTAAATTGAGATGCAGCAATGGTAAAGTCTGAGATATGTGATAAATGTATTTCTGCTATGTGGAAGGGGCAATTTTTTTCGAGAAATGAAAATATGAGACTGCCAAATAAAACAAGAGATTATATGTTGCAAGATCTCAATTGATTTTTTTTTCAAAATATGTATATCTGCGTAGAAATAATTTGAGATCTCTGAATAATAACAAGTACAAGCTATGGCTTACACATGGTAATTCTATAAGCAGGTACTATCTTCTTTGGTATTAGTGAACGTTCAATAATTTTCATGACTTAATGTTAGACTCAAAAATGTGAAATAAATATTAAAAAAAATTGGACCGACTTTATTATCTGATGCACTGAAAAATACAAAATAATATTAAGACGAAAAAGAAACACAAAGTCTTCTCCACAGTTTATTCTTAAAGGTTAATTATTGATGAGACATGTTTCGAGATTGTACAATCTCATTTTCAATCAAAAGGTTCAAAGTTATGGAGATGAAAATATGATTTTTTTTAAAGAAAAGGAAAAACTAGAAAAACATGAAAACGATCCCAAACCAATGCAAAAATTAAAATATATACTTGATAAAGAAATAAATTATCCCATTATAAAAATAAAATAAAGTCACATTCTAAAAAAAAACAAATTCCACGTCACATTGTCCTAAGTCTGAGTGCCCGTGCCCGGTGACTACATCTTTGGTCAGCTGATGGTAAAAGAACATCAGCTGACCAAAGATGTAGTTACCGTGCGCGGTCTTTATTTTTATTTTTATAATGGTATAATTTATTTCTTTTTCAAGTAAATATTTTAATTTTTGCATTGGTTTGGGATCGTTTTCATGTTTTTCTATTTTTTTCTTTTCTTAAAAAATTTCATATTTTCATCTCCATAACTTTGAACCTTTTGATTGAAAATGAGATTGTACAATCTCGAAACATGTCTCATCAATAATTAACCTTTAAGAATAAACTGTGGAGAAGACTTTGTGTTTCTTTTTCGTCTTACCATTTCAATCCACTTCGAGAATGGACTTCTACAACCATTATTAAAATAATATTGATTCTACTGGTGCCGGTTGAAGTTGTGCAATTGTAGACACCAATAAAGTCGGTCCAATTCTTTGTAAAAAATATCTATTTTCGATTCCAATTTTATCTTTCAGAAAAACTGAGAGTCGTTTAAAGATAGGTAAAGACACAAAGATATATAAAATATAGCGTGAAATGTAAATTGTTATACTGAGATTAAATTTTATGGGGTAGAACATAAAATGAAAGGATCGTCTGAGATATTTCTAATCAAAATATCTGTATATATTTTTTTAATTTTTCCAATAAATGGTTCGAAAGGTATTCTATTTATTTATTTATTTATTTATTAACCAGTATTATACATACAAATAAAACTGCATTATAACATTAATATTAACCTACAGAAGTATATGATAATACTTGTCCGTAGGACTGGTACCAAAAAAAAATGAAATAGACGCCTATCTAAGGCGATCTAAAAAAAATAATATTCAAGATAAGAAAAGGGTAATATAAAAAAATATAGAATAAAGAATAATAATAATAGTAAAGAGAACATTTGACCTTTTTTTAATAAAATTTATATTATTACTTAACTTAATGTAAAATAGTCATCCAATGTTAACAAAACATAACAAGCAATATGTAAACATATTTTATCCTCCTTTTATGGTATTCCCTGCAATCCATTTCTTTAATCATATTTTCCTGGCATAATTTTTTCTAATATTTTGAGATCATTTGGAAGGTTGTTGTATAGTCTTATGGCTCTTATATAACTATTTTTTATACTCACTGTTTTGTTTCTTTGTGGAACAATAATGCTCTTATTCCTAGTGATACTATTTGAATTCATAAATTGCCCTCTCAGTTCGTCATAGTGAAATTTGAGAGCTTCCAAAGAGAAAATTTGATCTATAGTTAGTGAATACTTATGACTTATGTATTGTTTTTTGTTGACTATTTTGACTATTTTATTTTGTAAAGCTTGCAGTGATTTCATACTGGTTGCACATGCCCCCCCAAGCAGTAATACCATAGTTGATGATACTATGGAAAAAAGCATAATATAATAATCTTAGTGTATCAGATGTCATGATCTTAGAAATTTTGTAAAATATAAAAACTATGTACTTTGTTTTCTTTAGGATGTGTTCAATATGTTCATTCCAGTTCATTCTGTAGTCAAATATAATACCCAAATATTTACAACTTTGTACTCTTATCAAAGATTCGCCATTGATAGACACGTTAATAGTATCAGGAACACTAACGCAATAATTACCGAATGTGATAAAAGCTGTTTTATCAATATTTAAGGATAGTTTATTTAACGCTATCCATGTGTATATGTTATCCAGATAATGATTCATTTTAGTTTCAACTCCCTGCCAATTTTTATCGGTAGAAATAACAGCTGTATCGTCTGCAAAGGATAAAATTGTATCTTCCGGCATACTAGTCAACAAGTCATTCTCGTATAATATAAATAACGAAGGTCCCAAAACAGTTCCCTGGGGAATGCCAGTATATAATAATAAAATTCATTAATTAATCATTCCCTTATATCAGCGTAAAATGTTGAAAAAGTACAGAATATAAGGCTTCGCTCAATGTTTACAGGAAAACCATTGGGAAAGGTACGGAAAAATCTTCACCCGAGATAATTTAATACATAATATAACATTCAACTATTTTAATATGGTAATAAAAAGTATTTTTGACAAAAAAATTCAAGAAATACAAATATAAATATTTGCAGTTCAGAAAAATCAAACAACAGAGAAGTCCATAATGGGAAATATAGAAGTATGAAAAAAATCTCCTATTTCGCTCGTAAAAATCCTTATAGAAGTCCATAGTTTTTTTTTCAAATAGGACTGACTTTATTAGCTAGTGCACTAAAAAATACAAAATAATATTAAAATAAAAATGTCATTATAAGCCCCCCAAAATACAATATCCATAAATACCACTCCTCTTTTTATGAGTAAATATTGCATTTATTTCTCAGAAATATTGTTGCAGTACAATACAAAAAAATATTTATTCCTCTCAACAATGCAAATAATATGATGATGATTTGCTGGACATATAAATTACAATTTAACGCTAATTAATTTTCTTTGTCATCAATGTTACCATAACATCGCTCTTGTAATTGTTAATTATTGCAAAATATTTATCCAGTTCATATTATATTTGTTGTTGACTGTAATTCATCATCGAAATCTCTGTCATACACACAAATCTAGTATACCTATGTTTTGTTTTAATTTTAGAGTAGATTCGTTATGAGACCATAATGACAATCATATCCATGTTTATATATTACTATTCGATAATCCCAATCTGTATAAATTATAAATATATAATACTATAGTCGATTAATTTTTATTCGTGAGAGATTATTATTGGGATTTGTACTGTTGTTGCACTCCCTTGTGCATATAAAACAGAAATTAACATACATATGGAAATATGCATGAGTGGAGATTTTTATATAAAAAAAATTCATGCATTTTCTATACTCTTATAGGGTATCTCCAAAACTGTTAGTAATATGGACAATAGTGTTTATTATATTATTAAGTGTGAAGAACATAACACAGCGCAGAATGGTAGACAATTTTGATATTCAATAGCAAGGATTGCGTTAAGATGAAATAGAAATAAATTATTTAATTACAACGTAAAATAAACGAATAAATTTCACAGTTTAAAATTTTTATTATTTTTCACTTTTAAGGAAAAATAATATAAACAAAAGTTGTAAGTAAAAATTATTATATCTATATATAATAATAAAATATTTTTGATGAAGTTCAATGAATAGATAATGCGTCAATAAATACTATTAAGAACGTGATTAGGCATTTCGAAGAGCGCAATTAACGTTCAACGAAAAAAAGAGAACAACCGAAAGAAATTTAGATGAAGAACTTGATATTTTACTTTAGTTGCAAGATAATGAAAATATCCTTTAATAGACTTTTTAGAATACCTACCTATTATTTTTTAGAGAATTCATTATATTCAGCTCTAGATGTGCCAAAGATGTCTGGGAAGTCATATAACAAAATTCAGCAAAAGACGAAACGTCATGAATATCACTCCGATAGATTTAATTTTGTGCAAAATTTAAACGACGAACGTAGAAGACAAAGGCTTGCATACTGTGATGAAATGCTTAGGCGTCTTTCACAACAGCGAAGGTATTTAATCGGAAAAATAAGCTTTTTTGGGGAACGAGAAATCCACGAGAAATACAGAGTGTTAAAATACAGGGATGAAAATCTCTTAATGTTTGGTGTGGTATGTTAAATAATATGGTAATAGGACTGGTTATATATGAACGATCTCTCACTGGTAAAATCTATTTTTTGTAGATGGAAACAGAACAATTATTAGAAAATATCCTAGTTGCACAGTATATTAATTTAATACGGCATGAAAGTGGTACCCCGGTCCACAATGTTCTACAAGTGAAAAATTATCTAAATAGTAAATACCGGCTCTAGATAGAGAGACATGGAACCGTCCGATGACCAGCGAATAGCCCGGATCTAAACCCGTGTGATAAGTTCTTATGGGAGACAAAGTGTATTGAAATAATATCCGAAAATATAGAAGTAATAGGACTAAAAATCAATAAAGCAGTAATAGAACGGAAAATCCAAATTTTATTACCTCTTGTATAAATAATTAATTATTACGTAATATTCGGAAGTGCTTCTAAAACAACGAGGGCTATGTGGAAAAAATAGCTTTGTGTTATTGTGTTGTTGCTTTTCGTATAAATTGTAATTCTTTAAAAATCTATTAGGCGTATTCATAATCCATTCTTAGTTCGGTACTATATATAAATATATGTGTTAAAATAAAAAACTAAACACTATCCTACTATAACACTGATAAGAGTCATAAACCTAATTTAAGGTTAAACCACCGCACTTAATTTAGTAGCGTACTACGTTTCGATTATGAATACGTCAGAATAGGATTAAGTTGAAGTTTGGAAAAAAATATTTATTTAAAACTAAAATATTTCCAAAGTCACTGAACCAAATTATTTGTTGAAAACAAATTAGATATATTTGAAATGAGAATAAGGAGGACTTTCATGCTAAATAAAAATAAACAGGGTGTTAAAAAATTTATGTTTTCAATGTTGTAAAATGATGTTTTAACTCAGCTATTACCAAAAGATATTTAATGAAAAATCATAAAACTTTTATATTCAAAGTTTTTCTCTTTTACTCGTGATAAGAGCTGTAGGTGGATGTCAAATTAATACATAATGGAAATTCGGCAACACCATAAACATTATAGGAGTATGCCGTATTTCCCGACTTAAAATTATGTTTTATAATTTTATCCCCAGTATAAAAATGCATGATTTAAAATAATGTACTCTGTATATAGAAATTTATAGGAAAGTAATCGAACTCACAATTTTCATTATTATGAATTTATTACGCTGTTGAAACAATTAATTTCAATAAGTTTTCAAAAATTACATCAACTCCTATGTGATGTCAGTGAACTGGCTTCAATTTTCTACGAAAAATATTACGTTAACTGTTTGGTGATTGATCGCAAAGGCGATGTTTACCTTATTTTAAATTGTAAGACACAAGTCCAAATTGCTCATTATGCAGAAAAAAAATGTCGATTGAGTTGAATTTTATAATAAGAATAAATACATTTTGACGTCGCATTGCCGGCTGTTGAATGAATTTAGAATCTAATTAGTTGAATTTATCAATTTGTTCATAGTAATTAAAACGTTTTCAGAATAAAATATCGTGTTCCCTGTCAACCTCCGACAGAGATGGACCTGGCCCTGGCACCCAATTTATTAATGTAATTCGATCGAAGTGGTTCCAGTGGTATATTTTTGACTGACGAACACCGAACAGAGGAGGTATACAATTCGACTTTCTGTTTTTTTTTTTTGGTTCGTGCGCGCATTTTTTATGGTAAACGTACTCCGATTTTGATGATTTTTGATTCATTTTAAAGAGGAGACTTGAGGAAAGATCCCATATTCATAAAAACGCAAATCAGAAATCTCCTTTCCTCCGAAAACCGCCGCCCCCGTGGGGGTTGGAGGGGGCAGATTTTCTCGAAAATTTAAAATCCTAGATGGCAGATAAAGATACCAAAATATCCGGAAACGTTTAAATCGAACATTTTTTCAAAAGCGGTTTCTGCGATGTTGAAATTTGAAATATGTGGAAGAGGCAATTTCTTTCGAAAATTGAAAACCTGAGAATGGAAAATTAATGACCAGATTATTTGTAGCAACATTTACATAGTATAATAAAAAATCGGACGGAGAACATATTATGAAGACACAAGATTATGTGCCTCCTACTGTTCCAGTTTATTTAGGGCAACAAAATAGAGGTATCTAAAGGGAACATTGCATTTGCGAACCTTGGACTTCAGGATAACAGGCAGTTACTGAACCTTCAAAATGTAGAAATACTATATATAGTATATAGGTTGCTGGTACGTTCCTGATGTTGACGAAGATGGCACACGGTTTCCAGAAATATCCTGACAGGTCCTACCAATGTATTTGTTACTTGAATAGCAATTGACTACAAAATATGGGATGTCATCATAGATGAATATCTATTATAAATCAGTATTCCATTTGTAAGGATAATTTTATCAAAATAACTGATACTTCTCCACCGAAACGTAAAGTTTCTCCTTTGAAATGAAATTTTTGAGAATAAGGGTATCTGTAAACGCTGATATAGTACCTATACAAAAACGCAACTGCAAAGCTCGTGTAGTTATTTGTAATTCTAATAAGTACCACAACAGTTTATCATGTTCTAATAAATAAGTTTTCTCATTTCTAAGATGCTGTTATATTTGGGTGTAAGATGAAATGAATGAGTATATTTCTAATCCCTTTGATCAAGGGCTAGATCCTATATAATTAATAACTATATTTTCTCTATGAAGTACTTCTGATTTGTTTTAATTGCTGAAACGGTTTAGAACTTCATTCTAAACTTAGGCAGAACTTTTATTTCTACACTCTACACATCGTTTATTTCTTAAACAAATATTAATATTAATCGTAACGAAGTTGACTGAAGATAAACCAGGTTGTCGTCCTGGTGTATGATTCAGATTCACTGGTAAATTACAGAAATTATCATAAAAAGAATAAATAACATTCAATCGCCAGCTAGTTTGGTGTTTGTTAACAAACACTAGTAGATCTTAAGATTCGCAAACAACTCTTCAAATATGCACAATAACGGATACCTATATTAGACATATAAATTACTCAGGCTTTTTGTTTCTATACAGAAACTAAACATTTATTTTAAAATTGAAGAGAATATCGCTTATTACTCATAACTAATAATTGAGGAATCTCTTTACTCTTATTAATATTTCTTTAAAGTATGTTCATAGAGGAATTCTTGAATAATGAACCGGATTTTTTTTCGGAAAATAACTGATACCTACAGATCCCCTTATCTCGTCTGTCAGATACCAAATAGTCAGACCACTTACTTTTTTTAATACAGAATTAGTTTCAATCTTAATAAATCTCCAAACATCTAACAAAACGCAATACATTTACTGTAACAGAATTATTCATGAATCTTGAACCTTTCAAATTCAGATGATCACTTCATGTCCATTTATCTATGTGTGGTCAAAAAATGAACGCGTGCCCTTCAAAGGGCATATTTACCAATGATTTCGAGCATCCAAATGCAAATCAAACCCAAATGACTTCACAGCCTCTTGCTTTTTCTTCATTACAATGAACCATAACATGTATTGCTTTTTTCCATAGAGTTACGGTTTTTGAGTTAGAAGTTTATAATATGCGTATTTCCGCGACGATTTTCTTAGATTTCTGAATAATAGCAAATACAAGCAAAGCAATACATGGATAATATTGAAAGTTCAACGATTTTCGTGATGTAAGACTCAAAAGTGTGAAATAAATATTTTTTACAAAAACTTGGACCGAAGTTAGCAGTTGGTGCACTGAAAAATACAAAATAATATTAATTTTATAGGTGCTGGTACTTGTGAAGTTGGTGCTAAAAGTTTTCAATCTAACTGCAACTGCACAACTACAAAAGTCGCAGCACCAATAGAATTATTATTATTTTGTACTTTTCAGTGCACCAACTGATAACCTAGGTCCATTTTTTGTAAGAAATATTTATAAATATATAATTAATAAGTTTATCTTAATGTATCTCCATTTTAATACATAGATGAGTACCTAGTTGATGCCCTTAGATTTTCTTTGCTAAAAATACTTTAAACTCTAAAACGCTCAATTTCACTATTTTTTATTAATAATAATGAAAAATTATGAAGTGTTTTTGATATTATTATACATACAAGGTGCTCAAGTTATCACCGTATTTTGATATCTCTTGTTTTCCTGAGAAATACGAAAGCAAATTTTAATAGATAATTATAGATAGAAATTATAGATATATAGATTATATTACATATTTTAAAAATAATTCGTAACAAATCCACTATTCAGGAATAAGTTTATCGTAGATAATAAAACTCTTACAATAAAATCCATCGGCCTGAAAGCTTTAGACACAAGGTTTATCTACCAAGTATATCTATAAATCAAAAATATTTTCAAAATATCTACTCCAAATTGTATTATCGCTTTTGCTCGGAGAGGACTGCTATAAAATATTCCCATAAAAGTTCAGAAATCCAAAAATCCCCCCCCCCAAAATTTGACACGAGATTAAATACATCTTTTCCCGAAATCTCTTAACTATACATTTTCCAAAAACTTCAACGTACCTCAAACTAGAGCCCTTGGACGTGGGGGAATTTTTGGAAAACATGTAAATCTGTGTATTTTTATGGGAAAATAAAATGAAAATGAATTGTGTGAAAGCCTGCTCAAGTCAATCTGCATCCATCTTCACTTATTGAATGCCTCCTCGACAAGCTCTATTTCTTCAAGCAGGTACATAATTTCAACAAATAAAAACATCAATTACCACAACTTGTTAAACTATCTATTGATCCATGAATGACTACTATACTTTGAATGATAATTGCTTAACCACAATAGTTTACATCTAGACCTCATTCGGGTTTAACATGCTGCATGCATAGAAAACTAATGAAAATCGAAAGTGTGATGATAATTTCCATTTCTTTCTCCTTGCTCTAAAAACTCTATAAAATATAAACTATCACAAACAATCCTGAAAAAAAGAAACATACTAGAATACAATGGATACATGGATGTTGGAAACATATTTTAATTTCAACTATCTATAGACAAAAATGTTTTTAAAAAACTACTGATATATTTATTTCATGAAATTTAATGTTTCACGGAAACCAGTGTGTACTGATTGTCTTTATCCAATTTGAAGAGTAAATCTACTGGGATGTTCATAGTGTGGACTTAATGGGTCGCACCGATACCCTTTGGTTGCTAAACATTTTAGAGTACACTAAATTCACAAATCTTCACAAATAGGTGCATTTTAGCACAACTTTTAATAAAATTGAAGTGGAAGGCGCCATTTTGAATAATTTGTTAATGAAAAAGGGGGAAATGTTGTTCTTACGACTTACGGACTTTTAGCTGGAATTTTCGATTTGGAAATATCTTTTTAATAGTAAAATGTGCGTGGAAATAGTTAACCTGAGTTTGCGAAAAAGATTGAGGTTAAACGAATTGATGATTGACTTGTGCGGTCTATTCAACATTCATTTGCTTTTAGTATACGTGTTGCCAATGCTGCCAATATAACTTGCCCAGCATTAGATTATTTTATGAATTCCATTTCTAGGAATTGGAAAAAAAATAACGACAATTACATACCTATACAAATTTATAATATAATTCTTTTAAATGGCAAGTGTTGGTTGTTTTAGATGCAACTTTTCATACATTGAATTTATTCCTTTAAGTGAAAATGAAGAATAACTATTAATTTTTTAATCATGGTGTTTTAGTGAATTCGTATCTTTGATCTATTGCAAGTATTTGTAAAAAATATTTTTCTACTAGATTTTAAACATGAAACTATCTTTATGCTTTCGTTCTATTCGAATATTTAAAAATATGTTCAATATCGCAAACGTTATATTGTCAGTTTTGACAACGTTGAACACATAAATCAATTATCGCTTCGTTTAACCTAACTTTTTCCGGAACTTATGTTTACTATTTTCACGAATATTTTTGCTAATTTTTGAGGATGTTAGCGTTTAATAGTATGCAAGTATGATTTTATTCTATTTGGGTTTGAAAAGATACTTCCAAATCGAAAATTCCAGCTAAAAGTCGGTTAATCCTAATAACACTATTTTTCCCTTTTTTATTAAAAAAAAACATTAAAACTAGCATCTTCTGCCTCAATTTTGTTAAAAGTTATGCTAACATACATCTATTTTAGCAAACATTTGATTTCTGAGAGCTTTTATAGCAAAAGCCGCTAAACTATATAATTAAAATACCAAAATGACAAGTTATGTTTCAATATGCGAGGATTGAGGATATGCCCTTATTTACATCGCACCCTTCGAATGACTTTATACTTGTTTATTCATAATCGGGTTAACTTGTAGTCCAAAGACAAATTTGAATATACCTATTTTGGATTGTCTCTTTACGCTGATAAAAAAAATAATGACTTTACGAAAATTGATCGGACAATTTCCATAAACTGATCTGCATTTTACAAAGTTATGAGAAAATGTAGAAGTTGCATGAAAATGGTAAGTGAGTGGCCTTCTGATTTTTTCTATGACTTCAAGAAATTTTCTGAAACTTTCAGTAGTTCTTAGGCAATCTCCACCACTTCTATGTGTCTGGACTTGAGAAAAATGCGCTTATCATCCTCCACATAAAGTGCATTCACTCAGCCATAACACGCACAATTATACAATTAAGAATTTTAAGTGTCAGTGAGCATTCCTAGACGCTTAATTTCTTTCAATTAATGAATGCACCCACCACTCGACTTGCTAATTGCATCCAGCATTGGTCTACAGTTTTATATATTTATACCTATGAGTGTGAGAGAGACAGAATGAATATAAGAGTATGCAAATATTATAGTGAGTGAATAGGGTTGAGTTTGACGCGTTCATCGGGGTCTGGCTTGTCTGTGATGTCTACAGGGTGTCGCTAATCTCTAAAAGATCTTTTCACAATTTTACCAAAATATTTCTCAGATCAAAATAACTTGATTTAAGCAAACTTACCTTTGTACTAAGTATGTTGAGATGAAAATGGTCCCGAAGTTAAAATAAAACTTTAAAGTAATTTTGTTATAAAGTTCTAATGGATCATGGAATTTTGTTGAAATTTGATACTGTGAGATTAGTGAATAAAACCATATGAAAATTTTATTTTTAATTAATTTCGTATTTATTGCTACGCCAAGGTGTAAAAAGGAATTTAAGTATAAAGTTCTAATTGAACATTCAGTTTACTACGAAAAAGTATGCTTGATGGTATTCGATAACTTACCTATTATTTATGAGTTTTAATAATTATTGCTGTCGCTGATTTTTTTTACAAAACTTATGACATGCTTTATGAGTTGGTGCACTAAAAAATACACCACCACCTACTAGTGCTGGTATATTGTTTCTAATTACTGAGTTTAAGTTGCCTTCCAGTACGTATTTTTTGCATTAGTCTTATAATCTTTCCGCTTAATTCTCGGCCCTTAAAATTTTTCCATATTTTATGTCTTTGCTCCGAATCGAAAGCGTTTTCTATGTCTACACCTTTTCCAACTGTAATTCAGAAAGCATCAATTTAACTTCAGAAGATATCAAATGTAATTCAGAATAATCAATTAAATTTTAGAAAGGGTCAAATGCATTTCATATTAGTCAATTGTAATTCAGAATTCGTCAAATGTTTTTCATATTAGTGCATTGTAATTCAGAACTCGTCAAATTTAACTCAGAACTTATCAAATGTAAATTAGATAGTATCAAATGTATTTCAGAACATACGAGTATCAAATATAAATCAGAAAGCATTAGACGGGTAATTTGGAACATATGTATCAAATCACAGGTAATCGTGTTGATTATTTTTGTTAATCATATTTGTGCATTGTTTTTGATTGTAAAAAGCAGCTATACACTTACCAATTTGCCAAAATGAACTTCAAAGACAATTGTGAAGTTTGCAGACCTGCAATGATAAGAAATACATCTGATGCTTTCTGTTTTACATTTGATATGTTCTGAAGTAAATTTGACGAGTTCTGAATTAAAATTCACCAATATGAAACACATTTGACGAATTCTGAATTTCAATTGACCCATCTGAAATTCATCTGTCTAGTTCTGAATTTCAATTGACTAATCCGAAATACATGTGATGCTTTCTAAAATACAATTAACTATTCTGAATTACAGTTGACGACTTCTGAAATACAATTGAAAAAGGTATAGAAATGCCATATAAACTTTTCTTTTTTCATGAGTTGCTTTTTCTGTAATTTCTTTAATCGTGAAAATATGGTCCTGTGTACTTCTTCCACATCTAAACCCGCTTGTGATTCTTCTAATGTACTTTCGATCTTTGCTCTTATTCTTTTCTCTATTATTTTCTCAAACATTTTCATCGCTTTACATAACAGCGTGATTCCTCTGTAGTTATTGCAGTTCTTTGCGTCTCTTTTATTTTGTATGGGGGATAATCATCGTTTTCTTCCAGTCTTCTGGTTCTTCTTTGCTCCATATCTTGTTGTAGATATCTAGCAGTCTGTATTCCTCTCTTTGTCCAATATTTTTGCTCATTTCCGACACTATCTTGACATATGCTAAATTTCGCCCAATAATAAAGAAATTATTATTATTATTATATCCGAGAGCCTTTCCATTCTTTAGTTCCTTTATTACTTGTTATAATTCTTCCATGGTTAATTCATTTTCCTCTTCTTGTTGATGTATTTCAGTTTGTTCTATTTGTTTCACTTCTTGTGTTCCATTGACTAGTTTCATAAAATACTCTCTCCATCTTTTCATAACATATTTTCCTTCTATTTTTATTTCACCGTTCTTATTTCTGATGCTCTGCGTAGATAAAATGTTGCTCTTCTGTTCGTAACGAGTTAAGTGCTCGATAGAACAGCTTTTGGGTCCCTTTAGAGTCTTGTTCCATCTTCTTACTCATTTAATAATAATTTCGAAATCTTATTTAACAAAAAGAAAAGATAAGTCGAATTTACTTAAGCCATTAGAGATTAATAAACGTTAATATTCGGGTAATCTCCTCAATGACCTGATCGATGGTATGTTTTCCAGTCCCTGATTGTATATATAATTGTTACCTAACGAGTGTATAATATAACTCATTAAGATGTATGTTAACCATCCGTATTATTCCAGTAGACACTTGTCATCTTACATTTCAGAAAGGCACAGTGTGCCAAAACAATTATTTTGATCTCATGAGAATGGTGGGGCGAAGACCTTTCAGAGATACCTACCCTGTATAAGAAGAAAAGTCATGAATATTTTCAAGGTTAACATACCATGAACAACGAGAGGGGTTAGATTTTAGCTATTCATGTATGCAGCGCTTTTAATTGGTGGAAAGTGAATCGTGATTGATTGATTTAATAATTCCATGGTTGGCATTCATAATGGAATATTTATTTAATGTGAATTATTATCATTGCATAGGAGAAACGTTTTGAAATACAATATAAGCTGTTAATGGAAGTGACATTGTAATATGGCATTTAGAGATTATTTGTTTTAGAGTTCTAGAGTTTCTTGGTTATGATGAGTATTTTTGAAAAAAATAGGACTGTTCCCATTAGATCACGATAGATGGAAAATACAAAAAAAACAATATTCTTCAAAATGTAAAGTATCAGTTGTACGTAGAGTCTTGACACCAACTTCCAAGTTCTTATGATTTCTTTACTAATGTTGTCTGTGATTAAATTGTATCTAATTCAGGCGATATAGCTACGTTTTTAGTTCTAGTGCCATATTCTTGAGTAGTTTTTCAACATTTACTATATGAAATTCTGGAGTCGGAAAAAATTGTAGAAGGCGATGAAAAATGCAAAAATATTGGAATAAATTTATTCGTTTTCTAATTCAATAATTTTTAGGGTGAAAAAATGTCTTTTACTTTTGTTTTACATATCTTTAGTGATAACAACAATCTTGAAGTTAGTAAATACAATAGAAAACATATTTGCAACCAAATTGTATACCTTCTTTTTTTTTGTGAAGTCAGTCAAAAAGAATCCTTATTCATTTTCTTGTCAGTTTTATACATCTATCTTGTTGTTTCCTGTTGTTTAGCAAGTACCACAGATGAAGAAGAATGAAGCTGATGAATGATATTGGTTTCAATTTTAATTGTTATATGCAGATGTACGATATTAGAGATATGATAAAAAAAGTACATTAACTTCTGAAATCTGGTATGTGAAACTAAGGTAGTATTGTAACATTATGCTCAAAAACAAATTCAGTGTTACGCGTGCCCCTGAAGAGTACCAACCGTTATGCTTCAGTCGAAACCTTGATTGAAAACGTACGCGAAAATCCGGAGTTTGGAACTCTATCTACCATAGCTCGAATCGCAGTATTTTTTTTTGGTAAATATCTTATAGAAATGTACTTATTGTGCACCTTAGAAGTTAAAAAAATCAATGTCTATAAAGAAGACCAAAATACTTGTTTTTTAAGTTTAAATATAATATACCTATGTGGAGATATTACGAAATCTTTAAACGCGATTGATATCACATTTATGAAGATATCAAGTTAAAATTTGCTGTAAAAATCAATCGTATAAATATCTCGGTTAAGTTTGTTAACGGGCATGATCGGACTAGTAGTTTCAAAATGACGGCCAATCAATCTCAAATATCTCAAAAAGTAGCTATTGCCGAAATGTCATTTAATATATTTTTAAGTTATAGATATAATCTGAACCTATAATTTTTGTTTTAAGCATTTTCTCCCAAAAATATGCCGTCAGTAGTTTTCGAATATATTGTCAGATCTTTTGAAGAAGAGAAGCTTAATTCATATTTTTCGACCGACTTCAAAAAGGAGGGGCGTTTTGCATAGTAAACGTGCTCCGATTTTGATGATTTTTTGTTTGATAGAAAATTTGCAGTTTTATGTTTTTTGGCATGGTGATTACGAATATTGTATTAAAGTAAAAGGTGGGCATTTTGAACATTTACTTTTAAGTTTTTTTTATTTTTGCTTTTTAATTTATTATTGTTACATTTATAGAATAAAATTTTTTCATATTATAATTAAAATGTATTGAATTTTCTAAAAGCAAATAACTCAAAAACCAATCGAGAAAACATAAATCTACAAATTTCCTAGCAGAAACGATTAAAACAAAAAAAACATTATTGCAAAATTCAACAAATAAATTTCAACTTTAAATACCCCGTATCTCGGAAAAATGCAATATCTGTATAAGGACTATCATATTTTGGGGTCTAGAATCTATGGTTTGGAGACAGGACATTCTTGAATCACTCGGTATGTATATTTTATTGTAAGAAGATAAGGTTTTGGAGTTACAGCAGTGGTAATGTCTGAAATATGTGTATTTCACTCGCGATATTTTGAGATCTCTGAATAATAACAAGTACAAGCAAAAAATATACATGGGCAATAAGATAAATATTCTTTGGTATTAGTGAACGTTCAACTATTTTCATGACTAATGTTACAAAATATTTTTTTTTTCAAAAATTGGACCGACTTGGTGCACTGAAAAATATAAAATATTATTAATTATATTGGTGCTGGTACTTTTGAAGTTGTGCAATTGTAGTTTGATCGAAGACTTTTGTATTTTTCATTGCACCAAATAATAAAGTCGTTCCAAATTATGATAAAAAATATTTATTATGTAGAATCTCTCGAAATGAAAGTTGAGTCTCTCCTTCCAACTTCAACAGGATCATTCAGATAAGTTTCAGTAATATCACAAATTAGCAATTTAATTTCCCATTTTCCACACATATATTTTTTTTCATTAGCATAAACTGTCAAGTACCTATCCAATTTATTCCCAAGGTAGTTTCATTACAGAAAATGTCATTCGCAGTAGTGAACGTGGTTGTCAAACTAGTTATGTTATTAAATTAGTCAAAATAATTCAATTAAGTCTTCAATGTAGAGAGATCCCCCACAAATGTCAGAATTCCTCGATCCCAAATGTTCAGCCATTACTCAATTAATCAAACATAAAACGTGTCTTCATTTCATCACAGAAAATTTGTTTTTTTATAAAAACTAAGTCCTTTGGAGTAATTGCTAGATATAATATGATGCCAACTTTGTTACCGAAACATATGTCGGCTGAGAGTATTAGAAGAGTTGTTGAGATTGAAGTAATGTTATCTCTGATATCTTCTAATACATGTAGTTTAAAATAATTTCAATTCAGAGAATCCATTTTCATAAATAAATATGCTATCTTGTCAACAATGATCATAATCATCACTACGAACAAAAGCCTAGAACATAATATAAATGCTGGTTCAATTATTGGTTTTTCATTTCGATACCCTCAATTCCAGAGATCTAAGTTCGAACCCAGCGTTGCCTCACATTTCTTGAACCTATAATCCTTGAATATAATAATAAAAATCTCAGGTTTACTTATATTTACAAATGAAAATGCATCTATTTGTTTATAACTCATGATTTCTTCTATAAAGTCCTTGTATTTACCATGGCTTGAATGTACGGAACCATCGGGGTATGAGTTCTACTCGTATATATGACTTTTTTTTCCAAGGTTAACATCTCACTTCCCGCTACCAGGTAGAGGGTGGGAGATGTGGGATTTACATACATTTTAAAATTCAATTTGTCGATTCTGCTACGGCACAGAGCCAGAGTATGCTAATTTTTCCCGATGAAAGAGATTGAGGGGGTGGGGGCGGGTTTTTTATGACCAGTCAGTGCGATATGTAAATTTAAATTTGAGAAAAAAATATATGCGTTTGCACACTGGGGCTCTGCTTGGCTTATGTATATAATTGGTTGAGTTGCTGGAAAAGAAAGATGATGAAGAGCCGTAGACATTGGATGTGAAAGAATACAAAATAATTGTGATCCTCTGGGCTTCAGCAATAAATCTTTTTTGAAAGGGTCATTTGTATGGAATTTTGGTCATTTCTGGATCGATGAACTAGATCTATCATTAGACTTACCAGCATTTGCTATTCAAATTATTTGAAACATCAGTAAAGCATCTTTGAAACGTATTCGTTGCGCCATCTTCTGATTGTTTTTCCACTACATACAGTTACCATGACATTTTTTGCGCATCAAGGATGCTTGTGTTCCCAAACTCAATCCAGTGTAATGGTCACTACAGTGCAACATCATCAATCGATGTGTGATGGTATTTTACTCTTTAATTCAAAAACTCCCAAAAATAGCTGTCAACTTTTCATCAATAACCTCCTCCAGTTCCTTCAAAACTGATTCCGGTAATAGTATAGTTTAGCGGCTTTGGTTAAAGAAAATAGTTGCAGTTTATCATAACTTTTAATAAAATTTTAATTATTTGTTTATTAAAAAGGAAAAATTGTTGTTCGTAGGACTTACGAATTTTAGCTGCAATTTTGGATTTGGAAGTTTCTTTTCAATACCAAATTTATTATTTAAAATAGCAAAATATGCTTGAAAATAGTAGGTAAACATAAGTTCGCGAAAGAATAAGGTTAAACGAAGCGATGATTGACATGTGCAGTGTGTTCGACGTTTAAGAAATGTCAATTCCAATATCGCCGAAACTGTCAATGTTACGTTTGCGAAATTGAATATATTCTTAAATATTTGATAACGAAAGCATAAACCAAGTGGTGAGATTTCAAGTGTCTAAAAGTAAATAATATTAATTCTATTAGTGCTGCTACTTTATTGACCGACGAACCCCGAACGGAGGAGGTATACAATTCGACTGTCTGCTTTTTTTTTTTGGTTCGTGCGCGCCTTTTATATAGTAAACGAGCTCCGATTTTGATGATTTTGGATTCATTTGGAAGAAGGGGATTGAGAAATGGTCCCATATTCATAAAAACGCATATCCGAAATCTCCTTCCCTCCGAAAACCACCCCCGAAGGGGTGGAGGGGGCGAATTTTCTCGAAAATCGAAAATCTGAGTTGATATAATTAAAGATAGGACAAGATCCGGAAACGTTCAAATTGAACATTTTTTCAAAATTGTTACGGTTTTCGAGATAGACGCATGTTAAATATGTATTTTTGCTATGTAGAGAGGACAATTTCTTTCGAAAATTGAAAATTTTTCGATACTACATGAAAGATATAATTATTTGTAGCAACATTTATAATGAACATTTTTTCCTTAGAGTTACGGTTTTCGAGTTAAATCGGTGTTAACATGGTAACAACTAAAATATTCAAGCGTATTTCCGCAGCGATGTTCTGAGATCTCAATAATAACAACTACAAGCAAGGAATATACGTCGGTAATAGGATAAGTACTATCTTCATTGATATGGTATAGTGAACGTTCAACGATTTTCGGGACTAATGTTACACTCAAAAGTGTGAAATAAATATTTTTTACAAAAACTTGGACCGACGTTATTAGTTGATGCACTGAAAAGTATAAAATAATATTACTTCTATTGGTGATGGTACTTGTGAAGTTGGTGCCAAAAGTTATCAATCTAACTGCAACTGCACAACTTCAAAAGTACTATCACCAATAGAAGTAATATTATTTTATACTTTTCAGTGCATCAACTAATAACGTCGGTCCAATTTTTTGTAAAAAATATTTATTCATAATGTTATGATGACTAGAAAGTTCATATGAAATTAAAGGAGGCTTGTGGAGCTAAATATGAAAATATCTTAGATATAAATATTTTTTAATAAAAATTGGACTGACTTTATTAGTTGGTGCATTGAAAAATACAAAATTATTTCATGTTTGAAACAAAAAATATTTTTTACAAATATTTGTTTTAGAGCAAAATAGATTTCTGATGGCGCCATATAGTCGCCATTCTCATTACTACCACAATTCCCACAACCTTCGGAATTCACTAAAACACACTGAAAAAAAAAATCAATAGTTTGTCTTCATTTTCACTTAATGAAAGAATAAATTCAATATATGAAAAGTTGCATCCTGAACACCCAACATTTGTAATTTTGAGAAAAGTTAAATTATAAATTTGTCTAATACGTGAAGCTCAGTTGTTATTTTCCTTAATTTATTCTAAAGCAAATATTCTTGGAAATAGAATTCATATAATACTAATGTTGCGAAAGTTATACAGGCAGCGTTGGCAACATTGATATTAACACCACTTGAATGTTGAATATACTCCAAAATTTAATCATCATTTCGTTTAACCTCACTTTCTTCTGAATTTATGTTTAATATTCTCACGATTTTGTTCCTTTTTTATTAACAAATAAATGAAAATAGCGCCTTCGGGCTCAATTTTATTAAAAGTTATGCTAAAATACACATATTTTTGCTTCTGATCATGCATTTTCACTAAGTTTTCCTACAAAATTAAATAGACAATAAAAGTGAAAAGCTTAAAACATTATTTCAATATATTTAACCACCAAAAACAACATTATTTTGTTACCTTGAAAGTGAGATTCGTTACTTGATGTAATCCACATTGTCGAGTTTCCATTTTCAAAGTATGAAACTCTTTTTCCGCATTTACTGTCACTTGGAATAATTTATGTAAGCTAAATCCTTCATGCTTACTCCTGCCATCCGAAAGAAAGCAGTATTTATTTCTCAGGGGATTATTTCCTGCAGTTTTAGGGTATGTTAACAAAGTTTTGAAAGAAAACGTCAATCAAGTCAGTCTCTCCGGAAAGTAAAGAAGGCGATCGCCAGGTAGCGCCAGCCGAAACTTTAATCGCGAATAGGAAAAGATTTCGCAATTTGTATGAACTAAGCTTTATTTTTGAAATGCAGCCATATTGTGCTTTCTTTTCTTATATCTGGGTATCATGATATTTCTTGTCTGACTGAATACCAGACATACCTACTAACTATATTTATCGAAAAGACAACTGATTGGTGGTCTTTACGAAAGATTTCATAAGCAAACTATGTCCAGTTAATCATAGTTTCGTTACATACTGATGTACCTGGCGTAATGTGCCAGTTGGTAGGCTCTATGAATATTAATAATGATGTCCACAAATTATTTTCTTAAAAGACTTAATATAAGTTAGATTCGTGATTTAATTTTACTTGCTGCTAGTCCCACTGTTTGTTATTTGTTCTTTTTAATTACTTATTTGATACTGATGAGATTTTGCTCTACGAGGCGAAGCTGAAACTAATTCATTCTTATGTTCATTCATTAGCACAAACCTTTCATAAATAAAATTGACCATGCATATTCAGGAACGTAATTTCATTGAAGGCACTAAACTCTTCCAACCCATTACGCAGACAGCACGTCCAAACACCGAAATAGAATAACGTCGAAAATTCCTCTGCGTAACAGTCTTACATACGTACGCATAATAATACTACTACTACCCTTACCCGTACAATCACTAATCTTATTAGATAAATTATGTAATACTATCCCCATAACATAACCCAACAATAGTATCAGTTGAGTTGTAGTTTTAACAGTTCAATGCATTTAAGGCCGGTTCTGACTCTTAACGTTTACCTTTATCAAGAATTTAATAGACGTCAATAAACAGAAACAACTTTCAACTTTGCAATTAAGCGGTTAATACTGCCCCACAGCCAGATATAATATTATGTTTTCAAGCGGGTCTATATATATGTGTATGACTCTTGTGGTGGATTCATTTTTCTAGCATTCGTCTTTTCTGCTGGGAAAGAGTGACGGGGTGTTTACTACACCAGAGCCGAACATTATTAGTTTCTGATGAGGCAGCTCTTGAAGAAATGCGGTAATTTTTGCGATCTCTTTTGTCTGATTCTGTAGTTTTCTGTTATCCGATTATCTGCTATTGGATAACAACCTCTAAGAAATATTGATTACGACGACAAATAATAGATAGATAAATAAGGTAAGATGAATAAGAAATATCAAACCTAATCACTTTTCAAAATTCTAAACTTTAAATATCAAATAAATAGCAGTAGTTTCTTAAGTTTTATTCATAATGTTATGAGCTGGAGCTAAATATGAAAATAACTTAAATATAAATATTATTTAATAAAATTTGGACTGACTTTATTAGTTGGTGCATTGAGAAATACAAAATTATATTAATTATATTGTTGCTGGTACTTTTGAAATTGTGCAATCGTAGTTCGATAAAAGACTTTTGGCACCAACTTCAAAAGTATCAGCACCAATAGAATTAATATTATTTTGTATTTTTCATTGCACCAACTAATAAAGTCGGTCCAATTTTTATTAAAAAATATTTATTTCACACTTTGGATTATAACATTAGTCATGAAAATTGTTGAACGTTCACTAATACCAAAGAATATAGTACTTATCCTATTACCCATGTATATTCTTTGCTTGTATTATTCAGAGATCTCAAAATATCGCGGCGGAAATACGCTTAACAACGGGTGTAGCTCGAAATTTTTTTGCTGTAACTCTATTGAAAAAATGTTCAATTTAACCGTTTCCGGATATGGTCATATTTTTAATTCTGCCGCCTCAGATTTTCGATTTTCGAGAAAAATTGTCCCCTCCACCCGATCGCTTTTTGGAGGGAAGTAAAATTTGGATTTGAATTTTTCTTGATATGACCATTTTTCAATTCTCCTCTTTCGAAAAAATAAAAAATCATCAATATCGGAGAACTTTAAATATATACAGCGCGCGCACAAACCATTAAAAATGCACTGTCAAATTGTATACTCCTCATTTTGGGATGTCGATCAAAAACTCAAACTTAGAAGAGTGGTTGAAATGTCATTCAACATGATCTTTCTGACATAATTAGAAATAACGAAGCAGAATAAAATTAATGTTTAGATGTACCAGGGATGTATGTGGATATTGATAATAAAATTGAATGATATGAGGTATTTTATTCAAAAAAGAATCTGTTGTTACTTCATGTTAATTTTTATTTCAGGACTGTATTAATGTTCGATTCTATAAATGATTTTTAATTTGGGTGCTATATATTATGGAGTGTAGAGGGTAGGAGCACCATCTCTGTGTTAAAAAAATGGCCCCGAAAGAGCATTAAATTAAGAGGGCGCTGGTGTACCAGAGTACCATTTTTCAAAGCAAGCGCCGAAAGCTGTGGGGGTAGACAGTAACATTGAAAAAGATAAGTTACTAGCTAAACGCGCCATTTCCAAGATGGATAATACAGACACACTATATATCGAAAAAACATTGACATATTAACCCATACGGCAATGCAAAAAACACACAATACACACTCTATATGTATGGCACAAACTTTTACCATTATTATTAATCACTTTTAAGAGCTTTCCACAATCAAGATCAGAAAATAACCAAATACTAATGTCAAGTGTCAAGATAAGATTTCAGGTTAAGTTTAAGAACAGATACAAAAATATTTTACACCTTCCATTACACTAGCGCCATTCTGGCCATTTTCTGAAACGTTATTTGATGCTTTTTTGTGGACACTTTTCAAGCGAAACAGCCATATGAGATTGTTCTCCTCTCCTCTATACTCCATACTATAAATAGAGATCTGGGATATTGTCGTGTCCAGCGCAAGAAAAAATACTACTGATTATACATTGTACAAGAAAATTTCATTTTGCAAATTTGGCGACGCAATTCTTCGACACATATAGGACTCGTCATAGTACCACACTTATAAGACTAAATATCAGTGCAACTTTGTCCACCTTCAGCAACTGTTTCGGTATAACCGTATGGTGGCGTAAGCAATCAATCGTTCATTTCGTAGGTATGTGTATAAATTCGCGAATGATTAATGTCTAACGGTAGCTAGTTGGGAGAAGATTAATGAAGTAATCTGTGTGTACATGCGTCGTAGCATGTCGCCCCTGGTCGTTGCCAATGTACATACACATATAGACGAAGAGCCAGCCATGTATTTTGAATTTTCATTTGCAAAATACGTAACAGTTTAGACTCACCATCTAGAATGCCTGCTGAATAGTAAAAGTCGATTTTGACAACCGTCTGCTGCCGGGTTTAATTTGAAAAGTCAATATACTGGCTGTTCCAAAATTCAAAACATTAGCCTGGCCAGGGTTTAAATGGCAGTCGAAAATTGACAGATATATGGAATCGATATAGGAATATGACATTGACTGATGACATAATTTAAGCCACATAATTCTATATACCTATAATTACATCCTTGATTCTTTTTTGTGACGCTCACCATGGGGATTGCGAGTTTAGTACGCATGCGCGAAAGGGGAAGTTGGGGAGGTGGCTTGGAGTCACATATGGTATCCTTGCTAACAAAATAGGGGCATGTCCCTTCTCTTACCAAAAAAAGTTCATGACGCATGCGCATATCGCCAGCTACCCCCAGCTCTTTGGCTTAATTTTTGCGTAAGTTTTTCCATAATGCTAGCAGTATAGAAGTTTAAGTATATGATTTAAGCCTAGCCAGGCTAATGTTTGTATTTAGGATCACACTAGTGATAGAACTTCAACAAATATCAATTTAATGATTCTATTAGTCTTGAAATCTTGTCAGATCAAATGAAATAAAAGGGTGTTCACCAACATTTATATTTCGTCTGAAATGCTGTCCCATGAGTATGAAATGTCAAGTCAATAGAAAGCAGATGGGTTTTGGTTTATACAAAAAGCGAAGCATTATACGACTGAACAACCCCGCTGATCTAGTTGGTACACGCTGGTCTTCCAACCAACAGGTATTGGCGAGCCCAACTAGGTCAAGAATTTTTTTATTAAGCCGTCATTTTAATTATTCCTGCATTGATTGAATATCATTCCACAATGCACATATCATCCGATGTTTCTCTGAATTGTACTTCTTGACAGATGTCATTCTGGAGCATATATAAAGTAAATTTTACTTCGGAATTTCACACAAAAAATAATTATGATGATAAAATATCATAATAAACGCATCATCCCAAATTTTAGATTTGCGGTGACGGCTAGCTCGCTTATGTAAATGTATTACGTTTGCGCATAAAGAAACCTAAGTGCTCATTTATAATGGACGTAAGGCGTAAGATATGCGTAATGGATAAAGTTGAACTTTTGAAAATAAATGGGATCGTTCACAATAAGCGAACGTTACACTTATGTTTTACGTTAGACCGTAATATCTTACGGCCGAACGTTAGGCGGACATAAGGTTGGACAATCTTCAACTTTACGTGCGGCTTATGGGAAATTTAGGAACATTTTTAGGGGATTTGGATTTCTTGGGTTGAATTATTCGTCGGTTGGTAAGTATCGGTTCGCATTCTTGTATATTTAAAGAATCATTCTTCATCATGAAGGTTTAGTTTTAGTATTAAACGTCGGGATTCACCTTTCTTTTCTTGATCCCTGTTTACTGGACGCACACTCCATCGCCTAGTTATTTTTTTTTACACATTATATTCCTTGTATTCTACGCATTGCTAAGAACAAAACCAATAACTGCATTCCCAACTCCATGGCGTTAAAGTTAGTATACCTACGCCAGAGAAAACCCCCAAATGAACTATAACCGTTTTTACGTTCATTATAAATAGAAAAATATTACGTCTATCTTATGCATTATGTAGCCCTACGTCTTACGTCTATTATAAATGGACACTAACAAAACACATGTTTTAATCTATAATGAACATTACTAAACAGTTTACAATGCTTTTTCTATAATAAATATACCAAGAAATTAATAAATATTACTCTTGCTCGTTTGAATTGCACTGTGTTTACGAAATGGCGGGAGATAATACCTAAGCGCTCTACTTAAGCTGTAGATCTCCTTATCAGTTACAAAAACTGACAAGGCAGTGAAGGGGGATGCCTGTTCAGTAGTGGACATACAAAAAAGTTGACGACTGAACAACGTGTCCTGATTGTTAAACATTATTAAAAAATTGGAAAAGTTTCATTGCATTACTACACACCATACGTCCAACATTCAAATACACTATGAAAGCTCGTATAGGCCATTTAGAAAAAAGAGTTTTGAGGTGTCTGTTTGTCATCGTGCTAAGAACTGAGCATTAAAGCAATCACTTTTTGGCCTATACTACTAAATATTTACACTTTCATTCCACAAAATCCAATTGACATATCTAACAACTTCTTCCAATAGACCATGCACGAAAAAAGGAATGCATATTTTACAAAAAAAAAACGTTTTCAGTCATTGTGTCCATTTTTACCTCTATGATTTAGTCAGTATACAAATCTGCCGCATTTGAGGCTCAGAAAATCCTTTAAAAAAATGCGGATCTTGAACTTGAACTTTTAAGACGACGAAGCTAATGCAATAACTCTGTATAGTGAACGTAACCGTGCTATGTTTATCCACTTTTTTGCCTCCTTGTGGCATAAAACTCTCTTGACGACAATTTTTTTCAGCAGGAAGATGCCACATGCCATAATGCGTAAAAATATATGAAACATTGTACGAGAATTTTTAGCTTATTAGGATCTTAAACTTTGACACGAAATCGGTAGATAAATTAACAAATTTGTGTCTATTCCAAAGTTATCAATTACCTCCAACACACCACCACCGTGAAGCTTCTAACTAGCACCTAAAATTGTTTTTATGTTAACAGAACACTTATCTTGTTTTATTAGCACCTAATTTTTCAGTTTGTCACTCAGTTAACACCTAAACAGCCCCAAATTTTGTTTTATTCAAAAACTCAATACCCCACTTGGAGCTTCACTGAGCTCATTTTCATAATCCATGAAATGAAAAAACTCAATGTATAATTTGCTGGCCCTTGGACTAATACACACATACATCCACATACGCATTTATAAGCTAAAAAAACAATGAGCTTTTCAATCCTTTCGCCGCATACTCCCATCATGCTGATGATGATGATGAACGATGATGATGAATATGAGAGCTTTTATTTGCCCGGAATTGAATCCGATCCGGGAAGAAGAGAGGAGAAAAGTAGTCAGAGATATTGTTTCCACAAGCTGAGCTCGATCTTTTTTAATATCGCGGCCTTAGAGCGTAAATATCGCGCGTTGTAAAGTTTTCCCTCTCTGTTTCTCCGCTCATCATGCTCCCTCAGGCTAATGGATGAATGTCGGGATGAAAAAGAGGATAGCCAGTGTTTGAGAATCATTACATTTATCGATTTAAATTTATAATGCTAATAGATCGATTTGTTTACTCAATAATACGGAAGTTTTAATTAATTTTATAGACTAACTAATACATTTTTTTTAGAATATGCTGATTCATTTTGATTTCGGAGGCAGGGTCTAGTGGCGTGCGTGCCTGATATCTACAGCTCCAGATTGTAGAGTTTCGTTAAATAAATGTTGGAACCGTAAGGTTCAAAATAACTGCATTGAGTAATTTACGTATGTAGATGTATGTAGGGGTGTCTGAGGCGAATTATTTTTTCGGAAAGAATCTATCTATAATCAAATATAATATTGACATCAGATTGGTTTTATTTGATGTAGAATTATATAGCAATTGGGGCTGGATAGGTTCAAGTTTTGGAAGAATCCTATATCCTTGTTAGGGCAGACAGGTGATGTCCTTTTCATTCTACCTACTTTTTCATTACTTGTTTCACATTTTTGAATGGTCTTGATCAAACCCTATTATTTGACGAGTTCGTAAAACTAATAATAAGAAAATTTTCCATCTGGTGTCGACTTAATAGGACACACAGTATATTACTAATAAATGTTCTTATCATTAAACTTCATAATTTTTTTTCTTATTTCAGGTGAGTGCCTACCAATAGATGAAGAAATCTTAATTGGCAAGTGAACTAGTTCCTATTATTCTTATTAATTATGAGTTTATTTACGTCTCATAGTTGTTGATGATAACGAGCTTTCATTGATATTGAAAATTTGGTTGACAACCAGGTTCATTTAGTTTAGTTAAAGGAGAACGGTTGATGAGAGTCGTCTATGGAAATCTGTATAAATTAAACTGCAACAGTTTTAATATACAGGGTGTTTAATAAACATGTGGGAAAAGTTGGAGGTGTTACTCCGTAGACTATTGTTTCAAAGGTATCATGCAAAAAACGTTTTCGAGGTGGATTTCACTTATGACCAGCTCGATTCCCGTATTTAAACCCTCTGGACTATTTCTTATAAAGTGATCTAAAGTCATTCGTTTATTTTATTCCAATGAAAATGTGGATAATTTCAACGAATTCAACGAGGAGTATATTGAATTCTTGCATGCAGCCATTTTGAGCATTTCTTGTGGGTTAAGAAATTTTATATATAATTTTTGGTAATAAAATGTTATTATTGTTGAACATATTTCTCGGTCTGTATCTTCAAAATAAATCTACCTACTTTTCAAAAATCATAGAAGGACAAAATAGTCCAGTGGACAACCCTAGAAATATGGGCCATATGTATAATAAACACCCCGTATATGTTATTGATTCAGTGTTTCCTCTCAATTACCGTCGAGTCGATCGTACAACATGTCGCCTTATAATATGCTGTGACATTATCAACCTCATACTTATTGAAGTGTGAATACAAATATTGTATACCTGATCATACACAAAAGATCAGATCGCAAAGGTGTTTAGTTTGCTTTGGTAAATGTTTCATATAATATTATTACAGGCAGCTGCTTGATGAATCAGATGCAAGGATCTTGGGAAAATAACATTGCTGCGTGCTGCTGCGTATTCACCCGGATTTTTTATTTGTTTAATTTTGTGGAGTATAAAACCGAGGGAAGTGTATTCTTAGGGAAAACTACTATGCCTACTTTCGATTGGCTTTCGAACGTTTTCACTAATTATGCGATTATATTCTAATCTGTATTTTTGATATAGAACTTAAACTCAAATCTAATTTAACCTCCTCACAAAGATAAATCTAACCATATGTTGACATCATATCGACTAACATTTGAGTTTACCCAACTGAATGTCTGACGCCAAATTCCGATTCAACTCTCTAAATACCATTTATTAAGAAAATGTTGCTATAACCGATTAATGAGCTTTTTCAATCATTTGCTTGTATTATTAGCTTTTTTCATCCTAATCAAATGAGGTAAGAAGTAATGTTTTTACCTAGGTAGAATCAAGTATCACCCTCTATAAATCAGAATTACAACAAACTCTATCGAATCTATGAGTTCTAGAAAGAATGTAATTGTATGATTTTGTAGATTAAAGTGCAAAATTTTGAAATTGGATGAGAGGTCTAGATACTAAATTAATTCAACTTTTATTTCCGCATTCAAAAGAAAACAGCTGAGAGATGGTCTGAATATAAACTCTTTTAAAAACACTATATATACTTTAGACCCAAATCATCCTTTGAAGAAAGTAAATAATTAGGACGATGTTCAATATGCAATTCGACTGTTGGCATATTTTTTTATAAAAGTAAACGTGCTTCGATTTTCATGATTCTTTTCTTATTTGGTCCCATTGAAAAAAAAGTCGACATTCATCATGGCCTTCCCCTCAAAAAACTTCTCCCAAACGTGGTGGAGGAGGCATTTTTTTCGAAAATCGAAAATTTGAGAAGAAAAAATCAAAGAAGGGACACCATAGCCGAGAACGTTTAAATTGGACATAATTCAAAAACAAACATAGGTTTCTGAGTTAGAGCAGTGGTAAAGTCTGAAATATGTGTTTGCGCTAAGTGGTGGATGCACTGAAAATCTGACACGGCGAAATTAAAGAAGAGATTATCTGTAGCAACATTTAGACGGGATATTTTTTTAAAAAAAGTACGGTTCACGAGTTACAGCAGTTGGAGTCTGAAATATGTGTATTTCCGAAATGTTTTGAAATCTGGATAAGTTGAAGCGACGTATTATCTTATTTTGTGAACGTTGAATGAAAAACTTAAAAATTACCAGTACCAATAGAATTAATATTATTTGGATTTTTCAGTGCACAACTAATAAAGCCGGTTCAATTTTTTGTAAAAAAAATATTCAGAATTTATTTTGTTTAATCCAAACTGTGCATTAGATAACAATAAAATAATTATAAGCTTTCAACACATATTTGAAAGAATCTCAAAAGCAAATACAATGTAATTCAATATTGTCTGGAACCGGATCAATTATTTCGGTCCTTCGGCAATTGTATACTAGTAGCATTCTTCTTCATTCCTTAATAATGCAAAAGGGCTTTTTTCTCGCAACATCAGATGAGAGAAAAAATGAGCTTCCGAGCCCAACAACCGGCGACACAACTGAAAGCAAAACAAACAAACAAACAATCGGCACGAGTCAGAACTCGGGGTATACCCACTACACACACACATATTCACATAATGTAACAACAATGCAAAAGCCAAGACAATAAACGGGCCTCAGCTTTGCACAAGCACAAGAAAACGAGCAGAAGAAGAGAAAAGAGAACCTCCTGCTGCCGTTGGCGGTAGCTGAATGCGCGCGCATCATCTCCAGCGTGCGGGCGGCATCACTCTCTGTGGCTCCCATGTCAACCAGCAGCAGAGACCCGGCGAACCGGCATCGGCGGTTCTTCAGTCTTCAGTTTCAGTTGTTGCCCACGAGGAACGTCTAGCGGCAGTCAGAGTAATATTATTGCGAGCGCGCTGCTTTTTTGCTATCACATTGTAGCTGTAATTTTCTGCCGCCTGTTGCGTTGTTGCGTGCTCCTTCAATATCTATCTGTCTCTTTGGTCTTGCTGTGATTTTGGTGGATGTGTTTTTTTTTGTTTTTGTATGTTGCCGAAAAGACATATCGCTTTTATGAAATAAAAAAATACCATTGTGGTGGATAGAGTTCACGGTCACCGCACGTGTTGGTATACCGCGAATAAGGCGGCCCATTTGATGTGCTCATTGTGTTTCTGCAGTTCATGAGTCGTTAAAAAGTGACTGATAAGTTTTTTTTGCCAGATGACTGTGGCTGAGTTTAGGAGCTTTCCTGCATTCTGATTCAGTTATTCTTCAGCAGGAATTTTGATTTACTTCTAAGGTAATAGAATGTTTTATATTACTAAAATATTTATTTCAGGAAAAAAATTGAGAGTAATATTTGATTTAGGAAAATCAATATAATTTACAAGGTTATTTTTATTAATATTGCCTCAATAACTAATTTAATTATTTTTGCTAAATTATTTTAGCGTACATTTTTCGGCCTAAAAACACGTACTTACGCTTTAAGGTGAATACAATCCAAAATATTTATTATGTTAATCTCCGCAACTGGATAATTATATATATGTATTATAAATAAATTTGAAAATGACATAAATAATAATTAACACAAGGTTCACTGTCAATGTTCAACACTTATTCTTCTATTTCACTTATACAAATTTTCTTCGATTTTCAAATCAGACATTCTACGCTTTAAAATTCAAATAATAGTAATTCTAGATTGAAAAGAAAACCAATATTTTATTTACAAGAAAAATAAGACCGATATTGTTGGGTAATGCACTGAAAAAACAAAATAATATTTAATCAGTAAATTTCTAGAAAGCAACTTTTCATATTTACAAGACAAATATTTTTTTCAAAAATTTTTTTGAGAAATATGTGTTCATTATTTTTATATGGGACAATTTCTCATTCTCATTGATGATTTTCCAATGTACATTTGTAACTAATATAGGTAAATTTTCAAGCAACATGTTGTTGCTTGCTTCCATCAATATGTCTGTCCATCTGTCGGGTCTCACTATGATTTTGGTGAATGCAGTGAAGAGAGTTCACGGTTATCGCACATGTTGATACCCGCGAAAAAGGCGGTCCATTTAATGTGCTAGTGTTTCTTCAGTTCTTGCCAGTGGTCAAAAGTGAATTCGTTTTTTTGCGAGATGAATATGGCTGAGCTTAGGAGCTTTTGTCCGATTTTTTTTTGTTCATGAGCAGGAATTTTGATTTATATCAAAGGTAATGGAATGCTTTGTATTGAATTATTTATTGCCGGGAAATAAAATGACATAAAATTAAAATGTAATTTTAGAAAATGAAATATTTATATCCTAAGGGTATATAAGGAATATTTATATCCCTACCTTTTTAAATTTCATAAGAATTCTCATGATTAAAAATTTTTAGGATTCTATTTGTTGAAAATTTCCATTTTTTTAAGCAACTTTTGAAATTTCCCATTCCCTAAAAACCTTATTTGGACTATTACGAACATTCAAAAAATACTTTTTGATTTTTGACCGACGAACCCAGGAGGTATACAATTCGACTATGTGCATTTTTTTTGGTTTGTGCGCGCCTTATATATAGTTAACATACTCCAATTTTGATGATTTTTGATTAATCAACTAACTTCACAAGTACCAGCACCAATAGAATTAATATTATTCTTTATTTTTCAGTGCACCAGCTAATTAATAATTTATATAGACATTTTTGCAATTACCACGGATGACAATTTGTTATTGAAAAGCCAATTGTCTATTATTGTTGTTGACAATGTTTTTTTGCAAGATTTTCATTACTTCAAAACGTAATGAGCGATATTTTTGGAAATCGGGAAATGTAAAAAAACATAAAAATTGTTTGTTCAAAAACGGATGAGTCGTATTGCAAAGATGATGCTTTAAGGTGATAATAATCCATTTTTTTGCGAAATTCTGGTATGGTTGTACACAATAAAATCCTCTCACGACATATTTCTAATTTACTTGGATTACAGGCTAGCTTCAAAAGTACCATCACCAATACAATCAATATTATTTTATATTTTTAAATCCACCATATAATAAAGAATGTCCTGTCTTTGTAAAAAGCTGTCTATTTCGAATGATTGAGTGGTTCTTCATTAAAATCATTAACTTTTTGCTCATAGATTTTCACCTCCTCCTTTATTGGAAGGGACGGTCATTCTAGTTTTTGAAAAGCTCAATATGGTATGATATCTTTTAGTATTCCTCTTTAAGATGAAAAAATAATGGAAGCCAGTGTACGTTTGCTATGCAAAACGGACAAACGAACATAAAACTATAATTAAAAAGAAAAACAAACAAATATAAAATCGAACTTTATCCTATCTACCACCTCTTTTTCGGAATTGGTCAGAAAACAAGTCCAATATAATGTATTCCTTAAAAAAACCTGTTGCTGAGTCGACCATTTTCCTATGCACATTTCTAATTATCGTAAATTAATTAAAATTCAAGCAACATAACAGCGATAAATTTAAATTAGATGGCTTCCTAGAAAATTGTTCAATGTTATATAAATAAATTGGATAAATCACAGACAGCTCTCAGCTCTACATTTATACAATACAATAATAATTTTAGTCTATATGTTACCATTCATTCGAATGACCACATTGCCTGGTATTTCCATTCATGCATAGAATACTCACTAAATACTAATAAACAATTGTAGGTATTTCTCAATAAGTTAGTAAATCGTGTGACTCATTGCAATATTCGTGGAGATTTAATCCCAATATATGTGTTAGCGGTCAATGCAGTTCCTAGAAATTTCTTATCTATTTTCTCAAATGGTGATAGTAAATGATTTAGGTCGTTACTCCCAGATTGTGAGCCACGTTATTGTTCTTTATTGAGAAGAGTCTCCCGATTGATTCGATTTGGTGTTTTCAAGAAGTGTTGTTGCGGTATTTTTTGTGCCTTCTGGAGGCATTTATAATTAATTTAATTGTGGAGACATGTGTTTTCAATTATATTCTAATTTATATACCTTACCATTGTACTCGTTCACATTCACATTCATTCACAAATGTGAATGAATGAAAATATACGCGGTGGGCCAAATTAAAGTCCCACTTTTTTTTTCTACTTCTAATTCTTTTTTGGATGACGTCTTTTGCAAAACTGACTTAAATTTAACATTGATTTGATTAATTTCATGGACACATTGGGTGAGGTGGAAGGGCCGAGTAATTCAGATGCTCCATTTACAAAAAAAAAACTTGCATTGAATATTCCCTGTAGTTGTAAAAAAATCCATTTGAATGAAAATTGGGTTTTTTATCTAATAAAAGTAGCTTTAATTTCCAAATATAAAAAAAATGTTTTTGGTTGGACATTTTCAATGTTCAATTGTTTAAAATTTATTATCAACCCAATATATTTTTTTAATCTATTGAAAATTGGTTCTAAATGAATTTATTACCTATAATTATTACAGTTTTTCGGATAAATTTAAATCGGTTATTGAACTTTTATTAAATTAGATATTATTCGAAAATAGAAATGGTTACTTATGTATATCATGAATATCTCGGTATTCGCTTTGATTTCAGAAAGTTTCGTCTTTATTTATTGAATCACTTAAACGTATACTTGGCGAAAAGTTTCACGGACATCCAGAAATCTCGCGTTTTGGTTATACATATATGATGAATTTAAAGTCGAACACTGGAAATTAATAATATTTCAAAGAATAATATGACAAAGATTCTGTGGCTCAATTTAAACTTCAACACTTTTAATCATGTTTTACCTGCTGCTATTCCTAGCACCTTAGCACTCGCGGTGTTCATTTTGTTATACTGTCTTATTATAATATTTGTTATTTCCATCCAATATTGGTTATTTTCTTTTCATGTTGGTGCTAATTCCTTACCTTCCTCATATTACCAAAATAATTTGAACTTTAATGCTTTTTTTCTGAACTCCAAAACTTTTGAAAATTTTCCATTGATGGCAAAATCTCCGATAGTTTAGCTACCGAAAAAATAATTAGTTCTATTTTGTATATACAGATGTATTGGGAGATATTTGAGTGGCGGTTAGTTTCAACAAAAATAAAAATAATTGCATTTTTTCGTGGGGCCCATTCTTTCAGAATTATTCATGCTTTCAAGTGTCGCCCTTTAGAAAGATTCTCTTTGATAGTTCCGAAATAGTGAAATCAATTTTAATAAAACTTGGACAGTATACCCAGTACACAAGTACTGAATTAGACTGTCTCGTTCAGAAATAGTGCTCTGGAATAATCTCAACTTTTTATACTCAAAAAACAATAGTATGAAGTGACGATCAGTCAGTTTCCGAAAGAAAATATTAGCTTTCCTTAGTTTGTCATCCAGTTAAGGGATTAAAATACTGCGTTTTCACACTGAGAATGCAGTGTGGTCGGGTATAGGCAACGTATTTTAAATAGGAAAGCGGCACATTTTGTTGCTGTTATTTAAATTTATCTGTTATATTTTCATCTATAATTAATTGAAATTCATCGTTTAATATTATTAATTATTGAACATCTCAGCTTGAAAAATCATAAAATACAATTTAAATCTAAGCGGCGATATTTCCCTGAGACAGGACCTGATGGTTGGTCGAGCCCGGCATAAAAACCTGCTGGCAACGATGGGCTCCATAAGAGGCCATACTGCATTTTCAGTTTGAAACGCACTACAGCAGCCGCCAGTAGGAAAATAAATAAATAGCAATGAGATACGTACCCAAGAATCTCAAATTTGTAAAACTATACGGCTTTCTTTAGTTTTAACACTTGGATGATTAACGATGATGCAGTTGAAATCGATGCTCTATATCTACTGCCTCTTTTTGTAGGAATATTTTCTTTAATGATGTTTTGGTAGTTGTACAATGCGACTATGTCAATATTTTTACTGTCTGCATATTTGTGGAACATGAGAAGCTTATTTTAGAGTTCTATATGTCTCTATTTCATATTTTATCTTGAAGAAATGTGAAGAAAAAAAAGATGACATGGGTATACTTAGTTATAATTTAAAAGAATCTAAGATTTTACTTAATTCCTGCATCTATGTTTTCAAATCCTGAAACAGTAAACATTCTAATTATTTCATATAATATTACCTATTTGTTCTACGGTTTGAATCTGCATTTAATCTCAATTTTCCAAGCACCTAAGCCTCATTGAATAGAATATATCCCACAGACATTGAATCCTTATGAGTTTAATCTTATTAAGTTCGTTACTGCTTCAAATAAATAATATCTCACACTGCTTGCTGTGTGTTTTGTGTTTTCGTGGACCACACAGACGCTTATACACATAAGCCTGCATTTTCGGTGTGTTAAGTTTAACCACTTTGTATGCTACAAAGGCGCGGTCTCAAGCTAAATGTGTATATATACATCTATATATGTCTGTATGTATTGGAAAATAAGGGATTACTACACCACTCGAATCTGCATGAGGAAGCATCATCGTCTTTCTTCGTGCGTTCTATGTTAATATGGCTAATAAGCAAATGTTTGGTTAAGCTTCAATCAGACGTTAACTCAGCATAATATCCTTAAACAAATATTGCGCCAGCTTTTGTGTATGCACTGTCTATCTAGCTATCTGTCAATGCGTTGGTGGGCAGACTTGTAGATTCTCTAATTACACTCAACATTGTATGGACTCTTTTGTCTATCTCCGTACGATTTCCGTTTCATTTATGGAACATTGGCAAAAGGTAGTTTCAGTATTCACCATGATAGATAGTTCTCAAAGAATAAATATAATGGAAAAAGTAAATTGGTTTCCAAAATCCGCCCTCTGACAAGTATTTAAAAAGGGCACAGGTAAATTGACTCCTAATATACAGGGTTATTCATTACATTTTGACATCCACCTGAAGCTCGTATTGCGAGTGATAGAGAAAAACTTCAAATGTAAAAAGCTTTTTCGTGTAGTGTCTTTAGGTAATAGCGAAAATAAAAAAAATCACTTAAAAATTAATCGAGTTATCTTTTGTTTAATAGAACAGGCTTTATATTATTAGTTAAAATGAAAGGCCTTTAACTTCTGATTCCAAATATATGTCATTTGTTGACATTTGGTTGTCAATTTTGAAATATTTTAGTTCAAACATATTTTACTACAATTGTTGCCATAAAAATAATCAAGTTGCATTGCATAAATAGACAATTATTTAAATAAATATATCAAATGTTATTTTTATTTTCAAATAACAGCATTGCAAATTGCAAGAGTTAGATATGAATATCATCAAATATATCCGGGCGGAAGAATCCCGTCAATAAATACTATTAAGAACTTAATTAGGCATTTCTAACAGCGCAATAACGTTCAACGAGCGAAAAGACAATAGAAAGAAATTTTGATGAATAACTTCATATTTTACTTTACTTTCAAGATAATGGAAATATCCCCTTATCGACTTTTTAGAATACCTATCTATGACTTTTTAGACAATCCAGGATATTCTGCTTCTAATGTGCAAAAGATGTCCGGAAAGTCATACAGCAAAATTCAGCGAACACTAAAACGTCATAAATATCACCCCTATAGATTTCATAAGTGCAAAATTTAAACGACGAACGGAGAAGAAAGAGGCTTGCATATTGTGCTGAAATGCTTGGGCGTCTCTCACAACAGCAGAGGGAGGTATTTAATCGGAAAAATAAGCATTTTTGGGGAACGGGAAATCCATACCAAATAGAGACTATTAAAATACTGGGACGGAAATCTCTTAATATGTGGTGTGGTATGTTAAGTAATATGGTAATGGGACCAATTATATATGAACGATCCCTCACTGGTGAACAGTATCAAAATTTTTGGAAACGGAAATAGAACAATTGTTAGAAAATATCCCAGTTGAACAGTATACTAATTTAATATGTCATCAAAATGGCACCCCGGTCCACAATGTTCTGCAAGTGAATAATTATCTAAATAATAAATACCGTCTCTAGATAGAGAGACACGGAACCGTCCGATGGCCAGCTACTAGCCCGGATCTAAACCCCTGTGATAGATTCTTATTGGGATACCAGAAAAACAAAGTGTGTTATAATCAAACTCAAAAGCCTAGAAGTAATAATAATTCTTCAGTTTGTGTAACTCATATCTTGATGACGGAATCAAAAAAGTGCATTTTTGATTAACTTTTACAACGACAGTCACCTTATCTTTCGCTCTTCTGTTTTAAAGAACTTTGAAATTTGAATTATATGTTCAATCAAAAAATTTAAGAAAATTTTAATGGTAGATTAAATTTGATTATGAAATCGGCCCATAATCTTAATAACGCAGTATTAGAATTGAACAAAGAAAATCCAAATTTAATTTTATTACATTTTGTATAGATAATAATCTATTACGTAATATTCGGAAGTGATTCGAAAACAAAGAGAGATATTTAGTGTTGTGTTGTCGTTGTTTCTCATATAAATTATAATACTTAAAAAATCTATATAATTAAGCTAATATTGTTAATATTTGTTATAGTTTAGAAAAAGTAATTTATTTAAAATTGAAATATTTCAAAATTGACTGAACCAAATGCCAACAAATTAGATATATTTGAAATCAGAACAAACAGGACTTTCCTTCCCAAGAATAACATACAGGGTGTTCTATTCAACAAAATATAACTCAATTATTTTTTTAAATGTTGTAAAGTGATTTCCGCTATTACCAAAAGAGACTTCATGAAAAATCATCTGAAGTTTCTCTCTATCACTCGCAATAAGAGCTGTAGATCGGTGTCAAAATATAATGAATAACCCTGTACATGGCGGATTCAGACAGGTAAATTCTCTTCCGTGCTATGCCCGCGCTACTTTTTAAAAAGACCCTAAAATAACTCTTTTGTTCACATATTAACGTTTTCATATTAAGTGTTCTTGAAAGTCACCAGACCGTGACTTAGACATATTGCTTGTTTTTCTAATACACTATTTTCTATATGATTATAGTATTTTCCAATGTAACAAAAATATAAAAAGATCATTTTTATTTATTAATTAAAATGTAAAACCGATGATCGGGATGATGCTAAAATGTTGAATAAGTATATCCGTCAAAATTTTATAACCTTGACAATTATTATTGTTGTTTGAAATAGTTCTCTAAAGATATGAGCAAGTATATGAAACCCCCACTTTCCAGAAAAGGATTATTTCATATTTCTGATTATTTTTCTACAACGTTTTTCATTTTACTTCTCTACCGCTACTCTAAGGAGCCTAGTAAGTAAAGTAAGCCATTGGTCTGTCTGTGCCATTTTTTGTTTATTTACACGACCTGATCAGACAATTTTTATATTCGTTGGTATTCGTTGGAGACTGGTAAGAAAGTCGAAAATCCAGAATACTACTACACCTACACCCTCATTCTAATTTGTCTTTTTTTTTCATGAAATATACCTTTTGTCTACTCCCAGGCTCTCAGGCTCAGGTAACGGTACCGAACTCCCGTATTTCATATTTTAAAATGTTACTTCAACTCTAAATTATATATTTTACGAGAAATTTACCTAAAGATCATTTGAATGTTTATTTAACTCTTACATTAGAGCTGTATACATATTTTTGTCTCCATTAAAAAGAACGATCTAGTCCATTATAATATGTTATATTATCCGGTTATTTATATCAAAGCTAAGAACTTCATTCAGTCTACAAACATAATTTACGGACACGTCTTAATAAATTACTATTATATATGTATTTCAATCCAAATGAATTTACCTACTCTTTTATTAACTGATAAGTACAAACATTAACGCAACTTTTTTTCTGTTACATGGAAAATATTATTAGCCTCGAATAACTATTATCATTGACATTTAGAAAAGCCAATAGTATTTGCCGCGCTAAAGTATACATTATTATGATATAAAACGTATACAGAAACATTCTAGATATTATTTAAGTAGGGTGGTTCTTCTTAAGAAACTTCATTCGAAACTAAAGATCTTACCTTTTGAAAAAGTTTTATAAACAAATCTTTTTCTTATAATTTTAGTATGATCCTAGATATTTTTGTGAAAAGAAGTATGCATCTTCTATGCAACATATTTTTTTAATCTTGCACGGAATCATTTTAAAGAGAAAAATGATACACCACTGCTTTTTCTTGAAGTTACAAACTATTTTTGACCGACTTTAAAAAAGGAGAAGGTATACAATTCGGTTGTTTGTTTGCTTTTTTTCCTTTTTTTTATGTGTGTTCGCACGTTTTTCTTGGCAGGTAAACGTGCTCCGATTTAGACGATTTTTTGTGATCTTTTTTATTCTCTAAAGAAAATCTGGTCTCTTGATCTTTTTTTCGTTTAGTTTCATTAGAAGTTTTTTTTTCTCAAAATGGACGCAAGAATACCCTCCTTATATTAGTGTTATTAAGAAACACCCTGTATATAATTCCAAAGGGTATCATTAATAAGAAGAATAAATCACATGTTATCATTATATCGCACAAACGTATAGCGTGAGAAGGGTCATACACTCTCTCTTATATAAGTAGACTTTTATTCTTATTTCACGGGTGCCATGTCGAGCTTAAAGGTCTGTCGTGTGCAAAAGAAATAATTTACCGTTAAAGCGTAATCTCGGGGCCAGAAACTGACATGAGAGAGATTCTGACCAGCAAAAAATACCGTCTTGAGTATAGTAGTTGTTATTACGAAGATTGCTGATTAATTAAAATAGTGATGAAGTGAAGAATCTGTTGAATAAGCTAAAATTTTTAGAATTTTTTTTTCTTGTTGTTAAAAACCTACAGACAGTAAAACAACTTTGATGGGGAACTTATATATTATTCTGATTTTTCGAATATTTAGAAACAGTATCACTCGAATAAAGTGCAAAGGACATTATCTTTGCTTTAATTAAGAAAATGTGACTTTACTACTTGTGTTTGATTAGATACAGAGGAGCTCATTTTGTATTTTTATTGAGACTGCAGAATATCTTTCTTTTTCTCCTGTAAAGAAATGTTCAGAAATCGTAATAATAATCCTTAATGAAGAACTTAAATTCAGAATAGATAGGAAATTAAAAAATCTGAATTCTGAAAAAGTTATTTCGTATTTCTTTGATTATTTATGAAAAAAATTGATAGATTTTTGTTCGTTTTTGGAATTTTTGACCGACTTCAAAAAAAGGAGGAAGCTGTTCGCTTGTTTTGCATAGTAAATTTGCTTCGATTCTCATGAGGTTTTATTCATTTGAAAGAAGAGAGTTGAGGGATACAGAAATTATCTCATATTTAGGAAAACTAAAATCTTAAATCTCCTTCCCTCCAAAAACAATTTTTTCCGAGGACCGAAAATCTGAGATAACAGAATTAAAGAGACCATAAACTTTTAAATGGAACATTGTTTCAAAAGAAGCTACGATTTTCGAGTTACAGTAATGGTAAAGTCTGAAATATGTGTATTTCCGCCACGATGCTTTGAGGTCTCTGAATAATGTTTTTTTCAGTGCACCAACTTATAAAGTTGGTCCAGTTTTTGGTGAGAAATATTTATTTTTTATTAACTTCTAACTTCTATTAGTTACTTTGTTCATTTAGAAAGTTGTAACAGCCCCTTACAAGCTTTCTGAAATAGATTATAAGTTGTTTAATTCGAAAAGTTTGAACCGATGTGCAAAATTATGTATACAGTTCTTAGTGTTTTAACAATATTTTCGTTATTTTAAAATTCAGTTTTGAAATAATATTTTCATTATAATTTCATCAAACAAGTTACACTTTTGAATTCATAATTCATGTAACCCTCTAAAAATATAGTCTGAAGAAATAGTGGAGCCCCAATGCAAAAAATGAGAATACGGAGCATTTAGTAACAAACCGAATTTATTTTCTTTATATATAAAAAATAGTCTGTTAGTGATGGGGTAACTTTTCGTTGTTTTGCTATGGTCCGGTCGGAGCTGTATTTAAATTATTTTTTACAAATTTATTTGTAGATTATAAGGTTAATTATTAGTTTTATATTTAATATTCAATTTTACATTTACTGAAAAGGGCAGATTAACTTCTTCTAGTTTAAGTTGATAAAAAAATAATGAATAGAAGTTTTTTTTTTCATGTACTGTATAGATATACTTTATGAGTTAATCGCAGAAAACTAGATTTGATGTAGTTTCTCTACTTTCTCGGGCTATTTAAGATCTTTTGTGAGTGTCAAATTTCTGTTCCATATCGTTATTATTTCATCATTATCGTCTAGGCTTTATCAGCAATTGCGGTGACTTGATAATTTACCACTTTCGAATAGCATAAATAACCTTATCAATGTCATTAAGAATCTTATGTATTCTTAGATAAAAGTTTTTTTTATCAAACTTATTGCTATTGCTCAAATAGTTCATAACCCTGTATATACGAGCTTGCTATTAATATATTCTTAATATACATATATCTGTATAGTGTTAGATTAATTAATTAATCATTAATCTGGAATGGTGACCAAAAACCAGGAAGGTACTATGGCTAATCGACTATCTTGGAAACGTTAATCTTCAAAAGAAAAGTTTCATCCAGATAAATATAACCCTTCCAATTTTGGGGTGTAGCTGCTTGAATTGCATTCTGGACTTGTGGAATTCAATTTATCTTGAACCGAGTCAACAAGTATCTGAAAACTTTTCCTGCAAATGAAATTTAATCCAAGCTTGTTGCGAATATTTGTGTGACAGATCAGAAATTGTTTTTATGTATTTAACGCAGTTTGTAAGGATAAGGATTTTAATTAAAAAAGTTTTCATTTGCTTATCAGGGTTGTAGGTATATTTATTGATATTTATTCCAAACTTGATCATAGATCATTCTAACAGTGAAAAAGTGCTATAAAATGATTTAAAGAAATTATAGATATCTCTTGTGCATGTTGTAAGTGAAATTTTGGTAGTATGATTGACTTCTGAAACATAATGTCTTTTGATTGAAATCGATAACTTTTACCAACCTTTTGAAATATCATTCACGAATTTTCAGCTCGTTTGGATTGTTTATTTTCAATAAGAGTCTCGATTAATGCCAGGTTCTATTACAATAACTATGATTTTCTTGGTCTGGGAGTCGGGGTTATCAAGTTTCAATTGGATTTATAAATACGCTATTGTAAAATTTCCAACATGGCTTGTTTGATGCAATCGTCAATACAAAATGCACCCATTTTTTGTTTCTATTTTCGTTTTAATTAAACACTTGTATTTTGTGACAGATGAGTTTTTACGCCTGAAATTTTAAATTGTAAAATTGACTTTGATTAGAATCAGCTGATTAGATGTTCAACAGTTTATATGATTCGACACTCTCAAAAGCTTCTGGTGGCTATTAAAATAAAGGAGAATCTATAGACTGATCACTGATTTCATACGGCTACTCTTTGTGTTTTACAAGATACGTTGTATAATACCTTTTTCGATGAAGATGTACCTATGTAAAAAAGAAGAAGGAAACAAATACACTTCTAAAATTGTACGCCCATTTAAATCTGTCACTTCCAGCAACAATTACTGCTCCTCCCCCATTCATCCGGCAGAGGCAGGGCCCACTTTTGAAAATGAATAGGAATACTACTCACAATAATCCGTGTAACGTCTAACCGTATGTTGTTGTGGTGTAGCCTTATAAATTTCGTAATAATGGGACAATAGTACATATATTTGTATACCTATATGGACGGGAGTGTTAAAAATTATAATACCTTCGTTAAGGGAAAAACATCGGAAGAGAGAGACCAACAAATAATAAAATGGGTGCCAGATGTTTTGAATGATCATGATTCTCAATATTCGGGGTTCGTTGTTAACGTGTGGAATATGCTGCTGGCTGCGCTGCGGTGTTTTTGTTGATAGAATCTATAGATTATACACCAAGAGCCAGTCACATATTCACAGTTGTCATTTCAAATGCCGTGGAAATCTGGATAATAAATGTCATAAACTTCACCTTCACAGCAGAAACAGTTTTTCTCATACTCAGGATTTTGCTCAGTAGCTCAATAACATTCCAAACCACGCCTGTAATGAATATTGAACTTCGCTACTTTTCAGTGCCAATTGATATTATTAGAAAATTGCAATACCTAATAATATAAAAATAGTTTTTGGTTTTTCCTATGATTCGTCGTCTTGGCATTTCAGCAGAACAGATAATATATGGTATTTTTTTCCTAACAAATATTCACAAAGTTTTCTCAACATCGCTTCTGCAATTCGTATTTGATTGTCACTTTTTAGTGGGTTTTTCTGCCAGCTCTACCATAAAATAATTAATTCCATGACATAGAGTGTAGAAGAACAGTAAATGAAGTTGAAAAATAAATTACGTGAAATCATCCAGTGGGATACCTACATTTCTGCCGAATGTCCCCATTGTGTTTTGAAATTTCAACTCAAAATATATTGCTGGCCCTTGGACTATAAGAGTATTGAGAAAAAATGCGGATCATACCGCACGCGGTAAGTCTGCTACGTTTGCTATTATGTCGCATTTGTTAAATCTGGTACATACATATTATTATTTATGTTGTTTGGGGTAAATATTTGGAAATTACGAAGTTACAATCGAGGGGTAGCTGGAATATTAATGTTAAATAGGTATATTATCTTTGTGTGAATATATATTTTTGGCACAGAAAATGTATTTCATTTGATAGATTTCCCTTATAAACGTTTTGTATTATTTAGTTTTTCCAGTCACATTTGTTGAACAAAATTATACAAATCAAATATTTCCTTCTCCTCAAACTGTGATGTATGCTTTGGACCGAAAAAATTCTTTTGAAAAAATAGTAGACGCAAAAGCAGATTCGTTATTATATAGGTAACATGAAAACACTTCTTACAGGCTAGAAAATATTGGTACAACTTGAATATATGTGATGTTTTTTTTTTAATTTATCGTTGATACAAGTGTAAATAATGTGCCTACTTTGACCGGACGCTTTCAATACTATTCATACGAACGAACTTTCGATGAGGACGATCTCCAAATCTGTCTGTTCTCTTTCTACACCTCGTTGCATTGCAATATTAGACCTGATTACTTTTTTTATTCCTGGAACACCTGTAGCTGTTTAGCGCTCAGTAATACTTTTTTAGTTTTTTTTATCAGCTTTCAAAGGGCCATTGGAATATTGAAAGACTGAAAAAACAAATTCGCTATTGGCATTTCACTAACATTGAATGATATATGCTTTTTTGTAATCGCTTGAATACTTCTGATGAGAACGAAAAATTCAGATAGATATATCTAAAATTTAGAATAATAATAGAAGTTTTTTTATTGATCTCAATTGATCAGTTTAAAAATCAACGGGATTATCCTTTGGTCAAGACAATTTGTAGTGGTCTCAATAAACAAAGATCTGGTTTACGTAGAACAAATGTTAGTTGTGCTCCTTAATCTGTGTCAAAATTTTTAGTCGTATGGCACGAAGAAATACTGACAAATGGTCAAGAAATCCTGGGTCTCATTTCACTGCAATAGTTTCGATTCATTTAACATAAATGGAAATTCATTAAAAGATTACTTTTCACTCCAGCTTCCTGATTCAGATCAAGTAACAGTTTATATATATTTTTATTTTCTTTTCCTGTCAAGTGTGCGTCCATTGCAATCGCATTGCCACCGAAAAAAAAAACAACAACAGACTAATCATTTCTCCTAATAGAATTGCAAATCTATGCGCATTTCATACAATAATAATAATAATATCCGACATTCCATTAGTTATTAACTATCAATCACACTGTGTGGTGATTCCGTTATGTGGAAATGAATAATAAGAAATCTCAAATGGAAAATCTAAACCAGTTAGAATATTATTTTAAATTCTGTGTTACATTGTGTTGGTTCATTGCTTCCACTTTATTTATTAACTGGTCAATGAAAAGTTACTGTAATGGATATGATTTTAGAAGATTCTAATTTTGACATATCATATCTTCATGTGTTAAGGTTTCTAGAGATCGATAAAATGATTTGACGGAAAATCTTTTTGTGTTTATTTCCGTACCTACGTGTTACGGGTCTATTTCATGAATTTTCATATCAACTAACTCAATAACCAAAAATGATATTTACATTTTTTATTTAATGCAAAATTATGTAATATGAATGAATTTTATAATGACCCGGAGCAAACAGACAAAAATGATAAAAATTGCTTCGATTTTATTTGATTGTATATATTTTTTTCTAAAATAAAAAGAGCTTGAATTATTCCTTATAACATTAGCTACCTGCCAGTGAAAAGCCCATTGAAATCAGTTCAGCCTTTAAGGAGATTAGCCGGAACAAACAGAAAGACAGACAAACAAAAAATAAAAATAAAATTATTTTGTTATTAGTGACACATATGCAATTAGTTAAAACCTGTTATTTTGATATTACAAACAGAAACTTGGATTTTATTTATTAGTAGATATACCTAGACAATTATTTGAAAAAACAAAAAAATAAAACCTAAAAATTATTATACAGTTTTTTTTTTTTTTTTTTTATTTAAGAAAAAAAGTCGCATCCACCTTCCGGTTATTAGCGACATTACAATATTTAACTTAGATTCACAAAAAGAATACAAAGTACATCAAAATTTAACAATTTTATATCTCATGATATAAGTCTATATCCTTCATGTAATTTTTAAGATTAAGTAGATTACATGTTTCTCCTAATAATGTCTTAAGGTCCTGTGGCAAGTTATACTTATTTCTAGATAATGTATATTTTTTACAATCAATGAGAAAATGTTTCACTGTTAGAGTCACATCACAGACATCACATCTGGGAGCTTCGGTTCGTTTCAGCAGATATTCATGGGTTATTCTGGTGTGGCCAAGTCGAAGTCTGGTCAGAATTACTTGAGAATGGCGGTCTTTTGGTAATGATCTCCAAGGATAGATGTCACCTTTCACTTCACGCAGTTTGGATCTTGAGTTGCACCATTCAGTATGCCATTTTGTCGATAATTTGTTCTTAAACCAGGCTTTCAAATCCGAGGCTACGCACTCCGAAAACTCACTAATTCTACCACAAGTCACGGCATTTCTCGCGTTTCGATCAGCTTCTTCATTACCATGAATTCCAATGTGTGATGGTATCCAGATGAAGTGAACAATCTTAGAAAAATTTTCGAGGCGGATGAGTTCTGCTTTAATTAATTTTTCAATAGGATGTTTTGGATATAGTCTCCGCAGTGATAAAATAGAACTTAATGAATCCGTTAGAATGACTGATTTCTCATAGTTGTAGTTGTTCAAGTATACTAATGCTCGGTATATTGCATATAGTTCAGCTGTGTGGATGCTGCTGAGGGGTGAGAGTTCATATTTTTCAACAGTTTGACCTATAACTACTGCACATCCCGTTCCTTCTGAGGATTTGGAGGCATCAGTGAAAATTGTTTGAAAGTCTGAATAATCGTTGGAAAGAATTTCCAGTAGTGAATTTTTGATGATTTCTATATTGGTGTTGGATTTGTTATACTGAGTGAGGGTGTCATTGCATTTTGGAATGCTAATAGTCCATGGTGGTGGGTGCTTGATGTCATCGGAAAGGACGTTTGGGAATGTAATATTCAAATCTGTTGTGAACTTTCGAATCCGTGCATAAAATGGTACCTTAGATTGCGGTTTATTATTGAAGTGGCTAGTATATCTAGAGGTGAATGTAGAATCAAATGATGATTTCGTCCTATTTGCAGCGGTTGACGCAGCGTTAGAAAGACTAAGAAACTGTCTTCTTAGGTTAAGAGGTGGTTCGCCAGCTTCGCTATGTAAACTCTGAATTGGGGTTGTTCTATAGGCTCCTAATATTATTCTGAGAGCATTGTTTTGAACTGTATTGATAGGTCTTAGCGTCGATTTACTGGCCGAAGCGTATATAGTACATCCAAAATCTATTTTCGATCGGATTAATGTCCTATAGAGAAGAAGAAGCGTCCGCTGATCAGCTCCCCATTTTTTGACCACAAGAGTTTTAAGCAGATTCAATCTCTTATTACATGCCAGCAGCAGACCGGAAATATGTTCCTTCCAGTTCAGTCTTCTATCGAGAGTCATTCCCAGAAATCTAACAGAAGATCTAAGTTCAATGTCTTGTTGATATAACTGCAACTTTGTTTGTGTATTGATGTCATTTGAACTAAATATAATACTGTGAGTTTTTGTCACAGAAAAAATGAAACCTGTTTCGTGTGACCAATGTTCCAGAGTGTCGAGAAACCTTTGAAGCATTACTTCCATAGTGTCTAGATTTTTTCCTTTTACGAAAACTACGAGGTCGTCAGCATACAATCTTGCTTTCAGTGGTTTCTTCAAGCCTTTTAGGATAGAATTGATGGCAATTAGAAATAGGGTTGGACTAAGCACAGATCCTTGTGGTGTACCGTTTTTTTGAGGGTGTTTGCTTGATAAGATACCATTGACTCTGACCTGGAATGTTCTATTGTTCAGAAAATTCCGTATAAATGCTAAACAGTTGCCTCTTATATTAATTTTTTCCAGTTGTCCTAGTATATGGTTTCTACTGGCTGAATCGAAGGCTCTTTTAAGGTCAAAGAATATGGTATAGCATTTCTGCTTTGTAGATAATGCCTCATGGACATCGCTTTCTAGATCTACTAAGTTGTCCAAAACTGATCTGTGAGGTCTAAATCCATTTTGTTCTGGAATTATCAAGTTTCTGCTTTCTAATGTCCATTGTAATCGTTTGTTGACAATTTTTTCGAACAATTTGCTGAACGCGCATGTCAGTGATATCGGTCTGTAGGATTCAGGATCTAGACGCGACTTATTAGGTTTGAGAACAGGAATAATTATTGATTCGTTCCACTCTTCCGGGAATGTTTGAGTCAACCATATACTATTGAATATTTTCAGGAGATGGATTCTTGCTGTTTCAGGTAGGTTCTTAATAAAATCAACTGGAATGTCATCGGGACCTGATGCTGTGTTTCTCAGATCGAGGAGGGCCTCATCAAGTTCGTCTCTCGTTATTGGGAGGTTAATTGGGCCATTGTTCGCTGTAGCAGTGTCGACCATGTTAGATTCGGATGTTGTATTATGCTCCAGAAATTTTGCATCAAGATTTGAATCGTCTGAATGTTTTTCATAGGTTTGGGCCATCAGTTCAGCTATATCATAGCTTGAGGAAATCAATTGATTTCCGTCTTTAAGAGTTGAAATATGAGAGGATGTCTGGGTGCCTGATATTTTTTTGACTCTGTTCCAAACTTCCGTCATGGGAGTGGAGGAGTTAATGCTAGCAATGTAATGTTTCCATGAGTTTTTCTTGGCTTCATGTATTATAACACTTGCTTTAGCTTTCAGCCTTTTGAATTCAATGAGATTTTCTGTTGTTTTGTGCCTTTTGTATTTTACAAGTGCTGATTTGCTAGCATGGATAGCCTCATTACATGCGTCATTCCACCACGGTACAGGTTTGTGGTTCTTTATCAGCTTAGTCTTTCCGATCGATATTTTTGCACTTTCTGTGATTATGTTTGAGAGATCTTTAAATGTGATTTCTGTTCCATCCCGAACAGCAATTTCTATTCTATTATCAACTTCTTTCATGTATCGCTCCCAATTGGCAGATTTCACTTTCCATTTCGAAGGAATAGGATACAAAGGTCCTTGGAGATTTATGTTTGTGATCTCGATGGGGTGATGATCACTACCATATAAATAAGGGAGTACCTGCCATGAAAGGGATGTAGTCATAGAGGGATCACATAGTGTTAGGTCAAGGGCCGATGAGTCACCTGTAGCTGAATTAAATCTGGTGTTATTTCCATCGTTCATAACACATAGCTGATAGTCTTGAATGAAATTAGCGATGATTTTTCCTCTAACATTAGTGTTATTCGATCCCCAGATTGCGTTGTGGCCGTTGAAATCTCCTAAGATAAGTCGTGGTGTTGGTATTTGATCTATTAGGCTTTTTAGGTCGTTTCCGTCTATTTGTTTATCGGGTGGTAAGTAAATATTACAAATATTAAAAGTTTTATTATGAATGATTTTTATAGCAATAGCCTCCAGTTGTGTGGTTATAGGTATCTCTTCTGCTTCGATGTGTTTTTTGACGAGTATTGCAACACCTCCAGATGATTTGGTTATATTCAGACGATCCTTTCGAAAGTAGTTGAAGCTGTTTAATGAACAAATGCTATTTACATTGAAGTGTGTTTCTTGTAAACAAAGAATATCTGGGCTTAGCTCCGAGTTGAGAATTTGAAGCATAGGTAGATGGCGGAAATATCCGTTGATATTCCATTGAATTATAGATTTGAAGTTGAATGTTAATTATTATTATTATATATATATATTTTTTTTAATGTTGATCGGTCGACGAATCACTCTCTCCTCCAGTACTTTCACAGCCCATTTCATTAAGAAGTTTTCGTTTAAGTTTTGTCAGTCTTGTCTTTATTGCACGATCAGTAAGTTTAGGGTAGATGATAGTTAATAGATCTTTAAGTGAAGAGAAGTTAGTTGTATAATCCTTTACCACACTAATGGGATCAGTAGAACCTTGAATATTTTCAAAAAGGCTTATGATTTGATCATAATTTAAAATTGGTGCAGGAGTCATGTTGTCGATGAAAGATTTTGCCGGTTCTAATAAGTCTTTATTGGATTTTGCATTTGCTTTGAACTTTTTAATTATTTCAGTAGTAGCCGGCTTGATGAAAGTACTATTTTCTGTTGGAATTTCATCTTCGGGCGTCAAAATTTCTTTAGCACTCCGTTTGACTTGTGAACATGTAGGAGACCTTGGAGTTATTAGATGTTGCCTCTCAGGTGTTTGAAATAGTGGCTCGTCGGTTGTTTCAGGCCTCGTAACTTCCATGGAATCATCGATAGTTGAATTAGACTCAGAACAATGCGCTGCTTTATGACCTGGTTTTTTACATTTATAACATGATAGATTATCTTGTGAAATAAAGATTCTGTAGGACGTATCCTCGAATTCAACCACGATAGATTCAGGAAGAGTAATGCTGTTTAGTGAGCTGATGTATACCTGTCTTCTGAAACTGAGAATATGGCTATATTCTGGAGATGTAGCATTTATCTTCAGAAAAGTTATTGGAGATACAAGCTTAAGACCGAGTTTTTCAAGCTCTGTTATCAAGATATCATGTGGAATTGTTGGACATACATTTGACAGAACAACTCGTTCGGTTGGTGCAATAAGACGTCTAGCTTTGAGTAGTTGTCCGTTGACTTCAATAGTTCCATTTTTTTTAATGAATTCATCAACAATTTCTTTGCTTGCCAAGTACATACAAATTCTTTGGTTGGATAGTCTTGAAGTGAATATTATATTTTTGGGTTGTATAATAGTTCCTAGTGGTATGAGATAATCTTGGAGACGGGTATTTTCTATTGCATTGAAAATTATTGCTTGTTCTTTTGTTGGGAAGTTTTGCTTAGCGGCAACTGAGGAGTAGCTCTTGGGTAACATTTGTTTCTCAAGTAAGTTGTTATTTTGAGAACTGCTGTAGTCAGCAGTCTCGAGAGTGGTTGAGTTTATTTGTGTAGCAGTATTAAAATCTCTCGCTCCGACCCTGTCCATTTTATCAAGCGGACACGGTGTTTCGCGCGATTCACGTTCGATATTATTGTTTATATTTACATTTACCTTGATTGTCTTCAGATCTTGATTATTCAAATGATGTTAACCATACAAGTTAACTATTAGATGCAGGAAAGGTATGTACCTACCTAAGATCTCACAATTTCTGAAACGATATTTCCACTACAATTTATAAAAATTCGATGCACTGATAAGATAAGGTGTCACTCCGTTAATAACCAGAACCGAACTCGATTATTATACAGTGTATATAAAATTTATATAAGTTTTAAGAGAAAAGAGTACTATAAAATTAATGAGTTTGTTTGGTGATTCTAGAAGGCTCTGTTGAATTATATGCATTCATGCTTTGATTTTTTGGAGGGTGTATTGTTTTCCGACTTACCCAACAGAGGAGGTAAACAATACGACTGTTTGTCTTATCTTTTATGTCTGTTCACGCCTTTTAAATAGTAAATGTGCTCCAATTTCCATGATACTTTTTACGGTTAAAAGAGAACAATTGAGAGTTGGTCCAATTGAAGAAAACAAATCGACATTCCCCCAAAAACTTCTGGAGGTGGAATTTTGTCTCAAATCGAAAATTTTAGACGACAAAATGAAAGAAGATACCAAATTCGGTAACGTTTGAATTTGACATTTTAACAAAAAAATGGACCAACCTTATTAGTTTGTAAGAAATACAAAATAATATTAATTCTATTGGTACTGGTACTTTTGAGGTTGGTGCCAAATTACCAGCACCAATAAAATGAATAATATTTTGTATTTTTCATTGCACCAAGTAAAAGAGTCTGTCCTATTTTGTGCAAAAAATGTTGCGTCTATACATATACGTTGGTTATTAATTTTATTTCACATCTTATGGATAGAATAATGATGTGGACATTGGACGTCATTCGATGTAACAAGAACCTGATTAAGTTTTCAGTGAAATCGATCATGCAGTTCGCATGAAATTAATAAACCGGGAACAACTGCATCGATGCATATATAAAAAAACTATAAATGGATCCAATTTAAAAAATTAAGTTGATAGGGACTACTCTACTAAAAGAAACATCCGGTTGTACCTTGTACCGGAAGTGGACCGCAACTTCGGTATTTCAAAAATATTTTTATTTCTTAAAATTTTTGATTGTGTATCGATTTATTTATAGAAGAATGGAAATTCTGACATGAATTTGATCAGACTTGTACAGGGCGTTTGACGGACTATGATCTAGATTTTTTTATTTAGAATCCCATCAATTTTATATTCCCATTCCAATTAGCATTAGAAATGTAGACAGCGATACTTGGATGACATGTATAATATATAATATACATACTGAAAAGTAAAAATACTTAATATATATAATTATCAAGTGTTGATTTTTTTAAAATTATGTTTCACTTCAGTGAAGTAAGTAAATGTCTTTTGTTGTTGTTGTCGCAATGGTGGCTTTCACTTTTGAGAATCATTAGTGTTCATAATATATATGTTGTTGTGTTTGTAGTCGAAGAAGATGCGCCGCTCTAGGTATCTCGTAAATATACATTCTGGAATTTATTTATTGTAATAGGATGGCATTTACATCACAGAGGCGAGTTGCTTTGTGTAGTTGTTCTCTTCCGCAAATGTGAACATATTTCTGGGTTGCAAATCATTGTCATGGTATGGATTGCAAAAAACATACATCATTTAAAATTAAGATGTTTCTATTGCATAATAGTATTTTTAGAATCTTATACTAATTTAATATATTATATTCTTCGTTTACCTTCATAAAATATTAACGTTGCTTAAAATATGCTTAACTATGGCAATTGCGAAAAAAGAGGATTGCATAATTGCATTAAGGAAATAATCAATTCTTTGGTACAGCTTCTCAGGAATGTTATGTTTTTTCCTGAGACAAATCCTTGGTTTGGTAAGGAAGTTATTCTCGTCTCTAGTCAGTGGTGAAACTTTCTAAGTCATCTTTCTAAGATATTCCTCGATGTTTCGAGTGATATTAACAGTCTCAAGTAACCTATTTGATCGGTGTCAAAATTGTATACTTTTGACGGTTCGGCGATTTAATTAGATACATCAATTTTCTTCTAAACTAACCTAACCTAATCAATCTATTAAAATCATAGTTTATGCAGTAGATTTGTGGAGCTCTGGAAAGTTGTAATTGGTATAAAGCCAAATCTTCATATTATCATGTTATATAGTTGGATCCATGGGATTTAGGAGCTACGGAGGAATGGTAACATGCAGAATTATATATTTTTCTCCAAAAGCAAAACACTTCCATTGAAAAAAATATTAAGTACCGAGCAATTCTATCAATCCTACAACTGAGATATTACGATTTAAATGGACATAATAAAATTAATTGAGAGTTTAAATCTTTCTAACTCTATTTATTAAATCCATAATTTTATCCTTTTTCCTTTCATCTAGATATTAGGTTGTGGAGTTACTCCGCCTGGTGGACAATTATCTAATTAGAATGATTTGTAAATTATTTATAACAACTATAAAGGCGTTCTGCTAAATATTTTAGCAATGCAGTTTTTCTCTTATTAAGTCCAAACTAGATTTTGTCGTACAAAAGTTGGAATAGTATTTCAAATTTGACTATACGTACGTATCTACTACATTGGTATAAAAATGAAGCGTTTTGTGAACTTCAAAAAATATTTAACATTTCGCACATGTTAAGATTATCATAGTTTTACTCTTGAAATCATTTAGACCTTTTTCTTCATTTCCATCTGCATCAAGACATCTCCAAATAAATAAATCTCGAGGTTTACGACACAAATTCAATTACCTCGTGTTGTTAACCAATGTAATCTTGTTTTTACTCTATCTGGTTACATCTGTTTACATGCAACATTATTTATAATGACATTTCCTTGACACCTTAATCCACATCATCATCAGCATAAACGGATAGGTATAGCGCTAATCAAAATATTTGAGATAAAAGCTTGAAGGATCTACACATGAAGATAATTAAATTATAACTATATTATGACGACTGACGACTAAGGCCACGCCCGACAATAATTCATTATGTAAAATTATTGACTACAACAGATTAAAGATTAGGTTTATGTAGAGACTATTCAAAATTTGTCTCAAACATCTTGAATAGCGGTGTACATAATATCACGATTTGTTTTTGCATCGAATGGATTTGTGCATTCAATTTACGTTCACTCAATTAAATTATGGACCATTAAAATTCACGCGTGCGCCAATTTTTATCGAAGTAATATATATTTTCAATGGAGTTGCATAGTGAGATGACATTATTAACCGTTAACAGCGGGACGCGTTCATACGACGACATATTTTGCCAGAGCCGATTGATTTTGTGCAATTCGTTCCAGTAAAAAATCGTAGTGACCAGTGGTCAGTCAGTCATTGCTCCAATTTCGACGCGCTGTTACAAAACTATGGTGGCGCTGTTAATAAAATATTGTAATTAGAATTTCAAATTTAATTATACGTAGACACATGCGACTATATACTATTCAATTTATATAATTTGGCTTTCACTTTTGCAGTAATAAATGAAGTTTGTTTGATCATTGCGTATTGCCCTTCATTGTAAGGTATTTAATATTACACATTCTAGTTTTGGATTTCTTCAGATATGAGAACTGAGCAGACACGTATTACGTATTATGAGGTATGTTGCAGCACAATATTAACGCGGTTCTGAGACAGAAAAATTAATTGATGGACCTATTACATACACAGTCGTAAAGAATGCAGTTCCGAGACAATTCTGTAATTAATGACTGCTGGTTCTTGTTCATCATTTTTATCGCATGACAGATTTAATAATTTAGATCATTTTGGACGTTAGAATTTTAATACAAAAACTTAGCCAACTTTTAGCTGATATATGTATGATTTTTGAAAAGTAAGGATAATTTTTGGAACGAATTTGCTTAACTCTGCTTGCGGTAGAAGTTACTAGCAGAGATCGTCACGTAAGGAAAACGCGTTGCGCTCCCTCCATGCGACTTTCTTTCACCGGTTCTCTTTTTTTACTTTATCTTTCTATTATATGCGAATATGTGTGCGTGTGAGTATATAGATTCGAATAGACAATCATCGTGAGCATCACCTTAATACTAGATCTCGAAATTAAAATTGAAACAGTAACAGTAAACAGTCACTGTGCCTTTCGCACCTGTGAATATTAACTAAATTCTAAGACAATACATGCCTACTTGAATAATAAGGATGGTTAACATACATCTTAATGACTAATATTATAAACTATTAGTACAGTAAGGGTCTGGACATACCATCGATCTGGACATTGAGGAGATATACACGAGAAAAAAAAATTAATAATTTAGTTATTACTTTGTTTTAAGTTTTCAATTCTGTCGGCAGCTTTTGTGTTTATTGATAAAAAATAATTATGTGATTATGGGTCCCTTCATCATTATGCTTTGAGTTGAGTTAGATCAATAAATAATATAAATATAATATTGATGTAAAACCACTCTATTTCAAAACGCAGGTGTCAAAAATCCTCCATCGATGAATAAAACCAAATAGACAATCAAATTTGGTGGAACTGTGAGAACCATTCTTTAACTATTGTTCTTTTACTGTGCAGGAACAAAGTTACACAAACTAATTTTATTTGTTAGATTAAAGTAGAATGCTTAAGTCAACTAAACAATAATTGAGTCAATTACTCATAATATGTCTATTCTATCCCTGTGGGAACTATTATAGGAATGTGCATATGACCAATAATGGTCCATACTCATTATAAAAAACAATTCTGGAATTGGATTTCGATGAAAATTAAATTTCGGATCAAGATTGAAAGTCCATCATGTTTCTTGCTTTAGGTATAGAATTCCAGGAAAAAAAATGTAAACATAAATCATAAAAATGCATAGAAGAAGAAGTTTTCATGGAAATTGAAAACAAATTAATGTCAGAGAAAATATTTTTCTACAGAGGAACAATATAAGTTAAAAGAAATCTCAAAACTGTGTAGACTGTGTTTTGAACGAAAAAATGTAATTTGAGCTCCGGTAGTATTATAATATAAAAAAAATATAAAATGTAGATAAAATATCTATACACCTTTAGAAAACAATGTTATATTACCTAATTTTAACCTAAATATAAAGGGGCGAAACCTCCTAAATATTAGAAATTGTCAATAATTTGAGAGTGAATTATGAATGTTCCTGGAAATTCAATTAGCTCCAAATTTTTTTTGGACGGATTTGAAAAAAAAATTGAATAAATGCTCAGAAGAGTTAGAAACTCCCATTCCATTGTATATTAACTAATAATTGCATGAAAGAACGTTTAATAAATAAAGTTTCTTCTTTCGTCTGAATTGTACCTGGAATATAAAAAAAAAAACTATTAATTCAGTCCATCGATCTTCCTTAATTCTATTTACAACACGTATGACTGGACAATTTCATCAATAGCATATTTGTATACATATATATTATGAATAAGATTTATTGCCGGGATGCAAACGTGCTGGACTTGATCAAACAAATAATAGAAATAAAGAGAAGCGAAGATAATTACGAATATCTCTAGTCATAAATTTTGTAATAAATATAATCACTGACTGGACACATTCAACATGAATAGAATGATAAAACTGACTGATATTAATAAATACCGTATATACATAATATCTACAATATTAGGTATTCGTAACTGAGGATGCGTGAAGTTCATTACCACTTTGCATAATTGTATACAGCATGTACAAAAAGTGAAGTAACTTGCTTATATTTTGATTCCTGATACCCATCAATGCAGAATAATTTAAAGATACATTTTTTTGCATAGTACACCCTGTATACATTTCGGTTCACGTACACCTAAACTTACATTAAATTAAGAATATATATGTTTCAAAAGTTACAGTCCCTAGAAAATAGAATTGGAAAATATAGATCATTATAGGTCATTATTTACTGTAAAATGTCACGAGTAAAATTGAAAAGTCAAATACAATTAACATGAAGTTTCTTGTAAACTTCGCAAGACGAAGCACAATCGAGTGGCCTGCAACATCACCCGATTTATTAGCATTAGATTATTTTTATGGGGACATCTCAGAAACCTCATTTAGAAAACAAAACTGAATGATCTGTGAGATTTTGAGAATAGAAAACTGATCAAAGAACTAATGAGCGACCATATGAAAAAACTTATTTTATGATGGGTTCCGACAAATAAAACTTTGAAATTAAAAGTTATGTATATGTGTTCTGCGTAAAAAGGTCCTCTAAGAAAATCTCAACCGATTTGAAAAAAATCAAAAAAAGAGAGATGACTTTTTTTAAATGTATCATTTTAGTTTGTTTCAAAATATTTAATAAACCCAAGTAGTTAGAAGTAGAATAGAATAGAATATATTTGACCAAATCTATGTGTACAGCTTACAAACATCAGGGACAGCTTATTGACAAGTCACAAACAACAATAACGATTTCACAGGTAGGTACATCTAAAATAAAAATAAAAATTATGGATTAAAATTTATCTTACAGAAATCAATAAATTCTTCCAGTGAATAAAATGTATTTTCAAATAAGAAATTCCTTAACAGAACAGAAAACAGAAATCATCAGATGTAATTCAGAGTATATTTCATGTGAATAAAAACGAATCTATTAATTAATTATTAATTTAGTTATTATTATTAATCTAAACAAATATTACCGTAACCATGGTAACCTGTGATTTGACACATATGTTCGAAATTACCTAATGCTTTCTGATTTATATTGATATGTTCTGAAATACATTTGATGAGTTCTAATTTACATTTGATATGTTCTGAATTAAAATTCACTAATATGAAAAACATTTGACGAATTCTGAATGACAATTGACAAATGAAAATGAAATACATTTGACGCTTTCTAAAATTTAATTGATCATCCTAAATTACATTTGATATCTTCTGAAGTTAAATTGATGCTTTCTGAATCACAGTTGGAAAAGGTGTAGAAGCAGAAGATCCAAAATTTCTCAGAATAATAACCGCCATAATACTAAGGGCTTCTTTCCAGTTAGATTTAAGTTACGTACAGGCACCAAAGGACCATTTTTATGTCGGGTATTGTAGTCATAAGTATCAGAGGTTTTACTGTAAAGATCTGTATTGACTATGGCTGCACACGCGGCATTTTAAATATACTTATGAATAATAGTAAGTATTCTTAAAGGGCATTCAGTTGCCGATAGAGTAATCTAAGACTTTCTTCATTCAAACGTTTTTCTATATATTATAGTTTCCAATATAAGCATCCATGCATCACCAATTTTGGACACCCTATATATACTTCATGGCTTGCTCAACTTCGGAATTACCAGTAGTACCAATTGAATAAATATTTTTTATAGTGCATCATCTGATAAAGTCGGTCCAATTTTTTTGTATGAAACTATATTTTTTTGTTTAACTTTTCTGATTCAATTTTGTAACACTTACGATGTTAAAATATTTGTTCTACAAACCGCATAAAAAAACTTGTTATATAAACAAGAACATCCTCTTATTTCATATTTGTCATCGTCAGTTTTATGCAGAAGAGAACTATCGTGTAGATATGCTGTATAGTATACAATGTGAAAATAAGTTAATGGATAAATTCGATAACTTTCTCAAATTATTTTCGGAAATAAAATTTAATGGACTATAACGTATTTACTTATTTGACGTTGTACTACAACATTTTCATACTGTATCGTCATTTGTTTTTTAAGTTATGTTAAGTTTTTAACGAGAAGCTATAGGTATGTCTTGATATTGGTTTTGGTAGTACTTAAAAGTTTTAAAGTTGAAAAAATTTCTCTAATTTGAATAATAGACTTAGTTAGATCACAAAGCAAATAAAATTTATTTATAATTAACTTTGTTTTGTTTGTATCATTACGTAACTAAATCTGAAGATTCACATTAATTTACTTGACAAACCGACAAACCAAACAGAGGAGGTATACAATTCGACTGTTTGTCTGCATGTTTTTTATTATTTTTATTTTTTATTAAAGTTCGCGCCTTTTAAATAGTCAAAGTGCTCCGATTCTAATGATTCTTTTTTTATTGATAAGAGGACTATTCAAAGCTGTTTCTTTTGAGCAAAAAATCGACATTAAACTCCTTCCTCTTAGGACTTCACCTAAAGGGGTTGAAGGGGGCTAATTTGAGACGACAGAATTAAAGAAAAAATTATATCAGGCAACGTTTAAAAAGAAAATTTTTCAAAAAAATCATAGGTATCCGTGTTATAGCAGTGATAATGTCTGAAATATGGTGAGGAGTAATTTTTTCTCTAAAATTGAAAATATTTGATGGCCAACTTAAGGAAGGGATTATATGTGACAACATGTAAATTGGTCATTAAAAATATGTTTCCAAGTTACAGCATTAGTAAAATCTGAAATAATGTGTACCTATTTCCGCGATGTTTTGAAATCTCTAAATAAGTATAAACAACGTATTATCTTCTTTGGTGAGAAATAGTTATTGATATTTAAATTTGAATGTATTTTACCATTATTTATTTTCAAATTTAACAATTAAAAATTGTATACAGAAAAACATAAAACAAATTACCAAAGAGCACGAAAAAAATTATATAGTATAACTTCAAGCAAATTAAATCGCTGCAGACTTTCGTTTTTTCTTCCAGAAACAATTTTAAATTTATCTTAAAACATCGACTTTATCCGTTACTTTATTTTCACATTGTATATGTAGACATTATTAGGTAGAAGAGAATATTACCATAATATCGTTTTACTAATTCGATCCAACATTGATTTCAATCTTGTCAGCTTACTGTAACACTCTCTTCCGGTGTTATTACACTTTATGGGTCGGTATTTCTGTCTGGTCCTTGTGCCCATAATATATATCTTTTCCATATCAGCTGGTTGTATGAAATGCGGTTTCTGGGTTGTTTGATATTGTACCGTTTTGTATACTTTTGTTGCTGTTCTAGTTAATTTCACGACCAGGGATTAACATTTTATCTACAAATACATTTAATAACATCAGAGAGAGTTATGTACTTAAAATATAGAAAAAATATTTTCATGGCACATTTCAGAATGAATAAGTCCCAAAAACAAAATAATTTGTAAAATTTTCGTATTTATGTCTTTAACCGCGCCTCCTGAACCCTTGATATCAGTCTAGAAATTATATTTTATTCTGAAATCTTGATTCATTTCCAAGGGAGAATATACATGCATATATGTTCTTTTAAAGTATCAATAAATTGATAAGACATTTTGGTCCATAGATTTGTAACTATATTTATCAAAATTATTATACATATTTGTCTAGTAGTCTAGTCTATAACTTGGCTGGAAATAGAATAAGAACATATGAATCAGTAACATTGAATTTTGGAAAAACTACTACAGCAGTTTTCTTTAAACATATTCTGTATAAAATAGCAGTATGGATGCCATCCTCCAAGTCCAAAATATGACCAATAATATATTAGAACTGGATAAAGGCAGTTGATCAACGAGTTAAAACATGGAGAAAATCAGTAGAAATACAGGGGGTTCCATGCTACTATAATAAGCGGAAATTTATATTACATAAAACCAATTGAATTCATGTTTATCTTTTTTTCAACATAAATATGAACGCTTCTTGTAAGATTTTTCTCCATTATTTTTTTTTAAATCATTCTTCTGCAATCTAAGACTTGTTCAAATTGTTCAGTAGCATCAGACTCAGTATTAATAGTTTCTGGTAGGTAATGAAGATTCTTCCTTCATAGTAGATACAATCTTTCCTTCTTCTATACTGGGTCATAAAAGTGTTAATTATATGACTCTTGGTTTTTACTCAGCTTGAATTCACCTATGCAAACAAGACAAGTAGTAGTACTCTTACTGTTTCAATATCTTCATCATAGTTCCAGTTCATCAGCATACTTTTCTCGTTACGAAATTTATGTCTATTTTATTTCCTATACTAATCTGGTATTTTTATTGCTGCTTAGATCTTCTTCTGACATCCTGCCTTCCAGCTGTGATATTGATAGAGGCTTCATATGAAACCAGTAATAATTGTCTTTTGTTTTCTTTTGCAAACTCTAGGACTAAGATTCATATATTCATACATTTAATCGTTTGCAAACAAACACGGCTATTTTCAAATTTTAGTTTCTTTCAGATGAAATTTATCAACATTAAAGTTGGAGGTTTATGAGAAGGCTCTATTTAAAATAATGTCGACTTACTGTTACTTCAGGTTGTACCGGAAGTAGATTATAGCTTTCTTACTTCAACGGAATACTATATTTTTTATTTAAAATTCTGATGCTACACCTTTTTGAAGGCAACTTTTATCGGAATTAACTATCGCGAAAATCTACATTTTTTGAGATATTTTAATTTTATTGAAAATTATAATTTTATACATTATAACAAATTATAAATCCTATGTTCAAGGTAGATGGAAACCAAAATTTGATTCCCAATTTGTTTAATATCTTGTACATTTAATGTACAAGGTATTAAAAAACTAAAATACAAGGCTATTCACCGTGAATAGCGCTACATAAAATTCGTTTATAGACGAGGCAATAAAAGTCATTAAAGCAAGTAAGTAATAAAGAGGTAATATAGTATTTGTGGTATGTTTATTGACTTAGCATTGAAGAACGCAGACATAATGCATCTTGAAAGTAACTACATCGAAGAATATTTATGTCCCAGCATGAATCTTCGGAAATCGCTGAATAAACTTTCCATTCTTAGTTACCTATACTTGATTCGGGTATTATTTTGGTTATTTACATATTTGAAACCTCATAGTACACCTCTGTCCTTAGCTATTTTCTATATACTAAAATCTTTTGTTCCCCAAGTCGCTTAATCCATTATAAAGTTTATGTAACATTGGTTTAATAACATCTCATCTTTTCATGGATATAAACTTTAAATTCCACATCAAGACGATCATAAACTGGGAAATGGATCATTAATTTTGTGAATTTGCTACGGAAATGTTCCTTTAGAGAGACCACGTATGAAGTTTGTAATTAAATTAGATTTTAAAGAGTAGTAAACTTGATGGCTTATAATAAAAATTCCTTGAGACACAATTCCAACGTATAAAGTATCAAATAGAAAATCGTGTAGGTAGTAAAACTATGACAATTAAATTTTTCTATGGTATTAATTTTCTATTGTTTAAAAAATATGTTTTGTAACACCTGCAGTTCTATAACATTTTGATGGTCAATATGAGTACTCAATATCTACAGCGGTCCAAAATAAAAATGTATTTGAAAGTGTTATTCCGTGGCTGGAACTGAATATCATCATTCCCATAATTTTTACTTTATACTTTCTGCAGTTTTGCATCGCTTTCGATTCTTAATGTTACCCAAGTCATAAAAATAGTAAAACGAGTCGTAGAAACTTTAATCAGATCAACTTGTACATATATAGTGCTGCTCTATATAGGGAGGTTCTTCGGGAAAGACATCGATCGATTAGGCAAGTAGATGCCAACATTGTTATTTTTATTGGAATACCCTGTATATTACCACATTTTTAGATTTCTTGTACAATTTTGAGAACATTTTATGTATAATGTCCGATACCTAAGTCTAACCTTTTTTGAAATATTTCAAATTTTATGTGAACAATTTTCATTGTTAACAATTGGTTTATTTCTACGTACTTTAGGCTTTATATTTCTTAAGTTCTTAAGGTTCTCTATAATTTCCTTACCAGATTTTGGTGTTGGTTTCTGTTTCTGTGGATATTGCATAGCGGTTGTATTACATGTTTTTGAGATAACTTCATCACATTCTCCATATTAATAAATAAACTCAAATAATCTTCATTTGTATAATCAAGTCTTCTCGTCATGATAATTACTCAAAATTTGCAAACGAAAAGTATTCATAATTACTTTTTTTACGCTTGTGTGATTTTATTGGCATTTATTATTATTTTCTAATGCGATCATGGCCCACTGCTAACACAACTTTAAAGATGTGTATCATTTTTACTTAGGAAAATAAAAAATTGACAATTATTTAAAAAAAACTACCAATTTTTGAGACAACCTCATACGAAATTACACTGATTTTTGCTGCTTAATAAAATAAAATAATAAAAACGGGGGTTTCCATTTGAAACAAATTACGAAATTTTTTTGGATCTAGTTTTCAAGTTTCTTTTTTGATCATTCTTTACAAATTTTTATAAAAATATCATAAAAATACAGTTAAAGTAGTTCTTCTTCTAAGACAAAATCAACCCAAATTAAAGGCTTCCTCATAGAAAAGATTGATAACTGTGTTTTGGACTGCAAACTTAATTTTTGATATAAATTTTGAAATATGTCAAAAACGGTTAGACTTAGTTATAGGGCATTATACATAAAATGTCTTCAAAACTGTACAAGAAATCTAAAAATGTAGTAATATACAGGGTATTCCATTAAAAATAACAAAGTTGGCTTCTACTTTTGGTATAACAGGACTATCATGAAAATATTTAAGACGTATGTCCCCCAGTGACTTCAGTAAGTCACCAAATTTTCAAACTGTTTGTAAAATTTGTTTTGAAATAATAATTATTGTTTTGATCTTTAAAGTGCTTTATGATGGGCTTAACAGGGGTTGTTTTAAAACTAAGAGTAAATTAGCATACAGATGTTCGCTGTGGACTGGACAAACAAACAGAACCGTACTTTAAGTTTCCGACCCAAAAGTTAACTACAGAATTTCACCATAAAATTCATTTATTTCTAGAAAAAATTTACTTATCGTTTGCCCACAATCGATCGATGTCTTTCTCCGAGAACCTCCTTGTATAGACTTTGAGCAACATCTTCTGTCTATATACACATATAGCTATAATCTAGTTACATGGAAATGTGCAAAACCGGATGCATTTTTCAGCTTCAACGAAGACTTGGGCTAAAATAGAAAACCAGTCGATTAATTTCGATTACACTCATTATGTTTAGTTTACTAGTAGTAATACTAGTAGCGTCGTCTCTATTATTTTTGCTGTGTTCTTGAAATGCAATAAAAAATAGTTCAACGAGGATATAATATAGGTACCGAAGAGGTAGCAAGATAACGTCTATTCCCGCCAATGTTTCGCGTTCTAATTGCCATCTGCATAATGTCGATAAATTTATCTCCTTATAAAGATTATTATTGAATACCGATATTATAGTCTAGTTCATATGCTTAAAAAAACGAGTAAATTCTTAGTGCTGTGAATTAAATTTCATACGATAGCTCATTGGATTCATAATAACAGATAGAAAATTGTTGAGTGGTATATTAAGTATTAAGAAATGTAAGGATGGTTTACTATTTTTTGGACGACCAATATACAAATTCTGATCTTGAGCCGAAATTTGCAACTCCTTGTATGATACAGGTGGTGTCAAGTATTATCAAACTGTAGCCCCATGTTTTATGAAAATTTTGGTTCTAGGTTCACGTTATCATCTCGATCATTAGAGAAGTTTTTCTTCTTTGAATTTAAAGGAAACATTTCAGACTTAAAAAAATATAAGTTATATTGACACTTACGTTTAATCTTATAAATCTAATAAAAATATAAAAATAACATAGAAGAATAAAATGCATTGCACTAATATCGGGTGTGGCCTCCTCTCGCCAAAATGATTCCATTTACTCCACATGCTATCGAATAAACAAGGTTAGTAAAAAAAGAAGCTTTAGGAATTGCAACGATTTTTTCGTTCAGATGTCCGGAAACTTGTCTGGGAAAGCAGGTAGGCGACGAATGCGCCTCTGCAATTTCTTTTAGAGATGCTCAATGGGATTGAAATCAGGGCTGCAAGCTAGTCATACCATTCGTTCATCGCCCAATTTGTCTAGATATTCATCAATATGAAATCGTTTCGGTAAAATGCGATTAGAGAGTTAAATTGAATTAAATCATTGGCCATTAAATTTTATTATTTTCTGAAGTTTTCATGTTCTTATTAGCATTAAAAGATTTAATGAACTGAATTGTTTTCTTTAAAACAGTGTTACTCTTTAATAAAAGAGATAAAAAGTTCATAAAACATAGGGCAGCAGCTTGAGATCATTTGGCACCCCTTGTGTTTTAGTATCCCACAAGGTATTGTAAATTTAGGTTAAAAAAGTTATTTTCAGTCATGTAACCCGGACATTTTCAAAACTGAATCAAAATTTCTACGATAGTATTGTAACAGAAAAAAAATTACAAACAGTAGAATTATACATATGTATACGTCCTACCGTTGGGTCGTCGGTCAAAAAATTAAATACAGTTCATAGAAAAATCATCAAAAAGTGACGGGAGTCGACACCATAGTTAAGAATTTATTTTGCTTCCATGATTTTATGTACCTATTTCTATGAAGACAATATTTTTTTATGTATTTGCAAAAAAACACATCCTATTTGTCTTGAAACTTTCGATCTTTCGATCGTATTTTCATAGGCAATAGCAAGAGTTAACATATTTCTGCACTTGCAAACTGGACTATTGGAGAAAAACAGATAGCTAAATGTGCAGCTATTAGAGGAAGAGTGTCTAATAGGCGTGGAAATGTGTTATCATCGCATAAAGGGGGCAATTTACATCTCAAGATTTACGGCCACTATTATTTTATAAGAAATGAAAGTTATATTCTAATGAGGATGGCTGCGGCGGCGGCATAGTTTTTTTCTTCTGTTCTTTCTCTCGATAATTCGCCTTGCAAATGATTTTGATCATCTCCACCAACGACCGTGTTTCTTCAACGTTAACAACTTATATTTAAGATTGCTATCGAGACGGATTTCAGCTTGAGAATAATTATACAAATTAGAAGACTCTATCTATGATTGCATATATTTTCAACAGATGTAATAAATAATCAACACTTGCTTCACTTTTTAATTGGTACATCGCAAACAAAAAGTTCTGGGTTCTTTTTACAAAATTACTCAACAATTTAAGTTTTTGTAACAATTAAACGCTATATTCGTTTTTCATATTTCATGTCCCAATGAAAAAAATTCAACATGTTTCTCTTCCCAAAACTCAACTCAAGAGTTACAGGGTATTTTTTCGAAAATCGAAAATGTTAGACCTGAAATATAGAATAGAAACTGTTTCTGGAAGCGTTTAGAATATCAACAGTTTCAGAGCTAGAGATGAGGAAGTTTTCTAAAAAATAGTGAATCAGTGTACATATTAATTGAAAGTTTTAAGTTCAATTTGTTTTCTATAGACACCAAAAAATGTTATTTAAAATCTTTTTGCAAAAACTAGAAGCTACAACTTACTGCATTGAAAAATACGAAATACTATGAGGCTGATAAGTTGATGCCAGAAATCTTCTATCAACCATAATGGCGCGGTTATTCAAAACCAATAAAACTGAACGTCTGTGTGTGTGTATGTGCTGTATTGGCTCTATTCGGGATATCCTAACCAAATTTTGCATCCACGATTCTATTTTGAATTCCAGGCATATTTGTTGTAAAAAATTCTCTTCCGAAAAACAAAAGAGAAAGAAATATTTCTGAGCTCAATGACTGAATTTCCGTGAATTTTTCGCTATATTTGTGTGTATCAGTAGTAGTCCAGGAGACTGTTTTGTGAGAGTATGCCAGTGCGACTGGTACTTAAAGGTGGAGGGTTCTAGACCGTAAAATCCTTAAGACATATGTAGGAGAAATTCTCATGCTGTTCTCTCTTGATGCATATCTGTGGATGGATCTGAATTGGTGTTGGGATTGGTTCTACGTGCGAGTAGGATTCTGAGGTAGAAGGTTTCTGTACTCAAGACTTTTTATGACTTTTGTACCACAATCTACCAAAGTGTTTGTCCGGAAAGTGCCGGGTAAATCAAGCAAGTTACCAATATAATTTATAATATTACGTATTTTCCATTGCACTAGCTAATAAAATCAGTTACGATGGTCACGATAATATCGACCGTGGAAGTTTTAGTATCAAACTAAACTAGTACCTACCGAATTACGTTTTTGTATAATGTTAATTAATATATGTATTTTTTCTGTATTACATAGTTTTGTTTATAATGGTTCGAATTTTATGCCTAAAGCTTTCTGTAAAATTCAATACATGGGAAATAATAATGGTTTGATGATTGTTTGCAAAAATTACATGCCAGATTTGAAGGAAACTTCTGGTCTTTATCTAGGAATTTCTCATTTCGATATACTAGCAAATTAAGTTAAGGACTAGCTTAAATATCAATTTAGTTTATTCATTCTAATCTATTGTCAAATATTTGACATTAGTTATCTTGAGGGAATGGGTTTGAAGCTTTTATTCATTACATATCCTATATTTCCTTTGATATATCCATTTTATTCATCGTCTGTGTTTTTCTACTATCAATAAACACAAAACTTTTGTGGCCTTATATCTGTTCGATTTGTTTTTATGTAGTCCCAATGCTGATTCTGGCCTTTTAAAGAATTTTCATTCCATCGCCTACCAGACTTTTATTATATTGGATCTTCAAAGCGTATTAGTTTTGTTCTTTTTTATGATTATTTGAATTCCTCTAACAATTCTTCCTCTTCTTCCTTTTCTACCATTCACATTTGAGCTTATTAATTCTCCACCCTCACGATCGAAAATGAACCTTTGATGTGAGCTTTCATTATTGTTTTATTCAAAAGTTATCAGCATTAGGAGAGTAGATACGACGATTTGTATAAAACCTTTTGAATTTCCCCAGTCAGAAATGACACAATCCGTCATAAAAGTCTACCTCCCCTAATTATCATAAAGCTTCTTCTTTTCATTCTCATCATCGACTTGTAGTCTCACCAATTATTCCAACGCGTCACTGCGTTTGCTAAAAATAAATGAACTTTGCTTCCAAATTGAAAATAATTGTAGAATGAATGTTATATGGATGTGAGAGTTCTCCACCCTGAAGTTATCCCAGTATGCATTGTGCACTTTTAGAGTTGGGAATTCAATAATAATAAAATCATAAATTCTTTCAAACTCTAAATAAACATCATTTTACTATCTCTAGGATTGATCTATTCCACTATTTGTTAATGGTAGTTTTTTTTCACGAAACATGTCTATTGCCTGTAATCATTCACGCACTACGTACATCACGCTGTAGTTCTCATCGCATCTCATTATCATAAAAATTTCTACTACGTTTGTCGATCTAAGCTACGACATCAGTATATAAAGCTTTATACCATGATAGGACGCTGCTCGTAAGTTCGAAGGCAACACAATCCTTATGTCTTAGGCGTCACCAAGTCAAAGTGACATTTCAGAGAATTCAGATGAATACATTTATATTTTATTTATTATTTATTAACTCAAGCAAAAGATTTGCATTTTTTGATGCACTAGAGTCTCATTAGTCCGGCACTATTAAAAACTAGGAGGTGTCGGATTATTGGAATGTTCGGATTGCCGGATTGTATAGAAAAATTCATAATAAAAAATAAAGCATTTCGTAATGGGAATATATTCGTATTCATTAGGTGATGGAGGCGCAGGAGGGGGCTGTCGGATTATTGGACGTACCGAACTTGTGAAGTGTCGGATTAGTGAGACTCTACTGTATTGTTAATAATAATCGATGCTTTTTTCTCCCTAATTATATGAATTTCCTTAAAACGTATAAAAAATTGAAATACCACATCTCATGTCAACATATAGTAGGTAGTCCCCTCGGTTGAATTGATCCATTTCTCGTGTTTTCAGGGCAGTCGCCATCATTCGTGAAACAAACTATAGAATAAAACAACTCCATAGAAATTCAACCGTATTTTGAAGGGTTCATTGATATTTATCGATGTTTAAACCCTTACGGCCACAAAGGGTGTTATACGTTTGAAGTGAGTATCTATGAAGATGTCTCTGGTATCGTAACTCCCAAAGGGATGGATCAATTCTGATGTAGTTTTTCTTTTTGTTTTATATCAAATTTGCTACAAAAATCAGTCGTACAAATATCTCGGATAAATTCGTATATGGGCCTGATCGCACAGTAGTTTCAAAATGGCTGCTGACCAAACTTGAAAAAAGATCTCTAATAATAGTCGTTGATTGAAATTCATCAAAAATATTTTAACGTTATAGAAAAAATGACAAAAATTAAAAACCTATCCGCTATAAGCCATAGGATTTTTCCTATCTGGGGTGTTTTAATCTTATAGATTATGAATCATTCGATTAATTATATTCGAAAATATTGCTTTTTAGTTATCATATTACTTTCGCCTTATCGTTACATTGTTTATAACTTTTTTATTGAATGGAAAACCATTTTCACCGTCTCATAAAACTAGTTTAAGACCCAAAAACACCTGATAGCGAGTTATAGGATGTGAAGAAGCAACATTAGATATTGTTACGTCACTGATTAGTAGTAGGTCAATTCAATATTAAGTTAGTTTTTTTGCATTTCTTCTTTTCTTACTGTTCAAGATGCAGTACAGAATACTATGTTGTCTCGAGAGTTTATCTATATACTTGCTTTCTTCAAGCTAACTTAATTAAATTCTAGAAAATGCATAAATATTATTCTTATTTTATACGAATATTTTTGTTACTTCATTGATATTGTGCAATTTTATATTGACCATATGTTTTGCACCTGGGAGTGCAAGTTATGATATTATCTGCATTATAGAGGCGTGATAGGTATGAAAAAAATTGCAATATGTACGTATCTCCGAGTCATTTAATGCAGCTGTTATTAAAGTGAAGAAATATTTTCTTCATAAAATATATTTTTAAATCCCAGTTCAGAAATATTGAAGTAGAAAATTAGAAAACTGCTTAAGTCATAAGATTTTTTAGAAATATTTCTTAAAAAATATCATATTACCAAAAGCCCTCGTAGGGTAGAGATGTTCACATTTTCATGTATGCATCATTTGATTAATTACTAAATTAAAGACAATTTGAAAAAATCCGTAGACAGATTTTTGACCAACGAACCCAAACGGATGTGGTATTGTATACCACATACATACAATTCGCGCCATATTAAAAAATTGAAATATCTCCAAAACTATCAAGAATAAGTGCTAATATGTATTAATAAAACCGAAAGAAAATTAAAATCCGCCTCTATCAATGTAATTTGTTTAGTACTATGCTATTTCAAAAAATCAAGTTATCTCTGATTTAAGTTTTCTAAAATCAAAAATTAAATTCAGAGCAACCCTATCTCCTTGAACTTTCAAATCAACCTTGAATAAGGGATCGATTCCAACTTAATGAATTGCAAAAAACTACCCCTTAAAATCTCTTATACTTTTCCTATTATTGCCATTTCTCTGGGATGCTGCAACTGTAATTTTTTTCAGAAAACTGAAAATATCTTCGAAACCTTTAGACTTATGCCCAACAAATGCTCAACAAACTGACCTTTATTTTTCACAAGGAATTCAAAAATGTAAGAAAATACAGGGTGTTCCACTTAAAATAACGAAGTGATGGTGAGTTTTCGATATAACAGGAAGTCGGCCATCTTTGAAAATATTTTTAAATTGTAGTTGACTTAACCACGTACCACTTTTATAGAAACAATTTTGCTCTATCTCTAATAGATCAGCCAGGATCCACCAAATACCGCCAACTGCCCCACCCTGTATATATATTTTTCAATGGTACATCTCGTACATGTATATGTTCCTTTTTTTTGTTGTTCACTCAAAGGTGATTCCGAAAATATAGAATACTTATGTTCGAAAATCAGCAGTTTTGAAGATATTCTCATTTTACCTCTTGAGCAATGCACGTTTTCTGGATCTGGCACAGTACCTAAGTGTTGTAAGCGGGGCATAGTGATCTTGGTTTCTTACAAAATAAAAAAAAAACAACAAAAACCGGTCTATCCGTTCCCGAGATAATATTTTGCACAGAACGACACACAGACCAATGAGTTTTTTGAATCAAGGAACCTCTGAAACGTGAAAATAATTGCCAGAAATAAAATTCTGATGGTTTTGCTGAACTTATAAATTAATATAAATCACAGACGGGCGTGGTGCTTAAATATTTCATATCATAATTTTGCACAGAACATGGAACTAACTGTATTTGCTCATTATTCGTGCGTGCTCTTTTACCTTCTGTTGACAATAATTATTTCATAGAATAATAACCTGAAACTCTACCTACACATAAGCACGCCGAGAGCCGCCTGTGGCATTGAGTAATAAACCGAAAAACTCAAAGATACCATCACCCATCACATATCTGATGAGAGACAAGCAGTTTGTTGTTTATATGTGTATGTATGAACGCTATCAAACAAATCTGATGATGGTGGTATACTGCTATTCAAGATATTTGAGACAAAATTTTAAAGGTCTAAACCTTAAACTAAACTGTAATCCGTTGTAGTCGTGAATTTTAGAAAATACATTATTTGCGGGCGTGATCTATTTTTGACCGACATTCAAAAGAAGTAGGTAGGTATACAATTCGACTGTATGTTTGTTTTTTTATGATTATGTTACCTTGTTGCGCATAGTAAATGTGTACATTTTTTTCTCATTTGTAAAAGGAGTCTTTAAACATTTGTATTTAAAAATGTATTGATAAATCTCGAGGTTTTCTAGTTACGGCTTTTGTCATTACGTAACTGCATAATTCGAAAAAAGATACAAAACGTCTCCTGTTTGACCTTCTATTTAAGTGATCCGGCAAAGTCCACGGCGTTCGCAGCCTCACCATAGAGCATCAGGCTTGTAAGACTGCTCAGTAGCAGGATCCACGGATCGAATCCGTCGTTCAAATATTTCGGTCAAGTGCGTTAACGAGCATGATCGGACAAGTAGTTTCGAAATGGTGGCCGATCAAAATTTAAAAAAAAATAATCAAAAAGTATTGAGTTAATGTCATCAAAAATATTTTTGTGTTGTAGATATGATCTGAGGAGCGCGTAGCTGCGGGTTAACACTGACCAACTTCGATCTTCGAAGTTAAGCAGCGCATTACGATGGAAACGACTTGGACGAGTGACCGTTGTTGCGGGCGCGCGTTCGTGTCTCTGTCGCATTGCATTCTTCTCCTCTCGCAAGGCAACGGGAAACCAGTGAGAGTATATATTCCCTAGTACAGCTCTCTGGAAGGGTGTGCCCGTAAGATTTATCTTGAGATTAATCGGTGGTTCGGAATCCACGTTAAACTGTAGGTACCCTTGTCTGAGGTAACATTTTCAAGGCAGAGAAGCCGCCAATGCTCGGATACGAGTACGGCACTCAAAGAAGAAGAAGATATGATCTATACCTACAGCTTTTGATCAAATAATTTTTCCTAAAAGTGAAAATATAATACAAATTAAACACCGTGAGATTTATGCATTTATCCATATCACTTTTTTACCAATTTTGTATGTTCTAGCTAAATTATGTAATAAGAAAAATATGAAATATTAGTTTATTGATGAAAGGAGACCATGGGACTTCTTTGTGAATTAATCGATCGCTTAAAATTGTGAAATATCAAATAATCAGAAAGCTTTTGAAATTGGTGTAAATGTATAGCCGATCCATAATCTCTTGACACTAACTTCTCAATCTTTATAATTCTTGCATTATTGTTATTTTAAACTTTTTATTGTATTATATATGAAGTGCGTGGGTACTATTTAATTTTTTAAAATTATTTCATTTAACATCCAGCATCTCAAATATCTTGAATAGCGTTATACATTTCTGGTCGTGTTTGAGCAATAACATTATCTGCAAAACTTATCTTATTATATAATACAATTTTATAAGGATCTCTGTCTCTCTCTCTTTATTATATTTTTCTTCTCTTTAACATCGACGAAATCTTTGTGAGCATCATCCAAGGGCTTTACCTACCTAATGAAAAATATACACACAGCTTTAGATCCATTATGGCTTGTTGGGAATCTACTATGGAAGTAGAGATATATAGGAGGAGATTCTTTTTGTGATGACGTTAAGAGGCGTTATTATCGCTGAATATACTTTTTAGTCCAGGAAAAATAGGAGTTTGCAAAATAGAAAATCTTTTATTCCGTTTCTACTTAAAAATATATTCAAGGGTAACGTTATAGAACTAACATGTTATCTCTGAAAATTCTAAAAGAAATAATTGTCGGGTATGAAAACTCAAGTGCTACTATGTTATGGTAATTTTATCTTAAACCTATCTGATATAGCTTCGAAAATAGTGTAAATTCAATGTATGAATAAGTAAAAATGTTTAATTTTCAAATAATTTCTGAAAATATTTCTATTATATCAATATTTCTTTGAATTCGTGTTCGAGACAATCATCTCTTTATTGTTATTTCATTTGATTCATCAATACAAATTTCATAGCCAGTACTAATATTTGTCATTCTTATGATTCAACTAAGTATCTTTATAATGGTTGTAGAAGTCCATTCTCGAAGTGGAGTGAAATGGTAAGACGAAAAAGAAACACAAAGTCTTATCTGCTGTTTATTCTTAAAGGTTAATTATTGATGAGACATGTTTCGAGATTGTACAATCTCATTTTCAATCAAAAGGTTCAAAGTTCTGTAACAAATTATATTGTAAGATATTGAAATGTAAAGTGAAAAATGTAAAGTGTATCCTAACTACATAATTTTTTCAATTTACATTTTTCACTTTACATTTCAATATCTTATGATATAATTTGTTACAGAACTTTGAACCTTTTGATTGAAAATGAGATTGTACAATCTCGAAACATGTCTCATCAATAATTAACCTTTAAGAATAAAATGTGGAGAAGACTTTGTGTTTCTTTTTCGTCTTAAGTATCTTTATCCTTTCGTAATAAAATTATCTGAATCTGCTTTTTTCATGCTTGAGGCAACATTAACACTCAACGATGATGTTGCTTATAATAAGACAAAAACATTTATCATACGTGAATATCTCATTAACTTCATAGAAAAAATATTGTAACGTTTAACCTTGTGCTAAACGTTGTGGGGTGAGTTCACTTGCGTAATACTGATTACTTCTAAAAGATTTATTTCGAAACACGCTGTACACGACCTTCTGTTGTAGTACAACTGTCACAACTTATCACTTGGACTATCGGGTTTCAACTACGATGGACTTATGTCTCCGATTGGCTGATACAATAAACTGACTTTATAAGACTGACTGACTCTGTCCCGTGATCAACACGGCTTTATATACGTGAATCATGACATGACATTCATCGAGAATGTTCTATGAATATCTAGATGGACATAATAATGTTCTAGTGCCTTGTCAAACTGACAATAGTATGACAAATTGTACCTCACATATAATGGAAGTAAATAATGAAATAGCAAACAAGGTAGTAGAAATAAATAGAGACTAAACAAATATTAACCGTAAGTACATAACTAACTATCCACGTTACAATATTTTTTTTTTCATTCTCACTTTCTTTTATCTTATCACGTAAGGTTCGATTATCGCTGGGTATCATACAAAATATCCTGACCAAAGAACCAAGCAAATTAAACAAGCAAACCTTAAAAAAAAGAGTTGAATGTTTTACCATACCAAAACAATTTCTACTCTGCAAACTAATCATAAACACACTACCTTCTAAGTAATATAGTGCAGTCTTTACGACATCCATTAATGAACTAGATAAAGATTTCATGCTATAAAGTAACAGCACTACTATATCACATTTGAGTTCCTAGGTTATAACATTACAAACAGATTTTTTAAGAAGGAAATAAGACGACAAGTTCACAAAACTGCTACAATTTCGGTATATCTGAAACAATCAGTCTGATAAAATAGTATAATCAAAGCATAAGTTATGACCCACTGGTTCAGTTTATAGAAGAGAATGGAGCCAACCGGTTAGCAGAATGACTCCTGATAGAATTGCCAAGATTTTGAGGAATAATAAGACCAATTAGGAGTTTTAAAACAATGGTTAAAATCACAAGAAGCGGAATTAAACAAGGGATTCGCCTTCTACTTATAAGGGGTTGGAGCAGAAGATGCTTTTTTAATGGAAGCTAAGTATATCGATTTGCGTAGTAAACGTGAATTGATTTTGATCTCTTTCAAAAATATCCTTCAAAAGTGGTTGAGAATGATTTCTAAGAATCAGTGAATGTTGATGGGCCTTATATAATCGTTCTTCCATTCGATCTCCATTAAGTCTAATCTCCGAAAGTAGCGAAGTAGGAGCTTTGAAAAAAAATTGGGTGGTACTGTTTGATGTGAATGTTGGAGGAAAACTAAGTTTCTGATGAGTTGGATGACCGGCACAAGGACGTTTAGAAAAACGAATTAGGGAGTTAATTTTGTTGAGCACATTACACAATGAAACAATGCTTCATAACATGATTGATTCAAGTTTTTTGTTCTAAAATTAACAGTTCAGAAGATATAAAGAGAAATATACAAAAATTTACCATTCCTCCCTTATATCGGAAACTACTGAGCCTAGCTTTTGACAAAAATACAGAATATAGGCCTTTACTCAATGTTTACACAGAAACCTATACACAAAGTACGGAACCCTTTACACGCGAGCTCGACTCGTACTTGGCCGTTTTTTTAAACAAACACATTTGCAAACATTGTTTCAATTCATTAAATTTGGTGATATATTTTCTGGATTATTTACATCTTGAGACTCCATCGAAGAGAATGTATGGTATAGAACATTGTGTACAAGTATGAAATGCATTCTTCTCGAGTGACATGCATCATATGGGGGTGAGGGGGTATACTGAGTGAGAGATAGATTGAGTATAATATGCTGTATATGCCTCCTTCCTACTCTGCCGCCTCACCCGTGGGTGGAGAACACGGGCGACAGGGGCGTGCGTCGAGATTAATGCTGGCAGGGTGAGTTTTTATTGCTATGGCTATAAATTTCCAATGGACCGAACACTCTTTATTGGGTAGTTATATACACATTGCTCTAGCTATGAATTATATATATATACCTATATAGTGTTTGTTGTGTTAGGATCGAATAGCGATGGTGACAATTTATTACAAATTATGTTGCTTTTTGATGATGTGCAAGCCATAAAATCGGTGTGCTTTTAAAAACGAAGCTGACAATTTATTAGCAACATTTGTTGCACTATGTATCGCGCATTTGTTACAATACTCGTCGCACCTACTAAGCTACATCTTTAATACAGGCAACTTGTCAAATGTGTCAATTCGGATAAGTAATAGGCTGGGTGAGATTCAGCCACGGAGCTGGATTTGGAGATGTATTCTTCGCTCTCTACTTTGTTAACTCGTTATATTGGTTGGAAGAAAAATTAAATGATCCTTTATATATTGGAATAAATTACTTTCAAATAGTCGGCAGTATGGGTGCGACCCTCAAGGTACAAAGTATTAATTTCCCATTTGAGTTACAATTACGAATGGGATATCTTTCCTAATGGTACCATACAGTAACTCATGGTAATCACAAAAATTCAGAAAGTTGAATTTCATAAATTCAGCATTTCGTTAATTTTTTTTCTTTTGATTTAAATATTGTTTGATTGAATTTATTCTTTGAATTCATATGAAATATTTAACATTAATTATAATGATCAACTAATTTTTTGAGATATTTTGATTTCTAAAACTATTTGCGTCGATTATGCCAAGTAACCTAGATCTACACAGAACTGATTTTTGTACCAAATTTGATCATGTTACTGCAGATTATGTATTCAGCCTTTTTTTTAAATAACAAAAACTGCGTTTTAAGTTATAATGATGTATTTATTACCCTCTAGTTACATAATTTTGCATTAAATGAAGCCGTTATCATTATTCTTTCTCGAGATATTTGCATTTCAACATGCTTACATTCTTAGTATTTTGAAACTTCAAAATTAGAGTTTTGCAAAATTAGATCCATTACTATATTAGTAAGTTTAAGATGTTATATCTGTCTTGAACTCTTTTAAATTTATGAATTACCTACTGCATCAATTTGAAGGAAATCTGGCAAATACTATTTGGAACTTTGATCAATCAATCAAAGTAATTTGAATTTTATTATACGTTGATGTGATCTAAGCATCTAAGATTAATAGGCTATTCATAGTTATTTTCAACGATTTTTTGTCTTATGTTTGAAATGTTGTATCCAGCTGTGCAGGTCTATAATAATTGCAGAGAAGTTTCGCTTACTTTTATAGGGGAGGTTATGTTAATTTAAAAAAAAATTGTACTTCACTTATTATGAATAACAGTTAATAGAATTTTTTTCTTTGTTTCAGGTGAGTTTCGAATGGATGCAATGATATTTTCACTTGATGTAAGTAGTTCTAACGTATAAAATTTTTCTTGAAGCTTATCCCCAATGTACTTACTCTTTATATATTGTGCCAACAAAAGCTTTTGACGCTTTTGTGCCAGATATGACTAATGGTGAGTCATGTATGAGATCGCACCCCCTACATTCTTTTATGTTGCCCTATAGCTTTTCCGTCATCTCGTTTTCTGTATATATATATATATATATCTTCCTATCAATAGAGCGTCCGTACATTGACGAATTGCATTTAATAGAGCGTCCGTGGTAATTGAGCGTCCGTATACGGACGCTCTATTACACATCAGTGTAATTCTGGTCAAGATGATCATCTTAACCGATGGAACAAAAATTGGAAGGACGCTCCATGCACGTCCCAAAAGATTTTTGATTGATATTCGAATATAATTAGTTCGATATATCTGGCGCAGCGCGGCGCTAAAATATTCATTTTGAATACGTTAACTTTCATTCCATCGCGTATTGGGCGTCCGGCAATCTGACAACATCGAAACACATGAATTTCATTTCAATGACTTTTACACTCATATAGGTTCTTCTGATATATATTCGAAGCACTTATAAATTATTCGTTTGTGATCATGTGGATAAACCTGGTGCCATTCGAATCTATAGAAGAAAAAATCGCTCTAGATAAAAATCATTCTTTGAATTTTTTTTATTTATACTATATATTTAATTTTTTTTTAAATCATTATTCAATATATTGGGAACAAAGTGAACTAACAATACGAACAATATTGACGTAACTGACAGACGTTTCATTTAAATTGGAGGACATAAACTCTATCGTATCGTATTCCGCGAGGATATAGACTAATAAGTCATATTCGACAAATTTGTATTCATGGTGGCATTTATACTAAGACCAATTTAGATTTCCATAACATTTGTGTAAAAGATCTTTGCGCGAAGATAGATGCAGAATTAACACAGCTTAAATATATGAAAATTAGTTTTTGTTGTGCCTACAGATCACCGGATGGTGATAGTAATTTTTTTTAATATTATCTGCACAGAATATTATCAGAAAAAAACTCCAATAATAAGGTACAGGCTGTCGGTGACTTTCAATTATAGCTTTAAGACTTAAAACCAGTGACAATAAATTAACTGAATGCAAACATATTTTTTATCACATGATATGCTAGAAAAAGTTTTTGTTGACACCAGCGGATAACTAAATCTAGAGAAACTAGAGTCGATAATCTGTTCACAAATTTAGATGATAACATTTTCATTCTTGAAGTCATAGAGCCGCACTTGCCCGACCATAAAGGAAATTTTATCATGTGTCGACCAATGTCAAAAAAATCTATCAGGTTTCACAGCTGCATTAGATGAAATGATCTGAAATATATGCCATTTAGATCCAGAAACAAAAGCTGCTCATTTAGTTTACTCTGTCAGATCTTTAAACATCTCGTTTTCCATAAAAAAGTTATGTATCCCTGAAAATAACTTTAAAATGTTGAGATTTCTACGTCCCTAAAGCTGGCTGAGCAAAGTGAGTAGAATCAAAAATACAAATTTGTTGTAGAGCTAATTAAATGCTGTGTTCCGAAATTAATTGCTCTTATAGTTTTTTTTTTTTGAAAATGGCTGCTTTGCTAGCTTTAGACTAAAGCTAGCACAGCAACCTTTGAAAACTTACTTTTTTAGAACTTCTTTTATAGTGCTTTTAGGCTTAATTAATTGTTAATTAAGTGCTGTATTCCGAAATTATTTATTCTTATTTATAGTTTTTCGGAAAATGGTTGCTTTTAAAAATCTATTATTTCGGGATAATCTTATTTGGTCCTTGTAGAGCTAATTAAGTGCTAATTAACTGCTGTATTCCGAAATTAATTGCTCTGATATTAAAAAAATTGCTGCTTTGCTAGCTTTAGATCTAAAGCTAGCAGAGTAACCTTTGAAAATCATAATTTTTCATAACTTTTGTTTTAGCGATTGTAGGGCTTATTAAGTGCGGTACTCCGAAATTAATTGCTCTAATATTTTTTTGAGAGAGAACGTTCTTTTAAGACAAATAAAAATGTCAATTTATCTATTGTGGGGATATTTATAGCTTTAAAGGTACACCGGGCAACTTGAAAGTACTTAATTTTATGTAATCCATTTTTAATTCCACTTTAAAATTGAGATTTTAATGGTTTTGAATTTATTATCTCTCCCAATGAAGAAATGTACAATTCTGATACTAAAAAGCTAAGGGATAAAACTTAATTTTTGTAGGACCAGACGGTTTTCGATTGCTAACCGTATATGTTCCTATGACTGTAAGATAGGTTTGCCGGTGGATAAGTTCATTACTAACCAAGTCGGTAAGTACTTTTCTTACGAATATAATTGTATTGGCCGAAATATTATAGAAATTATAGAAATTAATTTCGGAATACAGCACTTGATTAAATAACATAGGAAATATGTATATTTTATTGATTTTTTATAAAAAATACCTCAAATAATGCTTACCGATATAGTTTATATATCGGGTGTATAGATTATATGTTTTTGCTCTGATAGCGACAATCTCTGCCATTTTCTAAAAACTATAAGAGCCGATAATTTCGGAATGCAGCATTTAATTAGCAATTAATTAGCTCTACAAGCACGAAAAAAGTATTTGTCTAAAAAGTGTTTCTTGAAGCAAATCAGTCATTTTCCGAAAACTTTAAGAACAATTGAGTTTGGAATACAGCACTTAATTAGCCCTATAAACACTAAAAGACGTTCTTGAAAAGTTGATTTTTAAAGGCTGCTCTGTTAGACTTAGATCTAAAGCTAGCAAAGCAGCTATTTAGAAAAAACTATAAGAGCAATTAATTTCGGAATAAAGCAAATAATTAGCACTACAAGCATCAACCACAATTTTCTAGAAAAACATATTTTTTAAAAACAAAGCATACATTTTCCTAAGAACCATAAGAGCAATTAATGTCGGAATACAGCACTTAATTAGACCTTAAGCACTAAAAAAGAAGTTCTCAGTGAATATTTTTAAAGATTGCTCAGCTAGCTTTAGATCTAAAGCTAGCAAAGCAGCCATTAAAAAAATGTAAGACCAATTAATTTCGGAATACAGCAATTAATTAGCACTTTATTTGGTCTACAAGCACCAAATAAAATTTTCTCGGAAAAGTTGATTTTTTAAAGCAAAGCAGCCATTTTCCAAAAACCATATGAGTAATTAATTTCTGAAAAAAGCACTTAATTAGAACTTAATTAGCCCTATAAACACAAAAAAAGTACTCAAAAAATATTTTTAAATGTTGCTCTGTAAGCTTTAGATTTACAGCTAGCAAAGCAGCCATTAAAAAAAACTATAAGAGCAATTCATTTCGGTATACAGCAGTTAATTAGCTCTGCAAGCACCAAATTTGTAATTTTGATTCTGCTCACTTTGCTCTGCTAGCTTCAAGGACGAGACAATTCTCCTGATATTAAAAATCTTAAGTCACAACTAACCCAGGTTCATACTATTGCCGAACCAGGACGCTCGATAGCTTCGAATTACTTAACATTAACAAATCGAAAAAGTGGAGTTTAATAATAAGATAATATCTGAATCAAAAATGAGCAAAAGTCGGTCTGGGGAATATTAAATACAAATTTAGGTAAAACTAATAACCTAAGGAATGAGAGCAATTTATCCGCTGAGGACTTTGCCAACTCTTTTGAACATTGCATAAACAATTTAGTGCAAAATTCTGCGAACTATATTGCAAATCCCTTCGATTCTTGCATGCAAAAAATAGCAATAAACCATTTGACTTCTTACATACATCCAACAAGTTAATCAGAAATATTGAACATTGTTCATAAACTGAAAAATTCTAGAGCCGCAGATAAATAAAAATGTAGTGATTTCTTTACCGAATCTATTTAATCTTCGTATGAGTACATGTATTTTTCCAGATACTCTCAAGTTATACCTATCTATAAAAACAGAAATACTCTCAGGTAACTGAAGCTGAATGTAGATAAAGATTATCTAAGAATGGCATATTTTGTTATGTTTCATAGCATAATAGTGACCGTATGCCTTGATAATCTGGAGAAACTCATGTCACAGCCCCAAAATATGCATTGCGCAAAAAAAATCATTCGAATAATAACATCCAGCAAATATGATGATCACTGTGAGCCATTGTTAGAAAAATTGAACATCCTGCAATTACCATGTTGCTGCATTTTGCAGTGCCTGCTTCATATAAAAAACATGCCAAAGAATCCAGCACAATTATGTTTACTCTTATAATACAAGAGAAAAAAAACTATATCTGTCCTCCATTATTCAGACATAGACCCATAATTCCTATAAATTTCTGGGCATGAAATTGAATAATGCTCTGCCAAAATATTCAAAGATAATAATATGTCTTGTGCATCACTCAAAATTAAGATCCGTAAATATTTAACACAACATCGTTTTAACTTCTTAGATGATTATCTGGAACATGTTGTAAGTACATTTATGTAGGTAATCCTTTTTTACCCTTTTTTCTAGATTGTTATTACTATTATTTTCTTTTTTTAACATGTTCATAATCCTTGTCTTGAATTAAGTTATATGTACTTTGTCACTTGTATGTTTATTATGTCTTCATCTGAAGCGTATTTTAATTTATTTTATTTGGTGTGATCTATATCACTATCCAGGACAAAAGTATACATGCCTAATTGTTTACATGAAATAAATATTTCTATTTCTATTTGATGTTGGAGACATAAATAATGACAAAAATGAAAATTACTTTACATTTTAAAATCATTAGCATCTACAATTCCATTTTGTATAAATTGAATTATAGAATATATGACAATTGAGTAATTATAATAAAGTTTAAGGAACAAAAAGTCAGATGAAATACTATTCGGAGAAACAACCAATGCTAGGCAGTCGCTGGTAGTTTCAAAATACGAGAAATATATTTAAAATCACATTTCATCATCCCATTCCACTGCACATTTGGCAATAGCGCCGGACGCTGTATTTACGGTAAATGAAATAAATATACATCGTATGGACGCTCTATTGTTTGTAAGATTGAAATTCTTATATACATTGGACGCCCAAACGGCTTAAGAATGAACGGAGCTCACATTGATGGCGAAGTGAAATATATACGGCAAGGACGCTTCATTACTGTTTTTTGAAAGGACGCCAGAATGATACCGAGATGTATATATATATATATATATGTATATGTCAAAAAGTTTCCTGAAATAATAAAGATATTTCAAATATCAGCGATATGATTCGTAAAGTAATTTATCTTATTCGTTCGATGTGAAAAGTCAATATCTGAGTCGAATTCAATGAAGAGGTTTGAACGATAAAGTAAAGAAGATGTTGTTATCAGTTATACTATTGAATATAGGTTTTCTTACTAACAACCTGAAAAGCTTTTCTGCTGTATAGTCTACCAGTGGAAGAAATGAAAAGTAAAACATAAAACTGGATCTTTGGAATTTTTGTCTGCATGTTTTTTCTTATCAGTAGTAAACATGCTCCGATTTTCATCAAACATCTAAATTCAACATGTCCATCCCCCCAAAACTTCTTCCAGGGGGGGGGGTGGAGGGGGCAAAATCTGAGACTGCAGAAAGATTTATTCAAAACAGTTACGGTATTCGAGTTACAGGAATGGTCAAGTCTGAATTATGTGATTTCCGCTAAGTGGAGAGGGCTTTTTTCCGAAAATTGAGAATATCAGACCGCCAAATTAAAAAGAGATTATATGTAGCAACATTTAAATTGGACATTTTTCAAAAAAGCTACGGTTTTCGAGTTACAGCAGTGGTAAAGTCTGAAATATGTGTATTTCCGCCGCGACCTTTTGAGATCTCTGAATAATAACAAGTATGTACAAGCAAATAGTATACATGGGTTCTATTCTGAGATGTTTTTTTTTGCCTTTCAAGTTTTATTCTCTTACAGAAGCTTTCGAAGGAAATAACTCATACCTATGTGATGTCTGATTCATCAGATATCAAATTCTAAACTGTCAAATGAAAAATTTGATTATTCGGATCAGCGAAGGCATTTTTGTAATAACGGAATTTATTTATGGAAAAGTTCTGGAGTCTTCTGTCTAACACTGAAAGAAGCTATTACCTTCTTGGCAAAAATATTCAGAAAAAATCAGATTTGTTTGAATCAAATACGAGGAAATCTTGGAAATTATTTCTTTTTACTAATTTTATATTTGATTTTCACTCCTTGCATTGCCCGGTATACATTAAAAATTGTAAAAAAAACTAACGGAACTATAAAGCAATAAAACCTGCTTTCTTATGTAGGTACGTGATATTTAGGGACACCCTGTATATTAGATAGTTATGTTTCTTTTATCGCTACCTCACATCAAAATGTTGATATACATTTGTAGATTGTAGAAACATATCCCTTATGAAATATAGAAAATTTTTATATGACATCTGTCATCAGTCGCATACTCATATTTTATTGTCATTATTCCCATTATCTATTAGAGCTTCCAACTCGTTCCAGCATTTTTCCGACCATAAAAACTGTCGTAAAAGTTTTTTCATCTGTCAAGTTGCAACTGAAAAATAAAAATGTAGTTGAAAAAACTCGTTATATACAAAAGCCGTTGATATTTTTTTTATTCTGTTAACACCACGACAACCGACGAAAACCAATTTAAATTTACATAAATAAAACACGGTATATGTATACGGTAGTTTTGCCTCACATAAAAAAAAATGATTATTAGATGAAACTAAAAATGGGGGATTATCTAAATTGAATTTTATATAGTAACAAAAAAAAAACTTTCATTTTGTTGAGCTTATTGACGGTAGAGTGCACAAATAGCTTTCCCAAAATCTTTTTCTTGCTACCTAAATCATAAAAATGAGGAATTGGTATACAATTCGATTCTATGTTTGTTTTTTTCTTATAGCTGTTCTGCATAATAAACGTCAACCGATTACGATAGTTAGTCTTTCTGAAAATCCAACAGTTACTTCCCTCCAAAACTTTATTATTTAGATTATTTTCAGTAGCTTTAAATTTGATTTTTTTTTTCAAATCTTGAGGTATTTCCGAGTTCGTATTAATTAAAAAATGTATATAATTTCCGAATCCTTAATTCATAAAATGTGAATTGGATGGCTGTTAAAAATATTAACGCGATTTCATTGAACGATGCAGTAAATGTTATAAATTAATTTTTATTATGGTATCAGTATAACAAACATAAGAACAGTCAACAGATAAGACTTTTTTTGAGAAATAGCATTTTCGTTTAATTCAAAATGACAATATGTCATATTTAGTGCGAACCAATCAAAGCTTTTATTTCTTATCTTCGTCAGCTTGTAGGTTTTGCCTCGAAAAAGGATTCATAAAAATTTTCAAGTTGTTCTCTGTAAATCAATTTTGTTTCATTAACACACTACAACGTTTCTAATTCTGGTAATCATGTAATAAATATTATTTTGTATTGTAGTAGATTTTCTTTTGTCCAACGTAGTTTATATTAGGGAGATTCAAGAGTTGTCGATTTGGACAAGTTTTTTAATATCTTTATTGCAGCGACGTTTCGGTCCTGATTTCCCTTTCTTAAGGCCCGAAGAAGGGGATATCAGTCCCGAAACGTCGCTGCAATAATGATATTAAAAAACCTTTCCAAATCGACGATTATTGAATCTCCCTAATATTATTTTATATTTTTTAAAACATCATTAAAAATGAAGTAGACTTTAACTTTTTCAAAAAGAAAATACTTTCTACGTCACTCAGCATTACAATTTGTTTTGCCTCCAAAATTAGATTCCTCTTTTTAAACAATCTACAATAGTTACTAGATGTTGTTATGAATCTCATTTTCCTTGCATCTGTTCAGTCTACTTGAATGCTACTTCCCAGAAAATCTTTCGTGGATTATAGTATATAAAACACTATATAGATAGAATAACCTATCCCCTAGACACTTTTACATACAATTTTGACAAGGTAAATGCCATATGTGAGCCCTTACGATCAACTACATCTTGCTTATCCCAAATACCTGACCGTACGTACAAACACATGAGGAAAGGAAGCTGATTGCATGTTGTAGTGTTGTACGCGAGAGATTTCCGGGAGTGTGTTGTCGTGGCCCGACCATAGAAGTAATTAGGAAATAATTTGGCCGAATCTTTCATATACATATTTTTTACATAAAAGTGGACCGACTTTATTAGTTAGTCCGTTGAAAAATACCAAATGATATTAATTCTATTGGTTCTGGTAATTTTGAAGTTGTGCAGTTGTAGTTAGATTGAAAACTTCTAATGTACTAGAACCAATAGAGTTGATATTATTTGATTTTTTCAGTACACCAAATAATAAAGTCGGTCCAGTTTTTTTATTTCACACTTTTGAGTGCAACATTAGTCATTAAAATCATTCAACGTTCACCAAAGCAAATAATGCGTTGGTTATTTCAAAACATCGCGGAAATACACATATCTGAGACTTTCCCACTGCTGTATCTCGGAAACCATAGATTTTTTTAATCTCTCCTCTAATTTGGCGATCTCATTTTCAACTTAAAAAAAAATCTCCGCCACATTGCAGACACACATATTTTAGACTTTCCCACTGTGGTTACTCGGACACCTATGATTTTTTGTTTGTCAATTTGTTACCGTAAAAGGTGTATTAATAATGAAAATAAATTAGAAACTTATCTATTCTTATTTAAAGCACAAAATGAATAACCACAAAAACTATATTTCTTGGTGCCATTGAAACTGTGCTCCAAGTGTCACGATTCAAGATACTCTAGAAATGAGAGTTTTTTTCAATCACATGCAATGCCAAGATATAGCAATATATATAAAAATCTGTTTTTTTTTCTATTTTCAAGTGATTGACAAAGAAATGGATGTTTCTAAATTTTAAAAATATTTTCATTGAAGGGGCAATTTTTGTTATAGCACTAGTTCAACAATCTTCATGACTACTAAAACACTTGAGAATGTGAAAGAAATATTTGTAACAAAAAAAATGGATTGACTTTATTAATTGGTTGGTGCACTGAGAAGATCAAAATAAGGATAATTCTGTTGGTGCTTGTACTTTTGAAGTTGATGTCAAAAGTCTTCTATTTACTCATAAATGCACCACTTGAAAATTACCTGCATCATTAGCATTAACCGACTAAAAAAGTCGGTTCCATTTTTTTATTATTAATTATTTATGATTTATTCATTTTTGCCAGCTCCAGCGGTGGATAATCGAACTCTTTTACGATGTAATCATTATTTATACAAATAACTAAACTAAATTGTTTTAACTAAGGCACATCATAAGGAGACCAATAGAATTTTTAATAATCCATTAACCCTTCATCATCTGTGAAAATGCTCGGTCGCTTCAAGTCATATGTGCTTCTACGATCGGGCCACGACATAGAGAACCCGTATGCTCTACGATTGGAAGAAGGCAGCAGCAGGTCGGCTGCCTGCTTGAGTCTCCTTCTGTCTCTCGCTAAACGCAAGAATTATGGAGATCTCTTAATACACACGCCATCGAATAAACCAAGGAACATCTTGGCTGATCTATTAATCGCTAGGCACTCTGGTTATAAATAAGTTTTATTATTTGCAAAAAGGAAGTACAGTCGTAAATTCAATCTGCCTCTACCAGAGAATAAGGAAATTATTAAGCGAGAAATTATATTTTTATTATTTTCTCGTTTATTGTTTGTCTGTTCCGCACTTATTCAGTAATCGATTTTAAACTAAGCTCCCCAAGAGCTGAAAATTTGAAACTTTAAACAAATCTTTAAATGGATCGTAATGCAATATAAAAATCCCGACGGCCTGTAGTCAACGGAAAGGTAAATTTCTCGAAATTCATTGAATTGAAATTTGAGCAATCTTTTCATTGCTATACCTACATGGCTTTACATGCAAATTGCCCATTTTTAACCGCATGTCTCATAGCCTTGCGGTTAGAGTGTTAGATGTTTTTGTTTTGGCTGTTGAATATAAAGCAGATAGGGTTTGCGTTCCGCTTCAAGGCTGAATTTTTTTTTTTCGCCTATTTCTTATCAATAAATATACTATTTTAAGCAGGGTCCATATTAAGATATCCAGAAAATTAAAAATTACATCAAATTTATATTGAGTGTTCATGTTTTATTAATATGTATTTCTTATTTTTCTTTTAATATTTTTTTTTACTGTGCATTTTATGAAAAATTGCTTCAAACAAAAGTTGTAGGTACTGATTGTATCTATAATACAAAACTATTTTTGATGATATTTACACTACCGTCCTTTTTGTTTTTTTTATGTTTGAACGGTTGCCATTTTCAAACTACTTGTATGCCACCTCTATCGTGTTAACAAACTTTTGAACCAAAATTTTTTTTTTTACAAGATAGTAATTGCCATTATAATATATTAATTAGATTGAAAATAATGTTTCTTTTTTTATTTATAATTTTTCTAATATATAGATGTTACTTTGACAAATGATTTAATAGTCGTGACCAAAGACACTTTTATTGATAAGAACAATAATTAGTTAAAGAAAAACGTTTTTTCGTTAAAATTAGTTATAAGATTCAAAAGGTTCCATTGTTGATTGTGTGCTCTTCCTCCAAATATCTCGTTTACGGGTCAAGTTTAAAAGCGACGGTTATTTTGTCCCAATAATAGTTTTATTCCTATGTTTTTTAATGTGTTTTAAGGATGTTAATATGTAAAATCACATCTGATAGCTTGATGTCGATTCATTTGGATATTTTAAATTATTTTTCCACATTTATTTATAATGTAAGGGTAATATTGACAGCTTTTCCATTGAAGTTTGAGTCATACACATTGTCTTTACTCTTCAGCTTAACATTTTGTTTGAAATCTTGTTTGAACTTAGTTCCCTTTCTCGACTCAAATCTCAATCCTACCTATTTGGCAAATTGGTTTGAACCAGCAATTTCTCTTATTCTTTTTTAATACCATTAGAGGTGCCATATTAGTTGATCAAGGCATATTAGATTTGCAAATTTATCGTCGTAAAAAGAATTTGTAATTCGAAAAAAGCATCCACCATCAGCTTGTAGATGTGTGATATATTGGCAGAGATTTAGAAGAACTCGTTTTTTTGTATAGACAGGATGACGACGATTGGAAGTCATATATATCCAAAGCAAATGGCATCGGGTAAAAATGGAAAGAATATTGAGCAAAAACTCCTCACTTCAATTTTCATCTTCACAAGATTCACGAGATGAGTCACGATCATAGTAGTAGCGCTGCATAGAATTCTTCTTCCAATCTTACATCGTTATTTCTTACATTTTTTTGTTTTCTTTAATGTTCGTCCCATGTCATTTCTATTCCAATAACGATTTGCACTTTGGAATCCATTCCGCAAGAAATCGTCGTCCTCCTCGTCGTAGTCATCGCGCTTCTTTACAAAATTGGAATATTCCAATATCCGATATTTCTTCTCTATGGACTCTTCTACAAGAATTGAGATTTCAAATGTTATGTAGGCGGAAGTATGCTTCTGCTATTTCCTTTGGAGTGTAGGTACTTCGTCCATTTCATTCTTTGATGCCTGTAAATAGAAAGTAAGAGATTAATCTCAGTGTTATCCAGAGATTCCAGTGGTGGTGCAGAGAGAAGTCAAGCAGCGTACGCGACCAAGTGCAATTCAAATTCCTTGCTGCTTCCCTTCCCTTTACGAAGTTCAGTTAAAGTAGTGTGGTGAAGGTATACACAAAGGTCTTAAAGGAAGTGGTTGCAATGTTAGCTGAACTGAAACTTTACCCTCTAATTAGGTATTAGGGGTCGGGGAATTTTGTTTTTCCAACTTGCTCGGATGGACGGAAGTAGACAGCTGAGTAAGATGCACGCTTAGTGTGTATATTATAAGGCGATTTTCGTGTTGAACGTCATCTCTCTACCTTTTGATGTGTTTTATATAATAAACAGGGTGTTGGCCGAGATAACTGCACACGTGTTAATACAGAACCAACAGTTGTGGGTTTGGATTTGGACAACTTAGTTCAAAATGTATGCGTTTATTAGCTTATGGATGATATGGGGTGACTTTATAACGACGGGGAATGAAAAGGTCACGCTAGAAGATAGTTGGATAAATAATTACGGACGGAATAGTTGAATCTGGTGAATATGAACCAGTTTGAAAACCACTTGGAGCAGTATAAAAAAAGTTTAACTATTCGTTAAATTTTTAATTTATTCCCAACTGCCAACTATCTGTTCGACTATTGAGGTCCTCCAATTACGTAACAAATCCCGAATTTGCTAGAAGTAATAAAAAATGAATAACTGGGTCAATTAAAAAAAAAATCGTTAAATTTTTTATTTATTCCCAACTATCTGCTCAACAATTTCAGTCTTCAAATTACGTAACAAACTGTGACAACACCCTGTATTGTAAGATATCTAAAATGTCCGTTCGCGACGGCTGATGCCTCGCTTGTCTTGGGAGCAGTGCGAAGAGGGTTGAGTCGTCCTTCGTCACAAGCAGCTGGTAGATACAAGGAGGGTTGATATTATTAGAACTTTTACTTTCACAAAATATGCTTTGTGTTGTCTCGGATACATATATATCGTATTTCATATTTTATCGACATATCCTAGGTACTACAACTATGTGAGTAACAATGTTAGAAATTTTAACCTTTGTCGTATACATATATTATGTACGTCATTTTATATTTCCAATATAGCACTCTTTCTCTATTATTTTCTCTATTATTTTCTCAACATACTGTTAATGTCTATAAGAACTTCCAATGACACATTTACAGGAATTGAATATTATGATGAATTAAATATTTAAAAATCAGAGATTCTGGCAATAAGCAGCTCTTTTATAATTCCATAAATTTATTAAACTTTTATCAAAAATTTGCTTTCTTTCTGCCTGTTCATCAGCAGCAAAGACTTGTCTATTCCGTTTATTAATATGACTTCTATAAAAGTAACAGATCGGGAGTAATCAGCTCAGTCGTTCTCTTGTCTTCCAGAAAAACATACCTAATTGCCTTGATTTTGGTAGTACAGTTATCTTTACAAAAATAAGCTGTATATACCTCGGGAATATGCAAAATTGCATTTTATTTATGGCTTCTGCAATGGGAACGTCCGAGAAGTAACAAGGACAGCATGAGTGGCACCTGAATAGAGACAATCATCCTGACCGACGACTTTTTAGTCGTATACACAGTGCTTACCACCTCGAAGGTTGTGTCCATGGACAACCACATCGAGAAGGCAGACCGCAATTTTATGATGAAAACCAATTAGCGTTTTAAATTGCAGAAGATCCTACTTGAAGTCTACCTCGGATATCAGTCATACCCAGGGCCACAAACCTTTCCGATATAAAGGCAAGCCCCTTCAATCTAGAAGCTTCCACCGGCATCTTCCAACGCCCCGAAAATTCCTCCAGCAGCGCGAACTCACTAGATGTATCGAGATATAATCTTGACCTTGGCATGTATCGGTGACCAATAGCAAAATGCCTTACACTCATATCATCCGGACCCAGCTAACGTACGTGCTCGTCAAGATTCTCCATCCTCTGACGAATCGCAAACGCCTCCATTCCGAAAGGCTGCGACATTATATACCAAACTTGATACAGTACCCTTAAAATTGCGCAGAAATATGTAGTTTCAGTTAAATGGGGCCCACATTTTGTCTGCTAAGTAGGGCAATTTTCATCAAATAGCTATCAAAGACGATTGATAGAAAAGGGTGGAAGAATCGCTTGCCTTCCACGTGCCTCGGATCTCACTCCTCTTGAGTTTCTCTTTGGGGCTGTATTAATAATGAACATGAAATACGGGAACAAATTCATGACGTGTGCTGCATACAAAATAATCAGGCAGCATTTAGAAATCTCCAAAAAAATTGTGTGTATATTTCTTGGTTGGCCTATATTCTGACTTCAATTTATCAAATCATTCGAATATTGTTGTTTTTTAACTTTGAGAAATTCGCTTTAAACATTGTGATGTTTCTCATATTTCATGAAATATTTTAATATAACCAAATAGCAATTGTATTGATATAGCCTGATGCGGGTTCTGTACTTCAGTTGATACCAGAACTCTTGTAAACTTATGTTAATTACAGAGTACTTACAGGCGTCATTCATAGCTTACAGATAAACGTAAGAAACCATTCCAAGTACGAAACTTCCTTAATCGCGAGCTCAACTAGCAGTTTAAAAATACCAGAACTCTTCTACTCCTTCGAATCATTGTAAAAAGTACAATTTTCTTATCTTGCATGACTTCTAAGGTAAGATTAATCATACCCATTTACACACTCCGCCCGTGTGGCATCTCAGAGATTCTAAGCTGCACAAGAGAAATTACACCGTTCTCCAATTTGAGAAAATGTCTTCATTCCAGTTTCTTCGGCACAGTATCCCAATCACACTCCCTAATCTACAAGGAGAAATTGATTGCAACGTCTCACAATACTTCATTTACTTGTGTGTGAGAGTAGAAAGAGTACTTTCAGCTATTACAGGACATTTAAGTGTTGGGATGGAAAGGGACAACAGGAATCGGACAACTACACCCAACTACTATATATATATATATATTTATTTGAACGATTATTGGTTCGTCGTTAAACGTTATGGGATAGCATTTAGGGCCGTATTGTATCGGGGCCGATGGTCGTTATTATAGTAGTTGGATTGCATCATTGGATGTGGAATTATATTCCACATCTATTCGGGGACCGAGCTCTCCTGTTTCTCCATTTTGACCATCCCATCCGCCTGCCGATGCAATCAGACGCACACTAGCCGTATAGAGGATTTAATTTAACTACAAGCTGGAGTTTAGTTACAGTTAATTTGAATGGAGACGATGCAATTAGTTTTAATGTCTGGGTTACAGCGGACTCTATTTGAATTAATAAGGAATTTGTTGTGTTGTAGTAAGAGTATAGGAGAAATTGAAGAATAAATATTTGATGTAATCTAAGAGATGAGATTTTGACAGAGTTGAAGCCAATGATAAATATTGTGAAGTTTAGAGCGATGTATCAGCTTATTTGTCAAGAAAGTTAGGAATAGCTATTCTTTGTTATCTAAACTAATCCTCCTTCAGTCTAGCTAACCCTTAAATGGATGTAGAATTTGCAGTTTATCACTAGATACAAATTGCATTTTCGAGAGTCAAAATATTGGTAATTTAATAGGTTTAAATAGAAAATAAATCGCTTTGATTATCAAAACACTCTTGGTATGTCTATTTAGATATGTTTTTTAGACATTGATAGTAAATATGATAAACGGTATCTGTCAAATGACCGCTGCTTTTATCCTTTTGATATAATTATTCCATCCCTTTTTAGCAGGACTCAGTCAGCTACGAAATTCTTCTGGGTTCATTGAAATAAACCTACTGCTTCAAACAACCCTAAAACAAGTAGACATTCTGCTTCACATGATGGCCAGTTTTGATAACTAACTATGACGCGTCTGGAATAATTTCACACACTAGACAGATTTTCTTGGATGCATTGATTCTTTTTAAATGGTTTGTGTCTCCATATTTCTGCTCTCACTGTATCTATTGCTGGATGTACTGGTCTTCGCAATCCAAAGCTAGCTCGGATCTATCAAATTTTTCGGTTAGTTTTAAAATTGCCGCGCAAGATTGACGGTGTTCTTGTCGCAGTGCCAGATTTTTCTTTCAAATTTATTTTCTAATGCATATAAAATGAAAATTTTCAAAAAAAAACATCTTCCATCATCTTTGGAGGGTGTTTTGGAAGTCTGGAATATATTATTAATTTTGGAAAAGTTGACCATATCTCAAAAGACTTCTTTAAGATGAGAAAAGTCACTATTATCGGTCAACTTTAACTTTGCAAACCAAGGAAACAACCTTAAAGACGAATAATTGTTAGTCACTTTGCTTTAAGAATCGCTCAAGAACAGGAAAATATATTTGGAAGATTATCTTATACCTACAGATAATAATTTCTCCATTCTAGACGCTGTTGATCGTAAAAATGTAATAAGGAAACTTATTATCTTTTTCCTGTATTATTTGATGAATTATGCTTGGATACATTCATTACGGCTCTGTTGTAATTTTCCTTTTAGCTAAAATGTTGTTGAAATGAGAGAGATCCAACCAGATCACACAGAAACAGCATTGCAATTTAATTAATCCACCCTTTTTCCAACAAAGTATCCTTTATTTTTCTGTTTTCAACTAATTCTCGCTTTATAACGAACCCGATTTTCGTATCATGTCCAACATAATCGCTTTAGCCAAGTGATTTTGGAGTTGGAGAGACACACAGATAGGTAATCTTCTTTGCTGTTGGATTTAAACTCGAAGCGCTCTGAATTTTATTGGATTCCATTTGATTCGCGTAAACGACGACCGGCGAGTGAGTCGCCGCCATGGGGCGCATCTTTTTTTTATTTTCTAAAATAAAATAAAAAACAAAAGTTCCGCCTTGCACCTTCGTTACTCCATTTGTTCAATTAGGATTTTCCAATTGGAATGAGTGTCTTGCAGTTTTATAGTCGTTCGTTAATGATGCGTTTCTGAACGATTTGAGGACAATAATAATTATTCTCTCATTGCATTCTGGCAGAAATAGATTGATTGAACTGTTGCTGCTATCAACTATTTCTACGAGAGGTCCCCCAAGGATATTTACAAATTGATTGCCCCATCGCAGTTGTTTTTAAGAAATCTAAGTATTTTTTACAAAAAATTGGACTGACTATATTAAATAGACAAATTTCAGGTAGCTTGCTTTAAGAATTTATCATTTTTTGGACACAAGCCTTTAAAATTTAAGCAGAAAAATTTGAAATTTAGTCTAAGGTAGAGCACTCTGGTGTTTCTGCTGAACTACCTTGGTCGGGATTGTTTTATTTGCGGATGAATCTCTGCTATCTCCTGGTGTTTTCGATATTTATGCTTTTGCGTTTTGTCGATGCTTCTTGCTTGTTACCATTTTTCTATTCAATAACATTGAATATTGAAATTTGGTATGGAAACAGAGTTAAGTGACCACTACACGGACTCGTATACTTTAATGAAACGAGCTCTGATACTGGGCTTTCATTTTATTAATCAAATTAGAAAATGAAAATTATCTTCAAACACTTCATATGACATATCAATTGAAAGGGCTTGTTAGGAGTAATTCAAATATTTTTATCGCATTATTCTAAAATAAAGGGCTTAGAAGATATTAAGGAAAATTTACCATTGAAAAAATTACAGATTACAGTCCAGTTTTTAAACGAAAAATCTCTTATTGGAAACGTTGTGCCAGGAGCCAGTTCAGCACAGTACTGTCAGACTCCTACTGACTTAAAAAAAACGATCCCTGAACGATTATTATCATTACGTTCACATGCGTCGGGTTTTGCCAATTTCCTGGTGCATTGATTAATTCATGAAGAGCCGTAGATACATTTGCGTCTTTCGCTAAGTTTCAGCCCATGTCCTAGTTTCTTTTTTGTCTTTGGAAACGTAAACTTGAGACGTTTAGGCTACCATAAGATGGATTTACGTGTATGACTTAGGTTCCAGCTTAGGTCAGGTCTATGGGCTCTGATCTAATCTACTTCTTCCTCTATCATCCTCTTCGTTGAGGTCTTTATTTTTATTCCATATTTTGCTTTCTGTTCTGTCATGTTTTTGTCTTTCTCTCTATCAATATTAGGTCATTACATAGTTTATTTTTGTTATTTGTTGTTTATAACTTTGATCTCTATTATCATAGATCTGTATATCTTCTTGCTTCATATTTTCAACAATCTGAAAGATCATAATACATACAGAATTTTAACACTGATGAGTATGCACTATAAAACATTGCCACAATTCATTAGTTCTGAGTTGAATGTGCTGCAAATTGCTTCATACAATATCTGATGTCAATAAAAAAGCATTTGTCGAAAGACCAATAATGTAATATCATCGTCTACGACCAACTGCTGCGTTATCATCTATATATACTTACTTTCTCCTGAACATATATATATAGACGCACACGATCGAGTCTAATTCAATGATTCTTTTACCCTTATATATTATATTGAATTGCTAAAAGATTAAATTACAGTTTGTGTCACCCTCTTGCTCAGATCGTCTCAAAACTAATCTATATACTACACTAACACTAAGCCAGGGGTCCGACCCGACCAGTATATACTATTGCTATTTGATTGGGTAACAAAAAAAATATACATCATCCTGACGCGTGTATCATATAAATAACTCTCAATTAGGAAAAAAGGGAATCTTGAATTGGGGCACACACACGTCAGATGTTCCCTACATAAACATATAGGAGGGTATATACTTGTAGCAACGAGACTGGTGAGATTAGAAGACCTTCCGCTTCATATTTTGAAAGGGATTTTGATGTGCTTATGACTAGTGAGAATTATTAATCCATCTTTATATTTTTTTATTTGGTATTTGAAATGCGTATAAATAGATTAGATTAATAGATAGAATACTTTTTTAACCCAAAATTGGACAGACTATTCTAATTCTATTAGAGCTGTTACTTTGGAAGTTGTGCATTTGTAGTTAGATAAAGGACTTTTGGAGCAAACTTCAAAAGTACCAGCATCAATAGAATTGATATTATTTTGTATTTTTCAGTGCACCAACTATGAAATTTAAACACCAAAGAAGATAGTACCTACATATCCTATTACACATGTATAATTCAGATATCTCAAATAATATGGAACCATTTGTCAACTCTCTTCTTTCAAATAAATCAAAAATTATCAATCATTATTATACAAAACGCGCGTACAGCCATACTAAAGAAAAGCAAACATACAACCGAATTTTATATATTTTTTGGAAATTGGTAAAAAATGTTTCAACAGATTCTTCTTTACCTTAAATTTGACCAAATTATTGATGTTGAAACTCAAAAGTATGAGAATTGGGGTAAATTTTTCTGAAAAATAATTTGTGCCAATAATTTGATAAATATAATTTATGACACATTTATCAAAATTAAAGTTAACACTAGGTAGCGCTAATAGCGCCACCCCGTTTTGTTTTTGTCAACGGTGCTTTGACTTCTTCGGACAAATTCTAGAGTCATATGTGTATCTGATTAGATCTAATGAGAACGAAATTGGCGATCATACGCTTGACTCGACTGTGATGTGTTCCGGATGAAATTAAAGCAAAAGGGTTAGAACTTTGCAATATAAGTATTGAATTGTATTCAATCATATTGCACCTATCAACGATGATGTATTGCAATGCGGGATAGAGTATTAGCTCACCGAGTAGTTGTTGTCATCGTTGGTAGGCACATTATTATTATTATTATTATATATATTGTATTACCTTTTCTCTACTGTTGATTTAGAGTCATTCATATTTTTATATATTTCACAGTAGAAATCTTCGAATCCTTTATTTTAAAAATAAGGGTTAAGGATGTCTAATCCATTTTTTTGTTTTAGAAATAATTGGCAATTTTAAATTTTCTATGTAAGAACTCATACATAAATTTTTCGTTGTGTTAGAAGTGGGCCATGATTGTATTAGAAAATAATCATAAGTGTCTGAAAAAGTCAAGCAAGTATCACAGAAATGTAAATATTATACTGCTTATTTGCAAATGTTCACAAATGATGAAAAAAAACGGCTTCATTTCACATTATTGTATTAGTACATTAATAAAATTTTAGGAGAAAGCACGTTCCATTCTTTTTGAGGATCTTTGAGGTATAAGATATTTCGCTTCAAGTCAAATTGTGTAAGTGCCTGCATCTAAAACGTTGTAATCATTTCACCCATTTAACGTATAGAAATAAATTCTGAGCTTTACCTTGAAACCGTTGAATCATTGCAAGAAAAGTATCTTTCATTTATCATCCCATTCCGAGAGCCCTCGTCATCTTGGCTATTTTATATCATATCTTAACGAGCACCTGAGCACACTAATTTGAGATACGTCCTATTTTGTAGACTATAGCAGAAGCATAATGTTCGTAGTTGCAATACAATATCTTCCAGAAAACCAGTGCAATTAGTTGGAAAAGAAGTATAGCGACGTTATATAAACATGAATCTTATGTAAGAGAACCAACCACCTGCCCCTTTAATTGCTAGTGAAATTTGATCTTGACCTTACTACGTGTCTTGTCTGCTGCCATCTTCATTCAAGCAATTATTATAATTTAATGTTGTTGATACATGTCGTTGGATTTAATTTATAGTAATTGTTAAGGGTTATCAAAAAATGAACATGGATACATGTTTGTAATTCTATGATTTATAATAATAATATTTATTAAACAATTTTTCAATACATTAAAGGTGGCTGGAGTTAGAATTGAATCATAACAGTGAATATTCGTAAAACTGTTTTCGGCTGACTTCATAAAATGAAGGAAGTATAATTCAATTTTTCATTTTTTTCTTCTAGAAAACGTCCTCTATTTGAAGAATACTGCCAAGAGTTGGTCCCATATTAAAATTTTCTAGAATTGATCAGTCCTATCGCTTCGAAAACACCCTACAAAAAGTCAAAGGATTTAAGAGATAAGGGCCCTAAAAATTATCACCTCTCTTACTTTCTGTCAGAGTCTATCACCTATACCTATAAATTGAGAGTGGTCCTAGCAACGACGTCATAGCTTTTGACACGTATATTCAATGATGTGGGTTCGATTCCCACTGGTCTGTCTGTTAGCTCGAAACAAAATCACTTATAAGTTATTTTTTTCTTAACTGAGTTAGGTTATTGATGAACGGGCATAATCCTGTTCTGACTATATATAAAGATAATAGTTGATCGACTCATCAGTGCACAGTCGAAGCTAGTGAAACTAGAAACATGAAATTTGTATAATAGTTTATTCTGGTGGAGTAGGAACTCATCAATGAAATGAAATTAAGCGCATATACTTTTTAATAAAAATAAAAAACGCTCAAACTCTTCTATTTGTGTTCATTATCTACATTTTATCATTGGGGACTAAAATATACAGGGTAGATTTTTTGCTCCACAAACTATGAGTGAATTTATGTTTAAACACTTTTATATTAGAAAAACTAAGATTGCCATGTGTATCTTAAACGGTGTCCCTCAAGAACATGTTTAGGACCATTAAAAAAGTTAGTTATTACTCAAATATATTTCTTCTCTACCCAGTTAATACCAGGTTTTTTTGAAAGTAATTTCAGGTTATTTAATTTAAGAAATCATAAAAGAAAAGAAGTGAAAACAAGGGAATAACTTAATTATTGTTTTCTTTTTAATTTTTTAAATAAATTACTATCATTAATCTGGTTTTCACATCTATTGACACTCCGAACAATAATCATTTATATTTTTATACAGGATATAATTAATCAAATATTATATCCTGGACTGCACAAGCTCAATACAAAATATCAATATTGTATTAGAATGTACATAGTTTTTAATGAACTTTATTTTCATTGTCAGCTCTATTATCATCGTTAATTTCAACAATACTTATTCCATTATTTGTACTTTCTATTATTTCATTTTATTCTAAAAAAGATATAATAGGCTTATGGTAACTGGAATAAGAAACAAATGTGTTAGATTGGAGTTTATCTAAGTATTGTGTAAAAACTGCATTGATCGTTGTTTTATATTTTTTAGTACTTAATTTTCGATCATTAGACATGGTCAAACCTAATGCTTCATTAAGAAATTATTTTTCTACATAAATATATCAAGTTATCACTACTGTACTGTACAGTAATTCTACAATTAATCAATTCCAATAGTATTAGCAGAGAAGAGAGACGTGGAATTCATGTACCTATATATGTGTATCACATGTATAATGGCCGCTATACTATGCGCAATACGTCACAATCATGTCGAGGTCATCGGTGTCGCGAGCTCGGAAGACTTTTTATAGGCCTAACGTGCCTATAGAAGTTGTCAATTCAAAAATTTGGACAAATTATTCTGCACATTATTTTCGTTATGGTTGTTGTAAAATTTATAATTTCCAAAGCGTTTCACCCTGTTACTGGATCGGTCAGGTTTTTGACATTCACTTCTTAGACTATCCATTAAAATTTTGATTTGCTATTCCAAATGTGCATTGTTTTTTGATTTTGTAAACTTTTTCCCTGGTCAGTCATCGTTTTTTGTGTATATTTCATTTCATTACAATGCACGTAACATAATGATGATAATATGCCATTAACCTCATGATATATGCCATTCCTACAAATGTTATGCGTTTTAATGCCTTTTTCAAGTGTGGGGAGTGGCTATTAATTATTTCGTAAACGTTATAAACCACAACACACATGTTTGCAATATTTCTCGAATTCCCATTTCACACCTCAACAATTTTGAATTGCATTCAGGGAAACAGAACTTACTACACGGACGGGTAGGTCATTTATATTAACAGGAAAAGGTTAGGGGACTGTGCAAATACATATATACATCAGTATAAATATTGTTCCTTTCCGTGTATATTTATTTGGGATGTTTGTCATCAGAAACTTGAATAATTACTTTTACATATTGAACCGACTTTGTTAGCTAACGCAGTGATGAGTACATAATTATATTTATTCAAATTGTTACTAAAATAACAAACATATATAGGTATATGGAAATGAATGTACAATTAAACAGTTTTGAAATTGTCAGCAACATCCAAATTTTGTGATTCTCTCTTTATGAGTTACGTCACTGTAAATTTCTTTTTAATGCCATCTTAGTAACAATAGAATAAATATTTTATATTTTGCAGTTCCTCTAATATTTTGTTAAATGTTATGAATAACCTACAAATAATAATAATAATAATAAAATTATTTCTTTTTTTTACACATTTATTTTTTTCCATTTCCAGTTAAGTTGCCCCAAAGCCTCAGCGTTTTTGAAGAAAAAGTGTTAAAAAACTTTCCATTCCTCATAAAATATTACCCTTTCCACATCTTCAAGGGGCATCGCTACCCAGGTGTAGATTTTATGATTTTTTCTGTTTAACGAGGTGAAGTATGAAGGTTGATCCATATGATATAATACCCGACAACCCTTAGTAACGGTATTACACGTAGTGTTAATGAACACTAGCGGGTACAGCGATAGTTAGGTGAAAAATTTAATTCCACTATAACTCTTTCGTTTTCAGGAAGATATTTTTTAGAAAGAACTAATATGTGTGGAATTCACAGTAGAATTGCGGATCATATTTTTTATTTTGAATAAAAAGATAATAACAAAGTTTTCAACTTAAATCTTCTTCTCTAATTCTTATTTTTCCTACGTGATCCGCGATTCTCCATAATTTACCCAGATAGGACAATTAGTTTAAGAGAAATAAAGGAACTACGATATTACTGGGTAGCGAGCCCCCATAACTTTTTTTGGGGCTTAAAATGATCGATTTTATGAAACTTTAATATGGGATCATCTCTAAGCTTTTAAGTGGCGAAAGAATATGAAAATATTTATGTTCACTATCCGAACTAATGTCCTATGTCTTGTAGGTAATACAAAGTTGCTTCCTCTTTCTGTAGCCATATTTAAATGAACCTGAATACCCGGAAAACCTTTACATCTTCGAATATAAACAAGGTGTTCTATTTTTGTTGTCTTTTTAAAATTTAAAACACAGCGTTCTATGGATGTGCTATCATCTTTTGACCATCTGTATATTGGTATATATTTCCTTAATTTAAACGAAATCGGCGATAATACACTTGATTCAAGGCATGAGATGATTTTGAAATAAATGAAATTGTCGCATTTCCTGATTATGTCATTGGCCTGAAATTGAATTGTTTCAATTATTATCCTAACACTCCACCGTATTATCGTATCCAAAATCTGTGAAGTTGCGATTTTTTCCCCAGTCATCAACATAACAGATTTATCTCTTTAAGCAAAGCAAGAGCAAAGCATTTCTATTTATGTAAATTAATTTCCTTTGCTAACAGTACTGCAGCTGTTGCAACCCTCTTCAGTGATGTTTCAAATTATCCCAAATAAAAGAAATACCTCCTTGTACATACAATTTTGTTTCAAATGCACCCTCTAAAATACCCTTCCAAGTGTTTCTCTGACATCTTCTATTTTTACGATTTTAATTTGAGTCAAACAAACACCACAAACTCCAAAAATTTATTCCACCAGCACTTCCCTCCCCCCACCACCAACTTTCACTGATTTGCAGGCGTCAGTTGCTGCCAACTGCAAAATTATGCGTAAATTTGAAAATGATGACTTGCTGAATGAAAATCCATTCTGCTTAGGGAGAGTGAAGGGTGGTACCTGTGTATGTCGGAAATATTATATCGGCGATAATTTAATATTAATTACAAGACTCTGTTGTGTTGTCATAGCAACTGAGTGATTATCTGAATAGACCTCAAGGTGTATAAGTTGAAGATGATGAACGCACAGCAAGGGAAAGGGCACCGGAGAAGAAAGGATTATGCAAAGTAACTGTGTATGTCTATAGATGAATCTTTTAGGGTCATTAGAGGATATTGCAATATGTTGCTTTGACAATGACGGCGACAACGGTGCTGCCTTTTCCCTCCAACCCTCCCGTCCATGTTCTAATGTCTTGGTGTCGTGAATCTTTGACCAATGAGTATCCAACCATCCATCTTGCAGCAAATTGAATAGGAAGAGAAAAGGAACATGGCAGTATTTGTGTGTTTGTGTTAAGGATGTTTCATTATGTCGATATGTTTTCAAATTGATTGAATGGCTGTTTGCAGGTTTTCAATTCAAAAGCGTTAGTAATGGAAAACTTTTTTGCAACTATAATGTTATTTTTCTTGAGAATTTATTTTCAGTCGAAATGTTCCTTTCCACAGTTGATAGGTGCTCATATTATAGTGTAGTGAATTAGTGGAAAGAGAGTCTTTCACAACTTGTTAACGGTTATTGTCGGTTATTCTCATTAAAAATTTTCAGTTAAGTTGAGAACTTGATATTAATGTGATAATTGAGATAGAATTTGCTATTTTGTATTCCAGATTAGTTATTTTATTTTCTTATATCACTTGAATTTTATAAGTGCAATTTTAAACTTCTGGAGTTAACTATGCGGAAGCAGATTGTTATTGAACTTGTTCAATTAATATAATTCTTTAGATTGAGAATTATTTTACTTAGGTACCTACATATTTTCTAAAAGGGAGATTGATTTTTTTGCTTCAAGAAATGTTATAACATTCCAATTAATCTTGCAAAGGTTATGAAACTCTTAAAAATCTCTTGATCATTGAACAGTTAATATAAACTGTGCCGTACAAGATGCGGTCAGTAGGATATGTGGTCATCTCATTTTCGTTACCTGGGCAAAGTACAAAATGCGTTCAATATACTAATGGATTAACCGTCAACGCCTTAACTAAGGTATTTTCCAGGAATTATTCAAGTTATAGTAACGCTATGTAATAAATAAATAATGGACAGTAAAATTCAAGATTATTGCCATTGACTAAGGGCAAACCATCGGCGATACATAATGGCTGGTGGTCCGAATTATAATGGAGAAACTTTAACAGCCTATTCAGCGGATAAAAATAATTAAAAAAGTTCATATAAACTTATCTCTTCGTTTAGGAGATACGGAGTGTTGAATTATTGCGAAAAAAATAGTTTTTTTTCCTATTTTTAAGGAAACTCTTCTACATTTTGCTTTCAAACTTAGTAGGTGTTATTGCCATTTTAAAACAAATTTCTAGCATGATAAACACTTGTTTTTGTTTTACCAGTGGTGTTCGTGAAACGGTTTTAATTATTTTGAATAATAAAAAAAATTGTACGCCAATGGTTTATCATAATTTTGTTAATAAATTTAGATATATTGATCAATTTTAAACAAAAATGGTCTCTTTAGTCTTTTCGCTAAAAAAAACCGATATTAGGTGCACACGCAAACAAAAATTATTTTTTCTCGAAAACGGTTCGTTTCAGCGAAAAGACTAAAGAGAAAATAGCGATAAACCATTGGCGTACAACTTTTTTTATTATTTAAATTAATCAAAACAATCTCATGAACGCCACTGATAAAACAAAAACAAGTGTTTATCATGCTATAAATTTGTTTTTAAGTGGCAATTATACCTACTAAGTTTGAAAGGAAAATCCAGTAAAAAAAATTTAAAAATAAGAAAAACCGATTTTTTCGCAATATTTCAACACCCCGTATCTCCAAAACGCAGCGCTTTTGGAAAAAAGTTTATATGAACATTTTTAATTATTTTTATCTGCTGGATACGCAGTTGAAATTTTTCCATTTTATTTCGGACCACCCTGTATATCGCGAATATCGCCGATTGTCTCAAGAAAAAAACTGTTTGCCGCCGTGACAGAATGCAAACCAAAGACAATTTTTCTGGAATATTGTTGAACAATAAAATGTGTACCAGACGTGGCAAATGCAGAAGTGAAAGCTGCGAAAAGAGCAAGAGAAGATGACAATATTGGAATTCATCAAATAAGGAGGAGTTTGATGAAATATCTGGAAGAGTATACGAATTTATAAACATACTCTCAAGAATGATTCGTTTTGTCTTGGAAAAGATTCCAAATTGGCAGCCTTCAAAAATTACAATTGATTTAGAAGTTTGAGTAATACTTGCTGCGGAAGAAATTTTCTTGGACGCACAAATACATGGTTGTTATTTTTATTTTGGCCAATGTTTTTGGCGCAAGGTGCGAGTAGTTGGTTTGGTAGAACAATATAGAAACAACGACGAAACAAGAAGGATTATCCATCTATGAGCTGGTCTAGCTTACCTCCGTCCTGAAGATGTTGAAATGGATGGTCATATAAAATGGCAATTATTGCTGATATTTCGAATAAATCACTCGAAGCATTTTTGAATTCTTTTACAGACCAATCGTTACAATCGTTCGTGGAGAAAGATACTGCATAAATAACGCTGTGGAAGGATGATACTAACAGGATAAACTGATTTTTAGGGAGATTCAATCCAAGATTTGTGGCATTAGTGAAGAACACATCAAAATTGATTATCCCTTATTATTCCTCCACAATCACTTGATAAAACAATGCTGCAAAAGCCAACAACAATATTTGTATCCTCTGTGACCTACTATAAAAAAATCACAAATAATAATTCCCTGTAGTAAGACTTTGAAATCCATAGTACTATTAAAATTCAATGGGTTAGTAATTTTACAGAATTTTTGAAAACTTTATGTTTATATATTATTATGAGCTTTCTAGAATATACAAAGACGGCCCTTAATATTTTAAATGCATTAAGACGTATTGAGAAAGTGAGACAATTATGTGTTAGGGCAAATGGACATCAAATTTAACAATTCATTATATAAGTTTTGTGTTTTGTTGTTGTTTCTTTCATGGAAATTTCACAAGTAATATCCCGTCAATTGGAAATTTTTTTCTATGAAGAAACCATAGCCCACTATTAAAATTCAATGTTTTATTGATTTTGGAGCATTTTTAAAAACTTCATGTTCATATATTATATATTATTTTGAAGGAAAAAAATTAAGGAATTTAATAAGATAATAAAATACAGAATGTTCCATTGAAAAAATTATAAGTTTGAGTCGTATATCCATTACCATACCCCGAAAAAAATATTGTGTGCGCCACTGGATTTGACATTATCGCTGAGAAACTTCGTTGATCTGTGAGGAATATCTTCAACAACAACCGAGATACCTGGCTGTCTCAACCAAAGTGGGATGCACTATACCTACAAACTAGGTTCTACTGTTTCATTATATCTATGTACAAATATTCGGCAGATACAAGAAATCTACATATTATATCTTTAATAGATATATCTCCTTCATCTGCTTCCTCATTTCAAAACAGTTTCAAGACCAGCAGAATGAGTGTGACCCTCGAGATGCACATGACGAACTTCCCAGTATATTAGAAAATATTCTAACGAACATAAAAACTCAACACGAATTTTCAGTAGTTGTTAGTTGTTATTATAGATCTTGATTTCCAAAATTTTATATAAGAATATTATTCTGATTAGTAAATAAGCGAAAAAAAAAACTGCCTGTACGGATTTAAATCCGTCTCTTCACTATGACACGTTACCTATCAGTACAATGCTCTAGCCACTAGGACTAGGATATCGCACACTTACATTTTTGACGGTAAGAACGTATATGGAGCTTTCCGCTAGCTATAGGATGTCAAAATTTATTCAGTTTTTGAATTGCTGTTAAAAATCAGCTAACGTGTCTTTGCTGGAAACTTTTTCGGTTCTTAAATACTTAATTATGCGTCGAATGAGCCCACCCCAAATTAATATCGTCGTTGGTTCGCGAGATAATGGAGACGAAAAATTCCGAACGTATATACGCACATACGTACTTCCACACACACAGACATCTCGATAAGAACTTTGAATTTGGATTCTGGTGATTTTGAAACGTGGAGATATGCAAAAGCTATGGACTCACAAAATCGGCCCCATTATATTAACTTTCTCTGGGGAGTTAATAAATTATTGATATCAATATGCAACACAAAAATAAGTTCATATTCCTGAGTCATGTAAAAATTAACCTTATGAGATCGTCGTGTTTGATAAACCCATATTTTTATACTGGAAACGGAACAAAAGATAATTTTTTTTTCATAAATTAAGATTATCAAATGAGAACAATCAACTGTTAAGTACTCTGATGACAGTGTAATTTTAATGAATTTCATGAATTTCATGACAAAAACTACTATAATATTCATTTGTGCCACAAATGACATTGGTTGAGTAGCTTTGCAAGGATGATGTTAACTAAAATTTATCTGACAGTGCAGCATTATGTTCCCATCTGAATTTTGCATGGGTCTCATCTCGTCTCAACCGAGGAGAGGGCTAACCGACTATGTACCTACATACGAGAACACATATACCAGAGCTTAGTGTCCGTGGTTAATGTATTTTTTTGTTGTATCTCACACGCACCCTCCGCATATGTGTATCCTAAATTCAATTATAATCCTAATCCACGACACCCCTGTCTATTAATAATTACCTAGTGTATATAACAACACGGCGCAGCGCGGTTAGCAGGTGGTAGTGGCTCTAACGACAAAATATAGGTAGGAGCAGCAGTAGTAGTAGAGCCAGCAACCTATTTTGAGATGTCATCTCATAATGCAACTTTTTACAAAAAAAAAACAGGGCCTACTCTGTTAGTTGAATAGCGCTGCGGCTCTTACCCGCTTCGCGGTAAGACAAACCAGGATAATCAACTATAATCTTTATTCACGGCGACCCGTAATTTTGCAGAAATATACCTACATGAAATACAATCGCTATGCGATATCCACAGAAACAGATACCAACACCAAAATCTGTTACGAAAATTATAGAAAACCTCAAGAACATAGAAATAAACCAATTGTTAACAATGCAAATATTGAAATCGTCGTTTTTAATATATTTTTGACAATTTATCATTTTTTGCTGTAGAAATTTCAAATTTTATTCTAGGAAATGTCTAAAATAACGCTCTTGAACTTCCAGACATTTCTCGCACCTAACCAGGAACTCATGGGTGGCTTTTCTTATTGATTGCGGATTAAGATCTTCAAATGCTGTTCTGATTCGTTGCATGCAGTCTTCTTTGGTGGTTGAAGCGATGTTATAAACTTTATTTTTGACTGCTCCCCAAACAAAAGTTTCTTTTCAGCCAGCGGCAAGTTGTCAAATAGTTTACTTCAAAATTTCTCAAGATATTGAGATAGCGCTCACCATAAAAAACGTATTTATTATCTAAAAAGCTTAAAAAATAGCCAACTTACCATTAAGATTATCTTGATAGAATTCAAGGGCCGAGACGCTGTCGTTTCTTATAGCACAATAATCGTTAAACTGCCAGGATTCTTGAAAATTCTGCTCACTGTATGGATGAATATTTGAATCACTCCAATAATAGGAATTGCTTCTATTTAACACCCCATTTTTGTAAATCTATCTTCATCGGACCAAATATTATTATCCAAAAAGAAAAGATTTTCTTGCGAATGAAGTAAAATAAATTCACAGAACTCCATTCTTCGTCTCTTTCATATGCTGGACTATCGAAAAGGTATACGGATGAAACTTGTGTTTCCATAAAATCCTTAGAACTGATGCCTTAGATATTCCTAATTCACATGCTACTTGCCTTGTAGAATATGTTGGATATGCGGAATAATATCTCAAAATTGCAATTTTAATTTTGCCATTGTCCACAATTGGTTTATTTATACGTACTTTAGGCTTAATTGATCCAAAGTTCTTGAAGTTTTCTATAATTTTCTTAACAAATTTTGGTGTTGGTTGCTGTTTCTGTGGTAATTGCATAGAGAATGTATAACAAGTTCTTGAAATAACTTTATCACATTCTCCATAAATAATAAATTAATTCAAATAATCTTCATTTGTTTAATTAAGTCTTCTTGTCAAGATAATTACTCCAAATTTACATATGAAAAGTATTACATTGACTTTTTTACGCTTATTTGACATTTATTGACTTTCGTTATTATTTTCTAATGCAATCATGGCCCACTTCTAGCACAACTTAAAAGATGTTGACCACTTTTACATAGAAAAATGAAAAATTGCCAATTATTTAAATTATTATTATTTATTAAAAAACTAACAGTTTTCAGTATAGACAACCTTACCTACAAAAATTTCTCTTATTTTTGCTGCTTAGTACAATATAATAAAAGGGGGTTTCCATATGAAAAAAATGACATTTGACGTTTTCAAGCTTCATTTTTGGTTACTCTGTACAAATTATTATCAAAATATCATAAAAATACTGATAAAGTAGATCTTCTTCTACAAGAAAATCAATCTGAGGGTTAAAGGCTTCCTCATTATACATAAAATATTTTCAAAATTGTTCAAGAAATTTAAAATGTGGTAATAACAGGAGGGGTATTCCATAAAAAATAACAAAGTTGGCATCCGGTATAACTGGAAATGCGACTAACATGAAAATATTTTAGACGTCCCTCAGAGACTTTCATATGTCAACAAATTTTCAGATTGTAGTTATCGTTTGCTTACAATCAATCGATGTCTTTTCCGGAGAACCACCCTGTATACCTACTATCAAAAATATACTTTTTCTATCCAACTATACCAGAATTCGTTGATTCAATTCTATAAGTTAAGTTATAAGTAAATTCTGTAATTCTGTATTTATACTGACTTTACTGAGCGGTATTATTCTCCGACTTGCTAGGCAAAAACCGTGATAGCTTGTAGCACTCGGGAATAATGTAGCTATATTAGTGAAATATTTTCAGGAACGGATTTTTAGTTCCAGAGATTATCCTATATATATATATTTATAAACTAGACAAATTTTACTTCTTTATAATATTATTATAAATGCACTGAAAATGCAGACTGATATTTATTATTATCTGTTAAAGAGGCTTGGTTCCTATAAAATTACTACTACCAATAGAATCGACCAGTACCTGCTGACCAGATAAACGTTGTTCTGAAAACTTTTCCAGGACCACAACGAACACAGATATTTTTTACAAAAAATAGGACTTTATTAGCTGGTACACTGAACAATAAAAAAATAATAATTCTATTGGTGCTGGTTATTTTGAAGTGGTGCAGTAAAATCAAGGCTTGAAGTACTGGCACCAATAAAACTAATCTTATTATGAATTTTTCAGTGTACCAACTAATAAAGTCAGTCCTATTTTTAGAATATTTATTTCACATTTTTTAGTGTCCCTTTACTCAATAAAATTATAGAATGTACGATTTGAAATTATGGTGGTAAGAATCTTCCACTTTCCTAGTGCTGTAACTCAGAAACACTTGATTTTTTCGAAAAAAATCCAATCTAAACGTTGCCTGAATTGATCTTTTTTTAAATCCTTTCACTAAAAAAATCTATTTTGCCGCCTCCACGACATTTGGGAGCGCTTTTGAGGGGGAATGGGATCTTTCCAATGAAAAAAAGAATGATCAAAATCCATATCCAACCTGTGAGTTATGTGAGCTATCCATAACTCATGTGGTAAACTTTCTTCTACCTTATTGACCATAGAATAAACCTAATTGTTATGATCATTACCCGATTTCTCACAAGCCCTTTTATATTTTAAGTCTTACATTGATAATAATTGAGAATAGCTCCTAATACAGTTTTCTTTTTGTTCCAGGTGAGTTTCGTATGGATAACATGAAATATACTTTCATATTCTGTAAGTTAACGGAAACAATTTCTAATTGTACCTTTATTGATAATCGTAGTTTAATGTCAGAACGCAAACCCATACCATATCCAACTTTAAATATTCTATATAAGTACTTATACTCAAGAAAATTGAACATGTTTATCCTTAAAAACTTAAATAATTTACGCTTATAAGAATTAGTGTCGTATTAGGCATCACATTTTCTCTTTTAAAATGCGAATTCGAAATACTTTACTGGCCCTTGGTCTACATGCCAGTATGTGAGAAAAAGGTGATATTTTTCTCGAAGGCGACGTTTTCGCTGGCGCGTACGCGGCCAAATTAGCGGACCAAAGTGCGTTTCAAAATTGGACGAGGACAGGTGAAAATAATGTGTGTTGTATGGGGGGGGAGGATGGAGAGGAATTGAATTTGTGGAATGGAGTGGATGAGGGTTGTGATGTGATGGTCCTATTAGTGAAATGGCCACTGGTGCTTTCCCCTGTTAGAATGATATATACGGTATACTCGTATATATACATTTTTTAAAGCTGATATTTCAGTTTCGGCGAGTTGCAATTTTTATTCAGTTCTGAATATATCATGATTCTCTTTATGATTGTTTCAGAATAACAGCCAGCTTCATAAATAGAGACGATGCCATCCTTTTAATAAACGTTACTTTATGAATAATGAGGCTTTATGTAAGCATCAAAGCACGGAAAGTAAATATATTTGATGCTCCCTATGTAGATCATGAAGAAGAAGATGAACAAATTTGCAGTTTTAGTAGATATGTCTTTTAGATGGCGGGTTGTATGAAGAACAATTTGACAGCGTGTCTTTGAATGTTGTATTGCGTACACAGAGCTTTTCAAAGCGCAAGTTTTTTGAGGTAGATTCACTGTTCGAAGTTTTAGACTGACGTTTATCTCGAGATAAAGCATGATTGAATATTGTTTAACTGAAAATATTTTAAAACCACATATGACCTAGCGTATTTTTTAATGTGAACCGATTTTTGTTTTTACAAAATACTTACTAGAGTGGCACTACTAATTTATTTATAGCTTGTTCCGCGAATGACGTCTGCCTCGAAAACACGAGAAACGGCTCAATTCAAGCGAGGGGAGTAAATCAGTGGCGTGACGATTTTGAAATAAGATCTGATATTTCAATATTTTTATACGCTTTAAGGAAATTCATATAATTAGGTAGAAAAAAGCATCGATTGATTAAATGAGCAACTATATGAAAGATTTATTATTAATTATTATGCAGAAACATAAAAATCAAATCTTTGAGTCCTTGAGTTATAAAATATAAGTTTATTCATCTGATCCTCTGAAATGTCACTTTGACTTTATGACGCCTATGAAATAAAGATTGCGTTGCCTACGGACATACGAGCAACGCCCTGGTATAAAGCTGGAAATACTGATGTCGTAGCTTAGATTGATAAACGTTGTAGAACATTTCATGATAATGAGATGTGACGAGAAGTATAGCGTGATGTACGTAATTTGTGAATGATTACAGGCAATAGCCATCATTGGTGAAACAAACTACCTATATATGCCTACTGTATATAAGTTACTTACAGAGTCCACCACAGGAAACTTTTTGGTAAAGTATGGTTTAAATAATGATTATGGAATGCAGTCTGTAAATTAGAGTGATCTTTTGCGGTCAAAGGACATTTTATTTGTAGTACTATGAAACTGGCTGGTAAAGTCATAGATACATGATGATTTTTTGTCTTATTAACTTGTAGTTTTTAGATAATTTTGATTAAAGGTACTGTTAAGTTGTTAAGTAATTTGTGGACTCTTTGTGAAATACAATTTTGAAGAATTAGGTATATCTTTTCTATGGAAAAAACTTGAACTTAAATTTAATTCAAACTTCGTACAATAAATAATTTGTAATGTTTTAACTTCCTCCAACTCAATATATTAATAAATATTAGGTATTATTATCAAACTTATCCATTTAATTAATTCAAAACCGTACAAACTTTCAACAAGTATAATTTGAGGTTTGCATAACCTTCTACTTGGAAGTTTAATGTTTTAACTTCTAAAAATCACATTAGGATATTGCAAAAGTTTAAGTGTAATTATTATCTATTAAGGTATATGTTGAAACTTCTGAAAATTTAACTTTGAAATATAAACTTGCTTTGCTAGTCGAATTGAGTAAATTTTACATCGCAGAGTAATTAAATACTAATGAGTGGAGAAATTTAATAATGAATTTGTGTGATTTATATATGGAAAAAAGGATTATAGGATAAATGAAACTAGATCAGTTCTCACTTTAACAGCGGCTATTGATCTTTGAGTCCATCACATATCATTTTATCTGAAGAGCATTCTCAGAAAGATGGGTACATTTTATAATTTTATATGTAGGCAAAGATTAGAAACACTAGGTATAAAAGACTGGCTGACAGTTTAGCTATAGACGTATAGTTTTTATTTGATACTGACAGTGCGTGAGATCCTTTATAATGTCGATCATGTACTGAATTTTGCTTATCAACTTCTGCTTTTACATGAAAACTAAAACCACTTCATTCACGATTCTCGTAAGCTGTGTCTGGTTCATCTTCGAAGTTGACAACTCTGTTGACGAAACACGTGTCAAGTGCTGTGCGCGGCGTTTTGCTATTGTTTATATTCGATCTCAGGAACTGCTTATCTGAAATATGAAGTTTTCAAATGCTTTCTAGTTTAACAAGTTGATTATTATTCACTAAAACGACAACTGAATCGAACAAGCTGGAAAGGTACCAATTATACTATGCCTACAGATATATTATGTCTTTTGGGCGGAATTCGGTGACGACTAACTTCTCTCTCTCTTGTTACAGCTGTCACAACTGGCAGTTTAGTGTGCCGTAATAAGTTTCCGGATACGAACTTAATTAAATAAGTTCCAACGTAGATCTTATCGAAGTAGTTAAGTAGTATAGAAGGTATATATATCTGCCGTTCGAGAATTCTAGCTCTAATGTTTCCAAGTGCTCCAGAATTTTATGTGAAATTTTAGAATTTGTCGTAGTATAAGCAAAGACTATTTAATCATTGATATCTATATTATTAGTATGGGCAAATTTCTGGAAAATATCACGTAGTTCTTATTCAGTTTTGATTCTTGCGCCGGCTGTTGTTAGTGATAGAAGTTTTGGAAAATATTGTTCTAGTTGCAGATTATCAGCTTTATTCTAATTTTGAGATATCATTATAGGTTATTTACCTAAGGGAAGAGTTTGCCTTTCTGCAGTTTTTGATATGCATTGAAAACTCGATTATCCAGACTAATTGTTCTCTTCGTCCAGATTATACAAAATTCTGATAATTGAATACATGAAGAAAACTGATTTCTGTATTATAGAATCTAGAAAAATAACATAATTCGCATAGTCTTATTTTGGCACGGTCGTATAATATAAGGTTTTGCATCTCCACTTAAAAAAGTGTCACACTTATTGAAGGCGTTTTTCGTAATTCTAGGTTTGGCCGCGCAAGTCGCTGTAATCTAGTGTCGTTGCCATTTTCTTAAATAAGATTCTTGATTTGTACTGTACTGAATTCATATTAATTTCAGAAACGGTATGAAATTATTTATTATATAATAAAAGTGATAAACGAATGATTGTCTCTGAGATTAATTTTAAACAGATACCAGCCACTGACACATTGACACTAGCGACTAGCTCCACACCCAAAATGGCTATAATGCAAACTAAAAATATCTTCAATATCCATGACAATTTGGCCCGCCCAAACTCCGTGGTGTTGCAAGACCTTATATTATACGACCGTGTATTTTGGATACCTTGACATAAGGGTATCTTTCTAGTATTAATAAATAATGTACCTAAGGAGTTTATTACCACCAACAAAAATAAATTGAAGCTTTTATTAAAAAACAAGTGAAATTTTAAAAAATAAATTAAAAATAGTTTTTATTGGGCATTTAAGATTTAAACCGTACCGATGAGTACCTAGTATTGCTATCCTTTTCTCGATTTTAACTATACTTATGTACATGTGTTTGCCAGCAACAGCAATTCGATAACAAATTACTGTTTGTCTACCATAACACAAAATTAAACTTTAAATTAACAATAACGTCTGACGTCTGACAATTGCGACATAACCATAGACAATCTTCCAGAAAGTACCTATATACCAGAGAACGAAACGTATATATACGCTCCATGCTCGTGCGTAATTCCAGTGACGGATCCCATTGTCGTTCCATGTCGACAAAATAATGATCTTGTTTGAATGAGATAATTATAATGACCAATATTGGATCACACTTGGAGCTTAACAGGCGGCGAGATGTCTGCGATCTAAGTACGAATTCGAAATTTCAAGTCTCTAGACCGTATGGGGCCTGAGAAATCGCTGCGGAGTCCATTGATACAAGAACCGAAAGTAATAAAAACTATTTAAAAAATAGGACCGACCTTATTAGTTGGTACACTAAAAAATACATAATAATATTAACTCTATTGATGCTGGTCCTTTTGAATTTGGAATAAAAGTCTACATCTGTCATCTACCTAAAACAGCATAACTTAAGAAAAATATTTCACATTTTTGAGTGTATCATTAGTCATCAAAATCATACTTTGCGTATTTGGAACATCACGGAAATACACATATTTCAGACTTTACTACTGCTGTCCTCTGTTTTTTTAATGTCCAATTTAAACGTTGCTACACATAATCTTTTCTTTAATTTGGCCGTCACATATTTAATTTCGAAAAAAAAAATGCCTCATCCACATTGTTCAGACTTTACCACTGCTTCATCTGGGAAACCTATGACTTTTTTAAAATATCCAATTCAAATGTTGCCGGATATGGTCTCATCTTTATTTCTCAAATTTTCGACCCCCTTTCGGAGATGCTTTTTGGGGAAGGACATGCTGAATGTCGATTTTTTTTCAATGGGACCAACTCTGTTTTCTTTCCAATGAAAAAGAATCATGAAAATCGGAGTACATTTAATACTTAAAAGACGCGAACAGACCAGAAAAAAACATGCATACTAACAATTAAATTGTATTCCTCCTCTGTTTAGGAAGGAACTGTCTTAACAAAAATAAGTTGCTTCACTCCAATATCCAGAAACCATTACAACTCCTACCGCTTCTCTGGCGCACTACTCAAAAACATCGAAATGTTGAAAGCAACCAAGTCAAAGTAATTGACAAAAGGCTCGTATTCTAGATAGTTGCGAATCCGTATAACTGAGGTATGGATAATTCAATCTACTGTAATAACCTTTTTCATCCTAATCATCAAAAAATATATTCAGAACACTGTCATTGGAGCTGTAACGCAGAAATTGAGTATAGATCGAGAAAAAGTTTATAAACTTGTGTATTGCCTGAATTTCCAAATGAAAGTCATTGAATTTTGAACTAACAAAAAAATAGAAACTTGAGAAATGAGGGATTCTCCCTACAAATTTCCCTATTTCACACCCATCAAGTTTTATTTTGGTCACAAAAGGTAGCCTATGTTCTTCTCCATGGTCCAATTTATCTCTAGAAATACCAAAATACCTCTGATATGTTTCAGCGGTTTGGTCGTACAAACCCAACAAACCCACAAAAATAATTAATTTCACATATAATATTAGAGGGGATATGTGAAGCTTCAAGTTCCACTCGCTATTTTTGAAAATATTATTCTTATCATAGATTTTTGCTAGAACAAGTTCAAGTATAAAGTAATAGAATTTCAAATTTCCTTCATTCAGTTAACATTTCCCTCCCCTCCCCAAAAAAATCATAGTTGTGATGCTTCATATACACAAACATTGAATCTTCTGATATATATAAGTACATATCAATGCAATTATTTGCACAAATGTTATGTCTGCCGACTTGGCTCGCAACAAAAACTGATTTGAAACCAAAGAACCACATCAATACCGTACCATTAATGCATTATGCTAATTCCTCTTCCATTGAAACGCATCTATTAAAAATACATTACTTTACATTCAAATAAACTTACCTATCTACATCTATCTACATTTGTATGACCATGATATCGATTTGATTATATTCTCAATTCAAATTTGGCATGAGAGCATATTCAAACAATAATTAATGATCACAATACGGAACATGTATTATGTGCATCTGAATATTCATTTACACGACCATAATATCTACAGGGTGGCCAAATAAGTGTTAAATTTCGGAAACTATTCATAGAAGAAACTTGCGGAGAAAACCTTATGACTAAAGTTGCTATCTCAACTTTAAGAAACATACATTTTTTCCTAGGGTGAACTTTCGAGAAACACAACTTTTATTTCAAGAAAGCGATTACGTCCTCTAGAGAAACCTGAAAATAATTTCCAGCATTTTCTCCTGGCAACCGAAAGTCTCTGAGTATTTTCCGAGATATTGCACTTTTATTTGGCCACCCTGTATATTCATGCAGTAGGTAGGTAAAGGCTTTTGCAAGTTCATTACACAAACGAATAATCCAGTGCGCGACACTTCAAATAGCAAATCGAGGCGCGCAATTTAATTACGTAAACAAAATTAGTGGTTTAGTATGATTTACTTGTGTTGAATAAATATATATATATATATATATATATATATATATATATATATATATATACCAAACCCTGTATTTCAAAGCACATTTTTGTTACTTCTCCCTTTGTTCCGACTCCTGTGGGGAGCACGAGTTTTGAAAAGCATTTCGTCGGTTGGGGTGATTTAATTTTCGAGTAGATACAGATTTAGGGGATTAAATATTTGCACTTCACTGCTAAATACTATCAATCAGAACATGATTACAATGCTATAATTTAGTTTGCGGAGATTTTTTTAGCTGCTATTTTGATTTAATTCTATCTGATTTACGATTTCCATATAGAGTCTCAAATTAAATGGATAAAAATGATTTTATAATACATTCTTCCGATATGGGCTGGTTAATATGACAAATCTGGATTGGGATGAAGTATGGAACCAATAAATATCTTCAAAACGGAAATGATATATATGAAACTTTGCAGGCATTTGCCATGACGCCCAGAGCATCTGATGCGGTTGGTTTCTTGTATTATTAGGGTACTTCCGGTAGAAATACCTTCAACTTTTTATATATGTTGGTTTTCCAGTCTTTTTATGCGATTATTTCCCAACAACCTTCTTTAGAATGGCAGACGAATCTTCGTTTATTATGTTAAATGCAATAAAATGCATAAATAAAAAAGCAAATTCATTTCCTTGCAAAATATACGTCTTGATGTAAATTTCGAAAATAAAGTTGTTATTTATTCGGTGCCATTGTCATGTATTTTGTTTACTTAATTGAATCAGTAAACCATTATTTTTGTATCTGTTCAATTTCTAGCCAATCCCAAACGAAATTCTCATTCCATATAATATTTCATCTGAGAATTTGAAATATGGCGTTTGTTATCTGCTTGAGTAAATACAAAACTCGGCCTTGGTTTCCTAGAACTGTAACTTCCTCTGCAAATTTGTCATAGACAATTATTTATAAATCAATCAATTGTGTCGATACCAACCACAACTCTCTTTTTTATTAACTGTCGTCAGCAAAAACGCAAGCTCGGAATATTATTGATATATTGAATTATAATAATTCTAGTAGTAATAATTCAAATGAGCAAAAAAGGAAGTTCTTGGAAAGTAATATTATATTATTATTATTATTATAACTATATATTAATGTCTTTGCAAATCCGTGGGAAATTTTGGATTTTTAACTCGATACACATCGATATATATATATATATATATATATATATATATATATATATATATATATATATATATATATATATATATATATATATATATATGTATGTATATATATATCAGACAGGATGAAGAATGTTCCAGATAAAATGAATTAGAACTGAATAATTAGGTAGACAGCATCCTTTAAGACACAAATGAAGACGATTATAAAAAAACATGTTTTTTTTCATAATATAATTATAAGGAATATATTGAAACCCGGTTTATTAATTAAGTTGGCAGACAATGTATGAAATACTATTAACTATTACATTAAATTAAATATATTTTATTATACAGGCTGTTTCAAATTTGACGCTCACCATTGGGATCTCGGAAACTATAGGGAATACGAAGAAAAAAAGAAAAAGAAAATAGGAATAAAGTTGCGCATTTATGTGCTCAATAATACGCCGTTTAGGACAACAAGGGCAACTTATACATACATTGTCAATTTAAATTTGTTCATGATATTTACACATAGACGAAATGTCGTGTTACAAAACTATTAACACCTTTGGAAAGAGTGAAAAAAGTGGATGTCTCCGGAACTACCTACTCGAAATTTTCGAACTTTCTAAACGGCGTGTTGTTGAGCACATAAATGCGCAACTTTGCCCCAATTTAATGATCTTCTATAGTTTCCGAGATCCCAATGGTGAGAGTTGAAATGGAAAAAGCCTGTATGTACTAATAAATAAAATCGAAGTGTCTGTAATATCAAAAGAACAGGTCTCAACTAATTGCATATGTGTTGATAATAACAAAACAACAATTCTTACAATTTTTGTCTGTCTGTTTGTACCGGCTAATCTCCGTAACGGCTGAACCGATTTCGACGGGATTTTCACTGGCACTGGTTATACCTAATGTTATAAGGAATAACTGTTTATATTTTAGAAAAAAATATATAAAATCGGAGAGTATGTTTGTAATTTCAAAATAACACATTTTAACAAATTGCATATGGAAGTGTATGTGTCACTAATAAAAAAACAAACATTTTCGTAATGGCTAAACCGATTGCCATAGGATTTTCAATGGCAGGTAGCGCGGACGAAGCCGCAGATAACAGCTAGATTATAATAAATCTGGTATTTTCTATCTTTGTAATAGCAAATATGCAATTTACTGTGGTTATCAATTAAACGTTGTCAATATATCGTATATGATTTGATTCGGGGTATTCCACAGCCTGTCGTCTAAGAGAGTCCAACATATTTCTAGTAATTTTATTATATATATATCACATCACTTCCAATCAGATCAAGTTAACCCTGTGAAAATCTTTTGGGGAAAAATCAATTTCCTGTTTGTTGGTGTGTGAGTGTTGCTTTGATGTGAAATAAAGTTAGTCTGAGCTGAAGAAAAAGGGAGGATTTTCGGTTTATATTTATGATTCGTTTATTTTAAATAGATACTTATTTCCTCTACATACTCTAGCTACGAAATTTCTTCAATTTTCAACTAATGCAGGTAAGATTTTTTTAATTTTCAATATTGAAAATTGCTTTTTTAGTTTGTAAATAAAAGAGTTCCTTGTTTTCCGATGTAGAAATTATAATTGTACATAATTTTGATAATGTTCGTCCGTCTGATATATTTACATGAATTTTGAAAATCTAGACAAACTTGTCAAATTGATTATTATTATGAATCTAGTGTAGTTTTCCGATTATGTACTTCAAATATCAGTTTTGTAGTTAAATAGAATATTAGGATGATAAATGCACCGAAATTAAATTAATTCCGAAAAACAATATTTTCGAAAAGATCTTGCTTAATCTGAACACCACCCGTATCTATACTCTCTATGGTATTTTACCATATCACGGCATTTATATTTATGACTCTCTCTCTTTTTTAAATGGAGTTATACTAGTTATTGTAGGTATATAGAGCAACTTCTGATAATGTATTTCTGGATTTAAATGTTTATGTTCAATGCCTAAAACATCAAACCTGAAGGAAAAATTCGCTTATTAAACTTCTGTTGTGTTGCTGGTATCTGCTTGAGTTCTCTTCGTCCTAGAAGATGAAGAGGTTCATCATTAGTAGTATAATTTATACCATAAATTAAATAGCTATCATCATAAATCTAACAATCAGAGGTGAAAAGTTGTAACCAAACCAGAAACAATCACTGGCTATATACAGGGTGAATACATTGAATTGAATATTCGATTTTTTAAAAGCCAACCCCAAGTTTTCATCGTATTCTACGACCAAAAATAAGGGTACTTTACTTCGCGATATCTAGTATCAAGAGTTTCTGAAATATAAGCCGAAATTTAAAATTCTGTAAAATATGAGGTGCACATTCATTACAGTTATTGAAAAAAATGCTTATGAAATCTTCTATTTGTGCGTCTATTTCTTCCTAGTTTTCATTCAACTAATACCTCTGACCTAACCTATTAGCCCAGCATTTTGGAATTCTAATTATATCCATCGAATTTGAAAACAGTTGGAAGGAAGGAAGCATTTAAATTCACTCAATATTCAGATACCTCCTTGCGTCAATAAACATTTCCAAACAGTTACTATGCTCTGACAAATTACTATTTACTTACTACTTCAGTGTAAAACAAGAATAATAAACATTTCTATTATTCATTTAAAAGCTGTATAAATAAATATTATACGTTGCTCACAATATTAGCGGCGACGTTTGCGGCGTGCTCGACATAAAATACAATACCGAATTGTAATTTTGTAAAATACATAAGGGAATCGGACATGCTTCTTTCTCATCTCTTGCTAAAGTTATATGAGTAAAAACTGTGTTACATAATGGATATACATGTAGTATATAATATAATATGTACTGGGTGGCCAAATAAGAGTGCAAAGTGCTGTATCAAGGAAGCTACTCATTGTAGAGACTTGCTGCAAAAAACTTAATGAATAAAGTTGCGAAGAGAAATTAAGGGGCGTAATCTCTATCTCAAATTAAAAATGGTTGGGTTTCTCTGGATTTCAAAAAATTAAGGTTATTGTTTATTTTTTTATCAAATAAACACTCAAACTTGAAAGCTGCTGAATGGATTTGAGCAATGTAATTGTCGTTGGATAGAGCTTTTTAGGCAAAAAACTACCTTATTCGATATGATTGTGATTTAGTATGTGGCAACTATTCGCAATTTGGCAATATTTCGATATAAAGACTAAAATTGCGAAAAGGAAAAAAAAATCAGATGATATTTTTTTTATTCTGTAATAATGTAACGTGGATAGTTTCTCATGTACTTACGTTTGTTATTTGTTTTAGTATCTATTTGCTCTAATTCCGTATTTGTTGTTCTTCTAACACTTGTTTTCTTCATTCTTATTCTTGTCTACTCTTTTCTTGTTCTTAATAACTTCTTTCTTGATTTTCTAGAACTTGTCTTATTTTTATGTAGACCAAGACTGTTTACCATCGAATTTTGGGGCTCCAATTCTGACAGGATTAACTACACCATTTTCAATTTCATTGAACGATCGTCTCAAAGGAACTTCAGATTTCATTTGCAACATCTTTTCCTCTACTAATTGAAATTTTTGATCAACATTTTCTTGAACTTTTTCTAATTTCTGGTCAACTTCATCTTTTTGCAAGATCTTGTCTTATATTATTTGAAATTTTTATATGAAGTTTTCTTGGACTTTCTCTAACTTTTGGTCAATTTCTTCTCTATCTGTCTATGTAATTCTATCTTGTTCTTTTAAAATTTGTCTTATTCTTGTTTGTTGTTCTTCTATTTCCTGTTGTCTAATTCTCTCTCGTTCTTCTTTCTCCTTTTCCAGGACCTCCTAGATCTTCAATATTTGCCATTTTGCCGTAATCTTCCGATCTGGTCTTCACCATAGTATTATTGGTGAAATACGAAGGATCCACTTCTGACACCAAATGTAACGTTTTGCAAACGTGCTCGGATTTTGATGATTTTTGATTAATTTGAAAGAAGAGAGTTCATAATTGTTTCCATATTTAGAAAAACTCAAATCCAATATCTGCTTCCCTTTAAAACCGCCTCCTAAGGGGATGGAGGGGGAATTTTTTCTCGAAAATCAAAAATATGGGATGACAGAATTACAAATAAGACCATATCCGGAAACTTTTAAATTGAAATTTTTTTCAAAAGAGTTTCGTTTTTCGATTTACAGCAATGGTAAAGTCTGGAATATCTTTATTTCCGCCGTGATGTTTTCAGATCTCTAAATAATAACAAGTACAAGCAAATAATATACATGGGTAATAGGATAAATATTGACTTCTTTGGTATTAGTGAATGTTCAATGATTTTCATGAATAATGTAAAACTCAAAATTGTGAAATAAATATTTTTTTCCGAAAATTGGACCTATTTTATTAGCTGGAGCACTGAAAAATACAAAATAATATTAATTCTATTGGTGCGGATACTTTTGAAGTTGGTGCCATAACTCTTCTATCTAACTATACCTGCTCAACTTCAAAAGTATCAGCACCAATAGAATTAATATTATTTTATATATTTCAGTACACCAACTAGTCGGTCCCATTTTTTGTGAAAAATATTTATCAAATATAAAAATGTTTAAACTTTAATTTAGTCGATAGGTGGCTTCACAAAATTTTCGTCTAATATAGGTGGCCGTTTGAAAGTGACGGCAAAAGCTCGATGAAGCCACGTGGATAAGAAAACCAGCGATAAATAATATTATGTGTTGTTCTTTTCTAAAGTTGGCTCAAATTCACCAAAGCTCTGACAAATACTGGTTAAGAAATGAAAACAAAAAGAAAAGAGTCCAGTAAAATATATGTTTTAACTGGAAGAAGAACGAGACAAGTTTTGTTGGATAAAAAGGAAGTTTTGAGAAAGTTCTTTAATTTGCTGCGACAAACTAGTGAGAGGGTGAATTTCTAAATAAGGTCTGACGTATAAATACACAGTTAACGGGAAGAATTTTTTTATTATTCCTTTGACGTTGCTGCCTATATTAAAATGATACGTTATGTATTATTGTTTGTCATAATGAAACATTCATTTTCAGTTGATTACTCTAACAAATGACTGCTTGATTTCTTTTACTTTTTACAGATTGGTTATTAAGTTTCCTATCACTTTTTATGTTCTAATAGGATTTTGGATTTATTGTATAATAATAGTTATTTTCTGTAGTCGTTTCAAAAGTTATGACAATTTAGATTTGAAATCCTGTATACCTGCTGAACAATAAAAGTCAATTTTAACAACTATTGAAATCAGATAGAGATTGAGACTGAGTCAAGATCACTTATTATCTATATTCAGCAGATCACTTTCGATATAGTTTTCTATTCTTAGAACAAAAAATTATGAGCATTTTCTTTTTTTGAAAATATTGTGAATAATGATAAAAACCTTTTTGCTAATTTATTTTTCTCAAAAATGTTGCAGTCAAAATAAAATATATGTGGGAAATATAAAAATCATGTAGAAAATTTCAAGACTAATGAAATGACATTTCATTAAAAATGCTTATAATTTCCTGTCATACAGGGTGATTTGATTTGATACATGCGAAAGACTAACAAGGTACCAAACTTCAATATTGTAAGAGATTGAAAAATCATCAATAATACTCCATTTATACAGGATTGCTAGAATATCTGGAAACACCTGATTTCTGGTTTAACTGTACCTATGTTATTTTCAAAAAAATATCCAGAAAAGACTTTTCATTGACGTATTTTGATTTTTAACAGCTAAACTTATTTTTGGGATACGATTTTATCGTTATTTATTTTTAAATAAACTACCCTATATATTTTTGCATTTGCATTCTCAACAATTTTAATAATTTAGTGTTTCGTGGGGGTCCGACTTGTGGTTTCTTAAATATTAAAAATTGTTTTAATGGTTACTCAGTTTTATCTGACAAGGTCCATTTTAGTCTAGTCCTACTTTACTCTGCCATATTTGAGTCCAGTAAGTTGATTAATTCATTCATGTTGAATCATTGTTTTCAATATTCGCTAATATTTCAAAATAACATATAACAGAAGAAAATATCTAATAAAGCTGAATAATCTGAATATTACTTCTCAGTCAGAATTTAATTATTATTTTAGCAAGTTGAGGTATAGATTTATATCTAGATTCTCTGTATCCTACATACTTTTGAAATGGAAACTTATTTTCTGACAGCTCGGGGGATAATTATAATTTTCAGCATTTATTCACAAATTTTGCACGAAGGTAGGAAATGGAGCTACTGTATGATTCGAGTCGTACATATACATATGCCGTAGACGTAACATATTTAGGTTATATGCATAAACTTGGGGTACGAGCCGGAGTTATCGTTGCAACTCTGTCTTGAAAGGATTCGTCTCTCTAGAGAACAGTTAAGAAGTTTCTCTCCCTATTCCTGTTCCCAAAGTGTTCAGTTCAGGGTATTTGTGGATAGTAGGGTATGACTTGTTTCACGTATGAATGAAACCACTGAACGAGGAAGAAACTTTGCTAATGTGTTATCTTATTAGGGAATGAATTTGAAAGTTTCCTTAAATGCTTTATATGCAGCAGGTTCATAGAATTACGAAATAAATAGGATTTTCTTGTGAGAAATAGAATAAACTGTTATTTTCCTTAAAATTATATCACAAAAACAAATGTATTCTTAAACTAAAAGTTGAATAACATTTATTATTCCATTGGGAGTAATTAGCTCGATGTCAATCTGGCTGTCAGTCTGTTAGAGCTATTTTTGACCGACTTCTCAAACAAAGGAGTCATACATATCGACAGTTCCCATATTTTATGTTCGTTCGCGCCTTTTTCATAGTAAAGTGCTCCAATTATGTTAATTTTTTTCTCATTCGAAAGAAGAGTGCTGAGTAATGGTACCTTACTAAACAAATTTGAAATCCAACATTTCCTTTCTCCAAAAAAATGCCTTCATAGGGGGGTAGAGCATTTTTTTCGAAAATCTAAAATTTGAGTTGACTAAATTATTCTAGACATTACCACTGCTGTAACTCGACAACTTATATTTTTTTTTGAAATATGTCCAATTTAAATGTTGCCAAATATGGTCTCATCTTTAATTTTCTCGTTTCAATTATTTTTTTGAGTATATTTTGAGGGAAAAGACATAAATGTCGATTTTTTTTAATGGGACCAACTCTAATTAGTTCTTTATAAAATGAAAAAAAAAATCAGCAGCACGTTTACGATTTATAAGGCTTGATCGTCCATAAAATAGAAAAAGCAGACAAACAGTTGAATTCTATACCTTCTCCGTTTGGTTCATGTATTTTGTAAGTGCTGGAGTTCCTTCATCTTCATCAGTCACTTTCTGAGCCGATATTTTATTACTAATTTGTTGCTGAAACTTCTATAGTGTATTGCCAACAAGCGAAAAACTCATTTTAATTTCTTAATACAAAGAAAACTACATGTTAAGGTAAGCAGAGAAACTTGTACTCCTAACATGTGACAATTTCTTAGTGAAGTTCTTGTTTATAATTTGGAGGAAACTAGCTAGTACACATTCACTGGAAGGGTGTGTCTTGAGATTTATCTTGAGAGATATATCATTGGTTTGGAACCTACATTATACTCTAGGTCCCCTAGTCTATGGTAACGTAGAATTATTTTTAAGGTAGAGAAACCGTCAACACTCTAATAGGAGTACGACACCGAAAGAAGAACATGGTTGCTTTTAAGGCCTCCATGAAGAAGATTTTGATTAATAAAATTGATTAATATTTCATTTCGTTACAAGTAAGGTAATTTTTTCCTTTTTCCGTAACAAATTCATGCGTTTTTGATCGACGAACCCCGAACGGAGGAGGATGCAATTCGACTGTCTGCTTTTTTTGATTCATTTGAAAGAAGAAGCTCGAGAAATGGCTCCATATTCATAAAAACGCAAATCTGAAATCTGCTTCCCTCCGAAAACCGCCCCTGAATGGGGATATGTGTATTTTTGCTATGTGGAGAGAGCGATTTTTTTTCGAAAATTTAAAATCCTTGGGCACTACATGATAGACATAATTATTTGTAGCAATATTCATAATTAACTTACCTTATAGTTAAGGCTTTCGAGTTACAGCGGTGATATTTCCGCAGCGATGTTTTGATATCTTAATAATAACAACTACAAGCAAAGAATATACGTGGATAATAGGATAAGAACTACCTTCATTGGTATTCGTTCAACAATTTTCGTGACTAATGTTACACTCAAAAGTTTGAAATAAATATTTTTTACAAAAAAAAAAATGGAACGACGCTATTAGTTGCTGCACCGAAAAATACAAAATAATATTAATTCTATTGGTGCTGGTACTTGTGTAGTTGGTGCCAAAAGTTATCAATCTAACTGCAACTGCACAACTTCAAAAGTAACATCACCAATAGAATTAATATTATTTTGCATTTTTCAGTGCACCAACTACTAGCGTCGGTCCATTTTTTTGTAAAAAATATTTATATTATTTGTCATTGTACTGCTTGTATAAAAGGTAGCATTGATTTGATTTTTTCGAAACTGCTTGTAGCAACAGTTTAGACAACTGTTCACTGTGACCTGTAGACTGATAGAACTGACAGTAATGGCACATAAACATTGATCTGGATCATTGGTATAGTATTTGACTGATAAACCATTGTAGAATAATGTATGGTACTTTTGAAATATTCTGAGATGCCGACTGTGTTTCTGTTGCCTACCAAAGACAACAAATAAACGTATTCTCTGTGTATTGAGAATAGAAAGCACAGACAAGGAAAACGGCTAGATGATACATACTCTATATTTTGCAAATGTCCTAGTCAGAATAGTAATGTCGAGCCCTTCATATTTGCTAACCCTGTTGTTTTTGCTGCACACATCCGCCTTATGGGCTAATGCTAACGATTTTCCTACTACATACCCCTCCTGCTCCTATACAAATACATATTGAGTCCTTGAGTAGGGTTTGTTTATCCCTTAATTCCTGATTTACCTAATCCAATGGAATTTATCCTGAATCCGCGTCACGCACGCCATATATATGTATACCATTTCCCTCCTCTTCTTCCCTCCATATAAATAAATGTCTTATAACATTTGCTTTTGCTGTAAAAGTGGCCTAGCATTTGTCATTCAGCTGTACGACGTTTATCACTCTGGGATATTTTCCTTGCTAATCCTCTATAATCACCTTAACGTGGAGCATATAAGCTCCCGCACCCTACAATGAATACGACCACCCTTGAACGAAAATCGAATAACCACAAATTTGGTTGTGCAGGAGCACGCGAACATCTCTCGAGTGTTTTTCTTTAATCCAGTGAAGTTTTCTCACAAAGGAAATACAAGAATAATAATAAACTTGAATTCCATGGAACATAGTATTCGAAATTTTTATTTTTATTTTATTGTTTCATAGATGAAAAAAAATCTTGTTCGAGTTTACCGTTCTTATATTATACTATCAATGAAATTATTCTATATACCATGAATATTTATAAAAATATTGAAAAATACTGAAGAACTATCATCTCGTTTGGTGTATTTCTAATGAAAATATGAAAACCGGCAAGTTTATAACTCTGGCATAATGATTTGAAACTGCTATAAAACGAATCTTCGAGTTTCCAGAAATAGCAAAAATTTGTGATTTATGTCATCAAGTTGATGATTTCATTGAAACAGAATTTGGATTTGGATACTTTCATCTTTTTTTGGAGTTCTTAAAACAAGAGTTTACGTAATTCTGATCTGGAATTTAGGGAAAAAAATAGTTGAACATATTTTTGATTCACTTATAAAAGGTGTTTCCAAATAAGTCTTTAGGTTGGTCTTTCATGTAAACAAAAGCTGTTAGACCTTTCCATGAAAACTTACACGTTTCCAAAAATGAGAAAGGAAGTTTTTTTTTTGGAAATTGTTGAAGAGATGAAGGAATGGAAATTTCTGGACATCATTTTGAAACATGTACTAAGATTGAAGTCATAAATTGTAGAGATTTTTTTCACGTCTCTCTCTGCTAATACAATTTGAATTGAGTAATTGTAGAATTATTGTGCAGTTCAATAGTGAGAACTTGATAAATTTATGTAGAAAAATAAATGACAAAAACAAAGTATTTATTGTCTAATATTTACAACATTTTTATTGATATTTGCTTAAACAATTTTGATATTATTTATTTTTCTAATATTTGATATCTGCAATACATCTTGCAATGAATATCATTTAAGATTTTTTCATATTTATTTATTTTATTATTTATTATTTAAGAAAAAAAGTCGCATCCACCTTCCGGTTATTAGCGACATTACAATATTTAACTTAGATTCACAAAAGAATACAAAGTACATCAAAATTTAACAATTTTATATCTCATGATATAAGTCTATATCCTTCATGTAATTTTTAAGATTAAGTAGATTACATGTTTCTCCTAATAATGTCTTAAGGTCTTGTGGCAAGTTATACTTATTTCTAGATAATGTATATTTTTTACAATCAATGAGAAAATGTTTCACTGTTAGAGTCACATCACAGACATCACATCTGGGAGCTTCGGTTCGTTTCAGCAGATATTCATGGGTTATTCTGGTGTGGCCAAGTCGAAGTCTGGTCAGAATTACTTGAGAATGGCGGTCTTTTGGTAATGATCTCCAAGGATAGATGTCACCTTTCACTTCACGCAGTTTGGATCTTGAGTTGCACCATTCAGTATGCCATTTTGTCGATAATTTGTTCTTAAACCAGGCTTTCAAATCCGAGGCTACGCACTCCGAAAACTCACTAATTCTACCACAGGTCACGGCATTTCTCGTGCAATGAATATTATCCTTATAGAAGGATTTGTTAATATTTAATAAGATTTTTCCATATTTAATATCGAAAATTTGATGATTTATACGAAAGAAGGTTCTGACACATTCGAAAAAAGATTTGGTGAAAAATTTGACGATTTTCCGATATTATGTGGGGATTTCAATATCAACTTTGCAGGTGATAGATAAAAAGTAGAATTTTAAAAAAATAGTTTTTAATAGGCATTTAAGATTTGAACCGTACCGATGTGTACCTACTATTGCTCTCCTTCTCTCGATTTGAACTATACTTATATATATATCTGTTTAGCAGCAACAGCAATTCCATAACAAATTATTGTTTGTCTACCACAACACAAAATTAAACTTTAAATTAACAATAACGTCTGACGTCTGACAATTGCAACAACTTACAGTGAACGTGAACTGTGAACGAACAGCGCGACATAACATAACCATAGAGTAATATATATAGACGATCTGCCAGAGAGTACCTATATACCAGAGAACAGAGACGTATATATACACTCCATGCTCGTGCGTAATTCCAGTGACGGATCCCATTGTCCGAAATTGTCGTTCCATGTTGAAGAAATAGTGATCTTGCTTGAATGAGATAATTGTAATTAATCAATATTGGGTCACACTTGGAGCGTAACAGGCGGCGAGATGTCTGCGATCTAAGTACGAAGAAGTACTGAGAAATCGCTGCGGAGTCCATTGATACAAGAACCGAAAGTAATAAAACTATTTAAAAACCTACCACTAATTGAATTTCGTAATGAAGCATTACGTTTGACTATGTCTAATGATCTAAAATTAACTACTAAAAAATATAAAACAACGATCGAAGCAGTTTTTACACAATGCTTAGATAAATTCCATTCTAATATATTTGTTTCTTATTCCAGTTACCATAAGCCTATTATATATTTTTTAGAATAGAATTAAATAACTAAAAGTACAAATAGACTAAGTATTGTTGAACTTATGATAATAGAGCTAATAATAAGAATAAAGTTCATTAGAAACTATGTAAATACTAATACGATATTGATATTTTTTATTGAGCTTGTCCGAGACCAACGTATGTTTGATTGATTAATAAACTGTATAATAATGAAAAAAAATGATGCTCGATGTGCCAATAGATGTGAAAACCAGCCTTAACTTTCCAGTATTCCTTTGTTTTAAATTTTCACTTCTGTCGGCAGTCCTTATGACTGCCTGTGTTTTTTATATATATTTTTTCTCATAGATGATCTTATTTTGTTTGAAACCTGCTGGGCAGCTCCCTTAAAGTTCGAATCAATACTGCTGGATATTATTCAATTAAACAGACAGTAAAGACGTGACTATCCATGCCAGGCCCTACTGAGGAACAAGAAACTTTTTTGTTTTTGATCTTACGATATTAAGAAAATTTTCTGCAGAATTTCACTGGTATAGACAGAAAACATGAGAGGAAAATCAAATGAGCACATCGCTTCGGTAATCAGCACACCCTCACCCCCCATTGATCTCGTGTGGTAGATTTTCTTTCTGGGAAACAAACAGAGATACACAACATTCTCACATAACACATTGGCATGTAGCATGCTCGACAGACAGACAGACAGACAGTGATTGGTCGTTGACCTTGGACAACGCATTTCTGATGTTGCGCTCCTGGTGATCCCCTAGCGGTTTCCTTCGGGGGAGCGTTTGACGAAGCGCGGTCGTAAATATCAATCAATATATCAGTAACTGCCGCCCATATTTCTCCACCACCGCCAACAACATTGTGTCGTTCTTCCTTCCTCTCTCATGGGCTGGCTGGGGATCGGGGATAAATTGGTGTAGTTAGTATATTTTGGGATACAAGAAGCAAAGAATCACAAGAAGTGTGAGAACGATAAATTGTAGATTTGTCGGTATAATAATCATTTACTTTGTTATATTCTTAAATCTGATTGTGTAATCTAGTTTAACTCGGATTTCAGATTTTTGAAGTTATACTTCTTTGGTCTCGTTGGGATGGTGTGTTGGTCGAGAAACCGCGTCACGCTAAAAGTGAGAAAAATCGTCGATTATACGTTTTCGTATACTTTTTTGTACGTTCTGGCTTTTAGAGACATTTTTAATAATAAAATTATATATTAAATTTCCTTATTAACTACCGATTATTTTTGAGGTAGTTATTGTTTTGATCATCCTGTCTGTCTGTCTGTCAACACTATAACTCGGAAAATACTTAACCGATTAACACCAAACTTGGTACACAAATATGTAAGGATAATACCTCCTATAAGATTGATTTTCAGCTGTCTGACTGTCTGTCAATCAACACTATATTTCGAAAAATTCTTGACCGATCGTGAGTAAACTATTCAACAACAGATGTCGTTAAAATTATCATTCTTTCAATTTAATGTTATAGTTGTTTTTAATAATTTTTGTGAAAATGCTTATTTTTCCAAAATAAAAATTAGAATATAAATTATCACGATGGCCAGTTTTATCAAAATTCATCGAGTATTTTCCACGTAATACGCAAACATAGAGATCAATAGCTTTGTATAGACGTAAAATAGTACCGTGACTGTCAGACAGCACAAGGCTTAAACCACTGGAGATAAAAATATAAATCGGTTTCTATGTTATTTTACTGTAAAATGTTACCTTAAGATTTATTCTGAAGTTTCTCCACCTAAGTAAAGGAGATGCCACCGATAGATAGGGCTTAGCTCATTTGTCAATCTGACGTTTGTCAAATAATTAAACTTATTAGATAGAACAATAGAAAATGGAAGCAGAAACATTATTTCCTGTTCAATATATTTATAGTGAAAAAGTTTATGTAGTAAACGAAACGATAGAGAATTGGCTAATAGCAGAAACAAAAGATAGGTTATGTTACACTATTGTTTACTGATTACCTGTCAACTTTCAGATTACTAATCGATTGGTAATCAGTCACTACTGTGGAGACTCTTGTTATGCAAATCAATATAATTAATAACATAAAATGCGAAAAAATAGTAAAGGTAAACAAACCTCGTAAGAAAAACAGTTTCAATAAATTACTTTTCAAAAACTAGTTGTTTAATATAATATTACGGCTAACATGAAAATACTTCATAAAACGTACAAATATGGACATACGCATTGGTATGTATCTTTTTCGGGTAAATTTTTCTCCTCCATCCCTTAACAAAATGGCTGTGGCCATATTATCTCCACAAACACTCACACTTATACCTACCTTTTATTTAATCAACGACGAAAATGAGCTAAATTTGATGAGATGTAATAAAATACACCCAGCGCCCTTCACACACAGGGAATATGTATTTTAAGCCTCTCTTGCGACAATGCTTCATTTTGTATTCATTTAAGGAAATTTGGTAGAATAGCTTTAAGAAGGAGGGGTGAGAAAAGTGAAAATGAAATATCTGCTGACATGATAAAAGTGGGAGGCTCTCTTCTCGTCTTTCCCTCCAAACAAAAAAACGAAGGTAACAATATGAACTGATACTCGTATTTCATGACCCCATCTAGCCCCTCCCTCTTGAAAATTTTTTAATAGATCTTCGTTAATCAAAGCGGTTATTTGGCTTTCTCTGGCTGTGGGTGTTTTTAAATTTGCATGAAAAGTGCCTCTTGAAAGTGATGAATAACCTAATAGAATTATTCATTCAAATTAACTTTAAGTTTGATTTAAGCTAATTGAGAATTCCCGATTATACTCATCTTTATATCACTTGTATTTTCAGAAGGCAAGTTCCACATTTCTATTGTAATTTTTGAGAAATTACTCAAACCTGTTAATCTATAGAAACTGACAATGCAATATTTATTAATCATAACCTTCAGAAATTTCGAACTGTTTTCTTTTTGTCAAATATTTATTGCCTCAAAAATATATCACAACACTACAAAAATAATAAATATTTTTTTGGAATTGGACCGACGTTATTAGTTATTAAATAATATTGATTCTATTGGTGCTGGTTCTTGTGAAGTTGGTGATAAAATTTATCAATCTATCTGCAACTGAACAACCTCAAAAGTAACAGCATCAATAGAATTAATATTATTTCATATTTTTTCAGTGCACCAACTAACAAGGTCGGTCCAATTTTTTGAAAACAAGATTTTTTAGGTCAGCAGCTTTGGAAATAGGGAAATGACGATCAACTTTCATATATTTACCTAGACTGTTGGAAAAATTAGAAAAAAAAAGTTTATAATGATCATGAACTCTTTTCTGATTATTTTTTTATTTTCTAACCTTTAAAATCAGAAATCGCTTATTTGTGCCCTTCGTCCATGATTGCATGGACAGAGTGACAGACTAAAGACCAACCTTATGAAAATTTCACCGAGACATATTGAAAATGCACTAATTTTCCGAATTTTCATTACAACGCCAATTGAATTAAACTTATTTTGAAATTATCAGTGCACCAGCTAATAAAGTCGGTTTTGTCTGTACGGGTATTTTCTACAAAACTTTTTAAAATCAAATAATAATAAATTATTGCGATTCAAAGTCATTTCTAGGTTATCACAGTTTTTGATGTTTTATTGCTTCTTCGAAATAAAATATAAAGTCAAGGTTAGAGTTTTCATTGTTCCTTATTTTTTCTATGCTCTAGAGCAAACTTAGTTGCCATTCATATAAATTTTTTCGATGACAATATTATAAGCTATTTATGAAAATCCATTGCTTTGGTCATGAAACTTGTATCATTATATAGAAGCACCCCTCTAAAACAAAAAACATCAAAAAGGGCATCAAAAGTTATCTATAAATCCTCTGCCAAATCGTTCTTCAACACTATACCGTTAAAAGATTTATCGCTTTTTTAAATTGGCCATTTCCTATTTTCCCGGGTGCTTACTTTTTTCGCCATTCCTCTCAGTCTTGGTCTCTCTCTGGCTATGGTGTTGGTGTCATGTGGAAATCGAAATCAAAATAAAGTTTCAGCATCACTGGGGCGATATATTTTTGAATCGGTCCTCTCTCGCGCCCGTTTAAATCCACCCATAAATCTGCAGAAGTGGTCTAGGCCATCTGGGACGATTTGGAGTTACGGCTTGGAGGGTGAACTGAGCGCCGCCTCAGCTGGATCACTCGCACGATCCAGTGGCTCGGCAACAACGGGGCAACAAATGACCCTTATTTGTCTGCAAGGTCTGGTCAGCCATATCCAATTCAGTGCTCTGATCATTCAATGTCATTTTGAATATTCAGGTGCTTATTTATGTTTTTCAGTTGAAATTAGAAGTCTTTCAATATCCCTCGTCTCCTCGAAGGAAATGTTTTAAGATTCGTGGAATTAGCTCTTGCAAAAAATAATGTGCCCTGTATTATTAGTTTTTAAACTTTCAATTATTGATACCTTCAAACAGTAATCAAAAGTAAAACCATGATTGGTTTGTCTATATTATGTTTGTTTTTAGGGTTTCTTACCAAAATTGGTGAAAACGGGATCCTATTACTGTGATTCCGCTGTCTGTCCGTCCGTCCGTTCGTCTGTTCATCGAGCTGTATCTTATGCACCGTTGAAAATTTTCTCAAACTGTGTATTTCTATTTTCGCTATAACAACAAATACTAGATCCGTCTGTCAGTCGGTCTGTGAGCGGGCTGTGTCTCATGAACAGTAATAGGTAGACAGTTAAATTTTGTTTTTACTATGGTACGGAACCCTTCGCATGTGAGTTCGACTCAAACTTGGCCGCATTTTTTGTTTTAATTTTATAATTTTTTGCCCGAAATTCATTTTTTGAAATTAAAATTTGTTCATTTAATCAATTGGTACTTATGTGATAGGAAACGGATCTTCATAGAGTTTAATTTCTTCTTCAGATATACCGAACTTTAAATAATCAGTATTTCAACGAAATATTTTCTTACCATCTTTTGAGACTGTTTATTTGTCTATTTATTTTTGATATATACTTGAAAAGTAGAAATTTAATGTTAGTTAGAACAATCTTAATTTTCTTAAAGAAGAACAGTAATAATAATAATCTTTAATAATAATAATAATCTTTATTCAGGTTAACATACAAATCTTGATTAAAAAATAGTATGCTAATAGATTGTCTGACTTAATAAAGTCCAACAATCCCCTACCGAGATGCAAATAGCATCTGTGTGTAGACCTGAACTTAATAATGTATTAAAATCTACAAGCTTAACATAATCTAAATATACATATTAATATACAATAAATAAACAAATAATAAAATTAAAATGCAACAAAACTATAAATACAACTACAAATGTAAAGAAAGACACATGATATAGGAAGTATTAAATATTAAAACAAATTTTTTAAGTAATATAACAATATCTATGTATATTATAACTTCAAATTATTTAAAATCCAACTCTTAATATGAAATTTAATACGCCCTCTAGAGAAGTTTAATTTTTTTAGATTGTTATCTAATCTATTGTAGACAAGTTTGGATCGATATAAACTAGTTTTTTGACCAATATTTAATTTAGTTTTACTTACTGTAAGCGATTTGTGTCTAGAAAATAAACATGCTTCAGCAATAGTATACTCTTCCCGTAGATTACAATAATTATTTATTAGTGCTTCCAAAATATATTTTTGATTGATGTTCAGCAATCGTGTCTCACTAAAAAGGTTGTGTTGTTTACCAAAAGTTAAAATTTTGATAGCACGCTTTTGTATTCTTACTATCGGCCCTAATGTATTTGAATAAGCTGAACCCCAACAAATAATTCCATAAAATAGGACGCTACAGAACAAAGCATGGTATAATTTTAATAAATCATTTTTTTCAAGAATATATCTCATTTTATAGAAAACAAAAAGAAGGTATCTTACTTTTTTAACAATACTAAAAATATTTTTCTTCCAATTCCAATTTTCATCTAGTATAACACCAAGGTATTTAACTTCATTTACCCTTTTTATTTTATCACATCCACAGTTTAAGTTATTATAACAAACATCATCATGTATTGTGAGTCCGTCTGTAACAGGGAGCTTATCCGCATATAGAGACACATATAAAACACTGGATTTTGACATATTTAAAGACACTTTGTGATAATTAAACCATTTCCTTATAATTTTTAAAGAATGTTTAGCATTGGCTGTAACTTCATCCCAACTCTCACCACTACAAATAATGACTGTGTCATCCGCAAAAGATACAATAACACCCGGTAAATTAAGATTCAATAACCCATTAATATAGGCATTAAATAATAATGGACTCAAAATTATTTATTTTCCACAATACGAAGCTTTGTTCAGTTCAGGAAAGTTGCCAAATTTCAGAAAGTGTACGACACTGAATGGTGAAGAAGTAAGTATTTAAATCCCTCTTAAAACTATTGTTTATTGCGTCTATTAAGGGTTTGACCAACTGTCTATTGGTGTCATCTTATGATATTATTTATTTTTATGACAATAATCACCCAATTCATGGTCGAGCTTATATAAACTAACTAATTTAAAAGGCTTGGCACAAGAATAACAATTTGTTTATTCTGTGGTCATGGTCTGTCAACATTATCTTGAGAAAAATCTCAGAAAGTGATTATCAGAATATTGGAGAATATCCTTTCACAATGAAAAAGTTTGTTTTTGGTAATTCATTCAATATCTCTTTTCTAAGAATTCTATAATATCATGGCATGTCAACATTATCGTAAAAAATTACAAATTATAGAAAGTATCAGAAATTCATTATCAGAATATTGGGGAATTTCCTTTTACAATGAATGAAATTTCTTCTGGATAATTCATTCATTATATCGTCTCTAAAAATACCTTCTGTAATATCAGGGTCTGTAGACATTATCGCAATAACTTACAAATGATGGAAATTCTCAGAAATTGATTATCAGAATTCATGAAGATTTTTATATTGTAAGGTAGCTGTTACACGCGGCTTCGTTCGCGCTACTTGCCACTGAAAATTCTATCGCAATCGGTTTAACCGTTATTCGCCAGAATAAACAGACAAAAATTTTAAAAACTGCTCTCTTGTCATTTGTGACATATATATTTCCATATGCAATTAGTTAAAACCTGTTATTTTCAATTTACTTTCATACGCTACTATTTTATTTATTTGTATGAATTTTTCTAAAATAAAAACAGCCTAAGTTATTCCTTATAACATTAGCTACCTGCCAGTGAAAATCGGTTCAGCCTTTACGGACATTAGCCGGAACAAACAGACAGACAGACAAAAATTATAAAAATTGTTGTTTTGTTATTAGTAACACCTATATTTATAAAATTGGACCGACTATTAGTTGGTGCACTGAAAAATACAAAATAATTTTAATTCTTTTGGTGCTGATACTTTTGAAGTTGTGCAATAATTATTGTAGTGGCGGAAATACGAAATACACATATTTGCGACTTTACTATTGCTTTAACTCGAAAACCTTGACTCTTGAAAAATGTCCAATTTAAATGTTTTCTGCCGTCTCAGTTTTTTTGATTTTCGAGAAAAATTGCCACGCCCAACCACTTCGGAGGCGGTTTTTAAAATGTATCAAAAATCATCAAAATCGGAGCACGTTTACTATGCAAAACGCGCGGATAGCCATAGGTACATAAGAAAGCAACCGAATTGTATACCTCCTTCTTTTTTTGGAAGTCGATCAAAAAAGCTTCCCCATTAGGTAATCTCCATGTTTCGGGCTCTTAAATATACAGTCCAATTATTTTGTCGACAAAAGAGACAAAAAAAAACAAGAGGGTAGAGGGGTTGATGGTAGGCCGGTTCGTCGTCGGGGCAGCAAACCAATTATCAAAGTCAAGCTAGCATAGCTCCTGTGTATATATGTGTTTCTTCTCTTCTGTTTTCGTCCTTATAAGATCCTTATAAATATCTTTGAGAGGCACACGAGGATTATTTGTAGCTCGATAAGAAGAGTGAAGGAATGAGAGAGAAAATGCCCGGAAGATGAACTCGATAATAAAATGTAATTTCCAGCAACATTATAAAGCTTTTAGCTGGCACAGAGAGTACCACCAGTAGTAGCTTGTGGAAGCTGCTGCTTTTCTTTTTATCTCAGCTTGATTCAGACGCAGACGATGTTCGTATATAATGTTCTCTGCCAGTAAATAAGGTAGTAGGAAGGTATAGTTCTTTTGTGCGACTAACTGTCAGCTTGGTAGACAGCTTATTAATCTATCAGATTGATATAGCTGCGATCCCTTGATGATATGAACTCCGGATTATCTTGATGTAAGAGATGATAAAAAATGCACTTATGATCAAATAATTTATCATTATATGAGCAGTGTGTCTCAAATATTAGCTGGATATAGTGGTATTAGAGGAAAAATTGTGCTAGTTTTATTTTGTTGGTAAGTAAAAGCGACGTTGCCAGAATAGGTAAAATCACTAACAATATTACAAATACTATTAGCATATAACAAAAACAACGAATCTATTTCATTAATATATCTGTCTATCTCTTCATAGCTCGATAGCTTCTCAGAATAAATGATATTTTTCATTGGTATTAATTGTTTAAAATCATTCAGAGAGCACTATCGACTAGAACTCTTCACGAGTGAGGCAGTAGGGATGCTAATCATTAGCTGCAACCGTCAGGAAAGCTAGCACTCGAGATACTACGACAGCATCCCACTATCGTAATCATTTTTCCCTTATAATTTACATCAGCTATAAAGAACCCTAGAACTTTTCTTCGACTATTGATTTATGCTCCAATTTTTTGGATTCACTATGTTGAGATGCTAACTTCCGGGCGTCTGCGTCTCATTTTCTAAAATGCGGTTTTCAGTATTTAATTCAACAGAACTATTGATACAAATTATCTAGAACTCTAGAACTTTGTTGGACGATATAAGAACTGGTTCCAAACTGTGATACGCTGTCATATGATACGCTAACTTCACAAATACGTCATTTTTGACCGACGAACCCCAAACGGAGGAGGTATACAATTCGACTGTATGCTTTTTTCTTTTGGTTTGTGCGCGCCTTTCATATAGTAATCGTAATCCGATTTTGATGATTTTTGATTCATTTGAAAGAGGAGGCTTGAGAAATGGACCCATATTCATAAAAACGGGAATCCGACATCTCGTTCCCTCCGAAAACAGCCCCCGAAGGGGGTGAAGGGGGCAAATTTTCTCAAAAATTGAAAATCTGCGGTGGTTTAATTAAAGATAGGACAATATCCGGAATCGTTTAAATTGAACATTTTTTCAAAAGAGGTTTTCGAGATAAGGGCTTTTTAAATTCTCAAATATACCTATTTTCGCTATGTGGAGAGGGCGATTTCTGTCGAAAATTGAAAATCTGTTTGCAGTACATGAAAGACATAATTATTTGTAGCAACATTTATAATGAGCATTTTATCCTTAGAGTTACGGATTTCGAGTTAAATCGATGTTTAAATGGTAACAACTAAAATGCCTAAGCGTATGTTTTGAGATCTCGACTACAAGCAAAGAATATACATGGGTAATAGGATAAGTACTATCTTCATTGGTATTAGTGAATGTTTAACGATTTTCGTGACTAATGTTACAATCAAAATTGTAAAATATATATTTTTTACAAAAATTGGACCGACGATATCAGTTAGTGCACTGAAAAGTATAAAATAATATTAATTCTATTGGGGCTGGTACTTGTGATGTTGGTGTATCAATCTACCTGCAACTGCACAACTTCAAAAGTAATAGCCCCAATAGAATTAATATTATTTTATACTTTTCAGTGCACTAACTGATAACGTCGGTCCAATTTTTTGTAAAAAATATTTTGCATAGTAAACTTGTACCGATTTTGATTCTTTTTTTTATTGAACCTCAGTTAAACTACTGTCAAAACGAGTGATATAAGTATAGACACGTTTAAAAATTTTGATGAAAAATGATTGACTGAAAAACTTTTTATTATTTTCGATTATTTGAATGAGGTGTGTTCGCAGCAATTTATCAGGCCCCATATGAGCCAGAGACTTGAAATTTCCTATTCATTACCTAAATTGGATACATGTCACTGCTTCTCAAGTTTATTTCCGATCCATTGAAGATTAATTAATATTATCTATTAATCAGATTATTTAGCCTCTAGTGTGACATAGAATTATAGAGCCTCATACACATTATACATGAAACAGTTATAGGTTCACTCCTGGACCTAAGCATCTAGACATGGAACTTACCCTAAGCTCTAATGTACACGATAAAAATGTTGAGTTCGAGATGGAAACACAACAAGCGTTTTGTTGACCAAATGTCAAATTTCTGTTACATGATTAGTGCGGCTATTTTCGATTGATTTTGTTAACTCAACGCTTGTTGTGTCTTGTATCTCGAAATCATCAAAAGGCACACATCCTTTGACTCGTTATGTCAAACGTTATCTTGCTTCATAAAACTATTTATTTTTCTGTAAAATTCCACTCTTTCTGTCCTACTTTTAGTAAAAATGTAAGCTCAAAAATATCTCCTAACGGTTAAGGGACACTCAGTCTAGTAGGATTTTAAAGTAATTTCTGAAGATACATTTTCTCTGACTATAGGACCAAATACTTTTTAGCATTTCAATTACCAACTTTATGTTGCAAGTCAAAGTCAAACAGATTTTAAAATTGATTTTCGCCTGCAGTCTATGTATAAACTCTTCCCTAGCTTTTGCTGAATAACGCAAATACACACGTGATGGTTGTTTTTGTAAAAATCTGCGCCTCTACTTTGATGTTTCAATTATGTACCTATCCCAGGAAAAGAGTGTAGCTTCACTTCCAACGTGTGTTTATTCACGTCATGTTCAATTCAGGGTGGAAGCAGTTCCAAGTCAAGCAAAAGCTTCCCTTGGTAGAATAACACGCCAACTTGAAAGGTGAATAATTTCATATCAACTCTCAAATGGGTCTTTCATTTTTGATTTTTATCTCATGTCTAAAGAGCAGTAAACTTGAATAATACTACCTGTATTTTTGAGTGAGCATTGATTTTTATGCCTCCGAAGCTTTTTGACATGTTTTCAGTTTAATTTGGAATCTTCCCATTATTTTGTTTGTATAAAAGTAAAGGTAAGTGAGAGACGATTTAATTTTTTCCAGGCGTTCTTAATTTATCAATTCATTATTTAGAACACTTACCAAAAATAGTATTTTGTACCCTAGGTGCGAAAGTGGATCTTTTCTGGGCAGAAAGAAGAGTTGTTCCATGCTTCTTGATGCTCGGAAAACAGCTTTCGCAAGGTGGCTTAGACAACATTTTTTTTACCTAGGGTCAAAAATAGTATTTCTGTATCAAGTGCGTAAAATGAATGTTTTTTTAATGGCACATGAGATTCTGAATTTCTGAAAATTCTTTCGAATATGCCTTGAAAACACGAATTTTATACACGAAATACAAACAACATTTTCTGTACAACTGTCAATAAAACTTGACATTTCTGCATCTCTATTGATGCGAGAATGTTTACTTTTTTTCACTGCCAAAATAATTTACAAAATAAAGCATGAAATATTACTTTTTGAAGGATTTATTTTTAACAGAGTCAATTATTATTTGATTATTCATCATAAAACAATTTCATTTATTGGACTAATAATTGATAGTAAAGTTTGAACAATTACTTCCAACATAAATTGGCGCATCAATAGAAATGCCGAAATGTCAAGTTTTTTGACAGTTGTACAAAAAGAAATGTTTGTATTTCGTGTATAAAATTCGAAAACACTCATTTTACGCACTTAATACAAAAATAACTATTTGAAGGATTTATTTTTAATAGAGTCAATTATTAATTGATTACTCATCATAAAACAATTTCATTTATTGGACGAATAATTGACAGTAAAGTTTGAACAATTACTTCCAACATAAATTTACGCATCAAAAGAGATGCAGAAATGTCAAGTTCTTTGACAGTTGTACAAAAATATCATTTTCAGATATTTCTGTCATTTAAAAAATTATAGATTGAGGAAGTATAAATTGTATCATTATTATTAAATGAAGAGTGCCATGTAGTAAGACAAAACGAAAACTATTTGCCGAGTCTAGAATCTATAATCGAGTTTTTTAAATATAAAAAATATATTACAGTAAAATGGTAATATTGCTTTCTTTCCATAAGTATATAAATATATCGTACTACCATTAAGTTTTGAAGAAAATTGGTCGGGCACGCGGGGACATGATTCCGTACTTACTTTTTTTGACAAAAACTGTAGGACTTTTTTTTGTTAATACAAACAAGTATAATTTCAAAAAAAGTTTTTATTTGATATTAAAGTTTTTAAAGAAAAAATTACCAAAGAGCACAAATTGTTATTTACCACTAACATCGAAAACTTACATTAGACAGACAACCACAAATTTACCAAACACGAACTGTGACATATTCAAAGAATATTGCTGACGTTTGACTTATTAGTTGACTTAACATAATGACAAAACAGATCTGCATTTTCGTGTAATTATAGTATAGAAGTTTACGGGGGTAATTCATTGTTCCATACCCATGCTTAGCTCCAGTCATCGAACCCATAACTGTATATGAGTTTCTATGGTTCCATGTTCCTATAAAGATTTCTTATATTACTCTGTGGATAATATTAATTAATCTTTATTGGATCAGTATCAAACATGACAGGCAGAGAAATACCTCCGATGTAGTTTTAAGACTCTAGCACTTGGTATAACAATTAGTCGTTGAGTGACTAAGAAAAATTTGGATAATCAGTATGATTGATATTGTAGTTTCAAAATGGCAACCTTCAAAATTCTCAAAAAAATGTCCAAGCTTTCAATGCCACTGAAAATATTTTTGATTGAATCAAACGATTTCAAGCTACAATTTTTGTATAAATTTTTTTTTTGAAAAAAATTACAAAAATAGACTGTTTTCTTTAGTATTCGCTATCCTTAAGTTCAAGTACCTCAGACTAAAAATTCCCCTAGTTTATATACTTTCCTCAAGTAAGTGGAAGACCTAGATTCAAAGTGTGGACCACGAGGGTCGCACCCATACTCCTTTAGAAAATTAAAAAATGTTGTAGATTAATATTTATTATACTTTTTTGTTTTCAGGTCCTCCAGTACTTGGAATAGAATTAAATTACTTTATCAGTGATAATATCTTTCTGAAACATTGCTTTTATGTTTAGTATTCATGTTTTATACCATAAATTATCAGACGACATTAATTTGTTCGCTTTTATAATCAGATATATTATATTCTACACCAATCATCCCTGTCTGTCTGAGCAGTACAACCCACACGTGGCTGTCAAATCTCTGTGTGACTTTAATGGGACACTAATAAACGGATACAATGAATGTGTCTATTGAATTTTGAACACCCTGAAAGTTTGTACAGCTCCATTGTGTAAACATTGAGTAGCTATAAATTTTTCTCTACAGTTAGCAGCCCGTATAGGCGCTTGCTAGCATTTTATACGATGGCTTATTGTTCTCGTTTTGCTTATATATTTTTTATATTTACTGAATGGCTTTATTATTTGTTTTATCTTTATATATATTTTATTGAGTGGATTGTTTGTTTAAGGAATTTGAAGAATGAGAGGGGTAGCTCGAAACCAGGGTCGGAGTGATTTAATAAAGTTATTTTGTATGTATGACGCATTTTTTCTTTTGAAAATAAATGTTCACAGAGCTCCAGAAAAAATCAATTAAACTAGACATAGATACTCACTATACATATTATACTTATTTAATTAAATAAATATTCTCGTATCAATTATTTATAGTTTGAACAGGACGTTGAGAATGTAGTTTCATTAAAATTATTCAAGTTCTGCACCACTATAAATTATTTACTTCAATATAAAGAAAATATATGAATATATTTTTTAAATGTCCTTATTTCAGAAATTCGATTATTAGTGAGAAGGCTTTTATATTGATAGACAACATCATTATAAAAACATTTTAAATTATAAGCAGTTGCTTCTGAAAATAGTGAAATACATTTTCACACTTTCAGAAACGTACCAAAAAAAAACGTTTATTTATCCAGAGGTTTTCAGGTACAGATATTGCAAGAGAATATATTTTATTCAAGATATAATAAAGAGAGTTTAAAGTTTCGGAAAATGAAAACTTGAATATGGGACCATATTTTAATCTTCCTATTTTAAATGAAAATAGAGTCATCAGAATCAGTCCACGTTTACTGTGCGGTTACATACATAAAAAAACACACACACATTCGAATTGTACAATTGTACAGGGTCTTTGATTATATTTACGTGGCTATCTGTAGCCTTTATTTTTGAAGATAGAAAAAATGTTCTATATAAAAATAGTTTGTTTTGCATATTATGCATATTTTGAAGTTATCAGTAAAAAATATTGCATTTAAAAAATGGGAAAATATATGCAACGGCAATTTTTTCAATAGAACACCCTGTATATTATGCGCTACAACGAAATATTCTGATTTCAAATAAACAAATTATATAAAATAAATAAATAAAATTGATAAATATATTTATAAAGTATAACAATTTTATTGTTTCCATGACATTCTTGATACAAAATATGAATATATTTTGCAATTTATTTATAGTTTAAACTAAAATATCTCGAAAACGGTTCACCTAAATATCACCAATATATATATATATATATATATATATATATATATATATATATATATATATATATATATATATATATATATACTTCGATTAGAAAAGGTATAAAACGGCTTCTGCAGTCTTGTATGTGGAAATAAGAGTAACTCTTTTTTCTAGTCTAGCTTTCGAATCTTTATTGATTCTTCATCAGGATTACTTAAATTATACAAATTATGAAATTACAATGTAAACATGAAAAATATATGGTACTTACGAAGTTGAGATTTAATTTAAAATTAAATATTTTGGAATAGAAGTTATTATCAGTAACAATAATCGTACGTATCACAATAACAATGTTTAAAATAAAAAATGTAAATAAATTTAGAGACTAGAAAACCTTTGAAAATTTAAATTGTAATATTGAAATTTTGACATAATATTGAATTGACAAATTTATTTGATTGAAATCTAAATAGTCATGAAACAGATTCATACAAGGTATTAATAATAATTTATGTATTATTTTGATTAAATTGCATATAATATAACTTCTATTCCAAAATATTTAATTTTTAATTAAATCTCAACTTCGTAAGTACCATATATTTTTCATGTTTACATTGTAATTTCATAATTTGTATAATTTAAGTAATCCTGATGAAGAATCAATAAAGATTCGAAAGCTAGACTAGAAAAAAGAGTTACTCTTATTTCCACATACAAGACTGCCGTTTTATACCTTTTCTAATCGAAGTATATCCTAGCCAGTCGTTAATAAATTTCCTGAAATATATATATATATATATATATATATATATATATTTGAAATCATAAAGAAGATCTTTAGATGAAGTACATAATATAGAAGGTGTTCCATTTAAAAAAATTGAAGTTGCTTATATTTTTCCATTTTTAAATGCGATATTTTTTTACTGATAATTTCAAAAGAACTACCATTTTTATAAAAAAAACATTTTTTTCTATCTTCAAAAATAAAGGTTCCCTGTTTACACCTTCTTTCGGGAATTCGATCAAAAAATAGAGCGGACTATCTTTTACTGCAACTGTAAAATATTGAATTATATTACTTCTATTGGTGCTGCTACTTTTGAAGTTGTTGCCAGAAGTATAACAGCTTCAGTTTTTCAAAATTACAGCGCTAGCAGAATTAATCTAAATTATTTAAAAACCTCTACCTACATATTAATGATTTGATGTTTTGCATATTGTTTTCCATTAATAATATTTTTTTTAATATTGACATACTGCAAACCATTGTGTAAAATAGCCAATGAAAGTTTAATTCTGTAATTTATGGTGCACCAGCTAATAAAGTCGGTTCTATTTTTTGACCGACTTCCCAAAAGGAGGAGGTATACAATTCGATTGTGTGCTTTTTTTTTTTTTTTGGTTGGTGCGCGCCTTTCATATAGTAAACGTACTCCGATTTTGATGATTTTTGATTCTTTTGAAAGAGGAGGCTTGAGAAATGGTCCCATATTCATAAAAACGGGAATCCGACATCTCGTTCCCTCCGAAAACCGCCTCCGAAGGGGGTGGAGGGGGCAAATTTTGTCTGCGTTGATATAATTACAGATAGGACAATATCCGGAAACGTTTAAATGGAACATTTTTTCAAAAGAGTAACGGTTTTCGACATAGAGACATTTTAAATTCTCAAATATACCTATTTTCGCTATGTGGAGAGGGCGATTTCTGTCGAAAATTGAAAATCTGTTTGCAGTACATGAAAGACATAATTATTTGTAGCAACATTTATACTGAACATTTTTCCCTTAGAGTTACGGTTTTCGAGTAAAATCGGTGTTAAAATGGTAACAACTAAAATATTCAAGCGTATTTCCGCAGCGATGTTCTGAGATCTCAATAATAACAACTACAAGCAAGGAATATACGTGGGTAATAGAATAAGTACTATCTTCATTGGTATTAGTGAACGTTCAACGATTTTCGTGACTAATGTTACACTCAAAAGTGTGAAATAAATATTTTTTACAAAAAATTGGACCGACTTTATTAGTTGGTGCACTGAAAAGTATAAAATAATATTAATTCTATTGGGGCTGGTCGGCTGGTACTTGTGAAGTTGGTGCCAAAAGTTACCAATCTACCTGCAACTGCAAAACTTCAAAAGTAACAGCACCTATAGAATTAATATTATTTTATACTTTTCAGTGCACCAACTAATAAAGTCGGTCCAATTTTTTGTAAAAAATATTTTTTTAAATCTTTATTATTCTACCTTTAGCCAAGCATCACGCAAAAATCACTGAACAAAATCCGATGGATTTAGACAAAGGCATTATTCAAAATCTTTCGGTTTTTTTGAAGTGAAATAATAAATTGTGGTACCTGTCATGATTTCTCATAGCTTTTAAGAAATAAGTCCACGAATGAAATTCCCAATGAACTCAGTCAAAAATACATCAAATTGAACTTTTTATACTCTATTTCTAAATTTTATTTTTTAATTGTTTCTTTTTTGTCAAAATATTTTCTTAAATCAAAATCTCTTTAAGCTCCTATAGGCACATTTTTATTGATTACGTTAATTTTATCGAATACCGTCGAGTATCATCATCATTCTATCAATTTATTTGAAAACACTCTGGAAAAACAATGATCTTACACGATATCACTCATGCTCCATCCAATAAATGTAGCAATTTTTCTCGATATCTTTTTTCGGATCCCACCTGTCTGCATCTGGCAGGTGCTGGGGAGCACGACATATATATATATATCGAGCACGTGAAAAGCTCTCGAGCTTTTGAATCGATTCACAACAGAAGCAGCAAGCGAAAGAAAATTCAGAAACATCTCATTATCCGGGTAGCACTCCCCAGGGAGCAGGACTAGCACAACAACAACATGTACTGCTGGGAGATTGAGAGAGACGCAGCTTGTTTGCTGCATTTAGGGGAAAATATCTAGTGTGTGTCCATTCAAACGAGTTTCCTAAGGATTTTAAGCAAATTCCGCTCGTTTTATTAATTTTTAGGGTTCCGTACCAGGCGACAAGAGGAACACATAGTTTCGGTTTTATTTCTGCGGATCTTCCACCCCCCGAATAGGAAAGTAAAAAATTGGCGTGTTATTAGTTTGACGTCTAGATTGCAGGAGAAATAAAATGATTTCTTGAATAAACTTTTTGAAGAGAATTTCAATTTCAAAAAAACATCTTTTTTTAAATGTGGTCAAGGCCAAAAACGATTATTATTATGTCATTGCCATGAACACGAACAAAAAAGAATCATTTTAAGAGATAAGCCATAATATGTATTCTAAAGCTTTATAAATATCGAGCGATACAGACAAATTAATTCGCAGTAGGCATTTGAAATGGGGAGCGTGTCTTTACTAGATTCAAGTAATATGTATTTGTCATTTCATTACCGAATGTGTGTATCCAGCCAACATTGGGTACGTTCGAACACTTCGAACGATGACATTGGTATTTTTTTTTTATTAACTGGAATACATATTCCCGAAGAGGTACAAAAATAATCATGGCTCTGGCGGGACTCGAACCCGCGCTGACGATGTGCTCTCGCAAGCTACGAACGCATTTCCAGCGCCCTTAACTCACTAAGCCATCGTGACCCCGTAATAATAAATAAACCAATTACTCTATTCTTATATCGATACTTTGTCTAGTTTCGTAAATGTAGCTTCTAAAAAGAGAATTACACTACGTAAATAGTGTCGATAATAGTATTTTTATACGTTTCTTCAGCAGTACTGGTTATTTTCGTATCCTACTTTTCTATCCGTCTTGTCATTTGCTAATTTCCTGACAGCAGTGACCGCTTACAGTGAATAATGAAATGACAAATACTTATTACTTGAATCTACGAAAATACACGCTCCCCATTTCAAATGTCTACTGCGAATGCATTTTTTTTTAGTTCGCTCGATGGAATGCTTGTTAATTTATCAGCTATAAGAGCCCGATACAAAGTTGTCCAGTGGCTGAAATGTGTTTTTTTAAAAGAATAATAAGGATAATCTAGGCAGTAAGATAATAGATTAGATATAATGTCAGAAATAGACATTCCGGAGGTTAACTTCTTTTATTTACGAAAATATTTTTATATAATTGTTATTAACTCATACTATAAAATTCTTGTATTTACTTCGCTATGATATAAATATACGGGACTCTCGGGGTATGAGATCTACTGGTACTTGCCACATTTTCTAATATGAATTTGTGATCTGTTAGCAATTATTTAAAAAATACCCGAAAATCGGTTACAAATCGCCTCTAAGGACCTTAAAACGTGGACATCTCAAAATAAAAATTTTTTGTTAATGATTTCCATCTAGAAAGGCTTAATTTTACCTCCTCTGTCTATCTGTCTGTCTGTCACTCATCACGCAAAAACTACTGCATGGAATTGAATGTAGTTCTCCATGCGCACGAAGTTGCGGGCAAAAGCTAGTTTCTTATAAGAATGTTGCTTTTTTATCGGATGTACGAAACTCTAAAAATGTAAATAGACATTATTGATGCATAATTTATTATCTAGCTGCTGTTTTGCATATTGAATGTATTCTTATCAGTGGCAAAAACACTTCTACTGATTTGTAATTAGTCATAGATGAATGACAAATAAAAATGTAGTCCGTATCGCTCTCGGCCAAAGCTGGCAGGCAGTTATCACTTGAGAAGTGATTCATATTATATGCGTACAAACATTTATTTCCTGTTTGTGAACTTCTAGGCATGACTAAATAGAATGTGTAGCAAGACATCATAGTTGCTATTTTGTTTATGTATAGTATGTACCTAGAATTCATATTTACATTGAAAATACTATGGTCCGATTTTCAGAAGGAAGGAAATCTTGGAAAATATTACTGTCGGACAATGTTATTTTTTTAATGTTGCTGAAGAATCATATTTAGAAAGTGACTTTTAATATACCTACCTAATAATTTCAAAGAAGACATGTAGTTTTATGACTCAAATTCAATTTTTTCCTGTCTTCATTTGGTTTTTAACAGTTGTGATCTATTTCCTTCAGATATGTCACCACAATAATAAAATAAAAAAGAAGTAGCTTGAATAGGAAGTGTGTGATTCGATAAGAAGCAACTGTTTCAAACATCGGATAATATCTGCCCCCCCCCACTGTACTACTTAGATCATGTCAACGTCATCTTTGTCTGACATCTTGTTTCTTTGTCCACACTGTAACACTACTAAAATGTCTGATGATATTTCAGTCTTATTGGTTTATATTTTAGAAGCAGAATGCTTTTCCATGAGACACTCCCTTCAATCAAAACTTCGGAAACACTAAAACAAAGGTTGATACTTTGATACCTATTTCGAACTAACCTTCTGTTCTTGTACCATTTTTTTATACACGTAAATACTTAATGCTAAGAACATTTAGCTCTTTATTCTGGGTAACAAGTTTACATATTACTTAATGCTAAGAACATTTACTTCTTTATTCTGGATAACAAGTTTACATATTGGACGATTAGTTTTATTTACCATAAAATTTTAAAAGCCTTAATAAGACTTAGCCAGTCAATTATAAACAACTAAAATAATTTTCGTGCGTTTTTAACATGTTTAAAAAAATTTTATATCAATGGTTATTCATTTTTCGAACGACTAATAAGAAACTACAGTTAAAATAAAATAGGTTGATAATTTTGATTCCTCCTTAATGAAGAAAAAATAAATTTATCAGGAGATATTGCCAACAATTTCAAAGATTTTAAAAAACTCTACTAGAACGAACAAAGCATTTATATATAGCTATAATTTGTGAGAGCTACCCTGTATAAAGCAATGCCATAAATAATGGAATTCAGATTATAAAATGCTAGTCCATTATTCGCTTAGAGACGATGGATTGGACGGAAAATTTAATAACCTTATATAACGAGAATTTTCCCTATTTCTCTTTTACTGTCAGTTGAATTTTCCGGATGCTACTAGAATACGTGAACTTTTAATAAAAACAATAAAAAAAACAAACAGACCGAAGCCTTCTACAATGACAGCAAGAAACAAATAAAAGAATAATATCCCCGTCGTTATGCAGATAGATGTTGTAAAAGTCTTTCGTAAATAGTTTTTCTTTTTGTCAAGTCAGTCCAGATGTATTTGAAATCTGAGGTAATAACCATTTTTCCCATTCAATGACGAACGTCTGCATCTGATATCAAATCGACGACAGAATCCATTTCTTTTCTGGTTTCAATGAATTTACTTCGTGGATTCGCCGAAACTCCTGTAGAAAAGTGGTTATTGATAAGAACGAAATATAGTTTACATTACCTTTTTCACCTGGACGGAAGTCGTTCAAAAATTTATTTATAAATTTGTCCAATTTTTCTGATTTGGTTATTCTGTCATGATACTTTATCAAAGACTTTTTTGTTTCTGTGTATAAATTTTCTATATAAGATAATAGATAATATTAATTCCGACGGGTAGAGCGCAGAGGAAATCTGTTGTACAAAAATGTGGAAATTATAAGGTAATTACAGGAAATCAAGGGAGAATCGGAGGAAATCTGAGGTCAGGGGAAATCAGCAGGAAATCAGAGTCAATCACGAGAATATCAGAAGAAATCATTGACAAGTGCGCATGCTCTATCAGTGTAGAGTGAGGTTATGTTAAGAGACGCCAACCCGAATTCTTTAGAAAATCAACCAAAACGGGAAATCTGGCTTGCGATTTAGCCTTCGATTCTTCTCTATAATTAAGCATCTAGCTCCCCAACTAATACAGGCCTAGACCATAGAATTGACTGATTACCAATCGCTTAGTAATCAGTAATCACTAATCATACTCTTGTGGACGCGACTGATAAATCGCTTAGCTCGTTTGTCAAAGGATTTAAAATATTTTTTATTACTAAAGAAGTAGTGGTAATTTTTAATATCCATTTTAAGGGACAGGTGGTACTTTATAGTATGTAAACCAATATTTACTTCCACAAGAACTATATTTTTAATTGCTACTGTACGTTAGTTTACCAGTTTACTTTTAAAGATCTTAATGTTGACTTGTTTATTTATTGAAAGTAACTTCTTCTGTTTCTCTATTGTTATGATTTAGTCTATTGTAACAGGACTCTTGTTCGCCAATTGGCAAGCAAGCAATCGGTAACTTGGTTACAATTTATTTAACCAATTAAATAAATACTTACTTCGATAACAATTATTTATTTGTGAAGTTTGTTTCACGAATGATGGCTTCTGCCTTGAAAACAGGAAAAACTGATCAATTCAATCGAGGGAATAAATCAGTGGCGTGACGAGTTCGAGATATGATATTGACATTGACATAATATCTTTATAGTTATAGTGGGACATCCTAATTTATAAGTGATCTATTTTCGGCGAATTAGGTAATTGCCTAATGACGGTCTAAAAATATATAAATAATTTGTATATTCTGCTTGTAGGAAGCAAACTTAATTAAACAGGGATTTATTCAAATTTTATCAAAAACTATCTAAACTGAATGTGACGCCTATGATAAGGTTTGTGTTACCTAACGGACATACGCGCAGCGCCCTGTCATGGTATTGAATGAGATAAGCTCGAAATACTGATGTCTTAGCTTAGACAGACAAATGTAGAAGAGAATTTCATGATAATGAGTTGCGATGAGACGTATAGCCTGGTGTACTTAGCTCTTGAATGATTACAGGCAATCGCTATCATTCTTGAAACAAACTGTGCGTAATAAGCTATATTTCAATAGTTGACCCCTTGGGTTGATACGGCGCTGATCGCAGTCTTTCGCTCACTGCTGCTACCAATGAATACTCAATAAATCTTCCTTGGCCGCTCGGTGTGTGTATATATATCGCAGCCATTTGTTCGCTATGTTTCTTCTCCAGGTCAATCGAGAGAGAATATTCGTCTCCAGAGTTCTAGAAAATGATACCTCACTTAATAGATGCCGGTGGAGTTTGCAGAAAAAAAAAATTATTTAATATCTTTGTTGACGGTGCAATAGTAACATTGGCGTGCGAATTGGTCATCTCCGGGCTCGCCTCACTATCAAGTCCGTAAAGTTGATTATTCTATCAAACACAGCATTCTTCGGTTTGACTAACTTAACATCTCAATTAATTAAGTTATAATAATTCTTCCAAGAAATACGAATACACTTCTTGTTCTCTTTTGCCTGAGGGAAAAGCAGGAAATATCTTGGATCTTAACTATCCTATTAAAGATTTGATAACAATCCTATATCATTCCATTTATCGATGAAATGTTTTTAATTGTTAACTAATAACCTACCGCTACAGAGAGTAACTGAACTCGAATCAAAAACAATAGCTACTACTTATTGACTCATATAGCCACTGGAGCATTTAATAATTTCTCGCAAATAATAATTGATATTTTTCTCAATTTATGAGGACAACACTAGTGACACACTATCAAATTCATTCATGGGAACGTGATAATATACTGTTCATTTCAAATGAAAAAATTGTTATCTTCATAATTCTTGTGATACAAGGAGTTCCTATGCGGCTATTTCTTTTTTGACGAACTTCCTAAGTATACAATTCGACTGTATACTTTTTTTTTGTTTCGTACATGTCTTTTGCATCGTAAACGTCCTCCGAATTTGAGTCCGACTTCAATATCACTTGTTGCTCTAGAAATAGTTCAGATAAAAATTCACCTTTCTTCTGAAATTGTACCCATTATAATAACTTGTTGCTGAGAATTCAAGAAGGTGCAGTAAAACTTTGAAAAGGAAAGCTAGTCAATAAAATCGATTACAATCTCTCTAAATTCGATTTAATTCTCTTCTCTACTCCATCATCGTCGTCACTGCAATCTTGAAACTCATTTTATGTTAACATTCAGAAAATCCCATCAACTTCATATTCTTCTTGTCTTCGTTATTGTGTACTTTATTCTTCCGACCTTATTATTGTTATTATCGATAAGAATCGTAAATAGACAATGAGGTTGTTCAATCAATTATTGGTGATCACGACTCTTCGTAGTATGTAGTTTAATTCGTCCAATGAAGCGCCCTCCATTTAACGGTGCTCCATGTTTCCGGACTTCTTTTTCAGTCACTTGCCCGTATAGCCGGGCAGAGACCGCTTGACTTGACATAGTTAATGACTGAACGTTTGTTTCTTCTTTTATCAGGTGATAATAATAATAATTAGTCGTGTTGAATCAACATAAATATATTGACGGACAAGTCTTGTGCAGTGAAATAAGAGATCGTGTTTGTTGAGTGTAACTTTTACCTGGAATTTGTGTGTGTTCACATATTTTTGATTATGCAGAAGTTCGTAGTGAATTGACTCTTTTGAGGTAGATAATGATGTTCTATGATGAAATATTAAAATGGGATCTGCTGTTGGCTGTGAGTAAACGATTTTCTGGAAGCTAGTATAAGAAAAATGCCGGGAAGCTGTATTCTGGGAAAATGCCGCTAATTAAAGCAGACTTGTATAATACATCGAAAATTCGCTATCATTGCATTAGTTTGGCACTCTGATCTCCTGTCCAATTACATATATTTTTTGGAATTTTTGAATGAGAACTTTCATCTACGAAATCAAAAATGTTTCATTCTTTTTTTAATTAAAGAAGAAACCATATCTGACAACGTTCAAAATGGACATTTTTCAAACAAATCATAGGTTTCCGAGTTACAGTATAAGTAAAAGCAACATATTATCTTCTTTGGTGAACGTTGAAGTTGGTACCAATAGAATTGATATTGATATACATGATAAATAGTTATTTATAATACAAGGGAAAAAAGTATTAGATTTTAGAAGCTTTGTTGTTGACCGATACTAAGCGGAGAGAGACAAAAAACTGAGTGCTAACATCTAATGTTCTTCCCGTTTATAAAATACACTATTTTTGTCTGTGACAGGAAAAACGATGATTTAATATTGAAAAAATATTACAATATATTTAAGTCAGAAAATTATCGAAGTTAAGTTTGAAGTTTTAAAGTGGTAGGCGACAATTAGACATGCGTTGCTAAGAAAACCTTTAAAGTAATCAAATATATGTCAGTTTAATTCTGTGTTTTGATTGATTTATGTGTGTACATATATATCTACTTTTTTCCCGTGTGGAAAAAGTGATACTTTGTCAACTGTCAACAGAGATAAAATGTCAAACTTTTTTCCCGTCACAGAAAAAACTATTTTTTTCAATATTTCTACTGTCATAGACATTATAGTCATGCGTTTTTATTTATAATAGAAGTTTATTTTCAACCTTCTTTTGTTCTATTTAAAATAATTATTAATATCAATCTCTTTAATCATCACACATTTCTATAGAGCTTTGGGCGAACAAGATTAAAATCAAAAACTGATTGTTGACTTTTTGTAATGACAAATACAAAAAATATCAACTAACAACCGAAAGTCAACATTTTCCCCTAGTTTCATGATTATTTAACAAAAGTCATTTTGTAATACACACGATATGAGGGAACAATTAAAAATCTGACCTAGAAGGGCGAACAAAACCATATATATATAGAAGCTATAACCATTACAAAGGGAATAGAGCGTAGCATTATTTTTAAACACCGCCTGCATACTTTTGTGTTAAAAGCCGATGTAGATACAACGACTATGCTACAGTCTACAGAATAAAGCGAGTAGTATCAGAACAAAATGTTCGCATTGTACATTTCATTCCGAGATGATGATTATCTGGAGCGGATTTTTTTGTTTTTTTTTTTTAATTAAAAATGTCATAGCTCTGAGCTTCCATGGCTATTCAACTACTACAACCCCATTACCCACCTACGACGAGGTCTTGAGTCTTGGTTGTATTCAGGAAGGGTCGCACATGCGGAGTCGGCGATCTAGTTCAGGATGCGGACGTCGGGAGAGCAGGAAATTAAGTTTTCTATTATTGGCAATCTATTGATGCCGGGCTTTATCTAGTATTATATAGGTATTAATACAGGGTGATTTTCAGAAAGCTACTCGTATTCTAGTTCTGGAAATATGTTATCTCTTTCGATTATACTGATTGTTGGCTGGCACTAACTTTACTGTCTCAAATAGAATACCATATTTTTGACCGACTTCAAAAAACGAAGTAGTTAATACAATTCATATGTATATTTGCTTTTTTACTTTCCTACCCTTAGTAACCTTGAAAGGAAATTATTGTAATCTTGTTGAATTTTTCGTGTCCGGTTTACAATAAATGCGTTTTGGATTCCAATGAACGTACTTTCTGTCTATAGATGTCTTTCGGTCTGTCTGTGCCAAGATTATCTCGGGAACGGATGCTTGCTTTCGTTTTTATTTTTTAGGGTATCTATTATACCGTTCTCAGTAAACAGCAATCTTTTCCTTAGTTATTAGAATAGTAAAAAAATACAATAACAGTATTTTTAGGCAGTTAATTTTGCGTGAAGCTCTTATTTCTAATTTTGTCCTTATTGAAACTTTCCTAAATTAAAAGTCTTTCAATATATGTAATTGGAATGCATGTATCAAAATTGTTTTTATATTTGAATCTTCTAAGAAAGAGTCTAGAACTAGTTTTTTACTCGTATCTTATGGTTCCGCAAGATTTAGCTGCTGAATACAAATTTTTGAGCGACTTGAAAAAACGAGGAGGTATATAATTCGGTTGTACGTACTCCGATTTAGACGATATTTGTTTCATTTAAAAGAGAAGAGTTGAGAAATTATCCCATATTTAGAAAAACTCAAATCCGGGCAATTTTTCTAAAAAATCCAAAATCTGAGACGACAGAATTGAAGATGGGACCTCATTAAATTGAAGATTTTTTCAAAAGAGTTACGGTTCTCGTGTTCCAGCAATGGTAATGGCTGAAATATGTGATATGTCTATTTCCGCTATGTGGAAGGGGCATTTTTTTTTGAAAATTGAAAATATGAGACGGCCAAATTGAAGAAGAGATTATATGTAGCAACATTTAATTTAAATTTTTTTTCAAAAGAGTTACGGTCTTCGAGTTATGTATATCAGCGATGTTTTCAGATCTCTGAATAATAAATAACAAGTACAAGCTAACCCTGTACATGGGTAATATAGGATAAGTAGGTACTATCTTTTTTGATATTAGTGAACGTTCAACAATTTTAATGGCTAATGTTATACTCAAAAGTGTGAAATAAATATTTTTTACTAAAAAATTGACCGACTTTATTAGCTGGTGCACTGAAAAATACAAAATAATATTAATTCTATTGGTAATTTTAAAGTTGTTCCTTTGTAGTTTGTTGTTCTACACCAACCGCAAAAGTACCAGCATTAGTAAAATTAATATTATTTAGTATTTTTCAGTGCACCAACTAATAAAGTCGGTTCAAATTTTTCTAAGCAATATTTAACTCTGTATAGTGAATAAAAGTTTTGCGTATTATTCATTCATAAAATAAGTTCAATTGGTCAATAAGTAAAACACTATGTCGTTCACTGCAAATGGTGGTGATTTGAACAATTCAAATAAATTGATTCAATCGATTTCGGTTGGGATTCAACTCAACCTTTGCAATTCAAGTAACTTATATACAATGTATAATGTATTCCATTTCAAACAATCGACTTTAATAGGCACTGTTAAAGTTTGGCCTTGATTTTAGAGCACCTTGTAAATTTGATGTGCCCATTTTTTACAGATTTCTAATAAAATCCAAATATTTTAAGTAGATATAGACCTTTTTTGGTAGGGAATTCTGATAAAGTTGACTGAGAAAAGGGTAGACTCACAACTCGATTTCTAAAATATGGTATTTTATAATGAGTTAATAATAGAGCATTCCCGAAAGAAATGGTCAAGTGTGATTAGGACTCCTATATGACGGTTTTCGTACCACCATACAAAAATAGTCTACGAGATCGAGCATAAACAAGAGACCCTCCATTCATTTTCAACTTAATTTTATTTTCTATTTTTGATTAAAGCAGCTACTTAGCAGAGGCTTTGTAGGCACCCTTTGGGCACAGAACCCTATAAAGTACCACTGCAAAATTTCAAACTAAATGAGGTCAAATGGACTGAAAATAGAACACAGCCGGATGTACCCTGTATATTGAAGGATGAGACAGAGGTTGAAGCTGCCGCAGCATGTAATTTGAAATATCTGGTCTCTAGTTCAAGGTTTATTGAAGGAACATCTCGATTTGCATGAACGCCTAGTCATTCTATATTATTCACTATGCTCTGAGTTACAAGGCGAGATCTGACAAACATGGAGTTATTCAAACTCTGTTTATTCGGTATTTGTTATCAAACTTCCAGCGAGTGAACAGAGATGGCGATTAAGATCACGCGTTTGGTCATTCCCCATTGCTTTGGGAGACAGTAAATAAATGTGGATAGGAAATGCGAGATATCAGGTGATTTAGGTGCTCCAATATCCCCTTGAACTCGTAAGTCCAAAAAACATCTGGTGGTATGTGATGCTAAATTATAAACTTCCATTCACCTAAAATATATTTCAAAAGTTAAATTCTCTAAAAATATTATTTCTCCCAATGTATACAATTATATACAACTTCAAATAAATCAGAGTAAAGAAATACGGTCTTCTTCATAAAAACATATGGAAAGTTGATATAAGGCGATTCTCGAAATTGTGAACTTTCAATTGCGTTATAACGCTGTAATAGGGTAAAACATGGTCGGCTTTAGCTGATTTTTGATTGACTGCTCATCAAGGGGATATATTTTAAATCACATGGTTTGGATCACACAAATTTATCTATTTGTCCTAGGATTTAATAACAAAATGAAGGTAATAACATCATTATAGTTGTAGCACCAGACTGAATGTACATCGTGACTAATGTTACACTCAAAAGTGTGAGATTGATATTATTATTAAAATTGACCTACTTTATTAGTTAATAAAAATAATAATACTAATTCTTTTTGTGCTGATACTTTTGGAGTTGATGCCTACCACTAACTACAACGGCACTTCAAAAGTACGAGCACCATTAGAATTAATATTATTTTGTATTTTTCGGACGGTCCAATTTAAAAAAAATATTTTTTGTTGAATTCATATAAAACAATCTCTTTACACAAAAGGCATACAAATTCATTTAATATGGGTGTCTCACGACTTGGGAGTGTGTTACTGGGGTGATTTCAAGGGAAAACTGTCTAATGAACATATACCTCTAGCCTAACTGAGCTGGAAGCATTTGAAATTCTAGTTAAATAGTGGTAGGAATTCCCTACTAATTAAAAGACCATTTAAAAAAAAACACATTATTGAATTAGTTGCTCAAAATGTCCACCCAGTTGCTGAATACATAGTCTAGCTGTTCTTTGAATTGAAGTGGTAGCTCTGCCAGCAGTCTTAGGATCAGCACGAATAGTTTCTGCGGCTTCCATGATTCTAGCTACTAGGACTAGGTGTTCTCTGTTTTCAATATTTTCTGCATCAACTAAACTTTTCAGTCTTCCCCATAAAAAGTAATCTAGAGGATTAAAGTCTGGTGACCTGGCTGGCCAAGGAACTGCAGAACCTCTTCCAATCCACCACTTTGTATAATTTTGATTATGAAATTCTGCTAATTGTCGACAAAAGTGTGGAGGTGCGCCATCGTGCTGAATCCACATTTGTTGTCTTACATTAAGAGGAACATCATCGAGTAATATTGCAGACGATTTCCAATGAAATAACGAATGGCTGTGAGACGATCTTCCAATATAAATGGACCAATGAGGCGGTTATCAATAATGCCACACCAAACATTCACCGAAAATCTATCTTGAAAATGGGTTTCTCGAGTTTGTCGTGGATTTTCAAGTGCCCAACAATGTGAATTTCTGGTGTTATTGATGCCGTTTCGGTTGAATGAGGATTCATCACTAAACAATATTATCCGACAAATCCATTGATTTCTCAATATCCAGCGCCTAAATTAAAATCTTGAATTATTGTAGTCGGTAGGTTTTAAAGCTTGTACAGGTAAGATGTGGCAGGTACGGGTACAAACTGAAATTGTGTAAAGTTCTCCAAACTGAAATCCAGCCTACGTTAAGTGTGTTTAGTATTCTTCGGACACTATAATAGAAGGTTGAGCATCAATCGTATTAAGTATTGCTTCTTCTTGAGCAAGTTCCTGTTGAACAGTACATTTAGAAATAGCTGTAGGAAATTTGCCTGTTTCTCTTAACTCTCAAACATATAAGGACATTGCTAGAAACAGTTCTAAAAGGCACTCTACGAGTGGGACATTGTCGACGATATTCATTAATTGCCGCTCGTCCGTTCCCATGAATGTCGGCGTATCCTTCATTCGAAAAAGGAAACATACCTTTAAGATTATTTTAATGTAACACGCAAAATTATTTTAATTGACGTTTACTGTCACAATAAATAATAAATGATGATTCATAGCCACCTACCTGGTCTTTCTAATAATAACAAAATCAACATCCGAATCTTATACCTACATTAGTGGGCTTATTTAAAATTTTAAATGCTTCTAGCTCAGTTAGGATAACGTTCCGACTATATGTTCATTAGACATTTTTGTCTTGATATTAGCCCAACCGCACACTCGCAAACTATGACAGTCATGTCGTTCGACACCCTGTATGTGATTATTATTGCTGGCTTCGAGCGATCGCTCATTGTTTATGACTTGAAAACTTATGCCCACCTTAATCTAACAACGACATGTAATAAGTTTCAATAGCCTTTTTTAGCTATATAAACCCTTTGTGGTACCTATTGTTTTTCATTTGATGATTTATTAAAAACTACCCTCAAAATTGACACGATAATTTCCTTGTTACAGAACACCTACACCAACGCCGACAAGTTATTGGCAGCTGCCGAAGAATTGGCCCACACGGGCGAATGTGACCCGGACGAGATTTATTCGGTGGCGCACGAGTTGGAGGCGCACGTCACCTCGTTTGCGGCCAGGGTCGAGCAACGTAGGCGGCGTCTCGACTTGGCCGTGCACTTCTACACCAGAGAAAAGGATCTGAGCACGTGGGTGGACCAGCTGAGACAGGAGCTGCAGGTTGGTCAACATAATATGCATACATTTTATAATGTGTAAAACTCTTGGGAAAAGAAGGTCGTGTCTAGACACGAATGCATAACTTAAATGCAAATGAAAGTGCACAGTTAATGAGGGTTGCCTTATTTATGAACCAGTATACAGGGTGTTTCATAATAAGATGCTTATCTTTAAGGGGGTGATTCCTCAGGTGGTTTTAAGCAGAAAAGTTCATATAAACCTATGTCCTATAGTTCTCAACTTTTGAGCTACACTGTAATAAAGTTCTAAGAAAAAAAATTGTTTTTATTATAACGTTAATAAATTCCTAGATAATTTAGTACAGACCCTCTAAGTTTCAACCAGTGGCGTTTGTACAAGGTGTGAAGTAGATATTTTTTAAAATATTATATAGGTATGCCACTCGTTTTTCTTGAAATAAAAAATAATTTTTAAATTCCCTTTCATCTTATGACAAATTTGATTTCTTCACATTTCTTAGTCCGACACAAGTTAACAAAAACGATTTTTGCTTAAGGAAAAAGTTGGTTGATTAAATAATAAACATTCAAATTAAATTTAATTATTTGATAAACATATCTTAGTACTGAATTAAAAGGAACTAAAATTAAAGAGAGTGAACAAAAACGAAAACAATTTAGATTAACTGTTGAAAGTGGCCACCATCTGCAATTATGCATGCTTCAGCTCTTCTCTTCATATACAGTCTCGTACCGTTTGAAAAATTCCTGGAGTATTTCTGATAGTGTCACAACAAAATGCATGCGGTTTCTCAACTCCTCTTCATTCTCTTTTAGTCTGCTATAAACCAGAGTCTTATGATGTCCCCATACAAAAAAATCTATACAAATTAGATCTGGGGATCTAGGTGGCCACGATTGTGTTCATTCAGGGCTCTATGTTGATTTGAAAATTCTCGTACCTGGAGACAAAACGGTTAAAACAGACACGTCCTCTAGCAAATTTGGTAAACTCTGTTCAAGAAACTGGAGATAAGTATTTCCGTCCAATTAAACTATCACCAATAATTCCAACCCATTAATATACGAAAAATTGTCTTGGTGGTGGGATTCTATGATGGCATGCAGGTTTTCTTATGCCCAGAAATGATTGTTGTGAAAATTTCTTATGCTATCCTGGAAAAGTTAGCTTCGTCCTTGATTAAAATTTTGGAATCAAATCACATAGCTCTCTGTGGGTGCCTGAAATTGTCCCTATTCTATTTTGATAACGTTCTTTGTATAATCGCATGGCTTCCAATGCATTGCCGTCCGTACAGGTAATGCAAATCAGAGAACAGCATTATTCAAAATTCACCATGATAGATATTTATACGTTTAAATTATGGCCAAGATTACGCGTTTAAAATTTATCTTAATTGAAAATCCGTGCCTTAAATAAATACCTACCAAAACTATCTGACTTTAATTATTTTGATATTGTGATTGTTTCCTTAACAAAAATTTTCCAATCCTACTTTTCAAAAATCATAGACACATAGCGATATGCCCATTATTTTTTTTCATAGAAAACCGTTTGACATACAAAAAGTTAAGAGGTCAGCTTTATTAATTTACACGATGCATACAAATTATTTTTATTTTTTACTCGAAAATCGCATGTTAGACGAAAAAATCAAATGTGTCATAAAATGAATGGAAATTTTTATAAATATTTTTAATTTTAAGAAAAATCAGTGGGGAATCTACATCACACCCCGTACAGACGCCACTGATCAAAACTTGAGACAATCTTCCTCATCAAAAAATTGCTATGGATTCTTAAAGGGCGTCTGCAAAATTTCATAAAAATATCTAGGAAGTTATTAAAGTTATAATAAAAAAACTATTTTTTTCTGAGAACTTTAACACCCTGTAGCTCAAAAGTTGAGAAGTTTGGTTCGTTGAGATTTATTTGGAATTTTCTTCTTAAAATCACCTGAGGTTTCCCAATTCAAGATAAGCATCTTATTCTTTCGATCTTACCATTTGATAATTTCTGAAATTCTTGCACTTAATTATTCGACCCTAAGGTGTGAATAATTTTTTTCCCCAAAAACCAGGACCGATTTCATTAAATGAGGAATAGCTAATCGACAAAATTACTCAATATCCAAAACCTTGACGATAGCTGCTCATCGTACCTACTAGTAAGTACAGTAGCTAATTATTTCTGCACTAATGAGTAAAATGATTAATTTGATGAATATTCTGTGAAGTTAGCACTTGGGATATTTTCCACTTTTTATGGTTCTCCAGATATCCCCAAAATCGCCTTATTTGAATTGGTTAGAAGCAAATTTTCTATCAGATAATCTCAAAGAAAATTATCTGGAATAGTTAGATCTGGAGATCTTGGTGGCTAGCTATCTCAAGTTTCCGTATCTCAGAATGAATCGATTTAAGAAATGTAGCACTAGGTAATTGAAACCAATAATGTTGATCTTCTTCTTGTCGTAGTAACTTCCCTATCTTGATTTACCAATAGTGTGTGAACAAATATTTGATCTCAAAATGCGCACTATACTGTGACCTTTCGGATATGAAGACGCCTTTGTTGAATTATAGATTCTGCGATCCCTAATACTACGAATTTTATTTTTTTACTAGCCAACTGTGCCAAAATGTACATTGTCTGATATCTACAATTCCTTTACAAAACCTTCCTCTATGTCTGCAAGATTTTTAATATATAACAATATTCTCCCCTCGGAATCCACAAACATGTAAATATCATTCACCTCAATTATGTATGCAGCTACTTTGCAAAAGTCGATTAGAACTCTCTAAGAACTCTTGAAAGCATCTTGAAAATTATCCCCCTCGAAGAAATTGATATTAAAGGAGGCTGAAAAGCGATATCAAAAAAGTTGTTTTGTCATCGACTTTACGACTACGTGTGACAACAAAGTTGAGCGCGTGCTTAAGCTCTCTCATCCAGAATCCAGATCCATTTTTAGAGTGCCAAGAATCGTTTGGAGAATGAGCCAAAAAGTGTATCTCGCGACGTGGTAACGATTTTGCTTTTTATTAGCTCATTCAAACAGCAGCAATAAGAGGAGGGGGCACCGTCGGCGTCATCGGCGTCGTGACTTCTTCTTGTTCTTGAAGCACGAAGTGCATGCAAAGTGGTCGTTCTTAACCTCAAATTGGGTCAAGTGTAGAGCTATCTCAACAGCTGTGTATGTCCTCGTAGCGTGTATACTTCACTGGTCTCAGCCTCGAGGAGGATTGCATTATATTACTATTACATTCATTATTATTTCCTATTATGGTCGATGGTCTTGCTTCGAGCAACAGCGTCGCTGTGATCATTTTTTACTTTGATCTTTCATTACTTCAGCTATATGTACATTGTACAAGTACAATGTTCATTGAAATGGTATTGTTCAAGAAGAGATTGAATAAAAAAAAATGTTGAATATATGTATACACAAGATGGCCTAGAGGCCATACAAGTTCTAGTTTATGTGCAATGTGTAATCAATCGATATTGTTTGTCATGAGTTATGTTGATTGATCATTCGAGCATAAAATCTTAAATTCTATGATTATCTGATGAATGCTGACTGTTATGATCGATATTTTACATATTCATAAGTTTCCTTGTATAATAATAATGAACAGAAATTATTAATATGGATGTTTTCAATGTTATACAATATTGAAAATATTCATTGTTTACCCAAAAAAGCCTAGGTACCAATATTTCTATAATCATAAAACTTCATCTTAAAAATAAAAAAATGGGTAAGTAATTCTACATCGAAAATTAATGATAGTTTGTTGATTAAACTATAGCCCCAAAATGTTGCATTACTAAAATAAGGAGTGTTGAAGTTTCTTAAAAAAAGGAAATTAATTAATATATTTGGAATCGCTTTAGATATTTTCCTAAAATTTGGTAATCAGTCACTTTTATTGAAGGCACATATTTATCCAAACAAACATAATTTATAGCTTTAACAGTAGGGAAGCGTACGAGCAGGGACTTTTATAGAAAAAAATGTTACGCCAATGGTTTTTTCTCGAATGGAAAGTATTTTTGAATTTCCATTTAAATTTTTCAAATAATAGTCATCTTTTTTGAGGAAAAAATTAAAAACCTTCGGTTTGTTAGATAGAAATAATATTGTAATAATTTATTGTGAAATAAATCTAGGTGGCTGAACCTAAAACGCACAGTATGTCAATTTTGGCGTTTTATATATATTCCAAACAACATTTTGTAGTTAAAAACTCTTATTAATTTACTTTTTTTAACATTAACACCCTGTATTTTGGTAATGGAACATTTTGGGACTATAGTTTAATCAACAAACTATCATTAATGTTCGATGTAGAATCACTCCTTTGAATATTCGCATGTCATTAAGGAACACCCTGTATAAATTCCTAAATCGTTTTTCATTGAAATAAAAAACTGTGATGGTGATCTTGCTCAAATTTTGTTTGGAAACTTGATAAATAAATTGATAAATAAAGAAAGGTTCAAGACAGCTGATATGAAAGATATATTGTATGATGCTTGTAGGAACAATGATTTCAGTCTTCATATAAATGCCATTCCTCCCCTAAAAGATTATAAAGTTTTCCTTTTCCAAAACTAATTAGATCTTCATACATTGCAATTGAGTCAATTGTTTTTTTTTGTCTGCCTTATTATTTCAACTGGTTGTTCAAACTACTGTACATTTTTATACGCAAGCGCAAGATACCTCAGTATGTTCCGTTGTCTTAACGTAGATATAGCAAAGAAGATAGAATCCTACAAATATAATTTTACTTACATAGGATAAAGGGACATTATCTAAACATATCGAGTAGAATAGTAATTGCTCTCTTATATTGAAATCCCTCATTTTTTACAGAATGACGAAAGTGTCGCAGAAAGTTTAGAATCTATCGAAAGAAGCTTGGAAGAAACAGGTCAACATCGTGATCAGAGCCTTGATATTTGTGCATCTGCTATAGCTCAAGGAGACGCGCTTCTACAAGAATTAAGGTACGTTAAAGACTCTAAACTTTATATTTATTATTACTCACAAATGCATAGATATATTGATACATGTATGTAGGGGTATCAGATGGTATTTTACAAAGTAGATGGAAATATAAAGTTATTCAGTCTGTAGACTCTGGAGAAACTTAAACTATTATTCATTATAAATTTCAATATAATTGTCGTTACGTCAAAACTTTCGATACCTAGTTCAGCACGTATGATTTATTACGACTAATTCTTCTTCGGCTTGACTTTTCCATCTACATTGAACTGGATTTTTTTTTTACTTAGAATAGACCAATTTTCTATAGCGAACTACAATAGCTCTTACCTCACTCGATATATGCTTGATTTATGCATTTGAGAAGTTTCCTCGTGTAGGTATACGCTACCATCTAGGATCTCCGAGTAGGTTTCACGAATTGCCTGAAAGTTATCTAGGAAATTGTTTTCCCAGCGTGGGGATGTCAATAAAAATAGACTTCTGGTAGAAAATTTACCGTGCTCTCAGCTTCATACGGTTGTGGTGGCGGCAATTCGTTTTAAGGTGAAATTAACTTTTACCGCACACCAATATAATGCCGACCAATGGAAATATGATTGTGCGGAAAATATTCGATGCAATTTATTTTCTGGTAGACTGTGTGCGGTTAGATGGTGAAATATTTGCGGCTCTATTTGTCTGAAACTTGTAGATTATAGCTGAAAATATTGGAAGTCATATATTTTCCTTTGCTATTCATTCTTTATTTGAAAGATATAAGGAAGAAAGGAGTACATAGATTTGTTTGCAGACGATACCCTCATAGCTATCTGAACCTGGATGAATAGCAATAAGCTTAAGTTGAATACTCTCAAACCCAAGGTCATGATAGAAACTTCTAAACACAAATATAGTCAGATCAACATAAATATATCGATATATAACGAAAACATTGAAATAAAATATTTCGGCGTTAAAGTAAATAACTTTCTTAACGTCAAGAGCCATTCTCAAAATATTCTTCCTCGCACGAATACTCCAACAACTTACGTTTTCAACATCTTTAACGGTATATAGAACTATGATTCAACCTCACTTCGAATATTGCCCAAGTTTATTATCATTACTAGATTTCAAAGGTACCACAGCATTACAAACACTGCAGGATAGAACAATGCGAATCATTCTCAAATGCAAGAAGTCTACTCCCATTGAGATGAAAATGTTATGAACTGCGTTCCAATAAAAACTCGCGTTCTATGATTTTTGTTTATAAAATGATGAACGGACAGTTACCCACTTATTTTGATCAATTCATAAAATTTATTCATTCACAATTATCAAACTCGAGGAAGTTATAATTTACACGTTAACAGAACCAAGTTAAAACAAACGATGAATTATTTCTTTATTTCACATAGGATTCAGCCAAAATAAGAATTTACTCAGTCATATCAAGGAAAGTACAACCTTCAGTTCATTTAACTCTAATCTTCTGGGGTACAATGAAAACTAACATATATTATGGATCAGTATTATTGTTTCACGGAATATTGTTTTTAAGTTCACAAAATATTGCTTGAGTAACAGCAGATGTTAATTAATTTTATTGAATGTTGAATAATTAAGTATATTTCAATTTAAATCTAATTTTTACCTTATTATGTTATTATATTATTTTTATTCTAATATATCAGAGATTTTTGAATTTGTATATTAGGATTCCTATTTAAATAAAGATTATTTTGTATATATATATATATATTATTGTACCCTCGAATATAGAGAGATCTTTGTCACTTTTCTCCATATTTTTCAAAATTTAGTAAGCTTTCTTTGACCATTTTCCCTCTCTTTTCATTGTATTCAGTTCAACCATGAGGAACTGTTAAATCGTTTAAAATACCTAAATCCCATAGGTTAACACTCTTAAATATTTAAAAGAACAAATAATCAGATGGTCATAGTTATTTCCATACACATATTTTTGAACTTTGGATACCTTAATAACATTTGGCAATGACTGAAGGGAATTGATAATATCCGGATTATTCATCAGTTATTCTCAATTTCACCTCGTTTTTTTCTCACTATACACATTCATATAATGTAGTTATCTGTTTTATGTTGAATCCCTAAGAAAATAAACAATATTTCAACATATGATGCATGTAGATTCATTTGTTATATATGTGACTGTTATAGATTCAATTTACCGTCCTCTCATTTAATTGATCATCCGAACACACCCATTCTCCGTGATATCTAATTTCCATCTGACTGTAGCAAATACATATTTTTCAATAGTATACTTGGAAGGTTATTTTTTTTGATCGTTCAATAATATTACTATCATAAAACGGAAATATGCACGTAAAAAAACTTTTTAATACAGGCTACGCCAAAGCAATTTGACTAAATACGACTTGAAGGCACAGTGTTGAGACAAAAAAAATACAAATGACATTACACAGGAAACGTTAATAATTGTACCAACACAACGGGTGGAACTACAACATCCTGTGTAGTAAGAAGAACCTACCTTCTCGAACCCGCGTGAACACGGTCCTTTATTCTGGTGTGAAACAAAGGAAAGAGTAGGGGAAAAAAACGCACCACAAGTAGGAGAAGTTCCAAGGTCTGGGTGTTTGTATACCAGGTGATTCAGTTTTGATATGCGCCCCTTGTAATTTTTCTGCTTCAACAAACAGGTGTTTTAAAGTTAGGGCATACATTGTTTTAAATGATCGCCAAACCCTATAAAACACAATCACGGAATTATAGCTATTTTTGTAGACCTCTTTTTTACATCTAGAGAAAAATTTGAAACTTAATAAAACATGATAACATCTAGTTTTCACTTCCATTTTTTTTGCGTTACATATTATTATTATCATTATCATTTTCTCAAACTAGCAGAATGAATTACTTTATCTAATGCAACTATAATTTATCATATTTTTTGATTTACTCTATTTTTGACCGACGAACCCAACCGGAGGAAGTAAACAATTCGAATGTCAGCTATCTTTTTGTTTTGTGCGCGCGCTGTATATAGTCATGAGTTCGTAAAAACTCAAATCCGAAATCTCCTTTTCTCCAAAGACGCCCCCGATGGGTGTGGAGGGGGCAATGTTTCCCGAAAATCGTAAACGTTTTTTCAAATTTCAAATATGTGAATTTTCGCTATATGGAGGGGCAATTTCTTTGAAAAATCTAAAATGTAAGGCAACCGAATTAACGACCAGATTATTTGTGGCAAAGTTTATATTGAACATTTTTTCCATAGAGTTTCAGTTTTCGAGTTACAGCAGGGGTAAAGTCTAAAATATGCGTACAAGTGAACATTATATATGGGTAATGGTATAAGTGAACGTTCAAGGATTTTCATGACTAATGTTAAACTCAAAAGTATGAAGCAAATATAAAAAAAGGATTGAAGCGACATTATTAGTTGGTGCATTGAAAAATACAAAATAATATTAATTCTATTGGTGCTTGTACTTGTGAAGTTGGTGCCAAAAGATTTCAATCTAACTGCAACAGAACCACAAAAGTACCTGCACCAATAGAATTAATATTATTTTGTATTTTTCAGTGCACCAACTAATAACGTCGGTCCATTTGTAAAAAAATATTTTTTCACAAACAATAATTTATCTACTATTTTATGTAGATAAACGTAGAATGCAGAATCTACAAGTGGTCTATCACAGTTTTGACATATGTCACCTTATAAATAATTTGGCATTCAATATAATTTTTCGAGCATTTACTGCACTTGGGGGTGAATATAAATTGGCGTACAGGTAAAATTTGTTATGGATCTTTTGAATCAATTAGAATAAAATATCGGATAAAGTGTAAAGTTTGGAAATCCACATAATACACACTTCGTCGTAAGCACTTTGTGAAGAAAAGTTTCGCGAAGAAGGATAGAAAACATAAGAACGAGAGATTTTAATCAAATTAGCGAACGCGAAAATGAACCTTCTCGGGATTCGATAAAGTTCTTCTGGAGGACTAATATCACAAAAGCGTGTTCAACAACTTGGTTGATCAACTTTTAATTTAGTTGAATTGAAGTAGCTTTGAGGGGAGTGTAGAAATTTTTTGAAGTTGAGATGTTGATTTATTTCTTATCAAAATACAAAAATAATCGATTTTTTCGGTGGCAGTTTCTACCTCCCTTAAGAATTGAGAGAAATTGAAAACCTTTAAAGTATATTTATTTATTAAGCTTGTAAATTCTAGAATGAGGAATAGTTTTGAATTAAGAGCTTGATCTCCATTCTTTACACTCATATCCAGTGATTTTGAATTCAGTGCAACATCCACTGAAGTTGGTTGGCTCTAGTTTTTTTACAAGAAACCATTCTTATATTGGAAAAAATCGAATAACTTCTGATGAGTACTTTTTTCATGGTTTTTTATGAGAAAACGGAAAAACTCTTCCTTTAACGATGAATTCTGCCAGTTGGTGAGGTCCGTCGGTATCAGGTGAGAAAAAAATAGCATCCGAATGATTCACGGACAGGTTGGGAAAGACTTGGTAGATGAAAAAGAACCAGACAAAAACATTTGTGTCTGTCTCAGCGGGCGGGTTATTCGACTGTAGGTCGTGTTTTTTCCATCTCCATCTCTGTCTATTATTGTTAGGGTGGATGGAACGTCCGGAATGTTTTATATACATACGGATTCAACACAGATTGCTTAAGTTTACATGGAAAGATAATTTATAGAATGAATGATTTCATACATCTCAGAAATTAATCAAATACTAATAGGTATATGAAAGTGTTTTTGACATGAATCATGTCATTTGTCAATATTTCTCACTAATTAATCATTAAACCCACATTAAGGACAAATAAACGAGATGTTGAATATGAATAAGTGGAATTGATTGATTATTTTCAGGTTTATTGTAATCGATATCATCTACTGCAAAGAGATACTTTTCAACTGTTGGAGATTATGAATTAAATCAGGTGCCAACAAACTCTTTCAACATGTCAGTTTTTATTTTGAGAGTTCGGAAGCTATAAATACTAACTAGTCGTATTGAACCGCTTCTTTCAGCTAAACAGCTCTTTTATTTTAATACGAAATTTTAGAGCATCGCCTTGAAAAAAAGGATTTTGGATTTATTTTAATGAAAACTGCGTTGAGTGATTTTTGGTAGGGGAAAAACTTATGGGTTTGCGACACCGATGATCTCGACATGCTTTTGACGTATTGCGCATAGTATAGCGGCCAGTGTACATGTATTATACACATATATACCTACACTAATACCACGTCTCTCTTCGCTGCTAATACCAAAGTCCCTTAGATAGACTTTGCTGTGCTTTGTTTTAATTGTGTTTTTGGTAATCATTATTTGAATTGAATAATTGTAGAATCACTTGCAGTACAATAGTGAGAGTTTGATATATTTATTTAGAAAAATAAATGACAAAAACAGAGTATTTATTGTCGAATATTTCCAACACTATTAGTGATATTTGCGTTGAAAATTTTGATATTATTTATTTTTCTAATAATTTGATATCTGCAGTACATCGTGCAATGAATATTATCCTTATAGAAGGATTTGTTAATATTTAATAAGATTTTTCCATATTTAATATCGAAAATTGGATGATTTATAAAAAAGAAGGTTCTGACATACTCGAAAAAAGATTTGGTGAAAAATTTGACGATATTCCGATGATATTATGTGGGGATTTCAATATCAACATTGCAGTACCACCAGTAATTGAATTTCTTAACGAATCATTAGGTTTGACTATGTCTAATGATCTAAAATTAAATACTAAAAAATATAAAACGTCGATCGATCCAGTTTTTACACAATCCTTTGATAAATTTAAATCTAACATTTATTTTTTATTTCAGTTACCATAAGCCTAATATATCTTTTTTAGAATCAAATGAAATGAAAAGTACAAATGGACTAAGTTTTGTTGAACTTAACTATCATAATAGAGCTAATAATGAAAATAAAGTTCATTAAAAACTATGTAAAATACTAATACAATATTTATATTTTATTATATTATGTTTGATTAATTAATAAACTCTATAAAAATATAAATAATTATTTCTCGGAGTGCCAATTGATGTGAAAAACAAATTGATGAATAATTTCATATATTTTTTTAAATGAATAATTTAGTTACTCCTTTTTTAAGTTTTCATTTCTGTCGGCAGTCCCTATGACTGTCTCTGTTTTTTTTTCTAATCCTTTTTCGCTAAAAGACGATGTTGAATAAGGCTATAGATATCTCAGAAAATTACTCTCGATATTATTCTCTTTTAACTAAAAAACCTTTATCCTACAGAGCAATATTCAATATTATCAAAGGAATACTATTATTCATAATTTATTTCCATGGTTAGATTTTTTTTTCTCTGACAGACAGTTCAGATTCAATATCCTGTTTGCATATTAATAATAATAATAAGTTTTAATAGCATTCTTTCGAGGCGTGGAATTTGTGTATAAAGATTGCTATCGAAATTAATCTCGTGGAATTTGATGATTATAATTTAAAAATAATTTGAATCGTATTTCTTACCCTCTTTGTGATAAATTAAGTGAGCTACAACCTGGTCGAAGGGAGGTGAATTTGAGTTTCATTGTCAATCATTGCTGGTTCATCATCTAGGCTAAAGCCTAGACATCTTGAGTTAAAAAGTCTAAACTAATTAATAAGACAAGTACCTACCTAATGAAATTTGTACTGTCTTCTTTTTTTACTATCTTATGCATTTATTTCTTACTAAAAAATAATTTCTTGTATAATAAAAATATAATAAAAAAATATTTCTGTGAGGTTGACCTCCCTATTTAAGGATAATTTTTTATAGAGCAGTAGCAAGACTACAAAATACCTGACCGATCGAATAATAGGATGATTTATAAAAAAATGTTTGCAAAATATTATTTCTCTAAAGTAAATCCTTAGCATGTTAGTTTTTATAACGACAAATGGGATGCCTGAGCAGAATTTTTCCACAGTTTCTTTTTATGACTTCGCCACTGAACTTTTTTCAACATCTATTCCAATAACGTGACTGCCTGAAATTACTGTCAAAAATATTTTTTTTTAGAAAATAAATATTTCTGGGTGCCTCGTTAAATCTTGTTCTTGTTACTTAACCAGTCAAGTTTTTTGCCGTCAGTATTTAGACTATTATTTATATCAATGTCTTTATAACATCAACTTTATTTTTAATACTGCACTTAACGGATTTCTTATTTTTGACATGAGCAAAACCGAATCCATGTTCAAATAAACCAACCAAGATAATATTTGTCGTCATATAAAAATCCAGAAAGAGCAAATCATATAAAAAAGAAACATTGTTTACCAGCGCAGCTCACTCGTGCATTTCGGTGAAATAAGATATCTTATATAACATTACATACTACTATACTATTTTGCTGAAAAAAAAATCGAACGTTCTAATGCCGCAATAGTAGAGAAAGAGCGAGTGAGACAGAGAGAAGGATCTGATCTTGATCAAAAGTTGGTTTAGTATTGTTGGCACGTTTTCGATACAATATAAAAATTTCATTTATACGCCATGTATTCCTACTGTTAAGGCATAGGGCAGATGAATTTATAGTACGATCTGATAACGTCGCGCTGCTCTCGAATTTTGTGTATTTACGGATGCTTCTACTGTTTTTATAACCACCGAACGACTACCATCGCCATATTTATAGGAAAACATGACGATTTTCAGTGTGTGGACGTGAGCATGCTTTTTTTTTCTTTCTCGATCAAAATAGGTTGTATATAAAACCGCGAAACTCGCATCCAGCAGACATGGCCTTTTCAAATGCCGATATTTGTGTCTGAATTTCAATTTTTCCATGTATAAACTTGACATGAATAGCAAATAAAGTTCTATCTATTTGGGTTGTGTTTATCTGCTGGAATATAGAATATTTATTCGTGATATAAAATGTCATAAATATAAATGAGTAGAGGAAAAAAAATATTTAATTCAAATTCCATTATTATAAACAAACATGAAAAAACATTCGCAGTGAAGTGCCACTGAATAAAATAAAGTTAGTGGTAGCAGACAAAAGCATAATTTTAGTTGGAAGAACTGAACTAGTTATCGTTATCGTTTGTCATTTAATAATAATCAAAAAACCTACTATTGATCTCTGTTGATGAAGTGTTGACGGGTGTTGATTTTAAATAAAAAAGAAAACTTGAAAATGTATTCGGGCTGTGGTGGTGGTGGGGTGTGGTGTTGAATTGTGTTGGTCGTGTTTGAAACTAGGCTAAACCTTCTACCTAGTTTCTCCTAGATGTAATACTGTCACGTTGAACCCTGTACCAAACGTTGTGGGGTTAGTTCACTTGCGTAATACTCAAAAGTTCGTAGATTGCTTCGAAAACGTTTATTTCAAACACCTTGTACCTGTAGTAGTATAACTGTCACCCCACAACGTTTAGCACATGGTTGAACGTTATTCTTGATGTCCGAAGTGGAATGAGTTCATTTGCGTAATACTTCAAAGTTCGCTTTTCGCTTCAAAAACGTTTATTTTCAACTCTTTGTACACGACCTTCTGTACTAGTACAACTGTCACAACTTATTACTTTAACTATGGGGTTTCAGATCTACTATCGACTTATGAATCCTATATTCGTAACTATCTGACACCGGTGATCGACACGGCTTCATATATCTTAAATTAATCTTGACGCTTGTAATAATCTTGATACGCTTGTACTGTGACAAACTGTACCTCACATATAGTTTCTGGAAGGTTCGAGAGCAAATCTACAATTCTAGAACTAATTAATGAACTACACATGAAACAACTATAGCCAATAAGGATTAGAACTAATTCATACTAAAACGAATAATGACTGTAATTTCATGATAAACTATCCACGTTACAATACTATGGAGTTGTATCTATTTCTTTCTCGAAGAACTTAAAGACCTTACAAATCTACTTTCAGTTACTTTTGTAGGTCTTCTCGAATATGGACCAATTGATCTAAAATAAGACAGTGCAATGCAGATGAAATGTGGTCATATCCTTTACGGTTAAAGGAAATAAATCTCTTGAAATATGTATAACCTACGAACCATGTCTTGTTATTCTCACGGCGCCCATTGCCCTTTTGGTATAACCAATAATTATATCTTCTGATGTGTTTATTATACAAATACGACGAATTATCGGTTAAATTCATACACTATATATATATATATATATATATACATATCTTAATTTCGACATTGTTAATTTCTCACTCATCCGAGAATCAACACACAAAAAGAAAGAACCATAAAAATGGCGTCGTCTATATCTGTGGTATCGGATTGGTGTTGTTGTTTTTTTTTTTTGTTTAGTCTTCTTTCACATAATGGCAATTACACGGTTCGATTAACCTACGCCGCCGTTTGTTTATTAGGTTGATGATGTTGGTGGAAAAATGAAGGTGAATGACTTGCGATGGTAACTTAACAAGGTTATTATTACTATTATTATTATTATTAGAATCCTTATGATTTAGTTTTATATTGAAAGGCAAGCCGCAAAATTAATGGCAAGATATAACGTTTTGTAAGTAGATATAAGACTTATTAAAAAAAGATTATCGATTATCGGCTGTTCTTATACTTTTGTGATAATTTTTTGCTATAACAATTTCTAATTTCATTGCTTTCTATTCCATCATACTATGTTGTGGTTATCTTCCCACTTTTTTAACATATACTACAGATCATTCAACTCGATAATGTATTTATGGTTCATTTAAGAGATTAGGGTTATACGATTGACACAGAATCAACAAACAGGCTTAGGTACCACTGAAGATACTAATATAATGTTGCTGGAACACTTGTTGTTATTAAAGACATCAGTGGTGAGAATAGACTTTATCCCAAAAGCATCATTTAAGTAAAGAAGTTCTTATACTATTTGTGGAAAAAATTAGAAATCAAGAAGAAAGAAATCAATCAAATATATTTTCTTTAGACATTTAACTAGAAAGTTTAGAAGCTATTAACAGAAGGAGACGAAAATTTAACGTAAATTTCGAAGCCACTGATAATAAAAACTGCGTAAAGTAACGAACCCTTGATATGCGAGCGCAACTCGACTTAATCGATTTTGAGTGGTTTATCATGAAAGCAGTGTCTATACTACTGACACATTACGTATTATATTACAAAAAAAATTTCATTATACTTCATTATAAAACCATCAATTTGAATATTATACAAATATCAACTCCCAAATCTGAAGTCGTGTAACTGTGACAGACAGACGGAAACCTAAAAATCTTCATCAATTCACTTTTGTTTTAAGAATCCCGTTCTATCGCTACCGCGTGGAATAATTAAAAATTGCTAATACTCGTAATTTCCTCATTATTTTTCCTAAAAACATCTCTGAGCAATGTTGGAACACAAAAGCTGTTGCTTCCAATAATTTTTTTCAATTTTCAAGTACAAACAAAAGGGGTGCGAAACCAATTAATTTCCTTGAAACGATTCACGCTTCTCGATACGCTTCAATTCTCGCCTCGAACTCCATGAAACATGAAACAATAAACAATCAGTCTGCAACTACGATTCGAGAGTGTGTCGAATAAACACAGTTTCCAAGAGCTTTCAGCAGCTTCAGGCGTCGTTCCCGCCATCATCATATTATGCTCATTACATACTGGCACCAATCCTTCCTTTGTAGCCGAAATAATGTCCCAAAACATGCAGCATGGTATAAATATATACAGTGTGTCCTAAATCAGAGACACACGCACGCTTCCCGTCCCGCATAGTGTCCCAATACCTCTATGATGTGGATATCAGCAGAATGGAATGGCCTGAGCCTGGTCCTGACTTCAACCCAATAGAGCACACGTGGGATATACTAGGGAGCGAAGTCGAGCCCGTGGTGCCGCAATACAAACGCTAGATGATCTTCGGATGGCACTAGAATATGAATAGAACCAGATTTCCCAAAATGAAATTGAAAATTTGATTCGAAGTATGCGTCGAAGGATGAAGGATACAATTCAAGCGAGGGGCGGGAATACCCGTTATTAACATTTTGTTTGATCTACTTGCCACCGTTCAGTTAAATTTCATTGTTTTCCATGGCTTGCTTATTTTGTGATAGAGCTGCCGAAGAAGCTGCGTTATTTTCCAGTCTCTTGCAGCTTTCATCCAGTTAGAGCAAGCTCAAATCTTTCTGGAATTCTCAGACACCTCGACATACCACCTGAGCCTTGGCTCCCTCTCTCCCTATTTTGCCTATTGGTCTGGCCTCAAAGGTTTTCCTTGGTGGTGTGTTTTCCTCATAGCTCACAGCGTGCAACATGTTCCATGTCCTGCCCATCTTGATTATTCCTATCAAGTTCTTATCTCCTGTGTCTATGTAAAGTTCAAAATTTTCATTTTGTTTTCTCTGATATGCTTTTTTTCTTATCTGTCACTTCTTCTTAGCCTTCTTCGTCAAACCAGTCATTTCCTGGCTTTGTCTGCTCATAGCCCAGTATATTTTCGGCTTTTTGTTTTATGACATCGCAAGCAATTTTTCAAAGTATACTTTGTCAAATTTATGCCAGAAATGTGGTAATTGTACTCTTTAATATCAAAAAAGCTTTTTCAAAGCAGTATTTAATGAATAGAATATTCAACATGACAGTTATGTGTAAGTTATTAAGAAATAAGAAGTTTAAGGTTATAATTTTAAGACGTATGTCAATATGGTTTTGCCGGGGTTTTCCTAAACACTTCTATAAAGTTTGTTCGATTGATACTTTTTCTGACTATTATAATTTTTCCCACAAAAATACCTCGAGGTCACTTAACTCTAAGATAATTGGAACTGTTCGTTTAGTACTTTTGGAAATGTGATAAGAGCACATACTGACGAAAAAGCAGACAGACAGTAGAGAGATCTTAAAAAGTTTTTTTTATAGGATGCATGAAAACCTAAAAAGTGCCTTAATATTCTTATAATAATCTGGTCTGTGTTTAGGAGCAACAACGGAAATACTTTTGTTAAGATTTTCTCAAAGCAAACAAAAATAATTTTTGTCAACTTCGTAACTCAAATCGTAAACTAGATACGAATACATCTACCCAATATTTGGGACATACTGCATGTCATATAGGTGAAACATGTAAGCAGCGCAAAACGTTTCTGAGACGCGAGACTCTATACTCTCTATATGTATACCTATTATGAATGTTTGAATACAATAAGGAGAAACAAATGACACTCATTTTGGTCGGCGGAGAATCCATTAAGGTAAATTATTCATAAAGCACAAACATATACACTTTATAACATATACACACATACATACAAACAACAAGAGGTCTGAGAGTTTACGCTTTAGAACTTTGCATTTAATAACTCTGCGTGGAAATAATTCCAGATATGGTATACAGGTACATATATATATATACATATATATATATACACACTAGGTAATTATTTTACTTGTCTTTTCTCTTCTGAGCCCAAAGTTTGTTTGAGTGTGGGTGGGAAGCAATTTATATAGTAAAGAGAAGGCTTATATGTGTATATTTCGTCTTGAAATATAACAATAGACGGTTATCAAGGGATATTTCTCAACTTTACACAACATGCCATTTATGTAATAAGCCTTATTTGTATTATTATCATTTATTTAATCGTCCAGACTTATACATTCCTTCTCGGAAGAGGAAAACTTTTCTACCTCTACATTGTGTTTTGTCGCGACTAAAATGGCACTATTATTTGAGAGATTAAGACAATATTTGTTTATTGCAGTCTTTATCACAGTAAAGTATGATAGATTATTTATTAGCAGCTCCTGTTTAAAAAAATCCTGTTACAAAAAAATCTGCGTTCACGGAATAAAAGTATTGTTTTCGCTTCGAAAATGGACTCCTCAAACTGTTTATGTTTGCTTTTCAAACGATCAACACTTGACCAGAGTTGCAGCCCCCCATTTTTGATGTTTGAACCATTCATAATATGTATTTATGTTTTAATATTTCAATTGTAGCCTTAAATATAAATAATATCGGTCCAGCGACCATTATAAATAGAATTATAATGTAGTCAATTTGGAAACACAAAAGAAAACGTTATCCTTCCAGTCAAACATATCCTGAATAATTCTAACTTTTTTCCAGAACTATCGGAGAAATGGACTCAACCGGTTCAGTGTCAGCCGTCGAAACAGCATTGGACCGTCTTGCCAAACAAAGAAACGACCTCGAAGAACTATGGGCTGCTAGAAAATTACGTCTCGATCTGTGCTTGAGATTACGTCTGTTTGAAAGAGATGCCCTAGAAGTATCATCACAATTAGAAATGTGGTCTGAAGAACTACAACACAGCGAACTGACCAGAGACATTGCCAAGGCAGAGCAATTTTTGAGACTACACAATGAAAGCGTCAGCCAGATGCAGAATACAACGTATCAAGTGTTGCAGCAAGGTCAAGAACTGGTCCAGGTTTTTGAGAATTCTGGGATATGTGTTATGGCTGATGCTCAGTACAATGCCCAAACAAGGGTAGGTATTCTTGATATTCGCTATATTTCCTCATGTTACTGCTCTCTAAATCAACTTAAACAAATTTTGATAATGAACTTTTCAGGTACAAGTCCTGTTAGAATTTCTACACGACCGTGAAATGGACCTGGAAGATCTGGCCGAAGTGAAGAGAGTCAAGCTAGAACAGTGCATCCAATTGGGACAGTTCCAAAATGATGCCAATCAAGTAATAAGCTGGATAAGAAATGGAGAGTCTATGCTCATGGCCAGCTTCACTATACCAAACAGCCTCTCAGATGCTGAGCTGTTGAAGAAAGAACACGAACAGTTCCAAGTGGCTATCGAAAAAACACACACATCTGCCGTGCAAGTTAAACATCGAGCTGATGCTCTGATCAATGGTAATCATTATGATCCACAAAGTATCCGTGACATTTCCGAAGAGGTTACCAAAAGATGGCAACAACTAGTCACATGTGCCGAAGAAAGACATAAGCTTGTAACAGCTAGCCTAAACTTTTACAAAACTGCCGAACAAGTTTGCTCTGTGCTGGATAGCCTAGAACGAGAATATAGAAGAGATGAAGACTGGTGCTCAACTGGACAGCCGAATGTGGACAAAGCTGCCGCCATATCACAACTAATCACCAAACACCAAGAGCAGAAGGAAGCCTTTTTGAAGGCTTGTACTCTAGCTCGCAGAACAGCTGAAACATTCCTCAAGTATACTACACGTAGTTTACAATTTTACAATTACCCCGATACAAGTAGCAATCACGAACAACGGGTCAAAGGTATTTTGGAAAAGCTGCTGAGTCAAGAGAATAAAGTACTGGAACACTGGACACAAAGGAAAAAGCGACTGGATCAATGTCAGCAGTTTGTGCTGTTTGAGAAGTCTGCCCAGCAAGCTATTGAGTGGATTCATGAGACAGGTCAGTTTTAGATTCTCAGTGTCAACCTATAAAGGTCATTAGAAAATGCTACCATATATTCTTGAGATCAATATAAATGAATTTAAGCAATCTGAATTTATATAATTTTTAAATAGTTTTAATTACTTATATTTTGACCTTTTGTTGACCACCCCAATGAGTTAAAATATTTTATTTATAACATTGGATAATTTATTTCTTTAGGTGAATGTTATTTGACGACACATGCAACGAACCTAGGTACCAATATCGAAGAAACGGAAAGTCTTCTTCGAGAACACAACGAATTCAAAGTAACAGCTAAAGAAACTCGAGAAAAAGTCAAATTACTGATCCAGCTGGCTGACAGTCTTGTCGAAAAAGGACATGCTCATGCCTCATCAATCAAACAATGGGTGGCTGCAGTCGATAATAGATACAAAGACTTTAGTTCAAGAATGGAGCAATACAGGCAACAACTTGAAGAAACATTGGGTATACAAGAGGAGGAAAGTGAGAAAAAGGAGCTGTCAATTGATCGCAATTCAGATCCCAGTCTGGAATCGAAGGTGAAAGAAGCAGCAGCCAAAGAACTGAAAGAGCTCAACGAGGAGAAGAGAAGATCAGCAAGAAGGAAAGAGTAAGTATAAACAGGAAGCAACATAGAAGAATTGTTGGAGTAATGAATGATTCTTTTTGATAGGTTTATTATGGCAGAGCTGTTGCAAACTGAACGTACCTACGTCAAGGACTTGGAGACATGCATAAATTGCTTCCTACACGAGACACGCAGCTCTAGTTCTGTCCCGGGGCCATTGCAAGGCAAAGAAGACATCATCTTTGGCAATATGGAGGAAATCTACACCTTTCACAATTCGATATTCCTCAAAGAATTGGAAAAATATGAAACAATGCCCGAAGATGTGGGTCATTGTTTTGTCACATGGGCACAAAAGTTTGATATGTATGTGCACTATTGCAAAAATAAACCGGAAAGTAATTCGATGTTGGTGCAACATGGTGGCGGTTATTATGAGGAGTTGCAGAAAAAATACAAAGTCGAGCATCCGATTGCAGCTTATCTGATCAAGCCGGTGCAGAGAATAACAAAGTACCAATTGTTGTTGAAGGATTTGCAGAGTTGTTGTCAAGAAGGGCAGGGTGAAATCAAAGTGAGTATCTAATCAACACTTAGGGAATAGTTTGAGGTAGATGGAAAATCAAAATACTCAGTAAATAGAAGATACTATTGGTAAAACTACAGGAGGATGATCCTGGAACAAAGAATATATTCTGATAATTTGAATTCCAATTAAAGACAAAAATCTCCTAAAAAAAGACGTTTGAAAATTATATTTTTAAGGTACACTTTTTAAAGACTCAAGCAAACCTTGAAATAACAGCATATTTTGACTTAGACTCTGAAGGTATTTACAAAGATCATTTTAAAGATACTGTCCATTACTTCTTTGTATGATTACATCCCACACCTTCACAATAACATTTCTTCTGAATGTTCTGTAAACAATTTTTGACCTACGAACCCCGAACGTAGGAGTTATACAATTCGACTGTCTGCTTTTTTTTGGTTTGTTCGCGCTTTGTATACAGTAAACATACTCCGATTTTGATGATTTTTAATTCATTTGAAAGAGGAGACTTGGGAAATGGTTCCATATTCGTAAAAACACAAAAGAAAATCTCCTTCCCTCCGAAAGGAAATTTTTCTCGAAAATCGAAAATTCGTGTTGCCGGAATTTAGGATCGGACAATATCCGGAAACGTTTAAAGTGAACATTTTTTCAAAAGAGTTACGGTTTTCGAGTTATATTCATGTTAAAATCGCAGATATGTCTATTTAGGCTATGTGGAAGGGACGATTTCTTCCGAAAACTGAAAATCTCTGGGTACCACATGAAAGACAATAACATTTGTAGCAACATTTATGATGAACATTTTTTCCTTAGAGTTACGGTTTTCGAGTTAAGCGGTGGTAAAATGGTTAAAAAATATTTAAGTGTATTTCCGCAGCGATGTTCTGAGATCTCTAAATAATAACAAGTACAAGCTAAGAATATACATGGGTAATAGGATAAGTACTATCTTCATTGGTATTAAACGATTTTCATGACTAATGTTACACTCAAAAGTGTGAAATAAATATTTTTTTACAAAAAATTGGACCGACGTTATTAGTTGGTGCACTGAAAAATACGAAATGATATGAATTCTATTGTTGCTGTTACTTGTGAAGTTGGTGCCAAAAGTTTGCAATCTAACTGCAGCTGCACAACTTCAAAAGTACCAGTACCAGCACTTAATAGTATTTCGTATTTTTCAGTATTCCATCTAATAACGTTGATCGAATTTTTTGTAAAAAAATATTTATTGTATCATTGAAAAGCTCTCATGTTCTTCTTCATGAAGGAAATTTTTGGAAAAATACCATAGAATTTGGCGTAAGAATGTGACGACTAACCTCTATAATTTCGGTAAGAACCTATATTAGAAGGATAATGTCCAAGTGCCTATAAGTGCAGAATTTAGCTCGATAACTGGTTCCACAATTCAATTCAACAGTTTCCTGTAATTCTATCCGGATGGTAATTTTTTGAAAATTTGGTTGGCTAATCAAACTAGAAAATATCTCAGTCGAGATAATTGGAAAGTTTGATTGAATTAACACTTTAAAAATCGTGGTCACTTAAATTTCATTTTAATTCTCAAAACTCGTCTCTGTCAAAGTTGAAAAACCACTTCCAAAAAATTTGACTTACAAAATAAGATTTAAAATAAATTTTCCTCTAAAAAAAGAAAATTGGATTAAAAATATGATACATCAAAAGATGAGAAAAGAATTAAGAACTTAGGTTAATAGAACTAATTATCACCATCTAGATCAAACTCTTAAGAAGACCTTTTGAAATAGTGACCTTGAGCAGTCAAGAAAAGTTCCATCATAATTTTTTTTTACAAAGAATTATTCGACTTGATTAGTTGGAGCACTAAGAAATACAAAATAGTATTAGAAGACTTCTGGCACCAACTACAAAAGCACCAGTTGTATAATTAATATTATTTTGTATTCGTCAGTGTACCAAAGAATAAAGTGGGTCCTGGTTTTTGTAGAAAAAAAATATTTCACATTTTTGAGTGTATCATTAGTCATCAAAATCGTTGAACGTTCACTTAAATTGAAAAATTACAAAACATAGCCGAAACACACTTATTTCAAACTCTACTATTGCTGTAACTCGGAAATCGTTATTTTTTTTTGAAAAACGCCGAATGTAATTTTTGCCGAATATGTTCTCTTCTTCACTTTCCACCTCTTCAATTTTTGGTTTCCTAAAAAATGTTTCCTTCTTCCCCCTTGGGATAAGTTCGTGGAAGAAGGATATGTTCGATGGTATTTTTTTAATATGAGAACATTCAGCAGCACTTTTCTTTCAAATGAGAAAAGAATCACCAAAATCAAAGTACGTTTACTATCCGGCTCCAAGAAGTCAGTCAAACATCAGTTTGGTCGGTTCGAAGATTAGTTCAGACAAATAAACGTAAAAAAAGGAAAAACGCTTATTTTGATTTTCGATTTGGAAGTTAGCATTTGTGCTACCAATAATATATTGTTTGGTTAAAACTTAGACCGTACGAAAAATAGTTTATTTTTATTTTAACAATATAAACTATAAATTTTACATTTTTCTCTATTACAGGATGGACTGGAGGTTATGTTGAACGTTCCCAAGAAAGCCAACGACGCCATGCATTTGTCCCTTTTGGAAGGCTGTGACATTTCTTCGGACAAGCTCGGTGAAGTCGTGCTACAAGATGCATTTAGTGTGTGGGATCCGAAACAGTTGATTCGAAAAGGTCGAGATAGACATATATTCCTGTTTGAAATGTACCTGTTGTTTACCAAAGAAGTCAAAGATTCCGCAGGAAAAGTGAAGTACATCTACAAGAACAAATTGATGGTGAGTTGAAGAGGTGTTTCTATATGACGAAAAAATAAGTATTTCTCCTCAAAAAACTAGGTACTTAAAATGGAGTTTTTTCGATTTGTTTTAGAAGATGAGGAATTAAATTGAAGATATTCCATTCGTCTAAATATTGTTGAAAATTGTTTTATAATTTTTTATATTTGGTATTGACATTTTGAACAATGTCGAAGCCTATTTCCTCCGAAACTGCGGAACGAAAAGTTTAGTTAGTTTTAAAGAGCTAGGCAATTAAATTTCCGTTGCATGGCATATATTAGCTAATTCAGATATCGGGGGTAGATTTTATAAGGCAAATTAGAAACTTATTAGATATATTGCAGAAAATTAACAAAAACTGAACTATTACGCCGATAATCTGGAAAAAATATATAGGGTTTCTCTTATAGTTTACAGGAAATATGGAACCCTTTACACGCAAACCCGACTCACATTTGACCACTTCTATATCTACAACTTCGTCCTGAATATTTTATGGTTCACAAGTATCACAAAAGTTTCAGTTTCAGTTATTCAACTTTTTGTCCGAAGTGTACTATTTATTGTTCTTACTTCTTCTTCTCACTTTGTTGATGGGATTTATGCGTTGGAGACTCATCTATACCGACTGAATTTTTTATGTCAGTCGCTTTTACGCCAACAGTTTTAGAACTCAAATGTTAACCCCATAAATAGGCGTTTCTTTAATTTTTAGTCATGCTTGAAGATCTTCATGTTATGATGATAATTGATTTTTGTAAGAAAATTTTCTTTAGAGAAAAGAAAAAATCGGGTGTTCAATCATAGAGTATGTTGTGACTCTGTGTTTTCATATTTAGGTCTTAGGACTTCTATAGGTCATAAAAGAAAAACGTCATGTTTCATTTGAAATAAGATTTAAGATATATAAATGGGTGATGTGAAATGATGAAATCACCAAACCCTGGACCAGTTTACTGTATCGAATTTAGGAACACAGGCGATATACAGCGAGCGACTCTTAATGTTCCCTTCAGAATTTTCTAAAAAATATAATTATCATAAAAACTAAAGTATGAGGTACAATGAATGCTCACTATATCCTAGTTTAACTGGATATAATTCTAAGAATTCGACAGATGCCTTTAACTCAAACTAAATAAACTATCACCACTAGATTCATATTAAAAAAAAAATATTTCGAATTTAAAATAAAGCACTAAACTAGAAAACTATCCTAACATAAAATAAAATCTATGAACTTGCAGATTAGCATTAGTAATCGTATCAGTTTTTAGGTGTAAGCTTAGAAAACATCTTCCTTCCTTCCAAGGTCCTTGTTTTCAACAAAATAAAAGTATAACAGCCGTATTCATAATCAAATCTTAGTTCAGTACTGGCTAGTACCGTATTAAAATAAAAACAAAACACAATCCTAACATAACAGATTCATAATTAAAACTAATTTAAGGTTAGGTTAGTTAGATTGCAGCACAGTCCTCAGTTACGACCGTGGATTGAAGGTTCTGTCAGTTGTGTGTTCTGGTAGCCATAAATATCCGCACTTAATTAATAGTAGCGTACTACGTTTCGATTATGAATACGACTGTATGACTTTAGCAGACAAGTTTCTTCAAATAGTTCAATTTTCGAATAGTATGCTTATGCTTATTAGTGAGAGGCATATTTCAATTGTTTCTTTTGTTTTGAATGTTTCAGACATCCGAGCTTGGTGTGACTGAACACATGGAGGGTGATGAATGCAAATTCGCTGTCTGGACTGGCCGAGCTCCCATATCCGACTATCGGATCGTCTTGCGTGCCTCTTCATTGGATACAAAACAGCTGTGGGTGAAAAAGTTGAGAGAAGTTATACAGGAGACCTATTTCAGCGGTGCATTGCCACTGTCGTTGCCTAAAAGTCCTGCCAAATTGAAACCGCATAGCCAAAGATCCAGCAGGTGATATACCGAATATAGTTAGGGTGATTGGTGTTCGCCAGTACGTCATTGAAGTAGTCAAAACAAAACACATATTTCTAAGGTAGCATCATTTTCTTGTATTCGTTAAAGGACAAAATATTACCGTATGCCTTTGAGTAGAGAAATATGTTGTCGAAATACCCAGTTGCAGACTTAATGCATCTAAAAAATATACATTTACACTTACTTCAGTTGCATATCATTAATGACGTATTGGAAATCGTTCGTCGCCTAAACTATTGAACTATACTTACCAATCAGTTCAATTTAAAAGAAGATGAATTTACGGTTCAGTCGACAGAATCGTAATTCATGTTTAAAGTAGATTATAATATAAACCATTTCGTTGCAGGGATATGGAGGAATGCAATTCCATCGATGAAAGTGTCGAGAACCTTGACAGAAATTCATTAACATCATTCGGCTCAGGGAATACCACAGATTCTGATAAGGTAAGTGAGCATGTTTTTGTATCAATATGAATTTTGAAAGTCATCAAAGTTTTAACTCTACTAAACGTTAATGTAGAAGTATGCACGCAAATTGAGACAAAATTTGAGTCATAATTTGTTCCATTATTAAAACGGAACTATTGACAATTACTTTCCCGCTTTTGAAATTCGTTCTTGGTCATTTCTTTATTGAATTTATTATCTGTAATTTATTATTATCAATCTCTATCAAATAATTTTCTAAAGTTTGAACTTAAACTTTCCCGGGTTATGTCACCAGTATTTCTGTATTGATCGCAGAGATGCGCCATCTAGCGTACACATTGTTAACCCGCGTATATTTTATACTAGACTTGTACAATCTTCCTGCAGGTGTCGTAGTCTTCTCGAGAATTTAGAGAAGTTCACTTTTATGAAGGCTAAGGCAAATATGTATTGAATATATTTTGTATTATAGTTTTGTACCTTTCGTTGCCTTTCGAATTTCAATATATTTATTATATTTTGATCTATTGTTTCGTTCATCAGATATTGCGGTACATGAATCAAAATTATAATAATTCAACCAAAATTTAAGAAAGAATTAATGAATTTTTTAATCACCCTAAACTTATTTCTTCTAGAGTTACACACTATATTTTCAGTTTTACCCATATTTTTATGTTTTTTTTTAAATACGTAAATAAATAGTAAATAGTAAATACGTTAGAATTCAATAGTAGTTCATGATACAAGTGAATGGCAAACAGTATTATATATTATGTCGCTACGGGTAATAGGCGAGTAGCCATAACCATTGAGTGCAAATGCTAAATCATCCGCAGAAAGCCATGGAATTTGAGATCATGTCTTTACTTGGATCATCTGAAACTGGATAATATTCAAACATCGCTTTAGGAGAAGAATTCAAAAATTTGCACAAACCTTGAACTACTGTAATGATCATAACAAATACTGGAAATGTTTATCCAAATATATTTTTGAACTTCTCTTTATATACCTTAAAAATATTTGGTAATAATTGAGATAAATTGCTAATTTACTTGTAGTTTCCGATACTTATTAATCTCATTTTATTTGAATCACTCTAAAAGCTCATAAAAAATACATTGCTACAGATGTGAGCAAAGCTTGTCTAGATATTCTGTTATGTTAGCCTAAGTGAAATTACTTGGGTAAAACTGTGTTAATCCCAAATAGTATAGAACCAGAGGAATTACTTTTTTTTCTCCGGAACGCTCGATACAATATAGACATAGCTTCTTGAACTCTATCACATCAAGTCTAAATACAGTGTTATACGTATTATGGATATATTTTTTCCAGGAATTGATTACATAGTCTCTCTACACTGTTATTAAGCTATTTACTTATGCATAGGTGCGGTGCAGCGAATATTGAGTTTCTGGATGTACGTAAGCGTCATTGCGGCCAATTGTTCTAAGTAAAATACACGGTCCATTGACCGAACTCACATCAACTCATTTCGATAGGTTTGGTAATTTACACGTGTTTACACTTATCAGACAAATGATATCTTTTACAAATTCGACATGAAAATGAAACTTGGTTTTAGTACTCAATTTTCGCATATGATGAACTTTTTGTTCTAAGACTTCCAGATTACCCAAAAGTGTTGGCGGGCTCAGAATTTAGAATGTATTACCCCGTATATTGATATTGTTTTGGGGAGAATGCTGTACAAAATTATAACATTAAATACTTCTAGGAATCTAGGATATCGCCCAAGTATAAATCCAGGTTTTTGTTTCGTAGAAAAGGACACATTAACCGCCATCTTAAAAACGGCTTTTGGCAATATATAGGTATCTTAAACATGGGGTTGTATAGGGTTGGCAAATTTCGATGCATTTATTGGGTATCTTTCTATCAGAACTTAAAATTTATGAAGCAAATTTAAAATCCAGCTACTCTTCTACTCTTAAAAGTGTATGAAGAATGTCAAAATACATTTTCGAAACCTTCTCAAATGAATAAGGTATAGGTATTCATCAAATACGTACAAAATTAAATTTTAGATTATAAATTGAAAATAAAAGACGATAGATAGTTTTTGTTTTCAGCATTGAGTTTACCTAAAAATAAAACGAGATAAGTGCGAGTTGGAATTTACCTGAAGAGGGTTCCGTACGATGCTATCTATCATTTTTTTTTGGTACGCACAATATTGAGTGACTCACCATGTTATTTTAAGATCATGGATAGGGGGGGAAAGGGTCAATTTTCGACTATTTTCTTGAATACCTTGGAAACTATTTATTTTAAAAATATACAAAAAATATATTTGAGATCTTGACAATAAGACCTTTCATATGATATGTCACACTATGGCCTATGGAGTTTGCATTTTCAATTTTCCATCTTGACCCCAAAACTGACCCCTGTGTTCAGATTTCGTCTATTCACGTCACACCTCTGCGTTTGGGTCACTGGAAATGATATGTGTACCAAATTTCAACTTAATCGGTCAAGTAGATTTGTAGCAAATTGACTGTGACGGACGGACAGATGGACACATGAGTGATCCTATAAGTGTTTTTTTTATTCGGATAAACCGAACCCTAAAAAGAGATCGTGATTTTGCCAATGTTTTTTTTGCTATTTATAATACTTACAAAGTTACACTTTAAAAGCATCTAAATTTGCCCACCCTGTACAATATAAATAATATTATGATAGGAATCTTTTTGGTAGGAAATTAAATTTTATATTAATGTTACTTAGAACTTTTTCATATTATAGGAATGCTTTTTTTCGATATCTCATATTCTTTCTCGATATAGTAGGTATTTTTCGTAATAAAGTCCCTATTATTTTTATCGTAGGATGCATTATGTCATATTTACATAAATGCGTTTTGCCGACGCACCGACTTTTAGAAACGACAAGTGGATATCGTTTTTATATTCATTCAATTATCACGATTTTTCGACGAGTCTTTATATTTAATGCCATCTTTCCTGGAGTAATATTTGAGTTTTGGATTTATATACCGAGCCACATGATCGTTCAAATGTGGCGCCAGGCGCTTAGAATACTCTTTAATTCTTGTCTGTTGTTTTTCTTTTTTCGATTTCACTGTCACACATAATCGTAGTATTTTTAGTGAAATGCTCCAATTCTGCACATCATAAAAATCTATATTTGATGTGGTCTTTCCAGATATGACACAGACACGTGTGAATAAATACGAGCTCATTTAGGAGATGATTCATTCGTTTCTTTTTTTGTGTTATCTTTTCAATTTTATATTCAAGCAGTCGTAAATTAGCTTAACTCTTCTTCAATTCTTTATACACTGAAGTGATTAAATTTGAAGACAAACTCCATTGTTATTCTTGTTTGCTTTCATTCTGTTGTTTTGGTAAGGAGTGTCTCTTTCTTCGGAAGTACTTAAACTAAACTAAAACTAAAATACGTATTTAATTTTTCAGTATCGTGATATGTATATGGAACCTAACAATTTGTTTTTTTAAAGCAAAATCTCCTAAATCATTTTATTATACTGTAGCTGACATATAAAAATATTTGGGTCTATTTATATCTATTTATCTATTAGGTAACATTTATATAAACCACTTATTAATATACAACTACAGTATAACCTCAATAATCCGGACAATTAATGGTAGGGGGTGTCCAGATAAGTGATATATCCACATTAATGAATATTAATTTGATGAAACCCAGAATAATTCAATGCAATTCAAGTAATAATTCTTCATAAAAAATAACAATAAAAAATATATCAAAAACTTTAAACAGAAAAACTTAAAACAGTTTGGATACATATTATCCTACTAAATGTACGTAATTAAAAAATTAAAAACCTGAACAAATAAGTGAAACTTACCCACTCCCTATCCATGCTTCTATATCATCCATTGAAATATCTGCGCCTAATAATTTTTCAACAAGAACTTTTACCTCATTTAATTTATTTTGAAGTTCTTGCGACTTTTTGATTTTCTTAGCTAAAGTTGCCAACGAAATATTTTTTTCTTTATCTTTTTCGTCCAACTCTTGGATGGACAACAATGGCTTCCATGACTTTTTATAAGGTCCTGATGTATTTGGTACCATGTTACTTGGAACGAAAAAACTACGTTTTAAGATTAATGGTCTTTAAGGTTTTTGGAATGTCAGAATTTTTTTAAGCAGTTCCTTTCTGTAAAAAAAATTCACTGCTTGGATGACATGCTGATTTTTGAGTGAAGCTTTTCTTTAAATGGTTCCCCTACGTCAACATTGCTTAAAAGAATTGCAGTAATAGTCATCTGCCTTAAGTTATATCTCTCTTTAAATTTTTAAAACCAACTGCTGCTCACTTTGAAATTGTTATGTAAATTTAGCTACTGTTGAAAAAACTTGGCCTTCTCACATATAAGTTCATCAAATAATGGAGTCCCTGTAACAAAAAAAAAATAGAATGATAAAGGAAATTAATTTTGACAAATCAATTTTCCTAAATGTTATTTTTCTACTTACCTCTAGCCCTTTCTTGAACAAACCAAGTGTACAAGGCCTTTTCCGTTGCTGGATATGCACTTAACCTTAGGGTATTCCTTATGTTCTAATTGAGATCCTGAGCTTCATAACCCATAAGACGGTAGATTTTCCAATACTAAATTTTCTGGCAACTGATCTGACACTTTCCCCGGAATCTAGCAACCTAATTATTTCATGATTTTGTTGCAAATTTAGCGTTGTGTCTTTTCTTTTCGACATTCTTCTTAAAATAAACACCTATCACTGCACTTGACACGAATGTAAATGATGTAAGACTGCGTAAAGTCCTACTGGCAAAGACGCTCTGACACGAAAAATTAGTGTCCGGAGTACTGTATGCCTACATTTAAGTCTATCCGGATTAAAAGTGTTACATTGTATATTTACAATTTCTATTCAATTCACACAATATTATATTCCGATGTTGTTTGTGCCATACTGACCGCTGCGAACTATTGTATTAATCTATAGACGAGGTGGTGATGTTTCAGAAACATTGATACACCTGGCATCTCACAAATTGTGGCACCAAACTCAGCATTATTACGACTCTTATAACGCACCTTTTCTTTAATAGCTGGCTTCAACAGTCCCATGGGGATCCAAGGCACGAGAAATTTAATAAAGTCTGAATTGGAAACACCCAAATAAAATAAAATTGATATAATTAATCTAGAGTGTGTTCTATAGAGAAAAAAATGAAATAATTTTTTCTTCCCGATTTTTTGCTGAAGAAATTTTCCCAACGAAGAAATTCTGCGGACACCCTTCATTTATTATTGATATTTTTTCTGCGGTTATCAATTTTTCACTATTTCTAGGATGCAAATATTGAATACACGATCGGTCAACTAATTGCGGTAATAATAGTTAGTATTTAGTGACTTAATCAAAACAAAGGTATCTTTTAGTAAAGAATAATAATTTTATTTGCGAATCTCCTTCCTTAATATCTTTTCAAATTATACTTTATCTAAAATTCCGATTTCTGGCATTAATGATGACTGATAGTCATCCCATATTATTTTTTCTTTGATGAATATTTCTTAATTACAAAAAAGAGTCATCAGTTAATTAGAAAATGGCCTCCTCTATCACCAACATAACGTTAGTCTACTACTTTTATTCACGTATAATTGTTTTTTTTTTCATAATTTGATGATGACAGTAACATTTTGGTTAGCAATAAAAATCCTAGACATGACAGTCGAAAAGAGAGAGGCCTTTCCCCGGTAGCGAGTCCTCCTAATGTCACCGGGTCGTGACCTCTTCCTGTACCTACTCCAACTCACATATTACCTACGTCTACCTACCTACAGCCGGTGCGGTACCGCAAAAAGATGGCAGCCAGGCGCCCTCATTGTGCCAGGATTAGGGCTTCCCTCTGCACAGAGCAGCAGAGCACGTCTTTCTCCTTTAGGGAACGACAGCGTGAATCCTGGCTCGCATACCGGATGAGGTAGCAGGTCTCTTTGCCGTTCCCTTGCTCCACTTTCTTTTACTACTCACAAGCTACTTCGATGAGGAGGAAGTCCTTCCACACCACCGTGTTTCCTCAATGCAGCAGGATAATTTTGAGCATTGCTTTTGTACGACATTTTTGAGATTGTTTATTTTATGGTCTTTGAGCAGAACCTAGCATCTAACGAGCCTCAATTTTTGCTGAATAGATATGTCTTTGCTGTATTTATTCTCATCTTGTTCAAAGCAGCTTTGTATTCTTCAGCATATTTTTGATTCCAGCTGCTGTTGCAATTGCTGGCGATTGCATGATATTTGTGTTTCTCTACCTTGTTCTATGTTTTGATTCCTTATTGTAAGGTTTGGTACTTTGAGATACTTGTTATACATTCAGTTTTCTATGTATTAATTCCTTAAATTTCTATTGTTTTCTCCATGTTTCACATAAATCTTCGTAGCTCATCGTTGTTATTTTTTAATTGCCTCACATTTTGTTTTGATTTACACCGATGCGTCATTTAATGCCCCCTCTAAAGGTCTGTTCCACGTATATATTGAATAGATGAGGTGAAAAACGCACCCCTGTCATACTCCAGCTTTGATAATAAATTGATTGCATATTAAATAGTCAAACCACTTCATAACTAGATGCATGAACATCTCTTATTGACGACGAACGTCATACGGTTGGTTAAATTAAAACTACGGTCTATTAATACTAAACCCAAACACAATTCGTTAGAAAAATAATGAGGAAACTGTCGGGAAAGGAGATATAAAGAAACAAGTTGTCATAATATTTGCATCAAATGAAAATCGTTCTTTCAATATTATTGTCAAAAATGCCATGAGCTATCTGAATGATCCTCTAAGTTTGAAGAAACCGTCTAGTTGTTGGACGTCAGAGCCCTTTTGCTGACTCCTCATTCTCGTTCATGCATAAGGGTTGCCTGAAATTAAGTATACATTGATTGTATCGAACAGAAAGGTTTACATGGTGCTCACATAAAAGAGAGTGGTGGCAATCGTGGTCGAGTGGCTTCTACAGATAATTCTGATACAAATAAAGGCGAAAAAATTATATATAAGTTTATAAGGGCAATGCACTTGAATTTATTCTATATAAAATTCGTCCCAAGCTGGGGAGTTAATTTTCTAACAAAGAATAAAGATGGGTAATACAGCGATTGATTTTGTGTATTTTTATTTTGGATTACCTGTGCGCATTCTTTTTACAGGGTGATAAACTACATTTGAAACGGTGTTTTTGTTGGAATTTTCATTTTCAGTTTAGCAAAATTTATGAACACTTTCATCACTGTTAGATAATTTGTGCTCAGTTTGATTTAGGCCGAAATAAATGCAATAAATTATTTGCAAATATCGTGATTTATTTTACAAAGATCCAAAAACGCTCATTATTTCATTATTAACAAGTAATTCGAGTAACTATGGATGGTTTTCGCATAACGTTTATGTACTTTAGTTGAAAATTAGCATCCTCTAAGATATCGAGCGGTCCTTAATTATTTTATGCTGTGAGCAGTGGTTTCAACAAAATCGAGCAATATGTCACTCAAAGTGTTCTATAATAAATTTATTGAAGGTCAAATTGCACCTTCAAATTGCTAAGATCATGTAAATTAACATTTTTAAATATCTCTACTAGAAAATAGACTTCAAAATTACCAGCTTCAATAGAATAAATAATTTGGTATATTTTAGTGTATCATCAACTAAAGTCGATCCTAGTTTTTTTCTAGAGTTAATTGCTTTAGTTTCAAATAATTTTTACAATACAATGATTAACAGTTTTTTTTTTAAACTTCTTCCAAGAAGTTCAATCGAATTAACTTTACTTTTTATTTAGATGATTGTACAGTAAGTTGGGCCTACAAAAATCTTGAAAGAAAATATCTAGCATGTTATTTGAAACTCGCGTTTTTGCATATTTTTGAAAATTATTATTATTTAATTTTATTCAATACTTGCGTTATTTTTATTGCTAATTTTATTATATTGGAGTGCTTTAGGTACATTGAATTCAGTTGGTTACTAAAAATGTCTACAGAATCTTTTTTTTTTTCGTCAGACTGACATTGCAAGTATATTATTTTTTAATTCTGTGATGTTGATGAGTAAAAATGCCAGATAAAAATGAGTTAACTGCTGCCAAATTGGTTACTTTAGCTAATGAAGGTGTTAGACAAGACGATAGAGCGCAGATATTGCAAATCCATAAATCCTTAGAGCCTGAGGAGGAAATAATAAATACTAGGAAGAATTTTCTGTCAACTTAATTTAATGTTATGTAGCCCTTACTGTTTTACTGTTGCTCATCAACTTGTTTCATTATTTCATCGTTCATGGTTTTATGGAAAACTTAAATAAGTAATTTAATTTTGTCAATAAAATACGATGCTTCGCTGCAATCGATTTATCAATTGGAATTGGGTAAGTATTGCGTAAAATAAAATAAATAATAAAAAAATCGAATATGAAATATGTCTGTCCTTGAGTGTATTTAACAGGTTACGTTTATCGAATTCGAATATCATAAAGTAAACAAAGTTGATGCATGTATACCTACGTCCGTCAGTCAATCGCAAATACTTTCAGCGATCAAAATGATTGCAAGTGATTAAATTTGCTAGAGTAATAGAATATTGAAAAGAAGGGAATGTAAGAGAAAACTTTATATGTAGGTACATATTTGCTTTTTGCGAAATTGATTTTATAGTAGAACCCGAGCTGGTAATGTTAGCTGCTACACTTTGTTATGTGCCTATCCTCTGCTGCGTCGTGCAATTTTACGATGCTGATCCAGATCCTGGAAAGTATATACTTTTGCTATACTCGTATATAGATATATAGATATATAAAAGGGCGAAGACTAAACTTTCCAATTTTATCATCGAGGCGTTGAGAATCGGGCGATAGTATCTTACTCGTTTTTTTTTGGGTTGGGGGTATTATTGGTATTGATTCTTGAAGGATGGTATGAACAATGTACAACTATGAAACTGTAAATATCGGTATAATTTTTGTTTAGAAATATTTCTATATGGTTTTCTTCATTCTGTTTTTTTTCATGTCAAAGATAAAGTGAAGGACTCGAATAACTGAACTTATTTTTAGGGATCCGTACTAAAAGGGTGTCAACTAACCCTCTGCTGTGCGCCCCACGGGCCCAATAACTAGATGGTTTAGTGAGTTTTCTCAACTGCACAGTGCACTTCTTGAGGTCAAGGTCATGTTGTGTCAAGCGCGTTATGAATTGATTTGATTGTCATTTCAACGTTTACTCTCTTTCAGTCTCACTTTACTTTTCTCAAATTATCATTTATTTTTTTTTGTCTGTTCACCTTCTATCTTCGATTCACAAAAATAATAGAGGTTTCTAGAAGTGGGATAAAACCAAAAAGTACAATAACAGGGCACGCCATGCCCAGACTAACGAATATCTGGAAGAGTCATCAAAACTTTGTAATAATTGGTTAGAGCCCTGATCTTCTCCATCTTTTATTACAGTTCAGATTACTGGAAATAATCAGTTCCAAGTCTCATCAGAAACAGTTTCTTATAGAGTAAGGATTCTACGCAGTGTTACAAACGCATTCTCCAATCCAAGCGTCTGACGATTACCACCAAACTGCTAGTTTTCTGTTCCAACTCAGCTTTCTGACAGTTCACAAACTCTCAGATCGGTTTGCGGATTTTCTTCTGACTATTGGTTGAGGACAATCGTAATGAGGTCAGAAGAAACTTCTTTGTCTTCGGAATAAGGATTTTACCTGAATCTAATCCAACAACGTGGTTGAAAATTTGTCTTTTTGGATATTTGAGAAGTACCTGTGTTATCTATTGAATTCAAAATAGAAGCTTGAAACGTTTTACTGAGATAAATTCTCTTGTCTTTGTGTGTTTGTGGCTATTGATAACAGTTTAATCGATGTATGAAATAATTGTGGGGGTTAGTGAATTGAATTCTCAATTTGATTCAGCGTAAAATCTGGGTGAATTTCGAGAAACTGTTGACTCCGAAATTCGAGAAATTCTGTCAGGAAGTGGGGCATTAAACAAATCGGCAGCTTCTTATAAGTATTAATTTCAAATAATTTGTTGAATTAAATAATATTATTTGACGTTAATGTCAAAATAGATAAACGGATTTTGGCATACTGAGATACTTATTTAGGATATTAAAATTTTATGTTTACTATCGACTTTTCTATTTTTCTTATAAAATCGTGAGTCATAGACCACTAAACCTCGTATTAGTAAATTCCGAAAAAAACATCTAATCAAAAAAAATATATAAATACAGGGTGAGCCATTTAAAATATTATCCGATGTCGTCATATCTTGAAAAATATGACGTAAACGAAAAATCTGCTAACACCACTAAATAGTACATAGAATATACATAAACTTTTAATGAAGTAAAATTTTCGTACCAGTCATAATTAAGTCATAAATCAGGTGTTACTCTCACTTTACCCAACACTGTATTTAAATATTAAACTCAAAATAATATCGATACAAAAGCTATTTTTGAGATTTCATTTAGATTCTAATAACTTATCAGCTGTCAAGATTCGTCATGGATGGACAATTATTATCTAACAAACATACGCTATTGATGGCGATTTACAAACTGTTGGAAATCATTTCCGGATTTGCTGTTGGAACAATGCCGGTATTGTTTTCTACGTTCGTTGTTTTTAGTGTTGATGGACAAAAAAAAAAGAACACGAAAAACAACACGTCACTGCGTGTGGGCGTATCTGTTTGTGAATGACATCATGTACTTACTTAGTACTAGGGGAAGTATTAGCTTAATTGGCCAAACACATACACACGCTAATGAAACTTTATTTATAAAACTCTGTGCTAAAAAGTTAATATTAATCAGTCCCGAGCTTTTATGTAGAGGATCTAGGTGGTGAGCATATAATATGTGTGTTGTAGATGCCTGCGGGACTTCTTGTAAATATTTATTATACCCACTATATTGAAGTCAGAGAGCAAGAGAGATAGGAACTGTTGTTTTATTATTAATTTCGCTCTTTTGTCTATAGTATTATGGTGTTTGTATTACGGTAGAGTTGTGTTGGGTAGGTATAAAAATTACTTATTGATGACAAACTGTATAATACAAGTAATCATAGAAATGTGGGATATATTTCAGCTTATTCTATTTGTTGACTAATCAAGTAAATAACAGGTTATATAAAAGAAATTTGATTGCATAAACTTAAACAATACGATTTGTTTTGACCAACAGTATTGGTAACGCAAATAATTGATACAGTTCCATCAAATTGTACACAGTCAGCATTTGTATGGTTGAATTGCTGCAATTTGCTCTCTAGATTGACGTCGTCGTAAGTCGTATTTAAAATACCAACATATACAAATAATACCTCATCGATGTTTTAAGATCAGGCGATCTTGGAGGCCATAAGCTCAAAAAAATTGCCTATAAGAAAAATGCATGCTGAATAAAAATCAATTTGATCTTGCTCGTATTCTATCCGTGGAAGGGCATAATCCCGTAAAATTTTCAGGTATCGTTTACCAATAATAACGGGTGGCCCATAATGTAGTGACAGATTTTGAAGTTTAATAATTTTGCCACTGAAAAACTTATAGAGAAGTTTTTGATGTTGTTCGATAGAAAAACTTAAAAGAAAAATTTTGTTGCAGAAACAATCAGGGAGAAAGCATGTAATAACTAGGCCTAATTTTTAAAAATTGTGTCTAAAAGATGATGACCTTATCTTCTTGAACTTTCTTCTATCGTAGACACCATATTTCCCATAACATTATGCAACATGGAGAAATATTCCAAATTTTTGTTCGAATATTTTCTTTTAACTCGTCGATACTTTGAGAATTATTGATGTAAACCTGGATTTTAAATAGCTCCATAACCAAAAATCACAGGGTGTTAAGTGACATGACCTCGGAGACCACTGCAGATAACCAAACCTTGAAATCAGGCGTCCTGGAACCATCTGCCGTAGGACATTAGTGGATGCGCGGGCAGTATGACATGTGGCGCCGTCCTGCTGAAACCACATGTTTTCAGGAAAACGCCGCAATTCTTCTTTGAAACAAAAACAACATGTTCACATAACGTTTTGAACTTACCGTGGTATATTCTTCATTTTCATCCTCAAAAAAATAAGGTCCTACAATTGCCTGTGCTGACACTGCACACCAAACAGTAACTTTTTGGCTATAAAGAAGAGTTTGATGTATTACTTGCGGGTTTTTTTTGGAGAACAGTAATGAGAGCTTTATTCATTTACGTAGCCACAACATAAATAAATTTTCGGGCAAATTAGCATTGTCTTTTAGCTCCGGCACAAGTTGAACTTCATGTCGTTCTTTTTAACTGACAATCCCATTTTAAAATTGTTACACAGAGAATTAAAATTAATCTTTTGCGAAATCCCCATGGCATTTGCAATCGTTTTTCTGGAAGGATGACAGAGTCCTTACGAAGAAGAAAATTCATTACTTTTCGCACTAGTGCCTTAAGTAATTCATTATGGTGGTGAAAGAAAACACTTAACGCGCTAGTACCATAAAATTGCATGTTATCGTCAATGTTGCAAATATCGAGTACCTACTTTCGCCACGATAATCAATTCTCAAAAGATGAATTTTCCAGACAGGTGTTGCAAAAAATATATGAAGATATGAATCCACTATAAAACTTTTGAAACTTTCTTCTGTATTACTGCTCAATCGAAAACCTTCAACAATTCAACATTTATATTTCCCAAACATATACTTATTGTAATGTTTAACCCTGTGCTAAACGTTGTGGGGTGAGTTAACTTGCGTAAGACTCAAAAGTTTTATTTGAAAATGATCTGTGTTACCATCATTACTTTCCCATTTTCTTTTCAAAACGTCATCATCAATTATTAAAGATTCCCAAAGTGACCAGTATCCTTTTATCACAGGAGACAAAAACAGTGGCCGATGCCCTAATTGAACATTGGATAAGTCGGTTTGGCGTGCCGTTAGAGATTCATTCGGACCAAGGTCGAAATTTTGAGTCGGAAATCTTTCAGAGTGTGTTTAACCTAATGGGGATTAAGAAAAATCGTACAACTCCACTGCATCCACAATCCGATGGAATGGTAGAGAGATTTAACAGAACACTAAAAAGTTATTTGAGGTCAGCAATTTACGAACTTCTGAGTCTCACGCAAGTGAACTCACCCCACAACGTTTAGCACAGGGTTAAACGTTACAATTGGTGTCAGAAGTGGGATCCTTCGCATTTTGCTGAGAATATATGGTGAAAACCAGATCAAAAGACAACGACGAAATGGCAAATTTTGCAGAAGTAATGAATGAGTAGAAAATCAAGAAAGAATTAAACAACAAGAAAAAGAAGAACAAGAAAGAATTAGAAAGGAAGACCAAACAAAAATTAATCAATTCCTAGAAAATCAAGAAAGGAGTAGACAAGAACAAGAAACAAAAATAACACAAATTCTAGAACTAATAAATGAACTAAACATGAAACAACCATAGCAAATAAGGAATTAGAACAAATACAAACTAGATGAAATAATAACAGTAGGTACATGATAAACTATCCACGTTACATTATCTTAAATCTCAATAGAATATTAGTACTTCCGGATATTTATTATATTCTTTAAAACATGTAATTGATTATGGGTAATATCACCACTAATTAAGGAAATGAAGCATCGCCGCAATATCCGCAAAATTGTGTTTACGGCGAATATTTTTTCACATGTTACTAGAAATATTTCTGATTCATTTGTTTTAACGCCAAACTACGGCGCCATATTCCGTGAAACATACAAATACACAAAAAAATATCTCCAAAGCTATCAAAAATAAGTGCCTATACGTATTAATAAAATCGATTCACCAAATACCGCCAGCTGCTCCACCCTGTATATTTGATTGTTGTAGCTACCAAAAACTTTTAGATCACTAAATTTACTTGTCTACTGTCTAAGTGCCATCGGATTTTTTTTTTCATCTAACTGGTGCTTCGCCAACTAATCTGACATTGTCAGCTGTGATCTGTGATCTATTCTCAGGTTTCTTAATAATAATAAATAATAAAAAAATAATAAAACATAGGTATGTCATTGTAGGAAAAACTCTATCGTTGACAGGTTGTCATACCATAGCAACAGAGGGTGTGTTTTAAGTTTGAGGTATTTATCTGTGGGAATGTCTGTGGCATCGTAGCCCTCAACGGAATGAACCGATTTTGATTTGTTTGTTTGAAAGCTGACTTCATTTGAGAGTGTTCCGATTTTTTGTCGCGGAGGTTTTTGAATCTAATATTATCTATCTATTATTAATTCTACGCCAACGGACAACAAAGACATACAAAAAGAAAGAAAGTACCGATAGTTAGTGATCGAGTCTACGGCTGTTGACTGGAGAAACAATCACAAATACACCCACACATTATAGCATAGCGTTAGAGTCGTCGTCTTCAAAGATGCGACCGAGGAGATCTCGCGCTAAAACTCCGGACTGGCGCTGTTCTTGCGCGCGCTGCTCTACCATACTATGTTTTCTATCTATGTCCTTTCCATCCTCTTCTCGCATACGCGCAGTCACACATACCCTCCTACTACCACTATACACCAGCACACCGGAGCCGACCGGAGCAGAGTGAGAGAGATAGAGGGACAGAGCAGCAGGAGCGAGTGCCTCCTGCGAAAATTCAGTATGATGCCGGGTCGGGCCCGAGCACCGCCGCGATGTCTTCCTCTGCTGTCATCGCATACCGGGTGTCCTGCAAGAACACAACCACCACCACCAGGTGGCTGCTGCTGACGGACAACGACTTCGTTACCGATGACGGTCATAATCCTGCTGAGGAAGGACTTTTCTTGTTATTGTGCACAAATCGACGACGCGATCTTTTCGCAGTAGATTCGGCGGCGGCGACAATTTTGTTGCAATTCTTGTCGCGGTGATTTTTTTTGTCCGTGTAAAATAGCCTCTCTAGTTATTTTTAAGAGGCCCCCACTATCATTGTTGTCAATGCCAATGGGCATTTTCTTCGGGGTTTAGTTTGTGTCTTTGAGGATAATAGAGATAATTTATATATAATAGCGTAAATGGTAGATAGTAAGTAATGGTGATAAATGAATTAATACAATTTAAGATACAATACGCAGACAGCATGTTTATCGTGTCAATGACATCAAAAAACTTCAAACTAAAATCTATACTTCTTTGTTAATTTAATAAACTAATCAGCGAAATCAATGTTGTTACCCAAAAGTTTGCCAGCACTTTGATTGTACTATTATATATCATCTGACGCTGACTTCCAATTTTATATATTTTTGTTAGGTTATTCCTTCAAGAATGTTGAGCGATTCAAATGAAAATCATTCCCATTTTACCATGAAATTTGAGATCATATCTATCCTAACAGTGATTTGTATGTAACACTGAAACATCACTTGTCACTTTTAAATGCAAAAATATGGAAAGAAATGCACAAACTTGAACTAATATAATGAGTATAACAATTATTGAGAATATCTTTACCTACATATATTCATCCAAATATTCATAAACGTCACTTTAATATTAGCTCAAAAAAGTGACACTGATATTGTTTCAGATGTAAGCAGAGCTTGCTTCAATGCTTGTTACCATAAATTCAATTCTCATTAAGTTATTGTATTTGAATCTTCTTCATTATCGATCATTTTCAATGAAATTGATGCCATCGTATTTGTCTGAATGCACGCATTGTTGTCTAAACGTATCCATTTAGCCACATTATTCTCTGGAATGACAAGTTATTTGTGAATACCTTTTATTCTATTTACCATAGCGTATTGAGAATGATTTTTTTTGGATCTCTTTAAATGAAAATCAAAATATATACTTGTTAGTATGTTTGCTGCGAGCTATGTAGATTTTTATCATTCTTTATTCATCTCAATTTGATCAACGTCAGTGATATCCAAACATTGAAATCCAGTAAAGTTGTCAACGTAGTTTTTGTACTAATCCGAAATTAACTGACTTCACTAGGCATAAGAACGTATTTTTCAAGCTCGGGAATCACATCGACTTCCACAAAACACCCATCCAATACTGTCTATTCATACAATCAGTTTGCAGAGTGCATTCTATTTTTTTAATATTGATAAAATTCTACAGCTGATAGTACCTATAGTTGTTAATGCTACAAGTGCCTAATGGAGCGAAAATCTGACAATTATTGTGATTATGAAACACGTCGGTGGTTGTCACTACTCGCCTTTGGCTCGTCGTGACCACACTCGTCCTTCACCGAATTTGACGGGAGTATTGTTTCACTATCGTCCCTTTCCACACGTGTACATCATTTTTTGTAACACCTACCTTCGAATTTATGAGACATAGAGAGCTGTTCATGTTACTGTTCTAACTGAAAAATAGGATTATTAATTAGATATTATTATTTATCGATGAGGATTGTTCATCGAAATAAGCTAAATAGTACATTCCGAGAAGGATATTGTTTTCTTCTTTTCTCTCCATTTCATGAATTTATCATATCAAAATATTCTTCATTGAATTTAAAACATGTATCTCAAGAAATATAACTAAATAATTAATATTACCAAATGAAAGATGAAGTTTCAAGGCAGAAAAAAACATTTTGTTGTCCACTACAATTATATTCAGTTACTATTTTTAAGAACTTGCATCTAATCACCCGCTCTGCATTTGATCCATTACTCGGTGAGAGACGAAAGTAATAATAATAATAGCCTGTATTGTCCAACTATCATCCATTTATAGGACAATTACAAATACCTAAAAAATAGTCACTATAAAACATACATATAAATAAATCATAAAAAATACAAATAAAAAATACTGACTGGACTTTTACCTAGAATTCCATATACAGGAGATTTTAATAAAATGTTAGTCCTAGCTCTTGCAATATTAAAAGTCACATAATTTCTTGATATAAATGGTGATACATTTAAATTAATTTGCTCTAAGATTTTAGGCTCTTCTACAATATTATTCAGTACTTTATATTGAAATAAATCAGATGAACTTTTTCTTCGACTATCTAAACTAATAATATCAAATCGACCACACAATTCATCATAGCTGATTCTGTAGTCTAGATAAATGCCATTACATTTAAAATAAAACAACTTTAGGAATTTTCTTTGAAATTTCTCAATAATTATTTTTTAATACTCATAAAAAAGACTCCACATTTGTAAAATATAGCAATTTCAAAGATTTGATATTATAAAATCTTCTACAGCTTCTAACTATAAAGCCATAATCGGATCTTAGAGCTTTAGAAACTTTAAGAGAGATTTGATCAATAAAGCTATGTTTTTGGTCAAAGAGAATTACCAAGTAATGATAATGCATCGCTGTAGTGTATTTAAGACAATGGTATAATTATATTCATAAACTACTTTTTTCGCGTATAACTGACAACTTTACATTTATTCGCGTTAAGTTGAAGCTTATTTAGTGTACAATAATCATGAGCATAATTTAACAGTAACTGGAGATAGTAACAATCCTGCATACAGGTTAAAAGAAGAATATAATTTCAAATCATCGGCAAAGCACAGTTGTTCACAATTGAAGTTCTCACACAAATCATTAATGAAGAGTATAAAGAGAATGGGCCCCAATTAGACCCCTGAGGAACTCCGGGAAATGTTAATTACGTGTTAGACTTGAAACTATTATATCCAACGAATTGTTTTCTAATTGATAAGTAGGATTGTAGAAATTGCTTAGAAAAGCCAAATCTATCAAATTTACTGATTAGAACACCTTGATCTATCAAAAGCCTTCGAGAAATAAGAATATAGAAGCAAGAAAACTGACATCAAAAATATTTTTGTGCATGATCTTAATGTAATATATGTATTTAAGAATAGAATCCATTTTGGGACGGATCCATATAGAAACGTAAGTGAAAATATCTTTGGACGGGTATTTTGTGGAGAATAATTTATTTTTAAAATAATAGCTTACATAATGTTTTAGGTGATTACAGTCCATTTACAACAAATAATAATTGCGTAAACTCATTGACATATTTACAAAAATTATTTCTCTCATATTTTCCCAGTGATTTTATGACAATTCAAAAATATTACATATACATTCTTGATTTTACTGAACATATTTGATTACAATATTTTTCTTTTGGAACAATTCTATCATGAATTATTGACTATATATACATTAAAATTTCCTTTTGACACATTTTTCCGCTAAATCGACTGCTAAATGCCTCTATTCATATTAAAAACATGGACATAATTAAAATGCTTTTACAGTTATCCAAGCTCAAAGAGCTTTTAGAGTTTGTTTGATTTTGAACATATTACACATTATCGACTGGAAAACGCTACAAAATTTATAATAAATTATTTCAAACAAGTGTATGGGCATTATTCAACATGAGATTTTTCTTCCTTTGTTAAATATTTACATTGCGAAATTGAAAATCAATTGAATCATCAGAAAACTGAGGGATGTATTTCACTTTATTGTAATATTTTATTTCAACAAATTGAGTTAAGAAGAAATTCGATTGTTTAACTTATGAGATTTCTACGTACCAATAATTAAGCTTTCCTCCAAAAAAATACATCGCAAAATGCAGTATTTCTACTTGAGGTACTTGCAATTTGTCTTCATGTTCTTTATGGTCATGTTCTTAAATAAACCCAAAGTCTGAAATCTGCGGGATTAAGATCAGGGGATATTGATGGCTATGAATTTACAAAATGTCTGCTTAAAACACCCTCTTGAAAAACAGCAATTAAAAATTCTTCAACTATATCCATGAAAAAACAATCCTGTAACATTTTAATGATAAACTGCATCACACGTTGACTTTCTTCTGCTGACCTTCAAATTGGCTGACCAAAGTACCCCTACGGTATACTTTTATTTGACAAGGCTTTGCTTTCTTCACTCATGTTTGTAATCCAATAAAAAGTGTTCAGTTGGTGTTCGAAAATCGCAGATTAATAAATACAAATACAGTAAAATCTAATTATTCAAGAAACTATGTTCAGTTTACATTTTGCGGTTAGCTTATTATGAATGATAAAAAAGTTCAATTTTTGATTTCAAGAGAATAACTAAATACTTTTTGAAATAAAAATAAATCACTTATAATTCTATATGAATTTATTTACACGGCTTAATCACGAATATTCATACAAAATTTGAATGAAATTGATCTTTGATGTAACAACAACTAACTTTCATTGATGTTCAATAAAAAAAATATCCTCCTAGCAAAACATGCTTCTCCGTATGTATTCGCCATTACTTACTATCTTTCCGACATCGTAGAAGGGATCCTGATCAAAAGACTTAATCTTAGCTAGTGCTGATTCAATTGAACGACAAACATATTGTTATAAAAATATTAAGTGCACCAAACTGTGATCATGTCCTCGAGTGCTGGTGGCTCTTCATCGGGTGCCGCCTCAAAGGGAGGGGGCGGTGGTCAACAACAACAACAACAACCCCAGGTACAGCAAAAGTCCAAGAGGAAGATCTCGCTGCCATGGTTCAGGCAAGGTTCGGTGGGCAAGTCGCATCCAACGCTGACAAGACAGCACACCATCGATACACCCAGCTCCTTCCAGGCGAGGCTACTCAGGAGGCAGCCCAGTCAATCAGTTCTGGTTATTATCTCATTTATTTACAACTATATATCAACGGGATATTTCAGTAATTTTGAAAATGTTATTTTTTGGTTCTATGTTTATAAATTGATGTCTCACATCTATCAATACTGCACAATTTTGCTTAACAATCAATATATTAAGAATTAAGAATGAAACTAAACCGATATGATGTCACAACAGAAAACTTTGTTATCCTTTTCTAGTCAAATATGAAAAACGGAGATGGTCATAGTCTACAGACCTCTTATAAATTGCAACACTGCTGTAGACCTCAGAGTAGACAGATTATAGATAGCAGAACTAACTAACCAGCCCTTCCTTAGATCTACACTAATGTCAAAAAAGTGACCATGTAAAATTTATTTCAAGGTTTGAATTTCGCTCATCACTTTTTTTACACCTAGACATTGTATTTTATTCAAGATCATTGTTTTCTTATGTTAGAAAATGGTTTATAAAGTTTGCGTTGTTCAGGAGTTTGTTCTCCAGGAGTTTCATCATTAACAACTTCTACATTATATGGGTTTTGGTGATTTTGTGTTCTGGAATTGCTCTTCCATGAACTGTGCAGATATTATTTACCCTTTTGACCTGTACGTAACCTACACAATCATCATCATAAACATTAAATGTGGTACACAGTCTATTCAATCCAAATCAAGTGTATACACTTGGATTTCACATTAAATAAATACAGTTTACCACATTGCCTAACTTTTTAGTTTTGATATTGCGAACTTCCGAACAGAAAAACTGCATATTCAATACATAAAAATATTATCGCTTTCCACTAATGGCACATCATCACTGTCAGCCTTAGAAAATCCTGGATCCATTTTTGTTAAATAATTATAACAGTAATAGCAGAAAAGCAATATAATTTGGAAACAAAATGACAATTGACTATTACCTCAATTATAATTTGTTTTCTTTTGTTGGTTTGACCTATTTTGTACACTTCAAACTCTAAGCTGCGTTTTGAAATCAATGAAGGCGAATTCAATAACTTTGACTTTAACTAAATTATTTGATTGATTTATAAAATAATCGTGTTTTCTTTAAAATTTTCAGGTATAAAGTAACAGTCTTAAACGTAGTAATTTCGTTTCTACTGAAATACCCTATTGTTTAGTTCTAATACCTAATATTGCGATCTGTCTGGAAAAAAACATGATAGACTTATAATTTGATATCTATTTGAATCTCAATTCTCATTCATTCTTCAAAATATTTCAAATAAATAAAAATATCGAAATCAATTACAAATTACTTGTATTGGAGGCCTAAACTAGTGCTTCGGTTTCGCCAAGTCTCGACTTTTCGAATCTCGTCTTGGTCTCTCCGAGGCGACATATCTTGTGGTCTTGGTCTCTCCGAGAGTCTCGTCTAGGCCATGCCATGAATAGGGAAAAATAAGCATTAACCAATTAGTTCTTCTATAATACAGCGGTGACGCTCTCCACGCTGTGGAGATGCAAAGCGTCATTGTTATATCCATGTTGTCACTCTACGCTTCAGGATTACATAAATTAACTTAAACTTACATTGATAAAGACAAAAGAGACGCTTTAATACATTTTGTGTCAATGCGAAATTGATGAATACGTATCTTGTAAGCGGACCAATAAACATGAAGACTTATTAGAATGGTACGAAAATCATGAAGGTTGTTTCCCAAATTCGGCCAAAATGGCTAGAGATTTTCTGGCCATTCAAGCCACATCAGTACCTGCCGAAAGGTTATTTTCCAGGACTAGCTTAATCATCAGGTAGTACAGCTGTCTATATTCTTGGATGAATTTGAAATTGTGTACATTATGAAATCTATTTTTCAAAAACGTATTTTTTATTATTTACTTACATGTTAGAATGTTACTAGTAAATACTTATACGTACCTATTTCTAACACCAATTATAGTTACTTAAGGTTCGTTTTTTCTTGTACTTATATCTTATATCTTTTTTATTATTTGTTGTATTACGTAGGTTGAGCTCTAAATAAATGTACCTATCATTATTTTTTCGTACTTGTGGCTATAAATAATAATTTTTACCTCAAATGTCGAGACCTGAGACTATCGAGACTGCTGTAGCGAGACTCTCGGTCCCGAACCGCGGGTTATCGAATTTCGAGACCGAAGCACTAGCCAAAACAAACTAAAAGAAACAAAAAAATATTTTTATTAAATTTTGGCTTGCCATGGCAAATATATTTTGGTTTCTGTAATTTATCGACAGGAAATGTTAAATGTAAAGCGAACAAATTTTCTCATATAATAAAATCACTTCACGGTTAGTTAAACTATCTTACAAACTATCTCACTTAATCTTAGGCTACCAACAAAGCAAAATGAACCGTTCGCCTATTGTTTGAAAGTAAAACAAATCTATTCAATATGATAATAGATCTACAAATGATGAGAGATGTTTGTTTATATTTTGGAACAATCGTAGTCCGGAGTTAGGTATGCTATGTTCAACATATAAAACGTTTTGAAAAATAAAAATTTGCTAAGAGGTATGAGATGTCTAGCTGATTTTTTAAACAATAACGTCATTAGCTATTGTAATGATTCTGTGAATGCCAGAGTCCGCGATCAGAACGGTGTCATCGGCACTTATCAAACTCTCTGGGTATATTGAACAGGAGAGGTGATAAGACACAACCTTGTCTCATACCTTTACGGATTAGTACTATTCTGTTCTATTTATTATCAATTCTCTTTGCTTTACTTTTCTCATATAAATATTTAATGAGATGTTTTTATTCAAAATGAAAAACATAAGTAGTAAAGCAGGACATTAGAATTAAAAATTTTAGATGATGCTACCCTAACTGTCTTTTATACCATCATGAAATTCTCACAAAAATTCCTCTGCATTTACTATTTATTGTTCAAAGAAACACCGATGAGGTGATCCACATACAGGTAAAATAAGTACTGACAGTTCGCATGAGCGATCCCTACGAGCTGCACAAATTAATTGAATGCTCTATTTAATGGGTTTGCGGGCGTATTAATAGCACTTGACCAAATATTCCATTAATGTTCCAATTTAGATTCATCCAGAAATGTGATCACGAAACTTTCCACGGATGTGAATAAAATAGCAGTCAGTATATACCTATAGCAAAACATCAAATGTGAGGTATATAACTCTTTGAAATTATACGCCAAAGATATTATAAATATAAATGAAATGTCAACTGCGAAATAAATTTATATTTTCAGCCACAAATTCTATAAATATGACCCAAAGACATTTTAGTGAAGAAGACATTTTCAATGAATAACAACGTCAGGGATTTTTCCTATCGAAGTATTTCACAATCGATGTAAATATTTTCAATCAACTGGTATATTACAAAAATAATTTAGATGGCCTACATGATTAACAGGTAGAGCCATGAAGAATGCGCTTCTAAATTTTTAGCAATTTTTTAAATAGTTTTTATTACTTTCGGTTCTTGTATCAGTGGACTCCGCAGCGATTTTTCAAGCGCCATACGGTCTAGAGAATTTCGAATTCGTACTTGTTTATTGTTTATTGTTACTTAGATCGCAGACATCTCGAAGCCTGTTAAGCTCCAAGTGTGATCCAATATTGATTAATTATAATTATATCATTCAAACAAGATCACTATTTCTTCGACATGGAACGACAGTGTCGGACAATGGGTTCCGTCACTGGAATTACACAAGAGCATGGAGCGTATATATACGTCTCTGTTCTCTGTTATATAGGTACAGTCTGGCAGATATATATATTACTCTATGGTTATGCGCACTGTTCTCTGTAAGCTGTCTCAATTGTCAGACGTTGTTTATTTAAAGTTTAATTGTGTTGTGGTAGACAAACAGTACAAACAGTAATTTGTTATGGAATTGCTGTTGCTGGCAAACAGATATAGATATAAATGCGTAATAAAAACTATTTAATTTTTTTTTTCTTCAAAAATTCCACATGTTCTTTATACCCTCAAGGGACTCCTACTGACAGAATCCAAAATTAAATTAACAAAATGAATGAAATATATTATAATATAATATATTCCAGTAGTTAGATTGAAAACTTTTGACACCAACTTATTCAGAAATTTCAAAACATCGCGGAAATAGGTACACATATTTATGACTTTCCATTGCTGCAACTTGAAAACCGTAAAATGTCCAATTTACCCGTCTGATATTTTCAATTTGCGAAGAAAATTGCCCCCTTCACATAGAGGAAAAACACATATTTCAGAATTTACCAATGCAACTCCTAAACCTATGATTTTCTCGAAAAATGTCTAATTTAAACATTGCCGGAAATTGTCTCTTTTCTAATATTGTCGTCTGAAATTTTCTATTTTCGAAAAAAATGACCCATCAACCTCCTTTGGGAGAAGTTTTTGAAGGGAAGGACATGTTGAATGTCGTGTTTTTTGAATGGGACTAATTCTCAATAGTTCTCTATTAAATGAAACAAAGAATCATGAAAATCAGAGCACGTTTACTATAAAAAAACACGCAGACAAACGAAATTCAAACCCTAAAGGAGTAAAATGGTTATCAAATTGTGCATTGAGATAAAATAGACTTTTTGTATAAGTACTTCTAATAACAGATAGTCAAATACCTATTTTACGATTCTACGAAAATCAACCCTTTGAGCGGTGAAAAAGGAATAAATAAATCTGAAAATCGATATGATTTTCGTTATTGAATTTTTGTAGTCCAAGATGCTGGACATAACATAAAATTAAAACCTTTTTGTGAGAAGAGGTGGTTTTAGAGTTTGTTTCTATTCATATGAAGGCATGAATAAAATATGGAGTAGTAATTTTTCCTGGGTATTCGCCTGATTTTTGCTTGCAAAGTCGCAGGTATTTGTCAGTTATCAATTGAGTTTTAAATCGATAGAGAAGAATGGATTTAGTTTTAATTTCTTAATTATCTTAAATATCTGCCAATAGCGTTCTAGAGAATGTATTAGAATTATATTATTAGACGATCCCTTAATAACAATACAGGTTCTAATACAAATCCTTTTCATAGTAATGAATTTCCTAGTTAATTAAAATGTTAGATTTACTCGAAATTTATTTTTAGGGCTCCGTACGAAATTGGTGAAAACGGGACCCTATTACTGAGACTCCGCTGTCCGTCCGTCTGTCATCTCATGAACATGTATAAATGTACCTAGACAGTGGAATTTTGCTTTTACAGTTATACGGAACCCTTCGTGTTAGAGTTCGACTCGCACTTGTCCGCATTTTATTTTCTAGATATCTGGTAAATATTTCAAAGTTCAAGGTTTCGTTTCTTAGTTACTAAACTATAAATCATCATCTGAGCAATTACCTTTTAATAGAATTAAATTAAACTAATCCCTAATGCAGTTTTAAGGTTCCGCACTTCCGATGAAAAAACAGTACTCTTCTGAGATCACTCTGTCTGTCTGTCCGTGTATCACAGCCAATTTTCTCTGACCTAGATGATCTTTAAGAATGAATATTATAAAAAAACAAATTCTGTATCTGGAGGTTGATTTTTTGAATAAATCAGTCAGTTTAAAGGAAAAACGGCTCATTGTGGATTATTATTTTAAAATAAATGGCTTACATTGTATTACAGGTAATATATGAAAATTGGTCAATCTCTTCATTTATCTCCAATATTGCGGAACGTAAAATTTAAAAGAAATCAGAATATTGGGCTTCTCCCAATGTTGATAGATAGAAAAACTTATGTAAAAATCCTAAGTTTCCAACTAACGTTTCCATACGAACGCAACTCGCATTTTACCGACGTTTTAAACTAATTTATATGAACTGAAATTATCTGATGAGTCGTCCCTCCTTTTTTTTATTTTTTGTTCTATTTTAATCATATTATTTTCATTTTAGCATTCAGACACTCAATATGTCACCAACACGAATTATGGCTGGTTATAAACACAATTCCCAATTTTCCTATTTCCAGATATGTTTTTCAATTCAATATCATCTGGTATTGATGAGAGAGGTCTATATTTATATATCTTTTAGGTACATTGAGTAGTACGTCAGAAATGTCTCATCTTTTCAGTTATTCGGAATATTGACACTGTTAGTGACATATTTTTGCCATAATATTACATCCATTGAGTTTAGATAAACAAGATATTTCTATTGTTTAAGGAGGTGATGGTGATGGAAAGTTTTTATCAACGAAATCTCAGTGTCCATAGCCTTGATGATAACTTATCTTTTTATCACTCTAGTTAAGCAGCTTATTCTTTCGAATTATGAGTTACTTTACCGCACTAGTGTGTAAATTAAATAACTTTACTTGGATTATTATAGTAGTTAATTTCATAATTATTATCTGTTATTTTCCATGACTTTAAAATCTGGTTCATATAATAAATGTCATTTTACTGTTATTGAATTGGAACTTCGTGAAGGAATCGCAAAAAATAATGTTTCCTACACCTGAATAAATGCATGAACCTTCGAGAATCGTCTTCAGCTCGTAGTGACATATGCATACATGTCCTTGGGATGTTGCGTTATCACAATTGTCAGATAACTCACCTCTTTACAAACTTGTTACATTGCGTAGGTACTATTTTATTTAATATTGCATTAGTTTTACATATAAAACATATCAATAAGACTGGACATCTAGGATACATTGAAATACCACAAAGATAAGCTTTCATCTAACAAATAATTGCAATAATAATAATTTCTTTCGTTTCTGGTTCAGGACTGGTGCCTATATGACCTACTTGACTTAATCAGTTAGATGAATTTATATCAAGATTCATAAGTCATATATTTTTACTCAAGTATAAGTAATTCAGATAATCTGTCTTTTTTAAGAATTACCAATTATTATATAGCTGTAAGTACAATTTACTTCTTTCTGCAACAATATTTTTTAAGCATGAAAATGTCTACAAGCAAAGTGTCCTCTTATCAAGACATAGTGAATAAACTGGCAATAAAGTTTGCCACTTTCGCCAATAAACTTGTGCGATTTGCGTCCAAATTATCGAATTCCAGTCAACGGGCATGAAAGATGCAATTAATTATACGCACCCACGTCATCTGTTCTGATAGGCGTGGATTTCAGGTTCTTTTATATTTGTTGAAAATAACGTTACAAGCTAAAGCTACATTGAACTTTTGTTGAACTCAGTTCGTGCTCATAAATCTAAAAAATCTATCAGAATTTGAGTTACAAGAGACTTTTTGTCAAAAGTATTAACTAATGCTAATAAATAAGCGTTAAAAGTTTTTATTTCCTTCATTTGAATTTGAGACGAGTTCCTTGATTTGTCTTTTGTGTACAATTCTTTATTTCAGGTTGAATATTAAATTCCGACGGCTTGTAGCCAACGTATATGTGAATTTTTCGTATTTAATTCCTACTATTTGTTTTAGAAAATGCTTAAAAATTATTGCTACAGATGATCTCTATATTTTCAATTGCTACTTTTCAAGTTTTTTTGTTTGGTTAGCTACCATTTATGCCCAATAAAGAACCGACTGAAATATTTGTACGCCGGACCTTTGTTACGTCATCTAAATTCTTTTCAGTTTGAGAATCACAATTGGTAGAATACCTGCATAATCTCAAATTATACTGTAGTAAAGTACTGCTATATAAGCAGACACGATATTAAAATATGTTGATGGCAACTACTCCCTAGTCTACTATCGCGACGGTCGTATTTGTCCAGTTTTGATTATTAAATGACACTTTATTAGACAGGTAGATATAATAGGCCATCAATGATTTTTTCCACTTTGTGGTAATGAATGCATAAAAAGATAAGCTACTACTTGTAATTATCTGCGGTCTTTGCTAATCAATTCAGTTATCAAAATTTACCCACCATTGGGAATTCCTTTAAATAAAACAACACCAACTGGAATATTAGAACTGTGGTTTGCTCAAGGTTAATATCCGTTCAAGGTGATTTGTTGAGTCTAAAACAAAACCGAAAGACGTTTGTACAATCAACTTTTTATCGTGAAATAAGTATGTAATAATGCAATATTAACAGTTTTCATTGATAACAAAAAATAGTATATTTTATGCACGACCGGGCGATAAAGTTCACATTATAAATACGTTTAGCGGGCCTAAAATGCCTCTTTACCGCCCGTGGACTAAATTTTATTGTTTTCTCTTCGAAACTCTCATGAACTTAAATGAACGTTATCTATTACTATGAGAATATTTGGTACAATAAGCAAAATATCAATTTAATTAAGAAGTTATATCATTATCATTCAAGTTTCCGATACTTATAATTTTATATTAATAACAAACAACAACAAAGTTGCTGAGGATAGTCTAAAACAATGGCTTTATAACCTTTTGGAGTAGGCAATTTATTATAAATAAGTTGCTATTTTAAAAGGAATTTTGCCAAATGTATTCTTTCCAACCAGCTGACTAGAACATTTTCCGTTATTATACACAAAAAAATGTCCATGGTTGGTATTTGTAGTACGTAGTGAGGCATATTTTCGATATAAGCCGAGATATCTAGATAATTTCTGCTTTTTTCAACCACACTAAAATGTGCTCAATTTTAGTTTTAGATACTTTTGAAGTTGGTGCCAAAAGTATTCTAACTAACTATATTGCACAACTTCAAAAGTACCAGGACCAAAAGAATTGATATTAATTTGTATTTTTCAGTGCCAAAACTAATAAAGTTTAAAGTTTATGGTAAAAAATATTTATCTCACTCTTCACGGCAGCGGAAATTCACATATTTCAGACTTTACCACTGCTGTAACTCGAAAACCGTACCTTTGTTGAAAGATGTCCAATTTGAATGTTGTAAAATATAATCTCTTCTTTAGTTTTGCTGTCTCATATTGTCAATTTTCGCAAAAAAAATCCCCTCCACATAGCGGAAATACTCATATTTCACTTTTTACCATTATTTAAACGTTTCCAGATACCTATGGTCTTATCTTAAATTTTTAGATTTTCGAGAAAAATTGCCCCCTCGGCGTTTTTAGTGGGAAGGAAATTTCGGATTAGAGTTTGTCTAAATATGGAACCATTTCTCAACTCTTTTCGATGAAATGAAACAAAAATCATCGAAATCAAAGAGCACGTTTACGCGCGTACAGCCATAACTACATAAAAAAGCAAACATACAACTGAATTGTACATGTACCTCCTCCTTTTTTGGAAATCGGTCAAAAATAATTTGACTTTTCTGTATTCTCCGCAGAGTTGAACCAGACCTTTTTCTCTGAAATTAACTTATGACACTGCTATCAATAAATCAATATTACATCAATTCAAACTGAATATTTTTGACAAATGAGCAGAGGAAACGCTTCCTCTCACTCTCCCAATATCCCGCATGTGGTTCATACATCTGCTTTCGGAGCGCAAACAATCCAGCCTCCTCTGTCCATTAAACTGGGACAATGGCAATAATTAGGATACCGAGGAAGCTTGATGGGAGGAAGGGACAATGTATATAAAGGATGTCCCATGTCCCACGTACCTAACAGCGGGCTTACTTCCGACTGCATCGATTACTGACTCGAATCGAATTACCAACGAGAACAATAACAATTACCAATCCATGAGAACACGATGGTACTTCGAATAGGAGACCAAGACAAATAATTTGTTTTTGGTAAAATAATAAAAAATTGATGAATCTCGAGTTAAGTCTAAGTCGAATAAATATTTGAATCGTGGTGAAATCGCATTGGATTTAGATGTATTGAAATCAGTTTTTTCTTTGTTACGTCTCCTCTGCTATACCGCATATATCCACGTTTTCCATCTGTAGTTTCCAATTAAATGGATCGCCTAAGTAATACCTCCTAGGCAACGTCTGCGACAGACGAACAGACAATTGACGGTAAATGGTTATGATGAAAGAGGTAAAATGATTGAATAATTGAGGCAGTAGCTCAACAGTATAAAATATTTATGCTTTGATGTTTCTTCTTCTTACCTGTAGTCGTTCTATGGCACTTTAATGTATTCAAAATACAGTAAGATTCATTATATTATAAATTGCATGTATTATTTTGAAAATCAAGAAGAAACAACAATAACTGTTTACAAAAACTAAGTCCGACTGTGTCTGATGAGCCATTGAAAAATGCAAAAAAATATCTACGATATTGCCCAGTTGCTGAAATTTGACCGAAATTCATTAAATTTAAGCTTCAACACTATTCTTTCGAATAGTCGTCTTTATATAAAAAAGTCGAATTTGTAAACCTCGTCCGTTTTTCCAAATTGGCCACAATAATTTTTATCGAATTGTGATATTAACATAGCCATTTGTTCTTCCAGGGAAATTATTTTTGACTGATAATCACGACTCCTACGTGTCTTTTTGTTAAAGTCTAGTAGAGATCCGCCAGTTTTGCAATAGGATCGTAGCTTCGTCATATAACGTCTGAATTGTGAGCTAATGTTACCGCTGATCAAATCCCCATGGGACATTTCTGATTGTTTTTTGTATGAATATGACTTTTTGCATCAATTCTATGTTCTAGATTATCTAATACAAACATAAATTGGAAATATTTTTTTTAGGTAATAGAGTTATTAAGAGAAAAATTATTTGGTATTACTATGGTAGCGAGTTTATTGATGAAGGGCTTGAAAATGACATCTTAGGGCCGGTTTTATAATGTCCGAGGGTCAACCGTGACTTTCTATATTATAATCCTTCAACCCAAGGTTGAAATAGCAGTTTTCTCAAACATTTCAACCGTAGATTTTGCTTCAACCAGCGGTGGACCAACCGACGCTTGAAATGTCCTTTATAAAACTGACCCTACAGAGTTATTAGTCACGCCAACTACAAATTGTGAAATAAATAACTATTTTGGCCTGATTTTATGAGTGCATCCATCATCTATTGAAGTTGGTCTTATTTTTTTCTTAAAAGTTATAGATACATAGATATATTATAAATAATTATCATTCCTATTGAATACAAGCTGTAAACATAATTGAAACAATCAAATATCCTAGGTACTAAGCCGCTGAAATATTATTTGTAACCGTTGCTACAAGTGTATTACGAGTAGATATATATATATATATATATATATATATATATATATATATATATTATATCGATTAATTGTTGGTCTAAATCGGAAGCGTTATCAACTTCATACACATACACTTCCAGTTTGCGGTCGATTGCGGACAGAAGGACAGCCATCACTTCCATAATATTAATATTGAATGTCAAATGAATTGTATACACGTGCAGCATGAAATTATTATTGTTTTCTATCGATATAATTCGAATATTTGTGTTGTTCAATAATAATAATAATAATAATAATAAAGGGGATGTTTTGCTCACATTTACAGATTAGAATAAGAGAAGAAGTAATCTTTGTAAAATGCAATCAGAGGAGAAAAACCAGATACGCTTTAACAGCTCAAAGTTTGAAATTTTGATGGATTTGTTCGGTTTTGACGTGCATGTTAATGCAAAGAAACTTGAAACAGTTGAGTATCTAGATATTTTCTGTGCTACCTTTTATACGCAAATTTTGGTTGAGTATAAAAAAATCTGTTGTGTCCACTCACACGACTTTTCTACCCCTCGCAGGCATATGTGGGTGGTAAAGGGCTCTCAGAAGAATACTTTAGGCAAGTTGAATCAAAATCCTTAGAGCCGTTTTTGCGCTACAGTCTTGAGCAAATCACGTTTTTTTGGCTATAGTTCAGCACCCAGTGTATACAAGATTCTCATTCAGTGCCACCGGCGAGTGGTATTGGTATCAAACAAAATGAAAATGAAAGCAACAAAATATCCTGATCCGTAGATAAAGCTATCTCAGACAGACAGGCAGACAGACCAATGGCTGAAAACATATTGTCTATAGTAGCGTAGGAAAGAAGAAATACCTCAGAAATATTAGAATGTAAAAAATCATTTGTATCTATTTGTATACTTTTCACAACAGTATCCGAACCGAGCATGACAGAACTCCGCAGCAAATCCTATCTAATATATAGGCATCTAGAAGTTTCCACCGGCATCTTCAAGTGCCCCAAACATTCCACCAATATCGCAAACTCTCTAGTTGTATCGGGATAAATCTTGACCTTGGCATGTATCGGTTACCAATAGCAGTATGCCTTACATTCATACCACCCGGCCGCGCTAACGTCAGTGGTCGTCCACAGTATATTGCAAACTCGTTACAATAGTATACGGGCACTGATCTGACAGAAGTAGGTTCAGAAAATCGATACTGTTTTACAAAATCCAACATATCCTTCCCACAAACAGGTCTTTTTCAGAAAATTGATTGATGCTAACTTCAACGGTCCTATGTTTTGTCACTACTCACTTTGTTGCAACTTGCCCCTAGATGTCGCTATAGTGTTTCCTTCATATTCTACACCGATCGTCACCGATTTATTTGAGGCAGGGCAACATTTTACCGGATTCAATTAATATTGGTAACGCAACGAGAAGCTTGTCTAATTTTGGCTATGCTAACTGTCTCCACTGTTAAGCTGATATAATTTTGTCTATTATATTTTTAAGAAAACATTCCATTTTGTTTTCTATTTGTTGTCCACCAGAATGATCATAGTAGATATATCAGGAGGTTTCAGATTACTTATCAAATTCATAACTGTATTATGTTGTAACTGTAACGTAATTAGTTTAATTTTTAATATTATTTCCGCATTATATACCTGTCAAGTGGAATTTCCTTTTTAAATGGTTCACTACTTCAAGTCTGCCATGAGAAGAAATCTCTTTTGTGTGTAATTCCAACCATTTAGGTATTCATTCAGCGAAAATGTCTTGGTTTTAATTTACCGTAAGAAAAATCTCTTATTCAAAAATGTTCTCTTCTCACTTTTTCAATATCCGCAGAAGGTATATTATACGCTTTTCAACTTCTCCCATTCATTCTCCAACTTTGAGGCTTCCATTGTACGCGGAAGTAGAACACAAATAAAATAAAACGGTCTGCATGCCATAAATTTGAATAAATATTAAATAAGAGCATTTTTGTCGCATGTGAGGTACTTTATATGCATAGACAATGTAACGGGAGAGGAAAATTTCTGGAGATGCCTGGAGATTTGCACTATCTACCACTTTCTGAATTTTATTTGAACATTTCATATAGAAGCAGAAATAGGTACACTTGAAATGTCTTACCTCTTGCAGTTGTGCTACTGTTTCTCGTCGTTGAAAATAAGACTTATGGAATATAAGGAATGATCGACCTGTTTTATCTCTATGAATAGTTGTTTTATCATCAAATATTAACGAAAACTATCTTTGAATATATATATATATATATATATATATATATATATATATATATATAATATTTTCATTCAAACTTGGTGGAGATATATGTATTATCTTGTTATCCACATTTAAAGATAATAAAATTAAAAATAAAGAAACTTCATAAGAGATGACTTGAGCTACTACTCGTAATCTCCCTAGCAAGGAATACATTGAATTAGAAGATCAACCAGCTAATATAACCGTATACACTCTAACACTAGAAATACAAAAAATAAATAAAATAGAAAAATTAAAATTAATATTTATTCTTAAAAAAGGTAAATATATCCAAATAAATAAAGCTAAGCCTAAATTTATTAAAGGAAAAATATAATATAAATTAAAATTTGACATATAAGGAAAAACTTGTTCTTTGGTAAATAATTTAATAGCATCTCTAAAAGGTTGTAAAATACCCATAAAACCAACCTTATTAGGACCTTTACGAAATTGAATATAACCCAAAACTTTTCGTTTTAATAGTGTAATGAATGCAACTCTAATTAAAACACAAATTACTAAAATCGAATTAGAAATAAAAATTAATAATAAATCATTTAAAACCAAGTGTTATCTGTAATATAAATTACATAATTAAATTCTAAATTTAACACAATACTCTGCCAAAATAACAATAATATTCAAAATTTTAAATTATTAATCTAATAATTGATCCTTTCGTACTAAACTATTAACTATATTTAAAGATAGAAACCAACCTGGCTCACACCGGTTTAAACTCATGTAAAATTGTAAAGGTCGAACAGACCTAATATTTTTAGCTTCTGCACCAAAAATTAATTTTAATCCAACATCGAGGTCGCAATCTTTTTTTTCAATAAGAACTCTCAAAAAAATTACGCTGTTATCCCTAAGGTAATTTCATCTTTTAATCGTTAATAATGGATCAATAAAACATAAATCAATGAAAAAAAAAATATAAAAAGTTAACTTAATTTTTAAATCACCCCAATCAAATAAATTTTAGTATTTAATTAATCAGTTCTATATTAATATAAATACTTTATTTATCAAACTCTATAGGGTCATCTCGTCTTTTTAAAAAAATTAAGCTTCTTAACTTAAAAATAAAATTCAAATTATTAAACTGAGACAGCTTTTTTCTCGTCAAACCCTTCATTCCAGCTTTCAATTAAAAAACTAATGATCATGCTTGGTCTGAAAAATAGAATTTCTAGAAGAAGCCCACAAAAGTCAACATTAACGAACAGTTTGTAAAAATGCATGATGTCACCTATAGCAGGTATAAATATGGATGAATTAGTTATTAGTAATTATCAGAGGATGAGTTGACGAAAGATGTATTTAAACATATGAATAAAGATTGATCCAAGTCAGAAAAACAAACGCCGCCTCGTCATTATCTATATATAATGTGTATTTTCGCTATGTGGAGGTGGCAGTTTTTTTCGAAAATTGAAAATATGAGACGGCCCAATTAAAGAAGAAATTATATGTAGCAACATTTGAATTGGACATTTTTCAAAAAAAGTTACGGTTTTTGAGTTCCAGCAGTGGTAAAGTCTGAAATTTCCGCCGCGATTATTTGAGATCTTTGAACAATAACAAGTACAATTGAAGAATATACATGGGTAAAAGAATAAGTACTACCTTCTTTGGTATTAGTGAACATTCAAAGATTTTCATTACTAATGTTACACTAAAAAGTGTGAAATAAATATTTTTTACCAAAACTTTCTGGTAGGTACACAAATGATAACTGTTCTCAGATAATCAGACATTCTGAATACATTTAAGCAGTTTCAATTGACAAAAGCAAAATAGCAGATTATCGACTAAAACGAGATGGTATTAATTTTGTTTGGTAAAGCCTTACTGAAAAAAACAAACACTTTATATCCATAAATAGGTCAGTGCTGGCTGGTCTGAAAGGAGCGATAAAAGAGGGATTTAGAATGGGGACACAGAATACACAAAAAAAAATGAACAGAATCGATGGGGGATTATTGGGCTGCTCTGCGTGTTTTCAAAACTGATTAATCTTTTTCAAACGACCTGATTGATTCAATTCAATGAAATGTAATCGGATGATGGTGGTACTTTGAAAAATACCTACCAATCTGAACAAGAAAAATAACAATTTGATTGAACAACTTTCCATTGAGTTAAATTCGAATTTTCTTCACAGTCAATAATCTGAACTTATATGAGGAATGTGTCAAAACAATGTGAGGTAATTGAAATTTTTGCATTTCTAAACAATGATGTTTAAAACGTACCACTGTCTAAAATGATAATAAGTGTATTCAGCATACATGTTGCAGTAAATTGTATTCTAGGGATATGTGAATAAACAGAGCTAATCCAGGATATAGTTGAGATCTTGCTTCATCGGAAGCCAGAGATTGGTATTTCAGAAAAACTGATTGACTAAAATTTGAAATTATAAAATGTGTAAATTTTCGTTTAGGATTTTGTTTATGCTATGAGAAAGGCACGCAATATATTTTTATTTTTTGCTTTCGAAATTTTACGCTTTATAGTTTTGATTTTTTTATATTTTCCTGAATGTTTACGAAATAAACTAAACTAAAATAGGTGAATAAATCGAATTAAAGACACGAAAACAAAGTGTTTTCATGTAAACACAAAATATACGTTCTCGAGATTAATTATAATTTGCCAATCTTGTAAGTTCGGTAGAAGACTTTTGTAATGCCTGTATCTTTCATATGAAATAAGAATAAGTTTTTGATCTAATTATTCATTTCATTTGGAGACTTACTTGGGGATATAAAATCTAAAAAGAAGAAATCAAAATTATTATTCAATTAAATTTAAATAAACCTTTATAAATTGGAGTAGGTACTAGTAGCGTAGTTTACTTTAAGCACATTATAATAAAGAACAAATCTAAATCTCTCCAGCCAAATAAGTTCGAAAGTTCAGACTAGGATAAGGAGATCTCCATCGAGTTATGAATCAGTCAAATTTGAAGTAAGAACAATAATTGACAATCGGTTCCGACAAGACGGTAAATGGAATAGGAAATATTTTTTGTGGATCGGGTGTTTTAATTCGAATGGAAAATCGAATTGAGTTTCGGGAGTAAGCCCCAAGCATTAAGCAAGAAGCTTAGAGCGTTTTTTGATGAATTATGGAAATGGCATAAGTCTAAAGTCACCATAAAACTGATTGTCTTCAAATATGTACAGGGTGGCCAAATAAGAGTGCAAAATGCTGTTACTCGGAAACTACAGATTCTCGAGAGTTGCGGTAAAAATGACTAAAGTTGCCAAGAGAATAGGCTGTAAATTACTTTCAGGCTTCTAACCACTAGGGAGCGTATACGTTATTATGAATTTAAAAAAAATCTTAAAATTTTACCGTATCAAGGTAACAATAACAAAGTTTGTTTCTCGAAGCTGATATGAATTCGAGATTTTTTGTTAAATCATGTTTTCCTCTGTCTATATAGATTAACTTAAGATGTTTTTGTAAATAGACATCTGTAACTTCAACGCTGCTTGCCAGATCTTTGCAAACTAGGTATACTAGAGGACATTTTTCCATATTACTTTCCAGCAGCTTTGAAGTTAGGTATGTTTTTGCGAAAACCTTTTAACTCCCCCCACCGCTTTATTCTTAGAGATGGGGGAAAACAGCGATTTACAAAAAGTACTCAAATTTATCTCAACTTTAAGGAGCATACAGCTTTTTGTTACCTTGATACGGTCATATTCAGAGAAACATCTTAATTCAAGATAGTGATTACGCATCGTAGCGGCCATCTTAGAAACCTGAAAATAATTTTCAACATTTAAAATGACTAGTTTCCAAGATACAGCAGTTTCCAACCGTATTGGGCTACCTTGTTCATTTCTGAGATCAAATAAACAAAGTAATTTTGTATTTTCTGCAAATTAAATTACTGTTCAACAGTGATAAATGCGAATGTTCAATTGGTCGTCCATTTTGCTACTGTACAAACCACGAATTTATTCCTACAAATGGTACTAAGCATTTCTTTTTGAATTGTAGCGGATTACTCCCTAATTCAATTCTCTTGCAACTTGAACATCAATAATATTTGATCTTTCTGATCTCGGTAGGTTTATTTACAGACTCAGCTCTTTCACGTTTACTAATCAAATTACGATACGTTTCATTTGACAATGCCCAGCTTACAAATCAATTTTTGTAATCCATTAGTGTAATTATTACTGCACATTAAACTATATTATGTTTATAAAACTATGAATAGTTTAAATCGTTTCATTGTACAACTAGGTCTTAATTGAAGAAGAAAATCTATGTCATGATATTTGACTCTTGTATTACATTTACTTTTCACTGCTATTTCTTCACATTAAAACATACATCTTATCTCGTAGATAAATAACATAACTGATCAGCCTACGATCTATCTGTCCATCGACTATGTGAAATTTTCAACAAGTAGCTATCAATAATCTATAAACGTCCTTACACCTCCATATACATATATATATAATACCTACTGATATTATATCCAGGCTTCATAAATTTTGTAGGTATTTTCCAGCTCCTCCTTGTCCATTATATATCTAGACAGACATATTGGATTAAGGTCAATAATTCCGGGTCGATGAACTCTTCCCATCTCTCTCTCTCTCTCTCTTCTGCCCTATACCTACACACATGGAAAATAAACTTTTCCATTTCATCTTTAAATATTATATATGTATATAGCCAGCAGCTTTCCATTACCCAGATATGAACGCCTTGATGGTATCGATAAAAAAAATATGATTCTTACAAAAAAATCTTCAACTACCAATGATACTTTGATAGGAGGGAAGACGGACACGTGCTAAGTAAACCCATGGACAAGATATTTGTGAGGAGACCTGAAGGGTATTTCCCCTTTACTAATCGTTTTACGACCACGTTGTGGGTGAATTCCAGTTACGAACTCGCTAAATATATGGTATTGGGAAGATAAAGGCGAAAGTATAAAATTACCTTTTTACCTTTTTACAAGAAAATAAGCAAATAATCAAATAATCCCAAATATCTAGTCCACTATAATACCCCTGTCGAGTTATGTATGGAGACTGTTATTAATTTATAGCATGTGCAGATGTCCAACCATGCCATTCCATGAGCAAATAGTGCTGAAAGTGTATTTGAAAAGAAGTTTCAAGTGCGAGCCGGTCTCGCGTGGATTGGGTTCCGTACTTTTCCTATAAGCTATAGTTTGTTTCACGAATGATGGCTATTGCCTGTAATCATTCTCGAACTACGTGTCTACGCATATCACGCATCTCATTGTCATGAAATTTTCCACTACGTTTTTCGATCTAAGCTAGGATTTCAAGCTTTATACCATGATAGGGCGCTGCTCGTATGTCCGAAGGCAACGCACTGTTTATTTCATAGGCGTTACATAGTAAAAGTGACATTTCAGAAAATTCAGATGAATACATTTATATTTTATAACTCAAGCAAATGATTTGTATTTTCTATTTCTGCATTATTGTTAATAATGAATCTTTTATATAATTGTCTATTTAATCAATCAATGTTTTTTCTCTCCCTAATTGTATGAATTTAAATACCAGATCTTATCTCAAAATCGTCACGCCACTGATTTACTCTCCTCGCTTGAATTAACCCGTTTCTCGTGTTTTCAAGACAGACTCCAGACCATCACTCGTGAAACAAAGTATATTAGTGAAGGTCTAAATTCTCTATGTTTTCAAAATTCTACTTAGTTTAGGTGAAAGAGGGGATAGTAATTGTTTGTATATTCCTTAATATCTACTAATAATCTATTATTACAGTAGACTCTCGATATAGTGAACTAATTAATGCACACTCAGTTCACTATAGTGTTTTGTTCATTGTTACAAAATTTCAATAAGACAACATTGTTTCTCAAAATAAACGGAACTTTATTGACCTTATTCACCAAAAAATAATGTTCTTTCGAATTGCACATATAGTGCACACCGTATTTTTTTGTTAAAACCGTCACTCCTATGCCTTTTTTAACTGTTCGACTATTTTAGCCTTTTAAATGAACTCTGCCATATTATGCCTAATTAACAGCAGCAATACCCAATAAACTCTTGCTACAATGTACAACTAATGCCAAATGAACAGAATCCTTATCCAAAACAATAGGTTCACTATTTGGAGTAGTTCACTTTAAGACGTGTTCACTATATCGAGAGTCTACTGTATATTATTAAAGCAATGAAATATACAAAATAATATTAATTCTATTGGTGCTGGTACTTGTAAAGTTGTGCAATTGTAGTTACATAAAAGACTTTTGGCATCAACTTCAAAAGGACCAGTATCAATAGAATTAATATTATTTTGTATTTTGCAGTGCACCAACTAATAAAGTCTGTCCAATTTTTTGTAAATAATATTCATTTCAAACTTTTGAGTGCAACATTAGTCATCAAAATTGTTGAACCTTCACTAATACCAAAGAAGCTAGTACTTACCCTATTACCAAGTATAAGGCTTAGCTAATTAATTATTCAGAGATCTGAAAACATCGCAGGGCAGACATACATATTTTAGACTTTACTGCTATAAATGGAAAACCGTAATTCTTTTGAAAAAAAAGTTCAATTTAAATGTTGATACCTACATACAATCTCTTCTTTAATTAAGCCGTCTCATATTTCCACAAATCTCGAATTTTCTATTCTTGGAAAAATTTGCCTCTTCCACATAGCTGAAACACATATTTCAGACTCTAACGCAGAAATCTGTGATTATTTTTAAAAATGTCCAATTTAAACGTTTCCGGATACGCAATTATCTCTAATTCTGCCGTCTCAAACTTTCAATTTTCTGGAAAAATTGCCCCCACCACCCCCTTTGGGGAATGTTTTGAAGGGGAGGGGCATGTCTAATATTTTTTTTTTCAATGGAACCAATTCTTTATAGTCCTCCCACCTCTCTCAAATGAAAAAAAAAATCATTATAGTCGCGAACAAATATATATATAAAAAAAAACATGCAGACATACAGTCGAATTGTATGCCTCCTCCGTTTGGGAATCCGGTCAAAAATATATTTTTTCAAATACACTTCCAGCATTATTTGCTCAAATGAGAATAATTCGTCCCCCGGACTATGAAGGTTTGAATGCCTCACAGACGATGATGTAACTGATACACAAACCCTAGCCCTACGTCAAAAGGTTTTGGTGCATGAAGAATTGATTAGGCACAGCGCTGAGTGAGAGTCGAGTTTCAGTCCCACGCATTTCGAAAGCAGGCAGCCCTCATGTCATCAATATCACATTATGATCATATCATCAGCCTCTCGACATTTGCTTACTTCCACACTATTAAACCATATAAACAAGATCAAATAAATTCATCAATAACTATATAATATTTAAGAACATACCTATATATGTAGATATATATTCCTTTTGGTATCATAACGACTTTGTGTTTGAAATGGTGTTAAATTCGATTAGGGCAAGTCATATTATAAAAGCAGCTATGTTAAATCAAAACAAATCTTTCAAGTGACTTTATAATTTTGTGAGGTTAGTTGCGCTATTTTATGTCAATACCGTAAACGTAATAAGCCCTGTATAATTTATTGAAAAAAGGAAATCCATGTGACGTCATCATGACAAATAGGAGCATACAATTGTTCCATTAAATCTAAGTAGAAAAACCATGAAAATGGCCGTATTACCTTAGAGTTGATTGTTTTCAAGATAAATATTTTTTTACCAAAAATTGGACCGAGTTTACTGAAAAATACAAAATAATATCAATTCTATTGGTGCTGGTACTTGTGAAGCTGTGCAATTGTAGTTAGGCACCAACTTCAAAACCAACAGCACCAATAGAATTAATATTATTTTATATTTATTTCACACTTTTGTCATGAAAATCTTTGAACGTTTACTATAATTTGTACCAAAGAAGACAGTACTTATCCTATTACCCATGTATACTCTTTGTTTGTACCTGTTGTTATTCAGAGATCTCAAAACATCGTGGTGGAAATAAACATATTTCAGACTTTACCATTGCTGTAACTCGAAAATCGTAGTTTTTTTGAAAAATGTTCAATTTAAATGTTGCTTCATATAATCTCTTTTTTCACAATTCACATATTGCACTCTGGCTGTAAATCGAACACCGTAACTCTTTTGAAAAAATGTTCAATTTAAACGTTTCCGGTTATGGTCTCATCTTTAATTCTAACATATCAGATTCTCAATTTTCGAGAAAAATTGCCCTTCAGTCCCCCTAAATTTGAGACCATTTCTTAACTCTCCTCTTTCAAATGAATCAAAAATCATCAAAATCGGAGCACGTCTACTATGCAAAACGCACGAACAGCCATACAAATATGAAAAAAATCATCTCTTATTCAGAAGTCTCTGTTAATTTTTCTATCTTCATTCTGGAGATAAGTCCAAAAAACACACACATACATACAAACATCTTTAATTTTCTCTTTTCAGCGTTAAACTAATCATTCTAGTTCTCAAAAGTTCAGATACTTTGGTAATTCCTACTTTAGTAAATTATAATTATAAATACTTAACAATTTATTCTTACTTTTTGATATCTCCGTTAACCTGAAACAATAGCCAAATCTTTTATACTAGGGAGATTCATATATACAGGGTGACCCAGATGTGCATGCAACTGCATACATTTTTTGAACGATTGGTCCAACAATGAAAGACATTCTTGAAATATTTTTATTTATTCACAGGATGTTCTAATGTAAGATAAACAATGAAATTATGTTTTAAATAGAAACCCTTATTTTTAGAACATTTTTAGATTTGACACTGAATTGTCGATTTGACTAACCCGGGTTTCTTAGAGATGTCTACAATATTTTTTGACTTACGTGTCAAAAAAGCGTAACACATAGACGCACAAAAAATCGTAACTCAAGATAACTAAACAATTTTGTTTCATTCAATAACTGAAATGTATGCGAATTCAAATTCGATTTCCCGTCGCCTACTACGATTTTATTTAAATAACTGTGGCAGTAACTTTTTCAAATGCAACACCATATACTTTATTTGTTGCAACAATGCAATGCCTTTTTTTCATGAAGTCGCATAAAGTCATAAAAAGAACAAGAACTTGTCGTATAACCAGAACTGATCCAACCATAAAAAATATGAGCAGTTTTTTATCAAATCGCCTAATAGGTTAAAGCACCCTATATAACTATATTATAGCTCCTTGCCTCAAGTCCCCCGCATCCACTTTCCAATTTGGCCGGAAACGAGATGCAGATTTATATCTGGGAGATCGTCAAGAGATTTTGAAGAAGGCCTCTCATTCTTATTTACCAGAAAAATTGAGCGCGCAACGATGGAAAGAGAGCAAGCAATATTGACCGCCGCGCCGCCGTCGGAAAATTACTACATCCCGACATGTGTTTCTTCGTCTTCTTTTTCTAATGCTACGTTGCAGTTCGATATATTATTAGAGACGAGAGAAGCGTTGACAATGACAGATAGATAGATCACAACAATAATTGCTCTTAAGCCGCCTCACAATTTTGACGTCGATGTAAGTGTTGTTTCTGTTTGTGGTTTATTACCCGCTTTACAGTACAACGATGTCAGTACAGTCGCCTGTCATAGAGGATATGGGGTTGGCGGGGAGTGATATTAGCGCCATTCGTAAATGCTATTTGTCTAAAAGAGATAATCTTGAATAATATTTGAATTCCTTTTCAAAACTTACGAAAGGATAGATGAAAAAAAGAATTAATGCAATAGCTTTGAAGACAATATTCTAACTAATATTATAAATGCGAAAGTAAGTTTGTTTGTTACGCTTTCATGCCAAAACCGCTGAACTGATTTTGATGAAATTTGATATAGAGATAGACTAGCCCTTGGGAAAGAATATAGGCTATATCTTTCATTGCTCGTGGGACTCCATGTGGTGGGTTCAGTACCTGAAAGTTGTATATTTCTGAACTCTATGGCTGGATTTTGATGGTCTTTTTATCATGTATGATTGTAGAATTTATTGGAATAATCTGGTAGTGGCTGTAAGTGTAACTGGGCCTCCTAGGTGGAGGGTTTTATACCTTTAATACCTACCCAAAGAAATATCTCTGAGCTGTATGGCTGAATTTTCGTGGATTTTTCGCTATGTTTGTTTGTATTATGTCACTGGGCTGCTTTCTGAGAGTCTGCCAGTGCAACTGAGACTTAAAGGTGGTGGGTTCTATTCCCGAAAATCCCTAAGACATGTGTAGGGACATTCTCATGGTGTTCTCTCTTGGTGGATAGATCTGGGTTCGTGTTCGGACTGGTTTTACGTGCGCGTAGGACTCCGAGGTAGAAGGGTTCCATACTCAAGACTTTTTATGACTTTATGTTTTTGTACCAAAAGTTTTTGCCCGGGAAGTGCCGGGTAAAACAGCTAGTAATTTATTGATTAAATTGTAACCAGCTTCTTTAAGGATTCAGATAGTATGAAGTTAATTCATTTAATTTATATTCCTTATAATAATCTGTAATTGGATGTCTTGAAACTTGTCTTGGGCCCCAGTAAACTTTCAGGTATTATTCAGTTTTCAACAGATGTTTACGTTGCAAGGTTCCCTAAATGTCTGTGCCAAGATTATCTCGGGAATGGTTGGACTGATTTTGTTATTTTTTTTGTCTGGCCTGCTGGTACTGGTTGCTAGGCAATAGCTGGAAAACGTGTTTCGCTCTAGGCTGTGGTGCGAAAATGAATCAAAGGATTCTGATGAAACGCGTATCACTGAGAAAAAGCAGAAAAAAATGTTGTTTGTCTTAGCATGCTTACAGACGACTTGGACACACAACCTTATCCGACGATTTTCTGGGCCGACGAACCCAAACGGAGGAGGTATACTCTTCGACTGTCTGCTTTTCTTTTGGTCTGTGCGCGCGCTGTATATAGTGAAAATACTCCGATTTTGATTATTTTTGACTCATGGTCCCATATGCGTAAAAAATTGGAAAATTCTGAGAGGGCAGAATTAAATATAGAACAATATCCGGAAACGTTTAAATTGTACATTTTTTTCAAAAGAATTACGGTTTTCGAGTTACAGCAATGTAAAAATCTCAAATATGTGTATATTCAATTTCTTTCGAAATTTGAAAATCTGAGACGCCCAGATTAAAGACCAAATTATTTGTAGCAACATTTGTATTGAACATTTTTTCTAAAGAGCTACGGCTTTCGAGTTACAGAAGTGGTGAAGTCTAAAATATGTTCAGATATTTTCGTGACTAATGTTACACTCACAAGTGTGAGATAAAAAGTTTTTACGAAAAATTGGACCGACTTATTTAGTTGGTGCACTGAAAAATACAAAATAATATTAATTCTATTGGTGCTGATACTTATGAAGTTGGTGCAACTCTTCTAGTTAACTACAATTGCATAACTTCAAAGTTACCAGTACCAATAGAATTAATATTATTTTGTATTTTTCAGTGCACCAACTAATAAAGTCGGTCAAATTTTTTGTAAAAAATATTTTTTATTAGATGAATTCTTTTCATAGTGGTGGAAACTCGTTTGAGTATGAGTATCACCTTTTTTACTTGTTTTTGGATTTACAACTTCTATTTCAATTATTCTTCATACGTATTTTTCTTTTCTAGCTCACATATTTTAATATTACAAATTTGTTTGGAAATCAAATATACATTCCATGAACTGTAAAAAATAATGATGATCTGGAATCTAGAACAAAATCTGTAAGTTCTTGCAAATCTACACAACAGTTATCAATTATAGAACATCATTTATTTTGATATCAATAGGTATTTCGAACTTAAAGTAGGTACATACATAAATAAAAGTTATAATATATAATAAATAAAATTATTTGTTCGCGATAATGACGCGGCACCTCCGCCATTACTTCAAATATGTTCCTATGCAACTGTAACGATTATGATAGTTCTTATGTTCGTCAAGCTCTGTTTGGGCGATACTATTTACTGTAATTTACTGTAATAAGTTATACTTGATGATTGACCTAAATCTTCAATGGTATCATCAAATTGGAAATTATTAAAAAAATATACAATATTTGAGCAATAGAATTGTTAGAATTGTAACAATATATTAAGTTTCCACTATTCGTTATATATTTCAAAAACACATAACAATTGTTTCGGCACACTATACCGTTTTTAAATGTGATTTAATATAAACTAAGATGTCTAAGATGTTGAGTTCCTATTTATATTATATCAATCTTAATGGCTAGTAATTAGTTAACAATTAATTAAAAATTCAATAATGAACTGGACATACCATCGATGTAATCATTGAGGAGATCACCTGAACGTTTGCGCTCATAGAAGATTTAATTTTAATCCTTCCTTTTTAATGTGTAGTATTTTAAAATTATCATTAAAAATGTGGTTATCGGCAATGAGATGTTAAGCATAGTTGGAATTGAATTTTTGGTGTACCTACGAATGAGTTTTTACATTCATTATTACGAGTTAAGAAATTTCGACCTGTTTGTTCTATGTAACCTTTCGGGCAATCTCCTTAAGTTAATTGGCAGACACTAGATTTACAATAATCAGGAGATTTAGATTTATTATTCTTCATAAATTTACCTAAAGTATTTTTACATCTGAAAGCTATTCTCAGTTCATGTCTTTTCTTCAGGTGTTTTGTCACGACTTCTGTTGGGCGACCAGTATATAAGAAAATGTACGGAAATATAATAAAATTGTATTGGTTGACACTTGATGGAAATCAATAATAAAATAAATTTGCACTCTTCATTAAGAACACAACAATTGTTTTGTGTTTTTTCAAGTTAATTGTGAGTATGAGTTATTACTATGTAATTAATAAAATGCTTTTGTTATTATTACACACAGATTTTGCAGTTTTATGACTATCCTCCCACTTGAATAAACCATATTATGAAAATACTTGTATATGTATTTATTAAAGTCGTTGTGTCAAATGTCAAATAAATGAACGCAGGCATCGATTCAAAATAAGTATAATTATCACCCACGGAAATTCAAACACAAAATAATATCAAATAATCACCCGCAACTTTTCTAAAACAAATATTATTCATATATTGGCGTATTCTACCAAAATATATAAATATGCGTAATGAAATTTATGAATAACATTATATTTGTGAGAAGGTTAAAAATATATTTCAATATCTATAAATAAATATATGCTTTCAGCTATTATGATACTTTTACGTCAAATTTTAGAATGTATTGTTTGTTTTTAACGGAATTGACGGAGATAATGACTAATTTCCTATATACAAAAATATATATATGGGTTTTCATCTTTACCTGTATTTTTATCGTGTCCAGACATGTTCCGAAATGTTGCAGTTCACAAGATTAATACACTTTTGATATTTCCTTGTAAAGTGTCGTTTAATTCGTCCTGCAAAATGATTTCCACCCTTTTTGACCCCTAAACTAATAACATTTACATTTGATGTTCATGAAATATTTCACAGTTGTGGTTAATTTTTGCCTAGATCCACGACACCAAGTTATTTAAATATTATTATGTTGATATCTACATGAATATTCATGAGTCTTCAAATTGCCCTGGAGAAGAAAGCTTGGCTTGGTTCAGTTAAGTTAATAATATTAGCAGTAGTAGTAATTAGATTATTATAAGTACATATTATTATAAAATATGAAACATACATTTTGTAAATTGTGTCTTGAAATTATGTCAATTTTATTTTTTTATTTATTCTTGGTGTCCTATGATATTCTTGTTTATCCAAGTAATCCATCTTACTGATATTCAGTTACATAAATGAGGAAGTTTAGTGTTTTTTTATGATTGAGTCTTTAATGAAAAAAGTATTTTTACTTCCCTCAAAAAGGGAAATATTGTGTTCACGTAAAAAATCGACCTCGAGATTTTTGCTGATATTTACGTTTTGGGGTTCCTAGATCACGAAAATCATGGTATCGAAAGATCCGTCTGTCTGTCTGTCTGAAGTCTGTCAGTAGTATGTCTGTAGTCTGTTCGCGTTGTAGCTCAATGACGGCTTGACCTAGGACAACGAATTTTGGTATGCATATTGAAGGACTACCGGCGACGCAATGTAAGGGTTTTCGTTAATCATATATACAGGGTGTCCAAAATATTAAGTGTCAATATAAGAACGGTAGAAGCGACGAGGTTGTTTCCTTCTCGAAGCGGGGTGGTTTGTCGAGGGAAGTCTTATAGGTAAAGGCTTTTACCAATTTTTTGTGATAGTGAGTTAGCGTATCAAATGTTCATTCTTCCGATAAAATATAGATGTTCTACAAGAAGTCAAAAATAAAACTGAATAACTGTCAATAAGGGAGTGCAACAAATATTTAGCTTATCTCCAACAATAATTTAACTTGAATGAGGTTTTAGAACAATGGAGACGATTGTGTCCTAGAATGGGATTGCAAATAAACAGAGAAGACTGTTTGGTCAATCAACCATCGGATTAATTTGAGATTAGAAACATAGGGTCTAGATTCCACAAAGATAAAATTAAGCTTCTCGTTGTTAAGGAAAAAGAAATTGGTCTTATTTTAGAGCATTGCGAGACTATCTGTTCTGGTGAAGAACATATTGTTACGAGCCAGGAGAAGAATAAATCCGTACGCCACTGGAGTACTCTAGATTTTCCACACACACACGTACCATCAAACGTATCGAATAAATGAGAATTGGTTGGATTTTTCGACCGCCTTCTGAAATTTTACATCTGCTTTCAAAGAATGAGCCGATAGCATCGAGAAACAGACATAGAAGTAGAAGTAAACAATACTGTAACATAACCTTATATTTCGCATGCGACATATGCGGTCATTATACGAATTATCGCTACAACCAACAAAATCGCTTGTTTCCTATTAATCACGCTGACATTAGTCGCTAGTAGCTTCAAATTTTAATCAGGAACACTAGCGCCGCCATTCCCGCGGTGGTATTTTTTTTTTCGTCAATTACTCAATTCTATTATGGACATATTTCGTTTCGTTTAATACATAATCTGTTTCACTATAAATGTTTAAAACAAAAAATAATATTTCTCTTACATTTAATTTTATTATACCTATGTAATCTTCGAATTTAAATTATTCCCATTCTTTTTACGGTTAGATAAATGAGCTCAGCGATGCATCCGTTGTGTCCACAACAATTATCATTGTCGAGTCAGGGCAGCGTCGTGTACAATTCACCTATTCTGGGGAATAAATTATTGAAATAAAAAATAAAGGGACTTATTTTGTTAATCCATTTAATCGGTGTGTGATATTTATTTAATTAATTAGTTCCCGGTTTCTGAGGTAATTTTATTGCTAGTTTATCTAATCGATAGCGCTGTCGGCCCATCAATTGATCAAAAAGTGTTTCTGAATACTCAGGCTATTAAACTTAGTTTAAACGACAAACAGTCTGACCGGCCAACATTGGCCGTTTATGGATTCGATAACTATTTAACGAGCAATTTTAGGGTTATGAAATTTTGTGTTCAGTTTTCGATATTTGCTAATTGAAAATTCAATTAAAAATCATTATCATTGAAAGAAATTGTGCCCTTATGATTTTGTTCGGAGAAATTGTTTCGATTTGAAACACCTAATACAGTGGGTAGGTACAACTTGTCTATATGACTGAAATAGTTGTCTCTTTGAAGCTTTTTATAACAAAAACTTTACTGTATTAATGAAAATATTGTCTCTAGTTAAAATTCAAATCAACACCACAGCATTTCACCTCTTGCAGCTTTATGTCTAAAATGATATGAACTACCCTTTCCCTATCTTTTCGAGTCAACTCTTGTTGATTTTACGATTATTAGCTGTAATAATCAAATTATTGCTGTTTTCATATTAAATATTCACTTTGTCATCTTTTCCTTTTTCAAATTATCATATATAAATGCTCTTCCGTTCTGCCAATAGTTTTCGAGTTGGTTTTATACTATTCTTCAACGTTTCTGTTTTAACAGTAATATTTTTTTATGGTCCATCCACCAAATTGAGGTTATATTTTGACTATAAGTTAAGGCCATCTAGGGCTGAAATAAAGAACTGCTTAATGGATCAATATTAATCGAAGTCTCAATCGCGTATTCTGCAACAAAACAAAAGTTAAACGAAGTTTATATTAGAAATAAATTATTTTCACTTTGATGACTTTTTTATGTAGGTAACTTGTATCTGAGTTTTGAAACTCTTTATTTCGTTTTAGGCTGGAGTGCTCGAAATGACATGGGTGATAAGTGACTACACAGCAGCCAACTCATCCGAGCTGACAGTTGCCAAAGGGCAGCAAGTCGAAGTGGTCGAGGTGTGTTCTTCGCGTCCCGACTACTGCTTGGTGCGAATGCCGACGACAACACGTACTACTAGCGGTGTCGGGGGTGGTGATCAAGACACCTCCGTTGAGGGTTTGGTGCCACTGGCCGTCCTCAAGCAACCACCACCGGCAAGTCGAGGCTCGCCATCGAGAACGGCCAGACATCAGCAGAACGCTGAGCAGGATTTAGGTAAGTGTTTTTTGATAAAGAGGGTAGTCAGGGATTCAATAAAAAAAATTGTAAGTAATGTTTTTGAAGATGTGTTCAAATTAAGGATTAAGGACCGACTTCCAAAAAAGGAAGAGGTATACAGTTCGGTTGTATGTTTGCTTTCATTCATTTCAAAGAAAAGACTTGAGAAATGGTCCCATATTTAGAAAACCTCAAATCCGAAATTTTCATCCCTTCAAAAACCGCTTTTCCAAAGAGGAAGGAAGTTGCAATTTTTCTCGAAGATCGAAAATCTGAGACAGCAGAATTACAGATAAGACGATATCCGAAAATATTTAAATTGAAAATTTGTTCATGCTCATGAATGTTCTCCTCGCTTGTTCGATTCTTTATCGTATTTCTTTTTTTTTTGTAGCTCTTGTACGCTGTTTGATATTATAGGACGGTATCATCAGCGTACCCGATGTTGTTTAATATATTTCCTTTGATCTTGATTCCACCTTAAAATTCTTCTAAATATAGACTCCAAATACAGGTTAAACAGGAGCGGGGGCAAGGCGCAACCCTGTCGAACTCCCTGTATAATCCTTATATCTTGTGATGTTGTTAACTCTATTTCAACTGTTGCCGTTTGATGCCCATAGAGTTCTGAGATAAAGCGCAAGTCTTGTTTACCGACTCCGATGGTTCTCAGAATTTCAGTGTCAGTACATTTAAGGAGAACAGAGCTTCGAGCGTTCCCAGTCCATTTCGGAATCCGAACTAAGTGTAATCCATCTGATAATTTTTTCTTGTAAATTCGTGTTTGGATGATTCTGTGCATTGTGAGGAATTATTTTTTTTTTTCAAATGTTGACTTTAGGTAGTCTTAGGGTATTTGTCCTAAGTTATATATCTTATTGAATAGTAATGTTAACAAGTCTAGGTCAAATTAAAGAACAGATTATATGTGGCAACATTAAAATTGGGCATTTTTCAAAAGAAGTTTCGATTTTCGAGTTACAGCAGTGGTCTAGTCTGAAATATGTGTATTTACGCCACGAAGTTTTGAGATCTCTGAACAATAATAAGTAAAAGCAAATAATATACATAGGTAATAGGATAATTACAATCCTCTTCGATATTAGTGAAAGGTCAACGATTTTCATGACCAATGTTACACTCAAAAGTGTGAAATAAATATGTTTTATCAAAATATTGACCGACTGTATTAGTTGGTGCACTAGAAAATACAAAATAATATTAATTCTATTGGTGCTGGTACTTTTGAAGTTGGTGGCATAGTTCTTCTATCTGACTATAATTGCACAACTTCAAGAGTACCAGCACCAATTAAATTAATATTATTTTGTGTTTTTCAGTCCACCATTTAATAAAGTCGGTCTAATTTTTGGTAAAAAAATATTTATTGAGTACTGTTTACCAAAAAAAAAATTAAATTCACTCTTTTACACGCATGTTCTTCATGTCTTTACAACACATAGTTTTACATTTTAGGGATCATTATATCTGATGAAAAAGAGATGTCTTTCTGTCTGGTTGTCTGTCACCGCCTATTTCTCTCACTACAAGACCAAATAGTGGTTATTTTGTAATTTAATTATCATGATCCAAAATACAGGCTTAAAGAATATTTCTATAAAGATATGATTCTCAGTTCAAATATTTCTGAGACTTGATATAACTTGCAATTTCAAAATTGTGGCAGTCCAAACTTTTATTAGAGGTAACGTTGACAATTAGCGGTCAAATTCAATTATTTATAAATCCAACCATCTGACGGCTTGGCGATATGATTTTCCATTGATGTTATTCAATAATAAATAAACAGCATAGATATACGTACTTGCGCTCATCACTCACTAGAAGTCTCCAAAAGTTGCCATTTAATCACGAAAGGCAATGATTAATGAAATCTTGTCAACTTTACTTGAAGTTCTTCTCCATCAGGAGGGATTAATAGTTGCCACAATAATTAGAATTTCTCTCATGGAAATCGCAGCGCCTTGCTCTCTCCTTCCTCTACATTGTAATAATTGTGAGAGCATAGAGAGAGAGAGAGAATTTCTAGACAAACTTCATGCTCCGTGACTTCAAGAGTTCACAGAATTAACAACAGTCAGAAGTTGAGGAGGGTGAGTTTGATTCACAATAAACATAGTTTCTGCAAACCATAACGTGAATACATACACGTTTTCAGGTTTCGGAAATACATAGTACATAGTAGTTTTAGAATGTATGTGCTATTCTCGCTTGAACTTGCTAATTTATTGTTATTCGATTTTGGAAGTTTGAGGTTACATGCATTTCACACATCACAAAACAGCAGCTTATTTCCGAGACGAAGGATAGCTAGAGAAAAATGTGCAAGATATAAGCTTTACAGTTCCATTGACCATATATTCACGGTGGTTCTCCGGAAAAGACATCAATCAATTGGGGGCCAACAATCTAAAAATTTGGTGACATACTAATGTCATTGGGGATATACTTACGTCTATAATATCTTCATGTTTGTCGCATCACCGGTTATACTGGAAGTAGATGCCAACTTTGTTATTTTAAATGGAATACGCTGTATATTACCGTATTTTGAGATTTCTTGTCTAAGTCTAACCGTTTTTGGCATATTTCAAATGTTCTGTCAAAAATTAACTTTGCAGTCCAAAACATAATTATCAATATTTCCTATGAGGACGTCTTTAATATTTAATTTTGGTTGATTTTCTTGTAGAAGAAGATCCTTATTAGTATTCAAAAAATAAGCTTGAAAACTAGACCCAAAAAAAACGTCAAAAGTAATTTTTTTCAAATGGAAACCCCAGTTTTCTATTATTTTATTGTATTGAAGAGCAAAAATATGGGGAACTTTGTATAAGGTTGTCTATATCAAAAATTAGTAGTTTGTAAAATATTAGGCAATTAAAGTTAACATAATACTTTTTATTTGCAAATTTTGAGTAATTGTCATGCCGAGAAGAACTCCATTCTACGTTGGAAATCAGTCTCTTTACTCTTTCATATGCTGAACTACCGAAAATAAGTTTGGATGAAACTCGTCTTTCCATAAAATCCTTAGAACTAGATATACCTAATTTGCATGCTACATGCCTTGTAGAAATTGTTGGATATGCGGCAAAATATCCCAAAATTGCGATTTCAATATTTTCATTGTTTATTTCTACGTAGGTACTTTAGACTTTATAGTTCCAAAGTTCTTGAAGTATTCTATAATTTTCTTAACAGATTTTGAAGATGGTTTATGTTTCTGTGGATATCGCATAGCGATTGTATTACATGTTCTTGATATAACTTTATCACACTCTCCATAAATAATAAATAAATTCAAATAATCTTCACTTGTTTAAAGTCTTCTCGGCATGATAATTACTCAAAATTTGCAAATGAAAATTATTATATTGATTTTTTACGCATGTTTGACTTTTATTGACATTTGTTATTATTTTCTAATGCAATCATGGCCGACTTCTAACACAACATTAAAGATGTTTAGCATATTTACATATAAAAATGGAAAATTGCCAATTATTTTAAAAACTACTGATTTTTGGTATATACAACCTTATACAAAGTTCCCCTTATTTTTGCTGCTTAATACTATAAAATAATACAAAACTGGGATTTCCATTTGAAAAAAATTACTTTTAACGTTTTTTTGGAACTAATTTTTAAACTTCTTTTTTGATCACTCTAAACTATTATCAAAATATGAAAATATTTTAGACGTATGACCCCCAGTGACTTTAGTATTTCACCAAATTTTCAGACTGTTTGTAGTTATCGTTTGCCTATAATCGATCGGTGTCTTTCCCGGAGAACCTCCCTGTATATTTGGAAAAACATACAACCGAATTGTATTATTCCCGCTTCTTTGGAGTCGGTCAAAAAAAATCACTTGTTGACATATCCCCTTATGAATGTCAAAGTCTCCATGCTTTATCGAGCCTCCTTCGACTTCCATCGCTCTTTGATTATATTTTGAATTTTCTTCTTTCTTCATAATCAAAGACATCTCCATTCGTAATGCCACTTTTTTGTCACTTTCAGTTCCATGAAAACGCTTCAGTGGTTTTCAAATGGAGAAAACAGACTCGCGAATCGAATACACATGATTAAAATTCTTAATTACCTTGCCGAAATTTTGCTTGTCTCCTAAAATTTCAAGAACAGTTTTTATTTAATCAAGATCAAGATATTAATATACTATCATCTAAAAATAACAATAAACACTCAAAATCGGGGCATCCGGTGGTCTATTGGATACAACAGTCGATTTCTAACTGACAGGTCGTAGGTTCTAGCCCCGATGTCAATAACTTTTTTCGTAATATAAATCTTTGAGGATACTGGGATCGCTAGTATATGACAGATAAGGCTTACTTAACAGTGGAGATTCAAAAAGGCTCAAGACGATATCGACTCAAAATCAGTTTGTACATGTGACATTTTTGCCTACTGTTTTTTAAATGACTCAGTTCGGATCAATATTTACTAACTTCTTTCCGAAGAGCTTGAAATTTCAAACACAGCTCGGAATGAGATCTCAATAGTGGTAAGACGAAAATGTAAAAAATAAATATTTTAAGTATTCTGTTTAAAACGGGTCAAAAATCCATAATGATTTTCTTGGTTTGTATTATTTTTTGTATAAAGAAATTATTCTAATCAATTTTCATAAAAAAATCAACTGGAAAAGGTTTTATCTGTTTATATCATCCGCTGATATTTTCACGTCTTACCCTTCCATCATTTGTTCCATTATACAGCCTCCCTATCGGTAATCTTTCAAGACACTGGATATCCCCTCATCAGTCATGAACTCCTAGGTTCGATGGCTTAATTATTGTCACCGTAAGAGAATAGATTCCCCATCAGCGCAGCCCAGTTTGATCTGGTTACTAATTGCAACGTATAACTTTCGTACTGTCTCTATCTAAATCAATATCTTAGTTTATAAAATTGGGTCACTGCAATATCTTATTAAATTTAAAGAGCAATTCTTCCATTTTCATTCACAAATATCTCAAAAACAGATCTAAGGATTTCATTAAATAATTGTGGGTATCTGTTTTTTTCTTGGTAGGTAGTTATCAATACCGAAATAGTTTTCTTTGCAAGTTTTGGTTAAGTTCTTAATTTATTCGTAACAACAACTTGTTCATAGTGGTCAACGTCGACCCATCCTAAAATGTTAAAAAATCTATTAAACAGGTTCATTGTTTCCAAATAAAAAATCCTAAATTATTATTCTCTAAATCCAAACAAATTATTTAAGATAAAAACTAATGGAAAATGATGATAATTACATGATTTTTTTCTAATTATCAGGAAAGATAATTAATAACCATTCTTACTTATATTTTCGAAGTGACTTGGAGACGGTGATTATAGGAGTCTAGGGGGCTTTTCATGTTTCTAGGTTGTATTCAATTATGACGTTTCTTGTCAACACCAAACCAATCACAATACAAGTTGATTTATTTATGTCAAATGTGAAAAATGAGACAAATGATTGTCATAACCTAAAAACCAGGTTATCAGCAAATTATGTTCAGTGTTTCTTTTTCGATTTGACAAAGTTTCAAAACTACCAACTCACCTGTTACATAATATAACTGGTTACGTAAATTTACTATACAGTGCGGACCAAAGCTATGGAATAAATTTATTAAGTTTTTCAAATTTGATAAAATCTTAACTGAGAAAATTTTGATACTTTAAGTAGAATGAATGAAATAATGTCACATAATGTTTAGGAAGTATTTTTCAATTTATTTTACAGTTAAATTAAATGTTCAAAATAACCACCATTCACTTCGTGACAATAAACAAGGCGATCTTGGAATTCTCGTACAACATTTTGTAAAGCTAGTAAGCTACTGTTATTCTTATTTGTGCGTGTGCGTATTTGATTTAACCATGGCTCGTTTATTCGGAACTCATAGAATATAAATTTTAATTATGCTTGGATGCGGTAATCAAACAAGAACTCATAAGGAAGTTTGTGAAATATTCAATAATAAATACCCTGGTCAACACGTCTCACAATCAGCAAAATTGAAAGAAAATATCGTGAAACTGGTGATAACTATTGAGAAACCAGGTGGAAATGTTAAATTGAATGAGGAAAAAATTAGCGATTGAGGAAAATCCGCATATGACAAGTAGAGAACTTGCCGCAGACACTGATGTAAATAAATCGTCGATATTGAGAGCTTTAAATAAAGAAAAATACCATCCTTTTTTATACCACATCCATACAGTTGGTTCTGGAGTTAAATGAGGATGATCCTGACAGAAGGCAACAATTTTGTGAATTGTTGATGGACCTAATGGAAGCAGATTTGCAGTTCATAAACAAAATTGTGTTTTTTGATGAAGCTACTTTCCATTTAAATGGAACGGTTAAAACTGTGGATATTGGAGCAGAGAAAATCCTCATGTGAGGCTCACAACAATATCCCAAAAAAGTGAAAGTTTGCACAATTAATGGTGACGTTTTTTGATGAACCTTTTACTGTCTGCATTGAAAATACTTTTTCCTGATATTTTAATGATCCAAATGCAATAGATTAATTTGGCACCGACAAGACGGAGCTCCACAGCATTACACACGTATTGTTAGAGATTATTTGAACTAAGTTTTTCCCAAAAGGAAACACGTAGAACGATTGAATGGCCACCTAGATCCCTCGATTTGACTCCTTTCGATTACTTTTTATGGGGTTATTTAACACCAAAAGTATATTTCAATAGATCAGACAATATTGCAGATTTAAATGTTAGTATAACGGAAGAAATTAACAACTTAACCCCTGAGCTCCTACAAAATGTTGTATGAGACCAAGAAAATTCCGGTAGCTATCGTACTAAGATAGGGGAGGAGTGGGAGAGTCAGAGATATATAGATGACACACACAAGATAGAGGCGGTACGCGTCGCTCTACCACCGCCAAAAGCTAGCTGATCCTTCTGTGTTTGTGAGTTGTGCGGCGTCGGCGAGAGGTCGGGTCAAGGTCGACTCTGGTGGAGGCATCAGCGGAGTCGCAGCAGCCCTCGGTCGCCGCCGCCGCCACACACACACACTCTCCGGAGGCAGCACCAGCGGCCACGAACAGGGCCAAAATTATATTTTGAATTTTCTTCTTTCTTCATAATCAAAGACATCTCCATTCGTAATGCCACTTTTTTGTCACTTTCAGTTCCATGAAAACGCTTCAGTGGTTTTCAAATGGAGAAAACAGACTCGCGAATCGAATACACATGATTAAAATTCTTAATTACCTTGCCGAAATTTTGCTTGTCTCCTAAAATTTCAAGAACAGTTTTTATTTAATCAAGATCAAGATATTAATATACTATCATCTAAAAATAACAATAAACACTCAAAATCGGGGCATCCGGTGGTCTATTGGATACAACAGTCGATTTCTAACTGACAGGTCGTAGGTTCTAGCCCCGATGTCAATAACTTTTTTCGTAATATAAATCTTTGAGGATACTGGGATCGCTAGTATATGACAGATAAGGCTTACTTAACAGTGGAGATTCAAAAAGGCTCAAGACGAAAAATACCATCCTTTTTTATACCACATCCATACAGTTGGTTCTGGAGTTAAATGAGGATGATCCTGACAGAAGGCAACAATTTTGTGAATTGTTGATGGACCTAATGGAAGCAGATTTGCAGTTCATAAACAAAATTGTGTTTTTTGATGAAGCTACTTTCCATTTAAATGGAACGGTTAAAACTGTGGATATTGGAGCAGAGAAAATCCTCATGTGAGGCTCACAACAATATCCCAAAAAAGTGAAAGTTTGCACAATTAATGGTGACGTTTTTTGATGAACCTTTTACTGTCTGCATTGAAAATACTTTTTCCTGATATTTTAATGATCCAAATGCAATAGATTAATTTGGCACCGACAAGACGGAGCTCCACAGCATTACACACGTATTGTTAGAGATTATTTGAACTAAGTTTTTCCCAAAAGGAAACACGTAGAACGATTGAATGGCCACCTAGATCCCTCGATTTGACTCCTTTCGATTACTTTTTATGGGGTTATTTAACACCAAAAGTATATTTCAATAGATCAGACAATATTGCAGATTTAAATGTTAGTATAACGGAAGAAATTAACAACTTAACCCCTGAGCTCCTACAAAATGTTGTATGAGACCAAGAAAATTCCGGTAGCTATCGTACTAAGATAGGGGAGGAGTGGGAGAGTCAGAGATATATAGATGACACACACAAGATAGAGGCGGTACGCGTCGCTCTACCACCGCCAAAAGCTAGCTGATCCTTCTGTGTTTGTGAGTTGTGCGGCGTCGGCGAGAGGTCGGGTCAAGGTCGACTCTGGTGGAGGCATCAGCGGAGTCGCAGCAGCCCTCGGTCGCCGCCGCCGCCACACACACACACTCTCCGGAGGCAGCACCAGCGGCCACGAACAGGGCCAATCTATTGATCTCGCGGAGCCAGCAGCTGCGGTCCTGCGACTTTATACTGCTACTCTGTCCAGTCCGCTGAAATTACCAAAAAAAAAAAAAATGATTAAATGCAAATACAGCGAGCAACAGAATGATTATTGTAATTGTACAACTAAGAAATTTGGGCTGATGTAAAATGGGCAATATAGGAACGAGAAGTCAGACTAAAGGGAATTGAGCCAAGACTTTTTTCATTCTATAAAATATGATGTATAATTTTTCCACACTGGAATCAAACCAATGTGGTCAGAATGAAGAGAGGTCAATAAAAAACTGATTTTATATAGTTCATTCGATGAAAAATTTATTCTGAAAATGTAAAGACAATTTGGTCGCGTGATCGCGGAATTTTGACAGATGCTTATGTAGATCTCTAGATCTAGAAATTTTAGTATCTGAAATTGTTATAAACCGTTAATAAAAGCAGAAATAGATCTTAATGTCTACCAAATAGAATCTTATTTTTATTTTATATATACAGGGTGTTTCCAAATAAGTACGAACGTTTTTACGGGATGAAAGACCCCTTTTAATTTTCAACAATGATTCAACACCTAAAAACCTCGCACTTATTTGGAAACACCCTATATATTACTAGATGGTACCTGGACGTTGTATGACACGGAAAATTTGTGCGCTTCCTACAAATGACCAATAACAAATTTAGTTCTCTAATGAATGCCTTTCCATGACGTCTTCAAAAAAATGCTAGATATTTCACACAATCTTACTGTTATTTCAAATCTAAATGTTTAACTTAATTTCATAAAAAAGGTGTAGAAAATATTGTAGAAATGCAAAAATGTTCTTTTCAATACATTTGTCGATAGGACTACTACTTCTTCTATTGGTGCTGGTACTTTTTAAGTTGGTACCAAAAGTCTTTTCAAAGTTGCATTTATTATAAAAACTATAATCTCGACAATAATTTAATTACTGAAAATAAATTAATCAATAGAAAAATATTCTTTTCTTTTCCTTCAACAGTAACTTGCAAAGTATTCAAGCATTATATAAAAAGAATCCTCGAAAGGAAACCCGTGACCAACGTCAATTATTACAACGTTTAGAAATCATATTCGATTTAATTCCAGACGAAGTTTTTATAATTGTTGAAAATATCAGGCAATCGACATCAACATCTACGCGGATTTGTTTTTTCTTTCCGTTGCAGCCACATTCTTATTCCTTCTATACTTTTAATGGGCCACCACTTTGGAAACCTTAGATGTTTGTATGCACGTCTTTTTAAAACGGTTCAGGTTTATTATTTTCTTTTGTTATTTGCTATGAGTGAGGAAAAATATAGAGGGAAATTATCGAGCGGAAAATCAAACACATTACTTGAGGGATTGTTTAGCGGTAATTGAGTTTAAAGTGAAATTCTTTCAGCATTGTGTTCATAACCAGATTTCGAACAATGTATTATTAAATTTAGTACTGCTATTCGAGGCAGTCATGATTCTCAATTTCTGCTTAACCGAGCTACAACAGGAAATAAAAAAACATGAAACTATCCATTTGCAGCCCGTCCGTCTGTCTGTCACCGGGCTGTATCTCAGAAACAGTTATAGATAGACAGTTGACATTTTCAAATTGTTTATTTCTATTTCCGCTAGAACAACAAACGATAAAAATTACAGGAAAATTACGGGGATTTCCTTATGAAAACGTGATTCTTTGGCAGTTTTGCTCGACCTCAACAAAAGCTATATTTTTAAACTATGACACATGAAATTTTCAAAAAGTTAATAATAATATTGCTGCTATAATAAAAAAATAATAATACTAAAAATTAAAGGGGTTCCCGGTTATATGTCTCTTATAGTTCTGATATCTTCACAAAAAAACGGCCATGATTCTTTTTTTTTATTCAAAGGATGATCCATGAAGATCCTGTAGAGTTATTGCTTTTTGCATTTATTTATTGGCCATATTATTATGTTAAAATTACATCGAATTTTTACGAAAACTTTGTAACTCCCTGTATCAATTGGAAGCAACAAAAATAAGGATATTAGCTGTAGAACTGTAGAATGATCTTTTCTCAACATTATCTTTTTTGGTTTATGTTAATAACTCTATTTTTACAGAAAATATAGGGAATTAAATAATAACGTGTTATTTCAATCCTAAGTCTACTTTAAGTGAAGTATAAAATGCGAGTTGGCTTATGTCAATTAAATCTGTTATTAGTATTTTGACTATTATTCTGAGAGTTTAAAATGCCCTTAAATATTGAAGACCTAGCAAGAGTTGTAGCCCTTTTAGAGGATGGTCGTAGCATAAGTTACGTGTCTCAGAGTTTGGGAATTCCTCGTACTATCATTCAAGATGCCTGGAATCGATATTTGGAGTCTGGTACATATACCAGATAGCCAAGGTCAGGAAGAAAGCGGGCAACAAAAGCAAGAGACGATCATTTTTTGGTACTCAACACTCTAAGGGATCGTAGAAAGATAGCAGCTACAGCACCCCAACTCCTAAACAGACATCGAAGAGCACCTCTTCAATTGGCTATTGAACACGAAAATTTTAATTTCCATCAGTGGAGTGAAATTCTGTTTACAGATGATTCACGATTCTGTCTTCGATTTTTTGACAGCCGAGAGAGAGTATGGAGGAGACCAAACGAAAAGTAGATATATTGACTGCACTATTTCTGAAGGCTTGTTATTCAATAGAGGATCTGTTATGGTTTGGGCAAGTATTTCTAGAAATGCACAATATTTGTTGAAAATGATGATGATGATGATGATATTTTCCCACTTCATTGGAGATGCCTTCATCTTCATGCATAATAATGCAAGACCACGTGTTGCTTACATTGTAACGGAATATTTAAATGGGGTGGGGATTCAACCATTAGATTGGCCTGCTTGTAGCCCAGATCTGAACCTGATCGAGCATCTTTGGAATCAATTACAGTTGCGAATTCTTCAATGTCCTGTCATCGGGAAACACTTCAAGAGCGCATATTGACCCTTCAAGAAGAATTTGAAGTTATTCCTCAAATACGTATACAAAATGTAATAAATTCAATGCCACAACGTATGAACAATGTAATTCAAGCTCGTGGAGGACATAGATACTCGTTATTGAACCCTCATTAGAAAATTTTCTTAAATTGAATACAATTTCTTTATTTAATAAACATTAATTAAAATGGTAAAATCAATTTAAAGTACTTTTTAAAGTGTTTGTTTCGATCTGCTACTAAGTGTATATATCCAAAGTAACTGTTACACCCTGTATAATGATAAAAACATAGCTAAATTTAATAGAAGCAGCATTTCTGACAAGTTAATCTTCAAATCAAAGAAATAATGATTTAAATAAATACATTGCATTATTTTAGAAATTAATTTAGGGTTAGAATGACACGTTATTAGTTAATTCTCTATATCTTCTGTATAAATAGAGATATTGACATTAACCAAAAAAGATCATGTTAAGAAAAGATCATTTAATAGTTCTATTCTAAAATTTGTGTTACAAAGTATATGGTCAATAAGTAAATTAAATGTCAAAAGCAATAGCTCTACACTACTCTTCATGAATCATCCTTTAAATCAAAAAAAGAATAATGTAAATTGAACCTCTACTTTTGAATATATGTTCAATCGCATTTTTGACCGACCTCAAAAAAAGGAGATGGTATACAATTCGGTTGTAAGATTGCTTTTTTATAATTTTTTTTCTTAAATTTTCAGTGGCCGGTTTTTTTGCTGGTCGGTGTAGAATATTAAGGAAAATAATCTGACATTGTATTTTCTTATTTTTTTTTCAATGTTCAACAATTCAGAAAAAAACTAATGGTTCTCTCTAGCTTTAAAATTTTCTGAACGACTTATTTTCCATCAGATTGCTTTTATGTGATCAAAAGTATGTCATTACCAGATTATCCTCTGACTTTGACATAAAAGCGATATCTTTATCATCCCAAACAATTTCATATAGATAGAACAGGTATGTGCAACCTACCGTATTTTATTATTATTTGTTTATCACAATCTCCTTATCTCATTTTCAGGATACATACAGAATGATTCACGGTCGATGGTATCTTAGATACTTGAAAATAACTGTCCACAGCATCGTTTCCATTATTATTTTACGTGAATGATACCTAACTTAACTATTCCATCGACTGAAAATATTTGCCGCTTGTATCCAAAAGTCTTAGTAGCTTTCATTTGGCAGATGAAAAATACCCTGTATGCTATTAGTTTATTGAGTTCACTAACGTCTCTTATTTACTTTTGCTTTATGAAAAAGAGAAAACACTAGTGATAATTCAGGTTATTCAGACTGTGAATTCACACCTCAACTTCACGGCATATGTCTGGAACAGCTCTCAAAAGAATTCATTAGATACATATAAATGCAGGTAATAAATACAGTATAGACTTATGTATTCAAAATTAATTGTTGAAAATAACTTCTTTTGGCACAAAAATAGTTCTTTTCCGAAAACCTGACTACATACGCCTAAAGAATGGTATCTATACCGGGTTATTCAGATTTGATGCTCACTATTGGGATCTCATTAACCGTAAGAGCTATGAAGAAGGTTAAACTGAGGCAAAATTGCGAAATTCAATGGGGATTAATATCCCATAAAGAAATTTGAAGTATCATTTTTCGTTTTTGAGAATTAAAAAAAAACAAATTTTCACATTTTGTTATTTCTTTAATAACTTGGTTGTTATGCAACGAATTGAAAAACCAAAAGCCTTTCTCCATAGTTACTTTTTCTGTGCATCCTGTATGTTATTGAAATAAGTAGCAATCAGAAAAGCAATTTCAAAATCCAGGTCCGTATTTATTTTTTGTTAAGTTGATGATGGTTGTAAAGTAACGAAAGGAAAAATTTAAAACATAACCAATAATTATAAAGAGAATTAGCCTTTGTGAGAAGAACCTTAATGAACTGAGCAATTTCGTGTAAAATTAAAGCCTCTTTGATTGTCTCTTACCACAGAATATATGCACTTTGCGCTATTTTTGTATGAAACAATAATATAGAATAATTATATTCAAAATATTCAATAACTAGGTCAAATTTGAATTCAATTCAAGCCAAAGTTTCATATTTTAAAAAACTGTTATATGAAGCTATGTTTTGAAAAAAAAGGACTATAATTTAGTGTCTTGAAAACCGTTACAGAAGGTATAGAAACATAGTCGTGCAAAAATATCAATATCATCGAGAGATTCTATTAAACTCAATGAAATCTACAAGATGCTTCATTTAAAGAATCGAGATTGTTAAAACTTTTGTATATTGGATGGAATATTGGATAAGGCCTTGAGAAATGGTCCCATATTCATAAAAACTCCAATCCGAAAGCCCGTTCCCTCCAAAAAACATGTTTTCAAAAGAGTTACTGTTTTCGAGTTATAGCAATGTTAAAATCCGAAATATGTGGCGGGGGTAAATTCTTTCGAAAATTGAAAATCTGAGACGGCCAAATTAAAGACCAGATTATTTGTAGCAACATTTATATGGAACATTTTTTCTATAGAGTTATGGTTTTCTAGTTAGAGCAGTGGTAAAATCTGAATTATGCGTATTTACGCCGCGATTTTTTGACATCTGAATAATAAAAAGTACAAGCAAAGAATATACGTGGGTAATAGGATAAGTACTATCTTCTTTGGTATTAGCAAATTGTATCTAAGGATAAACTTTGGTATTAGTGAACGTTCAACGAATTTCATGAATAATGTTACACTCAAAAGTGGGCAATAAATATTTTTTACAAAAAATAATTGGACCGACTTTATTACTTTCCTACGCTACTATAGCTGTATAAGGAAAGTATTGTAATCGTGTGAAATTTTCGGTATCGAGATTTTTACAAATTTTGACGTTTCAGAGTTTTTTAAATTTAATAAACATATTTTCCGCCACTAGTCTGTCTGTCTGCCTGTCCGTTTGTCTGTCTGTGACAGCATTATCTCGGGAACGGATCGGTGTATTTTGTTGCTTTCTTTTTTATTTTGTTTGGTACCAATATCACTCGCCGGTGCCACTGAATTGGAATCCTGTATACACTGGGTGTTGAGCTATAGCCAAAAAACGTGATTTGCTCAAGACAATAGCGCGAAAACGGCTCTAAGGATTTTGATTAAATTTGCCTAAAGTATTCTTCTGAGAGCCCTCTACCACCCACATATAGCGTCATCTCTGAGAAAAAGCACAAAAAAAGTTATGTTCGAATAAAATTCCGTATTTTCCACATGTTTCTTCAGATTCTAGCTAAACGTTTCATCTTGAGAAAAAAATGTTATATGACCATTGTTGTTTGTCTTGACATGCTGAAAAAAATGTAACACGATTTGACCAGAGGGTTTTCACTTTCCTACCGCTATTATCGTCGCTATGTAAGGAAAGTATTGTAATAGTGTAAAATTTTTCTTTCACTAGAATTTGCCTGCCAACGGTAGAAAAGTCGTGTGAGTGGACACACCATTTTCTTTTTTTGGTACACTGAAAAATACAAAATAATATTAATTCTATTGGTGCTGTTATTTGTGAAGTTGGTGAATTATTGCACACAACTTCAAAATTACCAGTACCAATAGAATTATTATTTTGTATTTTTCAGTGCACCAACAAATAAATAAAGTCAATCCAGTTTTATGTAAAAAATATTTACTCTTATACGTTTAAGGTTCCCATTATCGACTATGAATCACCCTCTATATACTTAGTCGATTTATCGCATATATAAATCGGAATATCAACCGTGATATTTTTATTTTTTTCGCCACATTACAACAGCACTCGATTAGATAAAATATAATAGTAGACGACAGTCCCTTTTCGTTCAAGTATTATTATTATCACACAAAATGATATTGTGTCAGTTAGTATGTTTTTTTGACGATGATTGTAACGTCGTTAGTAGTTATAATTTATTACTATTGTTTGACCTGAATTTATTGCTATTTGGCTATTTGTTGCTATGTTTATGTTTAAAAGAAAAGAAGGTAAGATATACACATCATTTTTGATACCTTATGTGAAGCATTCTTATCAGAACATGTTTAATTATTATTAGAGAAGTAGAATTTCAATCAAATACCTCACGGTTTGCTACTTAGACAATCTTGTCACTGTAGAAGACCCCATTTTGCTTCAATATATCTCTGTTTTATTCCTAAATTTAGGAATTTGTTTGAAATCAGATGAAATGAAGTAGGTAGAAACATGGTCATATTGGTGAAAGAAATGATCCAGAATTGATTTAACGAAATGAAAATCGGATAGTTAATCGTCTTAAATTTTTATTATTATTAAAAAATCATCTTGGTGCAAATAATTTTTTACCTCTTTGGTGCATAGACATACTAAATATGTTTATTAGTTTTGTTTGTCAGAATATTATAGGTTATAACTGTTTCAATGTCACTTTTGATGTTTTTATTACCATAATGAATTAATACCATGCTAAATTTCGTTTATGAATACGGCTGATAGCGGCGTCCACAGCAGACAACTGACAGCTGGCATAAACGTAATTTTAACATAACCTATCTCATAGATAACTGAGTGCTATTTCCTGAAGAATATTTAATATCACCTTTTGCTTAGATTATTTTTGCTTTTGATTATATCTTTTAAAATTTAGGTTGATAACTTGGATAGTTTAAATATTTGCACTATAATATATAATTTGGTTGTCTCAATATAACTGATGTCAGTTTGGCAATTGGGTTAGCACTGACCAAAGTTGTATCCAAGAACAGATGATTTTTACCATGTATTGACAATCACGTCAGTTCTATTGATGTAGGTCAAGGTTACTAGTAACCTTGGATGTAGACTAGGTCATTTTGTAGCCACAGACATCGTAACTAATAGACTGCGGGTCAGGTAGGTGGTCCGGTAGTTTCACTATTTGTCTCTATCTTATGAGTGCTTTTCATTTATTTTGTCTCTATCTAGCACGCGCTGTGGTAGTCACCAGTTACTGCCATAATGGCCCATATTATTATTAGAGGACCCGCATTCTACCATTCTTATATGTCTATGTCAAACATCTAACATGATCGATACATGATTCTGCTTTTTTTCTCTTAGATTTTAAATGTCGCTTTCGACGCTCACCAAACTTGTATAAACTTCAAATCAATTTTAATCTATTGCACAATAGAATGACCGTTAAATTCTTGAATCAACAAAAGTAAATCTTAATCACCAGCACTACACCAGCCGATGAACTCTCGTATATTGAAAAACTTTTGATACCAATAGATGAATTTTTAATAGACCAATTGCATTCATGATTTCAATTCTCCGCATGCGCGACCCATTGGCCATAGGATACCTCTATTCAACTTTATGTAGAAGCAGTTTTCTTTGGTACAAGCGCATAGATGTCATAGTGCATACAGAAATTGATAGAAACGGTCACAGATAGCCATTAGCATGGAATTATATGGACACAGGCATAGTTCAAAAGAGTAGCATTTCAAATGAAAGTGGTCGTTGCAAACATCCCGCCGCGCATGCGGAGAACAATTTTCGCTTAATGCAATCGGTCTATTGCATTTTCCAAAAAATAAATATTTAAAACTGTATATTAGTTCCACCGTTTTGGAAATAATCACGATCAAAGTTGTGAAAGTTGAGGTTATGATATCTTAGAACCTGACCACTCCGATTATCAAAAACCAAATTTAAAATTGCCAAATTTTACAAATTCAATTGCCAAAACCCTTACAATTTCCATTGAATGACTTAGAAATTATTAAATCATTTTTATCTTATTCTTCACGTCATCTGTGCTAATTGCTGCTCTCAAAAGTCACTATCGAATACCATGTTGCCATGAGCTATGTTAATTAAGAAGGCGAATAAATAAATCATGTATTGAAAACTGTCCACACCAACAAATGTATCTTTGATTGCATCAGATTTTTCACCAGAACCTTCTTTCGTATAAATCATCAAATTCTCGATATAAAATATGAAAAAATCTTATCAAATACTACCAAATCTTTCTATCAATGTACTATATAATATTCATTGCAAGATGTATAGCAGATATCAAATATTAGAAAAAATAAATAAAATCAAAATTTCTTACACAAATATCAATAACAATGTTGGGAATATTCGACAATAAAAAAGTTTGTTTTTGTTATTTATTTTTCTAAATAAATATATCAAGTTCTCGCTTTTGTTCTACACTGTAATTCTACAATTAATCAATTCAAATTATTGTATTAGCAGAGAAAAGAGACGTGGTATTAGTGTATATATGTGTATAATACATGTACACTAACAATACGTCACAAGCATGTCCAGGGCATCGGTGTCGCGAACTGGGGAGATTTTACCCATCCGAAAAACATCTAACGTAGGTACCTATAGAAGTTTCAACTTCAATAAAGTACTTTCTTGCGACTGGTCTTATTAGGTGAGGCTGCACGTGTTGGGTATGACGAAATTAGCCAACATTTCATTGCAATATTGCTACGACTTCATCAATCTGAATGAGAATATGAATACTAGAAGATCATTGATCAATTTACTTGCTTCTTTTTTTTTGAAGCCAAACTCAACCTACGCGCGGCAGTGATAAAACCGGAAGTACACTCTCTCCAGTTCCTTTTATAGCCCCACCCACGCAAACACACGACGCCAAACTCCATACTCGCCATGAAGATGTATTATAGGTACATGTGCAAGTTTATGAATGAGATTTACTGGCAATCGATTGCGGAGGTGTGTATTGATAGGGGTATGTCATACGATATAAATAAGATATAGACACTACAACACAACATTGTTGATCAATATTTTCCGATTGATGCCCATATATATATATATATATATATATATATATATATATATATATATATATATATATATATATATATATATGTACAGTGTGGAACAGTGTAATAGAATAAACTCATTAAAAAGAGATCATACCTAAAAAATCAAGTATAATTCCACCACCTTATGATGAGATGACGAGGATATTGAAATTGCATAGCAAAGATTTAAAATAATTTTGGAAGCAACTGAGACTTTGTGAGGTCATTATTAAAAGAGAAAAAGATCATAAATTACAGATTAGTGGTCTGAGAAAGTTAAAGTGCTGCTCGAAGAGAATGAAACCTCAGTCTGAATGCAATATCCAAATTAAAGCTGAAGCTGACAGACAGCATCGCAGCTAAAATGGTCGAAACTTTTTGGAACCTCGAGGAGATTGATTTCTTTCTGAGGATGGTGCAACTTGCTTGAAAATAGTTGAAAATCACTAAAGACTGAAAGCTTGCAACTATAACAGAAGCCAGTTTTGAAGAGAGCCATTGTGGACTTTGAAGATGTAATTTGGTTAGAAAACACTCAAAACTGAATTATTGATACGGTCTCGTTTTTGAAAATGTAAACCAACATAAAAAGCATAGGTAAATCTTAATATAGCAGATAATTAAAAATCTCGCTTTGAACGTCTGAGCAACATCCTAATAAAACTATCATTCAACATCTTCAACATAAGTGGTTTAGTTTTGTATTCCATATTTTTCACATATCACACACACAAGTAGTATAATAGTTTAAAATCAGGTAATCTTGCTGGCCATACAATCATCGTCACTCTATCCAGCGATTGCTGATACTGTCCAAAAACAATACTGAAATGGTTTCGTCTTACTTTCTCATTATAAAGAACTAAACGGTATTATTTATTTATTTTTAGTGGATTGTACATAATTAGTTTCTTCAGTCGAACGATAAAATTTTCAATTAATTTAACTTTAAGCTTCAAATAAGGGATGCAGTTTTTCGTTGCGAGATATCATTTCATGATCTAAAATTGACGAATCCCAGAATTTTTTTTGCCTGTTTTTTATTAAATACCCATTTTGGCCTGGATGATAAAGTATGACATCAATGCCTGCTCTTGAATTGATATGCATAAATAAAATATTTCGATCAAAACAAAGGATTCCAGATACCGAATAAGTGTATAGAGGAGCGCAAGGTCTGCCTGTTGTATAAGTGTAAGGCTATTTTACCTTTTGACATTACCGGAAAATGTCATTCATGTCTCTGATTCATAAAACTGTAACTTGCGGGCTCATAAACTAATTCTAGAACATTTTGCCACATTGTGGGTGATGAAACAATTATTAGTATAATCAATAACGATGAGCGATTATGCGTTATGTATCCTCAGTCAAATTTATGGATGGAAATTGAATTGGTGGCTCTGTAAAATAATTAGTTCCGTTAGCGGTGGGTAGGTGTTGGTTAATTGACCCCTGCAATAATATGTTAGTCGCATCACAATATGACCTTTAGGCCGACCTACAGTCGTTGAGGTTTTCAAATACAAAAATTTATAAAATAAAATAAATAAATAACTTAGCTACAAATTAGTTTTCAAAAGTTCTACCTCAAAAGCATTTTGAAAGAAAAGGTATTAACTTTCTTCACTATGAAGTTACTCGTCCTACACATTATAATCACGTATCAAAGTCCTTAGCGTGAGATACAATAGTTTTTACCTGTACATCATATGAATAAACGGAATCATTTTGAGTTTACTCGGTCACAGCCTAACTTCTGTGAATCTTTTGAAAAAAGTTGTGATTTGATATAGTGGCTCAACTATCTCTAGAAAAAAATTATATCGACAAGCTTCTAAAAATAAAAGAATCTTAGAGATTGTATTCCTTTTTATGGAAACCAAATTTGTTTATATACAACAAAATCAATTGTCATTGCTTCAATTACGTCAAAATAATGTTTTTTTTTCACACCTTGAATGGAAAATTTAGGACGTGAACTTTAATGAGAAAATCTGCACAACATGAAAGACATTAGGCTCCAACTTGTAATGTTCCAACACCTATAGAAAAAATATATTAAGTTTTGCAATATTAATCAAAATCGTTGAACTCTTAAATTCAGAGGTTCAAATCATAGCGGTAAACATCTTGCTCTTTTCTAGTCATGTAACTTGGGAACAGTTTTATTTAAAAAATGCCTTTCAGTATTAAATATTGAAAAAAAAGCCTCCTCCACTCCTTCAGGATGATTTTTTAGGTGGAACAACATTTTGAATGTTGAGATGTTTAATATGGGATTTTCACTCAGCTCTAATCTTTCCACTGAAAAAAGAATAATCAAAACTGGTAGACTTCATTGTGCAAAACACGCTATCATACTTAAAAAAGAAAAGATAATGGAATTACTGGGGCTATTCTGTAATCAAAACGTTATTTTTTAAGGCCCGTTAAAAAAATTAAGTCTGTTCTATGATATGCATCAGATAATTTTAAGGCCTGATTAAAATCCATAACATTATATTCTGTAAGATATATTTGTCTCTACGCCATTATAACATTAAGAAACTAATAAATATAGATACTCATTCTTTTCTGTAAACGCTGCTGTTCATCTAGCAACAACCAAATGTCAAAAGGAACTACTTTGTTCAAATTTGTTCTTAAGTGGCAATAATACCTACTAAAGTTGAAAGCAAAATTTTAGAATAGTTTTTTTTTTAATAAGAAAAACCGATTTTTTTCGCAATATTTCAACACCCCTTATCTCCAAAACGAAGCGTTTTTAGAGATAAGTTTATATGAACTTTTTTATTTATTATTTTATAAGTTTCTCTATTATAATTCGGACCACCCTGGATATGATAGGAAAATAGATCGTAATTACAGAGTATTTCAACATAACCTTAAAATGAACACAAAACTCGACAATTGTGATCAAAACACCTCGGAGAAGATTTATCAGATGCCTTAAAATATTAGATTTTATCGGATGCGTTAAATGTTGAGCTTTACATTAAAAGCATAAAATATTAACTTAGATAATTTTTAACAGTTGAAAATTGATCCATATGTGCCTAGCTTCTTCTTTTGGGAAGTCGGTCAAAAAGGAAAATATGTATTCAATGATATGGTATTGAAAATATACCCAATGCTACCAGGATGAAGCATCACTTGAATGTCTAAAGCCTAAAGCATTTTCTTCATATCGTCTACTGAGATAATTTTAATGCCGCATATATCTTCGTATATGAAAATTATATGCTCCAACAATATTTACCCACCACAGTCGTGGTGAATATTAGAAAAATATTACGCGTTTCCCAACGAAAACATCCACGCCTTTTAACAACATTCCCCCTTCCTGCATCCACACCACCTAGTCGTAGGTTGATGATGCTTTCCAAAAGGTTATTTTATTAGAAATGTGAATCGATAGCCAATAATTTCTCTCTTGTAGGAAGGTAACTTTTTTTCCTTTTGAGTTCAGCCCATTATGTTCGTGATTTATTTTATAATTTTGCCCATTACACCGACATCTAATGATCTCTGCCTTATATGCGTGTATAAGTATTGGTATACGAGTAGGATACATACCTGTCTGTTCGTATGTCCGTCTTTAGTCGTATATAGCAGAGGTAGGTAGTTGTTGTTTTTTTTTTTGTTCCACGCACTTGTCGTTCTAGGATGAAGAAAGACAAGCCGACCAACGTTTTCAATATTCTTTTGTTGTTTGTCTCTTGGAAGCGGCACGCATTCATATAATATACAGGGTGTGTTAATAACGTAAAATGTAATCGTATACCTATATCTGTTTATTGCTGGGATAAGAATAAACGGATTTTGGCAAACTTAAGGTTGCGTTGTTTTGGCCTAATACGGTCTATAGTTGCAATTTGAGAATCGCTATTTTAATATCCATAGACGTAAAATGAATTTTGCTTTCCTACCACTACCTTAGCAGCCTAGTATTTGTGTAAAACGTCCAAAAAACATATTTTTAACGTAAACATCTGACGCAAACCGAACCCCAAAAATTTTACACGATTACAATACTTACCTTACTTGTTTACTTAGAGAGGCGGTAGGAAATTAAAAATTAATTCGTAATTAATCCATCGAATAGAATCGAAAAAATCTAAATAGTTAATTAAAATGAAATGAAAATCTTGCCGGAGTTTCAGCGGATATATATCCTGTTGCAAGAATCTATGGTGGTTGAAAATAAAGCAACACATTGAAAGAAGATCTTCAAATGATAAAAAAATAATGCAAACGTTATCTGTACTGGTATCTTAATTGTACGACTTTTCGTAAAACATTATCAAGGATATGTGATAGCATTTAAGTTGTAAAAAGTTTTTCGACACACCCTGTATGTACATCCTACTTACTACTTAGTGTCTGATGATGTGACGTCTATTTGATTTTCAAATGGATGGGAAAGTTTGCTTGTTTAAGATCATCCATATCCAACTATTCCTAATGATTTGCCAAACATGGACCGTAAACTCAAACAAGATGGTACTGGGGGAGGGACATCTAACGTTTGTCGATATATAAGTATGCAATTGAATTTTTATCTCTTGCTTATTTTAAATATAATTTAATATTTTGAATGAAATTGAATATTTTGTTGCTGCAAACTTTATGAAAAGTATAACTATTAACACATTCATGCGATCACTTTGAAATGCTATTTTATGATACCTATTTTAAACCTACTACTATGTACTTTCAGCACTTGTGTTAAAAGTTGATACCCCACATTCGGTATCTCGTTCTACATTCCATTCTCACAAAATAAAATTTAATTTTTATTACTTAAATCACAAATAACTAATAAAGAGTACCTACTTTGTTGAATATTTATCTATAAAGAAGCTGCAATTATTATTTATATGTTAATGTCAGTTTTGATACTTGATATATGAAATAAGTTATTTTTATTGACAGTCTTGACACATTTTTGTTTTCTTTTTCAGGTAAGTGAGATCTTGAATAATTGAATGGTTTGAGCACACCACCATCTGTGAGTATAAAATTGTTAATAAATGAATAATAATTATTTCATTCGTATGATTGTTCTTTTCTGAATTTATACATATTTAAAACTACTAGCTTAAATTAGCATTGATTCTTTAGCAATTTCCTGATTTATCTTCATTGTTCAAGACAAATTTGACATGTTACAACCTTGAAGAAATGTCAAATATTATTCTCACGACCTTTGTCAGCCATTGATAGGGTGCATATGTGAAGATTCAAATCAATGTATTTTTTAAGTGTCCTAAATATTTATTTTTCCAATGGTATTTAAAAAAACATGAATAATTAAGAGAAAATCCTAAATTAATGTTTCAATTACGGAACCTTCTTCGAGCGAGCGTAATATGTAGAAAATCTGGATATTCATTTTATTTTATTAAGGATATAAGGACCTATGTAATATAAGCAAGCATCCGCAAATTACGTCCGACTTACTCACGATTTCTGCCATGATGAGGGAAATAAACGTTCCCGAGAGAACGGCCTTTATTAATCAAAGAGTAATAATAAATAAATAACTGTACGTCTCTATAGACGAAGTTGAATAAGTGGCAAAATATCCATTAGCTTATAGCATGAAGTACACCAGTTGAAATACCACAAGAATTCCAACAAATACGAACGATTATATGCAAACACGCAAAGTATTTCCATCTTTGACAAGGTATCTGCTAGTCAGTACTTAGCTTTTCTTCCCAACCACATGCCTACCACATACGCTGATCTAGTATATAGGAGAAGGAAACATACAAACAAAATAAAAAAACAGTCACGATCATTGGCCGATGAAGAAGAAGCGGACGGAAAAAATGACGTTTCAATCGAGCAATCGCCGCCAATCAACTATCAGGTAGGTAAATATGCAACAAAACATAAAGCCTACACACATATAAACATACAAATAGATAGACAGACACACGTAGGTACGTTTGTACAAACGTGTCTTGGACAAGACACGCCTCCTGATATACTGTCGATGTGGTTATATTTAGAGAAAGTATGAGAGAATAAATTTCCAACCGTGTGGAATTATAGGCCAGGACATAAGATATTTTGAAATGCTAGAATTCTTATTAGGCATTCAACTTTATTTGGATAACATTTAACCCAGATGCGTAAGGGTACGGCCACAACGGAGCAGCCATTTGCCTTGTATTGCCTTTGCTTTATATCTAGCTCTTTAAATGTCGTCAGGGGATATGGACAGAAGAAAATTATTAGACATTCAAAACCACAAAATCAAGTAGAAGTTGAATGAAACACAACATTTAAAACTAATGTATTTTAATACAATAGAAGAATAAATGGCGATTCTTCCGTGGCGTATTTACTTTGTCATCGATTTATATTAAAATATTTTTTACAAAAAATTGGACCGACTTTATCAGTTGTTCCACTGAAAAATACAAAATAATATTAATTCTATTGGTGCTGATAATTTTGAAGTTGTGCTGTTGTAGTTTGTTGTTGTAGGCACCCACTCCAAAAGAACCAGCACCAATAGAATTAATATTATTTTGTATTTTTCAGTGCAACAACTGATAAAGTCGGTCCAATTTTTTGTAAAAAATATTTATTTCACATTTTTGAGTGTAAAATTAGTCATGAAAATTGTTGAACGTTCACTGATACCCCAAAAGATATAGGTAGGTTTAGCTTGTACTTGCGAAAATACGCATATCACATATTTCAGAATTTACCATTGCGAAACTCGGAAACCGTAACTCTTTTGAAAAAATGTTCTATTTGAATGTTTCCGGATATGGTCCCCTTTCTAATTTTCAAATCTCGAATTTTCGATTTTCAGAAAAATTTGCTCCTTCCACATAGCTGAAACACATATTTCACACTGTAGCGCGGAAACGTATGATTATTTTAAAAAATGTCCAATTTAAACATTTCCGGATATAGAATTTTCGTTAATTCTGTCGTCTCGGATTTTCGATTTTCGAGAAAATTTGCCCCCTCCACCCCCTTTGGGGGCGGTTTTAGGAGGGAAGGATATTTTGGATTTGATTTTCCTCAATATGGGACCATTTCTCAACTCTCCTCTTTCAAATGAAACAAAAATAGTCTAAATCGGAGTACGTTTACTATGCGAAACGCGCGAACAGCCAAAAAAAAAGCAATATTAGAACCATTGTATACCTTCTCCTTTTTTTGAAGTCGGTCAAAAATGTAACTGAATATGTCTATTCGCATATCAAAGAAACGACGATTGTCCCTTATTAAGCCACTATATGGGTGATTAAATTAACCAATCTGCAGCCATTTTGTTTTATGTTTAATTAAACTCATATTTATATTGATTAGTGATTGTAACCAAACTGCTGCAGAATGCCATGTCAATATGACAATTTGACAGCGATTCTTTTTATGAAACACAGGCAATACTTATACTTATACATCCACATCATACTTGATGTTTCTCTTTATCTTTCCACAATTTTTATCAAAATCCTCCAAGTCTTCACTAGGATTTGCTTTAATCTTCCCCTTGGGTTTTTTTGCTATAATTTCATTATCAAAGAGTTCCACTGGATTTCCACAATTTTATTTAATATTTTGCTTGTTTTTATCTTTTTCCTCAAAGCAAACTATGGTCACCTTCCTACATTGGCTTAATTTAGTGTTCTTAGCATTAGTTCTCTGATATCTCACTTTTTTTTTAATAAGACGAGGTTTTTCATGTATGCCATCTCCCTTTTTGGGATGTTGTTTTCTTTTTGAAGTCTATCAACTGGACCTCTATTTTACAATTGATTTTCGTTGAATGTTCACTTAAACCCAGTAATTATTTAATTTCCAATGCAAGCATTTAAATGGCCGATAACTATTGACTAGTTAATTTGATGCAAATGATTCAAAATCATCTTGCAACTAAAAAGAAAGTCCTTTTTCAGCTGTTGGTCATCCGTGTTCAATCTGACAGCTAGATGATAATATATGAAGGTATTATTTGATACTAGTCTGGTTCTTATTTTGGATTTGGTCTTTCTTATTTTTCTATGCCACTAAAGGCGTAGGTACTGTTTTCGCAATATACAAGTTCCAGCAGAAAATATATTTCTAGGTGCTCATATTACCTTTAGAACCCTCCTTCTAAATCCAGAGTTGGAACCGACAACATCAACAATGAGCTACTCAATTCATTCGTTTCTAAACTACAATTTGTTTCTTTCCGATTATTCTTGAGAGAGTATAAAACTTCTACTTGAAGGACATGATCGATTTTGTGATTTTCTTCATTCTCTTCTTCTGGTGTCGTCTTTCCTAGGGAAGGATAGCAATCATTCTAGTAAAATTATAATAAAATATCTTCAGGTGCTCTTATTAGCTATTGAGTCCGCTCTATGTTCTAATATTCCTCATCCAAGACATTTTTCCTTCCAATTGGCCTTCTATTATCAACTGATTAAATGTTTAAGAATATGTTAATTAAACCATTTCGATTATAACAACAATTACACATTATAATTTGTGAGTGAGCTTTTTTTAATTGATTCTGCGATACATTTTCTTCATAATGATACCTAAATTCTGACAAAATACCAATGCTTGAAATGCATATGGTACTAACTCCAAATGATGGACGAATTACTACATGAACCAACAGTAGTTTCACCGAAATGATGAATGAAATATTTTTTTCATATCGAAACATCAATCCATTATTATTATTTTAGAAATGTGAATTTATTCGTAAAATAGTAAAATCACCGTATTATTTTGCTCTGAGACTGGTCTAATACTTTCTGTGAGGCTATATAGAATGGATGTGGGAATAAATTTACAACCATATGGCATGGTGGTGGCATTATTTTATTATTTAACGTTGATGAAGAACTCTTACTATGGCCATGGAGAATGTGCGGCGTGGAATGCAATAGATGTACAGTTGTTTTATTGCTTGGTTTAATATAACAGAAAAGTTCATTGGTTTTGGTATTGAAGGCATCCGGATGTAGGTATACCTTTACCGGAGAGTGCGGCCAAATATGTAATTATTGTACCATATTAAGGTGGTTTAAATATAGCGTTCAGAATAATTAAGAAAGAAGATGATGCCGTGTTTGTTTCTTTTTTATTTTGTTTCAAGCAAAGTTATTATCGACCCATATGTGGAAGATAAAGTTTATTTTATTTTTCTTCCTGGACCCCTGGAAAAAAAAAACGAATTTTCAACCACTGTTCTGTGGGTCTGTCTGTCGGTGCTGTCATTATCTCCGTAACAGATGGACCGATGCTGTAGTATTTATTTAGTTGCAAAGTACCTGTAGCCTAAGTCATCCTGCTCACAATAGCTGTTCAGAGTGGTTCAGATTGGTCACTTTTAATAGGAAACACCTTTTTTTCAAATGAGCTAGTAAAAAATTAGACTTTATTTTTTCTTCGGTTAATGAATGTTACCTTATTACAAAGTAGGCAATAATGATTATATTATAAGAAAAGTGTTATATACATTTGAAAAGAGAATTACATTTGGAAAACGAATATCCAAAAATATACAGGGTGGTTCATAAGAAAAAATACAAGTTTATATCATGGCTTGAAAACCATTTTGTTAACTCAAAAATTAGGAACACCATTATATTCCTTACAAAAATGTGCCTATAGAATGTTTTTACAGAAACACAAAATATTCATAAATAATGAAGTTACGGGGGTCGGTCAAAAATGTACAAATTGAAAAACACCTTGTATCTTTTGAAAAAAAATCAAGATATCAATGTGCAGCTTTCGGCACAAAAATTGACCTTGTAAAATTCAGGTTACTTTTTTCTAGCTCTTCTAGAAATAGGTGTTTCCTTTTAAAAGTGTCCAATTAGGACCACTCTGTATAGTAGTCGAAAAAACCAGTTTTGCTCAAGACTCAAGGATTTAAACGTAACTTACGTATTTAGGCGCATTTCTGGAGAAAAGCAAGGAAAATGTAAAACTCAAATGAAAGCGTATATTTTTTAACTTGTCCAATAATTATATTCTGTCTATGCGAATCGTCATTCTATAGAATTGAATATGACGGTATTATTATTTTTTCTAGTAACACTTTTCCAATACTTCTGGTTCTCTTCCTTCTGTTCCATATTTACCCTCCTGCATTATAGATCCAATAAATCATTCATAACTTATTTCAACCGTACTAATCGTTTCCGTTCCGTAACGATTTGTATTCAGAAATTAGAAATGGTTTGCCATAATAAATATTAATAATATGAAGATGATTATTTCAGAACACCTGCTGTGCCAAGTTTGTGAAATTTTGACGTGTCAAAACATTTGATAAAATAAATGTTCGTATGTATCTGTGCAAATTGTGTGACTCTAAAAATATAAAATATCTAACTAAAGCTGCGTGATAATTTTAGCATATTATTATTATTATTGTGGCTCTGATTGTGAATATGTTTCTATTAATAGAGCCACATCGTATATTATTAAATTTATTCACTTCATCTTTTCATACACATATGTATCCAGTTAAAATTGTGTGTGGATCATTTTTTCATGTCATTTTATTAACCAGGCAAAATATGTGTGGTTGAATGAACAATTCCCAACAAGAAAATAAAAAGTTCTGATGAAATATTTCAACTCAAACGAAAATCATTCGACACAGCACAATTCCAAGGCAACGAAATATTCAAATCTGCTCGAACAAATTACACCGAAGAGGATAAGGCTGTATTCCACATGTATTCCAACTCGATAGATTTTTCAGTAGCCAAATTTTATAGAGATTCACCGTGGGTCATTTCAAGTTTCGACCTTTTACATGAGCTAATAATTTTTAACTCCACGTTTATCTTTTCTAGACTAAACATCCCGATAGATTTCAACGAATGTCTACTATATTGTGAAATACGAGTAGCTCTAAGAAATATATATTTGAAAAGACTCATTCATCGTCCCTCGTTTTCTAGGTATATGAAATTGAAAAAAAAATCATAAACTGTGGCGATTCTATGAAGCGCCGGATATAAAATCGGAAGTGGCAATTTGTCATCTTGACGATTTTATTAGCATACATCTGACCGATATTCGCTAGAAACTGAATATAATGGAATGTAGGTCACTACGCCGCGATGACCATTCTTCGGATCTAGGGAACCCTGAAAGGGTTAAGGGGCAGTTTTTTCCGAAGAATTAGCTGCAGCAGCCCTTTAAAACAAGACATTTATTAAAAAAGTTGATGGGCTTATGAGTTAGAGCCTTTAGGAGGTTCAAAGATGTTAACTTTTGCATGACTCTTGAACAATTCGAAAAATGTGGTATATGTTTTTGAACCAAAATTGCCAAGATTGTTATTGAACTAACCTCAACTTTTTCATTTACTATGATTTCTTCATTTTTGACGTCTCGAAATATTGTTGATACTTATGTCTTTTTTACGAAATGATAATTTATATTTACCCATATAATGATAAAGTCGTACGTCAAGTTGTCCATATCGACAAATGATTTGTATTCATTGATTTATAAAGGGTGTTTCCAAATAAGTGATAAAGTTTTTCGGGGTGCATCCTTGTCGAAAATTACAGGGGAGCTTTCATCTAAACAAAAGCTCTTAGGCCTTTCCCTGAAAAGTTACACGCTTCTAAAAATTAGAAAAAAAAATCTTTTCTTTCTGGAAATTGCTGAAGAGATGCAGGAATGGCATTTTGTGGACATGTTCTACCAATAAGAAGGATAACTTTCCTGGGAAAGGTCCAAGAGCTTTTGTTTACATAAAAGACCCCCTTTAATTTTCACTCCCTAAAAACTTTCGCACTTATTTGGAAACGCTCTCAGAAAGGCATTAAACGCATTAAAATGAGCAGCTGACATGCAAAAATGCTCCCTGTATTTTTATTTTTAACAATTTTATTAGTTGAGATATCAAAAATGAAAGTCAACTCACAAGAAATTCCCCAAAAAATATATACACTAATATACACGGCAAAGTATTATTAGATACTTCAAAAAGTTGCTATTAATCTTGTTTTGAATCGCTAAATCGAAAGATGAATATGAAGTTGTTTCTATTGATCTATGTATATTGAAAATCTTTTGGCAAAAACATAATGTCCTTGAACTTGAAATTGTGTATGCTGGAAGATACCTACACGTTTTTATACTTTTATATAAGAAAAACAGACTCAAGGTTGCTTGCTCATTTTTTTCTTTGGAATTTGTTTTTAAAACGTTCTGGAAATAATTGTATCTGGGGCACAAGTAGCGGAATGTCGGAAATGCCTAAATATATATATATCGATATAGGATCATTATTTTTATATTATTTTCCTCGTAAGTATATTGAATCATGTTAATTAAGCCGTTCTTATCAAGGATTTTTGAGAATACATTTGTCAACTTACCTTGCTCTATTTCTCAACAGAAAACTTCCAGAGTCCTATTTGGACCAGTTATCACTTAATAATATGTTCTTACTATATTAATTTATGTGCCTTAAAATTATATTTTTCCATTTTAACTAATAACGAACACTGGATATAACTTTTACTCAGAATACCAAACATATATCTTCATTATTCAACAAGATGATAAAGTTGATGGTTCTTTAGAACGGTTATCCAGATAATGTCATTTGAAACTGGCAAAGATAAAATTTGCTGCTGGCTTTGATATCTCCGTATTCAATTTAATCTATACAAAACCGTAACTGGAATCCAAATGAAACTTTTTCAAATTTTCTTTTATGAAAAATCCTTCACATATATCGCGCTTCGTTTTACAAGATAGATATTAATCAAGTTCGTAGAAATATGCTACGTTTTCCTCTTTTCTGGATCATAATGAGAGAATTCCTTGAAATGCAAAGTGTAAATAGCTGCTAGGATGGGTTCTGCTGCACTTCTTATTGACGACATTTGTATACCTATAAAGCTCAATTATATTCTTCTAACACCATAATTTGTAATCTAAAGTGTAGAAAACTATCTCTAAATGCTCCTAAAAAAATAAGTTCAACCAACAGGTAAGCCTTGAATATATTTCTCAATATTATGTTAAATTTAACGACTAACGTTGAGTTTAACCTATGATTTGGGTTAACAGAATATCAGTTCATATTGTGGATCAAGCCTTAAAATCATCGGATGAAGGTTACGGAATAGATATGTAGATTTGAGGTCCGTTATTTTTGAATGGGCCTTAAAAATTTACGTTTTGCTTACAAAACAGCCCCAAGAGGGTGCGCTGTCGCTCTAGACCAACAACAGGAAGGGGAAACATTTCATAATTTAGAAGAAAAGATTATCATTTTATAGATGCGTAATTATTTGGATCCATTACAATAACTGCCCAACGGGAAGTTGAAAATTATGTATTTCTTCGACATGTACCTATATTGTATTACTTGCTTCACGAGTCCCTACAAAGTCATACTTTTAGCTAGTTATCAAATGACAGTTAGAAGTGTTTTAATTGAAGCAATGAAACATGATTAAATGAAATAATGGCTTTTGAATTGGCAGTATTGGTAAAAGATGTTTACAATTTAGGCATTGCTCTTGATTGAATGATATATATATGTGGGTATCGAAGTGCATTGTAGCGTGAACAGAGCGCTTAAAGCACCACGATCGCATAAATATATCTATATAAGCTACTTACATAATAAATTCAATTAAATTGCCATATGACAAAGTTTTGCAATCTGCTAGTGCTTCTTCATATTATATACTATATACTCAACTTTTATGCCTCTATTGGCGCCTGTCCGGTGAACTTTTCGGTCTGAAGGAAAAGGAATATCAATGTAATAAAACACGAAAAATGAGGCGACTAGACCTTGCATACGCTTAACCTTAAAAGATATAATATACTTTTATTGCCTAACATTCGGTATAAATATACATACACAGGGTGATCCAATTAGTGCCGTAGTATTTTAAAATGAATTAAAACACAAGAGCAACATTGATGCGCGGCCAAACTAATCTTATTTGAAATAACAACTATAATTACAATTATATTTCAAAAGTAATATCGGCCAAATATCCTCCACGACTTTGTTGACAATAGCGAACAAGATCACTCCCAATTTATCACGACTTTTTCAAACATATGGGCCAGTATCTCACGAATGTTCTAATGTTATTTTAATATCCTGAATTATTACCGTAGCCCTTCGACTTTACATAACCCCACAGAAGTTATACGCCATGTGAAATCACAAGATCTTGCTGCTATAACTCAAAGGAAATAATAACTAACTCTCGAAAAGGTTCCTTCAATAACATCATGGTTTCGTTGGTAGTATGGCACATACGCCGTTTTGTTGGAACCAAAATTTCTCCAGTTGGTTTTCAATGACAATGGGGAAGACATAGTTCATATCAAGGGCATGGAGGGTACAACCCATTATAACCTTTTCAGGATGCAATGATGTTTCTTCAGAATTTTCAGATTTACTTACCAATAGAACTTTGGATTTCATGGTAAATTTGAATAATTTTGCAACATTGTTGTGGTGTTAAATGTTCCACGTTGTTTTGATATAATCTAATCTATTAAACTTTCTCTTTTTTTGGACTGGTACCAGTGTTGTCTATAAATCACTTTAAGCTCTAATTGGATCTCCCATTATATATTTACAAGTAGGGCTCTCAACATACATATGATCGAATCGAAGTGGTGGCATAAATTTCCATTTAAGTATGATCTTCAAACTGAAACTGAAACCTCAGATGTGCTGTGGTGTATATATATGTATGTTAAAATTTAATTGATACTTAATAAAATTGTATTTTATTGTCGACGCGAAAAAGATGTATGTGATGGATTTTATAATTCATACATCCTGTTCCAACGGAGACAAGAGGGCCTTTGAAGCGTTTTACTCTTAACATGTCGCAATTAAATGATACTATCAGTGATATACTTGGACTCGCCGGGTATTTATGGATTTGTAAGAAATAGATACTTATTTATTTCACAAATTTGTCCTTAAAATCAGATGCACAATAACTAAGTTAATCTGAAAGTTCATTGTATCTCAAGGATTATCCTAGTTATCTAGTTTCCAGTGGCCATTGTGGAACTGTGTTTTTTAATTTAACTAAATCGCCAAAAGCATGCCCTCAAACTCCTCGCGGTAATATTTTTCATTAGACAGTACACTGAAACATTTAAAATAAAATATGGCGGCAGAAATCTTGCATTTTCTCAATGCTGTTTCTCTAAAAATTTTCAATTTAAACATTCCTGGGAATGAGCTTTTCTTTAATTTTGCCACTAAAATTTTCAGTTTTCGACATTTTTGGTTCTCTCTACTCTGGTGTGAGACCTTCCAACACTCGTCTTTTCAAGGAAATAAGAATCTTCAATATAGGTGCACGTTTACTATGCAAAAGGCGTTTACATACAAAAAAAAACAAAAATTAAATTATATGCCTTCTCCTTTTTTCGAAGTCGGTCAAAAACTATTGTTTATGGATCATTCTGAAGTTTTATTCAGTCGTGAAAGTGGAAATCATGCACTTCTCTTACCTAAAATATTCCTGGAAACCATCCCAAATTTTTTTTTTTTAAAAACTCTACACCTATTTCTACTTTTGGAATTTTGGCTTCCGTATTGAGAAACTCCATTTTGATTTTTTTTATTCTAATTTCCTTTCTATAAAATGTCAAATTTAGAACTTATACTTACGGTAAAGCTCACTTAAACATAATTCTTATTAAATAAAAAAAATTAAAGAACTGAAAATTCATAACAAAATGATTGTGCCAGAGGCGTAGAGTTTAGAAATTGTTAGTCAATGGTGTACTGTACCTAAACTTCCTGCTAAATATGAAAGACAGAAAAAATATTTTAAAATTTTAATGAAACCGTCTTTGTATTTCATGGTATAGTTATTGTAATGGTTAATTTCATTATATTTATCGTAATATCAACAGGTTAGAAAATGATTCAGGTATAGTGCAACTAGAAGTAAAAAGACGGTTTTAAAAGTATATGATATTTAGCAACCTTCATTCTGATTCAGAATATTAAAATTTGTTAGTTATTTAATTTCTGACATGCCATTATGAAACTAAGATTTAGCAAAGTTTGAACTCACACTATTTATTTAAAAAGTACTTCAACATTATTGTTTGATATAAGAACATAATTAAAATGAATAATATGAAAAAAATACCATTGTTTTCTCAGTACCCAAAGATCCTATATTCGTTGTCACGCTCAACACCCCTCGGCCGTATTGATGACACAGCCAATAAATTTCTTAAAATTTTTAAAATTTTCTATAAATATTAAATAACAAATACTTCCGACCCACGTAGGTTGATTTTCACATTGACTGTCTCAATATCTAGTCTAAAATTGGCTCCAGGACAGGCTAAGATAATACATAATTTCCTTCCGTTTCTTGAATAATTTCATTTAAGACATAATCGTTTCTATATTGTACGATAAATATCAATATTGTGCGGCCGGATCAAGTCGTAAGACACAGGAGGAAATTGAACACTTCCTTGGAACACATCATGTGCTGCAAATTGCTGTTGTATACGTCAGTCGCCTATGTTATAGGTTACATATCATTAAGGTCGGTTCTCATGATCCGCAGGCATATGATGCAAAAATAACAACCCAGTTGCTATTGCATTGTGGTCGCGTTGCAGTTGTTAACTGGTTGCTAGTCACAAAAAATCGTATTGGTTGATACTTTGCTGAAATAAATGTAATTATAGTGGTTCGGTAGAGGCAGCACTGTTTTGAGTTGCAATTTAGTCGCAGTTATTCCAATGCAAAATTGACATTTGACAGCAACGATTGCACAATTCTCGGTAGTCGCGTTGCTAAGTTACATGATAAACTTGCCGGATCCGCCTTTGGATTAATAGGTCAGTAAATTTAATGCAACAGTTCCAGCTATATGCCTTTGCAATAAATCACAAAATAGTAGATTGATAGAAGGGATGACACCTGGCCTATCTTTTTCCAGACAATATGGCTAATACACTTTATAGGGTATGAGACAAGTGTCTGGAAATAATAATAAGTCCTTCTTGAAGAATATATCATAAAAAATATAATTTACGGCAAATACTTTGCAGCATTAGTGTGACGCAATATATTTCGTATGGTAGGTACCTAGTCATCTGATGCAAACAAATCATTTCGAATTTTAAGAATTGGCTTTTTGGAAATGTTCGGCATATCAGTCCATTTGTGATATATTCCTACTGGTTACTTGAATAGATTTTATTTCAATTATATAAATATTATCAACATAGCATCTATTTGAAACTAGAAAAGGATTCATTCTCATTTCCGTTCAGCCATTGTGTGTGTATTTGCTACAAGGACAGGTAACGGGCGATCCTTGATACTCCGAGAATCCGCCTTTACATTGTGAATAGGGTCGTTCAGGATGCATCGTACGTATTCCCTTGGCGGTCATATTATTGGATAATTTGCTTCTATTGTTAGAGCATTCTGTAAGCTATGCTAAACATTAACTAATATAATGGTTGGACGTCCTTTAACATTATTGTCTTGGTCATTAGTCGTTGATCAAGAAATTTGTAGATGTAGTAAAGGTTTCTAGACAACATATTCAGGCATATATTTTTGTTTTGATATCTAAAGAAAAGACTAGTTACAAAAATACTAAAATAGACAGTTGGTACGGTCCATAGTTATTTTTTGTTGAAAAAAGTTAGTTAAATTTTGATGCATTTGTGCTCGATAGTTCAAATAGAGTATAAATGTTTTTTGCTCAAGTTTAACGTAGATTTACATCGTCAAAATATATCGAAAATTCATACACAGAGATAGATATTGGATGTGTTCTGCTCGAGTGGAATTTCTTAGAAAAAAATCTGAAAATATAATCATCGCAATTATCTATCAAAATTACAATTTCCAAAGGATCATAAGGAGTGTTTGTAATGAAGGATGTAGTGGTAATCAAATATTCAAAGCCTACTATATCGAAAACAATTTAAGTCAAATTTATACCAAAAGTGAGAAAAAAATACGTATTCTTTATAAAAAGTTTTGCATGGCCTGAACCCAAGAATATAATAATCCAAAACATTTTTTTGCATTAGTATACGAGGTTTGTCGGAAAATATAGATTAAAATACCTTTATTTTTCACAATATCAGCAATCTTGTTGGTCCTAAGTGAAGACTACGATCAGATATCCAATTCTGTCTCCATCTAAAATTTAAAAATAAACAAATTTCTTTATTTTTGACTGATGAACCAAACGGAGGAGGTATACAATTCGACTGCCTTTGCATGTTTTTTTATGGATGTTCACACCTTATAAATAGTAAACGTACTCCGATTTTCATGATTCTTTTTTCATTTGATAAAGGACTATGGAGAATTGGTCTCGTTAAAAAAATCAACATTTAACATGTCCTCTCCCTCAAAAACATCTCCCGAAGGGTTGTGGAGAGGGCATTTTTTCGAAAATCAAAAATTTCAGGCAACAAAATTAAAGAAGAGACCATATCCGGCAACGTTCAAATTTAAAAAAAAATATATATATTTTTCCGAGTTGCAGCAATACGAAATTCTGAAATATATGTGTCTCCGCTTTGTGGTGAGGTCATGTTTTGCGAAAATTGAAAATATGAGACAGCCAAATTGAAGAAGAAATTAAATGTAGCAACATTTGTATTGGACATTTTTTTTAAAGTACGGTTTCCGAGTTACAGAAGAGGTAAAACCTGAAATATGTAAATATATTTCCGCGATGTTTTGAAATCTCTGAACAAGTATAAACAACGTAGATATTATCTTCTTTGGTTGAATGATTTTGATAACTAATGTTACAATGAAAAATTGTTTTTTTTTTTTCAAAAAATTGGACCAACTTTATTAATTGGTGCACTGAATAAATATTTTTTACAAAAAATTGGACCGACTTTATTAGTTGGTGCACTGAAAAGTATAAAATAATATTAATTCTATTGGTGCTGTTACTTTTGAAGTTGTGCGGTTGCAGGTAGATTGGTAACTTTTGGCACCAACTTCACAAGTACCAGCCCCAACTAATAAAGTCGGTCCAATTTTTTGTAAAAAATATTTATTTCACACTTTTGAGTGTAACATTAATCACGAAAATCGTTGAACGTTCACTAATACCAAAGAAGATAGTACTTATCCTATTACCCACGTATATTCCTTGCTTGTAGTTGTTATTATTGAGATCCCAGAACATCGCTGCGGAAATACGCTTGAATATTTTAGTTGTTACCATTTTAACACCGATTTTACTCGAAAACCGTAACTCTAAGGGAAAAATGTTCAGTATAAATGTTGCTACAAATAATTATGTCTTTCATGTACTGCAAACAGATTTTCAATTTTCGACAGAAATCGCCCTCTCCACATAGCGAAAATAGGTATATTTGAGAATTTAAAATGTCTCTATGTCGAAAACCGTTACTCTTTTGAAAAAATGTTCCATTTAAACGTTTCCGGATATTGTCCTATCTGTAATTATATCAAAGCAGATTTTCAATTTTCGACAAAATTTGCCCCCTCCACCCCCTTCGGGGGCGGTTTTCGGAGGGAACGAGATGTCGGATTCTCTTTTTTATGAATATGGGACCATTTCTCAAGCCTCCTCTTTCAAATGAATCAAAAATCATCAAAATCGGAGTACGTTTACTATATGAAAGGCGCGCACAAACCCAAAAAAAAAAAAAAAAAAAAAGCACACAATCGAATTGTATACCTCCTCCTTTTGAGAAGTCGGTCAAAAATACAAAATAATATTAATTATATTAGTTCTGGTACTTTTGAAGTTGGTGCCTAAAGTTTTAAATCTAACTGCAACTGCACAACTTCCAAATTATCAGTACCAATAGAATTAATATTATTTTGTATTTTTCATTGCACCAACTAGTAAAGTCGGTTCAATTTTTTGTAAAAAATATTTATTACGTATTCTTTTCTGCATTAGCATCTATAAGAATTTATGTTTAAAGACTGACATTTTCTAAAGTGTCTTGAAGCTCTTCACATAATAAAATTTGTTGTTTATTCAAACAACAGCGAATACGACTTTCCTATTTTTTTATAATCAAAATACTACTGTACAACTTTTACTGCTATCTATATACTTACGAATACATTAAACCTTCTCTTTAACACAAGTATTTATACAATGTATATATACATCTAGGACAATAGATAGCAGGAAGGTATCAAACAGCTTACTTACTCTACAAGAGTGTTAAGATGACACCAACTTGATCTATGTAAGCGGATATATCGTCGGTCCAATTCGTTTCGCACTCGCACATATATAGATCGGTTATAAAATTTAATCCGGTTGATTGAAATGAATCCTCGGCTTTATAATAGGTACACTTTTCATCATCACATCATATTGTGAAATTGTTCTATTGCTTTTGTTCCATTCACAATGGAAAGAGCGCAAGAATGGCGTGTTAATTGAAATTGTATATCGTATTCTAATTAAACCGTGTTAAGCCATTATAATTGATTTTGCAGTAACTTTTGGAACTTTTCATGTGTTCTTTGTTTAATGAAAAAGTTCATTATTTTTTTACCGAGGAACCCAAACGAAGGAGGTAGACAATTCGACTGTCTGCTTTTTTGGTTTGTGCGCGCGCTGTAAATATTAAACGTACCTACTCCGATTTTCATGATTTTTGATTTTTAGATTCAAGAGGAAACTTGAGAAATAGTTCCATATTCGTAAAAACTCCAATCCGATATCTTGTTCCCTGTAAAAAACGCTCCCGAACGTGATGGAGGGGGCAATCTGAGACGGCAGAATTAAAGATAAGACAATATTCGGAAACGTTTAATTAGTTTTTTTCGAGTTGGAGCAATGTTAGAATCGGAAATATGTGAATTTCTACTATGGGGAGGGGGTAATTTCGTTCGAAAATTGAAAATCTAAGACGGCCAAATTAATGACCAGATTATTTGTAGCCACATTTAAATTGAACATTTTTTCCATAGAGTTACGGTTTTCGAGTTAGAGCAGTGACATAATCCAAAATATGCGTATTACAAGCATAGAATATACGTGGATAATATGATAAGTACTATCTTATTTGGTATTAGTGAACGTTCAACGATTGTCGTGAATAAAGTTACATTCAAAAGTGCGAAATAAATATTTTTTTAAAATAATTGAAACGACTTTAATTCGTCGGTACACTCAAAAATACTTTGTACTTGTGAAGTTGGTTCCACGAGTCTTCTATTTAACTGCAGTTGCAACTTCAAAAGTACCAGTACCAATATAATTAATATTATTTTCTATTTTTCAATGCACCAACTAATAAAGTCGATCGAAAATAAAAATAGTTATTCATTATAGAAGGGAAAAAATATTTGATTTAGCTTGAGGTTTGTTTTTAATTTTGGGCCACCTTTTTATCGAAACATCTAGATTTGACTAAAGTTTTTAAGTACAAAAGTTGTATGCGGAAACACCAAAAACATTTGGTCTGACTTTTTTTTTCTGCTCTTTCCAAATTTATAAATATAATTTTAAAGAGGTGTTACTTCGGCTCGAAACCTACTTATTAATTTTCTTCAAAGACCGACCTGGAAATTTTGTTATTATGTTAATCGACACTACTGTGGACAAAAAACGAACCAAATATTACCAGAATCTATAGGGTGGTTCATAAGTTATGATCAATTGAAAAAATGGGGTAAATCAACAAAACACCCTGTATCTTGGTTATAAAGAACGATATACATTTAAATATAGGTTATTTAGAAGCACCAGGAGTCCTTCATCTACCCTTACTGTATATGTGCATTTCCCAATGATTCACCCTGTATATGCATTATGACGTAATCATATTCACCTATGTAGGTATTACTATTCCGGGAAAAACACTGCGTATTTTGTATAATCATTAATTCTCTAAGCTTGAATATCAGCCAGGTGGCTTCTGGCGTAGTTCAACAAAACACAATTCTAAATTTAGATCCATATAAATTATTTAGTATATAATATGTTTTATTATAATTCCGAATGATAACCAAATAAATAAGTAGGACTGACTTCAATAGACGTTGTACTAAAAAGTATGAAAACAACGATAATGTAGGAATCATAAACATTCTCAAGTTGGTGCCACGAGATAATGGATCAACTATAGAAGACCCTTTGCAACAACTTATTTTTTTTTATTTGTATTATATTTATTTCACTATTTTTAGAGATCTTGGATAACTCACAAATAAGTATTTGATCAACAAACTCACTACTCAAATACCTAATTATAATTTTCTCAATTATTCAGCAAGAAAGAATATTTTGTAAGTCAAGATCATAAAAAATATTCTGTTAAAAAAAGTATGTCGTTATCCCCCAACGAGGATTCGATCTACGGACCTTGCTTCCTAGATAAGTGATAGCCAGATCACCATCCCAACAGGCCGCGGTGCCGTTAAAATGTCACAAAATCCTTTTGGACTTAGACAGAAGGCTACAGTGACCTCACGGTTATACAAAAGGGTCGTTAATTCATAGATTAATGCAATAATGCGACTCATAGCATTTATATTAATACACAACGTTATTGTGTCAATATTTCAAATTATAACCACGTGCTTACGAAACAAGTATGACATTTTGATTTTCATTCTTAGAGCCCTAACTACAAAACCGTGAGATTTATCTAACAATTTCAAGAAGAAATATTTAAAGAAACTTTATGATTTATAAGATGAAACGAAGAATAGTCTAATTAAAAAAACATATAGCTACCTACACACTGAAACTAGTGTATGAAGGATGCAAATTATCCTTTTATTTAAGTATGACTTTTCTTTACGAATATTGACACAGGTGGTAAATGAACGTAATTTCTGAACAGACTTGACTATTCCAAGCCTAAAACACTAGGCAAGAACAAGATCTTCGATATATTATTGGTACTTACCAAGTAGAGCGTGTGTAGCCGGCTTTAGCCAGTGTTCAATTAAAGTTTCGATCTCATTTGGCTAATAAACAAGCTAGTAGTCTCTGGCGAGTAAGCTCGCCCATTGTGGTTAGAAAGATCATCGCCGGTTATAGAGTAAATTTAATTATTATAGTAGGCGAGTTTTCTCACTGGAGAATTAGCTAAAATTACACTAACATACTAGTGCTGGTGTGACAATTGCCATAAGAAAATAAATTTTATATGAAATTCTAACCGGTAACTACAGCACTGTTTATTCTGTCAAACATTAAATTACTTCAAGAAGCAGTAACTGTATGCTTTGCGCTGAAACGGTTGGTGAAATAAGTAATAGGTACAGAATATTTGAGAACGAGTGTGATAAAGGCCGTAGGTACACAGCTTTTTAAAATGGATTAGGTATCTGAAATATCTATATATTAATACCTGATTGTAGACGATTTTTAAGGCATAAAATGTGCACGGAGGAGTATGAAATTTGGCATAGTGAAAGTTTATATGGTGAAGTAGTGCACACTGTTAAAATTTTGATGTCGGTATTATGCGTTAATATTTTAAATTAAATATAGTTTACGTGGTAGAAGTGTATTTATTGTGTGTTGAATAACGAACCCAATTGCAATGTGAAGTCAACGAATCAGAGCTGTCAAATTGTTTTATTCGTGAACGACAACTCTGGTCAAACGCAAATTTAAATATTGTGAATAGTGAATAAATACAAAGTGATGTTATTATTTTGAGGGATACATTTAAATGCGCACTTAATATATTTAAAGAAATCCACTGCAGTGGATTAATGCATTTACAACGCAGGTTTTGCAATGGAAAACATTTTGAATCTGAAGTCACTTTTGTGTCTTCATTTTGTCATAAGGGTAAAGTAATATTACCGGCGTTAATTCGAAAATGACAACGCATTACAGAATAAATAGCTGGCTGTCATTGTTTTTGTTTTGAACTGTTATTAACATAAAATTTTAAATTTCTTACGTATTGTAAGGAATTAGGCAAACAACACACGCTAATGCCGTTTTGTACACCCTTGCAACTGATGTAGTAGAACAAAACTCGAAAAAATTATATGCAATTATTATACCTTTGACAAAAAAAACTCAATAACGTTTGAATTTGACAAATAATGAATTACGGTTGAATTTTGACCACTCGACCACCACTATACCAATTCTTATAAAAGTTCATCAGCTACATCTTGTGAAGTTTCTTAGCGTAAATACTAAACAAGTTTAGTGTCCAAATATTCTTGTATGCAATTTATTTTACAATGCATATAATATATTTTGATATATTCCAAAACATACTTTCACATTTTATCCAATCAATAAGCTTTTATAGTATCTACATATTTCAACACGAAGAATATTAGGTACAATCATAGTAGGTGGGATCGCTTATTCTCAATGGGAGAGAACTTCTTGTCTACAGGATGTATATAAAGCATACGGCAAAAATTAAAGGGATTATTCTCTGAACTATGAAAAGAATCATGATGATGATTTTTGAAAAGCCTTTTACTTTCGAAAACCAATTTTCATATTTTTTAAATTATCAATATACCCGAAATAAAAGTATGACATACTACATTGGGCTTACTGATGTATAAGAGGGAATCTGCAATCTTTAATTTATTATTGGAAGTGAAAATTCTAAGAAATTAAGTAGTTGTAACTCAACGGGAAACAAATTTGGTGTTCTTGAAAGAGTTCGGCAGGGATAATATTATAATCATGCATTCTAGCTGGAGGTATTCATTTTAAATAAATGCTCATAAAAGTACTATAATTTTCTCTATTCATGAACGCTCAATACAGCTGTCATACCACTAAACTGATGTTCTCATTACCGTAGTTTTGGTAAACCCTAAGACAAACAGATAAACTCTGTGTATATATTTGACATTTGACACAGCAATAATCAAGAATGACATTTCTATCCTATTTTTCAAAATGTCTATCAAAAAGTGTCAAAAATGTGACATAAAATATAAGTTCTTATTGAACCATCAATCAAAACTTAGACAGATTCGCCCATGTTACGCTATTAGAGGTTGGTTATTAATGGGTTTATAGCAGGGTCGAACCTTCTGTAAGTTATAATATACATATACAAGGGCATTATGACGCTATTCAACGCTTATAAACCTCCAATAGGTATATTTTTATGAATAGAAAATAACTTCCTGAAATCTTGCCGTATGTTTGACAAACATCCTGTATAGATTCAAATCGAATTATTCATATATGTATGTTATTTTTCAATTTTCTCTAACTGAACGAGAGCTTGTGAGTCATTTCAACACGATGACAGTAGGATTTCTATCATATTATATATAATACAGCATGGCACAATATCTGTTTGTTGACTCTCTACTTTTGTATTGTGGATTTAGTTGAGTTTGATACGTTGTCCGTGCCAAAAAGCACTCATTCTCTATCTTTCTTTCGCAATCATCTTTTACCATCCGCCCTTCCAACATCTCGCAAGAGATTGTTATTATATTATATGTAAATATGTTGTTGTATTAGTCAACGTAGCACGGCGCGAAGCGACGAACCTATCTACTTTTTTTAGTTAACTTTCTGTCATCGCCTCTGAGCTTTTTTAAACGCCTTGACTGTTTGTTATAAAGTGCTTCTCTTTTAGTCATTTATCGGCGGTAACATCATCCTATTTTTTCTAACTGTATCGATGTTGGAAACAAGTAAATTCAATTAGAGGACTACATAAAATTGCAGTGTTGCATTCAGTTGCAAGTGGTGGAAAAGTGTTGTTTATCTGTGATGTTTTTTTTTCTACGCGGATCGGACGGCAGTTTTTTTTATATAAGCGTACATTTCTGATCAAGGTTGGCTGGCAAATTCTCGCAATGGTTTTCATCTTCGAAAAATTTCATTTGAATTGTAGTTTTTCATTATCTCAAGCGAATCAACAATAATTGCACTTTTGATTATTTTTGATCCTTAAATACACTCTACAACTAGAAACTATGTCATCTGATAATTTATTAAATATATACTTAACTATTATTTGCAAAGATGATAAAGTTTATGAAATTCTGTGGAAAATTAGTCATAATACTTCAAATAAATGATTCAGTATACAGGGTGTTCATTTAAAAACTTGTCACTTCATATTTCTCGAAATGTGAAAATTAATAAAGAAATGGCTGAAGTAATCGAGGGGGACTTTTTTTAACCGAAATTAGCTTCGCCTGTTTCAGCCCAATGGCTACTCTCTTAAAAATCTTAAATGGTAAGAGAACGCCATTTAATCTGTTTTATTTTGATTTGATTTTTTTTAAATTGGGCAGTTTTTCGGAACAGTTGTCTCTGAAAAAATCTTAGCTTCAACAATAGCTGCCTAACGCTGACGATAGCTTTTTTTTTTTAGCCCTACGCACCCATTAAGATTTTGAGGCTTCAGCCATAACTGTTTTGGAAACATGTTTTTTCATCATTTTCTAAAACGAATAGCTCAATTTAAAAAACTCAAACATCAAAAGAATATAATTAACAGCACCTTTCAAATAAGCTATCACTTTTAACCTGCTAGTAGGGGCAGGATTTTAAAGGGAAGAAGTACGTTTTGCTTGAATAAGTATTTTTTATTAGTTGGTGCACTAAAAAATACAAAATAATATTAATTCTATTGGTGCTGGTACTTTTGAAGCTGTGCTGTTGCAGTTGGATTGAAAACTTTTGGCACCAACTTCACAAGTACCAGCACCAATAGGATAAATATTATTTTGTATTTTTCAGTGCACCAAGTAATAACGTCGGTCCAGTTTTTTGTAAAAATATTTATTTCATACATTACTCACGAAAATCGTTCACTTATACCATTACATATGTATATTATTTGCTTGTACTTGTTACTATTCAGAAATCTAAAATTATCGTCGCGGATATACGCATATTTTAGACTTTACCACCCCTGTAACTCGAAAATCCTAACTCTGTGAACAAAATTTTCAATATAAATGATGCTACAAATAATCTGGTCTTTAATATAGTTGTTTCAGATTTTAAATTTGCCCCCTTCACATAGCGAAAATACAAATATTTGAGATTTTAACATCGCTGTAACTCGAAAATCGTAGTTCTTTTGAAAAAAAAAACAATTTAAACGTTTGCGGATGTTGGTCTGTCTTTAATTCTGCCTTCACAAATTTTCGATTTTCGAGAAAAATTACCCCTTCCATCCCCTTCAGGGTTGTTTTTGGAGGAAAGGACATTTCGGATTTGAGCTTTTACAAATATGTATTTCTCAAGTCTCCTCTTTCAAATGAATCAAAAATCATCAAAATCGGAGTACGTTTACTAAACACAGCGCACGCACAAATCGAAGAAAAAGCAGACAGTCGACTTGTATACCTCCTCCGTTTCGTTTCGTCTGTCAAAAATTGTCTCCATCGATGTTATTTTGTACGTGTTTCAGTGATTTCTTTATTAATGTTCACATTTCGAGAAATCCGAGATGGAAAGTGGTTTAATGAACCAACACCCTGTATATATTTAAAATTATTTATCTTCAAATCTTATAGGTACTCTAATACCATGTTCTGTAACGGTAATCATCAGAAAAGCTAGGGTTCCAACAGAGCATGAAATATATGAAATCACATAATGTTACTACATATTCAAATATTAACATTCATGTGTAGGATGACGTTACATTTGCATATTCAAATAAATGCAATATTTCTAAAAGATTATTCGTAGCTATTGTTCATTGCTGAGTGACGAAACAGAAAAAATCTAGTGTTGTGTTGTTATTTGATATACACAATTTGTTTGTTGGGAAAACTCTCTTGGGAAATATGACCGCCGCGAAAAATCATTCTTGTGTTGTTTCTATTTGACTGTTGTTGTGTTGAGAAAGTACTCGAAACTCGAAAATGCACTTGGCCATGAATCCCAAATCGACTGCTGCTTCAACAACTGAGGGAAGCTGCTGCTCTTCTTCTTCTTCTTCTTCCTCCCGAATATGCAGACCGCCCATGAGGAAATCCAGCTTCAGGCGTATGTACGAAGTTTGTGATAGAGTTGTACAACTCTATTTTACTGATGGTACGTACACTTACCTACCAGCGTACATGTTTTATAATATAATTTACTTTGAATTGAATTTGGCAACAAAATTGTTTGTGCTTGCAAATTACTCTTGGAATATAATCATTGGAATTCTGTTGTTTTTGTCTGTTCTATTATCTGAGATTTGCATAGAAATCGTTCTGATTTTTTACTCGATAAAATTGTATGTCGGACGCAACAATGTGAAGAGATCAAATTTGTCTTTTTTTATTTTAAGAAGAACCAGTGGCGTACATAGTATTTTCCAAAAAAATATCTAATTCACACCCTGTATAGACGCCACTGATTAAATCTTCCACATTAAAAAATGGCTAAGGTTATGGGTGCCAAATTTCATAAAAATATCTTGAAAGTTATTAAAGTTATAATAAAAAAAACTATTTTTTTAAAACGTCAACACCCTATAGCTCAAAAGTTAAGATGTTTAGGTTTCTTTGAATTTTTCTCCTTAAAATCACCTGAGCATTCATCCGCTGAAAGATAATCATCTTATTCTGAAACACCCTGTATTATATACATTAAGAGGCTTGACAATACTATTGATCTGGTCATTGAAGACCTCCCTCGCATGTTAACGTTTATTAATTTCTACTTCGTTGGATTTTTTCTTAAAATGTAATCCATGTCAATCAATCTGATATATCCTCCTCTTAAAATAATGCAAACTTGCACCATAAAATTATCCTTTACTTACATCATGTGCTTTACGATCATTATCTTGCTCTTCTTTATCTTTTAGATTTTCGTCTATTTTGTATTCATTGATTCAATAACCTATTTCGTAAACAAATACTTAAATTCGTTATACCATTAAAGGGAGTTTCCCTTTATAAAGAGTTTGTTATTAGAGAACATATATCATACATACTCTTTTGCACTATGTTTTTTTCAATTTTTTTCAGTAGTATTTAAAACAGATAACGTATTTTGTAATTGGATAGATTACGTGCCCTGCGTTTTGTGTTCTTTAACTCTATATTCTATCAAATCGTTAACTGAACCTTCCAGATTAGGTTTAAAAGTTAGGAAATAAAATACATGAGAAAAAGTTGTTTCCAACAAATATGAACTTTGTAAACTATTGAAACTTCCTTATTCAGGATAAATGGAACCAGGAGATTTTATCTTTGGAAATAAAATTTTATTTCACTGATATTGTTGGTCATGATTTCAATGGCTTGCAATAAAATTGTGTTGGATGTTCCATAACTTTTCACATCAAAATCTGTTCAATCTATCTGTCGACGCATCGTATGCCAGGTGAAAATGATTAGTTTGTTTTCATAAATATATAACGAGTTCCGAATTTATTTAAACTAGATCAATTAGCAACGTTATGATGATTATAAAGTGCTACTTAATTGCCGACACTTTTTCAAAATAAAAGGTCAAATAAAATAAACTTTAGCAGTCTTTTATTGGCTGGTTACGAAATAAAAAAAAAACATACAACGACTCTCTCAGTCGCCTATATGACTCTGAATCACATGAGACGACACTATTCACGGGGTGAGGGGGAGAGCGGTCCGTCATATAAAGAGGATGTTGTAAATCATAGTAAACGGTGGAAGAAAAAAAAAACATATCAGTGTGTGCGTGTTTCTTGCCAAGAAATTCCGCGGTGCAATAATTGACGCCTTTTCCGAATCTGATGTGACCAAATGCCAAAAAATGCTCGTTATCTACGTGTTTCCTTTATCTAACTTTCATCCGTTCACACAATCTCTATCGATTGTGAGGATTAATTTGCGAACATGTGTTTGAAAATAGAATCTATTTTTACCAAATATTTTTTTCATTCTAGGCACAAATAATTTGCTAATCTATTCTTGGGCTGTAATCAATTTGAGTTTTATTTTTTGTTTTGTTCGATCTAAGATCATTAATAATCAGATAGACTTACATCAAAATATTTTTAGTAGAATCATTCGCTTGACTATTTTTTTGCTACAATGTCAATGTTACAATAAATGTGACTGTATAAATCTATATAAATAAAAATGAATCGCCAAATGCGTTGCTAAGCGCAAAACTCGAGAACGGCTGGACCAATTCGGATAATTTTTATTTTAATATTTTCGCTGAGGCATAAGGAAGGTAGGTTCTTATGTAGAGAAAAATCGTAAAAATTGCGAGGAAAATAGTGAAAACACCACTTTGCCCATACGCTTTCCTACTGTGGTGTCAGATATGTAATACATGTCAAGAACCATTATCCAAAGAACATCTATATTATCTGGAACAATGAGCCTTTCTCCTAAGAAGAGTGTGGCCTTTCGCTACGAGAGGGCAGTACTTCTGGTAGGGACAGGGACAAATATTAAATCTACTCCATCTAACACTGGAAATATAGGTGATAAAAGTAGATTATTTAAAATAATCGTCAAAAAATATCGTGTACCATAAAGCATTACAATAAAAATATTATATCATCACTGAAGTATACATAAGTAGGAAGTTATTTTTGTAAATAATCGTCATTCAAAATTGAGGTAATAAATTAATAATTAATGTGATTATTCTGAAATTCGTTTTATTTATTATTTTTTTCTATTGGACATGGCCAATAACCAATATAACTATTTATGTCAAATTTCATATATCTACAATTATTACTGCTACCGCAGCAACGCGCCGGGTACTGCTAGTATTATAATAAAATTGTAACAGGCCGATGTCTGTACATTAAAGATATTTATGACAAAATAATATGGGGGGTCTTACTAGACATATATATTTCCAAGATCAGATTTGACCGATTTAATTAAACTCATTCATGTGACGGATTGATAAGCTTGAACCTCGGTTTGAACACTTGGAATATGCTTCTGGTTTTAAAATTTAAATCAAGTAACGTATCCATCGAAACAGATGAGTACTTGGTTAGAATCGATTATATTAAATCAATATCTTATTTTTAGATAAATGTATAGTTGAAAACTTATTTAAAATTTTACATATAAAAGTGAAATGTATTATTTAATATTTTTTTGTTTTTGTGGACTGTAACGACTACTATAAACACGCTGTATGTAAGCTACAATAATAATTAGAATACTCAACTGAATCCAGCAGAATAAGTGTGACCCTTGAGCTACACACTAAGAACTTCCCTGTAGATTAATAATGGTGGAATTCCTTACCCTACCTCCCTAAGAGTGCACCCTTGAAGTCAAAGATATTTATTAAGAAAAGATTGCTTGAAGTCATATGATTCAATCAAAATATTTTCAATAGCACTTAAATCCTTAAATCCTGGATAATCTTTTGAATTTTTTGAAAACTTTATAAGGTTGCCATTTTGGAACTACAAAGTCAATTATACTGATTATCCAAATTTGTCTTAGTCAGGCAACGACTAGTTTTTGTAACTTTGGTTACGATAATACAGAATATAACTGTTAAAATTTGACTTTTTTTTACACAAAAACCGACACACATATATTTTCCTAAGAACCTCTGGACATATTTAGACGTGGAGATATTTCAGAAAAATCGGACCCTTACGATACAAAATCTCATAAGGTAATCAAAACACAATTTTTTAAGGAAAATTTGACAGTTGTGTGTCTTTTAGAAAATTTTTACTCCAAACTTTTATTCATATCCAAACATTCGGAATAAAATAGTCTAAAACGATTTTTTTTTTTTTCAAAAAAATGGGCCGACTTTATTAATTAGTTCACTGAAAAATACAAAATAATATTAATTCTGTTGGTACTGATAATTTTGAAGTTGTGCAGTTATAGTTAAATTGAAAACTTTTGGCGCCAACTTCAAAATACCAGACCAAGAACCAATAGAATTAATATCATTTTTGACCGACGAATCCCGAACGGAGGAGGTATACAATTCTACTGTCTGCTTTATTATTTTTTTTTGGTTCGTGCGCGCCTTTTATAAAGTAAACGAGCTCCGATTCTGATGATTTTGGACTCATTTGAAAGAAGGGGATTGAGAAATGGTCCCATATTCATAAAAACGCAAATCCGAAATCTCCTTCCCTCCGAAAACCGCCCCCGAAGGGGTGGTGGGGGCGAATTTTCTCGAAAATCGAACATCTGAGTTGGTATAATTAAAAATAGGACAATATCCGGAAACGTTTAAAATGAACATTTTTTCAAAAGTGTAACGGTTTTCGAGATGGACGCATGTTAAATATGTATTTTTGCAATGTGGAGAGGACAATTTCTTTCGAAAATTGAAAATTTTTCGATACTACATGAAAGATATAATTATTTGTAGCAACATTTATAATGAACATTTTTTCCTTAGAGTTACGGTTTTCGAGTTAAATCGGTGTTAAAATGGTAACAACTAAAATATTCAAGCGTATTTCCGCAGCGATGTTCTGAGATCTCTATAATAACAACTACAAGCAAGGAATATACGTGGCTAATAGGATAAGTACTATCTTCATTGATATGGTATAGTGAACGTTCAACGATTTTCGGGACTAATGTTACACTCAAAAGTGTGAAATAAATATTTTTTACAAAAAATTGGTTGGTGCACTGAAAAGTATAAAATAATTTTAATTCTATTGGTGGTGGTACTTGTGAAGTTGGTGCCAAAAGTTATCAATCTACCTGCAACTGCACAACTTCAAAAGTAACAGCACCATAGAATTAAAATTATTTTATACTTTTCAGTGCACCAACTAATAACGTCGGTCCAATTTTTTGTAAAAAATATTTTATATTTTTCAGTGCACCAACTTTTGAGTGTAACATTAGTCATAAAAAATCATTCAAGTTCATCAAAGAAGATAATACATTGCTTAGGTATAGTTATTTAGAGATTTCAAAACATCGCGGAAATACTCATATTCCAGACATAACCAATGCTGTAACCTGGTAACCGTACATTTTTTTGAATAATGTTCCATTTAAATCTTTTTACGTATATTCTCTCCTTTAATTTGACCGTCTCATATTTTGAATTTTCGAAAAAAAAGATACCCCTCGTAGCGGAGACACATTATATTTCATACTTTATCACTGCTGTAACTCGAAAATCTATTATTTTTTCGGAAAATGTCTAGATTTAACGTTGCCGTATATCTTCTTTAATTTTTTCGCCTCATATTTTCGATTTTCGAAAAACAAGCTCTCCATCCCCTTTAGAGGAAGTTTTTTAGTAGAAGACATCTTGAATGTCGTTTTATTTTCCATGGGACCAACACTCATTAGTCCTCTATGAAATGAAAAAATAATTATGATAATCGGAGCACGTTTACTATATACCTAAAGGGCGCGAACATCCATCAAAAAAATAAGACAAACAGTCGAATTGAATATTCCTCCGTTCGGTTCTTCCGTGAAAAGAAACACTCACTAAATTCTCTAGTTTTTTATTCGCAATTTCTCTGAATTTTTCCCTTGTTTTCCTCTTCAACTTCTTGTAAACGAAAGTTTCACCTGTGATTCGCTGATTGCTTTCTTGTAATTTCAATTGTTTTCTATTCTTCTATCTTTTTTGTATTCGATTCAGGAGTCTCGTATCTCTTGGTATGTTGCCTCTAGCGGTGCCATGGAACATTTCCTCGTTCCTCAGTTTGTTTTTCCAATCTTTTCTAACATTGAGCTACATGTGATAATGGTTGTTTTACCTTCCTATGTCGTCAGTTTCGTTTGATCACATATTCTAGTTTCTTTAAATATTTTTCTTAACCCGTCTTTAATTTAAAATTTATGCACAATTGAAATATTTATGAGGTCAACTCAAGATAAATAAATACATATTAAATATATACAAAAACTGAGTTTTTATATGTAAAGCTGATATTTGCAACATTTTAGGTAATATAGTTAGGTATGTAAATAGGTTAAATTTACTTATCTCTAAAGTCCTAGTTTTTCATCCTCGGTTACATTAAATTTTTTTAACGTTTCAAGTTTTAATGCGAATTCTTTAACGGCATTCACATTTCTTTTTTGTTTTTGTCAAGGTTTCGTCGTCGGTGGAAATTTGAATAAAATCCCTAGCAAATTTACGTAACAACTTTCCGCCTTTCAAAATAAACTCTCTGTAATAGAGAGTATTTTGCCCTACGGTTCTAGGTACCCAACAGAGATTAAAAGTCAGCCGTGTGCCGTTAACAGCAAATTGTGAAGTTGTGAAACTGTTAATTACCACATCGCTTTACATTATTTATGGCCTTTTTGTTATTGTTTTTGGAACGTGTTGTTGGCTGGCATTTTGATGGCTTTTCTAAATAATTGCGATTGAGGTAAATTTTATATAATGTTTTCATTATAATTTATTTGAATGGAAACAATTTAATTTCTATTAGAAGTCGCCGTTTATTTGCATTTAATTATTACACTACTATAATTATATTATTAACCTCTCACAAGGAAGTTATTGTGATGGTTCGGATGTTTGCGTAATTGTAAATAGTTTCAACAAAGATGTATGTGATGTCTGTAGTGACTTTTTTTCATTATTATCTAGTAAAATTAGTCACGAAAATTGTTGAACATTCACTAATATCACAGAAGACAGTGCTTATCCTATTACCCACGTATTTTCTTTGCTTGTACTTATTATTTACACATAAGTATTTTAGATTTTACCACCGCTGTAACTCGAAAACCGTAACTCTAAGGAAAAAATGTTCATATAAATGTTGCTACAAATAATCTGGTCTTTAATATAGTTGTTTCAGATTTTAAATTTTCGAAAGAAATTGCCCCCTTCACATAGCGAAGATACCAATATTTGAGATTTTAACATCGCTGTAACTCGAAAAGCGTAGCTCTTTTGAAAAAAAAACAATTTAAACGTTTCCGCATGTTGGTCTGTCTTTAATTCTGCCTTCACAAATTTTCGATTTTCGAGAAAAATTGACATTTAACATCGCTGTTACTCGAAAACCGTAAGTCTTTTGAAAAAATGTTCAATTTAAACGTTTCCGTCCTGTCTTTAATTTTGCTACCTCAGATTTTCGATTTTCGAGAAACATCTCCCTTTCACCTCCTTTGTGGGTGTTTTTTGAAGGGAAAGGGATTTCGGATTTGTGTTTTTATATGGGGAATATGGGACCATTTCCCAAGTCTCCTCTTTCAAATGAATCAAAAATCATCAAAATAGGAATATGTTTACTATATAAAAGGCGCGAACGAACCAAAAAAAAGCAGACAGTCGAATTGTAAATCTCCTCCGTTTAGGTTCGTCGCTCAAAATTACCAGCACCAGGAGAATGAATATTACTTTGTATTTTTCAATGCATCAACTAATAAAGTCGGTCTTAGTTTTTGTAAAAAAGTTAATTTCTGATTTTGTAGATTGCATGTATTTTTTGGTAAATATGCTCCTTCCATCTTATTCAATCATCGACAGTAAGTCCCAAATATTTATTTTTTTCTACTTTTTCTAGTTATTTGTTATATACCATTGATTTTGATTGTTGGGCTGTCAATACATTTTTTTGTTTAAAAATATATATTTCGTCTTACTGAATTTAATTTTTAGCTTGTTGGATAATAATCACCAAGATCTTCATTAACAATATCTTCTAAATGTTTTAGATCTTCTGCTGTATATACTAAGACTGTATCATCTGTAAAAGTGTAATACTAGATCTTTAATCCAGCAGATCTTAAATTTAAGACATAAATAATTGAAAAGAGGTCCGAGTACGGAGCCTTGTGGTACTCCACATGAATTAGTCTCAAATTTACTTATAAATTAGTAAATTTTCACACATTGCAGTCTATTTATTAAGTAAGATATTAAATATTCTGCCTCTGAAGTAATTTAATTTCGCAAGTCCGCCAACCTTACTAACATCCATTCTGTGTTGTAAAACTGTTCATTATTTTACGATTTCATCTTATAAGCCGCCTTTGTAGACTATATTAGGCAAAGACAGATTCGAACACGAGCAATTGGTGGCCATCTATCAAAACCAAACATTTTAAGAACAAACCGGCCATATACGAAATGAGCTAGTAATGTTCTTGTAACAGTTTTGATTAACCATAGAGATAGTAAATACATATTATGGTTACGGTTCCTTGTATACAAGGATTGTTTAGTTAACGATGGAAACGGGATAGCTTAGAGCTAAATGTATGGATGTTGATGTAATTAAAATCGTGAGTGAACACTTCAGGTTGAAAGGTAAGTGTTATTGACTTATTAGACGAAGTATGTACTTGTTCTCATGAATGACAAATAAAATTAACTGAATTATAATATTTTATTTGGTTTCAAACTTTCTCATGTGTTTTTTACGTTTCATTCAGGAGTTAGTTCAAGGCTAGCTTCAATTGGTTTTAAAAATATTGAAGATATTATGTTATCGTGATTTTGAAATTTAATTACATTGGAGTGAGAATAAGTAGATACCAACAAATATGGATAACAATCGGCACTTTTACCTGTATAATCGGAATTTGAAAAAAGAAACGTTAAGTTAAACAACGCCGCCATATTCCGGGGATCGTGCAGTAGTTATTTGTCCTGCACGTACGTATGTCTATTCTTCTATACAATTCAACTCGATATAGTCTGATAATAATTGTATAAAATAAGTTAATCTTTTCAAAGTTTATTTGTGGTGGATTCAGTATGTCTAATTTTCTCGGTCTCGTGCCACTAGTCATAAATATCAATTGAAACTTCAGCTTTACACGTTTCGCTCAAATGAATTTAACATGCTACGGCTTTTATTGGATACTTCTAACAAGCAATATTATATATTTTAACTCACTTGGGTTTTATCTAAATATAAACTTGAAAGTTTCAAATCATTTATTTTTATTATAAATACAACAGCGATTAGCTGTCAGTTCACGTCAACACGATATTTTCACACTCACACACCATTTTCCTTGCGTTCGTTTTCTTTTTTTTCCTCAATCCCTTCCAAGAAATAATGTTTATTTCTCATAAATACCAACAAATATAATGTAGGTTAAAACTTGACCTAGCCCAACCTGGTGTGCCGTTTGGTGTCAACAATTATACATAGATATTTGTTGTGTAGTTGTTAATAGATTCGTTCCAACCTCCATCATAAGCAGCCAAGGATTCTGCGCAATGGCCCAAACGCATTCCAACCCAAGCCACTGACTATTTGGAAACTGTATTTCAGTTAAACCTAGATTTGTGACAGTTTACAAACCATCAGATCGATTTGCGTATTTTCCTCCAGACTATTGGTTAGGGACATGCGTGATATGGTCAGGCGGAATCTTCGTGTCTTTAGTGCATTTATTCCATAGACAAATATGGAAGGGAAGCCGCTAAACCAGACTTTTACACAATGAATAAATTTTAAATCTAAATCTACCTAACCAAAAATATTCGTCAGATGAACAATTCGTTTGACAAACATGCGCTTTACGGGCGATTTGCAAACTGGTTGGAAATGCATTGGTTACCTAAAGTTGGAACGAAGCCATTAATGTAGGTTAAATCTTGACCTGTCCTAACCTGGTGCGCCATGTGGTTCGTATAGTTGATAATAATAATATGTCTGTCGCCCACTCATATGTTGAGAATGTAAATGCAAATTTAGATGTACCTACCTATATCGTGCGAAAGAGCCTTCGAAGGTGTCTTCGCTTCATTAAAAAATCCACAAATTCGTTACACAATTAAATGCGACGAATCGCAAATTGTAGCCGGCCTTTTGATATTTTCAGGATTATGACGATGTTTTTTTTTATTATTTTGCCTTGCATATACAATAACAATCAACTGAATAGAGGAAGTTCTGGATTAACATTCAAATACCAAAAAAGGTAACAATACAAGTAGATATATAAGAAGTAAGTACATTTTGTGACGTGAGATTCAATGCCGTGAAAATTTTTGATTAAACTGGAAATAAGAACAATGTAAATCGTATTACCATCAAAATCATTTTAAAATAAGAACAGGATCATAAAAAAAACATGAATTACTTGAAGTCAATTAGTCTTATAAAATTATAAATATTGCTCTGAAATAAAAAAATTAAACAATATCCCATTATTTTGGTAAACTTGTCTAAATTGTTGGAACAATCATTTAGAATTTGAACTTTATTATTGACCAATTTTATCAATTTATTATATTTTCAAAAATACCAACTTAAAAAGTAATGGTGCACAGTGTTAACCCTGTGGAATACCTGAAAGAACATCAATTTCATTCAAGGAACAGTTATCTAACTTGTCCCTCTGTTATCTATCAATCGGTAAGTTGTTTCAATTTCCGAAGTTCCTTAGTCCAAAAACCATAATTTCAGCCATTGATCTGCCTGTCTATCTGTGCCAAAATGATATCGGGAACGAACGGACCGTATTGCTTTATTTTTTTGGTTTTGTAGGGAAAAATGACTCAACGGTGACACATATTGGCCATTCTGCTCGCAATAGTTGAATAATGTGTTTCGCTCAATACTGTAGCGCGAAAACGGCTCTAACGAACTTATCAAAGACATACTGTTTAAAGCAGTTTACCAATATAACGTTTATCTCTGAGAAAAAGCTGAAAAAAACTATTCTCAAATAAAGGGTCTATTGGTGCTGGTACTTTTGAAGTTGTGCAGTTGCAGTTACACTGAAAACTTTTGGCGCCAACTTTACAAGTACCTACCAGCACCAATGGAATTAATATTAAGTATTTTGTACTTTTCACTTCTCAGTGCACCAACTGATAACTTCGTTCCAATTTTTGCAAAAAAATATTTATTTCACAGTTTTGAGTGTTACATTTGTCACAAAAATCGTTGAACGTTCACCATTATCCATGTATGATGATTTGCTTATATTTGCTATTATTTAGAAATCTAATAACATCGTCGCGGAAATACGCATATTATAAACTTTACCACTGCTGTAACTCGAAAACCGTAACTCTATAGAAACAATGTTCAATATAAATGTTACTACAAATAATCTGGTCATTAATTTTCAATTCTCAGATTTTCAATTGCCCCTTCCACATAGCGAAATTATACATATTTAAACCTTTAACATCGCAGAAACTCGAAGACCTAGGCAATTTTGAAAAAATGTACAACTTAAACGTTTTCGGATATTTTCTTATCTTTAATTTTGCCATCTCAGATTTTCGATTTTTTATAAAATAAAATTCGGAGGGAAGGAGATTTCGGATTTGCGTTTTTATGAATATGAGACCATTTCTGGTCGAGCTGAAAAGCAGTTATCACTGACGCTTCGCCATTTCATCATGTCATGCCATGTTATGTTTGAATAAAGTCGCTTTATTATTTTATTTTTTTCTCAAGTCTCCTCTTTCAAATGAATCAAAAGAGATCAAAATCTGAGTACATTTAGGTACTATATAAAACGCGCGCACGAACAGAAAAAAGTAGACAGTCGAATTGTATACCTCCTCCGTTTGGGATTCGTCGGTCAAAAAAATGAATTTGTTGGGGCAATAATATTTTTCTCCATGTATCATCTTGGTAATATAGTTGCAATCAATCATAATATTATACAAATTACTTACATAATAGCTATTTTATATTGTCATGCTGGCAAAAAAGTGAGTTATTGTTGTAATTTTCAATTTTCTACTACTAAAATATACTCCATAAAGACCTTTAGGGAGGCGGTTGTTGAGTGAGATTGAGTGATGACGCGCAGCGATAGATTACAATAACATGGATTATTTAATGGAATTTTAATTGGGTATTCGACGCCGCCGATGTCGACGTTCAGGTCGGGCGTCGTTGTTGTCGCGCGATGTTATTGTTTTGGACGTTGCCCATTATTATTATTATTATTATTATTATTATGTGGAGTATGGAAACGCTGCTGGTTATTATAGAGCAAAAGAGCTAGCTGATTGGCCGACTGAGTAATAGGATGAAATAATGTTTTAAAAATTTAATTATTCAAAGCGACCATAAGAAAAATCATGATGTGCCTGGGCAGTATTTGACCACATGTTTAATATGACTTCTCTACCTCCTCAAGGGTAGGTTTGGGAACGTCGATTAAGATAGTTTGTGAAATAAAAAGTTAGGTGTCAGTCAAAGGTATAGAAATGCTTTTATGTGTAGCTGTTCCGCACTTGCTCCGATTTTGATGATTTTTGATTCATTTGAAAGAGGAGTGTTGAGAAATTGTCCCATATTTAGAAAAACGCAAATTCGAAATTTCCTTCCCTCTAAAACCTGCTCCCGAAGGTAGTGGAGGGGTCAATTTTTTTTCGAAAAACGAAAATCTGAGACGGTAAAATTAAAGACCATATCTGGAAACATTTAAACTGAACATTTTTTCAAAACAGTTACGGTTTTCTAGTTACAGCAATAGTAAAGATGGAAATATGTTTATTGGTGGAGGGGGCATTTTCTTCGAAAATTTAAAATATGAGAAGTTCAAATTAAACAAGAAGGATTATATATAGCAACATTTAAATTGGACATTTTTTAAAAGAATCTACGGTTTTCGAGTTACACCATTGATAGAGTCTGAAATAGGTGTATTTCAGCCGCGATGTTTTCAGATCTCTGAATAATAACAAGTACAAGCAAATAAAAATCCCGATGGCCTGTAGTCAGCGGAAAGGTAAATTTTTCAAAATTCATTGAATTGAAATTTTAACAACCTTTTCGTTGGTATACCTACATGTTATTAAATAAAATTGTCATAGCCTTGCGGTTAGAGGTTTTTGTTTTGGCTGTTGACTATAAAGCAGACAGGGTTCGAGTCCACTTCATGGCAGATTTTTTTTTCGTCTATTTCTTTTCAATAAATATACTATATATTTTTTTAATCAGGGTCTATATTAAGATCTCCAGAAAATGTACAATTACATCAAATTTATATTGAGTGTTCATGTTTTATCAATATTTGTTATTTTTCTTTATTAATTTTTATTTTTTACCTGTGTATTTTATGAAAAATTGTTCTGAACAAAAGTTGTAGGTACTGATTATATCTATAACCTAAAATTATTTTTAATAATATTTACACTACTGCTCTTTTTTGATAATTTTTTAAAATGTTTGAATGGTCGCCATTTTGAAACTACTTACCCGATATTGCCCAATAACGAACTTGACCGAGATATTTGAGAGATTGATTTTTGTAGCAAATTTGAACTTGATACCTTCAAAACTGCGACCTCTATTATATATATATATTATTATTTGACAGTATATTTGTTGCTTTCATGGCTACCCATGGCTAATACGATATTTTATTTTATGAATGCTTTAATACTAAATATATCAAAAACTACTGAAACAAATATGGATAAACTAGATGTATATGTATTCGAAGAAAGGATTTTAAGCGCTATAATCTTGGAACTTAATATACAGGACGTTCCATAAAAAAAGGCAAGTTTTTTCACCAGATGTTTGTGATTCACCCTGTATAAGCATCAACTATTTTTCCCGATGGTTCAGGATAAACCCTACAACTTTCGTCTTGAAAGTTTTTTCCAGCTTGTATAATAAAACCAGCAGAAGTAGTTTAATTATGACGAAAGACCCTGTACAGTAGTGGAACATTGAAAAGTAAGGCGCCTAGGTTAGTGAAACAAGTTTTAACTGTCCCCCCTATATTTTCCTATTTTAAAGTTTAATTTGAGGCTGTTGCTTTACTTGTATGGTTGCGGAAGAAATGATATTCGGTAGAAAAGTAAAAAAAAATTTTTAAAAAACACAACATTTTCAAAGCAGTTCATCCTGTCAGCCCTTGGACTATTAGAAAGCTTCGGAGATGGAAACGCGTTCCGAGAGAGAGAGAGAGAGAGAGAGGGCTGGTAATGAGCGTGATCAGAAATGAAATTTTATTAAAGCGAGACCGGAAATTATAAGAACGACAGAGATAGGCGTAGGTAGGTAGAGTGAGCGAAAGCCTTTTCGATAATGTTATGGAACAAGCAAATTCTAATTACGCGTAATTAGATGGTTATTGCATGCATGGATGGATAGTCATCTATGTAGTGTCCCATGAGATTTGCTGTGAGTACGTATTTCGTGTGTGTATATATATATACACAATTTGAATATGATTGCCAATCAATTATTTAATAAGAAAACAAAATTTCTTGTTAAGATAATTAATACTAACATAGAAGTTGATACGAGGAATAGTCATACTCAAATGAAGAAAATACAAGTACCTGATGGATAAATTCATGAATTTTGAATTAATATCAAAAGGAAAAATTCTTCATAAATAGAGCATTCTCTCAGCTAATAATTACCTTATAGAAAAATCAGAACTGAGATTATGAGCTCCCAAATATTGATTAGAGATAATCGTATTTTTGGCCGTCTTCAAAGAAAAGGAGTAGGCGGTTGTGTTCCTATGTTTGTTCTTTCATTTGAAAGAGCAGAGTTGAGAAATGGTCTCATATTTAGAGAAAACTAAAATTTGAAATCACCTTCCCTACAAAAGGAGGGGTCATTTTTGATCGAAAATCTAAAATCTGAGCTACGGTTTTCGAGTAGTCTGAAATATAAGATATGTGAAAGGGGCAATTTTTAAATTTGAGACCACTAAATTAAAGAAGAGATTATATGTAGCAGCATTTAAAATGGACATTCTTTCAAAAGTCTGACATATGTATATATGCGTCGCGATGTTTTGAGATCTTTGAATAGTAAATAACAACTACAAGCTAAGCCTACATATGGGTAATAGAATAAGTACTGCCTTCTTTGCTATTAGATAACGTTCAACAATTTTCATGACTTATGTTAAACTCAAAAGTGTGAAATAAATATTTTATACAAAAATTGGACCGACTCTATTAGTTGGTGCACTGGAAAATACAAAATAATATTAATTCTATTGGTGCTGGTAATTTTGAAGTAATGCCATTGTATTTAAGTTCTTGAAGGCTCCAACTTCAAAAGAACCAGCACCAATAGAATTAATTTTAATTTGTATTTTTCAGTGCACCAACTGATAAAGTCAGTCCAATTCAAAAAAAATATTTATTATGTTATTGTACCATCAGATTTTCTTTTTAACGACACCACTAACGCGTATTTCAATGAACCATCATACGACAACATTTTCAGTCACGACACAATGTACACGACAAATTGTTATTATATTTTTGACAGGCAGTGAAATAATCATAAATACTGCTGGCATTGTCTTGAAATAGTAATGGAAGGCAGTTTTGGAATGGCCTTCAATGTACTCGTCGAATGCTTTCAATTGTCTCTTGGTTCTAACACCATTACTCTTCAAGCGGAACCATCAATCTTTTTATCTTGGGAACACTCAAAAGTCCCAAGGAGTTGAGATGGGAAGGTATCTACAAAGGCTGGTGAAATTGTAATTTAGTAGTTTTTTTTTTCTCCTAAAAAAATGTTGCTTAAAATTTGATAAGTTAGTCACCGGTTATTCTCACTTCGTGCGTCACGAAATGTTTTCGAGACTTCGGATCAGCACCTTTGAAGAAACCAAACTCTTGTTCCAATGGAGGTTTCCATTACTTTGGGATCATACCCATAAACCCAGTATTCATCACCGATGATATAATCTTCAAACATATTTCCATCTTTATGTCATATTCGTCTTCACCTCCGAAAGAGGGTACCAAATGCGTGCTTTCCATCCTCAAAATACTTTTTCTAGTGAAGTAGAGGGTCAACATAATAGCTTTGATTTAATCAATAATATTTATAATAATGTTCTTTAAAATGAACTAATGCAATTGATAAATACATTTGGCCTGATGAATAACAGGGTCTCGAAGTTTTTTGTTTTACAATTATTTGATACTTTCTGTTTCATTTCATGATCTTGACTGTTATAAAATTGTTTTCTGTCTTAAGTTTCTGTTCTTTAGACTTGTTAGTTAAAGTTATGATGAAAGTTTTAAGTATCTAGCTCTAACTCTTTAGGACAGTAAAAAAAAGCTGATTTCAATTTTTTGCCGCACAGACAGACGGATGTTAGGGGAGTAGCAAAAGGCGTTTGTCAATTTTCCATAGGTATACATAGACAGATACCATTCAAACCAGGGTTTTCCTCATAATTGAATCTATATTCATTTAAGAAATTCATGGCATTAAATCTTATATCGATAGAGTTTTATTCATTATTAGTGTTACATCTTCTTACGTAATAACCTGACATGTATATTTCCTATATAATAATGTCTTACGTAACTATATACCTCCTCTACAGCTAATATTGAGAAAATCACATGTTCAATTCTATATATCCACATAAATACCTACCAGAATACCATTAGCAAAATTGCCATTTCATTATATGCTCATTATTTTCAAGGTCATCTAAGAGTAATGGATTAATGTCATTATCATTCCATCTACAAAAGAATACCTACACATATCTACCTATATATTATTTTGTGTTCGTATCGTATCATCGGATCGATACAAACATGTTCATGTCTGGAAAAAAAGGATACATTTATACAGGATGTTCCACGCAGAAGTTTCATCTTCACTTACACTTTGAGATATTAAAACGTCTTTTTTTTCTTCTGTTTTACAGCTAATCTCAAATAAATGAATATTTTTTACCTAAAATTGGCGGACTTATTAGTTGATGCACTGAAAAATACAAAATAATATTAATTCTATTGATGCTGGTACTTTTGAAGTTGGTTTCAAAAGTCCTCTATCTAACTAAAAGTGCACAACTTCAAAAGTACCTACCAGCACCACTAGAATTAATATTATTTTGTATTTTTCAGTGCACCAACTAATAAAGTCGGTCCAGTTTCACACTTTTTAGTGTGTAACATTAATTATGAAAATCGTTGAACGTTCACTAATATCAATGTTATTATTCAGACATCTCAAAACTTCGTAATTTCAGTCTTTAGCATTATTGTAACTCGAAAACCGTAGCTCTTTTAAAAAAAATGTTCAATTTAAACGTTTCCCGTTTCTGTTCTGTAGATTCTGTAGTTATAAATTATCAGATCTGGACTTTCACTTAGTTCAAGTTCAAATCGGGTTGGAAGGAAATTGTGCAATTTATCGTATGAGTAGTACACGTAGTGTAGAAGAAGATTCAACTGCTGGTCTCTCGAGGTGGATGGGGAAGTTATCAACAACTGTGGTTCTGGGTTGTGTTTGGAGAAGAGGTTAATTCCTATTAACAGGAGCAGGAGGATAACCCCGGATGCGTGACAAACATACGCATCGAGGGCGATTTTCAAACTATTGGAAATCGGTTCTGGATTTTCAGTTTCCTATTTTGAATATGAAGCTCAAGCATTCAATGTAAATCAATATCTCCGTTATAAAAATTGTTTTTTGTAAAAAGAAGCCAAAAAGAAGTTGTCTGTCTCATTAACACGGCTGGTAAGGGTTGGTCGTAAAAAGCCTATGATTTATTGGTAACGCTTTTCATAATTGAAGAAACTGCATTATTCATAAAAAAAAATAAGTTTGGTACCAGATTAGTTTATTAATAAAACTGTCACGTATAGTTACAAACTAAACTAGTATCGAGCTAGGATCCCTGTTCTCTTCAAAAGTAAATAAATTTCGTTTTCACTAGTTGTATTGTTTTTAATAACCTAACATTTATAGTTTATTGTTACAGATAACCAGTAAAGTTAGATTTGAAAGGCATTTTCATGGCTAACTTCTCAACAAACAGTAAGGTCTTTGTCACATTTTGGAAAACTCTTTCAATATTTATCAATTCTATAATTTTGAATGTAGAAATAGCTCTTGGACGCAGCTAAGCTCTTTTTTTAGAAACATAACATTTCCAAAACTAACGATGATAAGTGATGTGAAATTTCAGACTGGTTTAACACCCTGTATATACAGTCCTTCCAGCGAGATTATCGATTCGTATTCGATGGAAAAATATTGTGTATCATTATAATATAGATAGGTACAGAAGTATAGATTATCTGTCATAGACGATTCATCATCGAAGGTATCACATCTATGTGTTGTTTTAAACGTGTTGATTATTATTTTTATTATTAGAAATCTATGCTGAAGATAATGGAAATAAACATTAAAAAAACTAATTAAATTCTCATGATAGCATTGTCTAATAGATAGAGTGAAGGAGTAGTATGCAGTTAGTTATCCAGAGTTTTCCATCGAGAACAGTTGAAAGTTTTTATGGTTTTTGTTCTCTGTAGATGGTTCACATTATTGTAATAATTGCATGTACTGCGTATTTCGTTCTGTGTTTATGATTTGGTAGGTACAAATTCCAACATTAATACTTTAAATATAGACGAGCCATTGAATTCGTAAACATTTGTTGGATCTTTTGATGTTGACTTCTCACGAACGACCCGTTGACATAAATTGGACGAGTTTCATAGCAGAAGGATTTACAAAAAGATTCATCCATCCGCAGATATTGTCGATTTGGGGCAGGTTAAGATTAAATTTCCACATACTTGAACACTAATTCATAAATAGGATGTGATAAATCAAGAAGAGTACTATGGAAAATAATTAAACATGACAAAAATATATTTTATACTCGAATTAAAATAACTAGAGACTGATAGAAAGGAGTTTAGTACATTCTTTCTTTATCGAGGTATGATTATTTTCTTGTGGTTACTTCCATTTAGTGATATTGTAACAACAGTTTTTTTTCTTCGTTATTTTATAGTTGCATTCAAAAAACAATATATAATGCAAATATGTATATAATATAACATGAGAATGATTTTTAATAATTTCCGTTATTAATCGGAATTTCCTCTTCTTGTTATACTCAAATTGTTTTTTTAAAATAAAACTTCCTGGAAAGAAAAAATATATACATACCGTAGTTTTAATGATGTTATTTTTCAACATAGTAATTAAAACTATACTAGTCTATAAAAATCAAACAAAATCGAATTTAATTCGTTAATTATAATAATAAAACGTTTAATTAGCAACTTTGCTAAATATTGCACAACAAATAAATTGTATTAAGGTATATTATTTTATGAACGTGATTGTATTTATTTTTGAATTTGTGGAAATAGTTTATTACAATTCAAATAAATTCAGTCAGTTGGATGTTGAGGCAATGAATAGTGCAATGAATACACGAGCATATTAACCGGCATTCCTGATACGTGGCGATCCAGATTCGTGAAGATTGCCGTACCTTCGTAAATGTAGATAACCACGAGTCAGATACAATGAATGATCAAATTCGTAGAAATCTATTCTGCAGGTTTTGCATTAGTGTGCATTTGATTTCTCAAGTCGTATATAAAGATCTGATGCGCGTGCTTAATATGTTAGTGGACCCGGAAAGATTTGGTTCGTCCCATCCAGATATGTCGGCTTAAATCTCGGCGTCGTTTGTGATATGTACGGGTAATATATATTAAAATATACGTGTATGAGCCGCTAATGCCATTAGCCATATCGAAACTGTATGAAATGTAGGATATCCGTCCCCTAATAGATGCATTTTATCTCTCAGGTCATTCATGAAGAACTGATGATAGTGGACACTGATCGTTCGATCCAGGATATGTTCAATCAAATATCTATGTTTCATGTACGGATAATCTGTACGTATATGGGCCGCAAAAAATCTGTGGTTGATCTCCAACAGCAGTGTTTCTGCCATTTAGATCACAACCCAGAACCATATGGGTGGCTGACAAGTCCTAACAAGGATGAAATCTCATCGATCCTGTTGTCGGTTCATCTGTGCTGTTTCGAAGTTTCGTATAGAATGAAACATAAGGGTTACAAGATTACAAGAGTGAAAAATCCCGGATGTAATATTGTAGTTGTCATTTATAATTATTTGAACAGCTACAAGTATCGACGGTGTCACAAGTTTATGTCCAATGTTATTATGTATTATTAAACATTAAAGTGAAAAAGACAAACCAGACCAACAAAATCAAACAGCGTGAATCGCGTCGTAGAATCATTTACAAACATACACACAAACAACATACTCACGGTCTGTCTAACATTTTGCGTTTATTATTATAATAATAATTATTATTGCCATGGGAAGCCGCCGGTGTGAGTTTATAGTTATTGGATTATATGAATTGAGCAAAAAAGATTTTTAGTTAGTCAGTCTGTCGTACGAAGTCGAGCGTGCGGGTGTTGCTCCCGTTAGAAGCCTAGCTAATTACCGAGTGTTGTCCTTAACTTATTATTATTCCGGTTTTGGTGATCCTAGCTGGTCGTCGCTTGAATAATATAATAAGAGTTAGTGATCCATCATTCGAATTTGTGTTCCACAGATCGAGTGTTGTTTTGTGTTGATGTGATTAGAGGCAAACGTTTTTTAATTAGAAAAGGTATGGTAATTGCTTTTAGAACTGCATTTTTTATCAAGTGAAATTGATGAATAGGGCACATTTTTCGGTAAAATCCCAGCAGAGCTGAAGACAAATTCGATAATACAAAATAGATTCTCAAAAGTATTGAAAGATTTGTTTTGGATCGGGAAAAGCATTGAACCTATTTCTAAGCACTTTTCCAGAGATAATTATCCATAATATGAGCCATGACTTATATGCTCTTTATTTCTTTTGAAATATTTCTTTCGGCCTCTTTGAGTAAATCAGAAGAATATTCTGGTTTCTTGTGTCTTTTATAATTCAATTTTATATTCATTTGGTAAATTTTATGCTAATTTGATTGAACTACCCTCACCCATCTTTGATCGATGAATTGGAAAGTACATACATTAACATTGATGAGCATGGGATCTTCGTATATATATTTTAAATAAGAAATTCCAATTTGGGGTAGAGTCAAATGGATAAATTGGAATAGGAACATTTTTGCAAAGGTGTTTTGGTACATTTTCTGGGCTATTTATTTTTCTTTTCTTTTGAAACGTTTGATGAAATTTACCGGAGCTTTGATGTATCCATTGAGTTTGTTATTTTCGAAATGCATTTCATCATTAAGTTGTGCGGCTGTGAAAAAAATATGAATTGATGACTGCGCCCATAATTTGCAAATATAACCACACCTATATCATAATGAGTTATTCTTATTCATTGTTTTCCATCATAAATCTTTAAAGCCATAAATTATCTTACTTGTTATTGGTATTTATAGAATGGAATACTGTTGCAATATGTGAAATTTATCACATTAATATAGTTACTTTATGATATATGTATATAAATCCCTTGAATATTTGGAGCTTGACATGTTCGTAACTTGGTGTAGAAAGCAAAAGCACAACAATTCCAACACGAGTTTCTCCATTAGGGTTAACATATTTGGGAGTAAACAGTGAATCGTCTTACTCACTTACGCCAATTTTGTTGGCAAAACACGTGTCGAGTCAAGTCTTGCTATTTTGTGGTACTTGTGATGTGTTTTACTCAAATTGATTTCACGTAAACTCATATAAACTCAATATCAGAACATCGCTCCAGATATATTGAATGATGATTTGTTTCTATTTAACATTGAAATTATCAAAAACGAATCAGAATAATATTTTCACATAGTAACTTTTACATTATAACCACCGATATATAATAATAATATAATGTAATATAATCACCGATTATTTTACATTCACGGATGATAGAAGAAAGAGGTTGAAAACCGAGCTGAAAACGAACAGATAAAATTATATAAAAGAAATGATATGTACTCACAATATGATATTTTTTGACCGACGAACCCCGAACGGAGGAGGTATACAATTCGACTGTCAGCTTTATTTTTTTTTTTTTTGGTTCGTGCGCGCCTTTTATATAGTAGACGATCTCCGATTTTGATGATTTTGGATTCATTTGAAAGAAGGGGATTGAGAAATGGTCCCATATTCATAAATACGCAAATCCGAAATCTCCTTCCCTCCGAAAACCGCCCCCGAAGGGGTGGTGGGGGCGAATTTTCTCGAAAATCGAAAATCTGAGTTGGTATAATTAAAGATAGGACAATATCCGGAAACGTTGAAATTGAACATTTTTTCAAAAGTGTTACGGTTTTCGAGATAGACGCATGTTAAATATGTATTATTGCTATGTGGAGAGGACAATTTCTTTCGAAAATTGAAAATTTTTCGATACTGCATGAAAGATATAATTATTTGTAGCAACATTTATAATGAACATTTTTTCCTTAGAATTACGGTTTTCGAGTTAAATCGGTGTTAAATGGTTACAACTAAAATATTCAAGCGTATTTCCGCCGCGATGTTCTGAGATCTCAATAATAACCACTACATGCAAGGAATATACGTGGGTAATAGGATAAGTATTATCTTCATTGATATGGTATAGTGAACGTTCAACGATTTTCGGGACTAATGTTACACTCAAAAGTGTGAAATAAATATTTTTTACAAAAAATTGGACCGACGTTATAGTTGATGCATTGAAAAGTATAAAATAATATTACTTCTATTGGTGATGGTACTTGTGAAGTTGGTGCCAAAAGCTATCAATCTAACTGCAACTGCACAACTTCAAAAGTACTATCACCAATAGAAGTAATATTATTTTATACTTTTCAGTGCATCAACTATAACGTCGGTCCAATTTTTTGTAAAAAATATTTTATTAATATGATTAGACGGAACAAGAGCTTATTTTTCTAATTGTGTTAAAAAAGCTATCTTCAACGCTCACAAAAAATAACAGTGATAATTTTAAAACCGGAAATATGTGATTAGAATTACCCAAAGCAGACGAGAAATTGCTTTAAGATTCTCCTTATCGTAAATATGGCATCCAAACATGCTGCCATTAGCACTTATCACAACCAAAGCTTCTAGTATCTAAACTGGCTAGGTATAATCACTTTTTTAGAACTTTTTGGTATTGAAGACGTATCGTGAATTTGTTAAGACCTAGGTATATGTATTCGTTCTCGAATATCTAATATAAACAGATGGATGAACAGACAATCGGATAGACAAGATCCTGAAATCACAGGATTTGTTTTCAATTAGTTCAAGAAATCATTATTGCGACATGTGAAGTCAACTAATGTGAGAAACGATAAATTTGATATTCTAGTTAACATTTGTACTTTTTAGCAGCTTTTTCTTTGAAAACTTAAATGTCTAATAACAACTATTTTCAATTATTTTCTTAAACATTCTATTCGTTTCATTAACATTAATGTTAATTACTGTTCGGGGTTGGGATAGTATTGTTTCTGGTCGCTCCGGTTTTCCCTTGGCACCTTCTGAATATTTTCTACACTGTTTGGCCCGAGATCCCTTTCCAGAAAGTTAGAATCGTGTCATTCCGTTTATCATAGTATAGTTGAAGATTCTGTACAGGTGATATCTGGAGGTTTCTCTTTTGAATCCTGTATTTTTTAGAATAAACAAGTAAGTTTTTCACCAATTTGAAAATCTCATTACCGAGAAATCAGTATTTTTTAAAGCTGCGAAAAATGTTCTCGTTTCCAAGTTAGAATGAATCCCATAAACAACTACAATATAAGCTATCACTATGATATGTTTCGTCATTAAATATTTCTTATAAGAAATAGGACCGATTTTTTAGTTGGTACAATGAAACATACAAAATAATGTTAATTATATTGGTACTTTTGAAGATGGTGCCAAAAGTCATCTAAGTACCTCTTTAAAATTACAAGTGCCAAAGAAATAACATTATCTTATATTTTTCAGTATACTATCTATTAAAGTCGGTCCTATATTTACAAAATATATATAAAAATATTTATTTAACAATTTTGAGTGCTTTACTAGTGATGAAAATTGCTATACATACGTTCAATAGGTATATTTCAGGTGATTTCAAAATATGGCGGCAAGAATCTTGCACTTTCCTAATGCTCTAACTCTGAAACATGTGATTTTGTTTGAAACATGCGCGAACATATTTACAAAAAGCAAACATACAGATGATTGTACATCTTCTCAGTTTTTCGAACAGGAAAATCAGACCATAAAATAATCTTTCTTGTGCCTTTCAATATCTAGAGTAATCATTTGTGCAATAATACTTAGTTATTTCCACTGTTGTGTCCCATATTTTCCATATTGCCCCAGAAAGTGTATTTTGCTTGAAAAGCGTTCATGATGGCAGAAACCTTATTACTCGTACTATTAATCTGAATTACTTAAATGTCAAAATTTAAGTAAGATTAAGTATCTTCGTCTATGGAAAATTAAATCTGATTTATTATTTGATTCATGAGCTGAAACTCTTCCAAGAAACTCTCAGAATCTTCTAATTCAGCTTATCTCTTACTACACAATATTCATTTCAGCTGCACTTTTATACAGGGTGTCACAAAAAGGTCCTTATCAAATGCTACCACATATTCATGATATGAAAATAAATTATTGATACCTTAATAGAAAGTTTTCGGTTTAAAAAATGATCTCATATAAATATGAAGTTTTATATGACGAAATAAATTAACAAATAAGTCTTGCACATTTGTTTCATCCCTAAAGCAAACAATTTTCTAGTTAAAAAAAATATTAATCGTAAAATGACAAAAGATAGAAATATGATTGATAAAAATCTTTATAATCTAATGAATATATGGTGGAATCTAGATTATTCTATTTTTTTTATAAAAACTACAACGAACTGAAATTTTTGGTAAAAAATATAAGAGAAACCGATTTTTACTTTTTATGGTATATAAATTGATTTTTAAAAATAAAAACTTCTAGGCCTATGGATGTTATAATATTGATATATATTTATTTGCCCTATTTCACAATGCCACCGTGCCAAATATCAAAGACACCCTGTACATACATTGTATGTATGTGTGAGAGCGGCTACGAATTATATAACATACAACCTAGACAAATCCACTGAGACGTAATGTTTTGACTGGATGTTGAGAATTAACACGTCTAGCTTTTACTATTAGAAAAGATTATTGTTCTGCCAGCCAGTGGACATAACTATTACTGTTTGGATTTTTACAACCAGCTGGTATGCGTTGTATATTTTCACAATAATAATGTCTCTCTCAAAGCATCGTTATGTTTTAAGGTGAGTAAATAAAAAAAATTGATTACGAAATTCCTCAGACTTGGGATAAATGAACGTGAAAATCCACTAAATATTCGTCAAACGATCTGACTGCTTTTTTTTCTTCAAAATTCTGGACAGCTAAATTATCTTATCTCTTTTAATCAGGGTCATAAATTCATTTTTCGAAAACTTAATCCTGTTGGCCATAACATTTTTTGGGAAAAATTGCGTTAATAGAACTTTGTGCCCTTTAACATTACTTTTTAAATTTCTTCATAGTCTTATTTTTCCGATCTTCTTGCTTTTCTTGCATTTGTTGTACTTGCAAATGCAAACGTTAAGTATCAGAATTATTTCATGGTACCTTACTATTGATGAAACAAGATAATCCTTTTGAGATAACTCATCCGTCTGGCACAGCCTTTGTTTCTCGAACAATTTTGTTATTTATACTGTTAGGTGGTCCAGTCATGAACGAATATTGTATATTAACGAATTCAAATTCTGTGGGTTAATTTGGGAGGAAAATTGTAAATTAAAAGAACACTTAGCTTCAAATGCATCATGCATTTTTAATTTTCTTCATGTAATTTGAATTGTGAAGTTTATAGAAGTTGCGATTTGTCAATAAAAAAATCCATTAGCCCAGGATAGATAATAATAATAGATACTACCTCTGGTTAATATTACAAGTTCCAAAATTGAACAATCTATTATACTTTGAACGTCAACAACTAAAAATACAATAACGAAGCGACCACACTTTTATCATTACTATTGGTCATTTATATAGAAATGATTTTCAGTTATTGAAGAAATATCAACATAATACAAGCTATTTATAGAAAACAAATGAAATTCAATTTAGGAAAATCCCATTATGTTCTCTCATGGTTTTTTTTACCCTGGTGATTCCCATTCAACATTTGTTGCAAGTTTATGTTGAAGTTAATTGAGTTTTTTTCCAAGTGCATTTATTAGAAACTGTTTGATTCTTATGTAATTGAATCTTGGAAGTTGAATGGGTTTTATGATAATTAAATAGGAAACAGAAAATCTCAGCTCATTAATTTGTAAGGTTTTGTATATCCCACATATGTTTAAAAATCTGTCAATGATCGATTCGTCGAAGAAACCGTCAGCTAAGATCGAGCTATCCAATAAAAAATATCCTCACAAGGCTGCGATATACGAGTACACAGTATAGCAGTGACAGAAATTCACAGAAAATGAATATATGAGTAAGTCGCCTATGTTTGTTTAATATTTTATAAATTATACCAAAAAAATGTTTTTGGGGATGCAGTCATTTAATAAATAAAATCCATTGATTCAAGTCGAGCTTTCGAGCATGTTTATCCTCTTCTTCAGGGCAAAAGTGGTAAATTTAGAATAAATTAGCTAAAGACAGGAACGATTTCATAGTCATCAATTACAAATGACATTTGAATTCTGAATTTTATTTATATTTTAGAACGTCAAAAGCCTAGAACCTGAAAAATACATAATAGGTATAGAAAATCACTTAGGTATAGTTTACAGCAAAACCTAAATGAAAATCCTAACCCCTCTCCAGACAAGCTGGAACTTTTTTTTCCTGTTATTTCCTTTGAAACAGTTTATTGTCGTTGTCGTTTAAATTCATCTCAATTTCTCCTGCTGAATATCAATCACAATTTGTCACAAAATTTTGGCTGGCATATGTACTTTACGATAACCTATCTGTCAAAAGCAAACATCGTCCTCATTTATGCCGCCAGATGGAAACACACACACGGGCATATTGCATCGTATTTTACAGCACGTACATGTAAATTGTAGGTTGCAATGATCACAGGAGGACACATGAGAGTCGCAGATGAATTATTTATACAAATAGCACACACATCCATGTCGTGTCTGTATATTGTATGCTGATATCCAACATCAATCAAAACCAGGCAAACCAGCCGGGCAGCTGCTTTGCGCTGGAATAGGAACAGTAGTAGTAGTTAGTTGTATGTGTATGTAATTTTATTTGGGAATTCGGGATAGTCTCTCTTGCTCTATGATTTGTATCCATATAAACGTATGTTGTAGTATGTGATGATGTGTCATGACTTGTTGTGTTGATTGACGTAGATGCTGCATGCACGCACATGTTTTCCTACATCACCGAAACAATAATAGTAACGCGGGATGAGAGATTTTTGCCATTGTCGTCATTTGTATATATAATAAATAGCTCATTAAAACGATGGAGTTGGTTGAAATAAATTTGAATTTTCCATTCAAATATGTGGGAGAATTTATAATATGTAGGCTGCGCGAGCGCATTTTCTAATTCCAAAATTTCAATTACAATGTGGGCAGATCAAAATTGGTCTTTCATTGAGCAGTCCTATGAAATATGGGTGTCAATGATAATGGAGTTTGGAGAGTAAGAGGAACAACTCTTGATTTATATAAGTTGTAGAAGGATTTATAGATACATTATTGAAAATGTGAAATAAGGTCTGCAGAGCCATAATGATGTTGAACATCAGTCAAGAAAAGTGCATCACAAGGCGTTTTTCAGATCAGTCCAAAACGGTGAAAGAAGCACAATATAGATTTCTATGACATCTGAGGAAGACCACTTGAGAAAACATTTCTCAGAAAATTGTACTACTCCAAGAGAACCAGAAAAACCAGAAATAGTAGCAGACGAAGAGACCAGAATAAGTACAAGGGAAGTATAGATGAAATTGCAAATGAACTATTAAAATACTGCGTTGCAATTAACACAGTTTATTATCAAAACAATCGAAAAATAAGGACAATAAAATGCAGGCCAGAATAGAAGGAAAACTAACGGAGGAAATAGAAACAGGCATAGGCATTAAGATAGGGAGACTCTTCAAGCCCCGTACTTTTTGATCTTATAATGCATGAAATAATAAAGGCAGGGAGATAAGGTAAAGGCTATGAGATGGGAAATAAGGAAATAAAAATTATGACGGTATACTTATAGCAGAAAATGAAGACGTCTTACAAAGATTGGTACATAAGTTTAAACAATAGCAAAGAAACTAAACATGACTATTTCAACCCAGAAAACCAAAACATTAGTCATAAGTAGAGCCTATCAGATGTAAGTTAGATATGGATGGTACTAACCAGCTATGGAAACACAGAAACAGACGTAAAAAACCAAATACAGAAAGCCATTAGAGCCGCAGGATGCCCAAATAATACAATATGGAAAACCCAACACATAAGAACAGAAACTAAGGCAAGAATCTGCAAAGCAACGATATGGCCAACAATGACATATACTGCAGAAATATGGCACTACACTTCCAAAACACAAAGGATTTTGGAGACAGCGGAAATGAGAATACTAAGGAAAATCACAGGGAATACATTGAGAGATCGAGTACGGAATGACGAAATCAGAACAACATGCAAGATGGAAAGAATATATGAGTGGACACTGAAGAGGAAAAGAGAATGGAACGACCACATAAGTAGAATGGTTGACGAAAAGATTGTCAAGGTAGCAATAGACAAATCACCCTAAGTTAGAAGAAACGTAGGTCGACCCCGGAAAAGGTGGAGTGATAAGATAATTTAAAGTCAAAGCTCAACAAAGAAAACAGACAGAACTGCCTAATAAGAAGAAGAAGAAGATCTGAGAAAGAAGGTTATTCTTCGTTGTCTTGTTTTCAGAGAGCCTCATAACAAAAAGGATAGTGGCATCGACTTTGCACATGTATATATTTTGATTTAATTTTTGGCTTTATTCCTGATTTTAATAAATTTTCTGATATTCTTAAATACTTAATTCCACGTCATCTAGAAAAGTTATGGAGAAAATGCTCTTTACCTTAATGCAAATTTCGAATTTTTGTGTGTTTTAAAAGTTATTGTGAAAATAGTTAAATTAAACAACCCACTGTCTTGATCACGCTTGTTAATTATTTTAATAGTTTTAAATTCACTATAGCATCTTAGGAAAAATGTGTTTGATTACTTGTTCCTAAAACAAAAGCTTTTAATTGAAAAGTTGTAAGAAATGCGAACATGTAAAATTTAAAATTAAAATTTGAATCATTCTAAATATTAATGTAGTTTGTGCAGTTTTCTATAATGGTTCCATACTCGAAGTCTTCTAGCGCAAGCGAATCGTTGCGTAAATATACACATTTTTTCGTGTGGTATGCGTATTGCTTATAAGAAATGTCATATGGTTTTTATGTTGAGTTGCGTCTCCTACTTCATGACTTTGTGGTTCCATACCTCAGTTAACAACATATTTATTATAGTGTCACTATTTTGTCCGTTCCCTCCAAATTCAGCAACCAATTTCTCTGTACTAATAACCAATAATTATTATATTCATGATTTAACCTAAGTTTTCATGTGCATCACTCCTTTCCTGTCCCTGTTCGTATCCTACTCTATCAATAATAAAGTTTACTACCTCCAATTCCAAATAATAATTAATAAACATCTTGATTGCATTCGGATTTCACACGATAATTCCGATACTGTGCCCCCTTCTCTACGCCGAGATATATCTTCATCAAGTAAATTCCTGTGCAATTAAGTTATTAATTAGTATCAACGGCTATCCGCATTCACCTTATACAAACGATATACCTACTACTGGTACTAGTAAATAGCAAATTACATTACTAGAGTGCCTAACATCGAGTGAAGAAGTAAAGTAGTGTTGCATGTTTGATAGCATATTTTATACTCAAGTCTTTGAAATCATTAAGCACCTCATGCATTATGTATATAATATTTATACATTAATAATGTATGTATGTACGATGTAAGAGGTATGTTATCGGCTGGTTTTGTGCACTTTTTTTTTCTTCTGCTATATACAGGATTATTCACGTCGAGTGGCGTATTAGAAGTTTTGAGAAAACTACTCGATATTTTAGTTCAAAAAGTTTATGAGCAAATTCTTCTTTGTACTTATTTCGAGTGTTGGCCGCGTCTCGGTCTTCAGTTCAGTGAGGATTTGGAGCCACCATCTCAAGAATCAGAGAAGGTGGTCCAGGGAAATATATTCTTGCTGGGTTCCCGTTGCCTTGTGGGAGGACGAGAATGCAAAGTTCTCGTGCTGAAAACTTACCAAAATGTGAAAAATAGTGATTTAATTTTCTAACTTTTGCTCGGTTCAGTGATGAAAATTCGTATTCAATCATCAGTTTTGGTTTCTGTTCTCATGGCACAATAATATGTTTGAAATTTTTACTAATTTTCACAAATTCTGATAGAACCCCTATTAAGAATATTCAGAACAAATATGAATAGTCTCAAAACTTCTAATAGGCCACTCATCGTGAATAACCCTGTATAAAATTATTATTATTATTAATGACTTGTGTATGGAGTTAGGTGAACATGGATGAATTATGGATCTGGTGATGGTTGATGACAGTTCACTGTTTCTCATCTGGCATATCATATGGGTGTGTTTCTATTTCAATGTGAAATTAATCAGTTCCCAATGACATTTATTATGTACAGTGTGCGTTCAGCTATCTGGCAGGATACAGTAGTAGTATGGTTATGTGGAAAACTTTTTATTCTTCATATGTTTATATATAAAACGTTTTTATTATGTATATTCCTTTTTTGAAGTGAAAACTTCTCTAGGTACGTTTGGCGTTTTTAGGATGGGTAAAAACTTCCCAGCTCGCGACACCGATGACACCTCGACATGCTTGTGACGTATTGCGTATATTATAGCGGCCAGTGTATATGTATTATATACATATATACACTAATACCAATGTCTGTTTACTTAGATAGACTTTGTTAACACCACGTCTTTTTTCTCTGTTAATACAAATTTCATTGATTAATTGTAAAATTACTGTGCAGTACAATAGTGATAATTTGATATATTTATGTAGAAAAATAAATGAGAAAAATGAAGTATTTATTGTCGAATATTTCCAACATTGTTATTGATATTTGTTATTTATTTTTCTAATATTTGATATCTGCAATACATCTTGCAATGAATATTATATAGTGCAGTGATGGATTTTTTAGTATTTAATAAGATTTTTTCATATTAATATAGAAAATTTGATGATTTATTCAAAAGAAGGTTCTGACATACTCGAAAAAAGATTTGGTGGAAAATTTTACGCTTTGAATTTAAAGCATTAGGTTTGATCATGTCTAATGATAGAGAAAATTAAGTACTAAAATTATAAAACAACGATCGATGTAGTTTTTACACAATACAGATAAATTCGATTCTAACATATTTGTTTCTTATTCCAGTTACCATAAACCTATTATATCTTTTTTAGAATTAAATGAAATAATTAAAAGTACAAATGGACTAAGTATTTTTGAACTTAACGATGATAATAGAGCTAATAATGAAAATATAGTTCATTAAAAAGTATGTAAATACTCATACAATATTGATATTTTGTATTGAGCATGTATATTATATCATACATTTGATTAATTAATAAACTGTATAAAAATGTAAATAATTATTGCTCGTAGTGCATATAGATGTGAAAATCAGACTAATGTTAATAATTTCATTTAAAAAATAAAAAAAATCATTAATTTAGTTATTCCTTTGTTTTAAGTCTCTGTCGACACTCCTAGGTTTGAACGCCTTTGAAAATTGTCTTTAATGAAAACTCTTGATCATTTCATCAATGCGGAAAACGCGGGAAAAAAGTTATGCGCAAATAAAATTTCATAATTTCTACTATGCATACTCTGGCGACCTAAATGGTTCTATCTGCTACAAAATTTAATATAACCATTTTTGTTTGTCGCGGCATGTTGAAAAAATTAGGAAGATATTTATATTCGGTATTTCTCAAACATACAACAACTGCTCTGAAAATTCAAGTTATATGAAAGTCGCTCAAGTGTAGATACCAGATATTTTTTTAAGTGTCTCATCTTTTCCGCTATTTGGTTAGAACAATTTTTATAGTGGATTCATTACCTACTAGATGTACGTGAGAAATATTATGAAAACCATGATAATACGACAAAATGTATATTGTTGAGTGAATATTTTTGTTTTCAAAATGGTATTCAACATTTAATTTTTTTCTCTTATCTCGTGAAAACTCTTCTATTATTCAGAATAAATTGTATATTAAATTTTTGTTTCATTTCTTTTCAGATACTTCCGCAGCAAATGACACATCAGCGACCTTAAATACCTCATCGCCAGTAAATAAAAGGAGAGGATTTAGTGGGTAAGTTTAATATTTTCTTGAGGTTTCTCAGATTATGCTCTAATTCTTTCTTAGATGTTCTGTCTTATCTATCGTAAAATAGTGCATAATTATATAGGCTCAACGATACTATAAAGTATTGATCTTTTGTCCAGAAGAAACTTTTTTATTCATAAGCTTTGAGAATTGTTCCAACAATGAAAATAGTCATACAAGTACAATTTGTTTAATAAGTACATATTTCAGTATGATAATATGCATGTACAATAGTTATATTAATAAAATATGTTACCCTTTCGAAAATGCATACTCTCAAGGTCATCTATATTAATTATATTATTATAATATTATTTATTAATATGAATGGAACATAATAGCGAAAGAAAAAACAGGTTGTGGTTGAGCGCGCCTGCTTTGAATATTTATTATTAACTATACAATAAGTGGGTATAACTAGCATTTGTTTTCACACTATCTGTCATAGAAGATATCTGGTATCCGACATAAATTTATAAAATAGAATAAGTATGCGCCTTATGCATATCAGATGGAATGATAAATAATTAATATTCACTTAAATTATTGCTTGAGAAGGGCCTCCTTTCTATTGATGATATATCGTTATAAATACAAGAACATAGCATTAATTGTGAAAATAATACTAATTTGAAATATTTATTCCACAACACAACTATCCCTAAAAATAATAAATACGTGAAATAAAGTGGAAAGCTAAGAATCTTGCCTTTAAAAATTAATTTTAATAACAAAATATGCTTCATTAATGTTAACGTCAACTAGCACGAATTACTAGTTACCTTTATCTACATGGGGTTATATTCTTCTATCATTCTTCGATTAGGGCATTTTTAGGAAAATTGGACATTGTAAGGTGAATTTGTGCGCCTCCAAATGCGTCTTTCAATTGGATCAGGTCTTAACGATGGTCAATCCATGAAATAATCCCAGAAGTGTTGAGGAAAGTTCTTGGTACTTGCTTGCATTATCATTTCGATATCTATACGAAAATTGGCTGGTCTCAGGATGAGATCATAACACATCTAGGCCAAAAGATTCCCTGAAAATACCTCAAGATCAGTTCCTTCATCGAGACTTATTTTAACCAATTAAGACACACATTCAAAGTTTTCGAATTATTGTTGAATAAATTTGTATTTTATCTGCAAAATCCGTCTCCATTATCAAAGTTGCCATATGCATCTTCCTATTGAGTACGGAGTTAAAACAAGCTTCACTCATTCTGTTCATACCTGTCTGGTAGGTAATCTTCCTTTGTTCTTCATTCTTAGGTGTAATTTGAGTTTATTTTTTATGGCATTGAATGTGATATCATCTTGGATGTGTAAAAGTATCTGCTTTAAGTTAATGCTCTGAAATAATCTGCTTGGTCAAACATCATTTTATAGACCTCACGAAATGCTAATAAAACCTGAAGAAAAAAACGATTTTATTAGAAGGTGTAAATACATTAAAACTGATTTTAAGGGAGGAAATGCAAAATAATTATGGATATTTTAGTATTATAAGTTCTATACTAAATATGTCAGTGAAAATATCAGTGTTTTTTTTAAGTAAAACCAGTGAAACGGAAATTAGCAAAGCAAAGATGAGATTTCTGTAAATCAGCTTTCATACTTTGGAATATATCCGCGGTCACTTAAGAGCACCTAAACGAAAATTTAAATAGCAGCCGTACATGCCTTTATATTATGCATAAATACATCATTGAATTGTTAAATATTGTCTTGTAAATTAGCACAAAGTGATTTGTCAACTGAATTCGTACAATTCATAGAATTGTGCTCGAGTTAGCCGGAAATTGTTTTTGAATTTATCTAAGTTTATAAGATTCATAAAAATTTCCAATATTCTTCAAATAACTACTGTTTCAAAATTTTTTACAGCGTCAATATCTTCAAAATATACAGAATTATCTGATTAGATTAGATCGAATAACAAATTTTTATCTTCTGAAAAAATCATTGTTTCAATACGCACGTTTCGCTAGCAGTGGCCGCCCTGTACAGCACGGCTTTTTGACCGACGAACCCAAACGGAGAAGGTATACAATTTGACTGTCTGCTTTTTTTGGTTCGTGTGCGCGTTGTAAATAGTAAACCTACTCGGATTTGGATGATTTTGGATTTATTTGAAAGAGAAATGGTCCCATTTTCATAAAAACTCGAATCCAAAATCTCAGTCCCTCCAAAAACCGCGCCCGAAGGGGGTCAATTTTTCTCTAAAATCAAAAATCCGAGACGGCAGAGTTGAAGATAAGAAAATATTTGGAAACGTTTAAATTGAACATTTTTGCAAAAGAGGGTTTTAGAGTTTCAGCTGTGTTAAAATTTGAAAAATTTGTATTTTCACTATGTGGAACAGGCAATTTCTTTCGAAAATTGAAAATCTGAGAATGGCAAATTAAAGACCAGATTATTTGTGGCAACATTTATAGTGAACATTGTTTCCATAGAGTTACGGTTTTCGCGTTACAGCAATGGTAAAGTCTAAAAATATATGTATTTCCGCAACGATGTTTTTAAATTCATGAATAAAACAAATACAAGCAACAAATATATATGTTTAATGGTATACGTGAATGTTCGACGATTTTCGTGACTAATGTAACACTCAATAATGTGAAATAAATATTTTTTGCAAAAAAATATTTAATGTTAAAATGTGAAGAAGCATCAAGAAGAAAAAATATTCTATACTACCTTTCACAATGCGAATGCGGTGTGGCCGGATATAGGCAATGAGAAAACGGCAAACATTGTTATCCTTCTTTAAATGTACCTGTATATTGTCTTCTGTGATTTTAAAATACATTGTTTACTAATGACAATGACTAATTATTATAACATAACATAACAACGCACTAGCACAAGACTCCAAACTGCATTCTTAGTTATTGTGGAACTCCTAGTCACTTATTGAATTTTCGTTTGTGAAATTTTCTCTAGAAAAATCGACACAGGGTCATCGAAACTGATAATTGAACTCATTAAATATTTAATCACTTAAATACACATACATACAGGTAATTGCATTGTGTATTGCTATTTTGCAATTTCATACCCTGATCATTTTAAAATTTTTAATTTAAATGCAAAATTTGCAAATGGCATGCATTAAAACTTCAAATGCGGATATTTTTTTATTTGTCCCCTTCACGCTCTCAAAACTACAGTGTTCTGCTGTTGATAACATTTTAATTGTGAAGAGGATGCGATGATATAACCTCCTCGAGTATTTTTGCGTTGTACTCATAACTACCTACTACAAGTTGGCTGCGCCGTTGCTCTAGCTTTTTGAAGTGGTTTTTTACTTGACTATGCAAATGATGTTACTACAGTCAAGAGCCAGCCAGCCACACAGATGGCGGCGATTTCTAACGATTAGCCGGAATTTATGTTGTTGGTTGGTTAAGTTTGTTATTTATGGATATACAAAGTTTTTCCTCTTGATTTATGAACCTGGATGTTATGCAAAGTGTACTGGATCAGAGTAGTAGTGTAATTATGAATTTACAGGGCCGAATTTAGAGGTGTGTAAGCCCGGGGGCAGCGAAGGAGTGAAGGTCCCTAAGTATTTTTTCAAATAAATTAAACAGTTTTCTTTTTTTGTCTGTTCACGATTTGATAGTCAAAAATTAAAATTAAGTTAAATTTGGCTATTTCTGAAGCTAGATCGAAACGTGAAATCAAAACGTCCTGGAAAGTTGTCTCAGTATAGCCATCAAAGCTCTTACAGTGTAATAGTCTATCACAATTTTTTTTCAAATGTGCTTTCGGTCAGTTTATTGTGATAAGATTCCATAATGTAACTTCACTGGATCTATTTTCATAAGACGTTTAATGTTGTTGATCAAATCTTCCTCGTCAATCATGTTCAAGCTTCTGTTTAAATATGCAAACGTCATTCCAACTATCTCAACAATTCTCGTACACCATTCGCCACTGAGACGACGTTGAAAAAAATAAAATGCCAGAGCGGACCTCCATAACAAAATATATGGGCTTTTATACTAAAGCTGTGATAGCCTATTCATTCCCACTCTGTATAGAAACTATTGTATTCCCAACACATCCACATCCATTCAATTATATCTTGATCAGCTATGTCTCTGTCAATACAGGCAGACTAATAGTTTATCAATTCGCCCCATTCACTCCATCAAATGCCGCTTGCACTCGCCTTAATGGAAACTGTAAATACCTGTGGCTCTTGCCACACATCACCATCATCATCATATCGGACGAATTGATCACATTTCCGTGTGTTTGCAGGAAATGTTAACGGATGGGGGTTTTTTGAGTGTACATTTGATGTGAGTGGGGGTTAGTGATGATGGCTAGTTTGCTTGCTTGGTTGGAGGAGTTTTATTGGATTGTTCCATTCCTGCGGCACGCGATACCCACCTGTATTACATATGCTGGCGCGTCCCTCGATGACTTTTTTTTTGGATGATATTCGTACGAGGGTTGATCAAATTGTTGTTAAATCTTGGAACGAGTTTATAAGTTAATGCAATGAAAAATACAAAATAGTATTAGATTCAGTTACCTTAACAATAGGCGCTACTGCCCTAAGGCCTTGGACTCCTCATCTACAGGCCTCCATATGAAACGATCCATTATTGCAGCTCAACATCTAGTGATGAATATCCCCTCCAGGTCAGCGAGAACATGATCTTTGCATTCAATATTTTTTCATCTGAGTCTTTCCTGTTTGATGAGCAAAGACTTTGTCCTCTTCTCTTGGAAATTTCAAGATTTGTCTGTTAGTTCGTATGCGCCACTCATTCACTCGAATTTCACATATTCAGAATTTCTCCTGACCTTCTTGTGTTCCATCCAGGGCCCAATGTAATACTTATGTGATGATAGGTCATATTTGGATCTTGTATACTATCATTCTGATCTGGTTTCTCGGGAGAGTTTTGTTTTTAAGGTTTCCACGTTCTTTTATGGCACCACCAGAACATGCTCTCGATGATATTTAAATTGTGATGCCGCCATTCATGTCAAATTGTTTATCGCCTCCTCTTCCAATGTCCTTTGGTCTTTTGCGGTTTATATCTTCATGAAAACTGTAATTATTAACCAATTAATTGATCTGTATCCTGTATAACTTTGTTGTAGGACTATGACCATCCTGTTTAACTCTTTCAATGTCGAAGGATTCCCTTCATTTGTATATTTGCTTTTGAAGTCTTCCATTACATGTTGATTGATTTTGGAGATATTCCAAGGTCTTTCATGGCGTCTATAATTTTGCAATCTCACTCATACTTCAAACTTTGATAATGTGAAACGCTGCTAAAAAAATATTCCATTGGTACTGGTAATTCTAAAGATGTGCAATTAGAGCTAGATAGAAGACCTTTGCTGACGTCAATGATACTAGCACAAATACAAAAAGTACGGGACGTCCTTCACACCAGCTCGACTCGCACTTTCACCCCTGGATCATGGTAACAGCACTATTTTCAATAGGAATCGCTCAAGCCATTTAAGGGTATTATTAAATTTAAACAGAAATAACTGCTGACTGCTTTTATCTGACAAACAAAAATATATTCTACGGCTTCATAGTAAAATCTAAGACCGGAAGTCTCATTATTACCAAACTTTGATTATAATTACGGCTGATAAAGTTTTCTGCGAAAGTGAATCTCTCTAAAATTTTATCTTCGAGATAGATAATTATAGGTATGTCATGAAACTAATTAAATCTCAGAACTGATAAGAATCATGGTTGAAAATAATCTCCTTCAACAATACAAGTATATCGAAACATTTTTATACTGATACTCGTATAACAACACCTTTGAATTTCTCCATTTTTCACCTTATCTATATTCTATATATATATATTTGCGCAATGATAAGGTGTCAGCCATTATTTAGCAATCTGTCAAACACAAGTAGGTATGTTAATTAGTTAAATAGCTATGAATGTTAGTTTTCCAGTGACGAAAAATGAAGAAAATCTTCCAGAATTTGTGCAAGTGCAAAAAATTGGAGAAACCATATCGTTACTACTATAATGAATCATTTAGTGGTGATTCTAATGAAAAACCGTAAGTTACATTGGTAATTGTTTCCGTTCATTAATATTGTTGCATATTATAACGGAATTTTTGTTTATGATGTAATTGTTTAATTTGTATCGTCGTCAAGTAGTGTCAGTTTTGTTAATGTTAACGAGACAATATCGATAAATGATACAAAAAAAAACACCATCATTCGTAATGTTATTTTTATTATTTTTCTAATGAGTCATTTACCCATATCTGTTGGATAATGTAAACATTAACCTAATATGAGTTCTTTGAGTGTTGTTCATTTGTAAAATTAGAAATACTCATTTATCTTTACATTCAAAGGTATTGAAGCTATTAGTGTAAACGCAGATACCCATGAGTTTATTTGAGAATAATACGGAATCTTGTTTGTCTATTTATTCCCCAATCAGTATCAGTAAGGAATTCCCCGAATGAATTCAGGTAATAATATGTTTACCATAACCGTCTCTTCAATCTTGAATTATTATTAGTATTTTTGACCGACGAATCCAAACGGAGGAGATATACATTTCGACTGTGCTTTTTGTTGGTTTCTGCGCATGCTGTATATAATAAACGTAGGTACTCATATTTTGATGATTTTTTATTCATTTGAAAGAGGAAACTTGGGAAATGCTCTTATATTCATAAAAACTTCAGAAATCTCATTCCCTCCAAAAACCGGAAGGCGTAGGAGGGGCAAATTTTCTCGAAAATCGAATATCCGAGATGGCAGAATTAAAGATAACAAAATATCCGAAACTCTTAAATTGAACATTTTTTCAAAAGAGTTACGGTTTTTGAGTTTCAGCGATGTTAAAAATTTGAAATTTCGAATTCTCGCTATGTGGAAGAGACAATTTCCTTCGAAAATTGAAAATCTGATAATGAAAAATTGAAGACCAGATAATTTGAAGCAACATTTATATTGGACATTTATCCACTGAGTTACGGTTTTCGAGTTACAGCAGTGGTAAAGTCGAAAATATGCGTATTTCCGCGACGATGTTTGTAGGTTTCTGAATAATAACAAATACAAGCGTATATAGTATACGTGAGTAATAATGGTGTATGTGAACGTTCAACAATTTTCGGGACTAATGTAACACTCAAAAGTGTGAAATAAATATTTTTTACAAAAAAATGGACCGACGTTATCAGTTGGTGCACTGAAAAATACAAAATAATATTAATTCTATTGGTGCTGGTACTTGTGAAATTGGTGCCAAAAGTTATCAATCTAACTGCAACTGCACAACTAGAATTTAATATTATTTTGTATTTTTCAGTGCACCAACTGATAACGTCGGTCCAGTTTTTTTTTAAATACTTATTATAAAATTTACAGGGTGGCGTAAAAGTTATACTTATAATACAAAGGTTTTTTTTTCAACCATTTATGTACTATGTCTAGTATCCTCTTTCGTTATGATGAACATCTTTCATGAATTTTCTTCAAGTTTCTCGAGATATCGCCGAAATATCTCAGTTCCAGACATTACAATTTCATTACAAAAACCCTAGAGCAATAAAATCAGGAGATCTTTTGAACCCTCTCATGTATCTGTTATTCTAAAGTAATCGATTTGGGAAATGTGTCCTGAAAAGAACAAGTATGGATCTGAGCATAGAGGCACCATCTTGTTGAAACTGGTACATGGTAGGTAGATATTGATCTTCTTTTTATAGTATCTAACATTTTTGTGTGACCAATTTTGTCTTGTATAATTACGGTGATAAAGTCGTATGAAAATGTGCCAAGATTTTGTTCGCAAGATTTAATGTGTATTGGATGTATTGTAGACATAACAGGGTTCAGCACTGGATTTTATAAGGATGCATATGAAGATCTTGTTTCAAAATGAGCGCAGCAGTATTCGACATTATTTGATCTCCAGCTGTAAAAACAGATTTGTGTTCATATTGAAATTGTTGGTACTTAATGAAAATTTCACCTTACACATGGGATATTTTCAATGCATCTTGCTGTTCCTGATCTTCTTGTCTTTCTTGAGTCTCCTCCCGTTTTTTCAAATTAATATTTTTTTCCAGAAAGAATTGAATTATCAAAAATCGTTCAATGTTCTTCTACACCACCCTGTATTTATTAGTGAATGAAGTACTCCTTAAATTGTTTCCAATTTCTATAAAAAGAGATAACAAGTTCCCCTTCGTTATTGACATAGTTATCCCTCAAGGGCCACTTGAATGGTTCGTGCAATTTAAGACAACTTTATAACAAACGGATGTGCTCCATCCACTTTGGGAAGCATTCATTTTTGAAAGTGTCTTAAGTGGAAGTGGTACTTCACAAACTGTAACACCTGAGGGGTAACGGGTGAAGCGGAGGTATAAAATTTACTGCTGGTAGGTGGAGCCTAAATACTACGCAAACATTATTTCTCATTTGTAATTCCCGTCCTAGAGCAGAGCTTCATCGATAACGAATACTTACCAGGGGAAAATTATTTTCGGTACAGTTGCGGCGGTACCGACTGGATACATATAGGTAGCGAATAAAAAGCGTGGGATGCTTTTTATGGTATTTTTATAATGACAATAATTTTACCAATATTTGTTGATAAATTATTTAGCACAATTGACGTTAAGCACTTCGCACGCTTTTCTACAATAAAATCAAATATTTTGTTAATCAATCTATTTCTATTTTAAACTTATTTAAGATTATTTTTTACATTTTAGTTAGGGTTTTGTATTAAAGCGTGTTTTCTATTTTTTGACCGACTTCAAAAAAAGGAGAAAGTATTTTTTATGGCTGTTCGCGCGTTTTGCATAGTAAACGTACTCCGATTTAGAAGATTTTTGTTTCATTTGAAAGAGGAGAGTTGAGAAATGGTCCATTATTGAGAAAAATCAAATCCAAAATATCCTTCCCTACATAACCGCCCACAAAGGGGGTGGAGGAGCAATTTTTCTCGAAAATTGAAAATCCGAGACGACAGATGTTTGAATTGGACATTTTAAAAAATAATCATAAGTTTTCGCGCTACAGTCTGAAATATGTGTTTCAGCTATGTAGAAGGGGCAATTTTTTTCCGAAAACAGAAAATTCGAGATTTGAAAATTAGAAAGGGGAGCATATCCGAAAACGTTTAAATTGAACATTTTTTCAGCAGAGTAACGGTTTTCCAGTTTCGCAATGGTAAAGTCTGAAATATGTAATATGCGTATTTCAGCTATGTGGAAGAGCATTTTTTTCGAAAATTGATATGACACGGCCAAATTAAAGAAAAGATTATACGTAGCAACATTTAGAGTGAGTTACGGTTTTCGAGCTACAGCAGTAAAGTCTGAAATATGTATATTTGCGCCGCGATGTTTTGAGATCTCTGAATAATAAATAACAAGTACAAGGCTAAGCCTATAACTTTTTGGGTGTTACCAAAGAAGATAGATACTAGTAGGTAGTATCTATCTTCTTTGGTATTACTAAACGTTCAAAATTTTCATGACTAATGTTACATTCAAAAATGTGAAATAAATATTTTTTACAAAAAATTGGACCGACTTTATTAGTTGTTGCACTGAAAATTACAAAATAATATTAATTCCATTGGTGCTGGTAATTTTGAAGTTGCACCGTTGTAGTTTGTTGTTGTAGGCACCAACTCCAAAAGAACTAGCACCAATAGAATTGATATTATTTTGTATTTTTCTGTGCAACAACTAATAAAGTCGCACCAATTTTTTCAAAATAATATTTTTTAAACTATTCTTTATTTTTGACTTATTATTTATGAAGCACCTCTTGTTGTTTGTTCATGTAGGTGACACAGTTATAATTCAACGATCATGAAATATATTTCAAGAAATTTGGCTTAAAAAATATATATTCATGAATTTATTGTATTGTCAACGGATTCTAATACATGTTAAAAAAAACATTTTATTTAGACATTTGGAAATAGTGTTCAAAGATTTCTGTACATAGATAGATAAAAAGATACAGGTGTTAGTATATGAAACCGTCTCAGAATATACACATATTAGATCATGACATTTAACCCAAAAAATATTAACGTACGTATATGTAAGGATAATGTTATTTGGTTATTGATTGTGTGAAAGTGTAAAATGACAAAATATACCAGAAGGAAACGAATAACATTAGAAGGGACGATTTCATAAAATGTTCTGCGTCAGTATAAATATTGAAAAGTAATATTTTTAATAAAACTCATTTCTCATTTTGTTTTTTTATTCTATCTCGCACTTCCATGCCTCTATTTGCCCTACTATCTACAATTTCAGGTAAAACATATTGGATATAGAACTGTTTTATTTTTCCTTACATTTTATCACTCCAGAAGTCGTCCATTCGAGGGATTTTCTCCACTTTTATTCCTTGAGGGGTCCAAACACATAAATAACAAAAATTCATTTTGGTTATTCGCAACTGACCCTGGATTTGAAAGTACCAATTATGGCATTCATTGATCGTCCTGTCTTTTTTCCAAAATGTTATTTTCCTTTCAGTTATCCCTTCATCCACATTCATAGTTCTGGCTCCGTATGGACATTTTATTTCCACAATGGACTTTTCACCTTCAACAATTCCGTCGGGACTTGTAGCCATGTAACTGAATTCTTCATCAATGAATAGTCCACATTTTATATTTTTTTGCAAAAACTTCTCTAGGTCTTCTCGGGCTTTGACTTCATTTTCTATGCCATATTGTGTGGGCTTCGAATTAAATGGCTGAATGAATTATGGATTTTATCAAATTTTTTACTGAAGACGTTTGCCTCTTTTTGCAAATCTCTCCAAATTTTGAGGCAGTAACGCGTTTTTTTCTTTCACTGTGCCATAAAAGAAAATCAGCCTGATCTCGTGTCAATACCTCAGTTTTTTTGGCTTCTTCAGCAGATATTGATAAATTTTTTAAAAAGTCTTTTGTTGCCATGTCTAAAGTGGCGTCATCCATGTCTGGTTTGGTACAATGCTCACCGTAAAATAGGTCATTTCCTCTGAGCTCCCGTTGTTTGTTGTTTTATTTTTCGTTTTGAGATAGAAGCTTGTATCAATTTTTTTTGTTTTGTCAACTCGTATTTCGAAACGAAGGGGTCATTCAATCTTCCATACTTCGTTTTGAGTTTGCTCAATTCTTTCTTTGAATTCAGGGCAACTACAGACGCATAACAGCGAGTTTGGTAAGATCTCTTCATGACATAATTAACTCTTTTTCCGCCTGAGTGTCTAGCTATTATATTGTTGAACTGTTCTGCACAATTGTTGTCTACATCGTATATTAAGCTTTTCGAGTGATTTGCGAGGTATCTGACAATCTCCATTAGTTTGTCATATAGAGCTGAAAATACAGATAAATCAATTACTCGATATTTTCAATACGTAATAAATATGAAAACATTGAGAATTGCAGGAAAGCTGAGAGAGAGCGACAAATATTATGGTTAGAATAGAATTACTTACGTGTCAATTTCATATCGGCCACTGTTGTTGTGTCTACTGTTTCTTTTTGACAAAAGTATCTCGAACATTTTAAATGATCTCCCAAAATGTGTTTAGGGCTGTTTAAGATATCTTTCCTCAAGTTTTCAACTTTTTCAGCTAAAGGAATCATTTCATTTTTTCTGAACTTGATGGCTTCAGTAATTCCATATCGGAATCGCATCAAATTTTTCTATAAAAAATAATATAATTAGGTATATACAAAATTACGTATCACATTGATCATGTATGGAATATTCAAGAAATGTTCCAAATTTTTAAATAAATTTCGAAATAATATAAATATGAAATCATTGCAAAGTGCAATGTCAATTGAATTTCCTGGAAATCAAACAAATCATCATTAATAAGCTCACAAAAATACCAATTCCATGAAAATAATACTCTTATAATGAGGATCCCTTTTAACGAGGTATTTCAGAAGTCGTGAAAAATTAAAATTTGAATTGGAAAACATTACCTTAATTTCTTTCCTGAGGATTATAGGCCCAGCATTTTTCGTTTGAACTAATTCTCTTATTTTCCTCAAATAATTTCTCAGTAAGTGATTCCGGCATTATACTTTCATAACAGTAATGTTATGAGATTTGTACGGATTTTTTTGCAGTATTAAATCATAACAACTGATGTCTCCATCGGCAACCATTATATTGTAAATTATTCCATACATCGGCATACTTTTTTGAAACCCCTCAGCTATAATATTCGCTTCCATAGAACTCGACGAACCTTGCCAATTTTTGTAGCATTTGTGTTGTGGGGTAATCCGTGGATGTTTTTTGCATGTTAAACAAAATTTGTTTTTCACGGCTAAAAATAAAACTTTTCTCGTTTTAAAACCTACAATTGCAGCAGCTCCATTCAAAGAATTATAGTTGGATCTGTAAGATCGTTTGGCCCAAACACCATCACATACAACGGTTATTAAAGGTATACCATCTGCTGTTACATCTCCACATTCAATTGCCAAGTGTTTTTCTTCTTCAGCAGCCATTTCCTCCATTGCAGTTTCTTCCCACAGATCAGCTAGATTTTCTTCTTTCGATTCTTGAGTAAGTTTTGGAAGATAACGTTGTTATATTCATTGTGGAATGAAACTCATTAAGGTGTGTATACCCAGATCCCACGTTTGTTATTCCAAGCACAGCACTATTATTACCGTCTTCAAAATTATAAACAGTTGTTACAGTCTCCATGGACATACACATATTACATTTGAATGTAATTTTAGAAGCTACTCCCCTTCTAGTTTCTTTTACTATCTCAAGGTTTATGAGAGAGCATCCGAAATGGGGAGCATGATTACTTATTGCAATAAGGGAGTCGATAAAATGCTGAATGAGCTTGATTTTTTCATCGTTATTTCCCTTTTCCCTATTTGAGGTTTCAGTTGATGGTTCCTCGATAATTAAGCTTGTGCTTTCTTACTGACTTATATGAGCTACATCAGTGACTTCGCAATAATTGTTACTAACATCTTTCCCCAAATGATTATCATCTGGAAAATGTATGTTTTTTGAAATATCACACAGTTCACTATCGAAACTTGAATTTTGTTCATGCGCTGCTTCAACAGAGGGACCCTGTCCAGAACAATTATTTTCACTGAGGCGTTTTACACCGCAAAGAATCACGTCAACGATATCAATATCCGAACATTGTTCATTTGAGGGCGTAGAACCAATAGCTTGGGTATCCTTATATTCCACGGGTACGGTACCAGGCTCCTGTACCTCTAATGATCTTGATGTCCCAAATTCACTCATCTTCGATGACACCTAAAAATATAGTGTTTTTAGTATTTGTCTGACCAGGACCTCTTCAATCTCAATGTGCTTTGCTTTATGTAGAATATGATGACAACGGGTTTATTGAAGGAATACAAAAATTACACTATTGCTTTTATTTACTATATGGAACAGTTACTTGTTCAATAATGAAGCCTTCAATCGCTGTGTGATTTATTTAGAAGAGAACCTTGTCACATTCCTCATGTAATTCAAATTACATAATGATAAAACTTCCACTTATACCACCATATTTTTAAATAATAAATTAATATGTGTTTTAATATACCTATAAGTGGAAGTTTATAATTTTTTTGTTTCAATTGATCATGAATTTCCATCAAGTATCAGCAATATAGTTTAAAGATATTATTATACACAGATTTTAGAGATTTTCTATTCACAGTTACTGTGTACATGATCGCTAACGCTAACCAAAATGCCGTTGTATTATCAGGACACTGTGTTCAATAAAATATTTACGTAGGATTCCAGTTCAACTCACCTTATTTATTCGCTGGATTTTGGATCTAGACGACGATCTCGTAGATGACAACCATAATCGGTTCTTCAAACCTTTACGTGTGACCGGCATTCTTGAATATTATAATCACAATGCCTATGTCTGTTGTTGCTGATCTTTTATACCCATAAGGGCCAATTTCAAAACCAAATCACTAATGAGGGATGAACTAAATCTCCAAATGACTAATTAAAACATTTCATAATAGCTTTTATATTGCGTTATTCCGACCGAGAAATTACGGCAAAAACGTAATCCCCCGACAGGTAATTCTTCCAAGAAAGAATATTATCCTACTTGGATGAAGAATTGAAAAAAATGTGCTGGTATAAGAAGAAATAAGGAAAATAATTGACAGGGATATGGAAATTTATAGAAAAGAAGTGATGTTGAAGGATTTGGATACTGAATTTAAAATCAAAGAATAGATAAAACAAATAGTACCTATATTCAACCAGAATCAATTAATAGCGCACGGATTTTATCAATACTTAATTGAGTATATTGGTCCGCTTATGAAAAAAAGATTTAATTTGTAGGAAGTTGTTGTTTAGTGAGATAATCCCATCGAACACTGCGCTACTCATGAGTTCCTTCATTGGACATCTCTAAGACAAACTACGTGAGCGATGTAGGGAATAAACTCACAAATCGGTCAAAGCAATAGCTCTTCATATATTATAAAAACCACTAATTTCAGTTCAAGCAGTTTTATTAAATTTTCAATATTCTTCTTGATCTTTTTATTTACCTACGTACGATATAAAATACTACTTATTCAATTTTCAACGGAAACTGTACTTCTTCACCCATCCGTCTATCCCTCGTAAACATTTATAATAGTGAATGTATTTTATCTCCATTCATAAATGATGATTACTTTAGAACTCAGAGAGCGGCGCCACTCTGCAGGTGCAAAATGTTGCTATGCAAGGGTTTCGTAGTCCCTTACTTTTATCATTTATTTTTCATTTCTAGTGGATGAAAAAAAATGTCCTTGTTGGTAAAGGTCTAATCTATGTTTCTGTCGTCTTACTTTTTTGATATTTTCCTTGATTCTTCTCTAAAAAAAGTGGGAAACTCGTCAAAAAATATGAAATTTTATGTTTTTTTTTAGAAAGAACTAAATAAAATTTTGAAAAAGTGATTCCACAGAAACATAGATAAGAGCTTTACCAATTCGTAGTTATTTTTTCATTCTCTTAAAATAAAAAATGAACCTAAAAGTTTAGGGACTACGAAACCCTTGCATACACTGTTTTAAAGTGAAGTACAACTTCCTCTTAATCACTTCCTATAATACGGTAGAAATTCTTTTATGAACTCGAATGATTTCTATCTAAAATGAGGCATATTGGCCCCGTGAATGTTAATTATCAATATTTTTTATTAGATGAAGAAAATTAATTTTGAAATGGTTACGAACATAAATCTGCCTTATTTAATGGATAATATGTCAGCTAACTGATGATTATCTCAAGTTAAAGTTTTATTCAACGTTTTATAAGCTGAAACTGGTTGCAACTATTATTCTCCATTGTATTTCACTAAATAAAAGTTAACAATAATTTCTTGAAAGTTGTACTGAATATTTTGTGGCCTGTTAAGTGTTGGGTTAAACTGAAGATTACAACTTAAAGGTTTAAGGATTTACTTTATCAAACTTTGTTAATACACTAGGAATTATTTACCTCTTCATTAATGTACTCTTAGATAACTTTGTTAACTAATTCATGTATTCTGGTTTAGTTATCGTGTATCTATTAAAACATACTCCATCTAGGTGGATTCAGAATTGTAATCTTCCATTTCAAGAATGACATAGGCCAAAATATCTCATTATCTCCAATGATCAGAATATAATTATATATTTATTTACCTACAAATCTTAGAAACGCAACAGGTTCTCCAAGTCGTATTGAACGACCTGGTTTCTACCATAAACAGAATTGAATTTCCGTGAGGAGGGGCTTTTCTCCACTTGTAACACGCGAGCTGATCGTATTATGGATAAGAAGCCATAGTATAGTAATTAGACTATCGCCATCTCGGATCTTTATTAAGTGAATCTATTAAGAAGAAAAATAAAAAATACTAATTATTAAAAGTAGGTATAGTAAGATTATCTGCTTGAACTCCAAGGTATTTGTTTAACAGGACATTTTAAACTGTCTTCTATTCCTTTAAGCAGAACTTTTTTTCAATATGTTCGAGAAATTTCCTCTATGTTTCCAGTATTATATTTATTAAAGAAAGTTACCTTCCCTCCATGCGATTTTTTTCTGATAACTCAAGTAAATTCAATTTTAAACATATTTTTTTCGGTATGTAAGATTTTGAAATTATAAATAAATAGGTATGTTAATATCATTGAGATGTAGCGCATAGTTTGAATTAGTTTTATGGTAAGTGTATGAGCTCTTGTGTTAATTAATACGGGATTGAAAATTTCTGCCAGTTTGACCTACGTAAATTTTCCAGCAATCACCGCTAGTGGTTTCATACACACCTAATTTAAAATTATGTATTTGGAGCATTTTGATTTATTGTTCTTGATAAATTTACCTAATGTAACCTAACCTACATTTCAATAATATAGGACCATTTCTCACCACTCCTCTTACAAATAAAAAAACATCAAATTCGGAGTAACTTTAGTATTCAAATATGCGCATTAAATACAAAAAAGTAGGCAGTCGAATTGTATACCTCCTTCGTTTGGGAAGTCGGTCGAAAATTAATCAAGTTTGGACCTCATATACAGGGTATGCCACGACATGACTGGGAGAGTCAAATGAATAAACATATACCCGGAACTCTAGCCTAACTGAGATAGAAGCAAGTTTGGTTAAGTAGTAGTAGGAATTTCTTACTAATTTGAAGACCATATAAAAAGAAAACGCTTCATTGAAGTAGTTGCTCAAAATGTACATCCAATTACTGAATACATAGCCTAGTTCTTCTTAGAAATGAAGTGGTAGCTTTGCCAGCAATCTCAGGATCAGCACGAATAGTTTCTGCGGCATCCATGATTTTAGCTACTAGGTATTCTCTGTTTTCAATATTATCTGCATAAACTATTTTTTTCAGTCTTCCCCATAAAAAAGTAATCTAGGGGATTAAAGTCAGGTGACCTTGCTGGCCAAGGAACTTCAGAACCTCTTCCTATCCACCGGTTTGTATAATTTTGATTAAGAAATTATGTCTTCTGTGGACTTATATTTAAAATTTCAACTGCTTTTAGCTCAGTTAGCTCAACGTTCCGGGTATATGTTCATTAGACATTTTAAATTGAAATCACCCCAGCAACACACTCCCAAACTATGGCAGATCTGTCGTTGAATACCCTGTATATCTATTTAAAAAGATCCCCAAAGATTGTCCCCACTTATCTGATGTGACTTAAAACTTTCTGGTAATACTCTTGACTACAAATCATCGAACTTGCCTTGATGTATAACCGAAAGTATAGCAACCTTTAGTTATAATGAGATTCTCGTTCGGCAAGGAGAGAAAATGCATTTTCCCTTCGCGACAGGACCAAAAAGAGAACAAACCTATATAGCAGCGCTCTTTCCTACTTACCTTTAGGTAGGTAGGTACCTAATTTAATGGAGTTTCTTCATCGACGACAAAAAGTTCTGTGTGACCTACTAATGAAACTTCCTCATTCGGGAAGTACACTGTTAATGGGTATACCATTATGAATTTATAACAATAGCGAATGGTATGCTGGCATAACAGAGAACTCAATTAATTAGAGACTTGCTATTTTATATTAGATACCCTATACAGAGTAGTTTAATGGAAAAAAAATTATACCTTTTCACGCTATTCGGAGTTTAGAAGATCTTGAAAAAAACGAACTATTTATTAAATCAATTCACAAATTTATCCATAAATTATCATTACTAATAATATCCTTATACTTAATTATTACTTTGAAGTAGTTGAGAAGAATAACCAGGGGCTGAGGCCTAAACAACGAGAAAAAGTTGTTCAAAATTTTAGAAAAGTATTAAGAATGTGGCTCAGAAATTATATAGAGCGTTGGGATAAAGTATAGATCCAGGTAAATATTTTTAAAACGAATATTTGTGAAAATTTGCAGACAAATATACCTGATGCTATATTTTTTGTCAAACTGACGGAAATAAATTTTACGATTAAGAATGGTTTATTTAAGTGAAAGAGATCGTATTCAAATACTAATGATGATCGGTTATGATCGGTGATCGTGATAGAACAAAACATTGAAATGGATTTAGAAGAATCACTTCAAACTTCTATAACAAGTTTGGCACTAAATCATGGTATAAGTCGACGGGACAATGTTGAAAATTGATGAGTATCATCCGCATAAGATACAATTGGTTCAAGAATTGTCAGACGATGATTTTGGCCGACAGATGGAGTTTCGCGAACGAATGATGGACAATAATTTGTAATGACAACGAATATTTTGCAGCTAATGTAGTGTTTTTCGATGAAGCAAATTTTTGTTCCAATGGAAAATAGAACAGTTATCCGTCATAACTCAAGATATTGGTCAAATGAGAATCCTCATTGAATTCTTGAAGCAGATACCCAGCATCCACAAAAGTTGAATGTTTTGGATGGGAATTATAGAAAATAGACTTACAGGCCCATTTTTTCTAGACGGAATCTTGAATGGTGAAAAGTATTTAGATTTACTGAATAACCAAATGATTCCTGCAATTAAACAGAATGAGCAGTTACCACATAATTTTTGGTTTCAACAAAATGGAGCGTCTCCCCTCTATGATCGACCGGTTAGGAATTTTTTAGATGAAAATTTTCCAAATCGATGGATGGCGGATTCACAGAGTGTCCTGACATTAACATATTCGATTTTTTTTTTTGCGGGAGGTTTATCTAAAATCAGGTGTTTATGTTAGACGACCAATATGCTTGCAGGAATTGAGACAAGGAATTATTGATGAATGTGAACTAATACGTGGAGAAGTCTTGGAATGAGTTTCCCACGAATTTGAACGAGCGAGCATTTTGAACGTTTAAATTGATTTTGTTTAAATTATTATTCTCATTAGTCTAAAGTAAATAAAGTTACTTATTCCTTAATTATAAATTGAATTATCTTTCGTTTTTACAAGTTATTTCCACTAAACTTAGTATGTACAAATTCAAAATAGAAAGTTCTTTTGAAATCTGCGAAAATATACAGATTGTACAGTATTATCAAAAAATATGGCATCAGATGCGTTATACGGCCTTGTACTTGCCTGCAAAGTTTCATAAATATCGCTGTTCGTTTTAAATATATTTACTTGGTTCTATACCTTATCCTAACTCTGTATATTATTTTTTAAAGGTGTCTTTTGTCGGTAACCCACAACTTCCTTAATACTTTATCAAAATTAATACTTGAGACGTCATTTTGAAGATAACGTTTCCCTCTAATGGCGAAAAATAAAATAATTCATTAAAATTGAATTTTTCAATGAAAACAATATTTTAGAATTTTTTTATGAAGCTGAATAATGTAAAAGTCATCATCGAATGGTTTAACTAACATGCAATTCAATTTACTTAGCTATATTCCCATTCAGTAATCACGTTATTGGCGAAATGTTCGGCAAATATTACAAAAAATATCAAACCAATTATATTGTAATCATTGTAGATCATATCGAAATGATCGACATTTGAAAAATATTTCACATGATGAAAAAAAAAATGCAAAAACTATTCAAAACCGCAACAAACTATAAAGATTCAAGCGTTCTTGGCAACAATCTGTTTTTCATTTACAAGTAAGTAAATATTTTTAGATGTCGGAATATATATACTAAAGCATCTACTGACTAAAAATAGTATACAGTATAAAATTAGTAGGCACGTAAAATATATTTTAGCTATATACCTATATCAGGGGAAATCGTCCCAACACAAGAACTTAAATAAGTACTTTTCCAAAACCAAAACCTAGCCACCAACAGTATAGATCATGAATGAAAATTTATCTTTAACCAAAACCTATCCGGCAACAGTATAGAACGTATAATATAGCCAGCAAGAGGAACGTATTAAGTTAAGAAAAAAATCCCCCACAATGGAAACCTAGCTACCAACATGAGCAAACAGCAATTATTTTGCGATTGTAGAATATATTATTAAATAAGAAAAAAACTTTTCCGGAACATAAACCTAGCCACCCATAGATCGTATTAGAGAAAAGTTCCCTTAGAGACCAAAAACCAAGCCTCTGAAATATGGACTGGGAGTTTGGAAACTTGTTACCTTAAAGTATAGTTTCAAAGTCGTCTTTTTGTTTTAAATATCTGATGGCTCATTAGATTTCACTAAACTGTTTTCCTTTCAGATAGTTTTCTAGATAAAACATTAAAAGAATACCTATCTATCTATAGGTGCAAATCTTGTGTTTATTATTAATGTAAATTTCTGACTTCTACGCCGATGTATGTAAATGGTTTAAAATACCAATCTTTTTTGGAAGCCTTTCAAAAAGATATGCGTACAAGAATTTAAGAATTTCATAATATAAAAGTCTAGAAATATATTTTATTTTCATATTTTATTTCAATATGTAGCCACAATAATCTTGCCAAGGGCTCTTGGACACACTTGAAGTTTCTTGAAAATAATCCGGTCGAGAGTCTACTAAATATGACATCTCTAACTCCGCCAGATAAATTTCGATTTAAAAAAGTTCACCTTCTTGGTAAGAGTTTTTCTTGTTGAATTTTGAAATAGAACAACTTCTTAACAATCCTCTTTCGAATGAAAAAAAAAATATTTACCGCCTGACTGTCTCAAAAAAGGTAAGTTGACTTACTTGGTATATACTATAGTTGTTATTCTAGTAATACAGTGAAACAGTTCAAGGTTTTGAGAATTAGGTTACGTGTCCCTGCATAGGTGCTTCAATAATACTCGTAGAGTATCGACTGCTTCCTGTTATTCAATTATTAAAGCCTCTTCGAGATTCACCTTATTACACACAATCAGTGTTATATTGTTAGGGAAGGCAGCCCATATAACACACACCACACTGAAATGCATTTGAATTATTCCGGATGCCATATTGCCATATTCCGGTCACCTCAATATTTCATATAGGCGCTCTCAAACCTCTCAAATGGAATAATAATACAATTCACCAATGTGAGGGAGGGTTGGTTTAAAATGGCTACGGAGAGAGACAATTCACATATATTATGAAATACTATACAGTGTGTTCCTTATTAAAGATGGCTATATTTGGATCTTGGTGAATATTACGGCTGCATTATTACATGAGAAATTACAAAAATGTCGCATTTTTTATTTTTGTTTGTATTTCTTAAACACTTATTAATCCCAAAACCATTAATCTATTGGGTTAAGATCAGGTGATCTTGGAGGCTATGGAGTGACAAAAAGTCTTATAACACGGTCATGAGCAGCGGCTAATTATTTTTCAACTGATTTTGTTTAAAAACATGCTGGCATTAATAATAATAATAATAATAAACATTATTTCAAAATGTGTTGCAAATTTCTAAAAGCTAAAAATGAAAATACAAATGACATTGTGTCATAGACAGGTTTCTCTATTATTTTCAATTGGATACGATTTAATTTCTGGTTTCCAAAAAATCTTTTACTGCGCATAGTTCCATATTAATTTTAAGTGTCTTTATTTTGTGTTTAAAGCATTTAGGTATAGTTATTTAAGTAACAAGGAATGTAAAGATATGTTAACATTCAAAGCAAGTGAGTACGAGTATTTCCTATATCGCTGACTTTCATTCCTGAGTTATTTGTTGTGGGTTATCTGTTGATCATATTCCACAGTTTTTAGTAGATATTGACTTCTCCATCTGTCCCAGCAAATACGGAATAAAAATCAAATCTAATAAGATAATCATCCTTTATTTCAAACAATGTTTCCAGTTTGTAGTATCATACTCTGATATATCCCGCTCACATTTGGGTCACATTGTATATGAGGGGGTCAAATTGGACTCATTTAATTATTTGTATGTCGCCTACTGGATGGGGTGAGCAGCGCTCGCGGAATGTGCCAGTGCAGGTTGGTTCATGGATAATTTGCGTTTAATTTTAGCGAGTTTCGTCGCATTTGGCACAGTTGGGAGTATATATATATATATACTTACACATACATATACCTACTAATTTTGGAATAATTATATTATTCAGTTTTGAATTAACGTTTACATACATTATTATAAAGGCAGTTTGTTGTTGAGTATTAACTTTGGAATATGCAGTACAGTTTTGTTCAGAATAGTAACCAATTTGTATAAAATAATTAAAATTAATTATCATAATATTATGTAACTAAAAGAGATAATAATAAATTAAAAAAAGAATTTCTTAGATATCGATGTTCATTATTTCGAATGGGACATTGTTCTAAAGATAACCGATACTTTAATAAATATTTTCTACCAAAAATTGGACCGACTTTATTAGTTAAAATACAAATACAAAATAATATTAATTCTATTCGTACTGGTAATTTTGAAGTTGTGTAGTTGTAGTTGGATTGAAAACTTTTGGCACCAACTTCAAAAGTATCAGAACCAACAGAATTAATATTATTTTGTATTTTTCAGTGCACCAACTAATAGGAAAATAGCTTATACTTATTCAGAGATTACATCGCGGTAATACACATATTTCAGACTTCAAAATAGTCCTCTTTAGAATGAAAAAAAGAATCATGAAAATCGGAGCACGTTTACTGTTTTAAGGTGCGAACATCTATACCTAAAACAAAAACATGCAAACCAAGAGTCAAATTGTATACCTCCTCCGGTTGGATCGTCGGTCAAAAATAAAATATTAACTTGAGTATATTGTTCCGTGCAACAATTATATGGATAAAATAAAGATGAGAAAACAGAAACAGAACACGTGCTTTTCTATATTCTACAAAGATTTGTTAAAAACGTTTCTCAGAAAATTATTGAATTATATATTATTTTTGAATAATACACAAGAAGGTGCGATTCAAACTCGCATGGAGAAGGTTCCGCTTTTGGAAATTTTGCCTAAATTTCCTCTTAAGTACCTAACATTTTTCCAATTTCTTAGCCTTGTAGTTAGGACAACTTTTATCGAGATTAATCAAACCAATTATTTCTATGAAACTTTTAGTATAGAAATCTTCTATTTTAACTTGAATTATTCAAAGCTTCCAAACTGGACAAGCTTATAGGAAAAATCCGAAAATTCATAATCAGAACAAACCAGATAACATCATTTTGATCGTGTTAAAATTGCAAAAAGAAATTAATGTAGTAATTTATTCAGATCAACATATAAATTAAATAGTATGCTAAAAATTATCTAATTTTATATGAGCCCTAAAAACTCCTACCGAGATGCAAGTAGCATCGGTGTGTAGACTGAACTGTAAAAGTATGCTAATTTAAAATTTACAACCTTCAGATCATCTATATCTACAAATTAATAAATACAATACTTACTAAAAAAACTACAACGGCACTATAAATACAAGAAAAATATAGATAATGTAAAAATCAAAACATATTATAAATATGTTTTGGAACCATAAAATATTTCGAGAAATTTGGATCATTCTGTTTATAATGTTTGTACTTTTTACCTTTCCACTTGTATCAACTATTGATTCTCTAGTGATTTTCCAGTAAGGAGTAGAAACTTAAGTTGATTATCCGATTAATCGAGCAATTTAATCTGAATGAAAAAAGGCTTCTGATTCAAATGTTCTTAACAAGGTCGCAAGTTGCAGTACGTTTGTCAACTCCGATGTTAGTGCATCTAAAAATGAACATTATGATTTTGAATACGATTCTGCCTCTACTCGATGAACTGTAAGTTCGAATTTTTGTTTCTAATTTATTTTAGTATATTTAGATCAACTTCCAAAAAAGCTGGGGGTATACAATTATTCGATTGATCTTTTTTTATGGATGTGACTTAATTTTGCATTTTCAACGTGCATCGATTTTGATAGTTCTTGTATCTATTTCTTGACTTATTTGAAGTTCTTGGAGAAGGAGGAAAAAATAGTCTTTTGCTATAAAAGCCCTAAAAATGAAATGTTTGCAAAAATAGATGTATGTTAGTATAACTTTTAATAAAATTGAGCTGAAGACGCTATTTTTAATGAGTTGTTATTAAAAAAGGGGAAAATGGTGTTCTTAAGACTTACGACTTTTAACAGGAATTTTCGATTTGGAAGTATCTTTTTAATCCCAAATAGCATATAACCATCCTTGCATTCTATTAAACACTGAGAGCCTTCAAAATTAGAAAAAATATGCTAAAAAATAGTTAATATAAGTTCGCGAAAAGTAAGGTTAAACGTATTGATGAATGACTTGTGCAATATATTCAACTTTCAAGTGCTGTTAATATCAGTGTTGTCAACGATGACAGTATAACTTTCGCAGCATTAGATTATTTTTTGTATTCCATTTTCAGGAATATTTGCTTTAGAAAAAATTAACGACAATATCTTTTAGTAGAGCAATCAGTGAATTCATATTCCCGAAAGCCTGAAGATACAATTCGTCACCTCCGACATCAAAAGTTGAGATAATATCGTAGGTATTTTTGTATTTGTAAAAAATAAATTTTTAGTTAATTTAAAAAAAAATCTTCGGTTTAGTGTCGTTATGAGTTGGTAAAGAACATGAATAATGGTAATTAAATTTTGTTTATTTATCATAAAATAGTATTTTCCTTTTAATCTCGTACTTCGTCAGAAATATTACAAACTTCTTCAAGAGTTCGAACACGATTACCATAACCGATCATCATCAATATTTCAATACGATTTCTTTCACTCAAATAAACCCTTCTTAATCGAACAATTTATTTCTGTTAGTCAGTTTGACAAAACAGTTACTTACTAGATAGAACTTGTTTATTACGTACTAAAGTAATTTATTTCTTGTTGTTGCAAATTATATCTAATAAACTTAGAATATGAGAATTAAAAGGTCTTTTAAAATCTGCAAAAATGTACATTTAAATTAAAAAAGTTGAGGGTATTTTCGGTGAAACCGGAAGTTGAGTGGTAATAAAAATTATGTCATCAGATGCGTTATGTGTCATTATATTTACGTGCCCTTTTCATTTTAAATATACAGGCTGTTTCAAAATCAACTCTCACCATTGGGATATCGGAAACTATTGGGAATACGAAAATGGTTAAATTGGGGCAAAGTTGCGCATTTATGTGCTAAAGAATACGCCGTTTAAAAACAATTGAAAATTTCGAGTAGTTCCGGAGATATCCGAAAAAAACGAATTTTCGGAAAATCATTCTATTTTTTTCCTGGCTTTATTTCTTAATGAATTTCTAAATAAATACCACATTTACATTGCCACTTTTTTCACTCTTTAAAATGATGTTCATAGTTTTTTAATCTGATTTTTCGTCTATGTGTAACTATCATGAACTTTTTTTCTTATGTGAGCCATATTGGCATTCCACAAATTTGAATAGCCCTTTTTTATTACCCTTTTGACGATGTATACGTTGGCCTTGATATCCTAAAAATCCGATAAATTAAATAAATTACTTCTATAAAGTAGTTGGCTTTGATTCTTCCACTCGGTGATACGTAAATGACATTCTGTATTATATTCAATTGCTGAGGCGTTGAAAATGGAGATCTCCAATGAAGAAAAACGAGATATGATAAAACTTTAGTACAAGAATGATAGAAACAGTACAAATACATTGGAAGTGTATCATCTTAACATGTAGGTATCCCAAGAGACGACAACCCCACCGATCTTTATTCAACTTATTGGATACAAATTCAGCTGAGCATGGTTTCTTCAAAAACCCAGACAAAAAACGGGAGACAGGATTGATAAAGAAACTAAAGAAATCATGATTAATGAATTATGTCCATTGATTTGGACAAATTTGGTTGTGGTTGTCGTCTCTCGAGATACATCTTAACATACTCTTCTAATGTATTTATTCACACTGTTTCTGTCATTCTTGTAGAAAAGTTTTATCATATCTCGTTTTTCTTCATTGGAGAACTCCATTTTCAACTACTCAGCTATTGACAATAATACAGAGTGTCATTTACGTGTTACCGATTGGAAAAATCAAAGCCAACTACTTTATAAAAGTAATTTATTTAATTTCTCGGATTTTTAGAACGACAACGCCAACTTATGATACATCGTCAAAAAGGTAATAAAAAGAGCTACTCAAATTTATGGAATGCCAATATGGCTCCCATAAGAACAAGAAAGTTGATATCGTTACACATAGACGAAACGTCAGGTTATAAAATTATTAGCACCATTGTAAAAAGTGAAAAAAGTGGCAACGTAAATGGGCTATTTATTTAGAAATACATTAAGAAATAAAGCCAGGAAAAAAATAGAATGATTTTCCAAAAAATCACTTTTTTCCGGATATCTTCGGAACTACTCGAAATTTTCAAACTTTCTAAGCGACTTATTTTTGAGCACATAAATGCGCAACTTTGCCCCAATTTAACCATCTTCGTATTCCCTATGGATTCCGAGATCCCAATGGTGAGAGTCGAATTTTAAACAGTATTTACTTGGTTCCATACCTTATCCCAACTCTGTAGAATCGAGTAAGCCCCTTGACTCTTATGTCATGTACCAACCACTCCACTATTTTTATCGAACCACCCCCTCTTGCCAGCCACAACTACACTCAATCACATCGTTGATGATCGTCAAAAGAGTGTCGATGTTGTTTTTTTTTCTTCTTTCGAGTGCACATCACCATCACGATGCGACGATGTTGATATGCCTGGCACAATATAAAAACATTGTACATTGTATTTTCTATTTGCACTTTGTCTATGGCAATGGCCAGCAGTAATAATGTATCGTCGTCCGTTTCGTGGTTTTCCAGGCGGAAATGGCTGCCTCCACCGCTCAGGAAGCTGTCCCAGGGCAAGGTTGACAAGAGCCAAGCTGCAGCTGCCGCTTCAGCGGCTACCGCCTCCACCACGACACCGGCACCGCTTAAGAAGACCGGCTCCGATAAGAGGATAAAGGTGAGTGACATTTCTTTCAATGTAATAATATGATATTTTATATCAGCTCAATATTTTGTATACTCTACAGAAAGTTTTAATCACCCTGTGTATGAATTGCTCGTTATCATTAAAAAAACTTAATATCAGTAGTTTCAAAGCGGCGAGACTTTATTCATAAAATGACATTATTGATTATAGTTAATTGATAGAAATCCATAGTAAATTAAAATTAAAACACTTTAATGGTACAAATTTTAATTTTAATATACATTATTAATTTATTATTCTAATTCAAAGCTTTAGAACGATAGCAAAAAAACTCAAAGTGTGACAAATGTTTAGTTTCCATAACAAATTTACGACAAATAAGCGACATTTAATCCACTTTTCAATGAATCGAATTTCGTAAGTGCTAACTCTAGGACATTTTAAACCTGGATGGATTCTCAGCACCAATATTTACCTCATAGTTTATCTAATTATTCTTGAATATTCGCTTCTCACCAATACAATTTTCTATTTCAATCTACTTATAACTACTATTAGCGACATTCCTGTTAACTTCCCCCTAAAAAGGAAATGACGTGCAAATTCCTATATTCCTGCCAGCACCAACAACAACAACTTGGAATGGAACACTTCTCTTCAGCTTTACGTGTAAAGAGCCTTGATCCAATTTGCGGTATTATAAGAATTCTAACGCGATAATATTTTCGCGCTCTGAGAGAGTTATTTAAGTGAGATGAAAAAAACGCAGCTCCTTCTCCGAATCAAGATGAGAGAGAAGAAGAGAAAAAAACGACTTCGACCGCTATTTTTATCGACGCCCAGGGAGCCACACCGACCCAACCTAGCAAATCCGATTTAGGACTTTTCTTATTTGCATTTCGGAAAAATTCCTTTTTTTTTGCTATTCTCGTTTCTCGTTGAGCCTGCCCTTAGTAGATATAGGTACTTACAGGGTCGTCGTTCTCCAGGAGCTCTTAGATTGATTATGGGGAAAACTAAAAATGCGGCCAAATGCGAAACAAATTTTCACACGAAGGGATCCGTACCATTGTAAAAGAAACATTCCACTGTCTACCAATTACTGTTCGTGAAATACAGTTCTCTCACAAACGATTGGACGAACGGATTTCATGTTGAATTGATCCAAGTCCAACCGTTTTTGATATATATTTCAGATTGTATGTGAAAAATTACGTTTACAGGGCAAAACAATCGTAGTAGTGGTAGTACAAAAGGGTGATCAAAAAAGAAGAATATGACTCATTATTTTTTGTACACTCAAATTTTGCACGCTTCCAAGGTTTATCAGAGTCAAAAAAACAAGAATATTCTCTTTGTATTGTATGTTAATTTGTGGTTTTTAAAATAATTGGCAATTTAACATTTTTCTACGTAATAAGGCTACACAAACTTCACTCTTTGATAGAAGTGGGACATGATTGCATCAGAAAATAATCACAAGTTCCAACAAAAGTCAAATAAAAGTCAGAAAAATCTGAAATATTATATTTGTTATTTGCAAATTTTCATTTATACATAGAATTGTACGTAAAATCTGAAAATGTACTGGATACTCTATTTAAAATAAGTAAATTGGCTAGAAGTGATATTATTTTAGACGTATTATTAGGTAATACTTGTTTTCCACAAATCGGTGGATGGAGTACTCAGAGGAGCACACTGTATTTGAAGTGAAGGAAAAGAAAGCATAGGAAAATAAAGCAATCTTCGAACTATATAGAATATATCTCATCATCCAAGTTCTTAACAAGGAGCTACGTTTTGGCGGTAGATAAATCTAGAAATATTTTGTAAAACTTGGGTATGTACTAGATATAGCAAAACCTTGAATCTTCTAGAGAAAATTGAACTACTTCAACTCATGCAAATTTATCTCGAGAGCAAACTCTATGTAAATGAAGTTTTGCTTATGAAGACTTTTCAGTTCCAATGGGAATATTTGATGTAAATCATTTTATATTATTTTATATCCTGTAACTTACTATCAGAAATGTGATATAGCTATACATTCTGACAGTCAGGCTGCGATTAAAGCACTGAGCCCTCATATCATCCATTCTAGGATGGTAGGAGAGTGCCGAAGAAAACTCAACGAAATAGGTAAGAAAAATAAGGTCCCTTTAGTCTGGATTTCCGGCACACTTGTCAGAAACTCCTTCCATTGGCCCTGAACCTTTCTGTGGTACAGGGAAATGAACCTACAAGAAAGAGTTTCATAAGAAGGAAAAAATCGAAAGAGAATCACTCTAGCGAAATTTCTCCGAGTTGGATCATTCCAAAAAGTTTCTTGGAAGCTTTAATACTGCAAGATCTAAGAAGTATCTGAATCTTAGCAAGAATATGCTACACCTCCTCACTGGATTTCATACGGGGCACTGTCGCCTCAGGAAGCACCTAACGGGTCTAGCAGAGAACGACGAGTACAGATTCTGTGGGGAGGAGGAGGAAACTCCGGATCACCTGGTGACAGAATGCTTCGCCACTGCTAGCCAACGTAAAAAATGCTTTGTACAAGAAACATGCAGAAATGAGCCTCCTTAAAGCTATCCCAGATGCTGGATTTTATAAGAACTCTGGAACTGGATGGCGATCTGTAGACTACGTAATAGCGAGAACAGCTAGCTGTGAGGGGGCACAATAGACCTCAAGGTCGCAGTGCGAAGAAAACCCCTTAAATCTATAATCTACAATCCTGTAACCTGCACCCGATCATTTAAAGGCTTGATTAAAATCCATAACGTAAAATTTCACATATTGAGAACAGTTTTTAAGGCTTACGTATTGGATTGTCTTGGAATTTTCTGGAGGCATTGAGAAACATATTTCTGCACATTAGAATATACGTTAGTCAGATGAATATAATTAATTTTTATATATGAAACTTTAGTTAGGAACATTACAAGTATTTAAAAAACTATCCAAATTACCGAATCATCAAGTAGTGTTGACAACAGCTCTGAATATCTCAAATTATTAGTATTTAGATGTAGAAATTGATCAAAATATTCTCAAAGCGAGCGACCCCAATTGTGTAGGTAGATACTTAGCCATTATAAATTAAAAGTATAGAGAATAGAATATATGAAAAAGTTATTAGTAAATAGGTATACTTTTCTCTGTGCTCAGGTTCATTGTAACTTTAAGAAACTCATAAATATACTCTTTCTTTCTTATAATGGCTACTGATTTCAAATATCAGTAACAATTAAATTTCAAGAAGAACTAGTTCAGACAATCTACAAAATATAATATTATTTTCTGTTATCACCTCAGAATATTTAGTTGATTTAACACAGAGAAATTAATTCTTAACAGAACTAAATCGTTATCGATATTTTTTTTTCAAATAGTTACATGATAAGCAAAAAGTATAGCGTAACCACAAAAAAACCTTAAAATCAACACAAAACTCAACAATGATCACTTTCCATACAAAACAGTGTGTTCCGTGGCACCTCGGAGAAAATTTAACGAATGCCATAAAATATTAGATGTCAACGGATGCGTTAAATGTTAAGCTTGAGCAGAATAGCAATTCACATTAAAAATATAAAATATTAACGTTGGATAACTTTTAACGTTTGTCTTGCACAATACAATATACCCTTATATATCGATTTTATTCTTAATCTTAGTAGGGCTCATCAGTAACGAAGATAAGGGAGGGTGGTTTGATTTTCGTATAATTTTTCCAATATTTTTTAACTAGTGATTCCTTACCTATTCAGTCGTGTCACCCGTATGATTTGCTATAAATACAATAAATGGACTTTATTAAACATACAAAGATTGCACACAAATATGTGAAATATAAATTTTCACAAAATCTAGGACCGACTTTATTGGTGCACTAAAAAAATACTAAATAATATTAATTCTACTGGTGTTAGTACTTTCGAATTTGTTGCCAACAGTTTACCTGTGGAATACTATTATTAGGTGAATTTCTTATAGAAATGTACCTATTGCCCGATTTAGTTATTGGGCATTATCGGGTAAATAGTTTCAAAATGGCGACTTTCCAAACACTTTAAAAAGTTATCAAAAAAGGGTCGTAGAGTAAATATCATCAAAAATAATTATGGGTTATAGATATAAATCAATACCTACAACTTTTGTTTGAGGCAATTTTTCATACAATGCACAAAAAAAATTAATAAAGAAAAAATAAGAAATATTGGTAAAACATGAAAGCTCTATAGAAATTTAATGTAATTGTACATTTTCTGGAGATCTTAATATATACCCTGATTAAAAAATATATATATTGAAATTATTGATAAGAAATAGACGAAAAATACAGCCTTGAAGCGGAATGCGAACCCTATCTGCTTCATATTCAACAGCCAAAACAAAAACCTCTAACCACAAGGCTCTGACACATGCAGTTAAAAATGGGCAATTTGCATGTAATGACATATAGGTATATCAATGAAAAGGTTGTTCAAATTTCAATTTAATTAATTTTGAGAAATTTACCTTTCCACTGGCTACAGGCCGTCGGGATTTGATTTTTTTTTACTACTAATAAATTCGGTCCTAGTTTTTGTAAAAAAATCATATATTTCATTTCATATTAAGAATAAGTTTCATATAATTTTATGATTTCAAATTCCATGGCACACTTGAGCTGATTATTTTTAGTTGGCTCAATACTTTCGATTATTTCGTATATTTTCAAATCATCCCGCCATTTAATGGATCCCTTTCCTCTTTATTACATATTTGTATATGAAGGAGGAAGTCGTGTGTATTTATATTCAAAACTGTCACGTTATTCTTACATATTATATACATTATACATATTATATATTTTTATTGTACCAAATACGGCATAATAACAGGACAATTGTCCTTATAGGTGACAAAAATATTCAATCTCCGGTGTAGGTAGTTCGTTGGCGCTAGTGCTAGTTTAACACTACAATCTCGTTTGTCATCACCTCATCAATGTTTGTGTTTCATTGCTTTAATGTAAGTTAGAACATGCTTAAATATATTTTACAATCATATAGATTTATATTATATATTCCCACATAAATATATGCGTGTTTATATGACTATATGATTTCACTGGAGTAGTTATAAAAATAAATATTTTTCACATTAAATATCTTTTGCCAAAAATTAATCCGACTTTATTAGTTGGTGCACTGAAAATTACAAAATAATAGTAATTCTATTGGTGCTGGTAATTTTGAAGTTGTGCTATTCTAGTTAGATAATTTTGGCACTTAAAAATTACCAGCACCAATAGAATTAATATTATTTTGTTATTTTCAGTTCACCTAACCTAACATAACCAATTTTGTAAAAAATATTTTTTAGTGTAACAATAGTCATCAAAATCATTCAAAGTTCACCAAAGAAGATTGCTTATACTTTAGAGATTTCAAAACATCGTGGAAATACACATATTTCAGACTTTACACGGCTGTAACTCGAAACCGTTTTTTTAACAATGTCCAATTTGAACTTTGACAGATATAGTATTTTCTTTAATTTATGTAAGTGACAAACACACCATTCTGAGACATGTACCTTAATACTGATATTGTAACATGATTGTAAGTTTAAGCCTCTTTGCTCACATGTAGCAAACATTATTTTTGCAACAAATCTGCTTTGGAAGTTCACTTTAAAGGTAATATAGAACTATTCGTATTTCCTGTGCCATATGAATGAAATGACAGTATGTCATTTACTATTCTATGAATCAACAGTTCAACAGTTGCTAAATTGATTGTCACAATACAACTGATCACAAATGCATATACCTATACGGGTGTCCCACAACATGACTGCCATAGTTTGGGAGTGTATTGCTGGGGTGATTTCAAGTTGAATACGTCCAATGAACATATACCGGAACGCTATCCTAATTGAGCTAGAAGCATTTGACATTTTAGATTAGTCCACTATTGCAGGTAATAGGTTCGGCTGTTGAATTTGTTATTATTAAAAAAGACCAGGTGGCTGTGAATCATCATTTACTTTTTATTGTGACCGTAAACGTCAATTTTGCGTGCTTATATTCGTGTGTTACATTAAATTAATCTTAAAGGTAGGTTTATTTTTTCGAATGAAAAATACGCCGACATCCATTTTATTTATGGACTAGCTGACCGACTGCCGACTACAATTCAACACTTGAATTTAGGCGCTGGATATTGAGAAATCAGGAAACCAGGAAGTCACTTGAAAATCCATGACAAACTCGGGAATCCCATTTTCAAGATAGATTTTCGTTGAATGTTTGGTGTGGCATTATTGATAACCGCCTCATTGGTCCATTTATAATGGAAGATCGTCTCAGAGCCAGTAACAGAGGTTCTGCAGTTCCTTGGCCAGCAAGGTCACCAGACTTCAATCCCCTAGATTACTTTTTATGGGGAAGACTGAAAATTAATTTATACAGAAAATATTGAGAACAGAAAACACCTAGTAGCTAGAATCATAGATGCCGCAGAATCTATTCGTGCTGATTCTGAGACTGCTGGCAAAGCAAACCACTTCTATTCTGAGAAGAGCTAGAGCTATATCCAGCAACTGGGTGGACATTTTGAGCAACTAATACAATATAGCGGATTCTTTGTAAATGTTCTTTCGAATTATTAGGGGATTCCTTCTACTACTTAACTACAGTTTCAAATGCTTCTAGCTCAGTTAGGCTAGAGTTCCAGGTATATGTTCATTAGACTTGTAATCACCTCAGCAACACACTCCCAAGCTATGGCAATCATGTCGTATATGGGATATTACAAAATTTGTAAACCCGGGAGAGGCCACATTTTTGAAGATATCAAGTCCAAATTTGCTAAAAAAAATCAATAGTACAGATATCTCGGTCGAGTTAGTAAATGGGCTTGATCGAGCTAGTTGTTTCAAAATGGCTGCCAACCAAACATTTAATAAAATAGCCTTTGATTAAATTTTATCAAAAAATGTTAAAATTATACATATAACCCGACTCTACAACTTTTGTTTGAAATATTTTTCCCTAAAATTAATAAAAAAAATAATAAAACTTATAAACCGTGAAATTTACCTATTTGCTGGCTACAAGCCATTGGTATTTTTTTAATTTTATGCCCATTTATCCATAATATCCATATCTCCATTTAGATAGACTCGCGGGTATTTTCGGATAAAGCATTTTGATTTTATTGGCCAAAGCAAATACACACATAATATTCAACACATCTCGGTTGTGTTTACATTATATATATATACATATTATATGATGTTACATAGATGGTTTTCAAGGAGAATCTGGATTCCATACACATATAGTAGGTAAAATAGTATTGTGCCATACTGTAACCGCTACGGTTCGTCGTATCTACATTCAGGAGAGACGACATGTATTTTGTGCGATAAGCTCTGGTTTTTTTTCAGAAAAACCAACTACAATTATTATCAAACGGGACGTGAAGTGTTGAAGTTAGTTAACCGCTCACCGGCTTTCAGTTGACAGTGAATCACTTTAATTTAGTGTGTATGTAGTTTGGTGAAAGTATATAATATATTTTCGAGACATTTGAAACGGATATTTAATACCTGTACAGTCCCTAAAACTTGTACCTATATATGGCCAAAATGAGAGGAAAATTACTCAGAAGGCTGTCTAGCCTGTTGCAAATCGTAAGTTTTGTTATTAAGAGACTGTCTAGATCGAGAACAATATCATTTGATGCATTTAGTATATGGATTAGGTACTTTGGTTAATCCCCCAAGTCTGTATAGGCCAAGAGCCAGCAAGAAAAATTACAACACTAGTGAAATGATCAAAATGTTATTCATCTAGTAAATATTTACATTGTTATATAAGTTTCAAGTAAGTCAATATTTTTGGTAAAAGTCTAGTTTAGCGAATTTTGCTAAAAAGCCCTAAAAATGTTTTCAAAAATAGATGTATGTTAGTATAACTTTTCATAAAATTGAGGTGCTATTTTCAATGATTTGTTAATAAAAAAAATGGTAAAAGCCTTTACCTATGACTTGACTCGACAAACCACCCCGTTTCGAGATGGAAACAACCTCTTCGCTTCTACCGTTCTTATATTGACACTTAATATTTTGGACACCCTGTATATATGATTAACAAAAACCCTTACATTGCGTCGTCGGTAGTCCTTCAATATGCATACCAAAATTCGTTGTCCTAGGTCAAGCCGTTATTGAGCTACAACGCCAACAAACTACAGACAGACTACAGACAGACAGACAGACCGACGGACTTGAAATACCATGATTTTCGTGATCTAGGAACTCCAAAACGTAAATATCAGCAAAAATCTCGAGGTCGATTTTTTAAGTGAATACAATACTTCCCTTATTGAGGGAAGTAAAAAGGGAAAAAATGTTTTCTTAGGGCGATTTTTAGTATACAATCATCCTTTTATTCTATTATACGGTAAAACCCTTCAAAATTAGCAAGAAAATCATGAAAATACATCAGTCCGCGAATAAGTGAGGTTGAACAAATTGATGATTGACTTGCAGTGCAGTGCAGTATATTTCCAACATTCAAGTGCATATCAATTTTGCCAACGCTGCCAGTATAACTATCGCAGCATTAGATTATTCTATGAATTCTATTTCCAAGAATATTTTCGACAATATCTTCTGATGAAGCAAACACTGAAATCATATTTTGGAAACTCTGAAGACAAAGCTCGTCAACTACGTCATCAAAAGTTGCCATAATATCATCGTATTATTGCTCTAAAGCTAGTATTTTTAAACATGAAACTATAGGTACATTAAGGGCCGATTTTATAATGTCCGGTTGACCGAAGGTTGAAACTCAACCGAGGGTCAGCTGAGACTTTCTGTTATATAAACCATCAACTCAAGGTTGAAATGACAGCAACTGACAGTTTTCTCAAACATTTCAACTGTAGATTTTGCTTCAACAAGCGTTTGGCCGACCGACGGTTGAAATATCCTTTATAAAACTGGCTCTTGGACACATTAAAAAAAAATTCAATATCGCAATTGGCAGTTTTGGCAACATTGGAGTTGACAGTTCTTAAACGTCAAACACACTGCACAAATCAATCATCAATTCGTTTAACCTTACGTTTTCGCAAACTTATATTTACGATTTTTACGCATATTTTTGTTAAATCGAAAATTCCACAATTTTTTCATTTCTTATTAACAAATTATTGAAAGTTATGCCAACATAAATCTATTTTTACATTTTTCTTATTTTTTAGGGCTTCTATAGCAAAAGACGCTAAACTAGACAACTAGACTATTACCATATTTTTAATCAATATATAAAAATATATCGAAATCAATCTCCCGACTATAAGTATATTTCTCTCTCATTTTATAATTTTAGTGTTTTATAATCCGAGGGCTATCAAGATCGATGTTTATTGTTTTGATGATAATCATGAAAAGGTAATACTGTCTGAACAAATACTTACTATCGGAAATGCACTTAGAAAAATAATTCACGATATTTACATAATTTACAAATATTAAGGCAAAGGTCACAGGACGGCAAGTGTAAATAACTATGTGATATATGAAGGTACATATACATATCGAACATAAAAATTTATATATTAGTCGGTGAGGTAGAATAAAAGTGGCAGGATTGCATATGTATTCGAATATGCAATTGCATTGACCTCTTCACTTATTTTTTACTACATAAAAACAGAGGGTAGTGTCACTATTATTTTTGACCGACAAAAAGGGAGAAGGTATACAATTCGGTTGTAAGATTGCTTTTTTATATTTTTTTATGGCTGTTCGCGCGTTTCGCATATTAAACGTACTCCGATTTAGACGATTTTTGTTTCATTTGAAAGAGGAGAGTTGAGAAATGGTCCCATATTGAGGAAAATCAAATCCAAAATCTCCTTCCCTACAAAAACCGCCCCCAAAGGGGGTGGAGGGAGCAATTTTTCTTAAAAATTGAAAATCCGAGACGACAGAATTAACGAAAATTCCATATCCGGAAATGTTTAAATTGGACATTTTTGAAAATAATCATACGTTTCTGCGCTACAGTCTGAAATATGTGTTTCAGCTATGTGGAAGGGGCAAATTTTTCTGAAAATCGAAAATTCGAGATTTGAAAATTAGAAAGGGGACCATATCCGGAAACATTTAAATTGAATATTTTTTCAAAAGAGTTACGGTTTCCGAGTTTCGCAATGGTAAAGTCTGAAATATGTGATACGCGTGTTTTCGCTAGTACAAGCTAAACCTACCTATAACTTTTTGGGTATTAGTGAACGTTCAACAATTTTCATGACTAATTTTACACTCAAAAATGTGAAATAAATATTTTTTATAAAAAATTGGACCGACTTTATCAGTTGTTGCACTGAAAAATACAAAATAATATTAATTCTATTGGTGCTGGTTCTTTTGGAGTTGGTGCCTACAATTACAAACTACATTACAAACTACAACGGCACAACTTCAAAATTACCAGCACCAATAGAATTAATATTATTTTGTATTTTTCAGTGCAACAACTGATAAAGTCGATCCAATTTTTTATAAAAAATATTTATTTAAATATTAATTAAGAATAGACTCTACACAAAACTCGGCAGTGATAGGAACTGAACACGCCTATACACGCACTATAATTAATTATTACGACTTTCGAAATGACAATTTAAGATACGTTGCTGGCTTCCCACCTAATGTAATAAACATGGTGTTATCATCAAGATCATACATTCTTTTGTGACTAAGTTAATATTTTCAGGAATATTAAGAAATAAAATGATTTAAGACTTTGTGGGGGCTTAGTACCTACAAGCAAAATGTATGTATTGTTTTTTTGCTTTTTGTAAAGTTATTTATTTAACTTAAGTTTATAACTGGACATAAAGAACTTCGATTGCTTAAATAACAGGATTTTTTAAATATCTAAAGGTGAGTTTATACAGTAAATAAAATAAAATAAGAAAAAAATTAAGATAAAATAAGAAAGTTTAACATGCTCATTTCCATGGGAGCGTTTATACACGAAATAAGCTAAATTAAGAAATAAGAATAAAAACTAAAGATGGCCAACTTTCATCTTTATTGCTTATTTTATTTTATTTTGTTTGGAAACTGATAATGCGCATGATCAACCACCAGAGAACACTTGACTTGCATACAACACAAAAGTTTTTGTCAAAAAAGCTGTGATTTGATTGGTTCATTCTTATTTCTTATTTTATTTTCGTCGTCTATATAAACCAATCTTTTTTGAGGTTATTCTTATTTCAATTTTAATTTGTTTCTTATTTTATTTTATTTACTGTATAAACTCACCTTAACACTGTTGTTAAAGCAAACGTTCTGTATATTGTCCTTTTTGCTCATGTACAAATTTACCAATCGTTCCGCCAAATTTAACACAGCATTATTCAGCATTCTGCTCCCTAATATAAACTTTTCCCAAAGGGGGTGATTTATTTCAAAAATTGAAAAATTTGGACGACAAATTTAAGTAGAGATCATATCCGGCAAAACATTTAAATTGGACATTAAAAAAAATAATAGGTTTCCTAGTTCTTATAGCATCGGTAAAGTCTGAAATATGTGTCTTCGGTACGTGGCGGGGGCAATTTTGTTTCGAAAACTTAAAATAAGAAGGACAAATTAAAGAAGCAACATTTAAATTGGACATTTAAAAAAAATATGGTCTCTGAGGTACAGTAGTAGTAAAGTCTGAAATATGTGTTTCACCGCGATGTTTTGAAATCTCTGAATAAAGTATAAGCAACGTATTATCTTCTTTGGTGAACGTTGAATGATTTTGATGACTAATATTACACTCAAAAGTGTGAAATATATATCTTTTACAAAAAAAAACGACCAATTTTATTAGTGGGTGCACTGAAAAATACTAAATAATATTAATTCTATTTGTTCTGGCACATTTAAAGTTGGTGCCAAAACTACATAACTTCAAAATTACCAGTACCAATAGAATTAATATTATCGCACTTCAGAATTATAAGAACCCCATTTTCATGTTAATCTTATATTATCTGATCATTATTGTTCTCGATGAATTTTTATGTAGAAGAGTGTTCTGTGTACTTTTTGGGGTAATTTGAAAGCTTATTAAATTTATTCAATTTTCGCATAAATCCAAAACATAGATACCTAATTCCAAACATAAGTCTATAATTATTATTTCCTACATATTGCTGATGAAATTTTAACGATTATGTTGAAAGTTCCTCTGATTTTCCATAACTCTAATTAATTATCGAGAACATTAATAAACTCCCAGCTTGAAATTGTGTACTTGGTACATTTTTTTCTATAACATTATCCATTATGAGTATATCTTTATTTTTATATCTAATAATATTCTTTTGATTAATTATAATATTAACACACCTGAATAAATTCAGAATAGACCAGGAGAAAAAAATCTGTGACGCAAAAAGTCATGTCTAAAAACGCCCGCACCAAAAATAATATATCAATAATCATTCAGTTAATGTGGTACATTATAAATATATGATAGTGATGTTTATTATATATGTAAGTATAGCTCAGGGGATAGAAGTTATATAAAGATAACATATTGAAATGTAATAATTTTGTTTATGTTGTCCTGAGCGCCTTTGAAACTAATACGAGAGAAATTGTTATTTTTGTCAAAAGAAATATCTTGTAGACAGTCGTAGTTATGCAAATACACTCCATTTAGTTGGCATTTAACGTGCATTCGCTTCAAGTTATTAGTTATTTGATAATAGGCACTGTATCACTACTGGAGGTAAATAGTAAATAGCAGATATTACTTGTATCACAGTGTTACAAGACAGATTTGAACATAAACTTATCTTTTTGTTTTCAAATGAAATTACTTAGTTAATTATTGTTGTCAAATTGATAGCATATGCTCTATAATCAGTAAATCATTGATAAACATTTTAATGTGATTTATTTATACTAGTGGTCGCCCAGTGTTCGAAATTCGACCGTAATCTTTTTTGTCAAAGATAATAGTTGCATAAAATTTTTGGGAATTTTGTTCTATTACGTCAGTTTCAAGCTTGTACACAAAACCGCATTGGTGTGTATTGTTTGTCTAATTCCTTACAACACATATGAAATTTAAAATTTAATGTTACCTGCCTTGTAAATGCATCAATCCACTATCAAAAGTATTAAAATTTCTTGAAATGACATTAAGTGCGCATTTAAATGTATCCCTAAAAATAATTACATCACTTTGTATACACTATTTCACAGTATTTAAATTTGCGTTTGACAAGGTTGACTTCACATGGCAGTTGGGTTCATTATGCAACACAAAATACATTTCTACCATGTAAACCATATTTTTTATTTAATTTAATTTAAATATTAACGTATAACACATCAAAATTTTAACTACTACTTTATCAAATAAACTTTGACTATGCCAAATCTCATACTTTTCCGTGCACCTTTTATGCCTTAAAATTGTCTACAATCCCGTATTAATAAATAGATTATATATAATTATTATTGCTATTGTCAAAAGTTCGCTGACATTATTGTCAATGGACTCTAGCAAAGACATGCTGAAAAATCTCTCTCATTAGCAATAGCTTACTTTGAATTACTTTTTTTGGATTGTTCGATATACCTACCTCCTTTGCCTTGGAAGTTTGCCAAAAAAGAAACATCAGAATCCTAGCACCTGTACTATTCAAAATGCACCGTCAAATTATTTAAGTTTTTTGGATATATCTTGACGCATACTATATATACCTACTCTTTATTTGAATTGAAATAATGTTGTCAAGGGTCAAGTTATCCTAAGCAGGAAAAGAAAAGAAGATTAAGAAACCACAAAATTGATTTGATGTCTGGAGTCTAGAGCTAAAAATTAATCTCTCTTTCATTCATTACCTAATAGTTGACTACCATCCAGTCGTTTGTGAAGGTTTAACAAGGCATGTATCTATTTCAGTAACAAAAGTTTATATAGGTTCCATATTTGTCGCATACTTTGAAGGTAACTAATTTAAATAGAAAATTAGTATGTCCTTTAAATTTACAACTATGTATGTTCATTTTATATGTTTCTCAATTTAGTTTGTTGTTTATTTTAAAATTATGATTCAAATGAATAATCTCAAACAAAAAACACCCACATTCATCAACATGCATTTGAAATGTCTTTTTCCAATATTATTTACTTAACTGAACTCACCCATTTTGTTTCTGTTCCAGGTACCATCAGATATGGGTAATAAACCATCAGTCAGTGAAGGTGAAGAAGAGGATGAAAGATCAAATGTGTCCTCCTCATTGAAAGGTGCCAAATCTATGGGCTCTGATCTAGCTAATGGGGGTGGTGAAGATGCCGATGAGGAATTGGAATTGCCACCACCCATGAAGCCCATACAGGAACCTATTTTGGTGACATCTCCGCCACCAGGTGTGCCAGGTGTGCAGGATATCGAGGAGAATCCTTGCAAACGGGTAAGGAGGAATTTCTATCTCCTTTACCTTGGAAAAAAAAGATCAATATTGAATTTCAACTAAAATTTCCTTCTCCGGTTTTCTTTGTCCAAGAGCTTTAACTTGTTTAAGGTCTTCATCCATGCGCTCATGTTTTTTACTCTTCGCCATCTCTGCCTTCTATGACATTGCACAAAAAGTTGTGTCATAGTTAAAATACAAGTGAATCGTCTGGCATAACGTTTTTGTTATGTTTATTCTAATGAAATTCCACAGAAAGTCCCTTGCATCCATAATACTTACAGAAAAAACAGTCCCAGAATAAACTGCATAGAACAATAATAATTGTATTGAGATTTTGAATTGACCCCCTTTGGTAGCATAAAGCTAGTCTTTCACTGTCCAACATGTCGGAATACTACTTTAGATATCGGACTAAAATCGGATCGTGAATTGACATTGAATTGAGTTTTCTATTCCAAATATTCTTCTGCAATTGGTAAATAGTCCTACAACATAGTCCTACAAGATGGAACATGACTAGCTAGCTTTAGCTGTGAAAAATGAGTACATGATACATTTTCCATGTTGGATCTTTCTAGTTGTATCATCTTGCAACTTCATTGAACTATTCACCTCAAGATGGTCTTACATTGAATTACCTAGTCCTTTTGTGTAATTTTTAATATTATTTTAAAGTTTTGTATATATCTCTATACCATAATTTTCATTATCCTAATTATTTCATCCTCAGGTATCTAGTTTAACATTAAAATCATTAGAGGGCGCCACATCAGCGGATTTGGCTGAAATTGAACAAATTGTAAAGGAAAAAATGGTGCGAACTTGATCAAATTTTGATTGTGTTTTTTTTTAATCTTATGTATTTTGATTTTGCACCCTATTTTTGCATGGTAATAAGAAAAGCCACACGTAGTTAGAAGATACATTTTTTTATTTGTTTGAAATCTCTAAATTTTTTTTAGTTTAATAATTAGACGTTCTACATTAAATTGCAATAAGGATTTTTTAAAGTTTAACATGTTTTTATGCATGCTTAAAAGTTTTTTCAATCAGTTTGCATGCTTTTCACTTTCTGAATGGTAACTAAAGAAAATGTTTTCAGGTTTTTATTTTATTTTAGTATTGGTTAGATGAAATCGTAGAATCGTAGTTCTTGGACCCAGACCTAAAATTATTGTGTTGACTAGGGCAACACTTTTATTTGCGAAAATTCTGGAAAATAGGGTGTTTTCATTCAAGACTTTTCCGGTGACTTTAATGCTTCGGTCAGCATTTATGCCGTGAAAAATTTGTTGGACAATGCTATCGATTTAATTTTCACAAACAATTCTCAAAAGATAATACTAAACGACTATGACGTCATAACTCCGCAATGACGTCACAGTTATTAAGTACCGCCAAGCTCATTTTTTGAGAATTGGTTGAGAAATACAATTTTTACGGAACATAGATGCTATCTGCAGCCCTAAGGTCAAGGGAAGATCATGAATTCATGAAGGAAAACGCCCTATTTCCCAGAATCTTTGCAAATAAAAAGTTGTCCTTCTGAACGTACTGGAAGTCTCAAAAGAGCGATCCTGGTCCAAGGATAATCTCTGAATCTTAAGCTTATATTTTGTGATAAATTTACATAAATCATAATGTTTGCAGGAACAACATTCAGAGAACCAGGAACGTCACTCGTCCGTGATGCGCGATGCCAAATCAGAAAATGCCATCTCTGAATACGATTCACCACATCAGCATCGCGATCTATCGGCGCAGTGCTCCTCAAATGATGCTACTGCGCAAGCATTTAGCGGTGATGAAGGTGAAAAGTTGGCTGAGGAAGCTGCCGGTCAGGATAAACAAAAGAAAATCGAAAGTCTACTGAAGCGCCGGAAGTATGTGTTGAAGGAGCTCGTCGATACCGAAGAAGCTTATGTCAGAGATTTGTCCATGATTGTCGATGGTTATATAGCTCTGATGAAGGATCCCGATTGTGAAATCCCCATGCCAGAAGATTTGCGAGATGGCAAGGATAGCCTTGTCTTTGCCAATATTGTGATGATCTACGAATGGCACAAAAAGTAAGTTGCTATTGTGAACGATTCAAATAAAAACTCGTCTCCAGTAAGCTGTGGCATTTGAGATCATGTCTGTTTTACTAAGTTTACTTGAAATTAAATAACGGCAATGGCATTACTGGATTTTACTAAAAATTCTACACATAGGCAGCGCTGGCTTGTTTTTCTTCAAAAAAAATCTATTGCCTTTTTTATAAATATATTTCCTTCTATATTATGTCTTTCCCCCTTATTTAGCTCTTGTATCTTTCAAATGTATTATCTAATATTTGCCTACTTTAACTCTATATCTCATACCAGTTTTCATTTATCTATTTCATCTGTGGTTATTGCTATTTTTTTGTATTATATCTATGTCATTTGATAAAACGTCCGATTTCATAATCAAACAAAAAGTTCCTTTAACTTTAAAGACCCGTCAGCAGCAATTTAGCTGTCCAAAGTCGACTTTATCTTGATTGTTCTTATGTTTTTCGTGATTCTATTCTACTCAGCTTTAGAATTAATTTTCAATTTTAAATTAGAGAGGATCATATGATTTAGGTCAAATGAATCGTTTCTATTATTGCCAACATTATGATATCGATATTTTTTTACAGTGTATTCCTCCACAAATTGAAAAAAGCAGTCGACAACCCTGTCGAACTAGCCAGCCTCTTCGAAGACTTTGAACGTAAACTGTACATGTACGTTAAATTCTGCAAAAACAAACATGTTTCCGAATATATTGTTTCCGAATATTTGGATACATACTTTGAGGAATTACGTGTAAAATTAGGCCATAAACTGCAATTGTGTGATCTGCTCATCAAACCTGTCCAAAGGGTTATGAAGTATCAATTGATGTTGAAGGATATATTGAAGTATACAGAACGAGCTGAATTGACTGATGAGATAAAACCACTTAGGACAGCATACCAAATTATGGTTGTGGCACCGAAGACAGCAAATGATATGATGGATATTGGGCGACTTCAAGGATTCAAGGTAGGTGAAAATTTCAAATAAATTGATAACAAACATATTTTTCCCAAAAAAACTAGAAATTGACAAACCAATCAGATCAACAATCTTATTAGATATACTATACCGGTTCTAGACCGGAAGTGGGCTGTCAACTGCTGATGGACAGTGTTCCATCCGAAGAGACCATCGTTGTTGGAGAGGTTAATTCTTGTAGGACACCCCTCATATTTGGCATCGTTTGAAAGGTCTCTACAAGAGCTATTGGATGGGGATGACGAATAACGAAGAAACATGGCGGCATGACGAAGAGTGCTGAAAAATGGCAGCCTAGTATAGGCAAGCAGGGGGGAGAGAGATAGACCGAGACGACCCAGGACTTCAAATGAAGTTAAGTTCCTGGAGTAGTCATCTGTCATTTCATGGAACGTCACGGAACACAAAGTTACCGAGACGTCATAGCAGGACATCAAATGGAGTGGCAGGACCGTGTGCAGACAGCATAAAATTCCTGGTGTAGTAATCCGTCATTTCATGGAATATCACGGAACACAAAGTTTGATGCTAAGTTCCTGGAGGGTGCGCGCGATTTAGTAGATGGGCAGGCGTATCGTTTGGTATATACAGGGTGCTACATAATGAAATATAAACATTTATATTGGAAATTTGACATGGTGGATTTCTCATAGAGGAATGTGGAAATGAAGCGTGCGGAGGCATGGAGGATGGGGCAATGTTGGATTGAAATACTTTTCACACAATTTATATTAGAATACGTTTCGCTGAAAAATAAGTAGGTACTTCCGATTAGTGAGAAAACTGCTAGAGCAATAAAAATGTCATATTTGGGTTGAACGTTATGCGTACCTGTCAAATCTGAAATAAAAATGGCCACTTCCGGTCGGTCACTTCTGGTCGTCTAATTTTGATGAGATGGGCATCAATGGATTCATCTCAACATCAAAACAAAATATAATTAATGAAAGTTTTATTATCTATGGAATAAAACCACAAACACCATAGCATCTGACTGAGGGTCTCGTACAAAGTTGAGACAATTCGAAATTTATGTATTATTTAATGATAGATATCCTCTAAATTCATTGCTCAAGTCAAAATCTTAGTTTTTAATGAAAAAGATTATTTGAAAAATTTCATGAAAAAACGCAGAATAAATTTTAATAATATTGCATCTTTCATGCTTTACTTTACATATGGATAAAAACTACAGAAACTTGAGAAAATCAACAAAAACATTCTGTTCATCTTTGTTTCACTGGATGTGTGTCTTATAAAAAATATTCCATTCTATTTTCAGGGAGATGTAATGAAACAAGGCAAGCTCCTCTACCATGGCATCCTAACAGTTTCAGATTGTGCCGGCTCAACACCAATTCTAGGCAAAAATAAAGATTTCCACGTATTCTTTTTCGAACAAAGAATTATATTCTCAGAAGTAGTTGGCAAAAAGACACAATTCACTAGTCCAAAATTCTATTGCCGAGCAGATATTCAAGTAAGCATTTCTTTTTTTATTCACGGACAAACATCGAAAGAATCTAGAGAACATTTCATAAAATTATTCATATAATAGATAAAGTGTAAGAATATTTTTGAATTTAGTTATTTTTTCATTTCAAACAGAAATTAACTGCCCACGTATACCAGCTTTGTCAGTGGTAAATCAAATAAACTTTAACTTATGTGTATTCAATGTAAGCAAAACTACATTTTAACAAACTTTCAACTATGTACTTCTCTTTAATTTTAACATGCTTCCATTTGTTCTTGGTTATTATATAGGTATAATCAAACAATAGTGGTCTCGACACAGTACCCTGTGGCACACTCAATAAATCATAATTCTTTCATTATATTTTATATGGTGTTCCCTATATTATTTTGATTTGTATATTTACATGACACTCTTTTCTATAACTAAATCTGTATTATTACATAGGTAAACAAATTATCCCTTGTGACTGAAGAAGACTGTTTCATTTTGAAATCCACGGATCCAAATCAATGTATAGGTTTCGTATGTCAGGCACAAAGTGAAAGTGAACTGAATCAATGGTTGACCACCATACAGGGCATATTGGAGAAGCAACGTGACTTTTTGAATGCCATCCAAAGCCCGATTGCTTACCAAAAAGAACGGACCAAAGAAGCGTGAGTATCATGATGATATTGATGATGATGCACGGATGGTGTTGTCGAGGTTTTGTGGGTTTTCGAGAGAATTCATCAGAAAATGAAAAATGTCACCTCAATTTTGTCAGAAAATACTTTAAATAATCAGATAGGCCAACCAATAGAGTAAGAATACTGCTTTTTGTGCTGTATTTGCTTTTATCTGCAGTAAATTAGAGAAAGATCAGTCAATCGTACCTACGTTAAAAAAAGTTTTGTTGTTCTTAAGATTTATGGACAATATTTCAAAAACCATTAGATATAGCAACTGTTCGATCTAAGTTCAATATTTTTGTAACTGTTTTTATGTTTATTTTCGTGATTTTCAGTTTTTTTAAGTGCTTACTGCAATATTCAAATATTGTTCAACAAATACTTTTAATTATTGTTTTACGTATTTGATTTTGCTGATTTTCTCATTGAGTAGTCATAAAGATGAGATATAAAAGAAAACTCAGGAGCCTGATCAACTCTGCTAAATTGGGAAGAGATAATTTTCTCGAAAACTATTCTCGTCACTCTTTTGCGTTTGAGAAGAGATTTTGATTTTAACACTAATAACATTGGTTGTGATTTAATTTCTCGTTAAGGTATAAACAAATTTTAGGAGTGTTTTTTGTCTTTATTAAAAAAAATGCCGCTTCTTATCTTTTGGAGGTGTAGATTTATTACATTTTCTAGTTATATCACTGTGTCATTTGGATTTCAATATTTGTATTAATTTGTAGAATAAGTCTTGGAAAAGAGAAAAAAGCACTCTTGAAATTTCTAAATAATAGGTGTAAGTAAGATTTTGAATCCGCTTCAAGAGAGAGAAAACAACAAGAACAAGAATGTGATTGGTAAATGTGGTGAAGGGACTAAGAAAATAATTTTAAAAAACATTATTTTTTTTATTTATTTTAACAAAGACAAAATATATACAAACTTAGAAGATTTCATTCAAATTGAATGTTCTCGAGAAAAAAAAAATGGAAAATATAAATATTTATATTTTTTCTCAAATCAAAAGTTCATTTCATAATAATGTATGATCACACTAATGAATATTGCAATTTTTTGAGAAATAAAAAAGTAGGCACACACTTGATCGTTTATTCACAATGTTTTAGAAGAGAACTTTACTCATGCTCTGCCTTTCTGCTTGGTATACATAAATAATAAATACGTTCTATAATAATAATAATATCTAGCGTGTCCCAGATGAAATTCCCCCCCCCCTGTAAATAATCATTTACGCATAATACAATCACTTGAAATTTTAAAATAAATAAATATGTTATTCGGAAAAGTCGTTCAATTTTTTTTTTTCAGAAAATATGGCTACGACTTATAAACTGAAAATATCATGAGTACCGAGTTTCACGCTGTAAATTAAGCCGGTTGATTAATAATGTATTGAAAAAAAACATTAACAATAATTGAAAACTCCATTCTAAAATCACAGACAGGCACTTCAATTTATTCATATTTGTATATATGGAGTAATATACTGGGTGTTCCTCTTTGAATAAGAAAGTTTAATTCCTTCTATATAATCTGTACACTTTTCATTCAATACATATAGCATATTTTGAATCACCATCATCAAGCACACAAAGTGAAAATTCCAAGTGATCAACTGAGTGATCGAATACATTACAGGTTAGGGAGAGATTTTAACTGAGACACAGTGTAAATGGATTTTTTCCTCCCAAATTGATCTTCTTGCTCAAATAAAATATAATATATACATATATTATATACTAACTATAATAGTAAGTCAATCAAGTGCTCATCACATCAAAAAGAAAACTATCTATATCTATTGTAAATTTATTTTTTTGTTTTGAAAGAATAAAATTCTCGAGTGTGAATCAAAAAATATAACAACTATATTTTGCTGTACCTTAATAGTAGTAATGATTGAAAAAAAACAGTTGTGTGTCGTCTTTAGGAGAGGAGCATGAGTTTATACAAAAAAATATACGTTTTTTCACATTCACACAAAATGTGTCACACATAAAAGGGCTTGCCAGATAATCGATGTAAGTAGTATACATTATGTAGATCCTCTGCTTATAATCAGAAAGCTTCGTATACAAGATTCATTGTTTCATTCAATTGCTATTTTTCCAAAGCTTTTACATCATATGTTTTAGTTTTTTGTTTAGCTCATAAAATATCTACTGGTAAAATTGTTGGATAAACAATAGAGGACGCTGCTTGACGTCTTAATTTTAACCGCAGCATTAACTGAACAATGAACTAACTGGTTTGTGCCAAAAAGAAATTGTTTTCAGCATAAAAAATGAATATTGTATTTTCATTTATTGGACTAATCGCTTTGAAAAGATCACAAATATTTTAAAATTTTTTGATTGACTTAAAAGTGGAACAATATATTAATGCCGGCTTTCTTTAAATAGAAAATAGAAAGTACCTTGGTCCCACTTCTGATATAAAAGGTTCTCTACTTACTTGACAGATCTTAAAATCCTCTTCTGTAAGTAGACGGGGCTTAAATTTTACACTGAAATTAGTAGAAGCTGAATGTTGAACAAACTTGACAATTTATTTCTGAATATTGTTTTGAAAACAAATAAATATAAATGAGATTTTCTGGCAACTCCTTATTAATTATTAACAATAATAATTTTGATAATACTCTTTTTAAAAAGCCACGCAAGTGAGATATATATATATATGTTTATTACTATATGATTAATTATATATTATATTTAATATTATTTAGTTGAGTATGTACATAAGATGTATGTTTGTACATAAATATTATATTATTCATTGATAAGCTGATGAAAAATACAAATTTTCAATAGAATAAAATATCAAAATTGAGCAATATTGGTTTTCTTTCTTCTAACAAAGAAAAACTCCTCGATATGATTTATTATTTTACTATTTTGCTTTCATTTAGCTTTTTATTTATTTTAACCCATCCTTGTGTGATTTTTTATGCATTTTGTTTTATTTGGGATTCATTAACATTACTAATGCATGCCATTTTTAGGACTCATCGCTAAATTAACTTGCTTAACATGTTATGAAATTCATCTCTCATAGACACATTATATAAAAACGTCATCCTCATTTCTGTCAATGTCAATAAATTACGATGAGAAATACTACTGAATCCAATCATTCAATTACGTAATCGAATGATCGGCTTGGGTGTAAGCCTGGATATTAGTTGTTGACTGTTTAATTCTAAAATGTGTACCTAGTGGAAATAATATAAGAACTTTAATTCATGACTGTTTAAGTTTGTCTATTGAGCAATGTCCAGGCATTAAAATGCAGCTAAAAAATCAGGTTGTGCAACGACGTTACATCCATTCATTTATTTTTTCTTGCATATAATCCTAAGAATAGTTTATGCATCGCCTACTCGGAATTAGCGAACGTTGATATATTTGCAATGGAAATGCCTGCAAAAAGACTAGAATTCGATTGAAAACATATTGTTTATCGATTCCTTATTACATAGGGCCGGTTTTGTAATGTCCTGTTGACCGAAGTTCAACCGGGTTTCAACCTTGTCTTTTCGTATTATAAACCCTCGTCCGAAGTTTGAACTGACAGTTTAGAGACGGTATTATAAAGGGATAACTGATGCATCGCTTAGCTCATTTGTCAAACTGACGTTTGTCAAAAGATTTGGAATAATTTAATTCGACAATTACACATATTAGAGGAATTGTAAATGGAAGATTAAACAATATATTCTGTTCAATATGTTTATAATGAAAAAGATTATGTGGTCAACGGAACGATAGATAGATGTAATAGAATTGGGAAATAGTTGCAACAAAAGATAGGTTATGTTACACCATTGTTTATTGATAGCTGTCATATTAAAGACATCTATTTTTTAATTATTGATTATTGATTACTAAGTGATAGGCAATCAGACACTGTTGTGGACGCAACCATAGCTTTGTAGGAATTGATAACTAGAATAATAGATTAGGTATGATATCGTTGCACCACCGATCATTAGATTGCTTTGCTTGGTTTCACATCCAATAGACAGGCTATATTATATGTCTTCTATTGAGACTGATTATAGAAAAATAATACAATTAATTGACGAAAATAAATTGCAATCTTCAAACATGTGTTAAAAATAAATGCATTAGACTGAGTCCTAAAAGGTTATTAGTATGATATACACATCCTATTCGTTTTTATTATTTTTATTTTTTTTTTCGTTTTTCCTCATTCATAATTTCCCTCCAAACAGTTCACATTCCGATCCATCGTGGGACTTTACACCCATGCGAATGACATTACCTACTGGTAGTGAAACATCATCACCTCAACAGTCAGCTAGCGAGCAACCAGTCATTAAACATCGAAAAACACCATACATTCACAAAGCCAATACCATTGGCATACCATCCGAGGGTGGTGATCTACTTGATGGTAGTAACAACAGAAACCATCATCATCACAACAATTCCAGATCCAAGTTGAACTTCTTTGAGGGATTTCGTAATACATTGAGAAATAAACACAAAAGTGATACTGCAGTTGTTCTAGATAGTGGAAGTAGTAAGGAGAATAATGAGAAGAATGATGTGCACAGACGATGGTCGGAAGCTAATAATCATTCAACGGTAATAAGATTTTGATGATTTGTTGTTTTTTTTTCTTTGGGTCGCTTCGTGTAATTTATGATTCAGTTCAAATGAAGCTCAAGAGGTATTTAGGTTGTACTGCTATGATATGTAAGAGTAATGTTGATGTTCAGATAAATTCTACACCTTTGGAATAGCATTTTCGGAAATATGTTTCTTATTAGGACAGAAAGAGAGGTAGTTATTCCAATCTATCAATATGAAGAAATATAACACATTTATGCGATAAATAATCAAGTATTCAACTGTACAACTATATAATCTTTCCCCTTCCTTCTGTTGAGCCTCGAGCGATAACTAACATAGAGTCGCCAGCGCAGTGCTCATAGTGCATGCAAGAAATTATGTGATGTAATAAATGTAACAAATATTTTCTGAAAATAAATAATAAATCTTTAACTTATAAGGAATAAACATCAACCATAGAGATCATTCTACCTTGAAAATTTAAGGTTGGATAATATTCTCCTTTAATTGATTAAGATTTGTAGTCTTCTCGAACTCGTGTCGATAAGCAGCTATCTCTCTTATATCCAGATATTAAGATTACGATTGTAAGTTGAGCTATCGCTCGAGGCTTAACAGTGGGATGAGGAAAGATTCTACATTTGTCTAGTTAATACTTGATTATCTATCGCGGAAATCTGTTATGTCTTTGTGGATGTTGATTGGTCCGAATACATCTCTTTCTTTTTTCTGAATGTAAAATAGATTTTCCAAAATTTCCTGAAATATGAAAATTATACACGCAGTCTTGATACCAGTACAACTGTCAATAATAATTAATATATGCCTTGAATCATTGTCTTGATCAAACGCGGAACCTTTCATGTGATTCCTCTCTTATTTGAAAACTTGTGTAAATAAAACAAACTTTATTTTTTCTTAGAATGTTTCTATTCTTCTTTATAAACCCTATTGACAATTAGAAGAAAACTAAGAATGTAAATAGTTAAATTCAAATTTAAATTTAACATATTTCATAATCAGCTTTCGGAAGCTGTTTTAAATGAAAATCCAAAATACATTCTGTATGATATAGAAAAATAATCATAAATATCAGAGATTTGAGACGTCGAGAATCTTACAAGAGGTAAGTAATGAGAGTTAATTTTGTTAAGAAATTCAAAAAAAACAAAAATGACCCAGCATTTATGACTTTAAAGAAAACGAAATACAAAAAAATGATTTAGAAATAGATTTGTTGTTTTTTCTTCAACAGAATGAAATTTCTCAAAAAATTCGGCCTAGATAGAAATCATAATAATAAAATTGATACTTTTTCAACATTATAATAAATAAATGTTTTTATAATAATAGATTTTTTCAAACCTACCAACTGTACATTAAATACCAACAAAAAGTCATGAAATTTTTTAAATTTTATTCAAGAGCTGTTGATAAAATATTTCTCAGCTAAACATTTTTTCTGTTTCTTGCTCAAGCTAGCAAGTTTCTATGCTATCCATATTCCCTTCTTTATGCTGTATTTTTTCAAAACTACATTATGATCAAGATAGCGATTCAATAAAAATTCCATCTGTATATTTTGGAAATTATCTTGCATGCTTTTATTATTATTCTTTAATTGTTATTTTTGAGACTTAGTTTTAATTCGTTTCTCTAATGAATACTATACTGCGTTTCACAATGAGAATGCAGTGTGGCCGGGTATAGGCAATGTAATTTAAGTGGGAAAACGGCACAAAGTAACTTTATCTGTAATTTTTTTTTCTTATTTTAAAATTTTTGTTTATTTTTATTAATTTATGAACATAAAAATAAAAATGTTTTGATAAAATTTAAGTGGCGACATTTGCGCTGGCAACGAGGTGCTCCATAAAAGTCCACACTGCATTCTCAGGTTAAAACGCAATATATTTGCAATTGCATTTTTCACATCTCAAAAGCAACAGTTATATCAGCGATATTAAAGATTTTGAGCTTATCTATGTCATATAAGTTTTGCATTATTTGTTTGAAAGGTTTTATTGATTGTAATGAGTAACAATGAGAATCATGTACTAAATAATGCAAAGCTTCAGAGAAAATTGCTTGTAGGAGAACGAATTCAATTCTAAATGATAATAGAATATATTTTTATTCAATTATCTTACGGTCAATACAATATAAATATTGTATGAAAAAAAAATTATCTATATGAGGTGTGAAAGACAAACGGTACTATTTTGTCTCTCTTTTAATGTTTAAAACACAATAATTATACTATTTCAAAGGCATATGTCTGATCTTATCTGCTTAGACGCACCGCAAAAAATCTGATCGCTCCATATCTAAATATGTATATCGAAATCTTTATTTAAGATTTAATAAAAAGAATTCTCATACACGAATGATAGTAGCATGTTGTACTATCGTATCAATTAGTTGAGAAGCCGAATCTTCTAGAAATTGTTATTTCATAGAAGAAACTCCATACTAAGCCGGGGCCAGGATAGTCGCAGAAATGATTATTTGCCCATTTCAGTAACTTTTTTTTGCTGTTCAATTTCTTTTTCTTGATAATTTTTAATAACTTTCAAAATTTGAGGTGGTGAAGAGCCATACATAAAAAAGCAAACATACACCGAAATCGTATGCCTTCTTTTTTTCAAAAACACATTAATGGTGTAGATCTATATATGTTTAGTAGTTATTTTTTATTTGTATAGACGACATTTTCGTAGACTGGTAGATTACTAGAGAAGCAGAACAAACTATAATGACCATAAGAGAATTTATAATTGAATGTTGAGAATTAAAAATACATATTTATTATACAAGCGAAAAAATTATTAGATTTTAGCTCGAGGAAAACTAAAATCTAATATTTTTCCGGTGTATAATACACTATTTTTTTCTGTGACGGGAAAAACTATGATTTAATATTGAAAAAATATTACAATATACTAAAGCCAGAAGATTATCGAAGTAAAATTTGACTTTTTAAAGTGGTAGGCGACAATTAAACATTTATCGTTAAGGAAACTTTCAAAGTAATCAAATATCTGTCAGTTTAATTCCGTGTTTTGATTGATATTTATGTGTATATATATATATATATATATATATATATATATATATATATATATATATATATATATATATATCTACACGGGAAAAAGTACTCACTTTTAAGTACTCACTTTTTTCCCGGGGGGAAAAAGTGATACTTTGTCACCTGTCAGCAGAGATAAAATGTCAAGCTTTTTTCCCGTCACAGAAAAAAATATATTTATATTCTCTTACAAGCAATAACAGGCGTAATTAAAAATATAAGTTGGCTTAAAATTATTAATACTTTTGTTTTATGGAAAGCATGCTTATATTACAATTTATATTTATTCTCTTTAGGTATCATAACAGCTTCAATTCCCAGTAAACTAACCATAGATGACGGCTGTGATATTGTTAAAAATAAGAATAGATAATAAAATTTAGTTTTTAATAATAATACAAAAATATTTATTATATATACTAAAGTAATTAAAAAACCCTTAAAACGAAATGGAAGTATTTTGGGAATGTCCGACTACAAGTTAATAACGAAAATGGTGAGCATGATGAAAGCTTTGCAGAGGAAATATCAAGGAGATAATGATAGAAGAAATATTTTAATTACAATTATATTGCGAAAGATTGATAATATCATAAAAGTCTATCAATATCTCCTTGAGTATTTAATATGTTTGTTAGAAGTAGCTTTTCGCCCTTTGTTGCTTGGTGCAAACAATGTTTTTAACATTATCTATATTGTAAGCTTGGAGGCTACTGTTTTTAAAGAAACAATTGCGTTGAAGCGTTTGGCGTCAAATATATTTTTTTGTTTCTGCTTTTCTGTCTTCGTAATCCACCGATTTGATAGAATTTTCATATTCGGGGTTTAATGGTGTATCCGAACTTCATCAACATTAACTTTTTAACTTTCAAAAGATTGGCAAACTCATACCCTTACTATAGTGAGCTGCCATATTTATGTTATATGTTGAATATCTTTACAGTTATAGGGGGCATTTTTATTGATTTTTTTCGACCTACCTGCCAATTCCTGCATCTAAAAAGATATAGAGAAAAGGTTACAGAATAATTTAAATATGATATTTTTGATAAATTATTTATGAAATTTAAAACCATTTTTTATATTAGATAAAATTAATTAAATTATTCTTGTAAAATTATCTGATGTTTATTGTTGATCGAGGAATTAAGCAAAAAGACCCCTCTACTCCTTTTCAGAAAAACACAACGATGACTTAAAGCAGTTAAACCTTTTGATATTGTCAGATTAGTCAGAATAGTTAACTACATTTCTCCGTATGTCAATCGGATTTTCCTGAAAAATATTATAGGGAGAATTGACAAAACATTTATATCGACTTATAAATGGATTACAAGGAAACCTCTATAAATACAAGATTGAATTCATTAGCAGTTTTTGGTTAATTTTTACTAGATATCAAACAAACGTGATAAATAATTAAAAATATCTAATGTAATTGTTCCTTTTACTCATTATTTTCGCTATAGTCAATAGCATATTTCTACTAAAAGCATAAGTAGATACTACCTATGAAAAACCCTCTAGAATATATATTTTTAATGGTAGATATTTAAAATTATCTTTGATGCTTTGTCTTGGGTGTTGGGTTTTAAATAACTGCTCAATTAATTAGCCATGCATGGTTATTTGGTGGCGTTTGCAAGTATTCATATCGTTTTCTTTTATGTGTGTCAATGTCATCTTCAAAGTTCTTGATGGATGATTTTTCAGTGCGAACAACACCAACAGCAGCAACATGTCATGGCACCCGGAACCCAAGCACGCTTAGTATGTGAATGGCCCGACCTGAATCTTGGCGAAGTGGTCACCATCATACGTTTCGATGCTACACAAGGCTACCTGGTGAAAACCAGCACCAACTTGGAGGAAATTTGGGTGCCAGCTCACGTTCTATCCAACTACAATAGAAAACCATGGCCGTTTCGATTCCGTAAACATGCTCGAAGTAGCAGAACAAATGAAGCTAGCGCCGCGATATATGAGACTATAACGGAAAATGGTCCTATACCGGAATTTCGTGATAAACTCAAAGACATTACCGTTCAAAGTGGCACCAAAGTGGTACTCAAGTGTCGAGTGCGGCATTGTGGACAAGTTTCCAAACAGAGTTGGAAAAAATTGGAACCCCATCTAACTGTACTAAGGAATGGCAAATTTGTGATGGGTGGTGATAATGATGAAGGCGTTGCAATGCTGACCATTGAAAATGTGAAAGCAGACGACTCTGGCACCTATTCATTCACCATTAGCAATGAGTATGGTTCCACATCGTGTACATCAGTATTAACAGTCATTAGCAATTACCCACCATTACCGGAACCAAAAATTCAAGTCATCTCATGTTCAAGTGTCCTTTTAGAATGGGAAACTGCCGACTACCATCAATTCATAATTGAATTCTGCAAATTGGGCACTGGTGAATGGGTATCACCAAACAACAATCAACCCATCAGTCAACAAGCTTTCAGAGTCGAGAACCTTATACCTGGTGAAACGTACAGTTTCCGAATCATAGCTACACAAAATAATATTGTCAGCTTACCTAGCATAGCTGTTACATTACCAGTGGCTGAGAATCTGAGATGGCAACAGGAGCAATTCAAGCGACGTTACATCGAATTGGAGGAGATTGATAGAGGTCGATTTTCGGTGGTAAGATTGGCCAGAGATAGGGGTACAGGTGTCGAAGTGGCATTGAAACAGGTGACGAGAAGGAAACAAAGTCATCATGTGACACAGGCAGAGTATTCACTATTGGCTGGGATGCAGCATGTCAATATCATAAGGGCATTGGCACTGTTTGATAATGCACCCTTACCTGGCATTGACACCATAGTTTTGGAGCTGTAAGTATCAATGAATATTGAAATTATTTGTTTATAATTTCATAGAACAGGGTTTTCAAGAGAATGTAGAAAATGTAGATTTTCCTACGTGCTTTCCTACTTTGAATCAGTTTCGATCTTTCTGTCACTCGATTATTTTTTGGCCATTTTTTTTTTCATCTTCTATAAGTACATTTTTTTCTCTATTTAACTGATAAAGTATTATGTTTCCGCTCAGAAATTCTTACAGATTTATCATTGTCAACTTGACTTGACAAGAAAATAATAAAAGAAAGAATCTTATAGACTCTTATCTCTTATCGGCAGAAATTCAAATTTATGAATTTTGATTCATTTATAGTGTTTTAACTTAACTAAATGTCACGATAATATTTTGTTTCTATTCAAGCTACTGCGGTATCTTGAGCTTTTCTTTCATTATCGATTGACTCAGAACTCTAAACTGTCGGGAATAAGACTTGAAAAATCTCCTGACTAACTTTTAAATATTTCATTTCAGTTTGATAGATTTACTAAGGAATTTTCTTTAATTTCAGTGTGAAAGGACCTCTGCTCTTCAAATACATCTGTGAGCAAGATGAATTCAATGAAGCAGATGTAAGAAACTATTGGAAACAACTTATATCTGCACTAGACTGGTTACATAGGAATAATATAGCCCATCTGGATATAAAGGTGGGTATTGTAGTGGGAAAACAAGCTCAAATTGAATTAAAGAATGCATTTTTGAATAAATAATATAAAATAACATTTTCAATTTAATGTCGGTTACAAAATTGAAAAATCTGATACCGATCAGAAGAACCAGTACTAAGAGAATAAATATTACAAGTGTTTTGAATTTTTTAGTGCCACCACTAATAAAAAGTTTTTTTTTAATTATTTATTTTACATTTGTAAGTGTCAACAGAATCACATAACTTTTAATAAATATGTATCTTCAATGAGTTATAATTTTTTCGAGAACTCTTGAAAAATCTCCAAGTTATTGGTTCCAGAAATGAACTTTTTAAAAAGAATTGCCTGTCTACCTCCTTTGGAGAGAATTCTTGGGGAGAAATAAATGTAGATTTTTGTATGACATCATTTCTTAATACCAATCCTTCTAATAAATTAAAAATCTCAAAATAAGGGCATATATGTGCGTTCATCCATGTTTAAAAAAGTATATAAAATCTGTCAAAAATACATTAATGTCATGAGTACATTCATTATTCGTACAAAATATTAATTTATCAATGAAAACAACACATACAGAAATCCAAATTATTTATCTAATAGAAAACAGTGTATATGCATGGGAGAAGTATATGTTTCAGAAAAAACCGTATTATGTGGTGTTCCACAAGGGTCTATCCTAAGACCAGTTCTTTTTCTCATGTATATAAATTCGTTGATGAGTTTGGAACTGAATGGAAAAATAGATTTGTTTGCTGAGGATACAACTATAGTATATAGTGGAAGTAATTTACAAAAAAAACATAATTAGTATGATGCATATATCTCCAGTTGATTAAAATGTCATAAGCTAACACTAAAATTCAATAATGATAATACCTAAACTCTTCTACTGTAAAGTTTCTTGGATTATTCATGGTCCAAACACATTGAAAAAGTGAGGAAACAGTTAGCTCCTATAATTGGAATTCTATTTAAAATATGAAATTATTTACCTTTAAAATACCTGAAATTAGTATACTTTTCATTAGTGTATTCAAAGCTTCAATATTTAATTTTAGTTTGTGGCTCAGCAAAAAAATATTTAGTGAAGCCTTTGAAAATACTTCAGAATAAAATTATAAAGTGTTTGTTTAAACTGAATTACAAAAAACTCACAGTTAATTTATATAAACCCAGGACATTATTTGATATGTGTTCATTATATAAAATTAAAATTTGTATATTCATTCATCTTGTCGTAAATAATTTAAAACATTCAAATTTAGTTTTTCGATTCAATAGTGATCAACACAATCATTTAACTACATGTCCCATTAATCTTTTATCAATAAAAATTAAAACAATAATTGGCAAACAATCAATTCTTTATAATGGCATAAAAGTATATAATGATTTACGGAATTATAAAAAATAGTAAAACAAGATTCAAAAATAATTGTAAAAATATTTATTATTAATGTAAAATAATAAATAATTTTTATATAGCTTTTTTAATTACATTTCTGATTTCATTGCTTATTCCAATACTTCTGATTTTTATTATTATTATTTTTTACTTTCCCTCTTATATACATTTATGTTTCTTGGGAAATAAATTATTATTAATATTATTAATGTTATTCTTCTCAATTTCCAGCCAGAGAACGTCATGATCGACCTGTCCGGTCCCATACCTGTCCTCAAATTGATCGATTTCGGTGATTCGGTCAATACAACCAAAAATGTCATCCTACCACCTGCTTGCTTGGAATTTGCAGCACCCGAATTAGTATTGGGTCAGCAAATTGGCAAACATACCGACCATTGGGCAGCTGGTGTTTTCCTCTATGTTCTACTTAGTGGGGTATCACCCTTTCTGGATGATTCAATGGAAGAGACAACAGCCAACATACTCAAATGTGACTATTGTTTCCCAGATGAGTATTTTGGTGGTGTGTCAGAGGAGGCGAAAGATTTGATCAGGAAGTTGTTGGTATTGACACCATCGCAAAGGATGGATATGCAACAGTGTTTGGAGTACAGTTGGACAATAGAGGTAGGTAGATAAATAATTGCTTTTGATACAATCAAAGTAATTGAAAAATCCATGATTAATTGAATCAAACTATACGTCATCGTCATCTTTAATGTAAATTCTGCAACTCTATTTTAACAATTTTTGTTCTTATACTAATACTATAGTGCACTTCAAACTAAAAATGCATTGTGGAGTCTTATCGAGTGCATCGTTGTCAGCGCGTTTTTATGTCGGGCTTGACCAACCATCAAGTCTGGTCTCTGACTTTAATTTCATATAATCTCAAGATAATAAACAATGAATTTCAAAATTAGAGAAGAAAATAAAATTTAAAATACATTGCCAATACCCGGCCACACTGCAATCTCAATGTGGAAAGCAGTATAGATAGAAGATATTACAGAAGATATATCGAAATACTTGAGTTTATCATATTTTTGAAAAACTGTTATTTGAGAAAGTCTTTTATTTTTTTTTGTCGTCATTTATCACTATAGAAGCAACTTTTTACTTTTTTGCTTTATTAACGAATGTTACCAATACCAAAATCATATTGTCTTATTTTTTCATCCGTAAATAGATATTTTATAATTAATTGGAAAGCTTAAAAAAATCTCGTCAAATTCAATAAAACCTAAAATGGCGTCTCTTGAAAAAATAATGTTGAGGGTGATAATTGATGGAATAATTTATCAAAGAATGTCTTGAATGCCTTGAGGATCTGGCAAAGGCAACAAAATTGGTCCAGAAACTTTCGGCAGATTTTAATAACACTGGAAAACAGTGTAGGTATATTCTGTTGAAATTATAAACTGCGAGCAGAAGTCTTCAAATTGAAACAACCGAAAACATGCTAAATATCTACTGAACTGACAGTACCTATTTACCTATTATGAAAAATAATCGACTGCTCCTAAATAGGAAATACACATCAAGGTCAAGTTTAATCTTATAAAGATGGGCGAGCTAGATATTATTTTTGTAGACTCTAAAAAAGACTGAGAATCTGTAAATCAGCTCCTAGTCGAGTACGAAGTATTATCAAAAAAAAGATAGTGGGATAGTTCCTTCCTAAAAAGATGTCAAGAAATGTGACACAATTTTACTGATTTCCTACCTCAAGCGGCTTGATGTCGATTTGTAAAACGAAGGTATAACCCAAGGCTTGGTATAGAAGACCTTAAGGTTGGGGTGAGATTAAAAACCGTACTTTTTTCATTGGCGTAAAAAGTTTTTCTCACTCAAAACTTAGCTTATTATGAGTGGAAAATTAAGCATTTTCCTACTAAACTAACTAACTAACTAAACTAAAGCTGTTTTCTGTACTGTAAACGGTTCCGGAGATATTCGCAAAACACGATTTTTTTTTCAATTTCAACACACTGTATCTCGAAAATGGTGCATTTTAGAGGATAAGTTAATAAGAACTTTTTTGCATATTTTTGGACGAACTATCACATCCTCAAGTCCTGCGCATATATATAAAACACCCTGTATATTTATTATAGCTATGCAAATGTCGAGTTTTTTCATAAAATATAAACCTAAACTATTTTTTCTATTTCAGTGTCGATCAGCAGCTATCATACCGTCATCGCGTCTAAGGACTTTTATGCAACGTAGACATCCCATGAATGTTCCAGCCTCTCCTACTAGTCCAATGTATTATAATGATCATATTTTGTGAGGTATAGTTCTACTAGAGACATTCAAAAAATTATTGAAGAAAACCGTTTATTGTTGTGACTGTTTTACAATAAAATATAATATGTATTTTTTGACATTGTGATAGCGTTTTTAGACAATGTTGATCTCAAGAACAAAACCATTATAAAAGAGAGATCAGTTCTAAAATCCTAGTTTTTAATTTAGACTCTTAAGTTCTCCATGTGCTTTTTATATTATTGTCCCCATTTCGATTTCTATAACTATCTCTTTCAACTATATTCAGTGTTATTATTATATTTGTATAGTATGTAGGTAGGTATTGTACACGTTCTCTATAAAATGAGTGACTTAACTTATTTGCACGTTATTGTAAATAAAGATGATAATAAACATATTTTATTTAAGTATATAGGATGTATTTTATTTTAAGATGAAATGGATGGTAGAAGACAGTAAAGTCCCTAATTCGAGCAGTAAATGGTTGGGTTTCATTCAATTGGGTGATCTCTAGACATTATACTGGGTGTCTTATATCTATCTGAAAGAATTTGATATAACAGGTAAAAGGATATTGAAGAGTTGTATCACGAATGATGACACCTACCTTGAAAACACGAGGAACTAATCAACTCAAACTAGAGGAGTAAATCAGTGGCATGGTGATTTTGAGATAAGATCTGGTATTGCAATTTTATTTTTTATACTATTTATATTTTTATAATAAGCCATTATTATATGAAAGATTTATTATTAACAATAATACAGAAAGTTAAAATACAAATCGTTTGTTTGAGTTATAAAATATAAATTTATTCATCTGAATTCTCTGAAATGACTTTAAGACGCCTATGAAATAGAAAAAGATTGCGTTGACTTCGGACCAGAGAATATATTTCGGACATACGAGCAGCGCCCTATCATTTTATAAAGCTTGAAATACTGATGTCGTGTAGCTTAAATCGACAAACGTACTTGGAAATTTCATATATCTATACATCTATACATTCTATACATATATAATAAAATTTTAATAGGCCGATGCCTGAACAATAAAGATATTTAAGGTAACATAATATGGACGGTCAAAAACTACTGCATGGAATTGAATGCAGTTTTGGCCCATATTCAGGGTGTTTCATAAAGAATGGTCATAATCTTAATGGCATATTCTATGGTCAATTTTATGACGATTTAGCAACATTTATCTATATACAAAAAAGCACCCTTAAAAAGTTACAGCCTTCAAAGTTGTATTACATCGATAAGTTTTTTGGCTGTAAAATACAAATAGTACAAAATATTAACGTGAAATTTTGGTATCTATCATTTATTAGGTTCAAAATCTTTTGCGAATAAAATTGAAATGTTCCAGTGAATGTAAGGGGATGAAATTGGCATTGTTTCCCTTTTCATCCCAAAAACTTATCGATGTAATGCAACTTTGAAAGGCTGTAACTTTTTAAGAGTGCATTTTTTGTATAAAGATAAATGTTGTCAAATCAACTTAAAGTTGACCATAGAAAATGCGATTAAGAGTATGACCATTCTTTAGGAAACACCCTGTATTACTAAAGGTATAACTAAAAATATAGGCTACATTTTATCGCGTATGTCTGTCTTTCTGTACGTTTGTACACGTATCACGCAAAAATTGCTAAATAGAATTGAATGAAATTTTAACCGATGCATTTCTTGAGGTCTAATTTGAAATATAGGCTCCATTTTATTGCATCTGTTTGTATGTTTGTACACGCATCTCGCAAATACTACCCCATGGAATTGAATGCAGTTTTCCAAGCCCACGAAGTGGCATGCAAAAGCTAGTTAAATATTAATATAACAACAAAATTATTTATTCTCATAGCTAACTATTAATAACGTAATTAGTTTGTGTAAAATTTTCTCAATTTCTCATATAACTCAATAATCAATAACCTTAGGATTTAGGTATAGAGATTGCTAATATGGATCGATAGAGTCACAAAAAACTGAATCCTATTCAAACATAAAATACTGTATGTTCCATTCGAAATAATAGATTTGAACAAGTTTTTGAATACCTTGTACATTTGATAGAAAATTTATAATCTGCAATCTATCATAGTGAAATGTATCTATTCTATAAGCTATTTCTGTTTCTGTTAAAATTGACAAAATAGCAAATATCTCTGAAAGTATAGACCGGGAATAACCCTGTCCTGTTTAATGATATATCACATTGCATCTCTATATTGGGTGCATTTAGTGAAAAATAGCTATCGTCGGCGCTAGAAATGGAACTGGCTATCCATTTCCAGAAAACGCACCCAATCTAATTCTAGTTATTTTGCAATGAGTGCAGATTAGCGTGCTGTTATCAGAATTTTATTTTATTGTCCCTAAGGGTCCGGTTTCCGGAAACGTCCATCATTTAGGTAACAGAGCGCGTCCGCTGGGGTAAGGCTATTGAAAATGTGAATTTGCCTGATTTCTCTAGGTAGCACTAGTAGTTGTACTGTAACCACAGGATCTGTTTGTAATCATTCAATTGTGGAATTAATTTGAAATTTCCTAGATTATACAAATAATCTAGAAATCATTTATTCTAGTTCCTTATCACCCGTTGTTGTTAGTGCTTTTGTTACTACCAATTTTCTCCAAAAATGAAATATCGACCTTGACTTTCAACACTTCTTTAATTTTATCGTCCCAAATTTTTAATTTTCTAAAATAACTGTCGCCTCCCACCCTTTGGGAGAAGTTTTTGGAGGGAAGGACATGTTCATTGTCGATTTTTATTAATAAGACCAAATCTCAATAGTCCTCTTTCAAATAAAAAAAAATCGGAGCACGTTTACTATCTATAAGACGCGAACATACATAAATATTTTTTACAAAAAATTGGACCGACTTTATTAGTTGGTGCACTGAAAAGTATAAAATAATATTAATTCTATTGGTGCTGTTACTTTTGAAGTTGTGCAGTTGCAGGTAGATTGGTAACTTTTGGCACCAACTTCACAAGTACCAGCCCCATTAGAATTAATATTATTTTATACTTTTCAGTGCACCAACTAATAAAGTCGGTCCAATTTTTTGTAAAAAATATTTATTTCACACTTTTGAGTGTAACATTAGTCACGAAAACCGTTGAACGTTCACTAATACCAATGAAGATAGTACTTATTCTATTACCCACGTATATTCCTTGCTTGTAGTTGTTATTATTGAGATCTCAGAACATCGCTGCGGAAATACGCTTGAATATTTTAGTTGTTAACATTTTAACACCGATTTTACTCGAAAACCGTAACTCTAAGGGAAAAAATGTTCAGTATAAATGTTGCTACAAATAATTATGTCTTTCATGTACTGCAAACAGATTTTCAATTTTCGACAGAAATCGCCCTCTCCACATAGCGAAAATAGGTATATTTGAGAATTTAAAATGTCTCTATGTCGAAAACCGTTACTCTTTTGAAAAAATGTTCCATTTAAACGTTTCCGGATATTGTCCTATCTGTAATTATATCAACGCAGATTTTCAATTTTCGACAAAATTTGCCCCCTCCACCTCCTTCGGGGGCGGTTTTCGGAGGGAACGAGATGTCGAATTCCCGTTTTTATGAATATGGGACCATTTCTCAAGCCTCCTCTTTCAAATGAATCAAAAATCATCAAAATCGGAGTACGTTTACTATATGAAAGGCGCGCACAAACAAAAAAAAAAAAAGCACACAGTCGAATTGTATACCTCCTCCTTTTGGGAAGTCGGTCAATAAAAAACAATCGAATAATATACCCATTGAAATTAGAGTTCACTGAGTATACTTACCTCCTCCGGTTGGGTCGTCAGTCAAAAATTGCTTTCTTCTATAATTTTGGCCATATCGATCAACTGAAATGGGTTTTTCTATTGTTAACAGTACCCAAAGTACAGCTTACTTTCTGGACAACCTGTACAGACTTTCATAAATACCTTGTGCAAAGAATTGCTAAATAAGCTCCGCCACTGTAATTCAGCAGAATGCCATTGCAGCAGCTTCGTCATGATGTCGTCATAATCCCATTATAACAGACCACTTTTTCTTTCTTCTTCTTGAAAATGTGAATAGTGCTGGGTGCTGGACGACTCTATTATTATTACTATGACCCTGGGATATGTTTCGGGAGGAGGGTTGCTTGATAAAAGATAAATAATATTGTAATGGAATCTGGGGCAATTTTCTGCCAAGTAAATCGCACCTCGATGGATATGAAAAGAATTCCACAGGCAATTGTGGAAGGGGAAGGGTAGGGGTAAGGAATATATTATAATTAACGTAATTTGAGGGTTCCTATAAAAGGATATAATATTAATATGTTTAAGGATTCGATTCAGGATGCATACGTACTACTTTTTTAAGTATATACTTAATAGAAATGGTAATGCTTAAAAATTGAGGAATAAAGAGCCGAAATAATAGCTATAATATATTTTTATGTATTTAGCGAAGAATAATTTTTCCAATGTCAGTCTTCCCAGATGCTACATCAACTTCATGCAACTATGGTTGGTTATATAGAGTTTATAGGAGCTACATAATTGCTGACACCATACCTAACTTCGCCCCTTCCACCCTTTCGGGGGCGGTTTTCGGAGGGAAGGAGATTTCTGATTTGCGTTTTTATGAATATGGGACCATTTCTCAAGCCTCCTCTTTCAAATGAATCAAAAATCATCAAAACCGGAGCTCGTTTACTATATCAAAGTCGTGCATGAACCAAAAAAAAGCGGACAGTCGAATTGTATACCTCCTCCGTTCGGGGTTCGTCAGTCAAAAATAATATTAATTCTATCGGTGCTGGTACTTTTGAAGATGGGCTATTGTAATTATTTAGAAGATTTTTGTCACCAACTTCAAAAGTACCAGTAGATTTAATATTAATTTTGTATTTTTCACAGCCCCAACTAATAAAGTCGCCCCAGTTCTTGGTAAAAAAATATTTCTATCGAACTTTTGAGTGTAACATTAGTCATGGAAATCGTTGAACGTTCACTAATACCAAAGAAGATAGTACTTATCCCATTACCCATATATATTCTTTGCTTGTACTTGTCATTATTCAGTATTCAGAGATCCCAAAACATCGCGGTGGAAATACTCATATTTCAGACTTTACCATTACTGTAACTTGAAAACAGAACTTCATTTGAAAAATGTCTAATGTAAATGTGGCTACATATAATCTCTTTTTTAATTTGGGGGTCTCATACGTTTCCGGATATGGTCTTATCTTTAATTGTGCCGTCTCAGATTTTGGATTTCCTAGAAAAACTGCTCCCTTCACCACCTTCGGGGGCGGTTTTTAGAAGGAAGGGTATTTCGGGATTTGACTTTTTCTAAATTTGGTAATATTTCTCAACGCTCTTCTTTTAAAATACGGAACCAACAAAAAAGCAGACAGTCCTCTGTTTGGGAAGTCGTTAAACAATTGGTCAAGTCCGAGTAAGGCTCGCATGGAAAGGGTTTAGTATTAAAAATTTTCGGATTGTTTTTTTTTGTAAGTAATGAGTGCATTTTTTTAAATTCTATGCGCAGTAATTTCGAAGATAAGTGGTGTGATGGTCTATTTTTATATATTTTCCTCAATTCATTTTAGGATAATGAATAAGATATATACTGAATTACTAATAAAGAGCCTTTTAGACAAGTTTCATAAAAATCGCTAGAGCTGTTTTGGTGCCACAGCCCTTGATAGAAAAACGTTTTTCAGCTATATAAGTGGTGTGCTGGTCTATTTTTATATATTTTCCTCAATTCATTTTAGGATAATGAATAAGATATATATTGAATTACTAATAAAGAGCCTTTTAGACAAGTTTCATAAAAATCGCTAGAGCTGTTTTGGTGCCACAGCCCTTGATAGAAAAACGTTTTTCAGCTATAACGTAGCAGCCAATTCAAGCCGAATTCCCATTCTGTGTCAGCGGCGAGCCAAATCAATACCCTACCAAACAGCTGAAAATATCTTTTCTAGGCACAAGGACCTCTGAAAAGTAGACCGGACATCGAAAATTGTACACGATTGCAATACTTTCCTCACTTGGCAACATAGATTGAGTTGTGTGGCTTTGTGGCGCCGTTTTGCTGAAACCACATATCGTCCAAGTCAACAAAAATCGTCAATTGAAGGTCAAATTAAGTCGGTTATGATATGACCATAAGGAGCTCCTCATTGAAGGTAACAGTCATATATTTATTGTTTTAAAAAATACGGTCCGATGAACACAACCCGTTATACAAATAACGGGTTGTGGCGGAACATATCGCGTGTACTTGAATTCAGGATTTCATTTCTAGTTTAGGTTTAGTAAAATTCTGCTAATATTCTTTGAAAATATTGAATTTATCCGCTCATTGGGGTAACATTTCTTCTAAACTGCAAAAAATAAAATTATTCTGTTCCTATAAACTCAACGACTGAAAAAATACTGTTGTAAATCAATTTACAATTACTTGTTAATAATAGTATTCAATACCAATCAATTGAAAGAAACAGTGCAACAAATATACTAATCATCATAATGGTACTTCTGTGTTCCAGATCGCAAGGAAGCAATTATCGATTTCCAAATGTTTAATGAATAAATAGCTAAACAATCCGCTCTATTTGCGGCATCAAGTAACCCAATTTCAAGGTCAAACCGATCGGGAAGCCCTGAAGTATCAAGTCCAACCCTGCGCTATTTGCAACGTTGCCACATGATATGAAGAGAATTCCCTATCTGCCTATACCCCCAAAGGGTATCATCTACATAATACAATGAATTGAATCTATTATTGATGCTTGAAATCACCATAGCAGCGATAGACTATCATGAATTTTGAGTTACCAATTTTATAGGGTATAGAAAAAGTGTTTATTTTTTTTATTGATTTATCTAGGTATAGAGAATTACAGTAGATTTATATAAATAAATACAGTTAAGAATAATCATTTTTAGAATAAATTATTTTTTATGAACAATTTTCAAAGCTTTTATACCTGCGTAATAGTTTTTGCTTTTGTAAACCTTATAATATTAAATGCGGGCAGAACTCTCATTTTTTGGAATTGTCTTAATCATAAAACAGGATATTAAATTTTTTATAAAAATATCTATGATCTTTTTTAGAAAAATATTTATCTGTTGGATTGCTTAAATCTAGGGTGGAGCAAAATAAAGAACGATTCTGAGAAGGAAAAAACGATAAAATTCTACAAATTATTTTTTCAACACTACATAGAAAAGCATTTAAGACTCTACATATATATTTTTTCTTATAGCTCCCGTTGCTATTCAAAGTCCTCAAGCCGCACCTTGAAGTTATTTCATGAAACAATACATTACCACAACTTGCACAGTATGGAGTAAACAAAGACATTTTTTTCAGACGAAACATTGTTATTGGATTTGTTAGTTATTTTGCCATTCACTGATGATTATGTGGCTTATTATTGTGTATTTATAGCTATTTCTCTCCAATCTTGAATTCCAAGACATGAGTCAACCAACACCAGCTCCAGCCATCTCACCCTCGGTCTTCCTCTTTTCCTGTTATACTTAATGGTCTTCTATACATGACCACCTTGGTCATTATGTTTCCCTGGAGTCTTTCAACATGTGCTAGTCACCTAATTAAATATTCCTTACTCAAAAAACAGATTTTGGTTCTCGTTTATAAACTTAGTTATTCTATTTGATTATTTATTTTTCCCTCTCGTATCTTCTTCTATTTTTGTCCTGTCATATATTGACCTCAATATTCTTTTCTCTCATTAGGCCTCTTAATATTTTTTTTAATTCATATCTCAACCTAATGTTAATATCGGTCTTAATTTTTTTCTAATAATTATGAATATAATAAAATTTCCATCATATTTTTGATCTTTTTTATTATTCTTTCTTTTATTTTCCAATCGTTTTTTTCTACTTTTTTGGATTTGTTCTCGAAATATACAAATGCCTATCAATATTCTTTCGATCTTGCAACAACTAGACTAGCAGACAAGAAATATAGAGGAAACAGTTATGAACAACGATTATTGAACGTATTAAATCGTTTCTATACTACCTAAGTAATGTTTAATTGGTTGCTTTTTGTTTGAATTTTCAACTTTTCCTAAGAATGTACGAACATAAGATTTAATGAACATCTTTCTAAGCGCATCCTCGTGCAGCGGATATTTAATAAAAGAATGTACACATTGGCAACACCGCCTCCAACCCCAAGAGAAAGAAAAGCGGAACGGATCAATAGAGCCCGAAAATAGGCCGGGCGCGGATAGCGAGCGCCTGTTGCCAGGCAACCCATTTTACTGCCATGACACACTGACACCCTGAATTATATAATAAACTCTGCCGACTCAACACACGCCAACATTTTCACTATACAGGAAATTTTTCAGTTCCACGTCGAGGTGGGTTGGGGGAGAACATATTCTTTTTTTTTATTTTATTATTCCGGTATTCGCATGCAAATATGTAGACCCCAAAATTGTTTCCGCTTTTTTTGCAAGAATGAATAGGTATTAGGGTTATAAATTAAATGGCTCAACGGTGAGAAATAATAAAGAGGTTGTGTACTCCTGCTTTTGATAGAGAAAAGAAAAGGAAAAACCCGAAAAATCGATTCAACATTATATAGGTACTCTAAAATTTTCTATTCAAAAACAAAAAATCCCATTAGCCTTTGGAATATAAGAACATGTCTTTACAATTTAGATGAACGGCAATATGAGTGCGTTCGGACAACGGCAGCAATATCATTTCTAGATAATGGATAAGTTTTTGTCTCTCTTGTTGAGAAAGTTTTATCGAAGACTATATAGATATATATCTCTAGGTATAGTATAGAATAAAGTCGCTATCCGTGTCTGTTTCTCCGGTTAAGGATGTGAAATAAAATAATGGTTGCAATTTGAAAAAAAGGAAGAGTTTTTGGCAATTTTTGTATGTATCACTTGAAAGTTGCCTGTGCCCATATGGTACAAAATGGAACATCAAAAGTTAGCATGGACTTTTACCTGACAGCTTTCTAAATTTGTGTTTTCAATTTTGAATCTTGTCCATATTTGATATTTGCCTTGTCATTTTTATATCTTCAGACACAAAGTAATGTCTGTCTCTCAATTATAATTTTGTGGTTCAAGGTGCACTAAAGATCTTTTAAACTGAAAGGTGAATCCACTAATTATCGAAAAGAAACATTTCAAAGAATATTCGTCTGGCTGGCCAAATAAGACTTTACCAGCTTTGATTAAAAACTGAAAGTGTTATAATTAACTGCAGATGATTCAAATGCCCCAATTCGTAAGTAACATACACCTGATTATTGAGACAAACATTGCTTACACCTTACCAATTTGTTTTTTTTATGATTTTTCTAACAAGACTAACTAAATGATTTAAACAAACAGAAATTTAGAGCTGAACAAATGTAATTTCTAAGAAAAAAGAAAATAGTTTTTATTAGGCAAGTTTTGGTAAAAGTTTTTCGCTTATAAAAGACCAAAAAACTCAAATATTTTTAATGATGAAAAGGTAAAAATTTTCTTAAAACTCACGACTTTTAGCTGGAATTTTCGATTTGGAAGTATCTTTTCAATCCCAAATATGCGTGAAAATAGTAAACATGAATTTGCGAGAAAGTGAAGTTAAACGAAGCAATGATTGACTTGTGAAATTGTGAAGAATGAAGAATAAAAAATGTTATTTAGTCCACGTTGCGGAAGCGGTTTTCCATGTTTCAAGAAGTTCTGAAGTCGTCTTTCAGCCTGGAAAATATAAACTTTCGCACGTAAGGTAATAAAATACTATTTAAAACCTCAATGCTCTGAACGAATGGCAATTAAAAGCAAGAGCTGGCAACTTAACATACATCATATGAGTATAATTTAGTATATCATTGGATAGTGGACAGCGGGCAGATACAAAACCACCAAGAAAGGGCTTTTGTGCTTTTCCCTATAATATCGCTGTCACGTCTCACTGTCACTCCATGTGTACTTGATGGACGACTATGTTAACTGGGACAATAACAATGATAAATAGGATATATCTACCTATCCAGTCATTTATAATTTCAATCATTCATGTATTATCATAGTAGGTACCTACTCCACAGTATAAGTCATTATGAGTTTCGACCATGTTAGTGAACAAAGGGCCACATTAATTAGTATTTGTAAAATAATTTTTCCGTAGTTCGACCTTGGCCAAGCGCGCGGAAGTAAGTTTTGTCCGCTTGCGCGCTAACTACTACTAAGGCCATTTATGAAAAACTGTTATTCGATTAAACCAAGCGAGTCCCACGCAGCAGAGATGATTATGTAATACTCTCCGAAGAATTAAGTCAGTGGTGGAGAATCAATCCAATAATGACAAATTATGATAAATGACAATTATTTTTTTTTACTTTACTTTATATCCGTGAAAATCATTGTTATTTCAGCTATTGATAAGTACCTACGTAGATATCTACGTATGTAAAAAAGCATAACTAAGATATTCTAGGTCACTTGAATTATGATATTTATTACATTCAACAACTACTGTAAATACAAGTCACTCGCTTTCATATGACAATGAACCATATATTTAACTGTTTAATCTTTGTTTACGCACTGAAACGAGTTGTATTTGTTGATGATAAACATCATCAGAAGTAGGAACCATGAACCATCCGAAATAAAGCGTATGTATGTAAAGGTACGCCTACACCTTACAACACTTCTATATTGATTACGTCACAATTATCTTTATTTTACAGAAGTAATAATTATTGATTTAAAGTTTTTCCAGGATAGGAATCCGGTGGTATAGGTTCATCAAAATAAACCTAAATTAATAAATTATAAGTAGACAATATTATTTGAATATGATTATGTCAAACTTACGTTGACGACAATTTTGTAGAAAATAGTTATTTAAGGTAATAGAAATTTATATAGTACATCGAAAATCACATAATGACAGAAGACTTTTTTCTTAGAGTAGAGAAAATAATATAAAGTTCGTAATTTGTTATCTGAAAAAGAATCTTTTATTCTAATAAATAGGCTAGTATCTTCTAGGCCATAGTTGCATAGAATAGCTCAACTAAAAAGAACATATTGAACAAAAATTCTGTTGCTGCCATATTTATGAATAGACTTCCGAAAGAGTTTTGTATAATTATTAAAAGTATCTAAAGATTTTTTTTAGTTAAGCTATTTTTTGACCGACTTCAAAAAAGGAGAAGGTATACAATTGGGTACTTGACATGGACTTAATGGAAATTCAATATAAAGTGATGTTCAGACGATATTAGGTAGTCCCAACATACCAAAAATCACATTCGGCAATTCTCTTGGAATTTAAAATATAATCAATTTAAATAGTTGTAATTTCAAACCCATTATCACGTGACTGCGAACGCCTATCAAAATCGACCAAGATAGTGACGCAGTAATCAAGTCGATGAACAAATTCTCCTCAGAGAGAACATACAATATTGTATCTTCTCTCTGGTCAGATAGTGTTCTCTGCTCTATTCCTCCTTTCTTTAATATTTTGGGACACTAAGTAAGGGAGATTGTGACGTTGCAGTCGTTTTTAGAATTCAAGCGGGAAATTTAAAAACAATTTTTGAATGTGTTTTTTTTTATTTTCAAGATAGACTCGTATATTTATTTATATTTTTTTTTATTTAATTGATTGTCTAACTACAAAATAAAAATTTTTCAAAAAATTAGTCACGTACCCAATTCTGTTGTGTGTTTGCTTTTTTATGTATGTATGTTAGTGCGATTTGCATAGTAGACATACTCCGATTTAGACGATTTTTGTTTCATTTCAAAGAGGAGAGTTGAGAAATGGTCCCATATTTAGAAAAACTCAAATCCCCTCCTTCCCTCCAAAAACCGACCCCGAAGGGGGTTAGGGGAGCAATATTTCTCGAAAATCGAAAATCTGAGGCAGCAGAATTAAAAATGATACCATATCCAGAAACGTTTAAATTGAACATTTTTTCAAAGATTTATGCTTTTCGAGTTATAGCAATGGTAAAGTCTGAAATATGTGATATTTGTATTTCCGCTATGTGCAAGGGGCAATTTTTTTGAAAATTGAAAATACGGGACGACCAAATTAAAGAAGAGATTATATGTAGCAACATTTAAGTTGAGCATTTTTTCAAAAGAGTCACGGTTTTCGAGTTACTGCAGTACAGTCTGAAATATGTATATCTGCGCCGCGATGCTTTGTGATCTCTGAATACAAACAAGTAAAAGCTAAGCCTATACAGGGTCATAGAATAAGGTCTATCTCTTCTTTGGTATTAGTGAACGTTCAACTATTTTTGACCGACGAACCCCGAACGGAGGAGGTATACAATTCGACTGTCTGCTTTATTTTTTTTTTTTTTATTTATTTTTTTTTTTTTTGGTTCGTGCGCGCCTTTTATATAGTAGACGATCTCCGATTTTGATGATTTTGGATTCATTTGAAAGAAGGGGATTGAGAAATGGTCCCATATTCATAAAAACGCAAATCCGAAATCTCCTTCCCTCCGAAAACCGCCCCCGAAGGGGTGGTGGGGGCGAATTTTCTCGAAAATCGAAAATCTGAGTTGGTATAATTAAAGATAGGACAATATCCGGAAACGTTTAAATTGAACATTTTTTCAAAAGTGTTACGGTTTTCGAGATAGACGCATGTTAAATATGTATTATTGCTATGTGGAGAGGACAACTTCTTTCGAAAATTGAAAATTTTTCGATACTACATGAAAGATATAATTATTTGTAGCAACATTTATAATGAACATTTTTTCCTTAGAATTACGGTTTTCGAGTTAAATCGGTGTTAAATGGTAACAACTAAAATATTCAAGCGTATTTCCGCCGCGATGTTCTGAGATCTCAATAATAACCACTACATGCAAGGAATATACGTGGGTAATAGGATAAGTATTATCTTCATTGATATGGTATAGTGAACGTTCAACGATTTTCGGGACTAATGTTACACTCAAAAGTGTGAAATAAATATTTTTTACAAAAAATTGGACCGACGTTATAGTTGATGCACTGAAAAGTATAAAATAATATTACTTCTATTGGTGATGGTACTTGTGAAGTTGGTGCCAAAAGCTATCAATCTAACTGCAACTGCACAACTTCAAAAGTACTATCACCAATAGAAGTAATATTATTTTATACTTTTCAGTGCATCAACTATAACGTCGGTCCAATTTTTTGTAAAAAATATTTATCATGACTAATGTTACACTCAAAAGTGTGAAATAAATATTTTTTACCAAAAATTGGACCGTCATTATTATTTGGGGACTGATAAATACAAAATAATATTAATTCTATTGGTGCTGGTAATTTTTTGTAAGAAATATTTATTAGAATTAGCTTTTGCTACAAGTTTTTTCATTTCACATAAAAAATGACGTAGATATGTGTAGGAATGTATTATGGACGTTTAGCTTATTACACTAATCATAAACATAGTTAAATGTTAACGTTATGATTTATGGATATTTAAATATATTTCAATATGTAGTTGTGCGTTATACTCGTTACATAATCAGATAATTTTATTGAGGGGGCGTTAACGTATATCAAATGCAATGCAGCGATAGTGATCTAAAACACACATATGTTTCGTTTCATAAAACTGGTAATTTGAAAATGGCATCCAACTTTATATAGGGAGTACATGTGGGCGTTGACTTGGTCATTTCATATCGTATTTAAAATATATTTTAAGAAAAAAGGATCTTTAATGTATACCTTGATAGTTGCAAAATTATCGTTTTCAATATTTTTTTCATTGAACATTTTCGAAAAATTCAAGGCTCTTATAGTTAGAACCGAATGGCCACTATTTCTCAAAATTATGTTATATGAAATAGAATCTATGTTCCAGATTAATTCACTAGAAAAATTTGGAGAAACTTTTTTTAATTGAAAATTTAATTAGTACATATACCTATCTTTTTTTTAAAAAAGAGTTAGGGCTTTCGAACTGTAACCTCTAGGAATATACAAAGCTATTATTAATAAATATGTGAATATTACAATCTATTAAAGTAAGTAGGAACTTATGTCCTGCTATTTCAGGAACTACATTTGGTTATGACTCTATTCACACCTATATTTTTGATTCAGCTAAATAGTGAATATACTTATTTTGTACTTTTTCACTGATCATCTAGTGAAAGCGGTTCTATTATAATAGATATTTATTCAATCAATCAAATCATATGAAACGGCAATTTTGTCCCTGGATTGACTGTGAATGAAGGTCTTCAACTCTTTCTTATGTTGTAACAAATTATCAATTTTTTGTATATAGAGAGCTATGGACCCATCGGACGTGGGCCAAGATGGCTATTTTTGTGAATCGTGAAGATATAGGGTCGGTTAAAGCGAAAAAGAGAAAAAGAAAGTAGTGCAGAATTTCGAGCACATTAACATGCCACCATGAAAACAAACGAATTTCGACTAGTTCTGAAGTTATCGAAAATCGTCAATTTCGAAACATTTTTATTTTTTATTTGCATTTGCCCACATTAGTTGGCCTCCAAGATTACCGGACCTCACCCCTCTGGATTTCATTCCTTTGGGGTTATGTTAAAAATAAAGTGTATGGCGTAGTTAACTACGAAAACCTGGAAGAACTATAGAGAGTGGTCTTAAATGCCATTAACAGCATCGATAAAAGAATATTGGGGAAAGCGATGAGAAGTATCAAGATGCGATGTTAAAAATGCATCGAACCACACAGTAGGTTAATGCCATCTTTCAAATCTTCGAAAATACACCATGCTCTTTTAAATTTGTATCCAAACGCCGAAACACCTTGTAATTGGGTTGTCGCCTTTCCGGATATTCAATAAAATATTCAGTTTGGACCAAAGTTGCGTTTTTGTTGCACTAAATGAAAGTACAAAAAAATATTTTCGCAGACCATTCTACCATTCTGAATCAGCGCAAACATAATAACTCACTTTGGAAAACGCAGATGACTGTAAAATGTTTTTATTTTTCCAAAGCACACGCCTCATAACTAAATGTTATCGTAAATCAATTTTAGGGAATAATTTTCTTGTAATTTACTATAAGAGTGTGGCAAATGCCGCATGTTACATATCATATCATATACAAATTAATCAGAAAAAAAACGTTTAATTCAAATATGGAAAAATACATTGAAAAAAACTGAAGTTAGTGTATTTTAATATCATTTCACGGACTGTAAATTCTTATCTCATTCTGACTCAGTGCAAACACAATAACAGTCACATATGTTTCTGTTTTTCCAAGGCACACACCATTAAACAAAACAATTATATCGTTAACCATTTTTAATGAATAATTTTCTTGTAAGTTAGTACGCGAGTGTGGCAAATGCTGCAAGTTACATATCAAATTATTTTTAACATAAAACCAGGGGAATAAATCCAGAGAGTGGAGGTCCGGTGATCTTGGGAGCCAAATAATGTCACTGTTGGCAAATGCAAATGCCGCATCTTACATATCAAATTAATCAGAAATAGACGCTTAATGCAAATATGGAATCCAATATACCCTTAAGAAAAACTGAAGTTAGTGTATTTTTGTCGGAAATCATTGAATGAAAAAAAAGAAAACAGTTCGAAAGAACATGGAAATTTGAAGAAAAAATGTCAAAAGAGTTTTTCGAGAAATCTAAAAATAAAAAAGTTTGAGCAATATTTCGAAATATACGATTTTCGATTTTTTTTTCGATCGGAACTAGTCGGAATTCGTTCGTTTTCACTGTGGCATGTTAGTGAGAACAAAATTTTGCACTACTTTCCCTATTTAACCGACTCTCTTTGTCCATCATTAACAAAGGCCAATACATTTTTGCATTTGTGGGATTTTGTGGTGGTGTTTTTTTCCGAGTTTGGAAATTATGATTAGGTAGGTTTGGATTGATATGTTTTTCTTGATGATATTTTATATTCATATTATTAGAGAAAAGCTGACGAGTGTACTTCAACAGAAGGTCGTGTACAGAGTGTTCTAAATAAACCATTGGAAGCAATCTGCGAACTTTTGAGTCTTACGCAAGTGAACTCACCCCAAAACGTCTAGCACAGGGTTAAACGTTACAATTAGTTGTGACAGTTGTACTACAACAGAAGGTCGTGTACAGAGTGTTCTAAATAAACCATTGGAAGCAATCTGCGAACTTTTGAGTCTTACGCAGTGAACTCACCCCACAACGTTTAGCACAGGGTTAAACGTTGCAATTGGTGTCAGAAAAAGGGATCGTCGCATTTTGTTGAAAATATTTAGTAAATATCAGACCGAAAGATTTGGTGAAATGGTAGCTATTGCAGATGTTATCGAGTTTCTTATGAAGTGGAGATTGGAAGTCGCAGGAAATAAACTACGAGACAGAGAAGAATGAACAAGAAGTAGACTAGAACGTAATGAACAACATGCTAGGATTATGCTAAAATATAAAGTAGAAGGGACCAAAATCAGGCAAGAATTACACAAGGCAAGTGTTAGAAGAACAACAAACAAGAATAAGACAAATCTTAGAAGAACAAAATACAATTAGACAGAGAGATAAAGAAGAAGTTGATCAGAAGAAAAATTTCAAATAATAGAAGACAAGATGTTACAAAAACAAGAAGTTGACCAAAAATTAGAGAAAGTTCAAGAAGAAGTTGAACAGAAATTAGAGAAAGTTCAAGAAAGTTTTGATCAAAAATTTCAATTGATGGAAGAGAAGATGTCACCAATGAAGCCTGCAGTGCACTTGAGAAGAGAGAAGAGAAATTGTCTATTCTATTTTCAATCTAAAGGTATTGAATACTTACAGCCAATAGCATGTATTCGCAACGCGTCCCCTAATCGGCTATTTTCATACAAATCTCCCTTCAGCCATTAACCGTTATCCAGAAAATGTTAAAATGAAACCCTCATAAATCGATTTATGGACCCTAAAAAGCGCTGATCTGAGAGTTTAAGCTAAATCCTTCCGCGGAATGACGACACAATAACACATTCTGCACGGTACACAAATTTGATCCTAGAGGTGGATATGATAAAGTAGAATAGAGTTGCCTCATAAAATGGTTGTAATAAAATCTTATATTATTTGAACTACATTATTTATGATCACAAGTTCAGTACAGGACCGATATCCATTAAAAACTTTTATTTGTTCTTATAAATAGAAGATTTGAAGGCGAAAACTAAAATAGCTTAATATATCAAGTTTAGATATTTGTATTTTTTTGCTAATAAATACATGTAAGTAGTTGCAGTTAGATTGATTTTGGCACCAACTTCACAAGTACCAGCAACAGTAGAATTAATATTATTTTGTATTTTTTAGTGCACCAACTAATAACGTCAGTCCAATTTATTTCACACTTTTGAGTGTAACAGTCACGAAAATCCTTGAACGTTCACTTGGACTATTACCCATGTATTATATTCTTTGCTTGTAGCTAGAAACTGTTACGAGTATTATTTGGAAATCTCAAAACATCGCGGCGGAGATACTTGGGTATATACCTACACATATTTCAGACTTTACCACTGCTTTAACTCGAAAACTCTATGGAAAAAAATGTTCAAAGTAAATGTCGTTAGAAATAATTTAGATTTTCGATTTTTGAAAGAAATTGTTTCTTCCACATAGCGAAAATACACAGATTCAAATTTTAACATCGCTGAAACTCGAAAACTGTAGGTCTTTTGAAAAAATGTTCAATTTAAACGTTTCCGGAGACTTTTTAAGGACGCTTTCGGATTAGAGTTTTTATAAATATGGGACCATTTCTCAAGTCTCCTCTTTCAAATGAATCAAAATCGAAGTGCATAAACAAAAATGGGTTTGTGGTTTAAAAATATAGAAAAACTTTAAAATCTCAAAAGTATTTTTATATTTACCAATATCTGGATAAAATCAAATCTTTGTATAACAAATTCCATCATTTTCTATTTTAGAATTAAATAGGCATACGCTATAATTAGCTATAATCAGTGAGTAAATTGATGCATTACGCAATATCTGCACGTCATCTGATGATGTTTTTTTACATAATATATAATGGCTATGAACGAAATAATCATCAGGAAAACAAAATGGCATGTGTGTGAGTGTATGTGAATGTTTGTGTGCACTTGTATCCTCTTTTAATCATTAAGAGGAAGAGTTATTTTTAACCACAAAATCAATAGACGCTCAAGGTTGGCAGCATTTGAACACCACAACACACACATGAATAGAGATTTGATACAGCAAGCGAAACATCAACTTTGTCGAATATGTGTGGGAATAGCTGATGGAATTATACCTAAAGTTTTGAACGACTTCAAAAAAAGGAGGACGTATACAACAATTCGGTTCGGATTTTTTATGTATGTCTGTTCGCGCGTTTTGCATAGTAAACGTACTCTGATTTTGTTGATTTTTGATTCATTTGAGAGAGGAGAATTTAGAAATGGTCCCATGTTTGGAAAAACCTAAATCCTAAGTCACCTTCCCTCAAAAAATCGCCCCAAAGAGGGTGGAGGGATCAATTTTTCTCGAGAATCGAAAATCTGAGACGGCAGAATTAAAAATGAGACGATATGACACGTTTAATCTAAAAATTTTTCAAAACAGTTACGGTTTTCGAGATACAGCAATTAAAGTCTAAAATATGTGTCGGTATTTCCGCGGTGTGGAGGCATCATTTTTTTCTTCCAAAACTGAAACTATGAAACGGACAAATTCACGAAGAGATTAGATTAGAATTACGGTTTTCGAGTTACAGCAGTAAAGTCTGAAATAGGTATGTATATATCTGCTCCGCAATGTTTTGCGTTGTCTGGATAACAAGTAGAAGCTGAGGCTAATGTTACACTCAAAAGTGTGAAATAAATATTTTTTACAAAAAATTGGACCGACTTTATTAGTTGGTGCACTGAAAAATATAAAACAAAATTAATTCTATAGGTGCTGGTACTTTTGGAGTTGGTGCCTACAACTAACTGCAACGGCACAACTTCAAAATTACCAGCACCAATAGAAGAAGACCGAATTCGGCAACAGACCGAAATTTTTATCCAAAATGCGACATGAACATATCAAAATATATACGTCGATTTTCTAGACTGAAAACTGTGCTATGATCTCTTTACTGAAGTAGAGTAGATTATAAATTTCTTATAATTTGATTGCTTTGATTGAAATTTAAGAATTAAGATTATGTAGATAATTTTAATTCAAGAATAAAAATTTGGAAATTAATATTGTAGGTATACAGAATTTTAATTCAAAAATAGAAATAAGGTATATAAGTTTAATTTTCTAGTATTCCTTACCATCATATAAATAGAATGGGATGAAAAGTAACAATGATTTAAAATAATTGATGTTTCAAATGATTATAATTTGAAAATATAACAGTAATTTTCTAAACTTGAACTTTATTACCGAGCAAAACAAATCATTTATATATGTATATACCTACAATTATTTGTTGTAGGACTTTGAATTATTATTATTGCAATTATGCTTTAATATAACTGTCGTATATTTCTATGGTCACCAATTTCTTTGTGAATAATTTTTTGTTTAAATATTTTCATTAATTTGTTTTATGTAATTAAATAGCAAAACGGCGTGCCATAATGCGTAAATAACGCCATTTAGTAAGGATTTATAAAGAGTTACTTCGATAAAATAAATATTAAATATTTCGAGCGATACCTAAGTTTCTTATTATCTCCAAAACAACTGTTACATTGTTCAGGTCACCACATTAACATAATAGTTATGTCAATGGGTTACCAAAATAAAATGAGGCATAGGCATAAAAATTCTTTCACTTCCGCCATTTTCTATACGATGCGGATGATTTACTATTGGGATCGTTGGAACCCCAACCACCATTTTTCATCTAGTCTAGTAGTGGAGTCTAGGTATAATAAATTTAGCACAGAGTGACTGGATGACGTCACTCAAGGATGATGATATCATTGGCAATGCGCCGGGTGGTTAAAGTCAGAGGGAGACAGAAACAGCGGCCATAATGCTGAAATAAATTCGAAAGATTTGTATGCCATGTTGTCAAAATGTCGCATACCTATTGAAAACTCTAACGAATAGCTTAATCTATTCTGATAGTTCAAAACTCAGTATCTACCTAAATACCGAGCAAGTTTCAAAGACCATTTGAGTGTTTTATCTACTTTACTACCGCTACCCCAAGTATTGTAAAATTTTTAGTGTCATGTGTTCATATTCATTCATATTTTCAGGGTTTTGCTCAAGACTGTATCGCGAAAACATCTCTGACCATTTTGATGAAACTTAAGTATGATATTGAATTATATATTAGGTACTGATCCAGATATTAATAATATTCTTTTTCTTAAAACCCTAGTCGGCGGTTATTAGCGCTAATCGAATTTAATTATAGACATTATTTTGTTCTTGTAGTTATGTAGTTCATTTTACTATAATGTATTTTTTGCGACAGCTCCTCAATTTTCTCTATGAACTCTATATTATGCAAGACCTAGTTCTTGTTTCCATTTTTGTCTTGTTATCTTCATTAGATCGTTATTCTACCTTATCTGGAGTCTTTAACCAGTTCTTCAGCCTAGACTTAGACTAAATTGTTGAATTTCTGAATATCATCTCATGTCTAGTACCTATAATACAATAGTATTTCATTGTGTCCTGCATATCAACGACCATTTCAATTTTGAAACATATTTTGTTGCAGCTTTTAGTCTTGAAATGAGACGAATATACAAAAACTCGAGCTTTAAATTGTGGATGCATCATTCGCGAGATGACATTCGTGACTAAGAAATCCAAGACACCATATGTGCGTCCACTTTTTTACATAAGCTGTCTGACAAATTGCCTCGATGATTGTCAATCTTTGGAATGAAGGAAGAGGATACTCAAAGTGATAAAATCGGTCACATTCGATCTGTCCTAGGCCAATTCAATATGTTTCTACTTGCTTCTTCCCTTTTTATACAGTGTTGCTATTTTCACGCATATTTTTGCTAATTTTGAAGGATTTTAGCGTTTACTAGAATGCAAGGATAATTATATATTATTTGGGATTGAGAAGATACTTCTCAATCGAAAATTCCAGCTAAAAGTCGTAAGTCCCACGAACGATATTTTCCCATTTTTTATTAACAAAAATAATTAAGAATATCGCCTTTCGACTCAATTTTATTACAAGTTATGTTAAAATACAACGAATTTTGCAAACCTTTGATTTTTTTGTGCTTTTATAACAAAAGCCGCTAATCTAGACTTTCACCCCAAAATCCCGAAGATTAAATTTAGTACATAAAAACCTGCCAAGTCGCGCTATTGAGTGTTAAAAATATGACAAATTTTTCTTTAAATCAATTGAAGAACTTCAAAAGAACTTCTTCTATTAGACAAGCAGTTAGACAAGATTTTTTTAGTCACTTGACTTTATTCCACATTTATGTTTTTTTGTTTTAATATTCTCTGCAATTATTATTATAGCAATATACTTTTAATATTTATTTAATAGCATTTCTGATAATCCAGTAAATTTGACAACATAGCATTTATATATATATATAAAGTTTATCGTTATACACAGTTACCCACCGTTACGATGAAAGTTTTTGCCAAATTTTGCAGCTGCATGAGTCATGAATAAAATAGTAGAAGATAAATTTAATGCGATTCTACCACTGCGCTCTGTGTTGCATTTAATGAGGACGATTAAATTTGAACTTTTTAAAAATATTCTACAACATCCTGTCCTGCAAGTTATATCTATAAGCCCCTAACCTAACGGGTTCTCTACATATTCTACACACCAAACAAAAGTTCGTTATACATTTTAATTACGTATCCGGAATTTATGCTTCAAGTGGGACGACGACTGGGAAGGATTATGAAATATATAAAGGATTTCGGCGAAATACTGAAAATTTGCACCGTGTAGAAGAATGTGATGGTGAGGGTCAAGTTCATGGTTTCTTATGAAGGTGCAAAATTATGGTTATTAAATAAACAATATTTAAGCATCGGAATTAAGATTAGTTTGTATTTTTCAGTTAACCAACTAATAAAAGTCTATCTTATCTTTTGAAAAATATATATACCTACTTATCCCACATTCTTGAGTATTTTATTATCAGATTAACTGAACGTTAACTTATATTCAACGATTTCACCATATTATAATGCCAGAAATCGTGTACATACAGTCTGTTCTATTTAAAGTATTCCGTAAATGATTTCTCCTTTAATTTGTCATATTTTCAATTTTCGAAAATTGCAACCTCTAACCCCTTTGGTAGAAGTGTTTGGGATGGATTTTTCTTTTAGGAACTATTATTTGTTCTCTTTCAAATGAAAATAAAACCTTCAAAATCGGAGCACGTTTACTATGCGAAACACGCCTACTTATTACTGTTCTTGAAATACAGAAGGCTGACAGACGGAAGGACGGACTTAGTATTTGTTGTTGTAGCGGCAACTGAAATACACATTTGCTGAAAATTTCAGCTCTCTACATTTTACGTTTCATGAATAGAGCCCGCTGACAGACGGTTTGACCGATGGACAGCGAGGTCTCAGCAATAGGTTCCTGTTTTCACCAATCTGGTACTGAACCCTAAAAACCCAGACAAAGTCAAACTGTATATACCCACCTCCTTCGTTTGAAAGTCGTCAAAAAGATTAAATGAAATTACCCTGTAGATGAGAAAATACTAATCATACTACAAGTGTTCTTAAGCCTTCAAATCAATCTTGTTTTTTAAATGGACAAAAAGGTTCCATTATTTCAGTTAGTTAGGTATATTATTCTTGAATATTCCCTATATTTAAAATGATTTGTTTCGTAGGTATTTCAGCTGTCCTTCAAATTTTAGGAATACCTTCTATTTCTGTACCTAACTGAATTGGAAAATACTATTGGCAATACAAATAAATACCTCTGTTATTTGATCAAGGCGACCGCGGACTCGCGGGAGTTTACCATAGACGATATAGGAGACTTCAGTGACTCATTCAAACAGTGTTTTGCCAAAATATGAATGATTGTATTCAAGTGATATTTAGATATATGCTCATTTAACAATAACAGCGTAATCTTCTACGTAAACTTTATACTTAAAATCATAAATAAAGATACGTTTTACAGGTTATGTTAAATTTATACGATACTCAAAACTGATATCGGATAGTTGTGACTGATTCTTTATTGATTATTATTAGTTTCTTGCATATTATTTTAATTAAATTAAAATGTCGGCATCATTGGTCCATGATATAAAATGTAGGGTGATCAATCTGTTGCTTCTACTTTCACGACTTTCCTACTATTTTGAAACAAATTCTATGGAATAAAAAATGGTCAAAAGAACTTTGGCAAATTTATACTAAAATCATATTTTCTTACTATTTTATGATGTTTTTGATTTTTTTACCGACTCGTATGCATCATTGTAAAGCTCATAAAATCCTCTTTTTAATCTCGTTATAATCCAATATGGCATTGATATGAAAACTTACTTATTCATACAAGCGTATTCTTCGTGAAAAGTTGCTCAAACAATGCCGTAACCCTTCTTCTGTCTCTTATGGTTTCTAATATACCCACCAATAAGTACATCCATCACCAATTTTGAACACACTGTATAATATAAATATATACATAAAATCTAAAAGTTTTTGATCTCTAAAAACAACAATGATTACTATTAATTCTTGAAATGTAATATATCAAGCATGCAGTCAAAGTCTAAAACATATTTCACAAATCGCGACGTTGTAAACAGGAAATAATTCTAAAAATATATTGACGCAACTATTTTGAGACAAAATATATAATATTACAATATGAAAGATCACGCATGGAAAATGGCAATGTATTATGAAATATGGTACAGTTGTCACTAATCATCCAAAATCAAGACAGCTGGCCTTTGAAGTTATTTAATTTGGCTACGTTACAAGTTCTCAAATTTAAAAAATTCTGGATGAGTTCGTTTAAAGTTTTAAATTAAGTTATGGTTTTTGCATTAAGTTTTTCAACTGAATGAATGACTTCAATACTTTGGTGCATTTTTTCGGATTTTGGATCCTAAAAGTGACAAGTTATGTTTAAATATTGAGTATTTTTAATTGTTTCAAGTAAAGACCTGATCTCGAATTCCATCGAATACTGGGGATGAAAAATTTTGTATAAACAACAGTTTGGGATGGACAATAAAGTGATACTGAGTGCGAGTGTAGAAGAAACTTTTACATTTGATCTTATTTTTTTGAGATGTCAAAAAATGTCTTCTATTTTCGGAAACGAATATCGGATACCCTCAAATCAATAGAAAATGGAAGCAGACTGAGACTACAAAAGGTCAAAATCCAAGAACAAAAAATATGTTGAAACTTTATAAGATTTCCTTTAGAAACCCAATTAATTTGACAGTGGCATGGGTAAATTTGAAAATAAAAATCTGGTGTGTCCACTCACACGACTTTCCTTCCGCTCGCAGGCAAATTCCACTGAATAAGAAATCGTCGGATCAATACGAATAGCAATGGTCATGTAACATTTTTTTGCAAGATGGAACGTTTAGCCAGAATCTGAAGAAACATGTGGAAAATATAGAATTTTACTCAAACATAACTTTTTTTGTGCTTTTTCTCAGAGATGGTGCTGTATATGTGGGAGGTAAAGGGCTCTCAGAAGAATACTTTAGGCAAGTTTAATCAAAATCCTTAGAGCCGTTTTCGCGCTTCAGTCTTGAGCAAATCACGTTTTTTGTTTATAGCCGCAGGCGAGTTGTATTGGTACCAAACAAAATAAAAAAGAAAGCAACAAAAACACCGATCTGTTCCCGAGATAATGCTGTCACAGACAGACAGACAGACACACAGACCAATGGCTGTAAATATGTTTATTAGACTTATTAGACTCTGAAACGTCAACATTTGTAAAAATCTCGATACCGAAAATTTCATACGATTACAATACTGTCCTTATACAGTTACTGTATAGTAGTGTAGGAATGTAAAATCTGGAATCTATTTGATTTAGGTGAATAATCTTTAGTTTAGTCTGACTGCTGAGAGATGAAAATGTTCAATAATCAGCATGTTCCTCCCCAATATACCCTCCAAATGGGTGAGAACTCGAAATATTAGAGAAGAGTATCTCTTAAAAAGTATATTCCAGGATCAAATTATAAAGTTAAATCTTTACAACTAAAAAAAGTACAAAACTATTTTGGTGAATTCTGTAGATTACTGAATGATTTATTTTATCCAGTAAAACAAGAAACCTCTTATGGGTTTATATTCAGGATTACTGCAACACATAAGATTGACATCAGTAGGTGACACCTTGAAAAGTACAAAATAAAATGTATTATATTCGAACATCCCTTAGTATAAAAATCATAAGGATTCTGAAGTTAGGCTCTTCAACTTTTGCAAAACCTGAAAATATTTTTTCTTCGTTATGAAATACTTATAATAATTTAGATTATAATAGATAGGAGCTATCTAATTTCAGAGTCTCGGCTGCTATGCCTTCATCAAAGGGGATTTTATTACTGCTTCAGGATTTCTTCTCTAACTTTTTGTTCGGTAGAATCAAACACACTTTCCTGATTGTCTGCTCCCTCTTGTTCCAATTCAAATTCACATATCTGTAGTTAAATTTCATCCATATTCGGCAGTTTGTAGTTTTTGTAATAATCCCTTCATACCTTCATCTTTAAATCTATATCTCAATTTTAAATTATATTCCCGTTTTCTCCTGGTTATTTTTCTGTTTTCATTCTAGAAATGTCTTATTTCTCCACTTTTATAGCCTTCTTCGATATTTACTCACCTGTTTAAGCTGTTATCTGTTTTCTTCTGCAGTTTCGTTCAATATTTTGAGCATAACTTCATTTTTGTCTTGACATTCTCCATTATACCAATCCACTTTTTTAGCCTCATGTAGCATTTCATAGAAATGTTGAAGAGCCTTGGCAATCGTTTTCTCCATTTTATTCATCTATAATACCTGCTTTGTGGACCCTTTAATTTTTCGGTAATTTTTTCCTGCCTAATTATCAAACTAAAAAAAACACATAATGCACTCTTTAGCTCTAAATATAGAGTTGCAAGGCTGGCCTGGCGATTATAAAATTTAAATAAAGCCTGAGCAATCGTCTGGCACACTCACAACTACCAGCGCTCTATATAGCTGGAAAATTAATTTTCGTAATTTCTACATCGGGTCCTTTTCACGCCGCAAGCTGTCGTCACCGCCAATTTACGGCCCAGAATACATCTTTTTTTTTATTTGTCTCCTCAACTTTGCTAATAACTGAGGGATATTATAAATCCGGGTTCACGACTGAATTAATGAATATAATAAATTTGTTATTATGCCGCTTTCCAGTTTTATTTTGCGCTTGGTTGAAAGGATTTCCTCCAAATATTTTTTTTAATTAACATGAAATGTGAAATGAATGAAACAGATTTCTTACAGGAGTTTACCTCTTTACCAATATAAATTCAGCTTATTTATTCAGTTCCACGTGAAAGTACCATATATTGACTATATTAATGACAATTTTGTGCTACAGCTACAACCAAAGCTTACACGAAATCTTGCTAGAAAGGCTAAATAATATTGGAATCAGAGGAATAGCTAATGACTTATTCAAATTCTATCTCACAAATAGAACACAGAGAGTTAGAATATCAAATATAGTCAGTGATCCTAAAGAAATAAGTGACACTGCAATTATTATAGGAGCTGATTCTTGGGAAACAGTACTAAGAAAATCGGAACAAGCAATAAGGAATTTGAAAAATTGGTTAGATTCAAGTCTACTTTCATTAAACATTAATCAAACAAAATTCATGACATTTAGCTTGATCCAAAAGAAATTACCAGATCTCCAGAAACTGATCCTTCAAAAATTGTAACTGTAAAAATGAAATTGAAAGAACAAGTTGTCTAAAATATCTGGGTGTTTACAAAGATGAGTAATTGACTTGGAAAAATCAAGTACAATTTGTGACGAACAAAGTTTGAAAATTAATTTACAAATTCCGTGAACTCAGAAATATCCTATGGCCAGAAACATTAAGAATGATCTATTTTTCTCTAGTAGAGTCTGTTATTGACTATGGTCTTGTTGTATGGAGAAATGCGTGCGGAACGATTATGTATTCGTTGCAAGTGACACAAAAATATATAATAAAAAATTATGCTATTCAAAAATAGACTATATCCAACTGACTTACTTTTTAGAGAAAGTGCACTCTTAACTATAAACCAGCTTTACATGAGAGCAACTATAAGAGTCATGCTACAAACTCAATATTATAAAAATTAAATAACCCATACATTTAATGCTAAAAATGCAGCCGAACATCCTGCAATCAGCCCATGGTATTAGATCAAAGCCATATAGTAAACTTAAGAATCAAATTTCTGATTGGATAATGTTAAACAATTTCAAATTATTCTAGTAAAAGCCCAAATTCACTTTTTTCTAACCATACATATTTACAAGGATTCACACGCACAGATTATCAATTGTGTGATCCTTCCAAAAATCAGAATGAAATTTCTTTTAACGAAAAAAGTAAAATATCTATAGAAAAATAGTTTGCAAGAATCCACGAAATTTATTTTAATTTTATATTGCATTAAAAAAATATATGTATATTTATAATTTGAAATCATCTTGCAAATATTTTTTTCTTACTAGTAAACACCTGTATTTATATTAATTTGTTGTTATTATATAATGTACGATGTTTTAGTTTAAACAGATTTATAAATGTATTACAAATAATAAATTAACTTACAGAATACTATAAGTTGGGTCACTCTCACCAAAACACACATCTAAGAAATACGCCGACTCGCCGAGTTCAGCGAGTGTCTAGGAGCTTGCGGATATACAGTCTGTCTCATTTCACTGTGAACTGTGGTCGAGTTCAGAACAAATAATGATGTGTGCTCGTGCGTTGTGAGTTTTAAGAACTTTCGATAAATATTATGAAATGGCTGCGTATTGTTCAGTGGATGTTTGTTCCAGTAAGATGGGAAGGACAGGATCAAGTCTTTGCTCCGTCTGTTTCTCCAAAATTTACTTCTTTTAAAGTTTTTACAAGCAACTATAGAAATATAAAATGTCCCGAAGGAAACGACCTGTTTATATCACGGATTATCTAATAAAGAAATATTTGAATCGTCATTCATGTAAAACGTTTGTTGAGAATATAGCAATTGCGCAGAAAACTTACTGAATGACGATTTAATTTTTTGTGAACTTAAAGCTTACAAGACGACGGATAAACAACTTGGTGGTTTAAGTGTACCATCAAAGGATATTGTTGAGTATGTGATATTGATGGAAAATATTTTCATAGAAAATGTCTCCAATATAGCTAGTCAGAAAGGATTAGCGCAGTATTTGAAGGAAGAAAACTCCTTTCTCTCATCCTTGTCAACAATTTCCTTTCGATTTTTACTTATCTTTAATTACAAGACTCCGTATATATTTTACTTTGAAATATATAAATAATGATATCAAGCAGGTCATAGTTGGTGGTATATTGAATAAAGTATACGTATAGCTGTTTTCTATTTATAGATATTAGATATATACTATAAATAAATAATCTAATTATCAAAGTATTATTAAATGCACTTATTTTGTGAGTTATTAATTCTCTCTTTTATTTGTCTCCGTTGTGTTATGTATACGTATGAGTTTTTTAATAAAAAAATATATTTTTCTGAAACTGATTAATTAACCTATAATGATAACATATATAAACCAAGTATTCTCTGAAAATGAGCAAATATAAAAATGTGTTATTATTTCTCTTGCATATATACATATATGACGTCCCTTGTAGGTTCCATTGCTTCGATTAGACCTTGGATTTATTGCTTCCGGCAATATATCTGTCACTGCGAGCATTATTTATGCGAAAAGCAAACAATCGTACTTTCGAGCTGCCGACAAAGGATATTTCAAGAGTGACACAACTTATATAGTATTCTGTAAACTATATGCTATAACTAATTATAATAAGAACAGTAAAGTACCTGATTAATATGAATTATGTCTAAAATTAGAAAAATTAAAGTACATCTTTTTAACGGCAACAAAATGAAACATACAAAATAATACTAATTCTAAGTTGAGCAGTAGTTGTAGTGTAGACTTTTGGCATCAACTTCAAAAGTACCAACACCAATAGAATTAATATTATTTCGTATTTTTCAGTGTACCAACTAATGATTCTGTCAATTTTTTTGTAAAATACATTTATTTCACACCTTTGAGTGTAACATTAGTCATAAAATTCATTCAACGTTCACCAAAGAAGATAATACGTTGCTTGTGCTTATTGCTGTAACTCAGACACTTATGATTTTTTTTGAATAATGTCCAATCTAAACTTAGCCGGATATGATCTCTTCTTCTAGGACCAACTCTCAATGGTCCTCTATCCTCACATGAAAAAAGAATCATGAAAATCGCAGAACGTTTACTATTTAAAAGGCGCGAACATCCATAGAAAAAACATTCAGACAAACAGTCGAATTGTACAGTTTGTTTCACGAATCATGGCTATTGTGTGTACTCATTCACGAGCTACGAACATATCATACGTCTCATCGCATCTCATTATCATGAAATTCTCTACTACGTTTGTCGATCTAATCTACGACATCAGTATGTCAAGCTTATATCCTTTTATACAATGATAGGGCGCTGCACGTATGTCCGAAGGCAACGCAATCTTTATTTCATAGGCGTCACAAAGTCATTGTGACATTTCAAATAATTCAGGTGCATAAATTTATATTTCATAACTCAAGCAATAAATTTGTATTTTGTGTGTCTGCATTATTGTTGATAATAAATCTTTCATATTATGTTTGCTTATTTAATCAATCGATATTTTTTCCTCTAATTATATGAACTTCCCTAAATGCCATATCTTAGCTCGAAATCGTTACGCCACTGATTTACTCCCGTCAGTTGGATTGATCCATTTTTGTGTTTTCAAGGCAGACGCCAACATTCGTGAAACAAACTGTATATCTTCCGTTTGGATCGCAGATCAAGAAGAAAGGTAAAAATTCTTTCATTATGGCTTTGAATTAGTATGAGCGATTTTGCGTTCAGCATAGTCGTAAACTTGCTCAAATTTTGATCACTCTTCTTCTATTCATAAGAGACCGTGGAAGCTGAGCATAAGTCCCATAAATGAAATGTAGGTATTTCCTCGCAAAGTTTCCTTTCAAAGAGACACAGGTTTTTTTTTTGAAAATCGCAAATTTAATTTTGCATAATTCAAGAAAAGATCATAATTTCAGGAAACGTTTTCGTGTTAGAGCCCTCTGAAAAGCTAGAAAACGGTGATCAAAACACAGTTTAACAGGCCAGCCATAAGCCATAAGTTGTTTAAAATCTTCTTCAAGGTCATAATATTCAATTCATATGGAGAATTTTGACATAAGTAGACAGATTTACCATCTGAAAGTACAGAAAATAATTATAAAAGGTCAGTTACTGCCAATGAATTTTTCAAAGTTTCATTGAAATATGCTGTTACATCATAATTGAGAAAATTATATTATGTTATTTTGATCAGTTTGAAAACATGTTATTTCTAAGCTATTAATTAAACTTGCTTGTTACATTATTTTAATGATTGTTGCTTTGCCCTAGAAGTATTTATTGATGTACATTCAACTAACATGTACCTACTACTTGGGTTAAAAAAATAATTGATTTCCTAGTGAACATAGTTTTCTTTATAATTAGTGCAATTCACAAAAGACAACTAAAAATCATTAAAAAAAATATAGGCAACGTCGAGTTTTCGTAAAAAAAGTGATTATCTCCTCCTTACATCAGTAAACTCACTCAAAATAAATTATTATTTTAATAATAACTCTCGTACCTCCTAATATTCTAAACATGTAATAAAATAGTAGAACCTGGTGTGTCTAAGTATACGTTGAAGGCATGTGTCAGTAAAAATAGGCCAAGTACGAGTCGGACAAACACGCAGAGGCTTTCGTATAAATCGCACGTAACTATATACGGCCAATAATGAGATCGAGCTAAAACAATTGTTTTTTCTGTGACGGGAAAAAGTTTGACATTTTATCTCTATAAATATAATTCAAATCACAGAATTAAATTGACACATATTTGATTACTTCAAAGGTTTCCTTGGCAACGCAACCCGCTAACAGACAGATGGACAGCAGAGGCATAGTAATAGAGTCCCTTTGGCAACCTTTGGGAACGAAACTCTAAAAACTACGAATTAATTTAATTTTATTATCATGTTTTGTTTTGTAAACAAAGTTTTTGAGATATACTCATGGAAAATAATCTAATGGCGTTAAATCAGGAGATCTTGCTGGCCACTCTATTTTTGTGCCTCTTCTTCCAAGAAAATCTTTATATAATGTTTTCTTGGTATACCCAAAGTAAATATTATTCGATATTACATTCAAAAAGTCCAAATTTTTGAAAAGAGAAGGTGAACATTATGCAATTTCAAGAGTAATATTTTAAATTGGATAGAGTACTCACGAAAAACTGAAAAATATAGGGTGGACCAATAAAAAAATTCTTGTTATCCTGCAGTAATTGCGCCCCGGTATATTTTTGAATTAATGATGCTGATAGCTTAATAATTGATTTGTGATATTTTTATGTGAAACATTTGTTTGTATCGAATCGAAATATAACTAAGGTACGTTACTTTATGCACACACTGTATATGACCTATAGGAATGATGATGTAATGCAATATGCTCTCATATATTCCCACCCATTTCCCGACAAACAACAACGATTGTTGTCATCCGAAAGCTAGAATACGTACATCATCAACATTGTATAAATGTATTATTTTGTCATTCCGATTTACAGCATCCAAACTGAACTAATGCCAACAATATTCGATGAATTTCAATCGTTTGATTTGCACGACATTCACAATTACTTATGTACACGGTGGACCGTGAAAATTATGATCCACCGTAGGCTGGGTGGTCAAAGGTTGGTCTAGTGAAGTAACAATTAGAATAGCTGAAGTAAGTCCAGTTAAAAATGACATCATAGTCTATAGATACTGCACCAAACGGAATGAGAAATCCAACCATCTTACTTGTCTAGAATGAAAAATATATCTATATAGAGCAACTTCCCGATTGGGCACTTTCGATCTTCACATCTTATTTTGTTTTTATTAAAAATATTGGTAATGTTATAAAAGTTCTTCTCATAATTAGAGACAAATCCACTGCTGGACATAGGCCTCCCTGAATTCATTCCATCTTACCTGTTCTGAGCTCATTGTATTCTAGTTTCCGGCCACTCTTTTTAGGACACCTCTCCACCTCTATCTTGGGTTGTAGCTGAGTCTCCTTCTAACTTAATATCACCTTGTACCAACCATTTCTTTGACCAGTTCCCTGGTTGGACCTCCTCCCGATTTTATGGCTTCTATGACTATTCCGTCCTCTCCTGATGACCGATTATGTTTCATTACTGCAAGAGAGCTGATCTTATTTCTGACTCTGTTATCGGCATTAGTTCTTCTGATCTTTGGTTTGGCCTTTTAACTTATACTGTATAGTCACTTTGCGGTTATTTGCTAGTGTTGAGGTTTCTGTAGAACATTTTAGTAGTTTTCAGAATTTCTTGTCTATCTCTGTATTTATTATTTACCACTGAATTTGCATATTTATTTCCTGCATGATGTAAGCTTATTTTTCATTAGCTTTAGACTCTTATGTTATTCTATAGTTACTTTTAAATTCTTGTTTGTTTCTCATTTCCAATTGATTCAGGTTTCTTCTGTTTGCAATTAGAGCATTTAATTTGTATCATTCCTTTCTTTTGTATTGACGTTTCGTTTTTAAAACATGAATTTGCATTTTTGATTGACTCTACTATCTGTCCATATTGTGATCAATAATTTTTTCCATGTTAGTTGTGCTATCAGCATATGTTTCAGGTGTATTCGGCGTATTCCATTTCGAGCCCTGATAATTATTAAGCATTTTGAATCTTATTGACCGACGAACCCCGAACGGAGGAGGTATACAATTCGACGGTCTGCTTTTTACTTTCCTACGCTACTATAGTAGCCGTATAAGGAAAGTATTGTAGTCGTGTGAAATTTTCGGTATTGAGATTTTTGCAAATGTTGACGTTTCAGAGTTTTTTATGTCTAATAAACATATTTTCGGCCAATGGTCTGTATGTCTGTCTGTCCGTCTGTCTGTCTGTGTATTTTTTTTCTTTCTTTTTTATTTTGTTTGGTACCAATATCACTGGCCGGGGGCACTGAATGAGAATCCAGTATACACTGGGCCAAAAAACGTGATTTGCTCACGACTATAGAGCAAAAACGGCTCTAAGGGTTTTGATTAAACTTACCTAAAGTATTCTTCTGAGAGCCCTTAACCACCCACACGCAGCGCCATCTCTGAGAAAAAGCACAAAAAAGTTATGTTTGAATAAAATTCCGTATTTTCCACATGTTTCTTCAGATTCTGGCTAAACACTTCATCTTGCGAAAAAATGTTACATGACCAGTGTTGTTTGTCTTGACATGCTGAAAAAAATGAGTGGTAGCACGATTTGACCAGAGGATTTTTACTTAACTACCGCTATTATCGTCGCTACGTAAGGAAAGTATTGTAAAAGTGTAAAATTTTTCATTCACTGGAATTTGCCTCCGAGCGGTCCTTAGAGTTACGGTTTTCGAGTTAAATCGGTGTTAAAACGGTAACATATAAAATAATTAAGCGTATTTCCGCAGCGATGCTTTGAGATCTCAATAATAACAACTACAAGCAAAGAATATACGTGGGTAAAAGGATAAGTACTATCTTTATTGGTATAAGTGAACGTTCAACGATTTTCGTGACTAATGTTAGGTACACTCAAAAGTGTGAAATAAATATTTTTTACAAAAAATTATACCAACGTTATTAGTTGATACACTGAAAAGTATAAAATAATATTAATTATATTGGTGATGGTACTTGTGAAGTTGGTGCCAAAAGTTATCAATCTAACTGCAACTGCACAACTTCAAAAGTAAGAATTAATATTATTTTATAATTTTTTGTAAAAAATATATATTTTCTTCACATTGATAGTGATTTTTGCTCTTAATACTCTATGGTCAATCCCGTGAAATACCCGTATATCCTGTATTGTCTTCAGTTTATTTGTTATAATAAAAATCAGTCTTATTTTTAATTTTTCCATCGGGCCTATCCAAGTCAATTTTTAGTTTTCTTTCTTTTTGACCGACGAACCAAACGGAGGAGGTATACAATTCGAAAGAGGCAAATTGAGAATTGTTCCCATTAAAAAAAATCGACATTCCACATGTCTTTCCCCCCAAAAACTTCTTCCAAAGGGGGTGATGTTAAAAAACGTATGTTTCTGAGTTACAGCAGTGGTAAAATGTGAAATATAGCAACATCTAAATTGAACATTTAAAAAAATACGGCTTCCTAGTTATGACAGTGGTAAAGTCTGAAATATTTGTAAGTATATATAACAGCGATGTTTTGAAATCTCTGAATAAGTAGGTAAATAAACAACTTATTTGGTGAACGTTTAATGATTTTGATGACTAATGTTTTTTACCAAAAATTGGACCGACTTTATTAGTTGGTACATTGAAAAATACAAAATAATATTAATTCTATTGGAACTAGTAGTACTTTTGAAGTTGGTGCCTAAAATCTTCTATCTAACTACAACCAAAGATTAGAAACACCTTAATCTTTGCTACAACTGCATAACTTCAAAATTACCAGTACCAGTAGAATTAATATTATTTTGTATTTTTCAGTGCACCAACTACATAATAGCGTCGGTCCAATGCACACAGTGTTGCCGTTCTTTGAATTAACCTGAAATATTTTGTTCTGTAATTTTGAAACTTATCGTTTATTATTAACTAGAGACCCGCTCCTGCTTCGCACGGTTAGCACTAAAATGGTTTTTGTAAGTCAACCTTAAAAGGTAGCCATTGGTTTACTATCGCGGATTTTTTTGTAAATCTCTAGATATACAAATCCGTAGTACATTAATTTGATCTATCTCGTAAGGTTTAGCCAGCGTTTGCGATTTAAGCACACAAAATTATGTTTGTTACGACAATTACATCACAAATCTTTGAATTTTTCGGCTTTTCTGTGCCATAATATATATGTAGGTAGTAGGTATATATAAACTTTCCTCTTGAATCACTCTATCTATTGCTGAAATGAAAATTGCTGCATTAAAATCCGTTGAGTAAATTAAAAGATCTAAGCGAATTGACAGCCGACGAGTTGGCAACGATGGGCTCGCCTCACTGCATTCTGAGTTTGAAACGTAGTATTATCTAAGTATAGTTATTATCTACAAATTAGACCTAGGTACTCTACTTGTATGAAGGAATATAAATCTGAATATAGTTTGGTTAATAAATGTTTATTAACAACTTCCTTACATAATTATAATTCACGTATTTAATTAAAGGAGTAAATTCTCATCTAACATGGAATTTCTCGACTGATAGCTACTGGAATTGTCTGCATCATATATTACTAGAATAGGGCTAGGGGACTCGGGGAGCCCTTTGATGTTGACTACTTCGATGACGCCGTATAGAGTGAAGGGCATTCTCGACGCACAACTAATTAAATACTTGTTAATGGTCGCTAATTGAATGCTTTTTAGCGAATTCTATTATAAATAAATTTAAAGAGGAGTCGACAGCGAACAGCGTTAAAGGCTCCCACAAACGTCGTACGTTTTCTCCATAAGAATAATATTGTTGAGCGGCTCTGCTCGCAACAATATACATGAGTTTAAAATAAGCTAAACTAAGAATACTTAACATAACTCAAAGCTGTACAGTTTGTGCGCTATACAGTTCTGAAACTAAAGCTATAAACGAAAGGCAAGTACATTACCACTACACCACCAGAGCATTTATTTTCATTGATCCTATACAATGACAAATATAAACGGCTGATTTGCGTAAATTTAATACTTATAATATATTTCTTATAACACATTATTAATTCACTCTTTTACCATATAAGTTTTAACTAGGCCAAGTGTCATATTCCTCTTTGACCGCATTATTCTTAAAATGGGATCCAAAGAATTATCTTCACGTGCTAATATATAATAGATATTTGTTATAAAAAGAAAATAACGAGTCTGTGGGAGCCGTCATAGAATTATTGTATGCGGAATCCGCATTCTAGATCCAGGCTATCTACATACAAAGTATATAATATATAATAATGTGTATATATGAGCTGCGGTATTTACACAAAAGCTAGGAATTTTTTTCATCTCCATAACGTCATCGGAAAAACCAGATGGCAGAGAGTGGAGAGCCCGAGTTTCTTTTTAACTAATTATAATCGCTTTTATACAGTGCGTCCCAGAAGTAATGTCTAAATTTTTATTATTTAACAGTCAGCTTGATGTTTTTGGTGAATACGCTCGATTTGTATTTCTCCATGCTTTTTTGTGGTACATCTATCTATGTATATAATGTAGAACAAAAATAAGTTACAACTTAATTTTTTTTACTGAGAAACCCTATTTTTCCTGTTCTGTACGTCTGAATAAAAAACGGACCCTTATAGGATCATGCGTGTATCCGTCCGTCACAATCAATTTTCTCCGAATCTACTAGACCGATTAAGTTGAAATTTCGTATACCTACTTATCAGTTCCTGTGACCCAAACACAGAGGTGCATAGTAAATAGATGAAATCTGAATATGGGGTTCACTTTTGGTGGGCAAGATGGAACATAAGTAAAAATGCAATTACAAACTGCATCGTGTGATATATCAAAAGAAAGGGCTAATGGTGAGAATCTAAATGCAATTTTAAAATAAACAGTTTACAAGTTATCTCCGAAATTAATGAGCCTAAACTTTTAAAAAAATACATAAATTGATTGTATACTTATAGATTATGATAAAACCTATAACAAGGCCATGATCTTAAAATAACATGGTACTTAAATCACTTTATATTGTGCGTACCAAAAAATATGATACATCGTAGGGAACCCTCTTCATACGAGTTCAACTCGCACTCGTCCCGTTTTCATTTCATTTTTGGATTTTGCTACCTAATTCATAAACAGTTATCAAAAATAAATATTGTTTACAAAAAAATGGACCGACGTTATAGTTGGTGCACTGAAAAATCCAAATTATATTAATTATTGTAGTTAGATTGATAACTTTTGGCACCAACTTCACAAGTACCAACACCAATAAAATCAACATAATTTTGTATTTTTCAGAGTACCAACTAAAAACGTCGGTCCAATTTTTTGAAAAAAAAATTATTTCACATTTTTAAATGTAACATTAGTCACGAAAATCATTGAACTCTTACCATTACCCATGTATATTCCTTGCTTATATATAATTGTTATTATCCAGAAATCTAAAAACATCGTCGCAGAATACGCATATTTTAGACTATACCACTGCTGTTACTCGAAAACCGTAACTCTATGAAAAAAAATCAATATAAATGTTACTACAAATAATCTGGTCTTTAATTTGGATGCCTCAGATTTTAAAATTTTGAAATAAATTGCCCTCTCACAAATACACATATTTGAAAATTTAACATCGATGTAATTCGAAAACCGTTACTCTTTTGAGAAAAATACAAAAAACAAAACCGACGTTATTAGTTGGTGCATTGAAAAGTAACAAATTAGATTAATTCTATTGGTGCTGCTACTTTTGAAGTTGTGCAGTTGCAGCTAGATTTATAACTTTTGGCACCAACTTCACAAGTACCAGCACCAATAGAATTAATATTATTTTATACTTTTCAGTGCACCAATAACGTCGGTCCAATTTTTTATAAATATTATTTATTTAAAAATTTAGAGTGTAACATCAGTCACGGTAATCGTTGAACTTTCACTAGTACCAATATGGTACTTATATACAACATAGTACTATCCAATTACCCACTTATATTCTTTGCTGTTACTTGATATTACGTAGAGATCTCAAAACATCGCGGCGGAAATACGTATTTTAGATTTTACCACTTTACCACCGCCGTAACTCAAAAACCGTAACTTTAAGGAAAATAGGTTCATTATAAATGTTGCTACAAATAATCTGGTCTTTCAAGTAGTGCCCTCAGATTTTCAATTTTCGAAAGAAATTGTCCCCTTCACATAGCGAAAATAAACATGTTATTTTAACATCGCCGTAACTCGAAAACCGTAAGTTTTTTAAAGAATTTTCAATTTAACCGTTTCCGGATATTGTACTTTCTTTAATTATACGACCTTGGATTTTCGAGAAAAGTTGCACCCGGGGGTGTTTTTTGAAGGGAATGAGATTTCGTATTTGGGTTTTAGAGCCATTTCTCAAGACCCTTCTTTCAAAAGAATCAAAAATCAAAATCGGAGTACGTTTACTATATAAAACGCACGCAAAAAAGCACAGTCGAATTGTATACCTCCTCTGTTTGGATTCGTCGTTCAAAAATGTACAATTTAAACGTTGCCGGGTATTCTCCTATATTTAATTCTATCGTCATTCAGCGATGTGTTTTTGGAGAAACGTAATTTGTTCGATAACTGTTGGGTTCGGGTATAGGATATGATATATGAACATACCTACATAGATTTCGAGATAAAATTCAAAAATAAAATAAACGAAAAAGTAGGTGTATTCATTTGAACAAATTAAGGTGGTAGTCGTAACTTATTCTTGTGCTATTCTGTATACATGAGTTTGCCACGAAAAAAACTGCACAAAGAAATAAAAATCCACTGGTTCGAATATTTTTACGAAAAACACACGCGACTGAATTTTTGATGAATTTAGACTTCTGGGACTCACTGTACGTATATTACATATTATAAGGACACACATGAGAGATATTCCAGCTAAAGCTAATTAAAATTAATGATCATGGAAGTTTATTTTAAAAAAAAGGCCCAACCTCCTATATAAATGTAGATATGTGTATAAATACTAGCAGACAATTTTTCTTCTAGAATTTAATTGAGATAATACTTGCTTGAATAATTATAATTTGGAATTAGAGAATCGGTCAAGTACTATTAAAACATTGCGGAATGTATATATATTCAATGTATCTGATTATCTGCTACCTAATAATAATCCCTTTTGATTGATAAAGTTTGAGTTAGTGTTAGTAATAGTGAGATATGTGCTTTATATTGGAAAATCGATCTTAATTAATAATAGAGATTAACATCACTTTATATACGACAGTCTATATACTATCCTCGCACATGTGTACAGGGTGGCCAAGAAAAAGCGAGAAAATTTCTGTATCTCGGAAACAACTAATTCTAGAGATTTTCAGTAATAAATTGCTAAGGTTGCTATGAGATAATTGCTAGAAATTATTTCCAGGTTTCCAAGAATTTCGCTACTGTGCATAATCACTATTTTGAATTATTAGAAGAAGTTTATTTTTCACGTTTAGGTGCATATAACCTATACAGTGTGTTCATATTTCGGATTCCTCGAAATATGATGATTTACAAAATATCAGTATCTGTAGATATGATTTTGTAGGCATCACCTACACATTATATTTACGCAAATTAAACAAAGAATTACAGTTTAAAAGTTTGGTACCAAGTGTTCCTAGCAGAAATACCATATACTTAATAGGCAACAAAAACAAGGTCTGTTTAGGTCAAAGGGAATGAAGAGGCCAACACACTTGTCAGGAAAGGAGGAAAGTCCTTTCAATCGCCCAGAACTTTTCTGTGGCACAGGTAAATGTACCTACCTACAAGAAAGAGTTTCAGGAGAACGAAAAAACCGAAAGAAAAACAATCTGGCGGAATCTGCTTGAGTCCATTCCAAAAACTTTCTTGGAAGCTTCATTACTGCAAGATATAAGAAGTATCTGGATCTTGGCAAGAATATGCTATACCTCCTCACTGGGGATTCCTTAGGGGGCATTGTCGCATCAGAAAGCAACTAGCAGAAAACGACGAGTGCAGATTCTGTGAGGAGGAGAAGAAAACTCCGGATCATCTGGTGACAGAATGCGTCGCCATTGCTAGACGACTCAAAAAATGCTTTGGACAAGAAACATGCAGAAATGGGAAAGTAACATCCTTAAAGCTATCCCAGATGCTGGATTTCATTAGAAGTCTGGAACTGGAGGGCGAGCTGTAGACTACGTAATGGCGAAAACCGCTCTGATGGGGGGCACAATAGGTAGCAGTGCAATGAAAACCCCTTAAATTTATAATGTAAAAAAACATAATTTTACCATCGTGGGATTATATGTTCATTGAAATAGCATTCCAAAACAGGTTGATAAACATTACTTCCGCTATAATCGAATATTGTTTTAGTTGAACAGAACATTCTCAAAAAACTACAAATTTTTAGAACTGTCTAAAACCTTGAGAAATAAGGCTTAATAAGGTTGGTAGATTTATTTACAATTTTATTGACAATTTTATGTATTTCTTTGTCATGAAAATATGTGTAGATAATAATTAATTTTTTAAAAGACTATGGCCGAAAAGTATTTATTTTATTCGGCATTGTAATTTACAAAATGTGTAAGAAATGAAGGTAAGCTGTGCCTAAAACGTTTATTTGTTTTTTTATTATCCAAATAGGGAGTTTATATGAAGTCTTTAATCTTGGACGAAGTCGAGTGCATCAGCTAATCAAAAATATGTATATTGTGCTCTGTGCTTGACATATATGTTAAAATAACTGTAGTCATAGTAACGATATTTTTAGAATATTGAAATATGAACATTCCTGTTATCAACTAAAATTGAAATACCAGCTCGCCGAAAATATAACACCAATATCCATCAAATTTCCGCGAACGCATATAAACAAAATTAAAAATATTATGTATTACATCACACAGGAATGCCGAAGCGTTGCTGATCAGCCATATATTTTTTTTCTATAACGTAAGCATAAAAATTCGATCCCGAAAAGCTACACCACCAACGCCGCATTTTGTATAGGAAAATGGTTTCGTTTCATTTGATATTTGATCGATATTGTGGACGAGGTCAAAGTTATTAAGTGAAACTGTGAATGTGAGTTTATTTTTATTCTTTATTTGAATTACTGAGTCGCTAGAATATTGTTTTCTGCCTTTTTATCATATAATGGTGGTCTTTTTGAATGCTGCAGTTTTTTTGGAAATGGATCGAAATAACTAATTTAGTTTTGATGTGATATGTTCAAGTGTATACGAGATCTACTATTTTAGTTTTAGAGTTCCATACGTCCAAATAGAAAAACGGAACCCTTATAGGACCACTCGTGTGTTTGTCTGTCCGTCCGTCTCAGTCAATCTACAAAACCGATTAAGTTGAAATTTAGTACACATATCAATGCCTGTGACCCAAACGCTGAAGTGAATAGACAAAATCTGAATGTGGGAGTGACTATTGGGGGCAAGATGGAAAAAAATAATTGCAAACTGCATCGTTTGACATATCAAATGAAAGGGCTTGTTGTGAGGATCTCAAATATATTTTTTTCTAGTTTTTAAATTATTTATACATTAAGTCAAAACCTATAAGAAGTCCATGATCTTAAAATAACGGAATCCTCTTTACGCGAGCTTAACTCGCACTTATACTGTTTTTATAGTTTATATAGGTTTTTTTAAGTCTATCTATCCTACCTGTTTATACTTCAGTATCTCAAAAACGGCTTTTCAATATCGATAAAAAAATTCTAACAGGGCGGTCTTTAGAGCACAAAATTTGCAATACTCATTTATTACGGAGAAATAGTTATTTATTATCCAAGGGAAAAAAGTACTAGATTTTAGCTCGAGGTTGTGCGACCGACGCGAAGCAGAGGGAGACAAAAAAAACCGAGAGCTAAAATCTAATATTTTTCCCGTGTATATTTTCTATGACTGGAAAAGCGATGATTTAATATTGAATAAATATTCATTATAGTCAGAAGAATATCGAAGTAAAATTTGAAGTTTTAAGGTGGTAGGCGACAATTAGACATGTATTGCTAAGAAAACCTTTATATTTCTATATTGATATATATTTATGTGTACATATATATCTACCCGGGAAAAAAGTACTCACTTTTTCCCGTGGGGAAGAAAGTGATACTTTGTCACCTGTCAGCAAAGATAAAATGTCAAACTTTTTTCCCGTCACAGAACAATAGTTTTATATTCATTACACTTTTAATTTATTCAAAAGAATAACCTGCTCATAGGTATCGTCGTCTGCCCCAACGGTCTACGTTATCATCACAAGTAATTACCTATATCTTCTTATAATGAGTAAGTATAAAACAGGTCACAAGAAATTTATTTAAAATAGGATACCCTGTATATTTAAGACTTACTTAGTATATAATACAATAATACAGTATGTTTCTATTGAGAATAAATAATTCTCGATTTTGACTCATATTAATGTTTGCATAAATATCAAATATATTGAATACAATATTAAAATAAACCTTTATCAGTTAAAAACAGAAAAAGCACCCCCAATTCAAGATATGCAAACAATATTGAATTTATCGGAAATGCGTTTTATGCATGAATCGTTGACGACCTAGCTAGACCAGCAACCAAATCTGTTCCTGAGTATCCATGTTCCATCGGATTCAAATATTTTTCTGAAATAAACACAGACACAGTACAACCCGAGAAACCAAGAGATAAGGGCGTTTAAATTCGTATTATAGAAATAATATTTCAATAATCCATGATACTCCAAAACTTGCCTAACCAATCGTCAATGTTTGCTGGATCCGTTTTGACTTTCCTAAACCAACTCCGGAGGAAACAAAGAAAGATAATGAAAACGAAATATGAAAAGAACTAAAATTATAATCTAACCTCGACTCTTCAATGCTTGAAATAAAAATCGTGGAAACACTTGTTACAGATGAACCAGTCGGAACCACTGAGAAGGGTTATTGAATGCTTAAATAAATAAAATAATAAATAAAAACAATGGATGCAGCTATTGGCAATACTCATTCAAACAGTGTTTTGCCAGAATATGAATTTTATTCAAGTGATGTTTAGATATATGCTCATTTAACAAAAGCAGCGTAGTCTTCTATGTGAACTTTATATTTAAAATCTTAAGTAAAGATAAGTTTTACAGGTTATGTTGAATTTTTATGTCAATTCAATTGTGATTAATTTGAGATTCTTAAATTCTGACGTTTAAGAAGTCAATAAACGAAAATTAGATTATGATCTTGACATTTCGTAAGTACGTTTGTATATCTATATATAAGGTTTATAATCTATTCTATGTCAAATACGTGGTCACATTGATGTTCATTTGAATGAATCTTCATGAGTGACGTTTTACCGCTTAACGTAACCTCTAAAACTTATATTGATTCATGATTTTAATTATGATGCACACAAAAAAGACTAGAATGCTTTCCTTAAATGAGCATATATATAAATATCACTAGAATAAAATTCATATTTTGGCTGTTTGAATCAGTAGATTCAATGTCGTGTATGGAAATATCCCACGAGATCGCTACCACCTTAATCAAATAACAGGGTTACTTGTATTGCCAATAAAACCATTCAAAAATGAGAGCCCAGAATCAATGAGAGATTTTTAATAGAAGAGGCGTCAGACACGTTGACACCTTGGCTCTGAAGGAACACAAACGAACTGTCAACAACAATTTAAAATCCTTCAAAAGATTTTCATCGAAATCCTTTATCTGATATCTAATCGAAGAAATATATTTACCTATACCTATCTTGCCAGTTACTAAATATATACTTAAAATATAATAGCAACTTTAAGACTTATCTAGGTCTCTCTAATGCCCATTGGTCGATTAATTCCAGAAAAGAGTCTGAGAGGCAGGTACAGGAACTAGGGAATAATATGAAGAAAAAGATGTTCTGAGATTTTGTCCAGTGGAGAGCGTTACTCAACCGGAATTTGGATAATTGTGTATCTAGAGAATCAAGACGAATAAGTTTAAAGATAGAAGCATTCCTATACCATGCCAAATAGAAAACGAAAGCGACTTGAATACGATGATATCATATGAAAACAGGGTCTGTATTTGACAAAAAAACGATTACAAATTGTAAATTTTACCGTAAAATCATAGAAGTTTGTTCCATTAAAGTATTTGAACCCCAAACCTTTTAGGGCGAAAATGGCTTCACTTCAAGCGGAAATACTGATTAATGCTATGTACAATTTGAAAAATGCGATAGGATTGAACATTTGCATTGATAACTGATGGACATCCAAAAAACCTTGATACAATTTTGATTTCTTTGAAGAAAGTCTTGGAGAGATTATGTGTTACTACGGCACTGGCGATGACGCCATAACGGAATGTGATGTTCTCATAGAATAATGTAATGCCTTCTTCTTCCTCTACTTGACTTCTTCTTGGATTTACCGCTGCATGAAAGTTATGTTACGCATAATGTGTGCGAGCTCTCCTCATCACCGTTATTATACCGGTGCGATTCAATCTCACATTTCCTTTCCTCGTTGCTTCGATTACGTTCTTTGTCGCTTCTAGATATATCTATAAGAAAAATGGAGATTTTTTTGTCACAGGAGGAGAGAAGCATGTATCTGGAGAGATTATCTTTTCCAGTATGCTGGACATTGACTCATATAGTTAACGTCGATTCCAATACCTAACATATTCTTATAACGATTTCCCCTGAATTTACGCAATACAAAATGGCTTCCCTTGAATGCTGAGTTCATTTTAAAATGTCAGACCATTTCATAGAATAGTGCCTGACACTCACAAAATCTCAAAGAGACCACAATCTAAGAAATGTAGAATGAAGAGAACTTCTGGAAACTCTGTATACAAAACAAACCTACACTTGAATGAACATTATGATAATTTACTAGTGTGATATTTAAAACCATGTTTATATTTCCCAAACGAAAACAGAACAATTGTTTCCATAAATATTCACATGTGAATTAACATTAAAGACGATGGGAAATTACCACCAACAGTAATTGAACATTTTTAGAGTGAAAATCCGCCTTACAAAGATGTGAACCCATTTTAGACAAAGGAAGAACGCTTAAAAAAAACTTTAACTTCAGAAGGTCCTCATTTATGGAGATAAGGAAAGTTATTGTTGATTTTTTTTTCACTATCTTCACATATATGCACATATATCTATTGGTTCTAACATTTTCTAGGTTCAATGATGATTCCTTACATTTATTAATGATTCTCAATTACATCATCTGAAAGGCAAAGAGAAATGGACAAAATCAACATATTTTTGACCGACTTCCCAAACGGAGCACATCCATTAATGAACTCGATAAAGATTTCATGCTATGACGTAACAGCACAACTGGACTATATACAGTTCGACAGTAAGCTTTTTTTTTGTTTGTGCTCGGGCTGAATATAGTAAACGTTCTCCGATTTTGATGATTCTTTTGATATGATTTGATCTTCTTTTGTATCATTGAAAGTTCAACGATTTTCATGACTAATAAAGATTGGTCAAACTGGCAAACACTTCCATTTATATATAAATATTTTTTACCAAAAATTGGACAGACTTTATAAGTTGGGGCACTGAAAAATACCAAATAATATTAATTCTATTGGTGCTGGTACTTTTGAAGTTGATGTCAAAAGTGTTCTATCTAATTGCAATTGCACAACTTTAAGGGTCCGTCAAGCTACACCCCCGATAAAACGAATATGAATTTTTTTTAATGCAAAATTATGTGCAAATTATGTGCAAATTACGGCCACAAAAAAAAATTTGTGCACAATTCCTTGACCATTTTTTCGTTATTTGAAAAAAGGGGGTGCAGCTTGACGTCAAGCTGCACCCCGCACCAATTTCTATTGCCGAAATTTGAAAATCGATTACACCATAATTATGTGCAAATTATGTGCTCTCCAATGACCTAAAGAACAACTATGCTACTCTAAGCATACACCTTCTTTTTTTTTATTTATTAAAGGGGGTGTGGCTTGACGTCAAGCTACACCCCCGCACCTATTCCTGTTGCCAAAATTTAAAAATCGATCACACTTTTTTAGGTAGGTCATTGGAGAGTACATAATTCGCACATAATTTCGGCAATAGAAATTGGTGTGGGGTGCACCCCTCTTCTCAAATTACGAAAAAATGGTCAAGGAATTGTGCACAAAATTATTTTTTTGTGGCCGTAATTCGCACATAACTTAAACATAATTTTGCAATAAATAATTTTTAATTTCGTTTACACACCACTTTGTAATTTGAAAAATAAAGTTAAGGGATGGAGCACAAAATTTCCTTTCTTTGGCCGTAATTTGCACATAATTTGCACTTAATTATAGTGTGATCGATTTTTAAATTTTGGCAACAGGAATAGGTGCGGGGGTGTAGCTTGACGTCAAGCCACACCCCCTTTAATAAATAAAAAAAGAAGGTGTATGCTCAGAGTATCATAGTTGTTCTTTAGGTCATTGGAGAGCACATAATTTGCACATAATTATGGTGTAATCGATTTTCAAATTTCGGCATTAGAAATTGGTGTGGGGTGCACCCCCTCTTCTCAAATGACGAAAAAATGGTCAAGGAATTGTGCACAAAATTATTTTTTTTGTGGCCGTAATTCGCACATAACTTGAACATAATTTTGCAATAAATAATTTTTAATTTCGTTTACACACCACTTTGTAATTTGAAAAAAAAAGTTAAGGGATGGAGTACAAAATTTCCTTTCTTTGGCCGTAATTTGCACATAATTTGCACATAATTATAGTGTGATCGATTTTTAAATTTTGGCAACAGGAATAGGTGCGGGGGTGTAGCTTGACGTCAAGCCACACCCCCTTTAATAAATAAAAAAAAGAAGGTGTATGCTTAGAGTAGCATAGTTGTTCTTTAGGTCATTGGAGAGCACATAATTTGCACATAATTATGGTGTAATCGATTTTCAAATTTCGGCAATAGAAATTGGTGCGGGTGCAGCTTGACGTCAAGCTGCACCCCCTTTTTTCAAATAACGAAAAAATGGTCAAGGAATTGTGCACAAAATTTTTTTTTTGTGGCCGTAATTTGCACATAATTTGCACATAATTTGGCATTAAAAAAAAATCATATTCGTTTTATCGGGGGTGTAGCTTGACGGACCCCAACTTTAAAAGTACCAGCACCAATAGAATCAGTATTACTTTGTATTTTTCAGTGCCCCAACTAATAAAGTCAGTCCAATTTTTGGTGAAAAATGTTTATTAAGAAGAATGCTAATAATGAAGAAAGAAATGTGTAATCTTGAAACATTTCTTCAAGAATTTCAAAGAACTAACTGTCGTTCAGCATCGTCCATCTCTGTTAAAGTTACCAATTCGTCAATTTTTTTAGAAACTAAAAAGAGTTTATGAGTATCATTTGGATTTTCCCTTGCAGATGAAATCAATAACAACTTACACAATGAGCATCCGTTAATATTACATTAACAAAATCTTTCACATCTCTATAAGGTTATCTCGTTATGTAAATAAGTTTCCATTTCCAGGCTGAAATAATTTAATATTTACTGAGTTTGAGCTAGGAAGCTAGGATGCAAATATTAATTTGTTTACATAGAGAAAATTACATTAATATTTCCATCTGTTTCCAGCAGCAGCAATATTGCGCAACAGAAAAAGTTGCTATAGAGAATGGCTTTTGGTTTTTCAATTCGTTGCATAACAACCAATTTATTAAAGAAATAACAAAATATATTTTTTTTCTCAAAAAGGAAAAATAGTACCTCAAATTTCATTGTGGCATATTAATCCTCATTAAATTTCGCAACTTTGCCCCAATATAACCTTCTTCGTAGCTCTTAACGGTTTACGAGGTCGAGCATCGAAACTGAATAGTCCGGTATATAGTAAACGTACTCCGATGTTGTTGATTTTTTATTCATTTGTAAGAGGAGACTTGAGAAATGATCCCATATTCATAAGAACTCAAATCCAAAATCTCCTTTCCTCCAAAAACCGCCCCCGAATGGGAAATTTCTATCGAAAAACCAAAATCTAAGACGGCAGAATTAATGATAAGGCAACGGAAACGGTTTTCGAGTAACAGCAATGTTAAAATCTGAAATATGTGTATTTTCGCCATGTGAAGGGGGCGATTTCTTTCGAAAATTGAATATCTGAGACGGCCAAATTGAAGATCAGTCTATTTGTAGCAACATTTGTATTGAATTTTTTTCCCTAGTCTTACGGTTTTCGAGTTACAGCAGTGATAAAGTCGGAAATATGTGTATTTCCGCCGCGATGTTTTGAGATCTCTGAATAATAACAAGTAGGTGCAAGCAAAGAATGCACATGGGTAATAGGATAAGTACTATCTTTTTTGGTATAAGCGAACGTTCAGCGATTTCTGTTACTAATTTTAAACTCAATAATGTGAAATAAATATTTTTTTTACAAATAATAATAATTTATTTGTTGGTGCACTGAAACATACCAAATAACATTAATTCTATTGGTGCAAGTACTTCTGTAATAACTTTCTTGATATTATTTTAAGTAATTATACAATTTTGCTTCGTTTACATCCCATGTTCAAATGAATCTACATTAGCCCAAATATTGATCTATCTGCATCTTTTTTTGGAGCATTTAAGGAGATTCTTCAAAGATAGGATTTAGTTTTCCAAGTTTAAGTACCTAACTGATTTTTTGGTTTCAAGCCACCTCTCCAAAATAGATAGAATATTATAGAATCTTATATAAATGACTTTCAACAGTAAATAAAACCAAAAAATAAATGTATTCCAACCCGCATTGCATTATAACATCACTGGTAGGTGCAATATGAATGAAAATCTATGTACTCAACACAAATATTGCAAAAACTTCTAACCCCCATGCTTTCATTTCTATGAAAAACATAATTATATTAGAATATATTTCATAGTAGAAATCTTCACAACTTTCAGTACGAAATGCCAAAACATCGTATTATTTAAGTTGCAACAGCAAATGTCAAATGACTACCTTATAATTTTTTTTGTGTTTGATCTGTTTCTCACGGTTTGCTCTTTTTTGTTTTGTATTATTAGTTTTTGTTTATATTCGTTGGATTTTTGTGTTCCATTCATTGCTACCAGTTAATGTCTATCTTTTCAGTATCACCCTATATAATCACTAGTCTCATATCTCTCGCTTCAATCAAAGTTGACAACGTTTTAGAAGGTATAAAAAATACTTTAATTTAGACACTTGCAAATATACACATTATCAAAACAAGTACAAATAATATAGGTACCCATGCATTCTCGTCGAAGGTTTTATACCAATAACAAAACAACTGGAAATACCGTTCACTACCGTCATGGCTACTACCATGCCAGGTTAAATAATTTTCCACCATCATTTTTCACAGCATATAATATATTATAATACGCGTTACGTAAAACCGATCTATCAAATGTGACCTTGGAACTTTCAATCGACCGACGATTCTATCCATTATTCACACAGGTAGGCATATATATTCAGGTAAATTATATATTGTAGACGTAGGTACATGATTAATCCAATAGCATCACAATTAAAACCAAGGATTTTTTCTAACGTTGACAAAGTTTCATTAAAAAGGGTCTCCTTTAAATTAGAATTTTTACTACGAAATTCCGCTCCAGCGGGATCATAAAGTGAAAGAAAGTAATTATATAATTTTATATAGATAAAAGTTCACTAACAAAGTGCTAAAAAAATATTGGACCAGGTCTTTCGACAATGCTTTTTCTGAAGATGTCTGTTTTTTGTTTAATATAAATATTTTTTACAAGAAATTGGACCGTCGTTATTAGTTGGTGCACTGAAAAATCAAAATAATATTAATTCTATTGGTGCTGGTACTTGTGAAGTTGTGCCGTTGTAGTTTGTTGTTGTAGGCACCAACTCCAAATGAACCAGCACCAATAGAATTAATATTATTTTGTATTATTCAATGCATTAACTGATAAAGTCGGTCCAATTTCTTGTAAAAATATTTATTTCACATTTTTGAGTGTAACGTTAGTCATGAAAATTGTTGAACGTTCACTAATACTCAAAAAGTTATACCCAGGTTTAGCTTGTACTAGCATATTTAAGACTTTACCATTGCGAAACTCGGAAACCGTAACGCTTTTGAAAAAATGTTCAATTTAAAGGTTTCCGGATATGGTCCCCTTTCTAATTTTCAAATCTCGAATTTTCGATTTTCGGAAAAATTTGCCCCTTCCACACAGCTGAAACACATATTTCAGACCGTAGCGCGGAGACGTATGATTATTTTTTAAAATGTCCAATTTAAACATTTCCGTATATGGAATTTTTGTTAATTCTATCGTCTTAGATTTTCAATTTTCGAGAAAAATTGCCCCCTCCACCCCCTTTGGGGACGGTTTTTGGAGGGGAGGTGATTTTGGATTTGATTTTTCTCAATATGGGACCATTTCTCAACTTTCCTCTTTCAATCGTCTAAATCGGAGTACGTTTACTATGCAAAACGCGTGAACAGCCATAAAAAAAATAAAAATAAAAAAGCAATCTTACAACCGAATTGTATACCTTCTCCTTTTTTTGAAGTCGGTCAAAAATAAATCATTTTACAGTCTATTCAGAAATCTGACAACACAGGAATGTGTTTCTTAAATTTATAATGTTTGAAAAAATCAATTTGGGAAATATTACCTTATGGAAGCCGCTTCAACAAGTCATTTTTTATCCTAAATCTAATATCTAATATACTATCTAATTTAAAGCTGCATTTTATTCATTTTCTTTCAGAATCGATTGTTCTCATGTTCGTATACCTACATGTATTATTTTCCTTAAATACCTACATTGATTTCGCGGTGAAAATATATTTACAGAGACAGAATGCTATCCTAGAAAAAAGATTTTAAACTAAAGGTAATAAGCTTATCACACATTATAGTTATTATCGTATTTTCTATGCTTGCAAAGGAAACGCTCGAATAGTGACTGATCGAAAACAACGATTTACTTTTAGACTAAGAGCCAGCACTGTATTTTGAGTTGCCTTACAAAAAACTCAAGATGGGAAGAACTATCACACACAATTTCAGCAAATATTCGAAAGATCCTCTGTCGTTGTCAATGCACTTATTCATAATGTTCAATTTTAGTTAGAGCTTTCATCAATTCTTTGATAAAGATTGTCTCATGTTGAGATAATTTTTTAATCGATATTACTTATTACTTCAAGGAATATATAGATAGGTACATATTTTAAAAGGAGGAAGTTCCAAACGCTATCTTCTAAGACTAAAATATATTTGGATGTGATAACTAAAACCTGAATATTGTACTGTATACCCATTCTGGAATCGAAATAACCATAGGTAACGTTCAGAAATTGTCATTGAAAGAGTATTTCAGAAAATACTTAAGCAAAAGGTTACTGATTGTAATCTTTTAAAGCTTTACAAAAAAAATCACGCTACGGTTACGTAGATATCCTAGTGTCAAAATATAATAAATATTTTTCACCAAAAAATCGACAGACTTTATTAATTGATGCATTAAAAAATACAAATTAAACAACTTCAAGAGTACCTACCAGCAATAGAATTAATATTATTTTGTATTTTTCGGTGCATCAACTAGTAGTTGAGTCGGTCCAATTTTGGGTAAAAATATTTATTTCACACTTCATTAGTCGTGATAATCGTTGAACGTTCACTAATACCAAAAGAAGATAGTACTTATCATATTACCCTTTTCGATAAATGTCTAATTTAAATGTTGCGTGGTTCGGAAAAAATTGCCCTCTTCACATAGCGGAATTTCACATATTTCAGTCTTTACCAAAGTTGTAACTCGAAAATCGTTACTCTTTTGTAAACATGTTCAATTTAAACTTTTCCGAATATGGTCTTATATATAAAATTCTACCATCTCAGATTTTCGATGTTGTACCCTTTAGATGCTCACAACCGATATTTCAAGAAAAATGTCCAAAACGAAAACGTAGCCGAAGAGTCAATCTACAATTAAATAAAATTATCAAAATCGGATAAGAGTTTCACGAAACAAATCACTTTGAAATTATGGTCAGTTTTTAGTGGTGCATTAATTTTGACACGCAGTGTAAAATATTCTAATAATAAAGGACAGAGCACCCCCATCTGCTTTCTCTTTCGAAGATACTGCAATTTTTCACATGGCATTCATACTCTATTGTATCAACTCTACGTGGTTACCTGTCATAACTGGTTTTAGATATATCTTCTTTCCGAATATTTGACATAAATAAATTTATATTACAAACTTTAATCGTAATTGGTTTGGTAAGGTGATAGATTTCAAAATAATGAATGGATTAGTAAGTATATTATTAAGTAAGTATTATTCAGAATGATAAATTTTAATTTTTAAACCAACTTCGTACACATTACATAAGTCTTGATAAAGATAAACGTTTTGATAACGATCGCAATCACAAATAAATAATAACGTTGCTAGCCCTTGGTCTATTAGTTATATCGTGAATATAGAAACATTTATTAGGTATATGAATAAGTATCGACTTAATAATTTTCTCTCTCTAGCAACACTCATATGGCATAAATTTTCCTAATAGTGAGCAATTATTTATTTATTACAGAAATTAATAACCATGTTTCACGTTGAGGTTGAGCCTTGAATTCCAGTGGCGTGTGGGTGATATTATGATGTAGTGAAGTGGTATTTCAAAATGTGGGATGATGAAAATGTATATTATTACATACAGGGACGGAGAAAGTGTTATATGTGCGTTATATTCCTGGGCGACAAATAGATATATTTAGCCTAATTTACTTATATCCCCTGAAGGCTAGCACTTTTAGATATAAGTAAATCGATTTTATGATTTTAACAACATTTTATTAGAAGGCTCTTAATATCGGTTAAGTAGTACCTACATAACTTACAAATTTTCAGAACTAAAATTCGATTCAACATTCGAACGTAATCAATAGGGTTTGATTTGTTTCAGTTAAAAATATTTAACTTTTTGTTATCAAATAAAATTCGCAAAATTTAAAAAGGGAGTTTAACTAAACATTTTAGAAGATTTAGTGGAAACAACATGTAAATTTGACTACGTTGGAAATGGTATCTTTAGATCAGACTTGCCAACAAATTTCTAATAAATTAATTTTCATTGTCATATAGCCATGATTTCTCGAGATATAGAAATTATGTGATATTCTCTAACGAAATGTTGAATTGCCATATTAAGAAAAATTAGGGGAATTTTGATATTGTAGGGTCATAGTAATTTGAACACGACAAATCGAATGGGCTAAAAATAAACATAGCATTACATTTAAAAAAATAAAGTTGAGGGCTCTATAGGAAAAAAAGTAAATCTGGCAACGTTGCAAATATAATTTTCGGATCCGGTACTACTGAGAACCTCTGTATACCAAATTTAATAACTTTATATCAAGCCGTTGCTGAAATATTCGGCCGTTCCGATTCTTTTCGGAAATCCTGAATGTAGAGCGTCGATGCAGCACCCTGTACTCTAAGATAAGCAAATTTTCGGGACTATGATTCACAAATTTGGCAGTTGATCCTTCAAACATATAAAAATGGTTAAAAAGCATAACTCACCTTAGCCATCCATCTCTAATATATCAAACAAAATAAACAGCTTCAAAATTCTCGTACAACCGTATAAAATTTATCAAATCGAACTGAATTTGGTCTTTCAGAAATATTTTTCAAATTACTTCAGCGTCCAGAAGTTTCATGAGAATATGGCAACGTCGTCTGTCGTCTCCTAAAATTCCATCACGGACTAAACGTGTACAAAACGGTTTTTTGCTTCGTACGTATTTTATTGAATACATAATAGTGGTGTGATATGAAGTTACTTACAATCTCAAATTAATTGCTAACGCTCAAATTAAAAAAAATATATTTATCAGCATTATTTTATCGGAGTAAATGAAATGAAAAAAATAAGATGCGATGGCCGGGAATCGAACCCGGATCAACTGCTTGGAAGGCAACTATGCTGACCATTACACCACCATCGCACATGCAAGCAAAGTGAACATTCATGTACATGAATAGTTACTGTAAGTAGGACAAATTAAAAATGTACACCCAATATTATTTTTTCTGAATTTTTATATCAAAATTAAAATACAAATATTGAAAGCCCTACTATTTATTTATAATTGTTCACGGAATCAGTGCTGTTTATATTTTTACATTATTTCGAATCTTGCGTCTTTTGAAACATAGGTTTTAACTTATGTTTAAACAAGGTAGGTAGGTACCTACGTACTGCATTTCTAAAAAAATAAAAAGTTGTTTATTCACTTTTACGTTCTAATGAACTGATAGAAAAGGTACTTCCATCGTTCTGTTGATAACTGATTAACGGATTAAGGAAACAAAAGAAGAACAATCTAAATATATGTTCAGGAATAATTTCTGACAAAAATGTATCAAAATAGCTTTTGGTAAAATTAAAATGATTCTTTTCTGCTATAATTTGAAAACAAAAAATGTTGCAGGTGCTATCCTCGAGGTCCACACTTTCCCTAGAGTTCCAAATAAATTTGAACAATTCATACACGGATGGCTCTGACTGAGTGAATAAATACGTCCTTCCGATTCATGCCATAAGATTGAATTAAATTGACACATCTTTGATTACTTAAAAGATTTCCTTAGCAAGGCAGGTTTAATTGTCTACCAGTTTAAAACTTCAAATTTAACTTTGATAATTTTTTGACTTAAGTAATATTTTTTCAATATTAAATCATCGTTTTCCCGTCACTGAAAAAATAGTTTATTATACACGGGATTCTTACTTATTATATTCTAGCTCTCGGTAAAATCTCTTACCTACTTTTTATCCATTATTATTATTTGTTTTTCTCGCATTGCCCTATGTAATCGAATAAACTGATGATTAATTTTTAAATTAAGGGTTGCAACACCGATAAATTAGAGCCTCGATTATCCGGACCAACTCGAGTCGGCATTTCATTCGGATAATCGGGCATCCGGATAATTGAACATGGCGTTAACGGTGGACAAACATAGTTTTGAAAAAAGAAAATATAATTAGGTAAATATTCTAGTTATGTTACGCTTAGTTCTCGATTTATATTTTGAACACTTGAAACAACCCTTTCGTAAATCTGAGTGAGAAGCCTTATTGTTCCTTGTACCTACCCCAACTTTTCAATAGTAAATGCCATAGTAGCTCAAAAGCATTCATGATTTTCAAGAGAACTTTGCTATTATTATTTAAAATCTCTCTTTAAGCTTAACTTTGAGTGATGATACGATGATTCTCATGCATACCAATATTGGACTAGGAGGTCCAGCATATATAGAGACAATAGTTACAACAAACCAACAATTTTATAGGTTATGTAGGTATATCAGAAACAGAATTCTGTAGAAAAATTAAAGTAGTTCTTCTTTAATTTGGCCGTCTCATATTTTCAATTTTGGAAAAAAATGGCCCCTCCACATGACGGAAATACACATATTTCAGTCTTTACCATTACTGTAACTCGAAAACCGGAACTCTTTACGCAATTTAAACATTTCCGGATATGGTCCAATCCTTAATTCTGGCGTCTCAACTATCCTCTCAAATTAATCAAAAATATTTTTTTACAAAAAATTGGACCAACGTTATTAGTTGGTGCACTGAAAAATACGCAATAATATTAATTCTATTGGTGCTGTTACTTTTGAAATTGTGTAGTTGCAGTTAGATTGATAAATTTTGGCACCAACTTCACAAGTACCAGCACCAATAGAATTAAGATGATTTCTTAATTTTCAGTGCACCAACTAATAAATTCGGTCCAGTTTTTTAAATAAAATATTAATCTAATTACAATTGCACAACTTCAAATGTTCCAGCACCAATAGAATTACTATTATTTTGTATTTTTCAGTAACCTAAAAACAGGACATATTTTTTGCTGTTTTCGAAGTAAACTCAAAACAAGGCATAGTTAGATGTCCCATAACAATTATTATACTTAGCAATAACACGCAATTATTATTACGATATAGATACGAGTAATAAAACTAGCCGTACAGTCTACCTTCACTGAATCAATTATTATATATTATATATATTATGCATGATTTAAATATAAACTCTTTATTTTCTAAATACGCAAATACATGAATTATATAAATGCATAAACAAATATTTCAATTAGATTACGTAAATTTGATATAAAAGGTCATCAGTCAGTCCATGAACGTTTAACGATTCATAAAATATAACAGTTTGTATATAAATAATCGTATTATGTACAGAGTGGCCCATTAATAAAGGACGCTAGCTATATGGGAGGATCCATTAATTGGACAACCCTGAGAAAAAAAATTAGAGGTCAATTACCCAAAAGAAAAAGCTGAAAAATATTCATAAGTTGCTAAGTCGCTAGAGGGCGTAACTCACACCGCCAAGTAAGAAACACTGTTTTTATCAAAATTATCTCAAGTTAACCTACAAATATTGAAAATATTTTCTTTGTAACCTTCTGAAAATAAGACAGCTTTTTTGTATAAAAGTTTTTTCTCTATCTTGTCAAGTAACGGGTGGAGGGAATAACAAATATTAGTTTGAATAAAACTGAATAACCTTTTGTTGGTATGACCTATTTTAAATAAATTTATATCATTTTAAAGCACTTTTTTGGGTGCTTCTACTCGAATAATAACATTTTGAATTCAATGATTTTCAGAGCCGGTAGATGGCGCTTTATGACAAAGTCTCAGATTTTTATGATTTTCTCGAAAATTTCCAATACAATGGTCTTTTTATTTTTCATTAGGAAGAAAGAGCCAAAAATTACTGTTACTGGTGAGAACGGCAGCTCGATATGATTATTCTTTATAGAATTATTAGAAATATATTTAAACCTTAATTTTTACGTAACAAAATTATAGAAGACATTGAGTTTCAGTAATTTTTATTAAAGTTACCTACATTTTTCTAACCTACCTTATAAATAACAATATATTACCTATGTCGCTCTAGATGGGGTGATTTAAGTGAGAATTAAACACAAATAACTACCCACAGCAGGTTACATCTTAGTATTGCCCAGGACCTTGAGTACCTAAGGCGTCATTAATATATTTTTTTTTAATTTTAGTTCTAGGTTCTAAGTTATTAAGCTCTAGGTTTCTAGGTTTTTTCTAAATTTGGTTCTCTTAAGGACAACTGACTTTCTCGAGAGAAAAATCATAAAATAACTGACTAAGGAAAATAAGTTTTTATTATTGTAAAGAAAGATATATGTTATTTTTGCATCTTTCGTTTTGTTTCTGTCATGTCAAGGCCTACCGAAAGTTCTACTTATTATAATTTTATTGTAAAGTAGGTGTTAGGTTGTTGTTATCGTTATTTGTGTTTAATTCTCATTTAATTACACTAATCTTAAATTACCCCATGTAGAGCAACATAGGTAATAGAAAATTTCTGTTATTGTTAAAGTAGGTTACATAAAATATAGGTAACTTCAATAAAAATTACTGATACTCAAAGTGTTCTCTAATTTTGTAACGTAAAGATTAAGGTTTAAATATATTGTTGCGTATGCGGGTTCGCAGATAAGTGAGACTAATTTAGAGTTATTAAATTAACTTTATTTACACTCGAAATGATATAAATTACAACTTAACTTTACTATATTCGCTCTAGCTTTCTCGGACTATTCTATTATTCACACTATCTTTTTACATTCTGTCTCTCCTGCCGACAATTCTCCCATATATATATATATATATATATATATATATATATATATATATATATATATATATATATATATATATATATATATATATATATCCGACAAAGGCTCCAGATCATTCGAGCGGCTTCTGGTCTTTGATTCGAAAGCCGCCACCGGACGTTTCTCGAAATTCCTTTGTCGGCATTTTAGGAGTCGATGCCAACATGCTGCCGTCACTCTCTTTGTCAACGCCGCTTTCGATATTTTCAACCACAGCATAGATCTCGCGCTTTCGTCAAAAGAATGCCGCCACTTTGTAGCCAATACCGGCGGCTGTTCCCCTTACACGTTACAATATTTTTAAGTCTATAAGGAATAATCATATCGAGTTGAGGTTCTCACCAGTAACTGTAACGCTCTTTCTTCTTAATAAAAAATAAAAATACCATTGCATTTAAAATTTTAGAGAAATTCATAAAAATCTAGGACTTTTTCATAAAGCACCATCTACCGACTCGGAAAATAATTAAATTCAAAATGTTATTATTCCATTAGAAGCGCCCAAAAAGCGCTATAAAATGGAAACAAAGTTATTCGAAATAGGTCATACCAAAAAAAAGTTATTTTTTTTCAAACCAACATTCTAACCTCCCCCCACCCGTTATTTGACCCGATAGAGGAACAACTTTAATACAATAAAGTTGTTTTATTTTCTTTTTCACAAAATTCTTCCACATTTTTCTGAGATCGAAATATGTATTTAAGTTTATTCAAGGAAACTTATGGAAGTATGGATCTAGAGTTTATTCAAGGAAACTTATCTTAATATTTGGTTATTACGTGTGCTATACCTATCTTCCGGGATAATTTTGAAAATCGTTTTTAATGGCTAAGGGAATTTCACTGAACGTTGGTATGATAAAATCTATAAATAGGGCTAATAGTTCCATATAAAAAATATGAGAAATATCTATCCATAGACGTATTTTTTTAAAATGTCATCTCCAATTTAAACGCAAATAGATAGAAAAGAATTTACGTATAAAATTTTGAAATTTACTACATAAAGGTATTCTTGCTAATACTTTTAATGTTTCTGAAGAATTTTCTTTCAATTATTTGCTGTAGACAATTAAACAATTTACAACGGAATGAATATGGTTCAAAGTGTCCACCATTTACAAGAATTTTCATAACGAAGGAAATTAATAAAAACGTTTTGAATACAATTTTGATTATCTCTAGAGAAAATTATTTCTTGCTTTATTACAAAAAAAATGTTTTGAGAAAACTCTATTTAAAAAGCGGCAAAACAAAGTGTCCACCATTTACAAGAATTTTCATAACGAAGGAAATTAATAAAAACGTTTTGAATAAAATTTTGATTATCTCAAGAGAAAATTATTTGTTGCTTTATTACAAAAAAAATGTTTTGAGAAAACTCTATTTAAAAAGCGGCAAAACATTGAATTTCATTGATGATATAGGTATCTCAAATCGATCTTTTCTAATTTGAGTTATTTAGTTGAAGTTTTATTTTTTATAAAAATCTTTTTACTCATTGAAATTGTCTAAGTAAAACAACGTTTTCGAATGAAATAAAATTACTTCATTTTCCAGAAACAATTACCGTTACATGTCCTATACAGTCTGTCTCACGCTTTGCTCAAGGGTTGAAAAGAGCCAACCGAGCCTATGAGCCTATAGTCGGATCCTTCTGCTACAAAACAACATAGAATCTGATCTTCGCCGACTTTCCTCGCGACATCTTTGCTGAACGGTCTTTATCAAAGAAGTTGCGCGGAGTAATGCTACTGTACAAGTTCTTAAAGCAATAACGAAACGCATGGGGGTTGGCAATCCGGATAATCCAGTATCACACTATATTTGATGTCCAGATAATCGAGACTCTCCTGTATACGAATGCACAATATGGACTCTAACAGAGACGAAGATTACGCTTACTGGTATTCTCCATAGTCTTAGACTTTGCCATAAATAGATGCAAAGAGATTTACAAAATTACGAGAATATGTAGTGGAAATATTAAATCTTAATTGGACGAAGTAAGGAGGTAAAACAGGTTACAACCTTCAATTATCCTGGTACAATCATAGAAGATTCGAGGAAATTATGGAGAGAGAGTAGGAAAAGCTCGACGTATCCACACCACCTTACATTTTTTAGAAGAAAATAATTATCCCGCAATAGCTTATTAGAGTGAAAATTGACCGAAAATAATCGAAGAAAAATGGAATTAATCGAGATGAGCTCCTTCTGAAAAATGGGTGCAACTACGAGAATTAGGAACGACAACGTAATTGCTGAACTAGGGTTTTAATTCATAGAAACTATTCAGAAGAGAGACAATTGAGTTCACTAGGAAAAATACATGGGAAGGACGACTGAGATGGAAAGGGTAAGCAATGCAAGAGGCTGAAAAATGAAAAATTAGGAATATCTTGGAATGAAAGCAAGACGGAAATGGATGGAAGATTATTCTGCAGAATATTTAATTTTTACCTAAAGTCATTATTGCATTATATCTTACCAGTCTTACACTTTGAAGTATATGGGACATGCTTGACCAAATAAATAAATTAAATAAAAGTTGTACTCCTATGGAAATGTATTCTCCATAATTTTGAAACATTTTGTTTAGTAAGCTGTGATTCTGATAGATGGTTTATTTGTTCTAATGGTTACAAATGTAGGTTTACTTAATGGACCTACTTTGATTTCGGTAATAAGTGATAATAGCATTGCGTAAAGATCCTTTAGACAGACACCCTGTATAGTGATTGTACTTTTGGACGCTGGACGCTGACATCACACCAATAATAATAATAAGAGATACTGCTTACTATAATAAATATGATAGAAATAACTTTAAATGTGGGTGTAAAAATTCATTCACGCACTCGTAGCTTCTCATTAATTGTTATTATTGTGTATTTTCCTTGACTGGAATATAATATTGTAGTGCGCATTTGCCAAATCAAAGTTCAAACTCAAACTCGGTTATAATTGAAGATAAGATTTTCTTCCATGGCATTGCCTAAAAATAAGTTAATTAGTTAATTAACTTCTCTGAAAAATGTTCACTTTTCAATGCATTTATCTGTTATCTTTTATAGTTGATATACTTCAGGTTGTTTGGTTAAGAAAAATAAAGTAGGTAAATGAAACGAGAATTATTGCTTTATGCACCAGAATTTTCCAGTATATCTATTTTTAAATTACTGGTTTTCATTCTATTGGTGCTGGAAGTTGTGCAGTTGCAGTTAGATTGATAACTTTTGGCAGCAAGTACCAGCATCAATAGAATTAATATAATTTTCAGTGCACCAACTAATAACGTCGGTCCATTTTTTTGTAAAAAATATTTATTTCACACTTTTGAGTGTAACATTAGTCACGAATATCGTTGAACGTTCACTAATAGCAATGAAGATAGTAGGTACTTATCCTGTTACCCACGTATATTCTTTGCTTGTAGTTGTTATTATTGAGACCTCGAAGCATCCCTGCGGAAATACGCTTAAGTAATTATTTGATATGTTACCATTTTAACACGGATTTAACTCGAAAACTCTAACTCTAAGGAAAAAATGTTCATTATAAATGTTGCTTCAAATAATTATGTATTTTATGTCTACATAGCAAAAATAGATATATATGAGAATCTAACATGCCTCTATCTCGTAAACCGTAACTCTTTTGAAAAACTGTTCAATTTAAATGCTTCCAGATATTCTCCTATGTTTAATTATACCACCTCAGATTTTCGATTTTCGAGAAAATTTGCCCTCTCCACGCCTTCGGGGGAGGTTTTTTCAGGGAAGGGGAATTTGGATTGGCATTTTTATGAATATGGGACCATTTCTCTATTATCTTCTTTCAAACGAGTCAAAAATTATCAAAATCGGAGTTCGTTTACTATACAAAACGCGCGGTCAAACAAAAAAAAGCAGACAGTGGAATTGTATACCTCCTTCGTTCGAGGTTCGTCGGTTTACTTGTTTTTATTTAGAGATCTCAAAACATCGCGGCGCAGACATACATATTTCAGACTTTACTGCTGTAACTCGAAAAACGTAATTCTTTTGAAAAAATATTCATTTTAAATGTTAATACCTACATATAATCAGTTTCTAATTTGGCTGTCTCATATTTTCAATTTTAGAAAAAAAATCCCCTTCCGCATAGCTGAAACACATATTTCAGACTGTAACGCGGAAACCTGTGATTAGATTTAATAATGTCCAATTTTAACGTTTCCGGATATGAAATTTTCTTTAATACTATCGTCTGGGATTTTCAATTTTCTAGAAAAATTGCTCCCACCACCTCCTTTGGGGGGGGGGGTTAAAGGGGAAGGCAATGTCTTACATTGATTTTTTTCATTGGGACCAGTTTTCAATAATCCTCTCTCAAATAAAAAAAAAATCATCAAAATTGGAGCACGTTCACTAGGCAAATGTCACGAACAAATATATATATAAAAAACATGCATTTGAAGTCCGTCAAAAATGAACAATTTTCAAGAAACCGGAAATGTATTTCTCCCTAAAAATACGATCCAAGGGGCGTAGAGTGTGTTTTTTTCTTGAGAAGCGGAAATTTAATATGACAACTGAAAAAGAGATAGTTTTCGTACTGTTTCAAAGACAGAACTGAAAAAGAGATAGTTTTCTTACTGTTTTAAAAACATCAACGGCTTCCGAGTTTGAGGAAAATCATTGTGCTGAGTGTAAAATATGAGATAGAAATTCCTCGTCTGTCATCGCCTTTTCGTTGGAAAATATAAATGCTAAATGCAATATTTACTATCTTTATATTATTATATAGACTGACACTTTTGCTAAAAGTTATCTATATTCAATAAAAAGTGCATAAAACAGATAACTGCTGCCAAAAAACATCAGAAATGAATTTTATGACAAACATTTGTGTTTTATTGATAATTGGAAATATTATAAAAGGTAAACCTTGGATTCGCCAGTGTGTATATTTTGAGAAATATTTCAGATTAGTTCTTCCTGGATGATTTCTCTGTCTGAAATTTTTTAAATAATTTCATCCTCCTGACGTTTTTTATAGAAATAAATGTACACCACTCGTACTTTATACAACATCTTTTTTTAATGATAAATGTCCAGCCTCCGGCTATTCACGTTGAAGAGGAAAAAGTCATTTTTTTAGTTGCCCATTCTATTCTGTAGAGTACATTATAATATTATACAGTGTACCACTTTTATATGTAATTTAAATACTAGGTAACACTAAAATAAGGCCATACCTACCGTTGCTTATGCTAATAGACAACTTTCCAACACATAAAGTGCTTTTGGATTGAAAGGATTTTGAACAAGTGTTTTAGAATGTACTCAAAAGTATTAAAAGTACCCACTCTATTGTGGAATTGGTGGCTTTTCGTCATAAACTTATTATCTCTTATATTGACACAACTATTTTTGTGTAGAGCACAAGAGACATACGGTAATTATGAACAAGGAAAAAGAAGATGAATAAATCTATCATCTTGACATTATGAAATAAATTTCATAAAGCATTAGGTAATACTTTTTTTAATGAATATTTTTTACCAAAAATTGGACCCACTTTTTTAGTTGAAACACTGAAAAATACTACATAATATTAATTCTATATTGATGCTGATATTTTTGAAGTTGTGCAATTGTAGTTAGATAGAAAACTTTTGGCACGAACTTCAAAAGTACCAGCACCAAGAGAATTCATGTATTATGTGTGTTTTTCAGTTTTCAACCTGACAATGCCGGTCGAATTTTTGGTAAAAAATATTTATTTCACACTTTTGAGTGTAATATTGTAAACGTACAATTTAAATGTTGCTCGATATACTTAATCTCTTCTTTAATTTGGTCGTCTCATATTTTAAATTTTCAAACAAAAATTGCCCCCTCCACATAGCAGAAATACACATATTTCAGTCTTTCCCATTACTCTAACTCGAAAACCGTAACTCTTTTGAAAAAAATTTCCTCCTTTTTTGAAATCGGTCAAAAATCGTTCGGAACCCACGATTTTAGTTTTTTGAGCGACCTCCCAAATGGAGGAGGTATACAATTCGACGGTTTTTTTTTGTTTCGTACGTGTCTTTTGCATAATATTATAGTATACTATGCATACTCCGATGATGGTGTTTTTTTTATTTGAATGGGGAGAGTTAAAAAAAGTAGATGCCTAATCTCTTTCTAAATAAAAACCTCCCCCGAAAGGCGTTAGATGTTGCAATTTTTTTCAAAAATCGAAAATTTGAGATATTATAGTTTTCCGAGTTTCAGCAGTAGTAAAGTCTAAAATATGTTTGTTGTCTACATTGAACGTTCAATGATTTTGATAATGAATACACTCAAAAATATAAAATTAAATTCAAAATAATACTAATTCTGCTGGTGCTGGTACTTTTGAAGATGGTGCCAACAAAATTGCAGAAATGTACCAACAGAATTAATATTATTTTGTATATCAGTGCACCAACTAATAATATTATTTTTGGAAAATATTTTTCATACAACAAGAAACGAGATATTTTTTGAAATAACGTAAATCATACTTTTGTTGATTTAAACCGCGGCAGCTCGTTAGACACAAACCATGATATCCGTGTTTGTACCATTGATTTTGAAAAGATATTTGATAAAGTTCGACATTATCAAAAAAGAAACACACTTATCAAATGGGTCACGTTCAACGTAAGTATTGTTAAACTTTGACAATTTCAGGTAAAAATTGTTCAATGAAGTTTTTTCAAAACGTTAAAGTGTAAATGGGAGTCATAAAACAAGTAAATGAAGAAGTAGTATGAAGAAATAGAAAGGCATGGTTTAACTTGATATTTTTCTGAACGGACAGTACAATAATAATTGCAACCTATTGACATCAATCGTTTAATCACATCACAAATATAGAAAAGTATTTACCACATATTCTGAAAGAACAAATTACCTTTCTCTATTGAAGGAGCGTGTTTACATACAGGGGGTTTGGGGAGGAATAGAAACAACAGGAGACCAAAATATACAAAATAAACTGAAAGTTGTATTTGCTTCAGGTGATACTTTTATTGATTGAATCCAATTTGAAAAGGAATGAAGAGAATATTATAAAATAACACGCCCCGAATGATAACTTCAAGAACATGAACTCGTTGGTTCATGTTATACAAATTGTCACAAGGGATGATAAGGCGTTCTTAAAGGCTTCGTTGCAACCGAAATTCTGGAAGCGGAACTAGTTTTCAATAATAGACAACTAGCTTTCAATGCGCGTGACTGAAAGATAATTATCCATCTTGTAGGTCTTCACAGTGGTTAAAGAACTAAGATTTTACTAACATTTGGATATTAATAGCTATTGCATTGATATCTTCTTCCGTTTAATATTAAAATATTACACTAATGAGACCGGTGTTGACATATGACGCAGAAACATGGACGCTGTCTCAAAATGAGAAAAGATCTATCTATCTTTGAGGGAAAAAAAATGGAATTTTGGAGCGTACCCACTGGCAATTTCAAATCCAAAGGATAAAAGATACAGACGGCGTCCACGTACAAGAGGTGTAAGAGGACCTAAAGAACTTAGAAGTCTGACGATGGAAGGAAGTGGCAAGGAACAGACCCAGATCCATAGAGGACTGATGCGCCAACTAAGATGAAGATAAGGTATAGATTAGATTAGTTGGAGTAGCTGCGCGTCCTAGTCCACCGGGGCCAGTTTTGGTCTATTGTGGTTCTCAATTGCCTTATAGTTCAATATCTAGATTTATCCTTTTTAGCAGACTTAGCAATCAAGATACCGAGTCCTTTACGTAGCTCTCTGCCTTCGGTTTCGCTTCCACGAATAAATTGAAACCACAATCTTACCAGGGCTTCACATTCGCAGAATATGTGAACTGCGATTTCCCCCGCTTCCTGGCAGAACCTACATAGGTCGCCATCGTCCAGGTCCATATTGTTCATGTGCTTCTTACGCTTACAGTGTCCTCTCAGCATCCCTACCAATATCCTTGTCGTTCTCCAACTTTGATTTAGTATATCGCGGGACATTTTGGCTGAGGGTATTTTTAGGAATAATTTGGGTTGTCTCGGTTCTGTGCCTACCTGCCACAGTAGCAATGCATGGTTTTTGATCCATTGATGTATATGCCCATTAATGAGGCATTTAGCAATTCCACTGGAGGGCTATGTTCCAATAATGGCCTGTTCTGCTCCCTGCTTGGCTAGTCGGTCAGCAGCCTTTGTGATGCCATCAATTACCTGGTGCCATGGTACCCCGGCTAGGGTCAGCCTATTGTGACTACCTTGGCAGTTCAGGGTCTTGCGCCATTCGCATATCAGTCTTGATGTTGTTTGATATGAGTTCAGTAATTTTAGTGCTGCTTGAATGTCTGAGTAAATGATTCTTTGGTTATTCACCTTCCGTCTTAACAGTTATTTCGTACACCATTGTATCGCCGTGACCTCTGCCTGAAAAACCGTGGCGTAAATCCCTAATATATGGGTGCCAAGTGTCTGCTTAAGAAAGTTTTTTTTATTTCTCAAACTACCGTAATAGGCGTTCTGCTAGCATATGTTTGGAAGCACCAATTTAAGAAGTTTGTGTAATATTTTTTTTTCAATCAACTCATGGACTATAAACATCAGACACTGCACATAACTTGACTAAACTGTTTCTGATGAGGGTTGGAACGCAGCCAATGCTGCAGCGTGTACTAGTTCGCTATAGGTTCAATTTGAAAAAAAAGTTGTAAGTCAATGCTATTTTTTTTCTTACTGGGGTCTGGTCAACATAGTAAAGATAATCTGTAAACTGAACTCAACGCAAATTGAAGCAGGACTGCATACCACAGGAAGCATACCAACGCCTGGAGGTATAAGACAGGGAGACAGTCTTAGCCCCTTCTTTTTACATCCTCATGGACAAAATTATTGAAGAAGAAGTAGCATCTTTGAACAAAGAATACAGGATAAATATTAAATCTACTTGCATGGTGTGCTACGCGGACGATGCTACAATATTCGCAAAAACCAAAGACGACCTGGAAAGCCTGCTCTCTAAATTCTACCAAGTAGACCAACGACTCAATATGAACATCTCCATTGAGAAACAAGAGCATGACTATCGCTGCAGGTCACTCAGATGAAAGCTAGTTATTGAGGACCCGTAAAGCAAGTGATGTAGTTCAAATTTCTCGGCATGGCTATATCCATAGCTGGATACCTTTGAGAGATCATCTGGACTAATACTATAAAATATGCATAAGACCCATAAGTTCGTATAGAATAGAAACAAGAGAAAATACTAAGCTAATCAAAACCATACTATGCGTAGCCGAAATGAGGGTAGTTGAGAATGATAGCTGACAAAACCAGGAAGAGACTGCGTAAGGAAGAGAGACATCAGAGACCAATGCAGCATATATGACATAGTAAGTTGGGGAAGGCAAACAAGAAGAGTATAATCATGTAAAAAGGAAAGAAGGAACTCGAGGGAAAACCTGCTGGCAATCGTCCACACGGAAGACCACCCAAAAGATGGAAATAGAGGGCACGATCAAGATTGGTTTATGAAGAAGAAGAAGTTTGGACATTTGGGCTTATTTTGGCTTCCTAGACATGTTCTTCAAATAGTTTCATTTCCTCCCAAAACACCCTGTATATACCTATACATAGCATATTAGTATGAAAAAAACAATTCTATGGAACAATCAATTCCAGCGTCCAATGAAGCATGAAAATAGACAAGAAATCGCATACATATATAAGTGGAACTTGCATTGAAAATGCAATACATATTATTATATCCTTCTTATCGCAGGTTGTATAAGCATTGAATTAAGAGAGAGAGAGAGGCAGCAGCCATGTCAGGATAATGTGTTTTAAATGAACAATAATTGTGTGCATCGTGCTGTATATGTAGAAGAAACAACTATTGCGTTGAAGCAATTGAGGAGCAAAGTGTTATTTATACTTATATATTATTCAAAATTTGAGATAAGTTACATAGTTATATCTACCGCCGGCATCTATCTTCAGGATTCTCTTTGTTCGTATTTGGTATGGGGAAGACAAATTTTGCATGGTAAATTACAAGTTTGTTTGAAGATGTTCTAGCATGAGTACGACAGAGAGTTTATTTTTTGGCATAACTCTAACTTATCAGGATGAAAGTTTTGCCTACGTTTTTCCACGGCATGCGAGAAATTATTATTTTGAAAAATTATCATTAGGCCCATCCTGATTCGTTGGTAATCTAAGCGCAGCCAAATATTTGTAGCTTCTCCAAAATCAAATTATTCCGACTATGTTCAGCAATTCCTTCTCTTCATTTTTGGGCATTTGAATTTCCTGCAAAGTTAGAACATGGCGTCTTTGTCGACGTCACCGATGAAAGGGGGATAGAATTTGTTTCAGTTGGATACCACCTCCACGGGAATCTGTTAGAACTGATTTTATAATGTCCTATTGACAGAAGGTTGAAACTCAGGCGAGGGTCAACCGTGCCTTACCCTATTATAAACTCGCAACGGACGGTTGAAATGACAGCATCTGACAGTTCTATATAAAACGTACCCTCAAACATTTCAACCGGCGGTCGATCAACCGACGGTTGAACTGACCTGTATAAACCGGCCCTTATTGCACTTAACGCATTCTGATGTTCCGAATCAGATTAACTACAAAAATATTGACGTTGTGACAGGATTCGCAGTTCTAGCGGATGTCGACATCAACTACTTATTTTAAATATTTCATTTTTGGAATCTCCTACGAAATTAAAGGAAAGCTCCATGAACATAGTAGTGCATTATTAATTTTGATAGTTGTGGAGAACGAGATTTGTTCAAAAATTCGATCTATTACTTTTAGTTGTTTGTATAAATTTGTTGAAATTTTAAAGGAGAAACTCCAAAATGTATCTTATTATTCGGAATATGATGGAGCTTCTGAAAATTATACAGGGTAAGTTTAAAATCCGCCGAACAATTTCGACTGATAGAAAACTCAATAAATCATTTATTTCAAATGGAACCCCCTATATGTTTTATTCCTCTTTCGTTTGGTATTATCATTCTCTGAACCTAAATTTCACCAACAGGACAAAATCAGTGTCGATTTAGTAGAGGAACATCAACTGCAGAGGCAATACATACAATTAAAGAAATAATGGAAAAACAACATAAATATCAAATTGACATAGAAATAGTCTTCTTAGATTTCCGGCGAGCACTCAATTCGATAACAAGGGGACAACTTATGTTTGCACTGAAAGAACAAGCAATTGACATAAAAATAAGAAGACTGATTAAAATGACCATGGCATACTCAAAAATCAATATTTTTACATAAAAAGGAGAAACTAAAGAGTTCACGATTGATAAAGGAGTAAGGCAAGGAGACTCACTATCCGCAGCAATAGTCAATTTGGCATTAGAATATGTAATGAGAAATGTAAAAAAGTAAACCTTCGAACAAGCGGAAGCTAAATAATTGCATATGCTGATGACAAAGTTGTAATTTGTAAGAGATGAAACAATTTGGAAGCTATTTTAAAGGACAGTAACAGAAGAAAAGAAAATGGGTTTGGGAATAAACGAGAACATGACAATAATAAGATTTGGAAAGCTGCTACAACATGGTGACGTAAGATTTGGTGAGAATAAATTCGTAGAAGTAGACAAATTTAAGTATCTGGGTGTCACGATAAATAAGTAATGGAGATAATATAGTGATGAGAAGATAGTGGCAACAAATCGAGCAAATAAGAAAATCTTGAAAAGTAAAATATGCACAAACAAAAATCAATAATATATACAGCAACTATTAGACCAGTAATGATGTACGCCTCTGAAATATTAACAATGACCTAAAGGGATGAAGAAGATATAAAGTAGTAGAAAGAAGGATCATGAGAACTATACTGGGGCCAATTAAGACAGATGAAAACGAATACAGACAACAAATGAACCATGAAATACTACTAGAACTGAAAGGAGAAGATATTTTAAAGAAAATCAAAGACCAAAGAGTAAAGTGGTTATGTCATGTATGGAGGGATGGGGAAAAAGGTACAGCATACTCAATGCTTCAGTGGGAGCTAGGGGGAAAAGACGCGGAAAATCCAGGACAAAATTACTGAAGGAGGTTGAGGATGACCTTAGCAGGGCGGGAATTGTGAACTGAAGAGAGAAAACTGGAGATAGAGAGCTATGGAGAAACATAAGTAGAAAAGTTTACTAAAAATAATGATTTGAGGACTAATCCAACTCAATTTAAATGAATTTAGAAAGCTTAAGCGATACAACCTCACATGGGGTATATATGAATTGGAAGCAACCTCCTTGATGGAACAGATGGAACACTAGCGAATTAAATCAGAATATAAATTGTGGTATTTACACCAGATTACAAGATGTAAGAGGTGGGGAATTTCGTGTTTATACAACTTAAGAGAACCGATGACTACTATTCGTTAGTCCAACTTTTTCGATACGCTGTCGATGAAAAACGTCTGGAGAATGACATGAATCTTTTTCAGAGCAAATGATACAAGAGAATCACTAAGTACATATTAAGTTTCCCTTAAAAAAATTCTGACGGCATCAGTAAATGCTCTTACATCACGTAATATAATATTTATTATAGTATTCAATAACAATGTTAAATCAAACTACAAATTAAAGAAAAAGCTGTTAAGATATGGCAATATTATTTCATTTGAAAAACGACTTAATATCGTACAATAAACATAATTAAATATACGATTGCCGATTGTTCGTTGACCTATTACACAACAACACAGAGAGTAGGCTACGGCTGATATTTGATAACGTTCTTCCTTGTATTCGTTCATAAAATATTACATACATACAAATACACACATAAATAAATAATACATGTACATAATATGTATGTCACAACACGATTACCAATCAAGGTTGTTTCATATTATAAATTGTTTTAAAAATAGTCGTTGGCTGCGGGTTGCCTTGACAAAGTTTTTCAGAAAAATCTCTCTCTTTGTTGACATTTATTGAAGAATTACGTATTGAGTGGGTATATGATTTGAATTATCATAATTTATTCAAATATTATCAAAAGTTATTATGTGCAAATGGTCAATAATAGTCCATGAGGCAGCTGTCGAAAAAGCAAACTTACATACATATTTGGTAGATATCAACCGAACTAAAACAAAAAATTATGTATCCCCAGCGCAGAATAATTATTTATGTCTCCAGTGCGCCATGGAATTTGAGAGCATGTCTTCACTTGAATCATCTGGAATTGCATAATATTGAAAAGCTTTTTGAGGCAGAAATCTATTATTGAACAACACAGGAAGAAAAGTACGAACCTGAATTATATAGTACATATAAATGATCATAATAAATATTAAAAATGTGAATAATATAAATATTTTTTAATTTGCCTTAAAATCATGTAATAATTAACTCAAGTGACTGTTCTTCAATTCTAAATTTACGTTCATTTAAATCGTTTGAGTATTCTTGTTCTAAAAGCCCCCTAAAAAGAGATAACAAACGTAAACAAAGCAATTTATTTCGCAATTTTCTGAAATAAGTACTTTTATTGTATTTTTTTTTTCATTTCTAAATAAAGCTTTACTTATTGCCTATTTTTTTATCTTCAAACAGGAATGCATCGTATCTATTAATATCTATAAATAAGTACGTATGTAATTGTTTAAAATAATTCCTTCTTCCAAAGGAAAATCGTCATAGTCTTAGGGTTAATAAACTTTCCTGAGAGCTGCATATTGATTCCAAAGTGACTTGTCTCTCAAATTTGAAAGGTTGATAGATACTTTAATTTCTTCCAAAGAGAGATAAATAAATAAAGAAAAAATACTTTAACCTTCAAACGTATCAGCATGTTATGAGCAGCATCATGCATTTTTTTCACACAAAAATCATTTTCATTTATTGAGTTGATTACTTGACCCTAATTGCAATTCAGTTTAAACTGGAGCTTAAACGGTATAAGTATTAATTCAAAATACATTCAAGTGCAAGAAAATGCAATAACCGAATAATTAGTAAAATTTCAAGTCTCCATAACTTTTGTGTTGTTATTCCCAAGTTCATATTTTTTTGTAAACGGCTGACGACTAATTCCATCTTGCATACCTATACATTTTTTGGTAAGATCTATAGTTTTGGTCATTATACCTACATTATACAAGAATTTTATCCAACCCTGATTTTAAAACACCTTGTTCACTTATTTATCAGCCATTTCTTTTGAAAACAGCAACTCTTGACATTCTCTACCTTTCGTACTTAGACTCGAATTTTTAGGTGCAATGGTTAATTTTTCATAGCCAAATGACCTTGGCACTTCAATAAAAGTAACTTTTTGACAAAGTGTCTTTTTTCGTTATTGTCATTCCGGAAGTAGTTATTAACAAAATGAAGTATGGCCAGCATGTTCATCTGACCTCAACCCCATCGAGCATGTATGGAAAAGGCTTGGTAAACGAGTCAGAAATAACGAAGTAGCTCCGGCTACGGAATATTAGATTTGTTTGACCAGAAGTGGTTATACAAACTATTAAACTAAATTTGTAAAACCTGTAAAAATAAAACAAAATGAAGTTGAAAACAATATGACCAATGGGAATGGTACTTAACAAAAAAGATGTTTTTATTTATTTTCAAAGGATTTGGCTAAGAAATTACTCTACAAGGTGCTTTGAAGTACGATTATATAACAATCTTCTTATTATCCCTGTGCAACACGATAGCATTTAACCAATGAATGAAAGTATTAATTTTATCTAAATTTTGTTAAAAAAATAAATGAAAATTGCTAATAATAAGAAGTTAAAATATTATGAATTTTTAGCTGGTTACGTTTTTGCTATAATCAGTTTAAATTACCATAATTTAATAGTCACATGACTGCACATACTTTTCGGGGATAACTAAAACACATAAACATACTTGTATGATTTTCGGATCTACTAAAAAATATTTTCTACAAAAAATTGGACCGACGTTATTAGTTGGTGCACTGAAAAATATAAAATAATATTAATTCTTTTGGTGCTGTTACTTTTGAAGTTGTGCATTTGCAGTTAGATTGATAATTTTTGGCACCAACTTCACAAGTATCAGCACCAAAAGAATTAATACTATTTTATATTTTTCAGTGCACCAAATCGTTGAACGTTCACTAATACCAATGAAGATAGTACTTATCCTATTACCCAAGTATATTCTTTGCTTGTAGTTGTTATTATTATTATTATTATTGACGGACGAACCCCGAACGGAGGAGGTATACAATTCGACTGTCTGTTTTTTTGGTTCTTTCGCGTGTTCTATATAGTAATCGTACTCTGATTTTGATGATTTTTGATTCATTTGAAAGAGGAGGCTTGAGAAACGCAAATCTGAAATCCCCTTTCCTCCAAAAACCGCCCCCGAAGGGGGTGTAGGGCGCAAATTTTCTCGAAAATCGAAAATCCGAGTTGGTATAATTAAAGATAGGACAATATCCGGAAACGTTTAAATTGAATTTTTTTTTCAAAAGAGTTACAGTTTCCGAGGTAGATGTTATGTTACATGTTAAATTCTCAAATATGTGCATTTTTGGTACGTGGAGAGGACGATTTCTTTCAAAAATTGAAAATTTGTAGACACTACATGAAAGATAATAGTATTTGTAATAACATTTATAAAGAACACTTTTTCCTTAGAGTTACGGTTTTCGAGTAAAATCGGTGTTAAAATGGTAACAACTAAAATTTCAAGCGTATTTCCGCAGCGATGTTCTGAGATCTCTACATATAAGTAGCAGGATATTAGTGGTATTAGCGACGTTCAACGATTTTCGTGACTAATATTACACTCAAAAGTTTAAAATAAATATAAAAAAAATTGGACCGACGTTATTAGTTGGTGCACTGAAAAGTACGAAATAATATTAATTCTATTGGTGCTGGTGCTTGTGAAGTTGGTGCCAAAAGTTATCAATCCAACTGCAACATCACAACTTCAAAAGTGCAGCACCAATAGAATTAATATTATTTCGTACTTTTCAGTGCACCAACTAATAACGTCTTTAATGTAGTATACACAGATTTTTAGTTTTTGAAAGAAATAGTCCCTTCCACATAGCAAAAAATACCCATATCTGAGATTTTAGAATGAATGTAGCTCGAAAACCGTACCTCTTTTGAAAAAATGTTCAATTTAAACGTTTCCGGATATTATCCTATCTTTAATTATACCACCTCAGATTTTCGAGAAAATTTGCCCAATAAACAGTTTTTGGGAGACAAATTACTTTTTCCGACGAAATTCATGTTGTACCGATAGAAGGGTAGGTAATGTTACATATTCTGAGAAATAAATTCATGATAATTCTCATTTGTTCATATTGAGTATTAAGAATTCAAAAAATTATCGCTCTGTGCAAATTTCCAGTTTGTACAACTTCCTATTTTCGAAGCATACATTCATATTCGAGTATCAAGATCGTTTCAAAGTTATTTTTAGATTTATTATCATTATCTACTAATTTGATAACTATATAGATAGGTATTAAATTGAAAAGAATATTTATATTGAAAAAATATTCTCGAATGAATTTGGAACATTGAAAATGTACACTCACTCAGTCACTTGTTTTAACAATAATTTTCTCCTTGATAAATGAATTAAGATAAGTTAAATTACAATTTGTAACTGTATTATTTATTGTACTTAAGCACGCGATATAGAAGAAAGGTTTTCGGTTTTACAGCTAGAGAGAACTCGAGCCTAGAATCGAGGTCACTTGCGCAACTTTTGGGACTAATTTTAAAGCCAAGTGGGCCAGATTGCCAGATACTACTGGCTTCGAAATGTTATTATAGAAAACTACTAGGTTGAAAGCGCTGTTGCCAGTAATCCAGATGCATTTACAATACATTAGTATTTCTATATTTTGCAAAAACTGAACAATGACTTCGTTATTGTTTGTCAGTACCTATGCATTATGTATATCTAGACACTTGAGTTGCAAGCAATTGCTCGGGATAATGTGAGAGCTAAATAAAATATGACTTATTGGTCATATGTCACGATTGTCAGACTGGCAATCACATATGCATTCTCATTAGAGGAAGCTCTAGTAATCCAAAGAACACAAAATGTAGGATAATTAGGTGTATCCTGACAACTCAGTATTTATCATCCATTTCTTTATCTCAAGAGTAAAATTATACCTACTCTTGGATTAAGTACATAAGAACAAAAATGATCTTTCATGAACGATATTAAGTTGCCTTTAATTGATTGTAAGGGCTGGGAAACCCCTACAGGAAGTTAAGGAAATAGAGGTTCTAACCAGGTTAACGGATGGCTCGATAAGAGATAAAGTAGCCGGCATTGGGAACCATGGGTTTTCTAAGAGGATTAGTCGATCACTGGGTAAAGGCCGTACGTCTTTCTTATGGAAAAAGAGCAATTATTGACTGCACGCCTCTCATACTTGAAATTTCATGTATTATCCTAAGTGATCATGTATATCCTAGGTAAACTAGTATAAGTTCTAGGGCTCTATAAAAAAACTTATTTTTCAAATTGTCACAGTTCAAAAGAAAATTTTCTTTCAAGATGGTTACCTAAGCAATATCTAAATGCCTTTCCTTCATAGAAAGCATTTTCAAGTCGCCATGGAAATAATTCCAAAGAGAAAACGAGTTTCGCTTATTCATAGATAAAATTTATTTGAAAATGGAATGAATATTATCTAAGCAAAGTTGAGTTAGACTTTTTCTGTGATCCATGCCAAGTGTCGAAAGCTTATTCAGCGGACCGGTGAGTTTAAGTTGAAATACTTATCGAAACTTACCATGAATGACATGAGAAAATCTCTAATGATTGAGAAATAGCTTTACATATTGTGGGAGAGTGGTTAAACATAGAGAGTTAGGTAGTTGGGTAAAGTTGTAGCGACGTTATCCTGATCTGTGATCATATTACAAAACAAAATGAATGTTTTTTTTTGACTATTTGAATACTAGGGAAAGTCATCTGAATATTCTTGTTTGTACTAATGAATACATAAAACCATATTCATAAAAACAACTTGCTTGGTAGTACTAACTTAGTATGATACTGATACTTTCAGGTATGATATTAATTTTCAATTAGGTAAATCACCAATATCGGGGATTACGATATCAGTGGTGGTATAAATTTCTAATAGAACACAATAATCAAATAAATAAATTTCGATTTCTACATAATATAATTAGATAGTAGATCAAGATTACCTAGTTATCATCTGAACATCGCTTTACATTGAATTTTCATTAGTATCTATTACTTATGGAAAATTGAGTATTATTTTGAACTTTTCGGAAAATTTTAGTCTAAACTAGTAACGCATGCAGTAAGCCTTCATGGGCATATTCACACCGATTAGCATACTCATTGTACCAATAATTGTAAATTTTATCTGACAAAAATATTATATTTAGTCTTATCTTGACATATTTAGTAAAATTGTACCTTTTTGACTTTAGTTTAGCCCAAACAAGAGATGAAATTTGAGATTTTCCACGATTTTCCTTAGAAAAAGGTCTAAAAACAGAGATTTTCGGCCGTAACTCGACACCAGAGTATCTAAACTTCACCAAAAACAATAGGGATCTTCTATGGGCCGATACCAACCAAGAGCAAAAAACCCTTTGTCGAAATTCGGTTCCGTTCTTGAGTTATCGTGCGGATTAACTTTCTTGCTTGCCTACAGACTCATGTTTTTTGCCAATATCTCTAAAGGGAATGACGTGATTTTTTTGGGTTTTTTACAAACGATAGATAATTTCAGGCACAATATTGGGTGTATTCAACACTTTTTGATTGGAGTGGTTTTTGTGGGTCAAAATTACAAAAAAGTGATTTTTCAAAAAAATAAAAGTAATGTATTCACATCGTGAACCGGTGTGAATATGATAATCGCTTTGAACTATTGAGTAGTCTTTATGGATGAATTATTACTATGGATCTCCTACAATGAAATCTCCTTAAAGGGTAGGTAATTATTTCAACAGGAATTTAATCCATTTATTAAAATATTTGAGAAATGGTTATGGAATTTTGCGTTTTTGATATAATGAAAATATTCTTGGACAGTGCCCTAACCCAGAAACTCTTTCATTTTAGCAGGAACTTAGGCTAAAGTATTATTTCGTTGGGTGTAACATTCAACTTAAAATTTGCCATAAATAGACATAGACATCAGATTATGCGGATATTATGAATAACCATCTCTTAGCATCCCTAAATTGAACTCGACATATTCCTTCTGATGAAGTGGGTAAAAATATCACTAGCGATGTTGTTTGTCTGAACAAACAAACTGAAGAAACACCTTTCATGAACCATTTGTAAATAATGACCAAGGAACAATACTTCTTAGGTCAATAGACACTTAAACTGTACACAAATAGGTATTGTTCCAATATATTTGACAACAAAAAGGAATAACTAAAATAGTATTTAGAATATCGCATTTGTTCACATAGAGTTTGTATAGAGTGGAGATAGATACTACATAAAAATAGTAAATTATCACTTCTGCTAATAAGAAACACAAAAGGTATACTGTCAACGATAATATTTTTAAATAAAATTTCAAATATGAGGTTTACCATAAATGAATTACTTTTATTGTCATTTTTAGGTGTAGATTGTCAGAAAAATTGATCCAAGCAACTGATCGATATCTACAAACAACTGCTCCAATAATGACAAATAAATATAAGAGTAACCTAGGTACCTACAAAGCATTTAGCCAGTGGCAAAAACAAAAGTCGTAAAGTGAAGATATAAGCAAAAAGTAACTCAAATTTTTGACAGCTCGTTTTAGAGGTGTACAGTAAAAATTTATTCAATTTTTTTTATATACGGTTCATTTATTTTATCTTGTAACTTGTCCAATATTTCTAAGAACCTGCTGAATAGTTTTTATTATTTTATTTGGCTACCTACCATTTTATGATTCTATAGTCATTGTTGTCTGTTGAAGTAGAAAATATTTTTTACAAAAAATTGGACCGACTTTATTAGTTGGTGCACTGAAAAGTATAAAATAACATTAATTCTATTGGTGCTGTTACTTTTGAAGTTGTGCAGTTGCAGGTAGATTGGTAACTTTTGGCACCAACTTCACAAGTACCAGCCCCAATAGAATTAATGTTATTTTATACTTTTCAGTGCACCAACTAATAAAGTCGGTCCAATTTTTTGTAAAAAATATTTATTTCACACTTTTGAGTGTAACATTAGTCACGAAAATCGTTGAACGTTCACTAATACCAATGAAGATAGTACTTATTCTATTACCCACGTATATTCCTTGCTTGTAGTTGTTATTATTGAGATCTCAGAACATCGCTGCGGAAATACGCTTGAATATTTTAGTTGTTACCATTTTAACACTGATTTTACTCGAAAACCGTAACTCTAAGGGAAAAATGTTCAGTATAAATGTTGCTACAAATAATTATGTCTTTCATGTACTGCAAACAGATTTTCAATTTTCGACAGAAATCGCCCTCTCCACATAGCGAAAATAGGTATATTTGAGAATTTAAAATGTCTCTATGTCGAAAACCGTTACTCTTTTGAAAAAATGGTCCATTTAAACGTTTCCGGATATTGTCCTATCTGTAATTATATCAACGCAGATTTTCAATTTTCGACAAAATTTGCCCCTTCCACCCCCTTCGGGGGCGGTTTTCGGAGGGAACGAGATGTCGGATTCCCGTTTTTATGAATATGGGACCATTTCTCAAGCCTCCTCTTTCAAATGAATTAAAAATCATCAAAATCGGAGTACGTTTACTATATGAAAGGCGCGCACAAAACAAAAAAAAAAAAAAAAAAAAGCACACAGTCGAATTGTATACCTCCTCCTTTTGGGAAGTCGGTCAAAAATAAGATCTATAAGAAAATTCCGAAATGAAAATAGAAAAGTGTATGATCTAGATGAAACCTGGTTAAATGATGGCTATAGAGTAGATAAAATGTGGCAAGATAAAAATATAACTTCGTCTCATCAAGCTTTTATAGAAGGTCTATCTAAAACACGGCTTAAAAACACCCTCAGGAAAAGGAAGAATCCTCATCATTACACATATTGGAAGTATTGAGGGCTTTGTAAAAGGTGGTTTACTTATTTCATTCAGGTCTAAACTTACAGTTGATTATCATGAAGGGATGAACGCAGACGTCATTTAAGAATACTTTCAACAAATGCTGGATTTAATCCCATCAGGTTATGTATTCTTTATGTACTACGCCAAGTATCATTCAAATGCGAAAAGTTACCGACAGGTTCCTGGAGAAAAGCAAATATCATCCGGTGGCTTTTGGAATAAGAATTAAAGTTTCAGTCAAAAACGTAAAAAAGAACTTCTTGCAGGCACATAAATAACTCTTTACCAAATAAGTCATCGATAGAATGGCAAAAAACGCAATGTGACTGTACTTAGACTGCCCCCATAACACTGTGAACTAAACCCGATGGAGTTAATATGGGCGCAAGCAAATGTTTACGTGGCAACATATAATACCACATTTAAAATGAATTATGTTCAAGTGCTGTTCGAAACGGCCGTAAGTGAAATATATGCAGAAATGTGATCTAAATGTATTGCATATGTAATAAAAATTTTAGGAAAAATGTGGGATCCAGATCACTGCATAAACGGGACGATCGAACCATTGATTATAAATGTAGGAAACGACGAAAGTTCCTCCAATTGGTCTCTTACCGAGCATGAATGAATCTTCCTGTGTGTACAAAATATAATATTTTTTAAATCCATGTTTCTAACATAAAATCTACTTTTATTTTTAACGAATTCATAATTTTTAATCTATTTATCAATTCAAATTAACTAGAAACAACGGTAAACGACTTCCCGGTAAATGAGTACATGATTATTATGGGCGACTTCAACGCTCGAATTGGCAATGACATCATTCCAGGGATAAAACAACGATTCAACGAAGACATCAGGAATAAAAATGGGGACCTCCTAGCAGACTTATGTAATACAAACGAAATACGCATAAACAACACATTTTTCCCACATAAAGAAATATAAATATATCTTTGAGAACACAAGAGGACATAGATCCCCGATAGACTATACACTAACCAATAAAGAAATACTTACACCCGTCCAAAATATTACACCTAAGAGTGTTTGTTAACCTCAGCAGAAATAGCGAATGATCAAAAATTATTATTGGGGAAATACGAATGAAAGAACCAATTCTAACAGAAATTTACAATCAGAATACATCACAAAAATACGAGTGGAAAGCCTCCAAGATGAATCAATAAAATACATGTACGAAAGAAAATAAACAGAAGCAATTAACAACAACCCAATTATGGAAAATGACGAAGTGGAGGAGAGCTGGTTAAAAATAAAAACGAACATCCGGAATGCTGCGAAAGAATCTCTTGGCGAAAAAATAGTAGATAGGAATAAAAAAATCATAATATAACACCATGCTTTTGTAAGGAAATAAAAGAAAAATGCAAAGAAAAGAAAAAAGCATACCTGGAATACATGACAATCAAAACGACATACTCATACGAAAACTATAAGAGGATTGGCAATGAGACTCATAGGCTTGTCAGAACAACTAAACATAACCACTGGGAACGATTTTCAAAGAAGCTAGAACACGACTTCTACGAAATGCAAAAGGAAATGTGGAGATTTATAAGAGAACAGAGACAAGAAATGAGTGTAATAATACAAGTAAGGCACATAGAAAAAATACCTGGATATACCACTTGAGAAAACAGTACTCAGAAAATCAAACTACTCCAAGAGAGCCAGAAACAGTAACAGACGAAGAGACCTTAATAAGTACAAGAGAAGTCGGGGAGGCAAAGAATAGAAGAAGAATAGAAAGGCGACAGGCATAGATGAAATTGCAAATGACCTATAAAAGTACTGCGGAACAGCGATGATAGAGCGATTGACACAATTCATTAACCAAATATTACAACACAAATAAGTACCCAAATAAGTGAAAACAAGCATACTAATTCTACCTTTGAAAAAAGAAGATAGAAAAGAATCGGAAAATTACAGAGGGATCAATTTCCTATACAACACGATGAAAATGACAACAAGAAGAAGTCAAAGAATATCTCTTAAAGACGAACAACAAGGCTTTCGAACCGGAAGGCCATGCACAAACGCAGTATTGATCATAAGTCAAATTACAGAGAAAGTACTGAAATACAATCGACCAGCATTTATATGCCTTCGATAGAGTCCGACTGAAGAACGTAACACACCTCCTATACAATAGACAAATACCGCTAGATATTGTCAAAATAATCGAAGACATCTATGAGGACAATAAAATGCAGGCCAGAATAGAAGGAAAACTAACGGAAGAAATAGAAACATGCACATGCATAAGACAGGGAGACTTTTTAAGCCCCCTTACTCTTTAATCTTATAATGAACGAAATAATCAAGGCAGTGAAAAAAAAAGCAAAGGTTATAAGATGGGAAATAAGGAAATAAAATTCTCTGCTAAGCAGATGACGTATACTTATAGCAGAAAATGAAGACGACTCACAAAGATTGGTACATTTGTTTAATACAATAGGAAAGAAACTAAACATGACTATTTCAATCCTGAAAACCAAAACATTAGTCATAAGTAAAGAACCTATCAAATGTAAGTTAGAGATTGATGGCACCAGCATTGAACAAATTGCGAAAACCGCCTATCTAGGCATCACACTAACTGGCTATGGAAAAACAGAAACAGAAGTAAAACACCAAATACACAAGGCCAATAGAGCAGCAGGATGCCTAAATACGGAAAACAGTACACATAACAACAGAAACTAAGACAAGGATCTCCAAAGCAACAATAAGGCCAATAATGAAATAGACTGCAGAAACACGGACCGACAAAAAAGATGTTGGAGACAGCGGAAAGGAGAATACTAAGGAGAAACACAGGGAATACATTGAGAGATCGAGTATGGAATGACGAAATCAAAACAACATGCAAGATGGAAAGAACGAGTGGAAACTTAAGAGAAAAAGAGAATTACTACATAAGTAGAAGGTAACAAGGAACCAATCACCCTCAGGTAGAAGAAGCGTGGGTCGAAAGAAAACAGGTAGAACTGCCTAATAAAAAGATATAAGAAGAAAAAGAAGAAATTAACTGTAGTTTATATTTCGGAGGTTCATCTAAAAGTTAAATAAATTCATTATTCACTGCCTTACCTGAAAGTACGCTTATGAGCTTATTTACCTGCAATATAATGAACCATTTCCACTGTATTCCGCGCCCAAACAGTGTAAGCTAGACTGGTCAAATATACAAAACCATTAAAGGTATTTAAAACTTGTTCAAAAGTTCCAAAAATTATTTGGATCACCTTGTACAGTTTTGCATATTCATTATTATTACTCTCTATCCTTTCCAAATAGTACTCCGAAAAAGCAACTTTTTAAATTCTACTAAACTACGTTTACAATATTATTATGAAACGTTTCATTTTATAGAAACCATCATCAACTTTATTTTTGATATACCTAAACCCCAATAAAAATACAATGTATCACATGATATGATTTGAATGAAACAGTTCCATGAGAATAATTAGAATATTGGTTATTGTTGCGAGTTTTCACATCTCTCAAATGTTTCCTCAATTATCTGATTCCTAATCTCATATTTCATACATATCTTGGAGACACTGTACATACATTCAACTGCAAGCTTAAATCAATAAATGTATGTATGTTTTCATAGCTTGAGGCTTGAGATTAGATTACTTCAACTAATATCCGGCAACACACAACACACCAAAGTGTCAACAGTATGCTCTCGAAACACACAGCACATAAATTAATGTCGAGACATCTGTGTTGCGCCAGTTTAATGTCAGACATCCACAGAAGTAAGTTTGTGAGGTTAAAGTAATAGTTTTGCTATTTCATTCTTCTTTTATAAAAATGTCTGTAGAAAAGAAAATGTGGCGTAGTAGTGAAGTATCTAAATTAATATCGGAATTTAAAAGTCTGCCAGAACTTTGGGATTCAAAAAGTGAATTGTACCGTAGTCACCAACGCAACAGAAGTAGAAAACAAAGAGCTCTAGAAAAACTAGCACACATGTTTGACACAGATATGCATGAAATAAGCAGAAAATTGCACAACTTGAGAACACAGTTTCATTCTGAACAAAGAAAACTAAAAGCGAAACAAGGTATTGGAGATATGTCACCAAGTCAATGGGAGTATTTCAAAGCACTTGGGTTTATAATAACGAGCGATAGAGATGTTTCATTACCCGCTTGTACTGCAACGTCAACTGATAATGGGGTGAGTGTTGTTTTTGAGACTGATGTGCCAGAAATAATAACCTACGAGTCTCGGACAGGTAATCGAATGAGAAAACTTCGAGAGACATTTATTCGAAGAACTAATGATCGAATGGACATAATTTCGAAAAGACAATTAGTCGAATGGACGAATATTCAATTGGACATTTGTTCGAAATATGTTAAATAGATTAATTAATTAATTATTAATTAATTTCATTACCTGGGTATAATTAATGGGTTTGTTTTCCTGGTAGTATATTAGATGGTTAAGGAATTTACCTTATATGTGTCGTAAAGAAATACAGGGGATTTTAGATTGCTTGAAAAAGTACAGCATGATTTGTCAGCCTGGAAGAGATACTCAAAATACTAGATCCATTACTGATACTGCTGTAGGTAGTTGCTAAACTTTTTCCTCTTTTCAGTCACGAAATCATTAGGATATAATAAATAGAGGAATAGGTTTTGGAGTGACTACAATTTATTACTTAACTTATACAGGGTTTCCATTTCCGGTATATTTATAGGATAGCTTCTTGGATAGTGGTAATATCGAAAAAGTACCTGTTGAAAAAAACTAGCTTAAGGAGAAATGTATTTATGATGCCTGAATTTCAAAACGTATAAAATAGTAATGGTTTCTGAACCATTATTTTTTTTGTTTCAGGTTATGAGCGAGAGTTATCATAGCAATGAAATGTCGATCAAACACGAAATAATTGAGATCGAGAATGCACCACCACTTCTAGAAGAAATACCGAACAAAAAGCCAACATTCAGTGAGCAGCATCAATGCCAGCAAAAGCTATCAAGTAAAACATCTCAAATCATACAAAAGAATCAGCAGCACAAAACGGATGATTTTCAAATTTTTGCTAATTATGTTGCAGCTGAATTGAGAGGTATAAGATCATTAATTATTCAACGTAAGCTAAAATTGAACATTCAAAAAGCAATAATAGAGGCTGTGGAAAATGATTTGCAATCATCATATTATGATTCTGTTTCGCCACCAACCTTTCCAAGATCACCATCAGTTGGATCATGTAACTTCAACAGCGGTGAAGACAGTGCGCAATAAATGATTGGTAACTTTATGTTCATTAGTAATCGGCTAGTAAAATGCAAAAACCAGCTGTCACTTGCCTGTTGCCATAATCCTTTGATAGAATGTCCTTAGAGATATATCGGAGCCCACTTGAGAGAAGGAGAGGCCGGTTCAGAACAAAAAAGCTAACGACGCACTAAATTTTATTATATATCAGGACCGTGGTGTCCCTCCGTCCATTAAATTAACAGTTGGAGAAATCAAATGGAGTGGTCTGCTTACCAGTCTCAAATTGGCTAAGTGTACCCAATAAAAATCTTGAAGCCGAGTGTCCACCAACTTTTTTGCTGTAAACACGTGTTGGTGACAAAAGTTTCTGGGATTGCGCCAAGTCGTCAACGTACATTGTGAACAAATGTCGAGAACAGTGTTTCAACTTTTAGCGGTAAATATCAGAGGTATTGCCAACATTTTATTGCTCGATGGGTACGCTGGGTCAGTAGGGAACTCATGTTGAAATCAGGCATACGAAGAAAGTTGAATCAATAAACGCTACGTCTGTCCGCATTATATCATCGTCATCGTTGCTCGACATTCTATCAACTAAATATTCTCAAATGTTCCTCAAATGTCAGAAATGACTCATTACAATCAGGTGTGGATAATATGGAGACAAAAGTTGGCGACCTTCTGAAGAATTGTAAACTGTTGCCGACAAAGAAGTTGCCAACATTTTTGGTCGAAACGCGACTTTGGACATCAGCTAGCATATGAAGAGTTCTAGACCTTTTTTTTTCTGGAATGAATTGACGCCTTTTCGTTATGTGTTTCTTTAATTACCTTATTTTTATATTCGAATATGAAAATAATAAATATTTTGCTATAAATAATAATCTATTAATATTACCTTCGGCCTAACAGTTTATTATTTACCATTATCCTTTTTTACGTGACAACGTGCTACTCTAAGGGTAGCGTGTTCAGAAGGTCAAGCTAAAAATGACCTGTTTATCATCACCTTTTTCCTGGAAATTATAACTGATAAATTCAATTATATTATTACGTAGACTAATACCTGAAACTAAGAGGAGTATTTTTTAGAAAATTCATTCACACATCTCGAAAATTGATAATAAAGTGACAATTTCGCCAGAGGCGTAAATTTTAGGAAGGGTCAGGCCCTCAGTTTCAGTTGCAGCTGTATCTACAGGGTGGTCGGAATTATAATAGAGGAACTTTAACAGCGTATTCAGCAGATAAAAATAATTAAAAAAGTTCAAATAAACTTATTTCCAAGAACGCTTCGTTTTGGAAATACGGGGTGTTGAAAAATTGCGAAAAAAATCGTTTTTTCTTATTTTTAAAGAAACTCTTCTAGATTTTTCTTTCAAACTTAGTAGGTATTATTGCCACTTGAAAACAAATTTATAGCATGATAAACACTTATTTTTGTTTTACCAGTGGCGTTCGTGAGACAGTTTTAATTAATTTAAATAATAAAAATATGGTACGCCAATGGTCTATCGCAGAAAAAAAATAGATATACTGATCAATTCTAAACAAAAATGGTCTCTTTAGTCTTTTCGCTAAAACGAACCGTTTTCGAGAAAAAAATAATTTTTGTTTGCATGTGCATCTAATATCTTAGGTTTGCAAATGTGATGTAAATAAAATCGAATTGAAATAGCGCGAATTATCTTAATTTAATTTGCAAACCTCAGATATTAGGTGCACATGCAAATAAGAATAATTTTTTTCTCAATTTCGCGAGAGACTAAAGAGACCATTTTTTTTTAGAATTGATCAATATATATCTAAATTTATTAACATAGTTGCTATAATATTCGTTAAAAATAAGAAAAATCGATTTTTTTCGTTTTAGATAAGTTTATATGAACTTTTATAATTATTTTTATCTGCTGAATACGCTGTTAAAGTTTTTCCATTATAAAGAATATACCTACAAAGTTATTATATTTTTGCTTTTATTTAAAATAATGCATGATGTATCCCACCTGCACTGCCTGCCAAGGAGATACAACAAATAGTTTTAACATTTTAATGAAGCAATCTTTATAGTTTATTTTGACGTTTAATTACATGATATTTATCATACTATTAACAGGCTAGATAAATATTTTTTTCAGTGCACCAACTGATAACATTGTTCCAATTTTTTGTAAAAAATATTTATTTCACACCTTTCAGTGTTACATTTGTCACGAAAATCGTTGAAAGATCACGATTATCCATGTATGCTTTGCTTGTATTCAGAACAGAAATCTAAGAACATCGTCGCGGAAATACGCGTATTACAAACTCTACCAATGCTGTAACTCGAAAATCGTAACTCTATGGGAAAAATGTTCAATATAAATGTTGCTACAATTAATCTGGTTATTCATTTTCCATTTTCAGATTTTCAATTTTCGAATAAAATTTGAACAAAGCAAAAACTCGAAAACCCTCTTTTGAAAAAATGTTCAATTTGAAAATTTCCAGATACTTTGTTATTTTTAATTCTGCCATATCGGAATTTCGATTTTCATTTTCTCGAATCCATCCATTTCGGGGGCGGATTTCGAAGGGAAGGCGTTTTCGGATTTGAGTTTTTATGAATATGGGACCATTTCTCAAGTCTCCTCTTTAAATGATGAAAAAAAATAGTAGTGAGTTATTATTGACTGACTTGATAAAAAGGAGGAAGGAGGAGGCATACAATTCGATGGTATGTTTAATTTTTCATGTATAGCTGTTGGCACGTTTTGCAAACTAAACATGCTGCTGAAAAGATAGTTACCATGCCGGAAACATTTTTTCAAAAGAGTTCCGCTTTTCGAGTTACAGCACTGGTAAAGAGTGAAATATGTGAATTTCAGCTATGTGGAATGTGCAGGGCCAATTTTTTTCGAAAATTGAAAATATGAGACGGCCAAATTAAAGAACAAATTGTATGTAGCAACATTTCAATTGTTTTTTTTTAAGTTACGGTTTTCTACTTACAGCAATGGTATAGTCTGAAATATGTGTGTATTTCCGCCGCGATGTTTCAAGATCTCTGAATAATAATAAGTACATATAAACAAAGAATATATATGGATAATTTGGTGTTAATTAACGTTCAACGGTCATCATGACTAATGTTACACTCAAAAGTTTGAAATAAATATTTTTTACCAAAAATTGGACCGACTTTATTAGTTGGTGCACTGAAAAATACCAAAATAATATTAATTCTATTGTTGTTGATACTTTTGAAGGGGCGGCACTGAATTCGTCCCCGAGCAGGTAGTACCTAATTTCTACAACCATAATTCGTTCCCATACTAATTACGGTCCTTTAATCTTCTACCAGAATTTGTCCCCAGACAAGAGATTTATACTTTCTTGGAAATGTAGATAGGTAGTTGCCTAATAAATACAAATTCTACCTAAAGTGTAAATTGCGTTTTATTCATATTAGATTGTTATTTCATTCTGAAATGATATTCCTGGCTAGGGATTGTATTTTACTTAGGTTTGAGAAAATATGTAAAGCTTTGTCAGTTTGAGTGAACGTGGAAGTTATGTGTTAATTGTAGTCTCTGTAAAATTTACTAAAAACAAATTTTTAAAATGCGGTGAATTTGCAGGAATACGCGATCCAGTAGACGTAAGCAGTGAGTTGCTAGGAAAATCGAAGAGTATAAAAGTGGATCTGTTTCAAGATTTGATTTTGTAAAATGTATTAGCTTATTTTAATAAAAGTTGAATGTACTTGTATGAAACATAAGCCGACATTTCTGTTACTTTACAGATTTTTAATAAATATATGTATACCGATTCTTAAATAAAATGTGTTTTGTGGTACTTACTGAGTTTCTCATTTGTTATAAATATATGAAAAAATATTTTATGAAAAGAGTTATTCTCTAGATTTTAATAAGTAGCTATTATGGTGATTCATAATGCGATAACGTTGGGGACAAATTCAAGGATCTATTTTTGAGGACCTACTCTTCTTGAGGACGAGTTTAGGAATACTTTTGCAGGTAACAGATTAACTAATTACTTCATTTTATTTCTGGGGACGATTCTTGGTACATCCTTTTGAAGCTGGTGCCAAAAGTGTTCTCCTTAAATACAATTGCACATCTTCAAAATTACCACTACGAATAGAATTAATATTGTTTTGTATTTTTCAGTGCACCAACTAATAAAATCTTTCCAACTTTTGTTAAAAAATATTTATAAACTTTATGTTCTTATGTAGGATAATAAAAGAGGCCTCATTCGAACTTTGCCTGGCTATATTACTTAATTTCTATGTGGACGTCGTGAAAGGTTTTCTATTTTTACGTGATGTAAGGTCGAGTGTATAAATAATATATTAATAGATTTTCATCGTGCCCAAGCTTACAGGTTTACGTTAAAACGCCAGTTGAAAATTCAAGTTGAATGGTTGAGATAATATATTATTCACCTATATATGTATATTAACGAAATAACATGTAGATATACTTATATAAAAATAGGTACGTGAGATAGTGGCAATAATAAAATTCTAATCATTATTCATAATAATTGTGGTCATATTGACTAGCATAATAGATATAAAGTACACGTTACCAAATTTATTATTCGATTTATAGCACGAATGGAGAAAGAAAAACAAAAGAAGTTTGGAATTTGTTAATAAGGTATCGTAAAAATTAAATTGCTGAAGAAGAAGAAACGTGCGTGAAAATTCACTCATTTTGTAATATTTTCATCGATTCCACATCCAATCATGAGCGTTACAATGCATGGTAGTTCGTGACTAGAATAGCCCCAGAGAATAGCCTTCAGATAGTCGATCACAGCCGTTTGAATGTTCTCAATAATTGTCCCAAGTTAGGCGAATAAGGAGCATTATCGCGATGCAGCATCCAGTGGTTCTCGATGTTTGGTCTCACAATAATTACCCTTTTTCGGAGTTTTTCAAGAACCTCTGGTTAAAAGTGTTGATTGACCGTTTGGTCTTGAGATACAAACTCTTTGTAGACGATTCCGTGGATATCTAAAAAATAAATCAGCATGCATTTGATCTTCGACTTGCTCCGTCCTGCTTTTTTGGAACTTGGAGAGCTTGGATTGTGCCAATCCATGCTCTGGCACTGGGTTTCTGGGTCGTACTCAAACACCCAAGACTCGTCACCAATAATGACATTCCAGAAAATAGGGGTCATTTTCAATCGAATGTAAAAAGTCAAGGCACCTTTGCCTCCTGATGTTCTTTTGGTCTTACGAAATGTTTTTTAGAACCATTTTTGCGCAGATTTTTCTCATCCCCAATTCACTGATGAAAATCCGATGAACGGTGGTGCGATTCAAATTCAATTCTTCCCCGAACATTCTGACTGTCAACCGACGATCTGAACGCACAAGATCCCCGATTCTGTTGACATTTTCATCGGTTCTTGAAAATGAAAGCCTTCCGCTTCGTGGTTCATCTTCAATCGACTCTCTTCCTTCTGAAAATGCCTTAAACCATCGAAAAACTTGGACTAGCAAAATGTTGTTTTTTTTTCTACCAGACCGTTTTTCAGCACACTTCTTTTAATTGTATAAAAATTATCAAAATCGGAGCACCTCCTCAGTTTGGGATGGGGGGAACATTAAGCACTTGAAAGAAAAAAAACTGATATAAAATAAAGAAGAATACAAACTAAATAGTTCCCAATATTTTATTTGACAAAATGACCTGCTTTTGGGTAGGTACTGTTTGTTCAACATACTGGCCTTGTATGGAGATAATGAGATGCTCTCAGCATTTAGCATTATCATTATTACAGGCAGCAGTCTGAATCTCATTATCTCCAGACTGGTGCTGTACCACAAACCATAAAATAAACTCTGTATGTTTCACTTACTACCTAGCCATTTCCTTCAAATTACCATCTCTGAAAAGATGCACACCCCTTTTGTAACACCCAATCACTCGATCTTTTATTGTTTACAATAGCTTTGATGACAGATGGTTGAACACTTTTACATTGAAATTTCCATACCTGCTGGCGCCGGCGTCGGAGTAGTGCAGTGTGACAGATCCTTTAGATCAAGTACCTACAGTAGTTGACCCACAAAACAAAATGATATAATTGGTTTTGGAATTATCGGATGATCTATCTGATCGAGAAATGGAAATACTAAGGAAGGATGTATAAAGACATTTTTGACCGACTTCAAAAAAGGAGAAGGTATACAATTCGGTTGTAAGGTTGCTTTTTTTAAGGCTGTTCGCGCTTTTTGCATAGTAAACGTACTCCGATTTAGACGATTTTTGTTTCATTTGAAAGAGGAGAGTTGGAAAATGGTCCCATATTGAGAAAAATCAAATCCAAAATCTCCTTCCCTCCAAAAACCGCCCCCAAAGGGGTGGAAGGGGCAATTTTTCTCGAAAATTGAAAATCTAAGACGACAGAATTAACAAAAATTCCATATACGGAAATGTTTAAATTGGACATTTTCAAAAATAATCATACGTTTCCGCGCTACAGTCTGAAATATGTGTTTGAGCTATGTGGAAGGGGCAAATTTTTCCGAAAATCGAAAATTCGAGATTTGAAAATTAGAAAGGGGGCCATATCCGGAAACGTTTAAATTGAACATTTTTTCAAAAGAGTCACGGTTTCCGAGTTTCGCAATGGTAAAGTCTGAAATATGTAATATGCACATTTCCGCAATGTACAAGCTAAACCTACCTATATCTTTTTGGGTATTAGTGAAAGTTCAACCATTTCCATGACTAATGTTACACTCAAAAATGTGAAATAAATATTTTTTACACAAAACTGAACCGATTTTATCAGTTCTTGCACTAAAAAATACAAAATAATATTAATTCTATTGGTGCTGGTAATTTTGGTAAGTTGTGCCGGTGTAGTTTGTTGTTGTAGGCTGTTGTTGTAGGCACCAACTCCAAAAGAACCAGCACCAATAGAATTAATATTATTTTGTATTTTTCAGTGCAAGAACTGATAACCTTTGTCCAATTTTTTGTAAAAAATATTTTTAAACGCCCTGTTAATTTACATTAATATTCGTACGGTACATATTTGTAGGTGCCTGATTTGTAATTCCTCTGTTTCAGTACTTTCTATTTATAAACTATGAGTATTTCATAGTAATATTTCTCCTCAAAAATGTCTTTACCCAAGCCCTTCCCAACTATAGGTAGAGCCTTTGTTCCGTCCACACCCAACGCTAATAACGCATTAAAGATTTATATTATTTACTCTTCTCATTTACCGAACGTGATGGCCTTTTCTCTTATTGCATCACGTAGACTTTAGATCTTTTCTATACTTTCATTCACCAGTTATCAGTCCACCCGGTGAGCCAGTAGAGAAGTCTTACGTAAATTTTGAAAATTCATTCATTCGTGTTGGTATATTTGACGAAAATATTTTACATTTACCAACCCTTGAGTAATAAATAGGTTACTATCAACCTTAACGTGACAGGTCAGGATTTTTTCGCATACCAATACCAAGTGTGTTTTATCTTTGCCTATACTAAAATTTCAAATGATTTTCGATGAAATTGCCATCGAAACTTAAAGCTGAATATTTGATTGAACTATTTCATGAATTTAAGCTTTTCTTACAGTAAATATAGTGCAAAAATATATGCAAGTTCCAATCAAGACAGAAATATTTGTGAAAAAATATTGCGGATTGTATTATGAACCTCGACAATAAAGGGTGGAAATACATGATTCCAAAGAAATTATTAAACATTTCATCCTCAGAAAACGATGCAACTTCCATAATGGAGGACTTCTCCAATATCTTGACAAATATCAATTTATTGATGCTGCTATAAATAGTTCAACAAAATTTTCCATCTTGTACGTAGCTGAACAAATGATTCCAAGTATTTTATGATTAGGTAATTGAGGACAATAAAAGAATTCAATTCTTAGGGGTTGAGACATGTTTCGAGTCTATAAAGACTCAGGTAAGGGTGGTTATTTCTTTTCATTTTATTTTTAGAATGTTCTAGTTATTTTAATTTTATTAAAATCCATGTTTTCTTTTTCGGGTTTTGGTGATGTTTATATTATTAATTTTTGTTTCTCTCCACATATTTCTTGTATATATTCTGACTGAAGATGAGTCTATATAGACTCGAAACATGTCAACCCCTAAGAATTAAAAAAAATAACAAACTGAGGAGATACTTCGAGACTTATTTTCCTCAATTAATCTACTCCACTTTGAGAAATGTTCTTTTTTCTACAATAGTTAATATAAATATCTTTTTACCAAAAGTCGGTCCACTTCCTTGATTGGTGTACTGAAAAACACTAAATAATATTAATTCTATTGGTACTCGTCATTTTGAAGTTGTGCAATTTTAGTTAGATTGAAAACTTTTGGCACCAACTTCAAAAGTACCTACCAGCACTAATAGAATAATATTATTTTGTTTTTGTCAATTATTAATATTAATATAGTTAGTCCATTTTTTGCGAAAAATATTCATTTCACACTTTTGAGTGTAACATTATTCAAAACATTGCGGAAATACACATATTTCAGACATTCCCACTGCTGAAATCCGGAAACCATACATTTTTTTTTTTGAAAAAATGTGAAAACTGAATGTTGCTACATATATAGTCTGCTTTATTTTGTCGTCTCATATTTTCAATTTTCGAAAAAAAATGTCCCCTCCACATAGCTGCGACACACATATTACAGACTTTACCATTGCTTTAACTCTGAAACCTATGATTTTTTTGCAAAATTTCCAATTTAAACGTTGCCGGATATGGTCTCTTCTTTAATTTTGTCGTCTCAAATTTTCGATTTTTGAATAAAATTGCCCCCACCACCCCCTTTAGAAGAAATTTACGAACATTCATGAAAAATAAACAGTCGAATTGTATAATTAATTGTATACCTCCTCCGTTTGGTTTCTCGGTCAAACAACCCGGAGTATTATTCAGAAATATTATTTGTATTTGGTGTAAAGACATTCGATTTGTCATTACTATTTTGATAAATTGCATTGCTTTCGTCATTTACAGAATCAAATTAGCCGTACCTGCGGCTGTAAAAACTTTGACAAAAACAAAAACTTAATTTAATGGAATTCTTTTAGTAATTCTCATCAAATTACATGTAATGTTGTGGTTTCCAAAGTATTCAACGAATCTTTGGAGTTCTTGAATGCCTTCTCTCTTGATTTCACTGTTTATTTAAATATGTATGAATTTTATCTACTTTAATTCTCTTCAACATTGTATTGTTCATTTTTCGTCTATAATTTTCATTCTAGCTAATTAATTAAACATTGATTCTACCCCCTTATGTAGTACTCTTTACAGCATAAATCGTCCTGTTAAACTTTTTTGTCAGTTAACTCTAATTACGTGAGCTCGCTAAAAGAGCTTCGCTAAAAAAATGGTCGCTCGTGTGACTGGACACACTAAAGATTCTTTGTAGATTGATTTCAGAAATCAATAAACATCACAATGTCCCCTTAACTTTACCATTCCAATAAAATAGCCTCACAATTGGAGATGGCAGATGTAAATGATAAAATGGTACAAAGATTACTAGGAAATCACCCATAATGGAGACAAAAAAAAGTTCAGTCCACGATTACCCATCTATTATTTTATGTACAATTTCTGATGTGTAACGTATAGGTATAATAAAAAAGATAGCATTGCATTTGTCATTAAATCTGTCTCTCAGACACATCAAAATAAAAACTAATGTAAACAGGAAGTTGAGAGCCTTCTCTATGAAATAACAAAAAAAAAGAATCTATGTTTCCTTTCCTACAGAACTAATCGACTAGATCCCTATCTACAAAATGATTTTAATTTAGATTTTTTCCACTTGCGTAACAATGGTTGAGTGAGACGGTGTAAATTATTTATTATTGTAAATGAATGTGATCGACATTAAATCTGGAGCTAATGAGTACCTAAGTAGTAGTAGGTATAGTAGTTAAGACATGACAAGATACATGATCAGATTATCTGTGATAAAGATTATGTCGTATCCACTTGCTGGTACATGTGGCAATTTAAAAGATATATCTTTCTCACATAAACGTTGATTTATTGACCATCGAAAGAAAATTAACTTTAATGGTAATTGGTAGATAGAAAAATTGAGTCTGCAGTAAGGTTCATATTTATACAGAGAAGATGATGTATTTAGGAAATAAGATTTTAAAATATCTACAGATGATACATGATTACTGAACGAAGATTTTGAAAATATCCACGAATAAATCATTCAGGTCAAACCTTAAAGTATCAATTTATTAATAGTTGGTTTGGAGTCTAATTTAATAGTCTGTCACAAAAAATTTGGACCACCCAGATTTGAAAAACCAACAGAAGAAAATTATATATGTACCTACTAATACCGATGCACATAGTTAAAATTTTACGTTTCAATGACTCACCTCTAAACCAAAAAAAAGCACAAATGTCTAAATCAAATCTACATATAATAAATATTTTCTACAAAAAATTGGACAGACTTTATTAGTTGGTGCACTGAAAAATACAAAATAATTTCAAATCTATTGGTGCTGCTATTTTTGAAGTTGTGCCATTGTAGTTTGTTGTTGTAGGCACCAACTGTAGAAGGAACAGCACCAATAGAATTAATATTATATTTTGTATTATTCAGTACACCAACTACTAAAGTCAGTCCAATTTAAACAAATATATATTACCCATGTATATTCTTAATTTGTAGCTATTTGCTATTATTCAGAGATCTCAAAACATTGCTGCAGATATACGCACATTTTTCAGATTTTACTGCTGTAATTCGAAAACCGTATCTCTTTTGGAAAAATGTTCAATGTAAATGTCGCTTCATATAATCTTTTTTTTAATTTGCCGTCTCGTATTTTCAATTTTCGAAAAAAATGCCCCTTCGACATAGTGGAAATACATATTCCTGACTTAACCATTCCTGTAAGTTGAAAACCATAATTCTTTTGAAAAAATGTTCAATTTAAACTGCCGCCTCAGATTTTCGATTCTCGAGAAAAATATTACTGATTTCATAATTTAAAGTGCTTGAATTCTTTTTCTTCTCCTTCTTCTCCGTCTTCTCCTTCTTCTCCATCTTCTCTTTCTTCTCCTTCTTCTCATTCTTCTCCTACTTCTCCTTCTTCTCCTTCTTCTCCTTCTTCTCCTTCTTCTCCTTCTTCTCCTTCTTCTCCTTCTTCTCCTTCTTCTCCTTCTTCTCCTTCTTCTTCTTCTCCTACTTCTTCACCTTCTTCTCCTTCTTCTTCTTCTCCTCCTTCTTCACCTTCTTCTCCTTCTTCTCCTTCTTCTCGTTCTTCTCCTTCTTCTCGTTCTTCTCCTTCTTCTCCTTCGGTGATGGTTTTTGCAGGGAAATAGATTTCAAATCCAAGTTTTTTGAAATAAAGTACAATTTTTGAATTCTCCTCTTTCAAATAAATCCAAAATCGTATTACGTTTACTATGCAAAACGCGCAAACAGATATACATAAAAAAAAACGAACATACAACCGAATTGTATACCTCCTTCTTTTTTTGAAGTCATTCAAAAAAGGTTGCTGTCTCATCAAGACGTGCGGGGGTGTTACGACCTGTTTCTATAGTTTTCCATAATATTTTCTTCCAAATTGATTAATTTCTTCGTATTATTCGTTATACCTATGATAACTAGCATTTGCTATCAAGTTGTACACAAAGTATCTAGCAAATCTTTTTTTTATCAAACAATAATGTTGTAATACCTAATAAATAAGTAGAGGGCATTCAAAATCTCTTTGACCCTTCTCCTTATCCTTCCTAAACTCTACGGCACTCTTGCAATATTATCTGATTTATGTCCTTTGGGCGATTTTTTTTTCTGTCTCATAATTTATCTATATTACTCGTATAGCAATGAAACTTACATGCTCTGGAAACAATGTTTTTCTTTACACTCCTTAATTTTGCATTTTCTATTGAATAGGTGTCATTGTACATAATATGTAACATAAAGATATTGTATTTATCAGTTGTTGTTTCCAAAAAACAGCGATGATAGACGCGTAAACTGCGACATGTCACCCATAGAGTAGGAAGTTATCACGTCAAATTCAGTTGAATCCTACCAAACATATGCTTCGACGGTATGAACGACATGCCTCGATCCTAAGATTTGCTTAGATCTCGGGCTGGGTTGACACACAACACCCAATCGATAGGTAAATTCAATTATATTCCCCTCATTGGAATACATGCTTTTGGATCCTGCAGGACAACCAGTTAGTTTACAGTATTTCAATTATATTCGATATACTGTAATACATGTTTAGTACTATAGTGGACAAGATATTTGGGATTATTTGATTATTTGCTTATTTTCTTGTAAAAAGGTAATTTTATACTTTCGCCTTTACCTTCCCAATACCACATAATATTTAGCGAGTTCGTACCTGGAATCCACCCGCAATAGTTTCGTAAAACAATTAGTAAAGGGGAAATACCCTTCAGATCTCGTCTCAAATAACTTGTCCATGGGTATACTCTTGTCTGGATGATTTTGACGATTGAATTTCCGAAGCATAATCACACTGTATAGGTAGGTACAGTTAATTCTCCAAGTGCAAGTAGATCGATTATTATTCAACACCCATCTTGAAAAAACGCATTAACAGATAAGACTCGATCGTATCAATTTCCAACAGACCTCACATCGTACGTACATATTAAATGTTATTTACTCACAATGTATCTATCCTAAATCTAAGCAGAATGTTAAACATATCGGAAACCCTTGGAAAAATATTTGAGCCATATTGGAAAGAGTAGTTCCTATTTTTATTGATCTTTGAGAAAAATTTGAGTGTGGTCCTTGTAAATATAATACATATTTGCAAAATAATTATTTGAAGGGAAATCATTGTACATACAGTGCTTTAAGACGAAATATATTATCAATTATTTTCAAATTACGCTTTATGATTTGTGTTACGTGGATGAATTATCACGTACTTACGATTATTATTTGCTTTAGCATTTATCTTATTTACTATAGTTGCATGTGTATTTCATTAACTAATTCTAGAATTAGTAGATTTATTCTCGAATCTTCGAGAAAGGAAATGTGAAGTGTATTTTCACACGGTATTGTCAGTTTAACATGCTTCTAGAATAATATCGAATGTTGTCATATCAAATTAAGCTATACAAAGCCGCGTCGATCAAAGGCCAGTCTATGGAATCAGTCAGTCAGAGTCATAAGTTGACAGTAGTTCTGTCTAAGATGCAAAGTTCAATAGAAAGTTTTGGAATATAAACATTTGGAAACAAACTGCTAACTTTGGAGTGAATTACTCAAATGAACTTCTCACACCGTTTAGCACAGGGCTAAACGTTACAATTGGTGTCAGAAGTAAAATGCTTCGCATTTAGCTGAGAATTTATGGTGAATACTAGATCAAAAGTTTACGAAGAAATGGCAAATATTGCAGGTCTGGTGGAGTACCTGAAATAGGAGGATGAAGAACAAAGACAAATATTAGAAAAACAGGAAAGAATTAGACAAGAAGGTCAAACAAGAATAAGACAAATTTCAGAAGAACAAGAAAGAATTAGACAGCTAAGATTCGTCCATTCCCTTAATTATTCTTTCTGCCAATACCTTTCTTTCCCTATACTCTTCCCTGCATTATCGTTTGTAGCAGTAGGTATTTGTCACTGCGTAGGATGTGTCCTATATAAGATGTTTTCCTTATCTTAATGGTTGTCAGCAGTTTTGTTTTGCGGCCTATCAATGCGTCTGGATACTTCGTCGTCTGTGATTCTGCCAGTCCAGGGTATTTTCAGGATGCGTCTGCAGAGCCACATCTCAAATGATTCAAGATACTTTTATCACTTGGGCTTTCAAGTACCAAGTATCCACTTCGTATAACAATAATGAACACACATAATATTCCATAAACCTTATTCTGATGAAGAAGTTTAGATTTCTAATTGTAAACATTGAGGAGTAATTAACAAATGCCATTTCTATTCTCTCTCTATCTCGATTTCTTCATCTGGATCCATTGGAGTGTTTATGACTGAACCGATATATTTATATTTTTGCAGCCGTTCTCTCTGTTTCCATCCAGTGTGAGAATAGGTTTAATATTTGCAGTTTTTTTTAAACTATTAATTTAGTTTTTTGGGTATTTATAGTCCCACTTCTTTACTATCTCTAATAAATAGTGTTTGAAGATCTTCTACAGTCTCAGCCATTATAGCATATTGTTACGTGAAGACTTACCCGAATAAAGACACCCACACACACACAAATATCTGGAAGAACACTCTGGAGCCCCGGAAGCACCTCGATTACTCTCGAAGGAATATATTGGGAAATACATCCAGAAGAAGTTTAGATTTCTATTAGAACGAACGAGAAGTTTCGAGATAGGAGGTTAAGTGGATATAAACACACGGACCACGGAAGTAGACAGTCAGTGATAGATAGTCAGTCTTAGATCACAATCGGTCATAGATCATAGACAGTAGAAAGCCGTATATAATCAGAGAAATAAGTGTGAATATAAATGTGTATATAGTTGTGTAGTTATTGGTGTAAATAAATAAGTGAAAATAAATCGAACCCAGTTTTAATATAAATCCCCGTTACAATATAATAGGCAAATCTTAGGTTGTTGATTAATGTTCCTCCAATGTTTACTCCCTCACGTTTCACTTCCATTGCTTTCTGAAATACAAAATAGGAAAATATGAATATAGATTAAACAGTTGTGGAGATAAAACGCAGCCTTGGCGAAGTCCTTTTTGAACTCCGATTTCGTTTGTCTCCCAGTTCTCAACACATATGTAGTAGATATTTTTATTAATTGTATATCGTATTGGCACAGAAAGACCAATGACTGAAAATATGATTTTAAGATTCAGGGGACACTTAAAAATCTTTTACATAGATACAGTGGTAGGAAAGGAAAACGCAACCAAACTAAATCGATTACAAATATAAAATAAATAGTAATATAAAAATAATCCATGCAACCAATACAAAAACAGAATCAGAATAGTTAAGCTGAAGAATCAAAAAACGCGTCTAATTCACTTACTACTAAATCAAGTTTCGCATTAAGCGACTAGATTGCTTAATTTTCAGGATAGCTGAGATTTGTTGGCAATCTCACAATCACCATAGACCGTATGTATACCGTAAAGCAAAAAACATACCTAAAAAACTTTTACATTATATCTACAACATAAAAAACTAATTCGTAGAATGCGGAAATCGACCTGCTAATCCAAATTTTCAACTATCATTATTATTCTCATTCCAACAGTTCAATAACAATTATATTATCTATTACTCTGCATTCTCATTGCGTATGACACGTCGTGTCTATAATATGTGAATATGTATGTGTATGTTTGTTGTATATAAATGATATCGATGACATGTCTGTGACTGTGTGTGTGTGAGAGTTCGAAACAGTTGGGGTTAGTGCCCTCTCATCTTCACATAGCCTACTATAGATACTACTACTACTATGTAGTGCTTATGTATACCTACGCCTGCTGCTGCCATGGCCATAATCGATTTAATCATTTCTATACATATACACACATACCTTATAAGAGTTTTACAACAATGTGCATTCACCTTGCTACATCAGAGATACCAGTGAAGAAAAAAAAACACCGGTTTAAGTTTTCGAGTGTTTGATCGAGGATAATAAGCTTTTTACGAAAATAAGGTCTCTATTCTTCTGGGAAGTAATCATGAGTTTTGGTGTGAAAAGGCCACAAGTCGAACGTCAAGGGAATACCCAAGCGTTCTAGACACATTAAGGTTCCAAACCTCAACAAGTACTTAATATTAATATTATTTTGTATTTATCATTCTCTGAATCCTAGATTAAAAAAAAAATGATTATTCAATACTAGCTAACCCCACAGAAATGTTCCTGTCCAAATTTCAATAAAGTGATTTTTGATCATTTTATAAATTTTTAAAAGCTATTGAAAATAAAAAATGGTTTTGTTTAAAAGTATCAACGAATATAATTTTGTTTCAATTTAAGCTGATTTTTTTTTCAGAACTTTCTTTTTTTGAACTAATTAGAATTCATTTACAGTGGAGTCTCGGTTATATGGATCGCAGTTCTACGGATTCGCGATTATCCGGATTGCCAATCTCCTATGCGTTTCGCAATTGCTTTCTCCCTAAGACTTCTTCGATAAAGAGCATTTAAATGCGAAGCCGCGAGGAGTGTAGGTAAAGGGTGGTTTCTCAGAGGGATCGAGCTATATGTGAAAAACATTGGCTCGACTCCATTTAATCTTAGAGTAGAGCGCGAGTCAAGCGGTAGGAGATGTAACGGTTTCAAGAGTGTCAAGTAGCTTTATTTTAGTCTGAGAACGTTCCTGTAGGTAGTTTCACAGTTGTCAATTGCTACTCAGCTTCGCCAAGAAAATATATGTACATATGAAAATATATCTCTAATCTCTTAATGAATAAATACTGACTTTTTTGCTTTATTTTTTTTATTTCAATTATTACCTAATTTGTATGAACCCTAGAAAAAGATACCCACATAACAACGCACCTAAAAATAAACATACGCGAGCGAAGTATAGTAGTATATTCAGTTATCCGGATTTTCGATTATCTGGATAACTTACGACAACAATTATTCTGAATAATACATGTTCATGTGTCTCTTACAGTAAGTATACTTCTCGAGAAACTATCATATTACGGACTCAGGGGGACAGTACACTCACTTATCAAATCTTACTTGGAGCATCGTTCTCAGCGAGTGAACATCAACAACGCAAGCTCTGATTACCTGCCATTTACACATGGTGTGCCCCAAAGCACTGTCCTTGGGCCACTTCTTTTTATTATTTTCATCAATGACATGTGTTTTGTTTGCGGATGATACTACACTTATTTGTACTGGTAGTCAATGTGAGAAACTCATCAGAGATCTCCAAAACTAAATCAGAAAAGTGGTTTCACAATAACAATTTAAAACTAAATCTAAATAAAACTCGAAAGCTAGTGATATCGACCTATCCTTCTTATCATACTGAAGATTAGTAAGATTGCTGGGTATTACATTGGATGAGAAACTGAGTTGGTACTATCATTGTGAAAACCTCCGGAAGAAACCCACAAGCACAAACTATCTACTCAGACAACTTAAAAATCTTGTCAGTGAGGAAACCCGGAAGACAGTTTACTTCTCCTTATTCCACTGTCACTTGAATTCATGGAATAGTTTTATAGGAAATTCTTCGAGTTCCACTAAAATGTTTTCACAACAAAAGAAAGCATTGAGAATATTTATTGGCCAATGCATCCTATAGAGAGTACTGCTTCTTCTTTGAGTACCGTACTCGTATTCAAGCATTGGCGGCTTCTCTGACTTGAAAGTGTTACCACAGACAAGAGGACCTACAGTTTAACGTGGATTCCGAACCACCGATGTGTCCTAAGATAAATCTTAAGGCACACCCTTCCAGAGAGCTGTACTAGAGAATATATACTCTCACTGGTTTCCCGTTGCCTTGCGAGAGGATGAGAATGCAATTGCGACAGAGACTCGAACGCGCGCCCGCATCAACTGTCACTCGTCCAAGCCGTTTCCATCGTATAGCGCTGCTTAACTTCGATGATCGAAGTCGGTCAGTGTAAACCCGCAGCTACGCGCTCCTCAGAGAGTACTGTAAACCATTGTTCAATGCGCATGGCATCATGCCCTTGCCAAGCTTGTACATTTTCAATGTCTTGCAAGAGATTCACAAGCAATCGAGCACACTCATTGGGGATCGGAATGGTGCTCATGTTTATAACACCAGAGGTACATCTCAAATAAGGAATCCTAGATTCAGACCCTGTGTCTCACAGACAAATTCATTAAACTTCAATTTATGTAACATACGTCCCCCTAGATTATAAAACCTCAGTTTCCTTAGATTAAAAAAAAATAAAGCGATTTCTCCTTCAACACTAATTTTACTCACTTGAGGAATAATTACAGTCTAATTGCTACACAATTACATTCTGAGAAAATTGAATTTGATGCGGAATGCATCCATTGCCTAAATTGCTCTATGTTTCTTTGTTCTAAGATAAGGCATCACAACTGATGCATGTCTGTATAAAAATTTTGCTCGTTTCAAATTTTTTAAATATTTTATGTGAACTTATCAATTTACACTCTTATAATTTTATATATATTGCTAAATCTACCTTATTCTGACCTGTTTCAACTTTATGTATGCAATGTGGTTAAATAGTCGATCTATCTCAAAAACTCAAAAAAATACCTATGTATGTCGTTCCTGCATCAGTTAGGATATTTACAATTTCTCTTTCCCTTACAACCATATTAGAACTAATGGGAAATTAGAAAAAAAGTACTCCGTTTACAATTTACGGTGGTTAGTGGTTACCATCAAATAGCATTTAATTTTTAATTATATACACTCATAAGGGGCACCAAAATCAATCAATAGGTATGTTTAATTGATACTTAGATAAAAACGTTTTTCTAAAAGTTCCCTTCTCAAGGGCTCTAGCTATAAAACAGTTGAAAACATTGAAAAACGCTCATTTTTGACGGACGAACCAAACGGAGGAGGTATACAATTGTCTGCATGTTTTTTTCCGATTATCATTATTCTTTTTTTGGGTGACAGAGGACTATTGAGAATCGATATTCAGCACGTGCTTCCCCTCAAAAACTTCTCCCAAAATTAAAGAAGGATCATATCCAGTAACGTTAAAATTTGTCATTTTTCAATAAATTCATAGGTTTCCGATTTACAGCAGTGGTAAAATATGTATGTATTTTTTTTCAAAAATTGAGATTGGAGGCGGCCGAATTGAAAAAGCGATTCCATGTAGCAACATTTAAATTGGACGTTTTTCAAAATAATGTACTGTTTCCGAGTTACAGCAGTGGCAAAGTCTGAAGTATGTTTATTTCCACCATGTTTTACAATCTATCAGTAAGTATACGCAACGTATTATCTATCTTCTTTGGTGAAAGTTGACTGATTTTGATGACTAATGTTACTCCCAAAAGTGTGAAATAAATATTTTTTACAAAAAATGGTACCTACAAACTTTACTTTATATTGATGCTGGTACTTTTGAAGTTGGTGTCAAAAGTTTTCAATCTGACTACAACTGCAGAATTCCAAAATTACCAGTACCAAAAGAATTAATATTATTTTTTATTTTCCAGTGCAACGATTAATAAAGTCGGACTAATTTTTTTGTTAAAAATATCTTAAATATATCAAATACTTCTATGCTTCTTCAATTTTTCCACATAAAATTTTTGATTTTTTGGAACAAAATCCTCTTTACCACTTTTGGTGAGTATTTGTGTGTCAAATTAAATGTTGAAACCATTCCTCTGTAATTTCCCTTCGAATAAAAGAATGATTATCAAAATTAGAGTTAAGAATCATGGAGCTTTACAAAATTAGTATGGAAAAAGTCTCTGATAAAACCATCATATAACACCGAAATACAGTGCCTCTCAAAAAAAGTTATGAGAAGCAAATGCTTGCCAATTTTGGGGATTATTAACATCAGCACTGAATATTAAATAACGAAAGAAGTAATATCTACCACTGCGCTCTTTCATAGTAAACTCACGTTCAATTGTGAACACAAGTTTTTTATAGGCTCAAATACAAAATAATATTTAAATAAAACAATGGATCATCTCCACAGTATTATAATTATTATAAATTCTTAAATGAGACAGGTTTCGGGATTGGTAGATCCCATTTTCAATCTATTAAGGTTATAGAAGGTAGTAGAAACGTCATATGAATCCAAGTGTAACAAGTCAAAAATTATAAAATAAAATAAAATAAAATTATCCTTCCATTACATAATTACCCCAAAAATAACCCGAAAATAAAATAGAGAAAAAAAATTCCGTTAGAATTTAATTTAATTTTGTTGTTTGTGTAGAATTATGTTTATTTTATTTTCGGGTTAATTTTGGGGTAATTATGTAATCGGAGGGAATGAATGAATTTATTTTATTTTATTTTTTTAATTTTTGACTTGTTACACTTGGATTACTATGATGTATCTACTACCATAACTTCAATATATTGAAAATGGGATTTACCAACCCCGAAACATGTCTCATACTGTGGAGATGACCTATTGTTTTTTTGTTTGAATTCATCACTACTCCACATTTTTCTCCTAGAATTTCTGAAAATATTAGGAATACCTGAAAATTTGAGCTTCACTCAATTGAAAAATCGATTGCACCTTAAAAATATTTAAATTATGGGTATTCATTTTTGACCGACGAACCCCGAACGTAGGAAGTATACAATTCGACTGTCTGCTTTATTTATTTATTTTTTATTTTTTTTTGGTTCGTGCGCGCCTTTTATATAGTAAACGAGCTCCGAGTTTGATGATTTTGGATTCATTTGAAAGAAGGGGATTGAGAAATGGTCCCATATTCATAAAAACTCAAATCCGAAATCTCCTTCCCTCCGGAAACCGCCCCCGAAGGGGTGGTGGGGGCGAATTTCCTTGAAAATCGAAAATCTGAGTTGGTATAATTAAAGATAGGACAATATCCGGAAACGTTTAAATTGAACATTTTTTCAAAAGTATACGTCGAGATAGACGCATGTTAATTATGTATTTTTACTATGTGGAAAGGGCAATTTCTTTTGAAAATTGAAAATTTTTCGATACTACATGAAAGATATAATTATTTATAGCAACATTTATAATGAACATTTTTACGGTTTTTGAGTTAAATCGGTGTTAAAATGGTAACAACTAAAATATTCAAGCGTATTTCCGCAGCGATGTTCTGAGATCTCAATAATAACAACTACAAGCAAGGAATATACGTGGGTAATAGGATAAGTATTATCTTCATTGATATGGTATAGTGAACGTTCAACGATTTTCGGGACTAATGTTACACTCAAAAGTGTGAAATAAATATTTTTTACAAAAAATTGGACCGACGTTATTAGTTGATGCACTGAAAAGTATAAAATAATATTACTTCTATTGGTGATGGTACTTGTGAAGTTGGTGTCAAAAAATATCAATCTAACTGCAACTGCACAACTTCAAAAGTACTATCACCAATAGAAGTAATATTATTTTATACTTTTCAGTGCATCAACTAATAACGTCGGTCCAATTTTTTGTAAAAAATATTTATAAAAAACCGTGAAGAGAAGAGAGAAAAGATAATACTTCAGAAATTTCAATCTTTCTCGTTCTGTTAATCTTTCAAAAGATCATTATCATTAGGAATCTCAATCTGCCATATATACAAACCTGATGTACGGTAATAAGTAGCTATGTCATGCCGAGTATCTCTACCCAGCTGTTTTGTCAATAATATAAAATTAATGATTATAATTTTAATGACCAATTAAGCACAAGCGGATAATAATAAGCAAATCCATTAGCTCACAATAATTACATGCGTGCATAATCTCGTAGACACTCGTCAATATCTACCATTATTACGACAGACAGACAGGCGCATGCATAAAGACTAATTTGGTAACAAGAACTGAGCATTCACACACAATGGGATAAAAATACTCTCATTATTACATATATATTATCTAATAATATAATAAGTTTCAAAGATAAAATACATATTTCTTCAGCTTGTATTATAAGTGGCTTAATTATGAATTTAAATTGTGTAATTAATTATTACTGCATTATTTAAGACTGTGAGGTGCAAGATTATTTATGGTTCTTAACATTATTAGATGTAACTAATATATTATCAAATTGTAGGACCCTTTCCAAGTTTGCTCAAATGAGTTTCATATTGACCTTTCGACAGCATTTGACAATGTTTTAATAATAAAAAAATCTCATATTGAATAATACAGTTTTACAGATTTATCTTAACCGATTAAAAACATCCCATCAGCTAACCTTCCCAGAGACGAGATGATAAGAAAAATCAGCATCGAGAAAACTATTATTACGATGCTAAGTAGAAAATAAGTTTGGGAAAGGGAGCCTACAATCCAAGCTGTCAAAAAGAATGCCATAAAATGGTACATAGATGGTTCTAAAACTACTACGGTGACTGGCGTTGGAGCTCTCATATCATCGATTCTATAGTTTGAATACCCATCGAATGGGGTTTCGTCACGATTCCTGACGTCATCTGCCATTCTACGCATGTCGTAAATAGTTTGAATTAAATTTTAATACCTAACCTTAAGACACTGAAACTGACATATTTGTAAAGGGGCTAAATCACTTTCGAAAAGAAATGTTTGACATTAAACGTCAAAGAGAACATTTACAAACGTCAAAATAACAATCAGCCGATCTGATCAAAGACATATGTTTATGAAGTTAAAATTTTATTTCACCTAGTTTACAAACAAAAAAAAGAGATAGACAAGGTATGAAGAAACCCCATTCGATGGGTACTCAAACTATAGGATGGTATGGGAGTGCCGAAGAAAACTCAACGAAATAGGCAAGAAAAACAAGGTCAGTTGAGTCTGGATTCCCGGCCACTCGGAAATCAAAGGGAATGAACCGGCCAACACTCTTGCCAGAAAAGAAGCACGAAGTCCTTTCGTTGGCCCTGAACCTTTCTGTGGTACAAGTAAATGTATCTACAAAAAAACCGAAAGAGAAACACTCTGGCGGAATCGCCCTGAGTTGAATCATTCCAAAAAGTTTTTTGGGAGCTTTAATACTGTAAGATCTAAGAAGTATCTGGATCTTACCAAGAATATGCTACACCTCCTCAATGAATTTCTTACTGGGCACTGTCGCCTCAGGAAGCACCGAACAGAATAGGTATAGCAGAGAACCACGATTTTTTTACAATAAAAACAAGTTGTTATCTAACTCTAGTACAAATATAGTCGTGCTACTGGACACGATTAAAATAACAAGAATGTTAGATTTTGTGAATACAAATTTAAGGGAATTTTAAATTTTTCATATAAGATTATTTCTAGGCATCTTTAAAAAAATGGAAAACCATTTTCCACATCTAAAAAAATGTTGTAATTTGGAGCGGGAGACAGTTTACCAATGTTGTTTTTAAATTCCAAGTAACAGCGAAATTTTGCAAGACAATTTACTATTTACGTCTGAATCTACTACGTTCTAACTGAATGACAAATAATTAATATTCACAAAAAATAGCGTGAGTCGGCATTTCGCTTTTTTAGTCATAACACCCGTGCTAAAATATGTAACCAAATTATTTCGTGGCAGACTACACAGACATATTATTATTTTAGTTGTTATCACGATTGAATTTGATTCTGTTCCCAATGCCACCGCATACATACATACACACATATAAACGATTATTTATTTGGTTCTTATCTTATCGAAAGAGAAAAGTAAACTAAGTACAGCTTTTGCTTTTACCTACGCACACTTGTGACGATACTTCCAGAATGTATATTAATTTGTTACATGGTCATGTTGTAGACACGATTAATCCAGAGCCACCTACCTACATGATACAGCAAGTGGTAACAGATTTTTTCCATCTGGGGTTAACAGAACCTAAAATATTTCTGGTCACTATTTGTTTTTCAGCTTTTTTAGCACTGAAACGAGTCCAACTGACATATTGATTGATACTCGGATTGATATCTTTTCCAATAATTATCAGTATTGAAATTGAAAAAAAAAAACAAAATCCTAATGCAGAAGATAATTTGGATGAGATTTTTCACAAACTAACCGTTTATCAACTTTTTTGATTATACAGGGTGATCGAGGTCTTACTAGAATAACTTGAGGGATCGATGGTACTAATCAAAATAATGATTTTAGTAATTAATCTAAAATTTTGAACACTTATCAGTTACATTACCCTTAGCATTTAACCAAACTTTTGCGTATATAGATCACCTGGCTTAAGAATAAGAAAATAAAAACCGAAAAATAATTCAAACTTTGGCGCCATTTTACCCCAAACGGAAGCGCTTTTGGAGTATGGTTCTAGTAATTCCTGAATCACCCTGTATACACAAAACCGGAAAATTTATGGGAGAAACAGTGAAAATAGTTTTGATATTGTTTCACAAATTATTTTCATGAAAAACTGTTTTTTCAATAAGCTGAACAAACGAGTAAATGGATACAAATTTTGTCTGTTATCGGTTGGCACTTTTACCAACAGCGAGTGATATTGGTACCAATCAAAATAAAAAAGAAAGAAACAAAATACACCGATCCGTTCCCGAGATAATGCTTTGACAGACAGACAGACCAATGGCTGAAAATATATTTATTAGACTTAGAAAACTCTGAAACGTCAACATTTGTAAAAATCTCGATATCGGAAATTTCACACGATTACAATACTTTCCTTATACAGCTACCAGGTATAGTGAGTAGCGTAGGAAAGTAAAAATAGATATTTATTTCACACTTTTGTGTGTAATATTAGTTATGAAAATCGTTGAACATTCACTAATACCACAAAAAAAATACTTATCCTATTGCCCATGTATTTGCTCATACTTATTATAATTCAGAGATCTCAGAACATCGTGGCAGAAGTACACATATTTCAGAATTTACCACTGCTGTAACTCGATAACCGTAACATTTTTTGAAAAATCTAAGATTTTCGATTTTAAAGAAAAATTGCCCCCTTCATTTTTGAAAGGAAGGATACTTCGGATTTGAGTTTTTCTAAATATGGGACCATTTCTAAACTCTCCTCTTTCAAATGAATCAAAAATCATCAAATTCGGAACACGTTTACTAAACAAAACTCGCAAAGATACATAATGCTCAATTGAGTACCTAGATTATTTTATACTGAGTGTCTGAGTGTACAAGTAAGTACCTACCAAATTTCAACCTTTTTTCGTTTCAGTAGAGATTGAGAAAATACTTACTCGTAGAAAGTCTACTCGTATAACAACATTCACCAACATGAAATCACAGAATAGTTGTTATTTATTCTGTGATGACATTGTGAGGGTTCCGTTTCTTTCATAAGAAGTATGGAACTATTAAAAATAAGTCATACATCGTTTATAAAAATGAGTACCCATAATTTAAATATTTTCAAGGTGCAATCGATTTTTCAATTGAGTGAAGCTCATAATATTTAAACACTTGTACCAAATAAATTATTTGCTTATACTTAGGTATTGGGACCGGTTTTCGGCAGCTTATTCTCAAATGACGAATCATAAAAATCAGTGAACATTTACTCATATAATTGCAAGTGTTTGCAAAAAATAGTAGGTAATTGGATCATATCTGATCAGTTTTATTTCAACTCAAATCGAGAAAGATTAATATCAGACTATAATGACAATGCAAAGTTGTGCAATTGTATGAAAATCAGTGCAACGATATCTATTTACTGTTCTCCAATATTCCCGAAATAGACATTGTTGAGATTGAATTTTATTGAAATCACCCGTACTAATAATTTTAATTGGCATCTCTCTTGAAGAAAAAAAAGAGGTCCAAAGCTCAAAAGTGTGTGGATGTTATTCGCGGAATCTAACCTTGAGTTATGTTCCGTGCCACAAACACACACACACACATGCTTAGGCATCGTCTCCCGCCAAAACCCTAATCACCCATTGGTCGGCAGACCTTTGGAATTACATAAATATGCAAATAGACCGCCAAGATCTGACGTAATACATATACACTCACAACACAACAACAGCTTCTCTCAACAATAGACGCTTTTTGTATTCGTTCTTTTTTACTCTACCTCATTCCTGCTTTCGACAACTTTGCCTGTACACATTCTAGAAAATACTAGAGAGCTTTTGCGAGAATGTAGGATCATCATAGAAAAAATATATTTGAATGTTTTTGATAAATTTAGGTGGAACTGGTTTTTCGTAAAGGCACATAATGATTACATACAAGAGGTTTTAATGGGCAATCACTCAGGTTTGAAGCTTATAGACAATTCAGCAAAAACATTTAGTTTTATTCAATGACTAATCAATTGTTCAATTTAGACAAATTAGTTTAAGTAATATCTGATATACTCGAGGGACTTTTATAACTTTTATAATATTTAAATAGCTTTGATAGATTGATAAAGTTCCAGAGTAGATAGACACTTCTGATATTTTTTCTTTCCAGAAGATTGTAGTGTTTGGATTTGTAAGATGAACCATGATATTAAAAAAATTTAGTCAGAAATAACATTATAGTACCTAAGCACAAGCAGGCAAAGTCGCGATCGTAATATTGATCATTGGTGAACTTTATTAATTAATAAAGCAGCTCACCTCTTATTCCTTCTCTTTATTATCAATACTATCAAGTAAAATTCTAAAGTGGCTAAGTACCTATTACCTATACCATTTTATATACACGTTAATTGTTTTTGTTAATAATATAAATAGAAATAAAATTTGTAAGCTATATTTATTATTAAGATCCAAGGTTCTAGATCAAATTGGAAAACAGTCAAGACATAGATCGCTTTAGTTATAATTGCATGCCAAGCTTTATTTTGAATAAAATTCAATAATTGCCCTAAAAAAACACGAGTAGAAGGAATTTTGTGCAAGTGCAGCTTAAATCGACAGTAAAGTTGGCATGAATGAAGTTTAATTTCAGAAAGGTCGATTTCACGTCAAATTTTCCTGAAAATGTGAACAATCTGGCTAAAGTGTGTTAATTTAAGCTTATTTTTGATCAACAAAAATATTAGGAATTACCGAAAGAGGTCAATTTTTGATTTTAATTTACTGTTTTTTCAAATTTTAATCCAATATACAGGGTGAACCACCTTCGTGTGTAGTGTAGTGTAAGTAAATAAATGAAAATAAATCGAACCCACTAATTAAAATTCACGTTACAGTATCAATCAAAAATGTGAAATAAATATTTTTTACAATAAATTGGACTTACTTTATTAGTCGGTGCAAAATACAAAAAAATATAAACTCTTTTGGTGATAGTACTTGTGAAGTTGGGGCCAAGACCCTTCTATCTAACTACAATTATTGGACAACTTGAAAATTAGGTATCTACCAGTAGGTACCAATAGAATTAATACAGTCGAACCTTTATAACTCGAACTTGAAGTGACATCCAAAAAAGTTCGAGTTATAGAGAGTTCGGGTTAGAGAAAAACCATGTGAATCTTCCAATTTTTTTTATTAAGTACATATTTACGTATAACAAGTAATAAAATACCAAAACAGATAATATATGTAATGTAAAAAGCTTTTAATACGACGTACGTAACATAAATCGTATAGGTACTAAAAAAAAACTTAAAAATAATCAGCTATCAAGTCTTGACTGAATGATTTTTTGGGTGGTAAGATTCGTATTTTTGTCCATTTCATCATGTCTAAAATGAAAAAGAAACATTTAATAAAACAAAGCATACTAAAAAACACAGAAATATATCTTTCACATTATACTCAAAATTATGTGTACCTCTTTTTAAATGTTTCCATTCATCCCGAGCTTGTTTTAAAATTTTTATCTCCCAGTTTTTTTGGAAAAATCCAGTGCCTTTTGATGCAAAATGTGCTCTGAGATAGGCAAATTAGATTATCTTGAAGTTTTAAGCCACATAATTACTTTCTTCATAGGCTTGTTTCGCCTTATTTTGCCTGGGTTAGTTACTTCGGTACCAAACTGCTCCATAGTACCTATATTATGTATTTCGTATTATAGTAGATAACTTACTTTTTATAATCATATTCTTGGCAAATAATCTTTCTTTGGACACCATTTTCTATTTTCTTCTCGATCGTTATAGTATTAAGTTTTCGAGGCTGCAACACCTTGCCAACTAAAAACGCTCTTTACCTTGAAATATCATCCGCCCTATTTTACAACTGCATGGAGAAATTCCAGAATATCACACAATCGCCGTTCGTTCTCGATGAAATTCATTGAATCAATTTTAAAGATCGCCGTGCTGCCATCTTATGTCGAGTGAAAACCCGGCTTTGATCGCTTTCATAAGTTCGACTTGAGTTTTTCCTTGGCAGGACGGAGCACTGATTATAGAGGTGCTCGAGTTATAGAAATTCGAGTTATGGAGGCCAAAATACATTGGAATCTTGGAGGATGTAAAGAAAAAACTGAAAAAGTTCGAATTAGAGAGTGGTTCAAGTTATAGAAGTTTGACTTATTCTGTATTTTTCTTTGCAGCAACTACTAAAGTCACGCCATTTTTTGTAAAAATATTTATATATTTATGGATTGTAAATTCAATGATGTAAAAAAGGGTCTCAACCCAGTTCATTTTTTCAGTAAAATATTTTTATGACTTGAGTAAATTAAACTTATATTGCAAAGAAAATGAGTAAGGTATAGTCTAGGTATTAACTTGAAGAAGATAAAAAGAATATACAAAAAATCCTATGATTCTATGGAGAAAAAATACCTACCTACTTGTACTTGGCATTTTAGACTCATACCTTGAAAACATTTTTCAAACAAAAAATCATATCAATGAATCAATATTTGTACAAACTGCAACCAGGTAAGATGTCTCTAGATGGCATGTTTTTTTTTAATCTCTAATGTCTGATGAAATTCTTTTTAATATATTTTATTGATTTTGTCTTTGTGATATAGATATATACCTATGTATAATTCAAATAAGTTATCATACGACACGATTCTTATCTGTCTGCAAAAATATATAAAAGACAAGATTCAATCAGTTTGATGTTGATTGTTGATAAGAGAAATTCATGTACCGATTAATTCCAAACAAACAAAACAAATTTCTTTGGGGATTAAGATCGGTGCTCGAAACTGCCGGAAGTAAAGCTTCCAGAAACGTTTTTGAATTAATTGAAAAGTATTCGATTGTTTGTCTGCTGTTGAAAGAAGACTGCTGAGAGATGGTCCCAAACACTCGAAGCTGAAATAGCGCGTCATATAATCTTATTGGACTACTAGCTGTTTTACACGGGACTTCCCGGGCAAACAGTTTGGTAGATTATGGTACCAAAAAAACAGTCACAAAATGTCTTGAGTATGGAACCCTTCTACCTCAGAGCACTAGTCGCTCGTAGAACCAGTCAGAACACCAACCCTGATCCATCCCCCAAGAGACAACAGCATGAAAATATATGTCTTAGGGATTTACCCACTATGGAACCCTTCACCTTTAAGTCCCAGTTGTACTGAGAGACTCTCACTAAACAGTCCATTGACATACTAAACACGAATATAGCGAAAAATCTATGAGAATTCAGTCATAGAGCTCTGAGATATTTTTTTGGGTACTAAAGGTATAGAACCCTCCAGCTAAGGGGACCAGTTACACTTACAAACACTACCAGATCATTCTAATAAATTTTACAAAAATACATGGTATAGAGACAATCAAAATTCAAAAATAGAACTCGGAAATATACAACTTTCACGTACGGAACCCAACACATGGAGTCCCCGGGCAATAAAAGATAGCCTACATCCTTTCCCAAAGTCTAGTCTATCACTGTACCAAACTTCATCAAAATCAGTTCAGTGGCTTAGCCGTGAAAGCGTAACGAATAAACAAACTCATTTTCGCATTTATAATATTAGTTAGGTTAGGTTTAAAAATGACTTGCGACGATTCTTCTAATAGTAATAGTACCCGATAGAGAATCGCCGTCTTCCACACCTGCTAAAAAAACAGAAGAAATTAAATCGAATAAAAATTCAAATGTTACTTGCCAATCTCTTGACACCTTCTGGGATTGTTTCAATGAAATCGCAGACGAAAACTATATGGTCAATGTCATGATCAAGAGAAAACCCCAATTAATTGCAAGCGAGATCAACTACTATTTGAAAACAGTTCGAATTAATCACACTCTTACATTTGGTGTTCGACGAACTCAAAACACTAGCCCAATTTTTCTAGGTTTGCTGAAACATACCTTTGTGCTCTTTCTTTCAGTGTTTTTAGCGAGAGATTGTTCTCCGAAGCTGGTTTGGTTTACGAAAATCGTCTGTTACCGGCAAACGCTGGAAATTTGGTTCTTATTCACCATAATTTACCACTTGTCAATCATGACTATTAATTATTAAACTTTTTCGTTAAAAAATCGCCATAATTTTTTATTTTAATATTAGTTAATAGTTTTTGGAGAATTTTTGCTTAAATTTAAATAAAAGTAACTTAAATTGTAAGTGCATTATTTCTCGTTATTTATGTTACTTTTTAAATATCCGGTGTCCGGCCGGATATTGAGTTACCATCCGGTATTCGGGTGAATATTAAATTTAGACCGGATATCGGATAATTACCGGACATCCGTTTTATCTTTATTAACGTGACAATTTTAGCATAAAACTCAACTAGTACCGAACTAAAATTTGACTATGAAAACGGATGTAGGTATTTACATCTATAACTGCATAAATTCAAAATTATCAGTACCAATAGAATTGATATTATTTTGAATTTTTCAGTGTACCAACTAATAAAGTCGACTGTATTCGTTGTAAAATATATTTATTAAAAAGATTTTTTAACAGTTGGTTTGCAGTGTCGGTTGTCTCTTGAAATATTTTACAACACTTATAAGAGCAAGAGTTGAGGGCAAAAATGCCGCTACTGCAACTACACAAGACCACCACAGGAAATTTAGATTATTATCTGAACAATTTACAAGAGCCAGCAAAAAGGAAACAACAGTCACAATTGCAAATCTCGCAAGTATCTCGGAAATTGCTCATGAAAGCCGCTACAGACACAGTGGCGTGTAAATATATATGCTCAAGCAGGTACATTTCGATATTTTATGTCAACTTGTTGGTAATAGTCTCTACATACAGAGTGGATAATGAAATAGATAACTAGATTACATGATGCGCTAAAAATACATAATGACCCCGTTTCAACATTTATCAGAAACAGTTTTTTATCGTCAGGATCAAAGCGGTTTGCGGATTCTGGCCATCGATTTGGCGCATGTGCAATGTGCAGTGGTGTACTTGGCTGGTTGATCATCGTTGTTTGTGCTTGTTGCTTGTTTAGTCAATCACAGATTATACAGGTGAGGTTTGATTGTTTTATTTATTTTCAATGCGGTACTCTGATCATCAGTGATCATTTGTTTGGATAATTTTTAAAACTCTCACTTAGTTTTGGAAAAGGTACTTGAAGTCTCGTCGTTCAAGAGTGATGATGAGCACTCAGAATTGCTCCTCGTCGAACGGAGAATAAAAAAATTACAATTATTTATGTATTTGTTTGCATATAAATTGAATGATTCATATCCTATGATATATAAAACTATTCTTTTTTAGAGGAGACTGTGCCTCAGTATTCCGAAGATGTGTTATTTGAGCATTTTAGACTCCAAACGCAAACTAATAAAGAAGAACTAAAGCAGAAATTTTGACAATTATACCATCTAAAATTGAAGAAAATTCGAGTGATTTGCCATTTTATTGGAGCAGCCTGTGTACTTCAGAATATAGCCTTAGAAGACAACATTATCACTAAGTATCACCCTGTAGAGATACATAGTTGATTTACTATGGCCAAAAGAATATGAAAACATCGGAGCTCGTTATATTAGAAATCAAGTTTTGGAATAAATAATTAAAGGAAAAATCTAATGACAGCACATTTCTTCCTTAAAATCAATAAATTAAAACACGTATGTTATCTCCTTAATATGTATTGTGGATGAATAAAACAAGAGTACCTAAAAGTAGGTTTACATATTTGTAAATAATAAATAATATTAAAATCACAAAGAGGGAAAAATATAGAAATAATATAGATCTCGAGAATTAGTGTTTAGAAACAAAAACAAATGAGTCAAATCAATATTCTAATAATATCTAGAACGCTTAGGCCAATGAGAAGGTAATAAAGAGTTATAAATTTTTTTTACAAAAAATTGGACCGACGTTATTAGTTGGTGCACTGAAAAATACGAAATAATATTAATTCTATTAGTGCTGTTACTTTTGAAGTTGTGCAGTTGCAGTTAGATTGATAACTTTTGGCACCAACTTCAAAAGTACCAGAATCAATAGAATTAATACTATTTCGTATTTTTCAGTGCACCAACTAATAACGTCGGCCCAATTTTTTGTAAAAAATATTTATTTCACACTTTTGAGTGTAACATTAGTCACGAAAATCGTTGAACGTTCACTAATTCCAAAGAAAGTACGTATCCTATTACCCACGTATATTCTTTGCTTGTACTTATTATGTACCTAGAGATCTCAGAACATCGCTGCGGAAATACGCATAACTATTTTAGATTTAACCATTTTACCACCGCCTAACTCGAAAACCGTAACTCTGAGAAAAAAATGTTCATTATAATGTTTCCGGATATTGTCTTGTATGTAAGTCGATAATTCTGGAATCTCGAATTTTCGATTTTCGAGAAAATTTGCCTCCTCCACCCACTTTGGGGGGCGGTTTTCGGAGGGAAAGAGTTTTCGGATTTGAATTTTTACGAATATCTCAAGTTTTCAAATGTATCATCAAAATTGGAGTATGTTTACTATATACCACACGCGAACGAACCAAAAAAAAAATTAAGCAGACAGTCGAATTGTATACTGAATACTTCCTCCTTTCGGGGTTCGTTGGTCAAAATGGTGGGCACGATGGTATCGGAAATACCTTTAAATGGAAGCGGAGAAGAGATGTATTAGATTTGCGGTTAATTCAAATTTCAAATCCTCATATTGTATCTTTTGATTAATTTTATTTAATTTCTAATTCGTTTAGATTATTATAATATTTATTTCAAGGCTTTTTTATTGAAGAAGGAATCGGTATACTGTTATATAGTCAATGAATAATTAATTCCTAAAATTAATCATTTATTGCTTCTGTGAATTCTTAAAACTCCCACTTGTTCGACGCTGTTGAAAGTCTTGAAACAGTAATAAAAAAAACAACCACAATGCTTTTGGCAAAGAACAGAAAAAGCAAAAAGAACCATCAATATAATATATCTACACCGGTAAACCTAGTCGACGACGAATCTTGAAATCTTTCCTGCTGCTGGGTTGCGTAACCGGTCGAGAATCGGACGTGACGCAATGTTTGTTTCTTCTTCTTCTTCTACTACTCGTTCGATGGCTATAATAATGACGTTGTTCCAACAATTAAGCCATAATCGATTTCCAACAGTATGAAAATCGAACTCAAAGCGCATGTATTTCAGATATCTAATTGTCCATCGGATGAATCTTGACAGTGGTTGGAACAACTGATAACTAACTAGAATATAAATTTTAATGTAACCTAACATATAGGTGTTGTTTTGATATTCTCTTGTGTAAGTATCATGGTCAACAACTTGTTCAGTTAAGGCTCTGTACGTCACTCAATATATAATTGTAATGGTAATAGAAGCTAATGGAGACACTTTGAAATTATGTAAAATGTTGCATATTTCCGAGAAAACAGTATTTCTTCCATTAATAAACAGACCAACGCTACATGCAAAATTCACAACAATAAGAAAGACAGAAAAGAAGGATCATAAGATTTTAATAATCAACCATCAATAATTCTAAATCAATTAGCCAATTTAATTTTCGAGATTCGAAGCAAAATATTTCTTTCATACCACGATTCAAGTGTTCCTTTCATGATCTTATTTCAAATGGAATATTTATAATATACTTTCCAAATATCCAAATCGATGCGATAGTGATTTTGACTTTAGTTGTATTTTTAAATAAATTTATGTTCAATCAACGAATGGTAATATTTGAATACCTAGAATAATGTTTTAGAAGCATATTTAATTATAAATAATTTATTAAAACTAATTTAAAGTGCAGTAAATAATACACTTTATCACGTTACTGCGAACACCAAACAGAGCGCATTACGTCATAGACCGCTAAACAAACTAACCAGCCAACGTCAACAGATATTCCATCATTTATCTTCCAGTGGTTATATGCTCTGTGATTCATTGGACATATCTCTTACGTTTTTGTTAATAAATAATTGTATTTGCAATAATGGAGGCTGGATTTACCAAAGCAGACAGTCTAATTTGTCAAGAATAGATTATTTGATGGAGGCAAATTTCTTGGCCAGAAACACGGATTATTGTTCTGCAGAACTTAGGAACGTGAAACTGTCTTTGTAAGTATAATTGACCAATACTTACTAGCAGCAAAATAATATAAGTTTTTGCTATAAAAAGAAATTTTTGCCTTTTTATAGCTGCTGCTCGACACAAATCAGAAGTGGTAATAGGTTTTTTGGTTGACAGGCATATTTTGTAGGTACACGACCAGCTTTCATTCTTATTTATGACACTGTACTCATCGTAGTATATTCCACATAATTTTCCATATCTTTTTGACGCTAAAATTCGAATTTGTTTGTTTTTCTGATGAAATAGACAGTAACTCCTATATAGACATACATTGTCAACATAACCCAAACTATCTGCATCTGAATTTGAAGAGAGGAAGAGTCAATTTAAATCACATAACACATATCTTATATATGACAGATTGTAAGTCTTGTTGTTGTTAGCGACTTAGCGAGCGGTCACGTAGTTTGAAGTCCGGGAATGATTTGCGTGTTTCAGCGAGAAAATACAAAATTTTCTTTTTTTTCTTAGAAAACGATTTTTTGCTCAGTAAAATATTTTTTCCGTTAATATTAAGGTTTGATCTAAAATATAGGAACAGTACGAAAAATTGGACAACATCTATTACTTGTTGAGACGGACATGCCTAGAATGGTCAGAGTAAACCTCTCTATGAGGAATTTATTTGAATCGAACCAGTTTGCTAATCATCAGACGCTTGAGTTGGACAGTGTTGAGGCGACTGCGCAGTATCCCAACTATAAGAAACAGTTCTGATGATGGGACTTGGAACGAAGCCAATACCAATTGAAAGAAACCGCTTTGGTAGTGATTCGCTATTGTGTGCCCTTTAAAACTGGTAGAACTCATCTTTGGGTTTGGTACAAAATTTCAAGGTCAGGTTATTAACGATCTCATCATATTGGATTTGCTCGTTAAAGATACCACACACACAGATTATATTTGTTGTATAACGAATAAATAATAAGTTATCGCATTTATAGCACTCGCGCGCAGGATATCCTTGACAATAAACAATGATGGTTGTTAAAAGTGTATTTGCACTCATCAAGTAGGCCGTATAATATATTTAATATTATACCTACCTTTTGTATTCAGCATATAGTGATTTGTGATGGTGTTTCTTCAGTCATATAAAAGCAACACGCCTGAAGCTTGATCACGGTAATCAAATCAAAGCGTTGGGGATTTTCTTCATTCATCATAGGTTAATTCGTTGCATAACAATAAATCAAATGTTTCAAGATTGTTCTTGGGTGTTGTAGATACCTATCTATTATTTGGCCATTACATCATTTGAAACAAGCAAATTATCTTAAGCAAAGCGGATAATTTATCACAAGTGTGGAGTTGTTATCTTCAAATGGCAATATGGAAAGCGTTGCCATTTGTTTAATATAAGGATGAGTTGATCAATGAAGAGAAAGAGCTATCACTGAAGTTAGACTAATGTCAACAAATTTGCGATATCACTAAACGTCGACGTTAATGCTGAAATCAAACCTCTGTATTTGAAGAATAAAACTTTATCACAGAGTTTTCTAGAATGAAGTGATATGGCAACTATGCTACAAATGTGATATCTGTTACCTATTAACTTGTATTTAATTATGTTAGTAGTAAACTATGACACTTTACCACATCCAGATAGGCGCTTCCAGAACGTTTAGTTTCTTACCTCAAAAAACTGCATACAAAAGGGTATTATTATTATTATTATTTAACGCAGGGGTGCCGAAGCGGGTACTTAGGCCATTCGGCCCATTGTGCCTCTCCCCCTGGCTCCCCAGACCTACGGTTCCTCGAGTATCCCACCAACATGGTCCAGATATTTCAGGATTACCGAAGGCGGGGTGCGACTGATGTTGGTCAGATCCGGCCACTTCAGTCCTAGGATGGCCTTACGAAGGTCGGATAGGGTTATTTATTTTCGATAATCGAACATTTTAGACGGTCAAATTATAGAAGAAACCATATCTAACATTGAAAACTTTTTGGAGGATAGGTACGCGAGTCCAGAAAGATGGTGCCGGGGTTTTCAGGATCATTGAGATATTTCTTACAGATGGTTTAGGTATATGATTTTCCGAGGGCGAAGTAGTGGAGCTGGTTTATAGGTAATTTTTCCATAGAAAAAATACTGAAAATACAAAATAATACTAATTCTTTTGCTGCTGGCACTTTTGGAGTTGGTGCCTACAACAACAAACTACAACGGCACAACTTCAAAATTACCAACACCAATTGAATTGATATTATTTTCAGTGTACCAACAAATAAAGTTGGTCCAAGTTTTCTTAAAAAAATATTTATTTCGCACTTTTGAGTGTAACATTAGTCATGAAAATTGTTGAACATTCACTAATACCATAGAAGCTGGTACTTATCGTATTGCCCACGTATATTCTTTGCTTGTACTTATTATTATTTAGAGATCTCAAAACATCGCGACGGAAATACGCGTAAGTATTTTAGATCTTACCATTTTACCACCGCTGTAACTGGAAAACTGTGACTCAATGAAAAAAAAAACATTTAAAATGTTGCTACAAATAATCTGGTCTTTCATGTGGTAGCCTCGGATTTTCAATTTTTGAAAGAAAGTGCCTCTTCCACATAACGAAAATACACAGTTTAAATTTTAATATCGCTGAAACTTGAAAACCATAGCTATTTTGAAAAAGTGTTCAATTCAAACATTTCCGGTTATTTTCTTATCTTCAATTCTGCCACCTCAGATTTTCGAGAAAAACTGCCCCCTTCACCCCCCTTTCGGGGGTGCTTTTTGAAGGGAAGGAGATTTCGGACTTGAGCTTTTACGACTATGGGACCATTTCTCAAGTATCCTCCTTCAAATGAATCAAAAATCATCAAAATCGGAGTAGGTACGTTTACTTTATACAACACGTGCACGAGCCAAAAAAGCAGACAGTCGAATTGTATACCTCCTCTGTTTGGGTTCTTCAGTAAAAAAATGAACCATCGTCTTCGACTTATTCTTCTCTTGTTTTTGCTTCTCTCCATCTTCATTTCTTAACAGATTTTAATACCTCAATAGAAATATGAAATAAAGCAAACGGCCGAAACATTCCAACGCTGAAGCCACCAGTTATAACTCATACCTTTCCTATAATAGCGGCAGAAGAGCCTTTCAACATGATCACTATGCAATTCAATCGATAAACAACTTATAACATTTGTCTTGAATAGTTCATGGAATATCTATCTAGTTTAAAGAATCATAGAAGGCAGCTGTCACAGGGGACGTCATATTTTTATCAAATGTCAAATAAGCTGGTCCGCAATAATTTATTTGAACAACGCACTACTTTATTAGCGAGACAAAAGTAAAGCAACATTCCTGAAAAAATGTGAGTAGATATCCATAACTATATTCTAAATAGGGTTGAGGACAGGTGATGACGCCGGCCATTGCTGGACGTGGACATAACTCCAAAACAAAGAGAGCTGTGTGCTTCTAGACATTGTCTTGTTGAAATACAAATCTTAAATGCATCTTCCACTTAGCATGGGGAAACAGACGAATAATAGCAAGTAAGTAACCAACACGATTTATTAATCTTAATCCAAATTGTTTTCGGATAGGGAATCATTTATATACTTATTTACGAAAACCAAAGTTACAACTAACAAAGTTTTGATGCCTAGAAGAAAATACAAAAAGCTTGTTTTCAATGCAAAATTTCACAATTGGCTTATCTAGATTTCTATAAAACGAAAAGTCGCATGATAATATTAAAAGCGCCATTTTGTTGAGCTAGAAAATTTGCTTTGAAGAAGTAGGTACTTACCTTTTTTTCAAAAGCACACAAAATAAGTGAAAATCAAAAAAAAAATCCACAACAATTTCAAAAACCAAAAGAATTATGAATCTTTTTCGCCATTTAACGAACTTTCTATTAACCACCGTTCTCGAGATGGTAATGCAATCACATCCTTATTTTGAACACACTGTATATAACACAAAAAAAAACAATGTTATTACTATGACAAGTACACGTAGCTGGATAGGATAAAAGGAGAAAGTAAACTATAAATGCTTATGATGAAATTATCATTATTAATTGCCTTGGGAAGAGCCTATAGAATACCCTACGCCTACTGTCTTATGATTTCTTCTCACGAATAGGTATGCGGTAATTTATGAGAATTAGTAGATATATAGCACACACCTTATATCCAATGTATTAATTAACTCGATTAGGCTCGTTCAATATTAATAAGTACATTAACGATAGCCTATTCTACATAGAAATGTTGATAATCCGATAATAAATCTAATATCTCTTAATAACGTTCTCAGCATTTTCAAGTCTTGTCTTAGTAAATGTGTATATGCCCTTAAATCATTAAATAAGGAATATAATTTTTCAATAGAAAGCTATATGGGCTATTTTAATATTAATGTGGTGGAAAACTCAAAAAAAGCTTGGGTGTGTCGACGACACGCCCGGGAGGTGTTGGGCCTGACATATTCTTGTATTTTTGACCGACGAGGAGGTATACAATTCGACTCTCTGCTTTTGTTTTAGGTTCGTGCGCATTTTATTTAGTAAACATACTCCAATTTTGATGATTTTTGATTCATTTGAAAGAGGAGACTTGAGAAATGGTCCCATATGCATAAGAACGCAAATTCGAAATCTCCTTTTCCCCGAAAACCGCCCCCGAGGAGAGGGTAGGAGGCAAATTTTCTGGAAAATCGGAAATCCGAGATTACAGAATTAAAGATACCAAAATATCCGGAAACTTTTAATTTTTTTTAAAAAGAGCTACGGTTTTCGAGTTTCTGCCAAAAAATTGAAATATTTATATTTTCGCTATGTGGAAGAGGCAATTTCTTTTAAAGATTGAAAATCTGAGATTCGAAAATTAATAACCAGATTTTTTGTAACAACATTTATATTGAACATTTTTTCCATACAGTTACAGTTTTTGAGTTAAAAGAGTGGTAAAGTTTATATATAATATACGTATTTTTCCGACGTTGTTCTTAGATTTCTGTAATAGCAAATACAAGCAAAGCATACATGGATAATAGTGAACGTTCAAAGATTTTCATGCCAAATGTAAATAAAATATGAATGAAATAAATATTTTTTACAAAAACTTGGACCGACGTTATCAGTTGATGCACTGAATAGTACAAAATAATATTACTCTATTTGTGCCTGGTTGGTGCCAAAACTTTTCAATCTAACTGCAACTGCACAACAAAAGAGCCAGCATCAATAGAAGTAATATTATTTTGTACTTTTCACTGCACCGAATAATAACGTCGGTTCAATTTTTTGTAAAAAATATTTATCCTCTAAAATAAACAAGGTTATTATATCAAAGGCTAAAGTGAGACTACCTTGCAAGTAAATAAGGTGGGTTCAAATTTCGCGGAATTGAAACTAAACGCATCTGTAAATAAATTAAATTATGATTTCAAAAAAAAACTAGGTAAAAAATACAATTTTGAAATATAAAGAGTTTAGTTTGAGTGTAAAAAAGGGTTGGGTGCTTGGCATCAAATTTTACCAATAGTTGGTGACAATTTATACAAGTAGTAGTAAGTAGTAGCCAATCATTTCGATAAATTGAAAGCGTTGTGAGAAAATGTTGCAAATACAAAAAACTTACGGTTGTAGAGAGACGCGAAGAAAAATAAATTTCTACTGTTTTTTTAACAATCTTTTTGGAACATATTATTGTTCATTGCCACAGAATATGAATGTCTATAGAATTTCTCTATCTCAGTATTTTGAACTTTGATTTGATTCAGGAAATCTATAATTCAAATTAAATGAAGGCAATTAAGAATAGATTAGGATTCCGTACTACAGTGACATAGAGGAAAGTAGAATTACCTATATTAAAATCCATGAAATCATCAGGTAATCATCATCATATTTTTTAATAGAAGATATTAAGTTGTCAAAAAACTTGAGATTTATTATTAAATTAGACAATGGCGTGATTCCTTTCCAACAAGATTGTTAATCTGAAACCACTATTCGATTTTTCTGCATACTAGATAGCCAATCATCCACAATAATAGCAGTGATTTATGAAAGTAATGAAAATGACACCAAGGTTTCCATTTCCCTGAAATGAAAACCGACAACTTATTATGGCAAGCAACTACCTACATAATGTGCAAATCGATAAGAAACTATTCAAGGTCACATCGAGAAATCAAAGGAATATTAAATGCATTTACATACCTACCTACTAACTGGCATTTGTACTCATCCACGAGAACAGAAAAACCTTTTGTTGCAGTTGCATGAGTTATATACACTTGAATAATAAGTACTTATTTGATATGACAATATTCTACTGTCTATTTATTTTTCTTATATTTACATAATATCCGTCAATTTGGCAAGCACAGTTTCTGGTAATGCTGCAAAAATGATTCATGAAGCATAGGTACATAGACGATTTATTGATATCGATATTTTGCATAAAGTTCAATGTCACTATATCGTATTACTGCAATGCACTGTTATAAAATTGCTTTTTATAACATTGAAGCCTCCGTTCTTATTATCTGTTTCATTGTACAGGGTGGGGAATTTAAATGGAACGCTGCTTATAGAGGCCCTGTGTATAAGATTTTAAAAAAATCCAAAAATACGTCCTCAAAGATTTTTATGAAGTTGCCTTTCTTCATATAAAAAAATTGGGGCCCCAAATAGGAGGCGCAGCCCAAAACCACTTTGTTTTTTCTAATTAGAAGACACCACTTGTGGCACCTCTTTGGAAAGCTTATTGAAAAAAGTATTTTTCGATAACATTTTTTTCTACATTTCAACCAAGTGTCAGAAATTTACTGAAGAGTGATTTTTAATTATTTAATGAACAATTGCATTAATAATAACATTATTACCGGAATGTCACCTTTTTAGCGTAACAGTTGTTGAAAATGTGCCCATTAACCTGTTGGCACAGATCCAACCAATGGTAGAACTCTTCCCTTACTCTTCTCAAAACTTCCTTGCCTTTAAGCCTTCCAATTTTCTAGATAGCTTAAATGGAGACTTGTATTTAAATTTTCTTCAAACATTTTTAATACCAGAACTCCAAGGAATATTCCCTATTGATGAAAATCTAGACCAAAGGATATTTTTTCAGCAGGATGGTGCTCCCCTTCATTTTGCAAGAAATGTAAGGGAATTCTTAAATGCTGCATTTCCAAATAGGCGGATAGGACGGTGAGGATTTATAGAGTGGCCTCCCAGATCCCCGGATATTACATGTCAACAGACCCAGAAATCTGGAAGACTTAATGCAAGGATTTGGGCAGAGGTAAGTTTAATCACGCCGGAAGTTTTAGGAAAACTTCTACCATCGGTTGGGTATGTGCCAACAGGTTAATGGGGCACATTTGTTACGCTAAAAAGGTGACATTCTATTATTATTGTTATTATGGATTTAATTGTTCATTAAATAGTTACTACTTAATCAGTTTTTAGTAAATTTATGACACATGGTTTGACAGATGTAAAAAAATGTTATTGAAAAAATATTTTCGAAAAGATTTCCAAAGAGGTGCTACAAGTTGTGTCTTCTAATATGAAAAAACAAAGTTGCTTAGGGCTTCGCCCCTTCTTTGGGGCCCCTATTTTTGGACTTATTTTTGGATTTTAGAAAAATCTTATTCCCAGAACCGCTATAAGCAGCGGTCCATTTAAAATCCCCACCCCAACGGATTTTAGCAAATTTGATGTCATTTAAAAGAGATTCTCTTAGGCAATCGAATCGACCTTGTTTGTTGTGATTGTAGTTTGATACGTTGCCACTAGATGGCATTTTTGACAGACTTCGAAAAAGGAGAAGGTATAGAATTCGGTTGTATGTTTGCTTTTTTTATAACTGTTCGCGCGTTTTGCATAGTAAACGTACTCCGATTTATACGATTTTTGTTTCATTTGAAAGAAATCCGAAATATCCTTCCCTCCAAAAACCGCTCCCAAAGGGGGAGGAGGGGGCAATTTTTCTCGTAAATTGAAAATCCGAGTCTGCAGAACGAAAGAAAATTCCATATCTGGAAACGTTTAAAAATAATCATAGGTTTCCGCGTTACAGTCTGAAATATGTGTTTCAGTTATGTGGAAGGGGCAAATTTTTCCGAGAATCGAAAATTCGAGATTTGAAAATTAGAAAGAGGACTATATCCGACAACATTTAAATTGAACATTTTTTCTAAAGAGTTACGGTTTCCGAGTTTCGCAATGGTTGAAATATATGATGTTTGAGATCTCTGAATAATAAATAAAATATACAAGCTAAGCCTATATCTTTTTGGCTATTAGTAAACGTTCAGCAATTTTAATGACTAATGTTACGCTCAAAAATGTGAAATAAATATTTCTTACAAAAAATTGGACCGACTTTATTAGTTGTTGCACTACAAAATATAAAATAATATTAATTCTATTGGTGCTGGTAATTTTTAAGTTGTGCTGTTGCACTTTGTTGTTGTAGGCATAAACTTCAAAAGAACCAGCACCAATATTAGTTTTTTACCATCATAAAATAGCAAAATGATGTTCAAACAAGCTAGTGCAAACCACGCCTCGATATCTTGCACCTAATCTTAATTTTATTTCAGTTTTTTCTATTTCAAAACTCAGAACCCAAAATATAACAGCTTGAATTATTATCAATTTAGGTGGTAACTTTTGATAAAAGTTGCATAATTCATGCTTTTTAATCATATCAACTATATACGGGGTGTTTATTTCCCATCTAGGAATACGCAAAAAGTAATATGTTATTCAAATGCTTCTAGCATTTGATTTTGAGATACTCACTTTCTTTACACAATTATCCAATCTTATCCAAATCAAGCATTCGAAGAATGTGTGACTATATATTTCTTCAGCCAATAAATATCTTGTTATAATGAGCGAGTATTTCAAGCGAATCATGCATCCGCGTTTCAAATTCGCCAACGGTTATCGCCGTATTAGACCAAGAGCTACTAAAATATTTCGAGTATGGTTAAGAAAAACTGCCATGATACAAGAACAGTCTACATGTTACAGTTCAGAATAGAAGATACAGCCATAATTAAGATCGAGCAAAAACGAAAGTTTATTGTATAGGGACCCCCCTTTAATTGTTAACTTTATTTTATTATCACTATTTTTTTATTATAGCAGCAATAGTATTAGTTACTTTTTTCTAATTACGTACAAGAGACACAACAGTTGTTGAGGTCGAGCAAAAGCGGCAATAGAAATACAGAATTTGTGAACATTTCAACTATCTGTACCTACTCCATTTAAAAAAGAGACAAAGTAATAAAAGCCTAACCTAACCTAACCATATTGTAACGAGTTTGCGACGTTAGCGGGGCCGGGTGGGATGAATGTAAAGGCATACTGCTATTGGTCACCGATACATGCCAAAGTTAATATTATATCCCGATACATGTAGTGAGTTCACGCTATTTGTAGAATGTTCGGGGCGTTGGAAAATGCCTATAGAAGCTCCTAGATGGAGGGAACTTGCCTATATATTGGAGAGGATTTGCTGCACAGTCAGTCAGTCAGTCCGGTGTAGTAATTGTGTGAGTACGGTGGAGACCGGTATTGGTATTAGGGTGGAGACCGGCAGTATGGTGTAATTCGTCGAATCCGGTAATACGGTCGTGAGCGAGATTAGGGTGTAGTCCGTCAGGTCAGTGTAGTTTAGTCCCTAGAGTGGGGCCACCAACAACACAAATAAATAACGCTCGGTTTGAAGGCTTGTGTAAATAATAAATATAAATTGTACATAGTTATAGTTGTCGATAGTGTAGTGTAAGATAGGTATATAAATAGTGTATATAAATAATCTGTGATATTTCATTATGTAAATAAATAAACTTGAAAAATAAATAATACCCATCATTTTTATATGACCGGTAAAATATGAACAATTTGTTCAATTTTGTCCAACAGAAAGAATTATTGAGTCGATTAGTCTTCCTAGGATTCATTGTTTGCAATCTCTCAACCTTATGACTATTCAGCTCTATAGGTATTTCCTTTGTATTCAGCGCGTGAAGTTGTATAAGATTATGTTCAAAACTAGCAACTATTTGCATAAAAACAGATGGAAATAATGAGCTTTTCCCAATTCAGCTGCTGTTCTGGAATAATTTAAGCAGAATTAAAAAAAAAATTTTTTTTCGAAAAACATTCAAATCATCTTGCTAAAATATACGTATGTACTTCCAGTTCACCCTTTATATAAATAAAATTGCCTGGGCATAACATTTTACATAAGACCCTACAAGACACAGTTAATACTCAAGAATTACAACCTTACAAATAAATGTTTAGTGACGAAGCTCATTTTGAAATTGGAATATACGGATTCAAGCAGTAAGTATATCTAAGGGGTGAAGAAGATTCAGGAAAAATACTAGGAATAGTGCGACCAGGAATCTAAGAAGGTTGTAAATCACCAAACACTTGAGTCATCAGCAGGCAGTCTACGCAGAGTTGTACCTGCCCTAGCCATAAAATTTTCTTTTATAGGTAGGTGTTTATTGGGTAAAGATAATTATTAAGAAAAATTGCTTGAATATAATTGAGAATTTCTTATGTATATATGTACAATATATTATGATATATAACACAAAAACATTTATAAACATCACGATAATGAATTCAATTATGCCAAATGCCAAACTATTTCATGAGATATCTTAATCCGGACCTGGAAATGTTTCAAGGGGCACACACTTTTATTGCTTATCTATATTCTGGTTCTACTATACACTGTTTTTGAAAGGCTAATTCACAATAGTTATCTAGCTGGCTCTTGGTTTATAATATTATGAATAGTCGATGAACAACAACCAGAACCAGTATCCCAATCGGGCGGGCCTATGATGGTCGTTTCTACAAATAACCAAACAACACCAAACCACGCTTCTCTCGAAGAAAAGAAAAGATGATGATGCCACGGAAATTTTTCGCCACAGGCTTTGCTCACACACATCTCGATCGTCACAATAAGATATTACGAAATCACAGCCAGATGTTCAACGTAACTCATTATACTAGCTAGATAGATACTTGAAACTTAGATAGAAGAGCCTCAGAGTATTAAGAAATAATTCTTCTATCGTATATCTTCTTTTTATAAAGTTTTTATTAATTCTCTTTTCTGTTTGATTGTTTGTTGTTTTGTTACCAATTTAGCTATCAATTTTAAATTTAAACTAACCAACGGACTTTAAAATTCAATCATAGTTCAGAATTGAATGGATCTGAAATATATGTAGGTGTTAACAAAATTATAAATCTGATGTGTCCATTTATTATGACTTTCCGATCGCTTTCAAACAAATTCCATAGAATATAATAATGCTTGTCTGATCATGTCGTCTGACCAGTCATTTCAAGACATGTCAATACAAACAGACAGCAATGGTCATATTCAATTTTAAACGGAAAATTCAAGGATCACATTTATTCCGGCTTCTTCGAAGACATACGCGTTATAGTCGGTGGTAGAGAGCTTTAAGCAGAATGTTCTAGAAGACCCTTTTATTGATCTGTTACAAACCGGACATAATCACAATTCTTTTCGTGGTAGGTTACTTAGGGATAGGAAAGTAAAAAGCAGAGAATAATGATTCAAGTAATGATTTTAACTTTTTTCCACGGTAAAACGAAAAAGCTCGGATGCATGGTATTCATCTAATTATAAAAATTATATTTAATAGTAAATTTATAAATATTTGTCAAAAATAGTCTGCGCTAGTTATTCTGGCATCTGCAAGTGACAGCTGTCAAGCCAGGGAAATTATCACTTATTAATTTCGCGACCGAAATTTTTTTCAGAAAATTCACGTTGTCGTCATAGCAACCTGTCCCAATCGAGGCATCTGATTGGTTTAAAACAATAGGTATAAAGTTTTCTGTTAAATGCACCCAATTTTTTTTTAAATTGGTATACTCACATTCAAATTCTTTAAGTAATTTGGTATATTGAAAAATTAGAGTTTCATATACGTTCGCTCTTTGGCATGTATAAATTCCAATTATTGTTCCCTTTTCATCTTTTCATTCAAAAATTAAAAATATCTTTCCAATAGAAAGAAAAAACTAAAAGTCGTTTTTGAAGAATTGAAGATTTCATGGAAATTAAGATGCAATTACATGTTCTACAACTTTACAATACCTATTAGAATAAATATTTTTTACAAAAAAAATAACCGACGTTATTAGTTGCTGAACTGAAAAGTACAAAATAATATTAATTCTATTGGTGCTGGTATTTTCAAGTTGTGCAGTTAGATTGAAAACTTTTGGCACTCAACTGTACAAGGACCAGCACCAATAGAATTAATATTATTTTGAATTTTTCATTGCACCAATTAATAACGTCGGTCCAATTTTTTGTAAAAAATATTTTTTCAGTGTAACATTAGTCAAGAAAATCGTTGAACGTTCACTTATAGGTATCATTACTATTCTTTACTTGTACTTGTTATTATTCAAAAATCTCAAAACATTGCGACGAAAATGCTCATATTTCAGACTTTACCACCGCCACGATTCAACGATTCATTGGCCTTAGCCATTTTCTGAAGCCGTAATGTAGCAAACTTTAGAAAACATTAATAACTACTTTTCTCTACAGAACAGTTATAAAATATTATGCCTGCTCTCTTATTTGTTTACAAGATTCTTTCGCTATTATTGTGAAAAAGTTTCTATTAAATAGGTATTTTAATATCAAACACTTCAATGTTACCTACACTAATTAGTTTTTATCGTTCTTCTATCTTAGAGATAATGAAAAATACAACTATTGTGTTAATTTTAAAAAATCTATCTTATATAATAACAAAGTTAACAATAGTAAAAACATCGTTTATATAACCATTTATTTACTGCTATCGTTATCTACAGATTTAATAGTTTATCTGACAATGTAACTCAAGCACAATAGAATACATTTTACAAGATAATTCTTGCCGTTTTTGTCATATTAAATCGAAGATGTAGTTATTTCAAAAAAACATTACATAAACCCAAGAAACAATCTTCCTAATATTTCATTCAATCACTATGTTTATTTTTTCAAGAACATTTGCCCTTATAAAATATATAACAGCCTACGGCAATGGTCGAGGCCAACTGCGAATTTAAACCAACTTCCTGCTGAGTGTTGGCCAGCCGCTTGCTTCGTTGGCTGCCTTATCTAAGAATACAAAAACCGTTACAGAATTATTTAGGATTATAAAATTTCCGAGTCTTGCGAAATGTAGATATATATTATTTTAATTTTATCTTGATGCTTTTTAATATAATTAGGTACCTATATTTTGTTTGGCTTATAACAGCGCGCCCAGCATCGCTTGTTCTTGATCATTTGTCATAATTATCGTACGTCAACTGAAAATTGGACTAAATATTTAGAAAAGCTGCAAGTTGAATAATAAATATTTAGCCATGCCTAGACTATTTTTGAATCTGTGGATGTGTTTATAAGATGGGGAGAGTTTGCATCTCCCAACGGCCTTCAGAACATTCACGTGTGCTTTTTTGTATAATTAGGTATTTCTCAACTATTTTCAAGGCAGTTTCCGAAAATTTCCGACAGACAACTCAGATCCTATGAAAAACATCTAACATCTGCTTATAACTTTGACTTGTAGTGCATAAATTTAACATAAGTACCTACAAATATTGTATAAAATAAATAAGAGACTGGAATATTTTCTCTAGAAACATGTGCCGCAAAGAATCTACAGGAGTTTTCCGACTTGCTTTTATAATCATTTTGCAGCCTAAGGACTTTCCAGAACCATAACAAACAAATATCAAAAAATTAAGCATAACCATCATTTGAATCGCGAGTTAGGGTATGGAGTTCATACAGAAATATATTAAGAAAATGCGGCCAAGTGCGAATCAAACTCTCACACGAAGGATTCCGTACCGTTGAAAGCAAAATTCCACTGTCCACCTATTGGAGTTCACGGGATACTTACCGACGGCTGACGGACAGATGGATGGACTTGTATTTGCTGTTAGAGCGGTAACAGAACGACAGACATTTCAACTTTATTACAGTTCATCAGATACCTACGGTCCGATCACAGACAAGCAAACAGGCGAACAGACGGATTTAGTATTTGTTGTTATAGCCAATATAGAAACTGTCAAAATTTCAACTGTTCAACAGTTCATGAGATAAGGCCCTCTCACAGACAGACGGACGGAGTCTCAGTACCTAATAGGGTCCCATTTTAACCAATCTGATACCGAAACCTAGAAAACACTTTTCTTCATTCTGGGAATTTCCGGACAATTATTTCCGTTTTTAACTTAAAAAACTTTATTCGGAATATTGCAAATATTAAAAGGGTTATTAGAAAAAGTTGCTTAATCACGTTAACCCAATTTCTTTGATTTTAGAAGTTTAGGGAGATAACTTCTATGCCCATGCGTAGTTCTAGAGACCGAATACCTGTCCTTCGCATAGATGTATCTCTATGATTCCAGGTCCCAATAAAGATTTCTTTCTTATATTACTCTGTGACTAATAATAATAATCCCCTCCCGTAAAGGGCCTTAGAAATCACTGTGAACCCACCTTATCCAACTGAAAGTAATAAAAATAAAAAAAAAACTGTTGCAAAATATATACCATGTTCAATATCAATTCAAGGGATAATAAAACAACTGCATTGTCCATCGAAAAACAAATTGTCATGAATATTTTGTTCTACTTTTAATCTGACATATATTGCATCTCGAAATAACATAAATCACTGTTTCTGTTCACTTATATCCATGATCTATCTTATTTGACGATGACATTGATGGAGAAGGATAGTCCTATATAGAAATATCTGCTTGAAGGTTTAAATGGATGAGATTTTTCTTACATATAAACGAAAAACAATGGAAGAAAACTTTGAAAACAATAAATAGCTTTGGAACTAATTTTATGTTATATCTACATATTATTTAAGATTTTGCAATTCACTCATTTTCGATATTTCAGAAATTATCACACTCATTCACACATAGTATCAATCAAGAATTTTTAAAAATATAGTACAATGTTTGATAATAAATAAGATTCAGATGTTATCAATAACCGAAACTGGAACTGAGATCCTATATTAACTACAAGACCGTTTTCCTTTACAACATAAATACTAATATAATAAAATGCCTAGAATGCTATACCTTATTCATTCCCTGTTTCGTATCGACCTCAAAAAGCAGAAGACAGTAAGTAGTATCCAAAAAGAAAGGATTCGAAGCTATAGGATAGGGATAGGAATCAAAATGGTAGGATATACAATTCTGTTTTATATTATTTTGATACCTATATCAAAAGGAACGGAAACAGAGATGAACGTACAAATTCACCACTTACGTGTTCTATAAATATGCATAGCATATCTTTCTTATACATATGAAAAAAATACCTATATCTACGTATATCGTATCAAAATCCGTTGAGTAGTTTAGAAGAAATAACCTCAGAAATAAGGATCAATGGTATACGGAATTTAGTAGTTTGGTCTGATTTTTATTCTGCTGGTCCAATGACTTAATATTGAGATAATTCAATACGTAAAAATTGTTCCGAAATGCTTTTAAAATAAATCTGAATGAAATGAAATGGCCAAAGAATTATTAGAATACACATTATCTGTGTCGATTCGAAAATTGGTGCGTTCTTGTCTCAGAAATGAGCCGTAATTTCATGAATCAATTCACCGGTTACTCGTCTTCGATCTAAGCTGTAAAACTATTAAACTTTAGAAATGTTTCCAACAGATTCTTAAAGCTCTGTTCCAAAGTTTCGTGAAAAAAAAAAACTTAACCAACAGATTTCTGGAAAACCTAGACGTAAATTCCATCACAGAACACAAAGCTCTAATAAAAACACTTTGGTGTCTGTCTGTTTGTGTTTCCCATCGCTCGTCTGTCACATTATCTGAATCTAATTAGCTATATATTATTTTTGACAATCTTGTACTTCAAATATCTCAAATGTAAGATCCATTTTAAAATAACTAACTCTTTCTTTGAAAGTAGATTGGCCTATATTCCGAGGAGAATCATTGGAGCATGTTTCCCAACTTTTCCTTGCCCTCAAATGGGGGTAAATCTACTTTTACTCTACACTCAGTTATTCACTAACGACGACAAATGACTACAGATATGACAGGTGACAGGCAGGAATGCCGGACACAAAATGGCGGACGATAATACCTATCGACACAGAGCTATAGTTATAGTAGAATAGATATTATATTTATTTTCAGTGTACCTATTCAATATAAAGTCGGTCATAGTTTGAGTATAAAAAGAGTTATTATTCATCAAAATCGTTCATATAAGATTCATATTTCAGACATTAATATTGCCGCAACTATGTATGGTCTCTTCGTTAATTTTGTTTTCTCAAATCTTCGGATATTCAGAAAAATTGTACCACCACCCCGTCTGAGGGCAGATTTTTAAAAGAAGAAACTATAAACTATTGCTAGGGCTTTACAAAAATTTGACCAGAAAACATATAATATGCGAGAATCAAGAATCATTCCTAAGTACGGAACCATTCCCCCATCAACGAAGCTCGAAATTGACCGATTTCATATTGAAACAATAAATTTATCTTTTTTCATGCATACATTTTCTTATTTTTTTGTTACATACCACAGATCGCTTATTTGTCATCAACATTTCTATAAATATGGTGTGAAGTCTTAGATATGCTATAAGCAGGTATGTTATACTATGGAAAGGTATAACTACAGCTGTTTGTTGTACGTAAGAGTAATGCATAACAAAGAAAACGTATAATGGTTTTATTTATGTAAAATAAGTAGGTACAGTTAGAGATTTAGTTATGTAGGTTGGGCCCGTGTAGTATATATATAGTTTGAGTTGAACAGAAAAATGTTAAGTTGGCCATGACCGTTTACGTAAAACTTTATTTAAATAAATTATAAAAGACAAGCTACAAAGCTATACACCTTATATTATAAATGCAGGGGCGTATTAGTGGCGAATAGTGACGCAAATAATAGATATACTGAAAAGGAAAAACCAACAAATTGTTTAGGTGATTAGTAGAATATTTTGATTGGTATTGAATAAATTCTTGATGCCTTGAGAGCAGAATCTAAAAAGGAAATATGAAAAAATGTTCAGAAACATTGAAAAATCATGTTGACACCTTTAAAAAAAGTAAATTCAGGTTTATTTATTTACTTTATCATAAGCACTGGATCTATAGTACTCCAAACTCATTGATGACTCCAAAAGTATGAGTAAAGTAGGTATAGGTTCATAATATGTTTCTCCATTGATTATTTCTTATTACTCTAGGTAAAATTTTCCTTTCTTCTTGTCTCATTTATCATTTTCATATTATATAGGTACGGTACTTTTAACGATGTTTACAGAAAGCTACCAAATATTTCTGATGTCAAAATAGTCACGTTGATTCAGACAAACTTACGCTAGAACACAGTTGAGTATCTTGGGTGCTAAACAGTCCTGAATTTATAATTTTCTAACGGCTCTTGGGATTTCGCTGAAACTTGGTAAGGTGACATAGCTAAATAAACCCATATCAAAATGATGGTAAAAAACTACATATCTTTATTCATCGATTCTCATACAGTTTCTGCAAAATCTTTATTTAAATGAATTTTGTTGGTTTTTACAACAAAAAAGATCACGAAACAGTAATCTTAATTCCACCAGATATTTAAATATCAAAATAAGATTTCTTATCAATCATAATATTAGGTAACTTTGCCGTATTTCTTACAAAGATATCGACTATTACCAAGAATACTTTCTGTAGAAAACAATATGAGTCATCAAAATTTTCAGTCCAATGGCGTAACAATTGGAAATATGACATGATTCAGAAATATTTTTTACGCTGATGGATTACAATTCGGTTGTATGCTTGCTTTTTTACATTTTTTTATGTATGGCTGTAAGCACGTTTTGCATAGTAAACGAGCTCCGAGAATTGCGAAATGGTCCCATTTTTAGAAAAACTTACATACGAAATCTCCTTCCCTGCAATAACCACCCCCGAAGCTGGTGAATAGGGCAATTTTTCGCGAAAATCGAAAATCTGAGTACGCAAAATTAAAGATGCGATCATATCCGGAAATGTTTAATTTGAACATTTGTTCAAAGGAGTTACGTGTTACAGAAGTGGTAAGTCTGAAATATGTGAATTTCCAACGCGATATTTTGAGATCCCTGATTAACAACAAGATAAAAATGTAAAAATTTACATGGGTAATAGAATAAGTACTATCTTCTCAGGTATTAGTGAACGTATAACGGTTTTCGTGACTAATACTACACTCAAAAGAGTGAAAAAAATATTTTTCGCAAAAAATTGGACCGATATTATTAGTTGATGCACTTGAAAAATATAAAATGATAGTAATTCTGTAGGTGCTGGTACTTTTAGAGTTGGTGCCTAAAACAACTAACTATAACTGCACAACTTCGAAATTTTTAAGTTGTGCAATTGTTGTTATATAAAAGACTTTCTGCACTAACTGGAAAATTATTGACCAGGTTTTCAAGTTAAAAAGGTTTTCTTAGATGTCTGAATAATAGTAATATCAAATACCTACAAGCAAAGTATACATTATACATGCATAATGGTGAACGTTCAACGATTTTCGTGACAAATGTAACACTCAAAAGTTTGAAATAAATATTTTTTACAAAAAATTGGGCCGACATTATCAGTTGGTGCACTGAAAAGTACAAAACAATATTAATTTATTGGTATTTGTACTTGTGAAGTCTAACTGCAAAAGCACAACTTGAAAACTATCAGCACCAATAGAATTAAAATTATTTTGTACTTTTCAGTGCACCAACTGACAACGTCGGTTCAATTTTTTTTAATATTTATTTTAGAAAGATTCTTCAATTTTTCACCACAAGCTCCATTGGAATTTTTTTTGGAAATGGAAAGACATGTTGGATTTTGAAAAGTTCATTATGGAACCGTTTTTCAACGATATTATTTTAAATGAAAAATATCATTGAAGTCGAAGCATATTTAATATGAAAAACGCGCGAAAATATAACAACAAAAGCAGACTAACTATCGAATTTTATACCTCCATCGTCTGAGAATTCGATCAAATATTACAATATTCCATACCATTATACTTTGAGAGCACCCAGTATGATTTTTCTGTGTTGAATAATTAGGTCATGAAGACATATTTAAACAAATATTTCACGTAAGTACCTATTTATTTAATAAAAACATGTTTTCCTATATTCTTTTCCATCGACATCATTTTTTGTGCTATGAAGAAATTCAATCAATCTCACTTTCAAATAACAACAGCATAAATACAATTATATACTAGGTAGGTATATCTACCTATAATTGCACGAAACTAAAATGAAAAGTATGAAGTAATACCTACTTTAACTAGCAGGTGAAACATTTATTTTTCAACATCTCACAACAACCAAGAGCACTGAGGCATTTCTCAGCATTAATTAAAAAATCGTTTGTTTTGCTTCTAGGTATCCATTTGTGTTAAAAGAATTGCAATTACAACGACTAGTAATACGTAATACCGATAGATTGCGTAATATTGAGAGAATTTCACTTTTAATACGTACAGTACGTATAGGTAGATATGTATTTGTACGACGTATGATGATTTATTTAACATTTGAGTCACAAGCGGAAATAATTTTTCTATTACTAGCTTTTACCCGTGAATTCATACAGAAATATATATATTAATTTTATAGGCGCTGGTACTTTTGAAATTGTGCAGTTGCAGTTGGATTAAAAACTTTTGGCACCAAACTAGTATTGCCCCCTCCACATAGCGGAAATATGCTATGCTATGAAAACCGTAGCTTTTTAAAAAAAATGTTCAATCTAAACGTTTCTGGATATTGTTCGATCTTAATTCTGTCGTCTCAGATTTTCGAGAAAAAATGCCCAGTTCACCCCTTCGGGAGCGTTTTTTAAAGGGAAGAAGATTTCGGATTGGTGTTTTTACGAATATGTGACCATTTCTCAAGTCTCCTCTTTCAAATTGATCAAAATCGCAGAACGTTTACTATATAGGTACAGCGCGTTTGGAAACGTCGGTCAAAAAACACTGTTGCCTTTGGTAATAAAACACAGTAGAAATCTAGGAATGGAATTTGGGAACTCATAAATATTTCTCTTCATCTCACTTCTCTCCCTTACAAATTTCAGTAGATTAACGAATCTGCGAATCTTTCGTCAGTCTTCTTGAGTTATGGTCCTGTATTTAAAATTTAGAAAAATCGATAATTTAATTAAAAGATAGAAATAACTCTTTTTCTTTCTTTCCTACCGCTACTCCAAGTTCCTTACTTCCTGACTTTAGAGTGACCTCGATAATTCGGACTTATAATTCTGGTTAGGCATATCTGTTGCATCTTTCAGTTCTTCATCCACGTCTAGAAAAAGCCGATTTTGATTATCGAACAACATCAAATCCGGATTAAAAACATAATGCAATCGAAATGCTTGTTCGAACTACTGAAGAATCCGGTTTAATAGGGATTCGGATTATCGAGGTCTCAACAGTAATTGCAATCGTTTAAAATTTACCATTTCTGTCTTTCCAAAAGCATATTTGCACCCTTGTCTAACTTTGAGCACCAACGAATAACATCGGTTCAATTTTTTGTATAAAATATTTATTTCACACTTTAGAGGGTAACATTAGTGACGAAAATCGTCGTTGAACGTTCACTAATACCATGTATATATATATATATATATATATATATATATATATATATATATATATATATATATATATTGTTTGCTTGTACTTGTTATTAATCAAAAATTTTAGACTTCACCACCGCTGTAACTCGAAAACCGTAACTCTATGAAAAAAATGTTTCGTATAAATGATGCTCGAAATAATCTGGTCTTTAATTTAGTTGACTCAGATTTTTGTACCTAGTAGCGAAAGTACACATTTCTGGAAAATTTGTAGGTTCAATACAGGCAACCTTCTCAAAATCGACTCATACCTCTCTAGGAACTTTGAAACTTGCAGATTTCAGTGTCAATTACTTACTAATAATTCATTAAGTTTGATATACCTAATCAAAACATAACACACCGTATGTATCTACCTACCGTGCAAGATTTTCAGAGTTCATCAAACCTATAATTCAAACGTTTCAATTTTATATCAAACCGGAATACAAATTACAAAGATAATAGATTCAAACGGATATTTTCTATAAATAAATATTTAACGTAAGAAAATGAATTTATGTCTAAATATTGAATTTAAACACTGCATAAATATTTAAGAAAATACCAAATAAAAAAATTTATACCTAGAAGCAGACCCCACAGACTTTGTTCTGTTCAAATTTCAATAAAATTTTTTGCGTTGATGAATTTTGTGAAAATGTATTGGAAATGAGTAAGCACAGTTAAAAATGAGAAGAAACTTATTTTATGGGATGGGAAATGGATAACAAATGTAGGAAGGTAATTTTACTTTAATCTGAACTGGAATGTAGTTGCTCAAATCTTTCTGCAAATTTTCCAGTTTTTTTATTTTACCTACTTGCTTTTGAAATTCTCCCTCTTTTTTCATGAAAACTTTAGTATATCGAACAAAATAAACAAAAGTATCACGCATATCCATTGTTCGGCTTGTCTTCTTGAGCTTATAGGTACTAAAGTCCCGTAGAAAAAAACACTTTCCCCCATATTTTGGATATTTTTTTACAATTTTGTTTTCCCTTTATTCGGACTATCACGAAAATTTCCCTTAAAAAATAGCCATATCTATCTGAACGATCTCACATGACCTAACAAGTAACACCTTTTTTTATATATATAAATTTCGCAAATTCAGCACGCCAGTGGTTTTTATATCGCTTGCGTGTCATCATCACTGCTGTTGCCATGGAAAAGTTTGGGAGTGCCAGAATCGCTATTGCTCCTCTCTGATTGGTCGAGCCAGACCGGGCCACGAATACAATATAATATATCTATCTCTTTCTATCTTAGCACACAAACGCGATCCCTACACTAAATTGCACGTTCCGAATACATGATATACCTAACCATACGGAGAATTTTGAGATTGAACAGAAACAGAGACCACGCTATTTTAACCTTGAACAAGCTGTTATATCATCATCAGTTTTGTTAACGTTCTCCTTTGATAAACCGGAACTGGTATTCGTGGCATAGAAGGAACTACAAAAAAACTGAAATGATGATGCAACCAACATAATAGCCACATGGTGGACGTTTCTTTATATCTATTTGGCAGCTGTCTTTCGGAGGGCTGGTCCCAATCGAAAATGGTTTGAGGGCCAACCCCTATTACTTAGGAGTTTCATAGACTGTACCGCCTATAAAGAGGAGAAAACAGATATTTATCTATCCCAGTACAAGGGAATTAGAAATACGAAGATATCTCCAGATTAAAACATCCTGAATGAAAGATACAATTTTTAGACAAACACATAATAAATTTTATCGGTACTTAACTAGAAATTCGTGATAATCTTGTTATACTAGAGGTCAAAGATAATAAAGAAAAGGATATCTAGAATTTCTGAGTAAATAGTTAACAATTACTTCTAAGAATTTACGAAAGTGTATAAACAGTGACAAACAATTTACTTCCCAATAGGTACATAGCATAAATATTCAAGACAAACTACATTTACATAAAGCAAAAATTACATATAATAAATTCAAATCTACAAAGAGCACACTTGATTATACCTACAGAGCGTTCAACTGACGTCACTGTAACTAGTATCTACTATAAAATTAAAATATGTCCAAAAGTAGTGTGAAGTTCTTGTAGAAAACAAATGGATTAATAGGAGAGAGAAAAAGACTGACTGTTTTTGGAAATTAAGTAAGCCCAAATCACTCTCCTGTTCACCCATATTGTATTTTGTAGTAGAAGAACATCGGCTGTCCATGTGGGGCACTACTAGCACGCCGTGACGTCATCAGGTCCAACGTAACAATTTCCACCAACAAAAAAATGAGCAGTAGCAGAGAAAATAGAGAACAGGATATACTCGAAGACTGTCTGGAATTTTCTGGAGTGAGGCGCAATGGTTAAGCTTCGTCATCGTTTACGTTAGCAGCAAAAAAACGCGTCTACGTAGCAAATTGTATAACAAGATGGCCGACAATGCGGAAGTTGCGCGAAAAGTAGGTCGTAGCCATATAAAATCGAAATTTTTACAACTACACGAGCTTGGCTGGCAATACGAGTTGTTCAGTTATATTACGATGTCACGTTAAGTTTAGAAAACCAATACCGAACGAGCAAGCTTATTTCCAGAAGCACTAAATAAAAGCAAAACCATATTATAAAGCTGGATGGATTACTACTGGAAGACACGACCAAAATTCGCAAACGAAGCACTCACGACGACGGCTGCTGTAAGAATAAGAATCGCGGCGGTTTTCGGCAGCGACTAGATTTGTCTCGAGGAGGGGGAAACGAGGACGCCACCGATTGGCCACGAGCACCACCCCCCTCTGCGCCATAGCTCTCGCAACGGCCAGCGTCGGACTGTGACGCAATGCGCACAAGTTGGCACCTTTTCGGTTCCCCTACTACCCGGTTTTATTTCGGGGCATTTCTTTTGGTTAGCAAGCAGCACCAGCAGCAGCGGGCAAGTATACAGCATAATGCAGAGACGGAACGGCAACGAATTTATCACGGGGTCAATGGGGATAAATAAATATTCATCTATTTTATCCAATGCGGGTACGTAGGTATGTAGAGAGAAATTATTTACTGGTGAGCTGTATTTTCCCCAAAGGAATTTCGGCATGTGGAAGTGTGAACAGTTAAGGCTAGAATTATTTATGTAGCTGCGTAGGCCCTGAATGATTTTTTTTGTGTGAAAAATTAGTTCTAGCGTGAACGTTTGAGGTCCTTTACAAAATTCCAAAATGATAAGGTAAATAAATCTTCGTGACACAACAGTCGAACATGTCCCTCAAGTTGACACACGAATTTACCCGAACTCGTATATTCGGGTAGGTTCAAGAGAACAAGCTGAACTGTGTACAGGGCCTATTATGGTCTTCATAAGCCAAGGTGATATTTTTTTAATGGAAATTACGGAAGTGTTCATCCATTCTAATTTACCTGCATTACCTTCTCATTTAAAACAATTTCGAATCAAGTAAAAGATACACATCCGTATTAACAAACAATTCTTAGTTATGTAGGTACCTACCTATCTACTAACATAGAGTTCGGAAATTGTAGGCACTTTAGTATTCTTAGAAATTATGGTGATTTTTCAGTATTCATTGAGCTTTGGGCTCTTCCTATGGCAAGTTGGCAGCATATTAATTATTAGAGTGATAAATAATAAGATATCCAGCATCATGAATTTCGTTTTATCCCTTTCAGGTTTCAAGGAATTTATAACTTACTTACAATTTCAGAACTCGAATACGAGTAGGTAGGTACCTACTTATAGGTAGTTGAGTTTGACGCTAAAAGTGATAAGAGTACAATTTCAAGTATTTCACCTTATCTTAAGAATTGGCTATTAGCACTTATTATAAATTAACATAGCTATTAGCTCAAAAAATTATTAATATATCTTGCCATACCTTAATTAGAAAGTAAAAAGTAAGTAGGTAAGTCTATCTATTTTATGTCATAGAATAACAATGAGCAAAATTAATCGAGATTTACGTACTTATACGTCCTTGAATATTCTGTTTATACAAACTCGTCTGATAATTTCAAATGTTACAATTTTCACAACAGTGTTCGTTAAATTAGACTAAATAAATCAAAGGATTATAACAAAAATAATTTCCAATATCCTAACGAGCCGCCAATGAGCTCTAGCAAGCAGTAGACTACGAACAAAGAGGGTTTCGAAAGTGCACAGCCATCTCTCTTCTCCAACTGCGACACGTGGCAGTGCATTGACCCCGTCACACGTGGAGGCACTTTTGTTTCAGCTGCGGAGTACCGTTCGTTGCGCAATGACTTCATTTCTTTTTTTTGTTGGAATGCGGCAATAATACACCTCTTGCTTGTTGGTTGATTACACTACCTACTTCATATTATAAATAAAACATAATCGGTACCCTAATTTTAATCCACCTGTCGACATCAACGTTTTTCTTTTGTTCTATCGAATTATTTTCCCGCGTCCGCCACTAGCTTGATTCAGAACAAAGGAATTTAGAATCAGGTGACATATCTAATACCGACAGAATGATTGAAGCTGTAATTTAGTATTTTATTCTTTCTCTAATAATGTGAAATATATACTAAAAATGATAGGTATTATTAGAGAACAGAAACTTGTAATTAACAAAATTATTGAGTATCTACAGTAAAAAGTTACACTGCTAAATATTCACGGACGGAAATCGAGTTAGATTATCAACAAAGGCTATTTAATGCTCAGTCATTACATGCCTAATTACAAATTATACAACATAATTGTAATGAACATTTACACAGGCTAAATCTCATTTGTTTTCAAGGTTGAAGTTTATAGAGTAACAAATAAATTGACGTGGAACTGCTAATAGCTTACATCATCAAATGAAAGAATAAATAATAATATATGCATTAAAAATATAGATTGTTACATTTGATACTCTAATATATTCATAAGTACATAATTTTAAATATAGAACTTACCAAATGGAAGCTGGAGTATTTATAGAACATAATATTCACTGGAAAAATAAATAGAAATAAACCTTGCACTGCTAACAAAAAACTACATATAACTAATAGATAGAAAAAATACTAGCAGACCGTTTCCCATTTCAACCCCTTTGTAGCTGACAGAAGACTGAGTAAAAAATTAAACGTTGCTGTTTCAACTGCTTCATGGTGCCGCTAGCTTCCCTCTCTATCTCTACTGAAAGACAAAGAGGAAGCTATCGCAGCGCACAGCACTACCTACTTTTCCACTCTTCTACACAAAACTCGCTTTCAAGTATTGATCTAGCATCATAGCTTGTTCGGCTGCGATCGGCATTGCTCGTGTACGCAAAAGTGGGTCACCAGAAGGATACACGTGTCTCCGTTTCGGCCTTGGCTTACATGCTTTCGGATGATGATAACACGACACACACACACACACATACAAAGGAGCGTGCAATGTTGCCACGTTGGTCGACGGTGAGCGCGCGGTTCCAGTTTAGTGGAAATTGATATATCATTTTCTTTATAATATTATTTGTGATTATTGTATTATTTTGATCCTGGTAGCTTGTGAATTTAGAAGTCGACTTGAACATAGTTAAAAAATTAAAATATGCTCCTAAACTACAAACGACATAACTAGATGACTGAAGTGGTTTTTATTTGGTTTTTCAAAATATTTTCCAAGATAACAACTTTGTGTACAGGGCGGCCAAATAAGTACACAAGAAAATTAGGTAGAGACGTGCGGTGAAAAACAAGTGACCAAGAAAAATGAAGGAAATTATTTTCAAGTTTCTAAGATGGTCACTAGAAAGCGTAATAGCTACAAATAGTTATTAACAATATTATTGTTGCAGTATAACAATTTTCGTGTCTCTGGGATTTTATTGGAACTACAAAAAGTACATTTGACTATGAATATATGAATTGATGCAAATTTCGTCAAATCATTTTTTTTATATTTATCAATAATAATAAAATTTGTCAAAATTTTCCTAGGAAAATATTATGAACACATCACTGAAAAGCTACAAAAAATTCCTGCAATTATCTAAGTAGGTCGTGTGTTTATTAGTATTTATTCGGTTTACTGAACTGATAATTTTGGTTGTAGATAATATTTTTGACAAAAAATTGGACCGACTTAATTAGTAGGTGCGATGAAAAGTACAAAATAATATTAATTCTTTTGATACTGGTAATTTTGAACATGTGCAATTGCAGTCAGATTTAAAACTTTTGTCAACTTCAAAAGGACCAGCAGCAATAGAATTATTATTATTGCGTATTTTTCAGTGCACCAACTAATAACGTCTTTAATTTTGTCGTCTCAAATTTTCGATTTAAAAAAAATTTACGTCTCCAAACTCTTCGGGAGAAGTTTTTGAGGTGAAGGAACCGAAACAAACATACTTACTTTAAAATATCAAACGAATCAAAACGTTTCAATAAATAACAAGAAATTTGGAAAACTTGCCGACATTCACTATTTCAAAATTTGAGACTCCGGATAAAAAATTGAAAATATTGCCCCCTGGCCTTTATATAAACGTTATTAAACATTTATTCTCTAGTCAAAACTTTCGTCAAAAAATTAATGGTAGGGAAAAAATTAAAACTATGAATTCTAAGTGTTTTGAGAATTTAAATTTTCCCTAGGAAAAAATTAAATCGAATGCATTTATCTGGAAGAAAAAATGAAAACTAGCAACGATTTTATTAGTTGGTGCACTGAAAAAAAAACTTGTATCTCCTCGTTGAAAAATGTTCAATTTATTTATTGCAGGAAATTATTTTTTCTTTGTTTCTGCTAGGTTCAGTTTTCAATTAAAAAACACAGATATAAAAAACACACATCATTGAATTGTAAACCTAAGAGCTCAAACAAGTGACCAGTTTTAACGTATTAATCTCAAGAATGGAGCTTAAAAAAACAAATGCTATATGAAAGAAAAAACGAAAAGAATAGACAAGAACAGCCAAGAATTTATTTACCTTTCAAACAAAAAATTTTTTTTACAAAAAATTGGACCGACGTTATTAGTTGGTGCACTGAAAAGTATAAAATAATATTAATTCTATTGGTGCTGTTTCTTTTGAAGTTGTGCAGTTACAGTTAAATTGATAACTTTTGGCACCAACTTCACAAGTACCAGCACCAATAGAATTAATATTATTTTTTAGTTTTTAGTGCACCAACTAATAACGTTGGTCCATTTTTTTATATTTATTTCACATTTTTGACTATAACAATAGTCACGAAAATCGTTGAACGTTCACTAATGCCAATGAAGGTAGTACTTATCCTATTACCCACGTATATTCCTTGCTTGTAGTTGTTATTATTGAGATCTCAGAACATCGCTGCGGAAATACGCTTAAGTATTTTAGATGTTACCATTTTAACACCGATTTAACTCGAAAACCGTAAGTCTAAGCAAAAAATGTTCTCCATAAATGTTGCTACAAATAATTATGTTCTTCATGTTGTATCAAGAGATTTTTAATTTTCGAAATAAATCGCCCTCTCCACATAGCAAAAATACATGCATTTGAGCATTCAACATGCCTATATCTCTTTTGTAAAGATTTTCAATTTAGGCGTTTCCCGATATTGTCCTATCTTTAATTATACCAGCTCAGACTTTCGATTTTCGAGAAAATTTGCCCCCTCCACCCATTTTAGTGCGGTTTTCGGAGGGAAGGAGATTTCGTATTTGCGTTTTTATGAATATGGGACCATTTCTGAAGCCATCTCTTTTCAATGAATCAAAAATCATCAAAATCGGAGATCGATTACTATATAAAAGACGCGTACGAACCAGAAAAAATGAAGCAGAGCAGCTGAAGAAGAAAAAAAAAGATATTGTAAAAATGTATGCATGTAAAGTGCTGGATTTTGGTGCTAAAATTAAATATGTATCTTTAGCTTTTCGAAATATAAAGCAAAATCAATCTAAATATTTTTGAGTTTCACATGAAATTATTAACTACCTAAATACATATATGTACCTACTAATTGTCTCTTATATCCCAATCCAATATATAGGAACTTCCGTTAAAAATAAAATCGTCGATGTGCATCATCATACTTCCGCCTGTTTCCATATAGTTTTGGGAAGCGGAAATAATATGTACCTGCTACACCTTGTGATGTAACTGCAATTGAATGACTTTATTATAAGAGAAGGTGTAAAATTTGACTCTAATTTGAATTTTCGTTGTTATTATTTCGCATCTACAAGCATTTCACATTTTACATGGTAAATGTTCACCTCTTTGAAAAGAAGTTGTCGAAGGATGGCCCCGAATTTAAAGAAAATCTCAGGATGTGACATGTCCTTACCTATTCTTTAAATATATGTAAAAAAAGTTATTTTCGGCTGCTCTAAATAAATATTCTTTACAAAAAATTGGACCGACGTTATCAGTTGGTGCACTGAAAAAAATGAAATAATATTAATTCTATTGGTGCTGGTACTTTTGAAGTTGTGCAGTTGCAGTTGGCTTGATAACTTTTGGCACCAACTTCACAAGTACCAGCACCAACAGAATTAATATGTTTTCGTATTTTTCAGTGCACCAACTAATAACATCGGTCCAATTTTTTGTAAAAAATATTTATTTCACACTTTTAAGTGTAACATTAGTCACGAAAATAGTTGAACGTTTACAAATAACAAAGAAGATAATAGGTAGTTATCCTATTACCCACGTATATTCTTTACTTGTACTTGTTATTATATAAAGATCTCAAAACATCGCTGCGGAAATACGCATAAGTATTTTTGATTTAACCATTTTACCACCGTTTAACTCAAAAACCGTAACTCTAAGGAAAAAATGTTCATTATAAATGTGGCTGCAAATATTATTGTCTTTCATGTGGTACCCAGAGATTTTCAGTGTTCGAAAGAAATCGTCCCCTTCACATAGCAAAAATACACATACGTGAGATTTTAACATGAATGTAACTCGACAATCGTAACTCTTTTGAAAAAAAATGTTCAATTTAAACGTTTCCGAATATTGTGCTATCTTTAATTCTGGCATTCCGAATTTTCGATTTTAGAGAAAATTTGCCCCCTCCCCCCCTTAGGGATGGTTTTCAGAGGGAAGAAGATTTCAGATTTGAGTTTTTACGAATATGGAACCATCTCTAAAGTCTTATGTTTCAAATGAACAACACGCGAACAAACAAAAAAAAGCAGATAGTCGAATTGTATACCTCCTCCGTTCCGGGTTCGTCCGTCAAAAAAGGCATATAATTTGGGTTTCAGTTATACGGGAAATGTATAACAAGTATTTGTTGAAAGTAGTGAAGCATAAGATTATTTACATATTCTTGTTTTTCTTGCTTCTAATAAAGCTTTACCTAAGGCAGACATAATAAGTCTATTGTTATAAGTTGTAAAACTTATTCAAGAGATTAGCAACCAAAAAAATACTTTAAATTGGTTACGAGGTTAGAACCTTTTTTCACCATTATCTGAACCCAATAGACAAAGAACAGAAAATCTACTGTTTGTCTAGTGCCACCATTAAAGCAAAACAAAACATTTACAGCCGTATTCTTACTCAATTCTTAGTTCCTTACTAGTTTAGTTTTGTTTTATTATAATTCCGTTTGGTGAATATAGTTTTATGAAGTCAGTTCTAGTCCTCTCAATTATTATTTATGGTATTTACAAGTATGTATATAGAATTCAATCAGCTTTTTGTTGTAGGTTTATTGGAATATTTTCAATTATACAAAGCTACTCATGTATCATATCAAATTTCGTATAATTATGGTTAATTGATTGCCTTATCATATTTTGTGAGCCCGACATATATATATCTCTAATGTCCCACATTTCTCGCTATCCAAACAACAAAACAAACAGATCATTCAGTTCACACGTAAAATATTTTTGGTAATACTATTTAGAACAACAAAAAACAATCCATTTAGGTCAATTATTATTGTCGTTTATATATCTACTATACATATAAATAATATATTACAAACTTATCAAGACAATCACGTTGAATTTGTTTTTCCAATAAACGTCGATTGTCTAATCACGTCCTAAATATTTCAAAATGAAAGTCTTGACAACACTCATAGGCGTACCTACTACTCTGAACTAAGATGATGGTGGAAAAGGTATAGGTACTTAGATAAATTATAATTAGTATTTTTTTGAAAATAACTGACCTCACTGGAGCAAAACCCACTACAATACCAAAAATAATATTCATTATTTTTATTCTATAAAACAAAAGTTTCATGACTCACTTGATTGTAAATATGTTTTGTTTGAATTACGAACCATATATCTTATACATATACAGTAAGGACCATCCATGCGAACTCAGGTGGCATAGATAGATTTGATAAATTTGCAATTTTTCGCAATTCTTGTCCCCTCGGTACTCGACTACACAATGGGTCTATTCGTTCTAATCTTGGCACCCGACAGACAAACAGACAGACAATGGCTGAGAATATGTCTTTTGTGACTCTAGGGCCTTTGAAACATGAATATATGTTGGATACCTGATACTGAAAATTTTGCACGTATATGAGTAATTTTTGTGTTTTTTGAAAATAAAGATTTATATCCCACGCTTTTTAGGAAGTATGGGGGGATTTCCTTTTTATTTCATATTTTAATAACTAGAAAGCTATCATAACCTTCAAGAATTTGAAGAAACAAAGGCCCTGGCATTTTTCAAAATAATATTCAATTAAAGAGACTGGAAACTGTCTCTTTTTTATTTAATGAGTTTTTTTTTAAATAAAAAAGAACTTTTGGAATCATACATTGCAACGTTATACGGTTATACAGTGGAGAATAGCCAAATGGAATTAATTTATTAACTCATCAATATTTGACTATTGGTCTATTTCTTAAATGAAACACCCTATATATATATTTTTTATTTTTGCCTTCTTCATTTGAGAGCAATTTTAAGAATATATACTTAATACTTATGTTCGATAATTGGCAGTTTTAATTTTAAAAATAGTATTTAGAAATATATAATTATTAAAAGAAACTTGTGAAATTAACTTTAAGAACAATTAGATAAGCGAATTTTTGAATGGTCTCTAATGAACACTTGTATTTGTGGCAATTTAGTATTACTGCTGTACTTATTATTTTGTAGTTTTACTTTATTAAACATCTACAAAAACAGGATTATTAAAAAATATAAATATATAAATTATCTAAATTGTCTTTAAATTGAGAACACAGAAAATGGAAAATCCTATAAAAAATAAATCGATGACGTCATATGTCTCACGGTGAAAACGTCACAAACCGAATGTAATGATTGAAATAATTAATCCATTCCATTTGGCTGTTCCACACTGTATACATATGTCAAAGTTAACAAAAAAAGCTGTTTGTAAGCGACCTCTCATAAAAACAGGAAAGGCTCTATGAATAAAAATAATATTATAGCTTAGGTTCTCAAAACTGAACAGAACATAGAAAAAGTTTCGTGCCTGGCTGTGTTTGTTATATGATGAAAAAAACATCAGCTAATTCAAAACGGTGCAGTTGACAACTAAATAACATGTTCGAATTTTTTATCACCTTAATCACATGTAACGTGAGAAGTTATGGTTGTTTTTATGCTAGGTATTTGATAACAATACAACTGACAATAATAATACTCAAAATATGGCCCAGTATGTGTTGGGACATGAGAAAAGCAGGGTTTGGTTGTTCAGATATTTCATATTATTGTTCAATTTATACACAGTCTACCTTTGAAGGCTACCAAAAAATTCGACATTGCTAATAACGAAAGATCCAGAAAAACAGAATCCATGGGTAGGCCGTGAAATAAAACAGTATGTCTGTGGCCATGTCATAAATTTTGGGGTACGTAAGCTGTGCTTTGGGTGCGTTTAGGTAAACAGTAAAATGAGAGCATTCGAACAATAGCAACAATGATAATCACAAATCAAGGTTGAGTGGAAAAGAGCACTTGTCTAATCCGTGCGGTTCAGATAAAAGCAAACTCTGCCTTTTGGTAGAATCTCAACATTATTTCTTAAGTATCATTTCTACTAGTGTTATGTTGAATCTTTATTCTTCTACCAATAAAAGCGTTTATTATTATTATTGTTGTTATTATTATTATTATATAATTAATGCATTTTTATATCACAAATGATGACAGGTTGGTAAATTTCTTATTAATTCGATATTTAAAATAATAAAAGTACTATACCGGGTGATTCATTAAGAATGTCCAATCTCCAAAACATAGATGCTAGAATCTAAAATATGATGATTTAGGTCAATAGTCCCTATACAAATATTGCAGGTTTCCGACATAGGTACAGGGTGTTCAAAGTTGAAATTTATTTGTTGAATTTCGCAAGAATTTTTTAAGTTTTAGTATTTTCTGCTAGAAAATTTTTAATTCAATGTTTTTTGGCATGGTGATTACGAATTTGTCTTTGACTAATTTAGCATTTCTTATACAGGGTATTAATTACACCCTGTTGCTTTAGTAAATCGGCAGATTTTTTTTTCATGTTGAATCATTAGGAAAGCAATCAAAAAATATGGAAGAACGTTCAATTCCACTAGAAAAGTCACTCTTGTCAGATTTGCGTATCTCGATCAGTTTTTGAATTATTTGCTTTTAAAAAGTTGAATACATTTTAATTTTACTATGAAAAAATTTCATTCTCAAAATGTGTAACTATCACCCTGTATACGAAATGCTAAATTAAAAGTCAAATTCGTCATCACTATGCCAAATAACATAAAACTACAAATTTTCTGGCAGAAACTATTAAATCATAAATAAATATTGCAAAATTCGACAAATAAATTTTACTTTACTTACTTTACTTAACTTTAAACACCCTGTATCTCGGAAACATGCAATACCTTTATAAGGATTATTGAGCTAAATCATTATATTTTGGAGTCCAGAACCTATGGTTTGGAGATTGGACATTTTTAATGAATCACCTTGTATATGACAAAAATTATAATTTAATTATATAAATGCTGCATATTGTCATTGCTCTCTATATGTAATATGTTTTAAATTCAAACATGAATCCATTCATTTTTGAAATGATTGTGAACATTCATTCATTAGGCCAAATTAAGAGATAGGGTACCGATTCTAAAACAAAACTGTTAGACAATGAATTAGAGGGGATAGGTACAGATACATCAAATAAAATTAACGTAATTGATTTCATTTGTGGAAAGTGTTAGAAAATGAACAATGCCCTTCAATTTTTTTAGTAATAGATGAGCGTGCAGACATTTTCAATATTAATTATTGATAAATTAGTGCATATTTATGCATTTTTATTTCAATGTTGCTGGGTAAAATATTTCTTCTTCTTTCAGATGATTTAAATAAAGACTTGATCTCAGATTCTATACAGCAAACTAGGGATGATTGTTTTTTTTTTACTGAAGATGGAATCTTACAGGATGTCACGATTTATATTTACATATCGATAATTGTATTGGTTTCTGTGATTATCACAATGTGTTAGTTTTAGCATTAATTCTTTTCTCTCACAAATTCAAAACGAACTTCTACTATTTCAAATAATTTCTCCTGATAGTCATACTTTAATATCTATTAAAATTAGGGCAATGACAATTTATGAAATGTCCTTGAGATTATATTGTAGTCATCTAAACTTATTCGTATTTGATCTCTTTAACAATCTCTTTGATCATTTATGCAATCTAGGTATAGAAAAATATATCATAAGTAGGTAAGATAATATAATAATATCAACTGAAAATAAAATATAGGTCTAATTTCCATTTCAAAGGAATTTTTTGAATGGGTTTTCGATAGATTTATTAGGAAATATTTTATAGTACAGTTTTTCGAGACTAAAAGTACTAAATATTAAAAAAGTCCACCACTTTTTATGGGTCAAAGTGCGCTTTTAGCATTGTAAACGTGCGCCTATTTTAATGATTCTTATATCGTTGAGAAAAAAGTATTGAAAAACGGAGGAGGTGCCAATTCAATTATTGTATATTAGCTTATTTTTTGTATGTACACGCCTTTTGCATAGTAAACTTTTACCGATATTGATGTTACTTCTATCTTTGGAAAAGAGGAATGTTAAGAAATGGTCCCATTAAAAAAGCAATAGCTCTTTGCCTCTCAAAGCCGCCCCCAAAGTGAAGTGGAGGTGCCCAAATATTTCCAAAATTGAGAATTTTATTCCACAGAATTAAAAAAACAGATCATTTCCAGCAACTTTCGAATCGGACATTTAGGGAAAAAACAATGATTTTCACGTTACAGCCTATTAGGAAGAGAAAATATTCTTTTTTTTTAATCCAGTGAATATAAGTGTAGGTCCAACAATTTTCATAGCTGATGAAACGCTCAAACATGTTAAATAAATATTTTTTTACAAATAATAAGTTTCACTTAAGTTTGAAGTAGTTCATAATTGAAATAACACTTTTGGTACCAACTTCAAAAGAACAACAAAATTAAACTTATTTTGAATTTCTCAGTGACAAACTAATAAAGGGACCAAAAATATTACATGATGAACTTTTTACAAAAACTAGAACTGACTTGGTACGGATACTTTTAAAGTTGGTTTCAAGAGCGTTCAATTTTCCTCGGAACGTTATAACTTCAAAATTGTTAACACCAAAACAATAAATATCATTTAGTATTTTTCAGTGCACTATATAATAAGGTCAATTCTAGCTTTTTTGACCGACATCAAAAAAAGGAGAAGATATACAATTCGGTTGTATGTTTGCTTTTTTATGGCTTTTCGCGTGTTTTTCATAGTAAACGTACCTACTCCGATTTAGATGATTTTTGTTTCATTTGAAAGAGGCAAATTGTGAAATGGTCCCATATGGAGAAAAATCAAATCCAAAATTTCCTTCCCTCCAAAAAGCGCCCCCAAAGGGGATAGAGCTGGCAATTTTTCTCGAAAACTGAAAATCCGAGATGGCAGAATTGATGAAAATTCCATATCCAGAAATGTTTAAATTGAACATTTTTTCAAAAGTGTAACGGTTTCCGAGTTTCGCAATGGTAAAGTCTGAAATATGTGATATGCGTATTTCCGCTATGTGGAAGAGCAACTTTTTTTCGGAAATTGAAGATATCAGACAACCAAATTAAAGAGAAGATTATGTAGCAACATTAAAATGGAGTTACGGTTTTCGAGTTACAGCAGTAAAGTCTGAAATATGTATATTTGCGCGGCGATGTTTTGAGATCTCTGAATAATAAATAACAAATAAAATCTAAGCCTATATCTTTTTGGGTTCAACAATTTTCATGACTAATGTTACACTCAAAAACGTGAAATTTATATTTTTTTAAAAAATGGAGCGACTTTATTAGTTGTTGCACTGGAAGATACAAAACAATATTAATTATATTATTCCGTTGCTTCTGGTAGTTGTGAAGTTGGTGCCAAAAGTTTTCAGTCTAACTACAATTGAATCAGCACCAATAGAATTAATATTATTTTGTACTTTTTAGTGCAACAACTAATAAAGTCAGTCCAATTTTTTGTAAGAAATATTTATTATTATTAGAAGTTTTTCACTGGTGAAGAAATAAGTTTTAATTATAGAGAAATAAGCTAAATATGTATAAATGAATCATAAACGTACACAATAATATGGGGTTTTCCACTTACTTGCCTCTTCCGGGTAAATACAGCCGAAGATGATGACGAAGAAAAAGAAGAAGAAGAGCGCCAAGCCAAGCTGCATGTGGCTTTTCCTGGTGCGTTCACTTTCCAAACTACGAGCCTCGTAGTAAAACGCTCAAATTGTAGGTTACCATGCATCGATCGAAATCTGGTTTGGTATTTATGCTATTATATGGTGTTATGGTGAGTTTCCGCGCGCATTTTGCGAGTTCCACGCTTGCACGCAACTCCTGCAAACTGCTTGCTGCTTCTGCTGCTACGGCTGGAGCAAATAACATCGTCGTGGACAGAAATTTCACAGGATAAGATATATAAGTTGTTTCACTCCATAGAGAAGAAATGAAAGCACATGCGGTCGGTACGCGCTCCAAAAGGTTATGGATGAAAACGAAGATCTTTTTAAATGTATAGTGCCATGTAAGATTTTTGAGAAAAAGTCTTAAGGTTTTTTTTACTTAATATTATATATTACAAAAGCCAGAACCGATTTTATTGAATTAACATTATTTTGTATTATTGACTGCATCAACAAATAAAGTTGGACGCATTTTTTGATTGTATCACTAGTCACCAAAATCGTTGAACATTCACTTAAATTCAGAGACTTTAAAACAGCGACAATACACATGTTTCAGACTTTACTACGTCTGTTAGTGGAAAACCAATTTATTTGTTCTTTTTCCGATAATCTCAACTTGCACTACCTTCAAAACGGAGGAGGCATACAGTTTTCAAATATTTGTCTTTTTGATCGACTCCCACAAAAGGAGGAGGGAGGAGATATACAATTCGGTTGTATGTTTGCTTTTTAATGTAGTCTAGTGAACGTGCACCGATTTTGATGATTTATGATGTATTTGAATGAAAATAGTTGAGAAATGGCCTCTAAGGCTTTCGATTCTGTTGATCATGATTATCCTTGCAACAAACTGGAGCATTATGGAATAAGAGGAGTACAACACAACTTAATCATATCTTATCTTACTAATAGGAAGCACCGATCGACAGAATATGACAAATTAGACCATCTTAAAAAATCTGAAGAAAAAACTGTTGTGAGGCTCAATTTTGGGTCCTTTGTTATACATTTTATATGTTAACGCACTGCCGAAAATAGTAACTCAAGAAATGATGATGATTATGCAGATGATTCATCTCTAATATTTAAAACAAACACAAGAGGACTGTGAAAAACATATTAAAGATTCCTTGTAGAAACTCGAAGCCTGCTTTACCGAAAATAATCAATTCCTCAATATAAAGAAACTAAATTGATTACTTTTAATAGAACAAGGTACAATCTTCTTGTGGATTTTAAGAATCAAGAAATCGAAGAAAACATTTCTTATATCTCAAACCTTTTATGGTCTCCATTATTCTCGATATACTTACTGAGCAAATGAAGTAAGGCATCAATTATGTTATTTGGTAAGTGAATGTTTCTATTGATTCATTTCAGTTATTCTTATGATTCCATCCGGAAATATGAAATTATACATTAAGTAACGTCCGATTTTAAGTTTTTTATGATGTGAATAGGTATATTTTATGTTCTACATCCGTATGTACGGATTTTTTCATAGGACCAATACATTCTATCTATCTACCTATTTAGAAAAACTCAAATCCGACATCTCCTTCGTTCTAAGAACTGCCCCGAAGGGAGCGGAGTGGGCAATTTTTCTTGAAAATCAAAAATATAGACAGCAGAATTAAAGATAAGACCATATCCAGAAACGCTTAAATTGAATTTTTTACGGTTTTCAAGTTACAGCAATAGTAAAGACTGAAATATGTGTATTTCCGCTATGTGGAAGGGGAAATTTTTTCGGAAAATTGCAAATTTGAGACGGACAAATTAATGAAGAGACTATATGTAGCAACATTTAAATTGAATTTTTTTAATAAAAGCCACGTTTTCGTTAAAGCACTGGTGAATCCTGAAATATGTGTATTTCCGGCTCGATGTTTTGAGATTTCAGAATAATAACAAGTACAAGCAAAGTATATATATGGGGAATAGGATAAGTACTATCTTCTTTGGTACTAGTGAATGTTCAATGACTTCCATGACTAATGTTACATACACAAATGTGAAATAAATATTTTTTACCAAAAATTGGACCAACTTTATTATTTGGTGCACTGAAACATAAATAAGTAATATTAATTCTATTGGTGCTGGTACTTATGAAGTTGGTGTCAAACGTCTTCTATCTAACTACAATTCGACAACTGCTAAAGTAACAGCTCCAATAGAATTATTATTATTTTGTATTTTTCATTGCACGAACTATCGCTATCGTTCGCACTTTCGAATTTCGAAAAAAATTCAGCTGATCATTATCTCTTGGAACCAACTTATTTTTTTTTATGATTCCTACGTTATTTAGTGGAGTTTCGTAGTTTTTTCCTTCAAGTTATCTTTTATTCTGTTAACAGCACATGGTCACATTCTTAGAGAGACTGAAAGAGAGAGAAGATGAAATACAACCAGAAATACTCTTTACTGAGCCGGCGCTCAGAATGTTATGTCACAAGCATGAGCGGCGGTTGAAGGATCGATGGTATAGAAAGGTCACAGCCTAACCTGAATGTAGTTCAAGAGATATGCGATTAAGGTGGCTCTAATTGTGCTTTCATTTGAGAATGTGAGATTTTCTCATTTTCTTTATTATTCTGTTCTGAATGCGGTGTGGTCGCTAAGCTTTTATATTAGATTGTTTTGGTTTGGGTTTATATAGTGGGGTTGCAGTAAAGTGAAACCAAAATGTTTCACATCTTGTAACTGATGGAAACAAAAACATTCGAATTCGGCATTTCCTATCCTGTTGATTTTCTCAATTTAAAATTTGGATGTGATTGGAGGACGTAATATTTAAACAACAAATAAATAAATACAAATTGGAATTATCTGGATTGTTTTTAAAATGAATGGAAATTTAGTGCGAAAAATTAGAATATTGGCTAGAAACTAAAAATGTGCCTGCTTAGAAAAAATGAGGAATGAAAATCTTTTTTATTACCTTCTTGATCAAAATTGAGGATAGGAACAGAATCTCTCTTGACCCTGGATGGAAATAACTCAATTGAATAATGTTTTTTCACCAAAAATTGGATCGATAGTACCTGCTTATCTTTTTTGGTATAAAATTTTCTTACCGAATCTCCCGTGAGCTTGAATTATTCTCCGAAAATTTTATCTCAGTTGCGATTTTTGTAAAAAAATCGCACATCGAAAAAATTATCGGAAATTATTCACGCTCTAGGGAAATTATAAGTGATAATTTTTTGTAGTACCTATTGACAACAAAACACGGCAATACTTAATACCAATTTTTAAGTGGTTTAAGAACCAGTTGAATAATTATTGATACAATTGTCATTTTGACATCGTTAGTTTGAAAGCAAGTATATTAATTTTGAAATGTGGTATACTCTAGCCGAAAGAACAGAAATAATTTTCCATTATGGGTCTGAAAATCGATGCGCTCGTAGACCTGCCATTATATTCAATAAGAGACGTCCAGATAAAACTCAGCACATAAGTATATGATAGAATTGGCATAAAACTTAAGCCAGCACTCGCATGGACGTCGAAAGGATACGTTTGTATTCCTTTCAATGTCAAATTGACGTTTATAAGAATGCAACCTAGATCATGAGCTGTGAATGTCGCTGAAATTACGATGTACGACTATGGCTGAAATGGTTACGTTCTTTTACTGAAGTTACGGATAGGAAATGACAGCTGCCAACAACAGCAAACATAGAAGACAAGAAAGGAAAAACATCGAAGTTTAAGTGATTAAATTCAAGATCTAACAAACCGTGAGACCATTCTAACAAACAAAAGCGAATTAAAAACTGTCGATTTGCGTAAAAAAACGTTCATTTTGCGGGCGAAGTGGGGCCAAGTTGACGTCGAAAATTTCAATTGTAAATAACAAAAAAAAGAAGCACTTAACAAAGGAAATTTTTCAACTAACAAACAATAACAAACGATTTAGGTTGAAAAAAGTTTATTTTTCGAAAATCAGGGGGCGAACTTGACAGAGGGTAATTTTGTCTATTGCGAAAGTCACTGAGTTGACGAATAGTTCTACCGGTTCGTACAGAAAAATTTAAAAAGAATAAGTTTTTTCCATACATTGACGAAGACCCTCAATTTATCAAAAATATTTGCTTTACTAACGAGTCAAATTTCTACCTAAATGAATAAATTAATAGACACAACTGCAGATACTGGGATTATGGAAACCCACGTGTATTTCGGGAAGGTCATACTCATTTTCCAGAAAAGATCAATATTTGGGCAGGTATTTATGGAAACCAAATTATTGGGCCATTCCTCATAACTGGGCAACTGTAACTGAACTTATTAGAACATGCAATATACCCTTCAACTGTTCAGTCTTTGGAAAATGAAGTGGATGAAAATGGCGTGGCTAGATGAACAATTTCCGGGCAAATGGATTGGCAGAAGAGGTGCAGTAGAATGGCCCACACGGTCTCCAGATTAAAGTCCTCTAGACTTTTTTCTGGGGTTATTTAAAAAATAAAGTGTACAGAACTCCACCTGCAACTATTCAAGGACTTAAAAATAGAATAGCACTGGAATGCCTAGGTATTGACAGAAAACTTTCGACAATTATTTCAAAACAGGCTTTATTATTTTCTCGTCAATAACTGCGCACATTTTGAGCATTTGATAAAATAAATTATTCGAAAACGATAAAGACTTCAATTATTATTAGGCACAGATTCTTCTAATTCGCGCCTCCATCCACCGATTTCATGTTTTGGTAACATTGGAAAGCAAATTGTATGCCCTTTAAAATTATGTATCAAACTATGCCATTGATGATGTGTTTTTTGTTTTTTTAATTTTTCTCTCAGTCAAAAGATATTTAGGGTCGTGGCTCGTTTTGAAATAAAAGCACTGTATATTTAACCAATGTAAACCTATTTCTAAAAATCACAATACCTTTAATCGATTCAAACTCTAATAGAACTCAAAGATTTTCTTTTCACCTGGCACATAGGTATGGTCAAAGATCAATAAATGCTAGTAATGAACTATAATTTGTTTGTATATTTATAGGTATTATCGTATCATTGCAATTATAGAAATAATGAATCAATGATATTTAATTAATCTTGATTTTCCAGTGGGTTTTCCCAAAATTACTGACGACATCATCAATTTAACAAGAAGTTTAGGTATACTATAGAATTCCCCTATAAATTATCACATTACCTCTTAAACGAAGAGTATTCATGTCAATAAATGATTGTTGTGTTCATATTTTCAAATAACCCCAAATTAATGCGAACGTTTCTAAGGTCCACTTTTCTCGAAGCACGTTTCGTTCATCAGATTGGTTTACTCATAGGTGTATTTAGTAGTAGTCTGATTTTGTCGGTGCTATAATATCGAAACAATAATTATAAAACAGGTTAACTAATTGAGACCAAATTTTGTAGGTAAGCTGAATTTTAGCTAAGGTTGATCTAATCAGTTTTTGAGGTCGGCAGGTCGACAAACGGGGGGTCAGAGGTCAAAGGTCAATGAAAATTGTGAGACAAAATTTCATCGTAATAATCTCCGTTTTACACTGACCGGAAAAAAACCGGCCACCGAAAAATTACGGAAAATGCGATTTACATATATTCAAAAATAGAGGTCCAATTTACGTGAGTAATTGGAGTTTGTAGTAAATTGGAAATTTTAGTTGAAAGTCTTTAAAAATAAACCATCCACTCTTTCCTATTTTTTTAATACCTGAACTTTTAAAATGTGATATCTTCCAGCCAACTTTTGCCAATCGGGTAACCTGAGTTCAATCACCATTGATGTTCATCAGGCATCTGAACATCTACCAATAGATTATATCACAATAAATATTACAAAAACAATCAATAAACACTTTCTTGTTGAATAGTAAAAAAATGGATGAGAAGACTCAAATCAATTATTCAGAACTGACGTAATTTTCTCAGTTTCACTTACAATTATGCCCAAACATAAAAGTTCATAGCAACTGCGGTTTCAAACAACAAACACTATCTTTTTAAGGTAGGAGAATAAATATTTCTTGACTGTTAATTGATTTCCTCAATATTATAAAAAATGTATTTCCTCAATGGTTTATTGGGATCGAATATCTATCGATCGCTGTTAATTTCCTAATCCAACTCACCTAAATTGAAATCCAATCGTCCCTTTAAAGAAACCTTTCACTAATCTATTCATTACAGCTATAGATGTAGATTAAAGATAACATTATGACCTCCACCCTGTTTCACAGTGACCTAACAACATACTTTTACAACTACTAAACAAGTCAATGCGACAATGAAGACAAAAGTGTTAGAACTCCATAAAAGGCGCAAACAATGCGACCATAGTATAGAGCAGAGTTGTTGTCGAGTTGTTTCCCTCGCCACAATGAGAAATAATAATAATGCTTTGATCTGAGCTGCTGGAAGCTGGACTTTTTGGTTTGTATTGTTTCTGAATGCACACCGAAATCATTATTAAGGGGCAAAACTGTGAACGTATCAGATGGGGAAATATTTTAGTTTTTTAGAATAAGACACAGAGTATATTCGCTTACGTAACAATGGTTAGAATCTGAGTATGTATTCAGAAGAATATATTTAATTGATTAGAACAATACAGCCTCAGCCACAAAATCGATATCTGATCAAGCAAGCAGTTCTTGTTTAATGTATTTCTGCATATAGGCTATCTTGAAAATGGCTCCACAGGTTTACATTATAATTGGGTTTTTTTGTATCGAAAAATTAATATTTGCAATTTTTTTATTCATTCACATCGACTACCTTCTAGAGCGACCCTTTCACTTCTCAGCGCTGATGGAACTGCACCCACATTTCCGGAATTTCATAAACTAATTGAAGATTTTAATTGCTTCGGACACTTCTAAAACTGCAAAGGCATAGTGATTTCTCAATTCATTTTTAAACAATTGATATATTTACCTGAGTGACAATCGCTGCCATGTATGACTGAATTACGAATTACAGTACAATAATAATGAATATCTGTAAAATAGCTGACCAACTGTATTTCTTAACATATAATAGTTAAAGATCGGGGGTTGGAACAAAGATATTGTAATTTCTTACAAAAAATTGGACCGACTTTATTAGTTGGTGCACTGAAAAATATTGAATGATATTTAATCTATTGGTAATGAAAATTTTGAAGTTATGCAGTTGTAGTTAGATTGAGAACTTTTGGTACCAACTTCAAAAGTACCAGACAGAACCATGGAATGAATATTATTTTGCATTTTTAAATAGGTTTTATTACTTTCGGTTCTTGTATCAATGGACTCCGCAGCGAATTCTCAGGCCCCATACGGTCTAGAGAATTGAAATTTCGAATTCGAACTTAGATCGCAGACATCTCGCCGCCTGTTAAGCTCCAAGTGTGACCCAATATTTATAATTTATAATTATCTCATTCAAGCAAGATCACTTTTTCTTCAACATGGAACAACAATGTCGGACAATGGGATCCGTCACTGAAATTACGCACGAGCATGGAGCATCTCTGTTCTCTGGTATATAGGTCCTCTCTGGCAGATCATCGTATATATTACTCTATAGCTATGTGTGTTATGGTAGACAAACAGTAATTTGTTGTGGAATTGCTGTTGCTGCTGCTGCAAACAAATATACATAAGTATAGGTTATGGAGGGTATAAGTCCACAGTATAGGTAGTTTAAATCGAGAGAAGGAGAGCAATAGTAGGTACTTATCGGTACGGTTCAAATCTTAGATGCCTAATAAAAACAATTTTTATTTTTTTTTTTTCAAAAATTCCACTTTTCAATGTAGCAACTAATAAAGTATGTCCAATTTTTTGTAAAAAATATCAATTTCATACTTTTAAGTGTAACATTAGTCATTCAAATCATTCAACGTTCACCAAAGAAGATAATACGTTGCTTATACCAAAGATAATAAGACTTCCATTATCTCTGCTTATACTATTTCGAAATATACACATATTTCAGACTTTTCCACGGCTGTAACTGGAAAACTCACGATTTTTTTGAAAAATGTCCAATACAAACCTTGCCGGATATGATCCCTTAATTAATTTTGTCGTCTAAAATTTTCGAATTTGAAAAATAAGGAAACGTTCTTGACATGTTGAGTATCGTTTTTTTCAACTCTCAATAGTATTTCATAAAATAAAAAAAGGATCATGAAAATCGGAACGCCCTTACTATTTAAAAAGCGCGAACATCCATAAAAAACAGGCAGATTATTTGTAGCAACATTTAAAATGAATATTTTTTCCTTAGAGTTACGGTTTTCGAGTTACAGTGGTGGTAAAACGGCAAAATCTAAAATCGTTGAGCGTATTTCCGCCGTGATGTTTTGAGGTCGTTAAATAATACCAAGTACAAGCAAAGAATACACGTGGGTAATCTTTATATATATATATATATATATAAATCTTCTGTTCGTGTGTATGAGACTAAACTCCTCCTAAACGGCTGAACCAATTTTAATGAATTTTCTTATGATTATTCATGGGGATTGGAGAATGGTTTAGATTCACAATTGGATCTGATAGATGGCGTCGTTGCCGGTATGTCAAACGGCTGGACCGATTGTATTCTATTTATATTCCAATGGGTCCGTGGATGATTTAAAAACACAATTGAACCCGGTAGGAGGCGCTGCTGTCAGCATATCGCTTAAAGCTTTTCCGGGCACGACGACGTCTGCTGGAACAGCTAGTATGATTATAAGTACTATCTTTTTTGGTATTAAACGTTCAACGATTTTCGTGACTAATATTACAGTCAAAAGTATGAAATAAATATTTTTATAATAAATTTGTGCGACGTTATTAGTTGGTACACTGAAAAATACAAAATAATATTAATTCTGTTGGTGCTTGGTACATAATAAACGGGTTCCCATTCATTTCGATAATTATTCTTCTTTCATTGGAAAGAGAACAGCGGAGAAATGACCCCATGTATTTCTCCTGAAAAGTACCCTCCACAGGCGGTAGAGGCTGCATTTTTGAAGGAAAATTTGATAGGTACAGCAAAATTAAATAGCGGATCAAATCCGAAAGCCCTTGATTTGATCATTTTTCAAATACTTCAATGGTACCTACTTATCTATAAATTTGAAAGTTGAATTGAAATGATTTTTTTATTCTGTTGTCACTCAAAAATGTGAAATAAATACCTTTTAACAAAAACTAGGACAGACTGTATACTATATGAGGCAATGAAAATACAAAATTATAATTTATTTTGAACTGGTACTATCTATATCTATGATTGATCTCTTGCAAAATTTCAAAAGTACCTACTAGAACCAATAGAATAAATAGTGTTTTGAATTTTTTTACTGCTCTACGGTCCTAGTTTTTCTAAAATGATTTTTACTATTGTGAAATACATCCTTTGTCTAATATCTATCCCAAAGTCAAACATGAATGCTTTTGCATTTTACAACAATAAATCGTGACTGAACGAATGAGAATAAAAAAAGAAAAGAATTCTAAATTGTACAACGAACTAGAAAAAAAGAAAGCAGTTCATCGCGCGCGTCGTTGGCTTTGTTCGTCTATAATCTCCATCCAACTATCTCTATTTAAAAGGTTTATGACCTTTTTTAGATTGTATACTTTTTGGAGTCGATGAACATTTGGTGGGTTCCTTGACAGTGTAGCTACATTATGTTGACTTTCTTTCACTCTCCGGACAGTGAACCTACTAATATTCTTTTCCACTTCTTTTGGTATACGGTTCCACTTGAGGGATCATCATCACATTTTTGTTACCATCGTTATCGTTACACTTTCACTAGATGCGCGCTGGAGCATCCAGAGTATTGTGTAAACAATATTTCATTCAAGTTCTTCATTTCCCACAACACGCTATGCTGCTAGTATCTCTTATAATAAATAGGCATTAATATTAGATTTGTTTTATAATCTAGACTTGTTGTTTGTTGTAGGATCTCAGAGACAGAGAAATTTAAAAAATGGCCTTAGATAGACGTAGGTACCTGTACCTAAATTTGGAAAGTATGTAACTAGGTACATTAAATTCATAGTTTTTTGACTTTCCAAATGAAGGATGTTAAAATTCGATTGTATGCCTTTTTATGTTCCTACGCACCTTTCACTTAGTAGATGTAGGTACTCAGATTTTGATGATTTTCTTCATTTGAAGAATTGCTGACAAATAGTACCATATAAAAAACATTCTCTTTCCTCCGAAAACACCCCCCCGAAGAGGAGGCATTTTTTTAGAAAATCCAAAATTTGAGACGGCAATTTGAAAACAAAGACCATATTTGACAACTTTTAGATTAGAAATTTTCCAAAATATTCAACGGTTCCGATTTACAGCAATGGTTAAGTCTGGAATATGTGTAATGGAATAAACCTTCAACGATTTTGATGAGCAATGATCCACTGAAACATGTGAAATAAAACTTTTTCACAAAAACCAAGAGTAACTTTATCAGTTGAAAATACAAAATAATAATAATTCTACTGGTTACTTTTGAAGGTGGTACCAAAAGTTTTCTCTCTACGTATTAACTTCAAAACTACCAGCAACACTAGAATTAGTCATAGTTTGTATTTTGCAGTGCACTAAGTAATAAAGTCGGTCCTTGTTTTTGTAAAAAAGTTTTTTCAAATCATATCACTTTCCAGTATCCAGATTTCAGTGGCACGTTTGGTGGTTAGGTTCTAACTTCCTTTATTTGAACTTATACAGATATTCTTGTTCTCTAAGATCATAACTGTATATTCAGTATAACATATTATATTTATTTTTTAGTTTCCTATTCGGTATCCTCCCTAAGCTTGCTTTACTTAATTTATGATTTAATCGATTATAATGTTGAATAAGATGAGGCTTAGGCTGTTTCCCTGTGTGATACCGGTTGTCACGGTTATTTTGTTTGTTCAATTTATTTACCGGTGTTCAGCTCTTCAAGGATTCTTTTTATGTTAGGTTGGATGTTCCTTTTTTGCAGGAGGATCATGACAATATGAAATATCAATTGTGTAGATGAATTATTTTCGAAAAATAATATTTAAATTATTGACAACTTACTTTCTCCTATTCATATGTATAAACAGTATTATATAGTACTTGAACATTTTTTAAAATCAAAGCAATTTTCTGTCAAAATAGATTATCGTAAAGGATTTCTTGGTAAAATAAAATTATATCATATCATATGTGAAAATGACCCCCTTAAATTGAAAACTGTAAACAGATAAATATTTTTTACAAAAAATTGGACCGACGTTATAAGTTGGTGCACTGAAAAGTATAAAATAATATTAATTTTATTGGTGCTGTTACTTTTGAAGTTGTGCAGTTGCAGGTAGATTGATAACTTGTGGCACCAACTTCACAAGTACCACCACCAATAGAATTAATATTATTTTATACTTTTCAGTGCACCAACTAATAACGTCGGTCCAATTTTTTGTAAAAAATATTTATTTCACACTTTTGAGTGTAACATTACTCCCGAAAATCGTTGAACGTTCACTATACCATATCAATGAAGATAGTACTTATCCTATTACCCACGTATATTCCTTGCTTGTAGTTGTTATTATAGAGATCTCAGAACATCGCTGCGGAAATACGCTTGAATATTTTAGTTGTTACCATTTTAACACCGATTTAACTCGAAAACCGTAACTCTAAGGAAAAAATGATCATTATAAATGTTGCTACAAATAATTATATCTTTCATGTAGTATCGAAAAATTTTCAATTTTCGAAAGAAATTGTCCTCTCCACATTGCAAAAATATATATTTAACATGCGTCTATCTCGAAAACCGTAACACTTTTGAAAAAATGTTCAATCTAAACGTTTCCGGATATTGTCCTATCTTTAATTATACCAACTCAGATTTTCGATATTCGAGAAAATTCGACCCCACCACCCCTTCGGGGGCGGTTTTCGGAGGGAAGGAGATTTCGGATTTGCGTTTTTATGAATATGAGACCATTTCTCAATCCCCTTTTTTCAAATGAGTCCAAAATCATCAGAATCGGAGCTCGTTTACTATATAAAAGGCGCGTACGAATCAAAAAAAAAAAAATAAAGCAGACAGTCGAATTGTATACCTCCTCCGTTCGGGGTTCGTCGGTCAAAAATTCAGTTCAGCTTAACGTTTTCTCAGATATACACAATACAGCCGTTGCTCAAGGGCCTTAAACAGGACGGCAAAAATCTCTGACAAGTAAACATCTGTTGAATATCGGATACCGAAAATTTTATCAAATTACAATACTTTACTTGCATAGCTAATTCAGGTAGCGGTAGGAAAGTAATGATTACTGTAATATTGATCACAAATTTTGCACTTAAATTTTAGGTTGTAACAGAAAAAACACCAACAGTTCAGTTTTTGAAAGCCAGAAAATATTTCAAATTTAAACCATTTTCTATCTCTGAGAATAATAAAGCTGATAATGTAATGAAGACACTCAAATTTCGAAACAGGTGTAATAAACACGTGCCTGTATAGCTGTAAAATATATAAATCGCATATTTTATTATTAAAGAGCTTGGAAAGTAATGATAATAGATACGAAATAGAACGTTGTTGCATGTTTAGCCTTGATCGTTTTGAAAATTGACGTGATATAAGGTTCAAAGAGCTGTATACCTAGCGCAGTACGAAAATGTTGTAATAAACACGATACCAATATACCTATAGTATAACCTTGGTCACATTTTTTTTTCTCTCGTTTATTTAACAATCTTTCAGTTTAATTGTATAGGTAGTATACGTACAGGTACTGAATAATGTGATTGATTTGCACAAGGTGAAATGTCGTCATCAGGTATAGCGATAATTACTTGAATTACAGAAAATACTCATATGGTACAGGGTTCATCAAACCTTTTTAGGCTTTAGAATGTCGATTTTGAAATGAAGGATTGATTTCAATTTCAAAGTTGTCTATGGTCAAGTGGCACTGCCCACTTCATATAGGTACATAGAAATGTTTGTTTGGAATCCATTTATTAGCTTGTTTTATACAAATCACTATTTTAATATCATTACTAGGTTGTAGCATGAAAACATAAAGTCATAAAAAGTATTGAGTGTGGAACCCTTCTACCCCAGGGTCCTACTCATACGTAGAGCCACTCTGAACACCAGCCCAGTTCCATCCAGACACATGCACCAAGAGATGCTAATTAATCCTACATATGTCTTAGGGATTTTTCGGTATGAAATATATAGAAAAATCCACGATAATGTAGCCTTGTAGCCTTGGAGCTCATCCTATATCATAAAAAGGTGTTCCATACAAAATGTTTTAAAATTTTCTTCCGAAGATTAAGTCTACAAATCAAAGGTCATAAAAATCGGTCCAGCCGTTCTTGAGTTATAAATGGTGTTACTAACCCGATTTTGTTTTATATATAAAGACTAGCTGTTTTACCCGGAACTTCCCGGGCAAACAATTTCGTAGATTGTGGTATGAAAACATAAAGTCATCAAAAGTTTTGACTATGGAACCCTTCAATGAGACCTACTCGCACGTAGAACCAGTTCGAACACCAACCCAGATTCATCCACAGACATGCACCAAAAGAGAACAGCATGATAATTTTCCCTACATGTGTCTTTGGGATTTTCCGATATGGAACCCTCTACCTTTAAATTCCAGTCGCACTGACAGACTCTAACAAAACAGTTCAGTGACATACTACACAGAAATATATACGGAAAAATCCACGAAAATTCAGCCATAGATCTCAGATATACTTCTTTTGGAATTACAGATATGGAACCCTCAACCTAGGAGGCCCAGACACACTTACAACCACTACCAGATCACTCTAGTAACATTATACATACATACATGGTAAAAACACCATCAAAATTCAGCCATAGGGTTCCGAAATATACAATAGACTTTCAGATACGGAACCGACCACATAGAGTAGAATTTTAGACTAGAGTTTTTTCAGCTCATAAGTCAACTAAAGCGAAAAAATAATATTTTTAATTTGTGTCTGTCTGTTTGTTTTACCAGGCTAATCTCAGAAATGGCTAAACCGATAACAGGAGTGGTACTATAATTTTGTATTTTTCTTAAATATTTATTTTTCCATGAGGTGTCTTAAGTTTTTTTTTTCATTTTTCTCGAAAAGCTGAGAACGCAGATGAGACCATATCCGGAAACGTTTAAATTTAACATTTTCTCAAAATAGTTTTCGATTTATAGCAACGATAAAGTCTGAAATATGTGATAAGTATGTGTACATATTTCCGCCATGTGGTAGGTGCAATTTTTTTCGAAAATTGAAAATATGAGACTGTCAAATTAAAGAAGAGATTATATTTATGCAGTAACATTTGAATTGAATATTTTTTCAAAAGAGTTATCGAGTTAGAGCAGTAAAGTCTGAAATATGTGTATCTGCGCCGCGATGTTTTGAAATCTTTGAATAATACTTCTTTAGCATTAGTGAACTTTTAATAATTTCAATGACTAATATTACATTCAAAAGTGGGGAACAGATATTTTTCCAAAAATTGGAGCGTCCTTATTAGTTGCTGCACTGAAAAAAATAAAATAATATTAATTCTATTGGTGCTGGTACTTTTGAAATTGAGCCATTGTAGTTTGTTGTTGTAGGCCCCAATAGAATTAATATTATGTTGTATTTTTCAATGCACCAACTAATAAAGTCCATCCAATTTTTTTGTAAAAAATATTTATTATTATACTACTTTTACAACCCTTCTGACTTTGAATACGCATACGACTGACTGAATATCCATTTTAATTCATATTAGATATTTCATCATCACTCACAAATTGCCTGTGTCTCCCTTCTAAGCTTGCATTTAATTTCTAACAGTCAGCCATTTTTCTCAACGAACCATTTTCGACATCCAACCAACATATAGATACTGGCAAGCGTTGGTGATGGGTCTTTCTGTCCCATCCATCGCATCTACCTGCTGGTCGCATCCCACCACCATAAAATACAATGAATGGCCAAGGGCGTACTTACTAAGGAAGATCCGCCACAACACAAAGACACAGTCCACCACTTTTGATTACCAATTAAAATCCAGCACTCAGCCCTTCCTAACCCTGTACTCTGGCAGTATACCACCCTGTCCCACCCCAACAACCTATCTATCTATCTACCTGCTAGCCCTACCCGTATTGTGAATCCTCTCCACTTCCTACATCCATAATTTATTTATGCATTTTAAATTTTTCATGAGATTTGGCAAATGATGAGCGATGAGTCCATCCACATTAATATCAGGGAATAGGGATAGACTGTGTAAACATCAAGTTCATCATTATGGCTGTAATCTCGTGATCGTAGATAATGAAGGGTTATATTATGTACTATAGAACAGAGAACCCTGTTGGCTCAAGAACAATAAAGTGAACGTAAGCAGAGTGAATCAAGTGCTGATGATGAATAAGGTAGATGGTAATCTGAATCACACTGAATTAGCTGTTAGTTTGTTATTGACACAATACTACATAATAAGTTAGGGTGTTGATTTTGCTTTTCTATGATGTAAAATATTTGAAATGGTACAGGTTTTATCTTAATAGAGTTCAAATCTAATATTTTTCTTTTCAGGATGTTTTCAGGGCCAAAAACTTTTCTAACAGTGTCATGGTTATTACTTAATTATTGATAAATAGCACACCTAAGCATTATAATACATTAATAAATATAATCTATAATAATAAATATAAAGGAAAAATAAAAAATGTACAATTCCATTTCATGTTTTACCTAATTTAATGCAAATATATTCTTTGATACTTGCTAACCACATAAAGAATAGCCTACAAGAATTTGAAAAAAAAATTTTTTTAAATTTCTGTTGATACAGATCGTTTGTGACGCGTGTTTTTTTTTGACTCAAATAATTAACACCGATTAGCCAACACGTCTTGAAATTAGATCTTTTTCTCAATTTAACAGAAATCGTTTGTAAAACACAAATATAATAATGAAATCGTCAATAAAAATAATTTGTGTATGGAACGTCAAAATACAAAATAATATTAATTCTATTGGTGCTGGTACTTTCGAAGTTGGTGTTAAAGTCTTATATCTAACTGCAATTACTGCACAACTTCAAAATTATCAGTAACAACAGAACTAATATTATTTTGTATTATGATGTTCCATACTCAAATTACATTTATTATCGATTTAACAGTGATGTATTGTAAGTTGCCTGAACCTACAAATTTTGAAACTATTTCTGATAAATAGAGTAAAAAATAGAGAATGTAATGTCTATTTTCAAGACATGCTGGCTAATTATTTAACAATATAATAACTGATTAAATATTAAATTTCAAAATATGGAAATTGAGAGTGCCTACATTTTTTGTGAAAAACTGTTTTCATTTATTCCTGTAATAACGGAGTTATCGACCGTCGGCAAACTAAGAACTCACACTGTATGTCGCTGGTCTTTGAAATGAGCTATAGCTAATTTAAGCATTTGTTTAATAACTACAATTTCTTTTCGCTTACAAAATACATAACATTGATATTTCAATCGTTTTATTAGACTTTGTATATTTTAATAATTTATTTTAATCTCTATTATTTCTGGAGTTGAGTTTTTATAATTTACACCTGTAACAAAAACATGTTTGTCAGTATTTAGTATCAGTTTGCTTAGATATTGCCAAGTCAGTATTATTTTTAGCATTTTACACTGCGTCAACTTCTGACCATGATGAACGAAGACAGCCGAACCATCAGCATTACTAGTGAGTTCAGTAGGGATCAATTTCAATAAATTAGTTAAAAATAAAGAATGAATAGTGTACCAAGAATTTTATTAATATTATGATTTACTTTAACTGTCTGTGTTCTATCTGCAAGATTTGATTCTATTAAGTTTAAACTAAGATCTCTCATGCCCATTCCTGTATAATTTAGCTAATAAAATATTGTGATCAAATCAACTCGTAAGATTTAAGAAATATTAGTAATGAGGTACGTATCTCAATAACTAGATTGAAAATAATTCCAATAATATTGCGGATGAAGAAACTTAGACAGAAATCAAACGCAAGTAAGTATTTTTTAAATAGTTTTTATTACTTTCGGTTCTGGTATCGATGAACTCCTCAGCGATTTCTCAGGCCCCATACGGTTTAGAGACTTGAAATTTCGAACTCGTACTTAGACTGCAAACATCTCGCCGCCTGTTAAGCTCTAAGTGTGATCCAATCAATAGATTAATTATATTATCTCATACAAGCAAGATCAACTATTTCTTCGACGTGGAACGACAATGTCGGACAATGAGATCCGTCACTGGGATTACGCACGAGCATGGAGCGTATATGTACGTCTCTGTTCTCTGGTATATGGTATATAGGTACTCTCTTTAATTTTGAATTGTGGTAGACAAACAGTACTTTGTCATGGTATTGCTGTTGCTGGCAAACAGATATAAGTATAGTTCAAATCAAGAAAAGGAGAGATAGCAATAGTCGGTACGGTTCAAATCTTAAATACCAAATTAAAAAAATTCACTTGTTTATTCTAATTTAGGTAGATACAGGTATATGCTCCTGTCGCAGAATTTGTCACTAGCATAGGTCCAATTGCGTAAGAAGACTTGATATAACAGGAGAGTACACTATCTATGCTTCTCAAGGTAGAAAAATGATATCACAGAAGTTCGTTGCGCCAAGCTACATGCGCAAAGACGCATTTGTTTGATATTCTAGGGAAATGATTTTTATAGAGAGTTTCATCTTCATTTTCTCGCAAAAAGAGCGAACAGCTTTAGAAAAAAGCAGACAAACAGTCGATTTATATACCTCCTCCGTTCTAAAACACTGTTTTGTTTTTTAACACTGTATACTAGCTATAAGTTTTTGTTGTCAATATGGCTGTTTCAGTTTATATTTACATTATATGAATTGAGAAGTTGCTACGCTGGAAAACAGTTGAAGAAGAGCTTCCAATTAACTTATGAATACAATCTAGATTTAGATCCATATACCTACCAACAGGTTGGTAATATTAGGTGTGCTCAGATTGATTCGCGGTGAATGTGTAATTTGTAAGCGTGCAACTGGGTATGGATCTTTCAGATCTTTGCATATATTAACATATTATGAGACAGTAAAATTGCCGTACGCAATATTTGCATACAATTGACACATGCATTTGCGCTGCACAGCTCTAATTTCAATGGGGCAGCACACCTGTATCACAGCACGCCCATCTTTGACTCTTACCTCATGAGAAGGGCATATGATGATGATGATGATAATGACGATGATGTAAAACAATCAAAGATTGAATCAATGGCGTGCTATCCACATAGGTACATACATACCTCAATTCGCGACACAGACACGGAAAATATCGGTATACTGCCGGAGATCTGCTAGTAGAAGAATGGTCCTTTTTTATTGTGACCAGTGGCCATATCGTTTTTATTACCTCTAATGAGCGTTAATGAAGAAGAAAGAGAAAAAGCGCTTATTGGGTAAAAAATCGGGTGTGCAATCTATATTTTATTTGTCCACTAGCTGACCCGACAGACGTTGTCCTGTCTAAACAAGAGTAAAATCAATATCATGATTTTCTAAATTTTAACCCATGACAACAATAGCAACTTCATCAATTGTTGCCGCATTATTATAGCGTCTTGCATGTTGTCCTGCAGGCGTCTTATCGGCTTTGCTGACAACCAATTCGTTGTCTGATGGAAAAACATTTGAAGTTGCTCCACACTTGGTCTGTTCATCGATTTATTGTGTGCATAACGCTGATGGACTTGTTTTGCTGAATCACCCATGAAATAAATTTGCAAAAATTGTACCACCATGTGACTTTCAAGATACTTTGTCAGTACTGCCATTCCCCCATCAACTTTTGACTGGCTGCTTTTGGTTATTCACCTAGCTACAAACCTACTGTACGCTACTTTAATTGATCTATGATTTCAATTGAAAATTGCCAACGTATTCAGACACGTGGTGGTAAAAGTTTATTGTTTTACAATATAGTTGTTACCTTGAAAGTTAGCATAAAATTGTCTTGAATAACTTTTGTTACGTCAAATGACTTCATTTGAAAACAATTATTGTATTCCTGTATATGTGTTAAAAATGTATAGAATCTGTCCCATTTCCGTAACCCAATGAATTCAGAGGCTATGGTGGCAGTACCAAAGGCGTCAATTTGACTTTACCGCTCCCGCAACACAATCCAGGGGCTTCATTCTTTCAATATTAGGTGTGATTGATTTTAACTTACCGAGATGACTAAAAACACTTCTGAAAAACTCACTGCATAATAAATTAAAATGAAACTATTATTTATGAACCGATCCATCTATGTTAAACGATATTTGCAGTGGGCGTTCTGTCAATTGCTGACAGTTATTTCAAACAACTGTATGTACTGTATGTAAAATTTATATTGTCCTTAAGTTTTCATAAATATTCTTAAATTTTCTAATGTTCCGCTCAACTTTCTTATTTTTTTCGCTCATAAGAACCTTCGTCTGATAATGATGAACACAACAAAAAACGAATTAGCGAAATCGGTTCAGCTGTTCTCGAGATTTGCGCTTAGCAACACATTCAGCGATTCATTTTTATATTATAGATAATCCATCAGCAGTCAGCGTGTTGCATTATTCTCAGAGTGGGCCCCAACATTGAGGATTATACGGCAATTTCTGTTACGAAAGAAAGTTTTACATTCGATACTGAAGAACTCATTTAAAAAATTTCAACGTGATAAAAAAAAGAATATCGATTCATAAATTAATTCAACGGTAAAAAATGAATTAGAAAAAGGCTTAATATGAAAACTCCATTGTTTTTAGGGTTATGTGACAGACGATAAAATGAACCCTTGTAGATTTTAGATTTTGGAGGTTTTCATTGCACTGCGACCTTGTGGTATATTGTGCCCCCCATCAGAGCTGTTCTCGCCATTACGTCGTCTACAGCTCGGCCTCCAGTTCCAAAGTTATAATGAACTCCAGAATCTGGGATGTAGGTTACTTTCTCATTTTTGCATGTTTCTTGTCCAAAGCACTTTTTGCGTTGGCTAGCAATGCCGAGGTATTCTGTCACCAGGTGATCCGGAGTTTCCTCCTAGTCCTCACAGAAACTGCACTTGTCGTTCTCTGCTAGAGCCATTCTCGTTAGGTGCTTCCTGAGGCGACAATGCTCAGTGAGGAGGTGTAGCATATTCTTGCCAAGATCCAGATACTTCTTAGATCTTGCAGTATTAAAGCTTCCAAGAAACTTTTTGGGTTGATCCAACTCAGGTAGATTCCGCCAGAGTGTTTCTCTGCCTTGGTATGTCAGACTATTATCCCATAAGTTATCATTGGTCTCATAATCATGACGTCGTATATCCATCGCAGTATTTTTGGGTTACATCCCCAAGTCTTACCCGCTAGATTTCTGCAAGCCATCAAAGCCTTCGTTGAATGAACCCTGTATATAGACTCGCTTTTATCAGCAAATAATAAATATTTACTAGGGGTTTCATCACTTCAATTCCTACATAGATACTTTAATGTTCACATCCTTAGAAACGTGGTTGAGTTTGTCGATACCTGCATGAAGAAATTTTCAATTTTGTTCAGTATTTGCCAGTTTTGAAGTAAAACACAGCAATTCGTTTCCGTTTTATTATGTAAATGTTATTGTTAAGTTGAAATTTCATTTTTTTTGTGAAAATTTTTTTACACAAAAATGAGATTTCACGGTGGCCGGAAAACCCCCGGCACGCTCCTGAAATGAATGGATGAGGAAAACAGGATGTGACAAGAGTTTGTGTGTGATTCTGAGTTTGATAATGCAGCAGTGTTTAGCGATTATATAATAAATCATTTTAATTTACGACAACAACTTCAATGGAATTCGCATATAATTATAAATATCTACATTTTTATGATTATTTCGTTTCAAAATTATAACATTTCTTATAGATACCACATTAAATAATTAGTTGCATAACATAAATGTACATCCTTACTAACAATAATAATGATTTTTGACCGACTTAAAAAAAGGTGGAGGTATACAATTCGGTTGTATACCTGTGTTTGTTTTTTCGGTATGGCTGTTCGCGCGTAGTAAACGTGCTCCGATTTTGAGTTGAGTTGAGAGATGGTCCCATATTTGGAAAAACTCAAATTCGAAATCTTCTTCCGTCCAAAACTGCCTTCGAAGAGGGTGGAGGGGGCAATTATTATAGAAAATCTGAAACGGCTGTATTAAGACTGAAATATGTGAATTTACACTGGGTGGAGGGGGCAATTATTTAGAAAATAGAAAATATGAGACGGCCAAATTAAAGAAGAGATTATATGTAGCAACATTTAAATTCGACATTTTTCAAAAAAGTTGTTTTCAAGTAGTAGCTGTGATTTTCATGATGTTACACTCAAAAGTGTGAAATAAATATTTTTTACTAAAAATTGGGCCGAATTTAGACTGAAAAATACAAAATAATATTAATTCTATTGGTGCTGGTACTTTTGAAATTGGTGCCAACAGTTTTCTATCTAACTATAAATGCACAACTTCAAAATTACCGGCACCTAGGGAATTATATATTTTTTTATTTTTCATTTAAATTTAATATTGATTTCCATCCATGAACACAGCCAATTAAGTTTTCACTTGATTTCTGTAGCAAATGAAATTCGGAATTGGAGAAAAGGAGTAGGGTTTGTAATTAAATCTAGGGATACTTACTTGTTGTTGCAAAAACTGATTGAGAAATGGTACCATATTCATAAAAACACAAATAAAAAATCCCCTTCCCTCTGAAAACCACCCCCAAAGAGGTGGATGGGGCAAATTTTCTCGAAAATCGAAAATCTGATTTAAAGATATGACAATATCCGGAAACGTTTGAATTGAATATTTTTTTCAAAAGAGTTACGGTTTTCGAGATAGAGGCATGTTAGTTTCTCATTTTTGCTATGTAGAGAGGGCAATTTTATTCGAAATTTGAAAATCTTTCGATACAACATGAAATTATTGAAATTATTTGTAGCAACATTTACAATGAACATTTTTTCCTTAGTGTTACAGTTTTCGAGTTAAATCGGTGTTAAAATGGTAACATATAAAATTCTTAAGCGTATTTCCACAGCGATGCTTTGAGATCTCAATAAAAACAACTACAAGCAAAGAATATACGTGGGTAATAGGATAAGTACATTGCTATTAGTGAACGTTCAACGATTTTCGTGACTAATGTTACACTAAAAAGTGTGAAATAAATATTTTTTACAAAAAAAAAATGTACCGACGTTATTAGTTGTTGCACTGGAAAGTATAAAATAATATTAATTCTATTCGTGCTGGTACTTGTGAAGTTGGTGCCAAAAGTTATCTGCACAACTGCACAACTTCAAAGGTACCTGACAGTACCATTAGAATTATTATTATTTTGTATTTTTCAGTGCACCAACTAATAACGTCGGTCCAATTTTTTGTAAAAAATATTTTTAATATCATGTAATTTTACCGTGTGTATTATTCATATTATTTTAATTTGTATGTTTTTTCATTTTAATGGGGTTTATCCCGTATAATAAATAAATAAATAAATAAAATATTTTGCTGGTGCTGGTGCTGGTACTTTTGGCATTGGTGCCTACAGTAACTAACTATAACTGCACAACTTTACCTCAAATTATCAGCAGGTATAGAATTATTCTTATTTTGTATTTTTCAGTGCATCAACTAATAATATTTATTTCCCATTTTTGAGTGTAATATTAGTCACGAAAATCGTTGAAGGTTCACTTATAACTGAGAAGATAGTACTTATTCTATAATTCTTTTATCCATGTCCCATGTATATTCTAGCGTGCCTTGTTATTCAGAGATCGTATTGGAAATTCACATATTTCGGACTTATCACTACTGTAACACGAAAATGGTAACTCCTTCCGGATATGGTATTTAATTTTAACTCCTCAGATTTTCGATTTTCGCGAAAAATTTTCCCCCCCCCATCAAAATCGAAGCACGTTTACTACGCAAAACGCGCGAACAGCAATACATAAAAAATGATAATAAAAAACAAACGTACTACCGAATTGTATACCTCCTCCTTTTCTTTGAAGTCGGTCAAAAATAGCATGCACATACTATTGTTCCATGCATTTGGCAAGAAAGTCACTAATATATCTACTTATTTCATTGACAGATTCTTACAAGGCTACTTTTATCACATATTTTCAACGCCTGTTTATAAACTTTTGCTGTTTTAAAATATTCGTAATTATTTAAATAACTATTCTATTGAATAATATACAGGGGGTTATTTTTGAGAGGTGTTAAAATCAGCAACAATAATGTAAATGTTGCTTGTTGAGCTGTATACCTACCAAATTTTATTGAAACCGGATAAAAGGTATTTGACATATTTAGAACGTTATAGACTTTTTGTTACACTCCGTATATAGGTAGGTATTGTGTGGATATTTATTGTTGATTCAGTCAGTTGGGAGTGGTGGGGCGCTATTATTAGGGGCCGCCGCCAATGGAAATTGGGTCAGTAGGTCGATCGATGCTCGGGGCTGCCGGCATCCAGGAGCCGCACCCAGACGCCGAATCGGCCAATCTATCGATCCCTGTGTATATATATATATATATATATATATATATATATATATATATATATATATATTTATATATATACATATATACACATATACACACCACACCATCCACTTACCTAAACCCACCCCTCCACTCACTTCCCACATTATACTTTTCCGAGGAGGAGTATGGCGACATCGGGTAGTGGGTGAGTGAAATAACGATAGGGAACATTTGGAAATAATATTTTTTTTCGTGGTCTATGTATCGACTGATGGCATTTTTACGCTCAAAATGGTTTCTCCCCGCCTCTATCGGCCAATAATAAATAAGCGATGGATATGGATGTTGTATGAAATATGCCTAATTTATTCCTCTTCAACTGTTAATGGTAGAGGGTTGACTATTTGATGTTTTTCATTTATTTTTTATTAATTTTCTTCATCGTCTTGGCTTTTGATATATTTTTAGTATCATTTTACTTTACGCCATTTTTTTCCCATATTTCTGTCGCCTATTTTCCTTGAGAACCATATTTTCCTAACTTGTCGTTCCACGTTGAAATTTACTGGGCTATATAAAATGGAAAATAGTTTTTACTTTCCTATGCTACTATATATAGTAGCCGTATAAGGAAAGTATTGTAATCGTGTGAAATTTTCGGTATCGAGATTTTTACAAATGTTGACGTTTCAGAGTTTTTTAAAGTCTAATAAACATATTTTCGGCCATTGGTCTGTCTGTCTGTGACAGCATTATCTCGGAAACGGATCGGTGTATTTTGTTGCTTTCTTTTTTATTTTGTTTGGTACCAATATCACTCGCCGGTGGTACTGAATGAGAATCCCAGATACACTGGGTGCTGAGCTGTAGCCAAAAAAACGTGATTTGCTCAAGACTGTAGCGCGAAAACGGCTCTGATGATTTTGATTAAACTTGCCTAAAGTATTCCTCTGAAAACCCTTTAGCACCCACATATAGCGTCATCTCAGAGAAAAAGCACAAAAATAGTTATGCTTCAATAAAATTCCATATTTTCTACATGTTTCTTCAGATTCTGGCTAGACGTATCATCTTGCAAAAAATTTAATATACCATTGTTGTTCGTTTTGATCGGACGATTTTTTATTCACTGGAATTTGCCTGCGAGCGGTAGGGAAAATCGAGAAAATTCGCCCCCTCCACCCCTCCTTCGGGGGTGGTTTCGGAGGGAAGGAGATTTCGGATTTGAGTTTTTAAGAGTATGGGACCATTTTCATGTCTCCTCTTTCAAATGAATCAAAAATTATCAAGATCGGAGTACGTTTAGTACATAAAACGCGCGCACGAACCTTAAAAAAAGCAGACAGTCGAATTATATCCTCCGTTTGAGTTCGTCGGCTTTTTCCTGATTTCACAAATATACCTATTTTGGAGTTACTAACTTTTAAATTAAAATATCTTAAACTATATTCACTCTAAATACATAACGAAAAATTGACGCATAGTAACAATAACTTTTAAGTTCGATAAGAAACATAATATCTTAAATGTTCATAGCATACTTCAATTATGTCAGCCTTTCCATACCCATAGTAGTACCATCATAATTAATATTATTCTGTATTTTTCAGTGCATCAACTAATAAGTCGGTCCTATTATTTGTAGACAATATTATCTTAATTCGGGTTGCAGTAGGTATAAGGACCTTTAGTGACGTAATAAAAATAAACGCGATATTTTGCAGTCTACTGACTATTTTTAAAATTCAAAATAGTTGAGTTAATGATTATTTTTTATAAATTGCAGCTAATCAATTTCAAAGCTAGTGCTCTGACAGTCGAACCAAAAAATCATCAAGTTATTTCTGGATTACTAACGAAAATAAATGGGCACTATTACAGGAGGGCAAAAGTAATACGAAATTTGATTATTTGTAGATTATGTATTTGTAGAGTAAACTACAACTCATATGTTATTTATAGCTGTTGCGAAGGGGCCATATTGTGACCTACTTGAGTGTGTCCAAATAATTCCTCCAAATTAATAGTGAATGTAGGGCACGAACGATGCTGGTATCGAGATATGGAAGTAATCAATAAAACAGGTACTAATACAAAAAAAAAATGTAACAATATGACAACATCGATGTTGAACTTTCAAGGGCTGTATTTGGACAAATTTATTTATTGTAACATTGGAAAACCATAGGTAAAACATATTTTTGTACAACTGTCAAAAAAACTTGACATTTCTGCATCTCTATTGATGTGTAAATGTTAACTTTGTTCACCGTAAAAAAAGACTTTTTGTCACTGCCACAATAATTCACAAAATAAACATGAAATATTACTTTTTCAAGGATTTACTTTTAAAAGAGTCAATTATTAATTGATTATTCATCATAAGACAATTTCATTTATTGGAATAATAATTGATGGTAAAGTTTGAACAATTACTACCAACATAAATTTCAGAAGATGTTCCATGTTGCTGCTGATCAGAAACGTTAGATATTTCTTGAAGAGTTGATTCCACAATTTTATCAGATATTTTAATTTGTTTGGAAAAAGATGAACAATGGACAATTAAATATTTTGTTAGAAATCACAATTTTGTTATTCAAACTGTCTTCCATATACCTATGCTTCTGGTACGGAGGCAGATTTTCAGCCACCGTGAAGTTTTTTGCATCAGTAGAGATGCAGAAGACTTGAGAAATGGTCCCACATTCGTAAAAACTCAAATGCGAAATCTCCTTCCCTTCCAAAAACACCGTGAAGGGGGCAGGCAGGCGGTGGCAGAATTAAAGACAAAACAACATCTTCAAACGTTTAAATTGAATTTTTTTTCAAGAGTTACGGTTTTCGAGTTACAGCGATGTTAAAATCTCAAATATGTGTATTTTCGTTATGTGGAGTGGAAAATTTCTTTAGAAAATTAGAAATCTGTGGGAACTAGATGAAAGGCCAGATTATTTGTAGCAACACATTTTTTCCTTAGAGTTACGGCTTTCGAGTTACAGCGGTGGTAAAATTCTTATGCGTATTTCCGCAGCGATGTCTTGAGATCTCTAAATAATAACAAGTACAAGCAAAGAATATACGTGGTTTATTACCTAAACGTTCAACGATTTTCGTGACTAATGTTACAATCAAAAGTTTGAAATATATATTTCTTTCAAAAAATTGGACCAACTTTATTAGTTGGTGCACTGAAAAATACAAAATTATTTTAATTCTATTGGCGCTGATACTTGTAAAGTTGGTGTCAAAAAATATCAATCTAACTGCAACTGCACAACTTCAAAAGTACCAGTACCAATAGCATTAATATTATTTTGTATTTTTCAGTGCATCAACTAATACGTCGGTTCATTTTTTTATAAAAAATGTTATAATTTTGTGAATTGTGAATAAAAAAAAACGGACAATTGTGATATTTCAAATAATGCTGACTTCCCATATGCTGATTTTTACGTTTTTTAGATAGCCCCTTTAAATCTCGAAAATGTACACTCAATGAAAGAAATCAAATTTTAATAGCCAAGTACACAAAAAAACAGGTCAAATGAGAGTCAGGCTCGAGTGACGAGTATTCCGTACCTACGATCTTTGTATAGGTTGTCTGTAAAGTTTGAGTGATGGCCCATATTCTGTATTTTTGACCTACGAACCCCGAACGGAGGAGGTACACAATTCGACTGTCTGCTTTTTTTTTGGTTTGTTCGCGCGTTATATATAGTGAACGTTCTCCGATTTTGATGATTTTTGATTCATTTGAAAGAGGTGACTTGGAAATTGGTCCCATATTCGTAAAAACTCAAACCGAAATCTCCTTCCCTCCGAAAACCGTCCCCGAAGGGGGTGGAGGGGGCAAATTTTCTCGAAAATCTAAAATTCGAGATGCGAGAATTAAAGATAGGACAATATCCGGATACGTTTAAATTTTCTCAAAAGAGTTACGGTTTTCGAGCTACATTCATTTTAAAATATCACATATGGATATTTTTGCTATGTGGAAGGGGCAATTTCTTTCGAAAACTGAAAATCTTTTGATGCCACATGAAAGACAATAATATGTGTATCAACATTTATTAAGAACATTTTCTCCTTAGAGTTACGGTTTTCGAGGTAAGCGGTGGTATAATGGTTAAATCTAAAATATTTGAGCGTATTTCCGCAGCGATGTTCTGAGATCTCTACATAATAACAAGAACAAGCAAAGTATATACGTGGGTAATAAGATATTAGTGGTGAACATTCAACGATTTTTGTGACCAATGTTACACTCTAAAGTCTGAACGACGTTATTAGTTGGTGCACTGAAAATTACGAAATAATATTAATTCTATTGGTGCTGGTACTTGTGAAGTTGATGCCAAAAGTTATCAATCTAACCGCAACTGCACAACTTCAAAAGTAACAGCACACAGCACCAATAGAATTAATATGATTTCGTAATTTTCAGTGCACCAACTAATAACGTCGGTCTAGTTTTTTGTAAAAAAGTATTTATTTCTCTCGAAATTCTACGCTCAGTTTTTTGGGAGCTATAGGCTACCTACCTGTCTTAATTAACTCATAACGAGCCCTTTCATTTGATGAAATGAGATGAATGACAAAAATAGACGTGAGTGATATAATATGCTGTGAGATAATTTTAAATTCGCTAATTACATCATAGAATTATCAGATAGTAAAAATAACTTCTCTGTCATGATTTTTTGATAATGCCGCTAGTTCTCCAAAAACAACAGTTGGGTTTTAATTCAACTTTTCAATACAAAATTTGGTTGAGTCAGACCCAGAAATGTTGTAGTCTAGATTCTAGAAAAACCCGTCTATGATACAAAACGGATGCAGAACATATTCCTGTGAACTTTTATGATTCACTGCACACTGCTGATAATGAAGAAGCATTCCAGAAGTATATGCATGAGTAATTTTAGATTTATCAGTGAATGAAATTTCCCCCATTCCGAGAAAATGTGCGTCACAATTTCCATGACGGAATGATGATGCTGATTAGAGTTCTTATTTTGCAAACACCTTTATTTTATCTCCTCCATCTTCTGATCCATAACGTCATCGTTGATTTATTTCAATGGACGGTATAAACCGTCAAGTAGCTTATTAGAAAATTACTTTTTATTTCCTTATTTATTAATTGTGACTAAGTTTTGTTAATTTCTTATATAAAGGTCCTTTAGTGCCCCTACATTAAAACTCCAAGTATTTAATGGTTCTCAATTTTAAACCCAATGCGTTTGGTGTTTTTGAATTGAAAAATTATCAGCTTTCATTTGTGTTTCATTAATAAAAATAACGATGACGTCATTGGGTGAAAGGTGAAAAAAAAAACGATGATGTTATATTGTGAAGGATAGAGGCGATGAAATAATACTGTGTGCTTACAAAATTAAAAATCAATCAGTCCACGCTTCTTCTTCATTCAATATTATTTTATACGGTATTGAAGTGTTCCAGATTTTATGAACGCACTGTATAACCTACACGTGTTCTTTCAAAAGCATTATGCGATTGCGAAACAATATTTTTAGTATCTTTGTAGTTGTTACACATATACATATATATATATATATATATTGGACAAATTTATGAATCATAATTAATTTTAAGCCATTAAGTAATACCAATTATCACTGCTAGTTTTTCTCCCGCGCATCTCACATTTTACGAGACATGTAATTTATGTATTTCCTTGAATTTCTCAAAGCAGATATCTAAAATTTTTTTATGACCATATTCCTATGTATTATTATTTTTATTGCCGATGAGTCCATAAGTAGGTATATAAATTTTTTATGTTTCGATGTTAACTTGTTAGTAGAAAAATTGTAAAAAATACACAGGGTGTATCAAAACAAATGTTATTATTTTTTATCTTATAAACGAAAAGAGATAGAAAGATAAAATTTTTAGTATAAAAACACTTTCTTCATATTTTTTAACTTTTTAAAAATGAGTAGAGGGAATTGAATTAGGCTACCCCTATCATTCTTTTTAACTAAATTTAAAGAAAAAAAATTTTGATTTATTGTTTATTTATAAAAAATTTCGACTTTTGCATTTTTTTTGTAAAATTTACCGTTTCAAAATAAAAAATAAAATGTAATGCGTTGTATAAAATTTATATTAGACAAATAATCACAATAATGATATGAGTGGTCTAATTCAATCGCCTTATACTCATTTAAAAAAAAGTGAAAAATATATATGCAGAAAGTATATTTTATAATAATAATACTTTCATAGAATTTTATTGTTTTATCTCTTCTCGTTTTCAAGATAAAAAATAAAACCTTATTTTTTCTGCCATGTTTGCAGTGCGATATGTGTCTAATGGTTGACTTTTCACCCAACGTTTTTACAACAAACTACCGTTAATTTTGAACAAGGAATCACCCCCTTAAATTTTGAAACATCCTGTATATGAACGCAACGTATATGTACAGTGCATCCCATTTTGGTTGAGACAACCAGATATCTTGATGGTTGATGAAGATAGAACCTTGCGGTTTTCACGGTCCTGTATCAGTTTTTTGTGAAACTCAAGATGACCTAAACTTCTTTTTTTCATAAATTACAGGGCTGTCACCCATTATATATCATTTTGAAAGAAACAAATAAGGAATTTAATGAGATAATAGAATAGTTTTTAATTTGACATTATCGCTGAGAAACTCCATAGATGTGTCTGTGGGGTGTCCAAAAAGTGTGAATTTTCAATAACGCTCTGTAATCTATGAACAAAGAAGATAGGCAATAACTGTTTAGGCCATCTTTAGTTTAACAAATAGTGACACAGGACCGCGAAAACTGCAAGGTTCTATTTTCAACAACCACCGAGATACCTGGCTGTCTCGACCAAAATGGGATGCACTGTACATTGTACAGGGTAGATAAATAAGAGTGCTTAGTGCAGTGAAAAAATAAATTACTAGAGTAGCCATAAGAAAATGATGGAAATTATATTCAGGTTCTTAAGATGACCGCTAATTTTAAAAAAGTAAAGATTCCGGAAATTATACCAAATTAAGATATAAAAAATCTGGTGTGAAAACTCACACGACTTTCCTACCACTCGCAGGCAAATTCCAGTGAATGGAAAATTTTACACTAATACAATACTTTCCTTACATAGCGACGATAATAGCGGTAGGAAAGTAAAAATCCTCAGTTCAAATCGTGCTACTACTCAGCATGTCAAGACAAACAACAATGGTCATGTAACATTTTTTCGCAAGATGAATCTGAAGAAACATATGGAAAATATGGAATTTTTATTCAAATATAACTTTTTTGTGCTTTTTCTCAGAGATGGCGCTATATGTGGGTGGTAAAGGGCTTTCAGAAGAATTCATTCAGTGCCACCGGCGAGTGATATTGATACCAAACAAAATAAAAAAGAAAGCAACAAAATATACCGATCCGTTTCCGAGATAATGCTGTCACAGACATACAGACAGACTGTCAGACAGACAGACAGACCATTGGCTGAAAATATGTTTATTAGACTTAGAAAACTCTGAAATGACAATATTTGTAAAAATCTCGATACTGAAACTTTCACACGATTACAATACTTTCCTTATACAGCTACTATAATAGTAGCGTAGGAAAGTAAAAAGTGCTTTTCAAAGCTAAGATAAATTCGAGACTTTTTTGTATTACACTTTTTTCTTGACTCTAAAAATAAAGTGCTGGTGGATTTTAAATGTTTCCAAATACCTTAAATTTAAAGGGGCTGCAAACAAGTTTTCTTGGGCGAACAATTCTGCCTTACTGTTTTTGATTGTAATTTAGTATGTTGCCACTAGAGGGCAGTATTTAATATTAGAACATTAGAACATTAGAAAATTAATTAGTTGATATTAGTTCTTTGCCGTAATAGAAAAGAAAAGTGATGCCCAAACAAGTTAGTGAAAACCACGTCTCGATATTTTGCACCTTACCTAAAATATCGGAGAACGAATGTTTATTGAGAAAATGAAAAAGATTTGTTACTCAAATTTATAGTTGAAAGCTAGGAGCCATAAAAAATATAAACAACTGAAATGTCATAGTTAATGATGCTTAGGGCGCATATTAATTATAGGGGGTGTTCATTTTAGAACTTCCGACCTCAGATATCTGGAGATATGATTTGTTTTAAATCACTAGAATATGGAAAAAAATAATGTCGAGAGACACAACTTTGCAACCAAAATTAGTTTGCCACTTTCTAATCCCTGATCCAGGAACCAGCCGCACGAAAATCTGAAATATTAGGAGGAGTTATATGTACCTATATTACATATTTCTTTTGGCATTTGATCCTTACAGAATAGGTCTTCTCAATTGATCCTGTTACCTGTCTCAAGTATCTGTCTTACCATTTAAGATTTTTAAAATGGTTGCTTCTGGGGCGTGCGGTAAAAAGGGCAAAACATATTTTGGTTGAAAAGTTGTAGATATTCCCAGATATTATTTTTCCATTTTCTTAAATCGTCACAATTTTATAAATCCGAGGTGGGAAGATGGAAGATTTAAAATGAATCCCCTATGTAGAAATAGAAATATTTTATTTATCTTTTGTGACATTTCAACAGTATAGGACAAGGTCAATCACTCACTCTTAGGAGTTTATGCTTAAATATGCCTTTTATTCACGTTCCGAGTTTTTAGAAACTGTAAGTCCTAGTTTGTTAGTTTATAAGTAGTCTACACACCATTTTAGTATTAAATTTAAATTGTCTAGTCTATTAGTTATTTTAATCTATTGACTTGCTACATTTGTAACTTTACAAAACTTAGTTAAATAAAGATTATTTTTATTCTTATTATTATTATCTTAAATATTCTTAAATTATATTATACATATATAGAAAAACATCTTTTTGATTATAATACAATTATGACACGAATAAATATTCAATAATAAGATAATTTAAAATAAAATAAAATACAATAAGTACAAGTAAATCTTAGTGATTATCTTACAAGCTATCATGGAGATATTCTTCTACACTATAATAACATTTATTCGTCATCTGAGACTTGATTTTGTTTTTGAAAATATAGTTGTAATAACGAGTAAGACAGGTTGTGATGCCTAATAAAAGTTATTTTCAACAACACCATCTTTGCAAAAATCCGTCCAACGGCAAAAATTATTTCACACCACTCTATTTTTATAGCTAAGGAAAAAAGTGCTTTAGTGGTTTCTGAGGTAACAGCACTTGGCACCCTGTACATTACGATAGATACATGTTCATGCATTCGTATATTCTTCAACATGTACCTAACAGCGTACATTGCAATTTGAGGAACATCTCACTGTGCGATATTAGGACACACGCTATTTTGAGGTTATTAAAAAGATCGAAAAAGGGTCTTGTAGTTAGTTCTGATGATACCTATCTAAATACAGGTACAAAAGCAATTAAGTTAGCAATTATGAGAATGATTCTATTCCCATAACTACTGAATCTAGTCCATATAATTACCAATTCACCGGCGACAAAGCATACATAAATTAAATTACCCTGAATCTTCATTCTACCCAAAGTTTATTCACCCTACATATCGACACTATGCCACCGCCGCATATGATTATAACAGTACAAGAAAACCAACCACATCATGCATCATTATATTATGCGGAAGATACGTGAAAGCAGCTCTGTAGAAAATGATTTTCATGGGCACGTCGTCCACGCATTTACTCACACAAAGTCATACATATATGTACATACTTGGAGTGAGCGTTCATTTGCATATCAAGCGCCATGATTATTATTTTCTAACTGGGGCATCACATACCACAACACAAATTAGTGTTGACTTGTCGCTTCTCTCACGTATAAGCTGATGACTTACTTTTTTGTTTCGAAAACCGTATAGAATCACTTCAAAACTACTAAATTCTACCATAGGCGTACTTTAACCATCGATGAATAAAATACGATATTTCATATCAAAAAGAGAGAGATGAAGCTATAAATTGTGATAAAGAACAAATATCTATTATATTATGACGCTTATACGGCAGAATAAAATCGAGATCTTTAATGTCAGGTTGACCGAAGGTTGAAGTTTAAACTCAACCGAAGGTCAACCGTATTATAAACTCCGTCCAAACCGAAGGTTGAGCTGATAGCAACTGACAGTTCTTTCGTTTCAACCGGCTTTAATAGTCGTTCGATCAACCGATGTTTGATCACTATCCGGCAGATTTTGGAGAAGTCATGGGAATTAAATAGAAACTTTCACAATCTATTTATAGACTTGAAATATGAGGGTTGCCGAAGCAGTGTTACAGTGAAGGACGGAGGTATTTGTTTTAAACACAGGTTTCAAACAGGGAGATGTACTCCCTCCCTAGCTCTATTACATTGCACTAGAAAAGGCTGCAAAAACATCAACTATACCAGGCTGGATATTTGGACTGCGTGGCTCAAGTATGTTACTGGCATATGACGGGGTTGAGGTGTAGTCAAATTAACGTGAAATAAAATTTCGCTCACACACTATATGAGGAATCTCGTGATGTGATCGACTGTTCCAAAATGTGATAGCAGACGAATTTAATTTCGAGCAAGTGCAAACCTTCTAATACCCTGGAGCAGTTATATTAAAACAGCAGATAATAATATACTTGAAGAGATGAGTATCATTTTATCTAAGGAAATAAATGCTACATAGCCTCTCTACAAGTCCAAACATCAGTCTAGAACCTCAAACATCATCTTATATCGTCCGACCTATACTAAGATATGCGTAAGAAACATTGCATCATGGCCATAAATAATATCCGAACAAGCCAATACGGAATAAGAAAAAAGGTTGAACCAGCCAGGTCCAGATATTGTACAAGCAATAAAGGCAAATAGGCTTCTACAGTTTCTAACTATATCATTTTAGAGCTTCCGACCTTTTAAAGGGATATGATTCATAATTCTATGTTTTTCCAAGCCATCAATGATAATGCATCGCTCTAGCGTATTCAAGACAATGCTATAATAATATTCATATGCTAGCTTTTTACTGGTATAACTAATAAATTTGTTTGCGTTTAGTTGTAGCTTATTTAGTGTACACCACTCATGAACATAATTTGAATATAACTGGAGAGTGTAAAAGTATACTGTTTATAGCAGAATATAATTTCATATCATCGTCAAAGCATAGAAGTTCACAATTTAAGTTCTCAAACAAATCATTAATAAAGAGTAGAAAAATAATGGGCCCCAAATTAGAACCGTAAGGAACTCCAGAAGACTAAATACGTGTTAGACTTGAAATCATTATATTCAACGAATTGTTTTCTATTTGATAAGTAGGATTTTAGAAACTGCTTAGAGTCCCCTGAAAAGCCTTCGAGAAATATAAACAATTCTACAAGACTCTTTCGAAGACTTTTGCAAGAAAATATACAATTGATAGAAATGGGTAATTTCAATCATTTCCTACCATCTTTAAATATAGGACAACTTCTAGCTATCTTCCAGAGATTCTGGACTCTGTTCGACTGCAGACATCCATTAAATATAATAATTAAAACTGTTGCAAATGCTCCAACGCAGTCCAGAAAAGATGGAATGCCATCTGGTCCTGATGTAATTTTATCCTTTAGCTTTTTATTTCTGCCATAATTTCATTTTCCTCAATATTATAAAAGTGTACATGTATACTGCTCTTATTGTAGGTGTTATCTGGATAAGGATAATCTGAATCAGGTACCATATACACTCTTTTGAAAACTTCACGGAACGCATTGACCATGTCTTGGCGTTGATTTTGCTTAACATTTTGATAGCTCATTGTACCAGGTATCCTACTAGTACCATTCTTGGAATATACATATGTCCTAAATTTCTTGGGATCATGGCTGGACAATGTAAAGAAGGACCTCTCATGGCAGGAAATTGCAGAAGACCGTGATAGATGGAGCAAATTGAAACAGGCAGCCTTAAAAATCCACCTTGGGTTGTGGAGCTATTGCAAATGAGAACCATGTCTTTGCTAGCGTTAGAAGGGAATTATAAGTGAAGTCAAGATATGGATGGACATATCGACGATTTAAATATTTGTTATGATCATAATATTTGTTTTAATATTATGCAATTTCAGATCATTTAAATAATGAAAAGTAGGTACCCATATTTAATTAGCATACTTTGAATTAGTTTTTCTTCTATAAATGTAATAAATTTGTTGTTTTTTGTTTGTTGTTTTTGTTGAGTAACATACTTTGATATTTAATCTGGAGATGATAATCGCTAAATAAAAGAATCAAAAACAACTCCTAGAGTTAAATTGAAAGAATAGTACGGCTCAAATAAAGTGTTGGTATATTTGGTTCATTCAGCATCGAAATTTTTGAAAATTTACGACTCGGAAATACTTGAATTTTATGAAAAATGTCTAATATAAATGTTGGAAGATCTCTTCTTTAATCCTACCAGAGAAGATTTGCAATAATGTTTGCCAGAAATTTTCCTCTCTACTCCGATCTCCGACTCCCTTAGAAGACATTTAGGGATTGGATGAATTAATTGATCTGACAAATTATTAAAAATTATGATTATGTGTTACTGTGTTATATTATGTTCAATAGATTAGCGTCAAGGATTGTTTCACTTGTTTTGAGTTCTTCTTATTTCAAATAGATTGCTTTGAGATAATGTTTTGTATTTAAAAAATTAAGAAAAGCTCTACAAAATTTGACCAATTAATCCATCAATCAATCAATTTATTACCATATATATAAAAGTACAATTTCTTTTTCTAGTATTTAATCAGGTCAATAAATACAGACTTCCCAAAAAAAGGTTTCCCTTGAGCATGGGCGTAAGCATTTACATTATTTTAAATTAGTAAAGTACATAAGAGTACAAATAAAAGTTAAAAATACATTGATAATAAATAATAAATATAAATATATACATATATATATATATATATATATATATATATATATATATATATATATATATATATATATATATATATATATATATATATATATATATATATATATATATATATATATATATATATATATATATATATATATATATATATATATATATATATATATATATGATAAAATACATTTTTGTTGGGGATGCAGTCATTTAATAAATAAAATTCTTTGGATTATGCCAAGCTTTCAAGAATGTTTATTCTCTTCGTCGGGGCAAACTAAAAATCGTTACAAATTTTCTTAACCACATAATAGATTATTAATTAAAGTACTTACATTCGTGAATTTACATAAAATTAACCACAAACAGGAAAGATTTCATAGTCATCAATCAGAAATGTCATTAGTTATTTATAAATGTCATGGTAACGGCATATCTAGAGTTGAAAGTGTCTAGATTCAAGTTTTCTTAGACATCCATTTTCGAGAAAAAACAACTTTTATGTTAAAAAAACACGATAAATTTTCTGAATTGCAATGTTTTATTTACTAATTGAACAAAATTGATATAAAGTAACAAAAGCTAAAATTGACCGGGTTTTTTTTTCAAAATGAAAGTTGATTTTTCTCGGTTAACTTTAGAGCTCACGACCTACTATCTTTTTCGTGTAGAAAACATTGGCGGTTCAAATGGACGCCTCAAAACCGTACTTTTCTATTGGCGTAGATATTGGGGAGAAAAATAACCACTACTCCTTCAAAACATTCAACAATTATGACAACAAAAAAAATCTGACTCAAAACTTAGCTTATGATGAGTCGAAAATGCTTACAAAAACCGTTTTCTGTACGATAAACCGATCCGGAGATATTCACAAAATACGATTTTTTTTTCAATTTCAACACCCTGTATCTCAAAAACGGTGCATTTTAGAGGGTAAGTTATTATAAACTTTTTTTCATATTTTTGGACGAGCTATCACATCCTCAAGTCATTCATAATACAACAAAACTACTCCGCAAACGATCAGGAACCAGATCTTATGAAAAATCATTTATCTTGTATTGGCAACACCGAAAAAATGTGTACGATACTCCAACAGAGTTGCCGGTTTGATTTGTAGAGTGGCTTCTTCGAGGATGATTATTGTTTTCGCACTGATTTTCCTGTTTCCTTAAATATACAAATTCAAAAAAAAAACAATATAACGAGAGAAAACTGTTTCTCGTTCATTTCATGTAATGGATATTCAAAATAGTTCAGAAAATCTAATTAACTGTCAACACAATTTTCATTTAGCTCCCGATATTATTATTATCTGCCGATATGGCAATGGCGCAGTATTGTTTGTAAACACCAGGGTACGTGTATGATTTCGATTAGGAAAAGGTTGTGCTGTCTATCCTATGGGTAGAGGTCAATGTATGAAACACCCTATACCTATATTACAGGTTTTTTTTACTTTTGTATTCGATGCCTAATTTCTAAAATTATTCTGTTAGTACAAACACTCCTCTTGCATAACAACATTTCATCATTCCAAGTCATAGAGATTCTTTCCTCTAATGTCCATACTTTCAAACGACCTAAATCTCCTACTCCTATTTAATACTTGCACTCAAATATGTCATTAGATTTGGTAACATATTAATATTTCCTAAAATTTCACGACTGATAATAATTTTTAATTATCTCAACAGTACAATTTGTCCTGAGTTAGACGAAAAAATGTGAAAGAAGCGCGATAAAAAAAACACAATTAACGTTGGTATCGTTGTTCACATGTAATAGAGAAAAGATCCATTGCACAATACTGCTGAAATTCGACCCGATGATTTATTTTGTTTTGCTGAAGCTATTTCTCTGCAATTGCAGATAAAGTGCATTTTCCACTAGGTATCATAAACTAAACTAGATATGTCCAAAAAGTAGGTAGCAGGCATTTCCGGAATAACTCCGTATTGACCTGGATGTACGCCAATGACAGACACACTCTTTCCCAACACGTGTCGTTAGTAGGGCAGGCAACGCAACCAAACTTAACAATATGCCAGCGCGCGCTCTGCCCTAGCTGGAGGATTTACGACCTGTACGCTGCTGATGTGGACTGCGGAAAATCGGGAAAATCCTTCTCTGCTGCTGCTCCCCCTTCCCCCAGCTCTGTCACCGCTCTCGCTCTCTGCCAAACCGTTTTCCCTAACACCCCCTCCCTCAGCCGCCCAGAGCCCTGCGTCTTTCTGCCAAAAATTGGAGCAGCAAAATTTGGGGAGAAACAACTCGAGGTTAGAAGCACAGCGTACGCGAGTTGGTTTTCTTTTATTTCAGTTTGAATTATTGCCCTCTGGGCTTAAATTGCCGTTGGAATATTTTCCAATGTTGAAAGAAAATGCTTTGTTAGATGGAACATCAACACACACACATACACACTTGAATTATGAGTTGAAGTTGTTCAAGTTTTTGTACTTTATTCTTCTATTATATGTGAGTGCATAGCTCTTTGACCTATCTTTGACCTACTCCTCTAGTTCGTATACTAAGAGCATCAGTAGATGGAAAAAAGATCAATTTTGAATTGGGATCATCCAGATGGAACAGTACGGTTGGGTATCATGCAAATCTGGTATACAAGAGCCCCTTTTTGATCTCCAAGTTGAATAGAGAATTTAGATTCTATTTTCCATTATTTACAGAGGTTTACTTCTAATTCTTGTGAAGTGGTTCACAAATATTAGCTTGTTGAAGCTTATGCTCATTTTTCAGATTTTCTTTCATTTATTATATTTCAATGAATTCAAGATTGTTTTTTTTATCTTCCTACCGTATTTTAATCGTGTAAAATGATTACGTTTCAGAGGTGTCTGCATTCAAAAACATTTTTCCAGCCATTGATCTGTCTGTTTGTCTGTCTGTGCCAAGATTATCTAGATAATGGATGGGGGGATCATTTTTTGTTTTGTTTTGTAGTGTATCGATATTTCTAGTCAATAGCTAAGAAAACTTGTTTTGTTCAAGACTGTAGCGCAAAAAACGCTCTAAAGACTTTGATAAAACGTATTAAAAACCTTCTGCTTAAAGCCCTTTATCAACTGCTATATCTTCGAGGAAAAGAAGAAGAAATTAGGCTCAAATGAATGGTCAATTTTTGTTAACTCTTTCATCACCATTTTTATTTGTCTTCATGCACTGAAAAAATGTCAAACGATCTCATCAGACGACTTACATTCAAAGGAATTCACTTGATAATGGAGAGCAGGAAAATCATGCGAATGAATATACCTGATTTTTTAAAGTACTGTTTTATTTAGATGTTGATATACCTATATGTAGTGACTTTCTATACCCCGTAACCGTAATAGTCTGCAATGATGCAGTCGTATAAGACAAGAAACGATCAATAAAAGCTTATATGTATCAAACTCCGCCCGGGCTTGTCACCAACCGCGTTTGGGACCATGTCTCGCTGCATGCTATTTTGGACACGGACTATAGTTAATTTAATATTCAGATTAAAGATAAAATCGGGACAATATATCATCATACAGCAAATACAGAAAGGAAATAAATAAGTTATGATTACTCAGTTGCAGTTGTGCTAATCCACAAAAAAATTGAAAAAGGTCAACAAATTAGAAATGATTGTTGAGAAGGTATAATAGTAAAATATACCTGGTATATAATATCTATTTTCTTCTTCAGCTTACAGTAAAAATCTGTCATCATGAAGTCTTTATACATATTGCATCTTGTCAATAGAATAGTTACTGATATTGTAAACGTCCTAATTCTAAAGCGATACTGGTTAGTGGGCGAATCGCGATGGGGTTCATAATTTTTTCAGAGGATTTTTTCATCCGATTCGTCTCAGCTTTTCCCCATTTGCTCTAGCCATTGTCCTTTTATTCCGCATCTTACGTCATTATTATCCTGATAATCCGTATCCAAGTTGATATTAAAAATGTGAAAATTTTTGATGAATTTTGGAATGGATTGGACCTTGGAGAAGGACTACCTTTTGTCGTCAAAATAAATTTTTTTTAGTCTATAATATTTTACGATTTTGACGTAAAGCTGCAGCTCAATATTTAACAAACTCAATAAAATCTAATATTTTATGGCATCCGATAAATCTTGTTCCCACGATTCCAGGGAACACAGTCTTTTGTATGAAAAGTGATTAAAGTTGTCAAGTCTCTTATTGATTTTAAGGTTATGTTGAAATAATCTTTGGTTAATGCCTAATCTTCTCCTATCATTTATTTCATAACAAATAGATACAAGCAATGAACTTTGAGTATGAATTTAAGTTCTTTTAAGAATTTATTTGTTGATGTTTAATGAAATGAATAATCTGAGTTGATGACAGAAAATAGTAAGTATATTTTGTAGATTGGCCAGAGACTGGTATAAGACTAGAACGAAGAATTTCAGAAGTCTGAACTAGTTTTATTTAGATTTGGTTGCATCTGATTAATAAAATAAATAATTAGAAGCGATTATAGAAAAGAAGGTGTAGGTGGTATATTTATTAGTTTTTTAATGTTACAATGAACTTGAGCATAGAGACAAAATAAAAATTCTATTTACTGATTACTTGTCTACTCCATTTTGTATATTTTTAATTTATACTGACTGATACCGCTAGAACACTTCTACTAAATATTAGAAACAGGAACCAATACGTACCTAAGACTTAAAAATGTTTCTTAAAATGTTAAATTTAATGACTGGCGTTAAATTTAACGCTCGCAGAATACCAGTTAACGCTGTGGATTTTCCAATGTTATAGAATATCTGCTATTTGGATTTAAAAATGTCCGTTATTTTTTTAACAGGCCTTAAAAATTAACGTTTCGCTGACAGAATTGTCCCAATTGTTATGTTCTTATAAATAATACAGTAATTACTTCTGAAACTGATTTACTCGAAAAATTTTATCCTCGCATATTTTTAATGTTCGAAAATCAAGGAACAAATAATACTCGAAAATTAATGCGAACTTTTTCTATTCGAGTTAAAAAATCTTGTGACAATAATTTTAATGAAATATTGAGGTCAATCTTCCTCTGGTATGAGGCCATCAAATATTATCTATCCTAAAACTCATAGATTCCTTTCGCAAAAGATATACACTTGTACCATTCACTATTCCTTGTTGTTCAGAGATCTGGATTTCTGATACAAAGTTGGCCTAAGTCCCTCAGATTGCATCCTATAGTCGTCGATGATACTCCGTTGTCCATTGCATAAATTTTATTGACAAAATCTGGTGTTTCCAGTCAAACTACTTTCCTATTGCTGTCAAACAAATTTCCCTGAATGTGAAAATCGTTCGATTGGCTCACGCGACCATTCATTTTTTTCATCGTACCAAGAAAATCAACAGTGGAAAGTAAATATTAACCTCGTTCCAACACGCATCACCAAACAGTTTTCTAACAGTTTGCATATAGATCCCATTGCGCATGTCTATCAGATAATTGTCCATCTGACGAATCTTGACAGTTGTTGGAACAGCTGATAAATAAATGGACAAGAATTTGAAATTTGAATTAACCGCAAATCTAATATATCGCTTCTCCGCCTCCATGTGTCTGTGATTTTAAGATTATTTTTCGGTTGTTCTATTAGATATATTTCAAAAATACATATTAAGGAGACAATGCGAGATTTTACGAAAGAAATTTACTATCATAAGATTTTCCCTTTAATTATTTATTCCAAAACAGTATACATTTATCATGAAAATATTTATATTGATAAATTATTGGTAAGTTGTTTTCTAATATAGCCTAGCTAGCTTCGATGTTTTCTTCATTTTCATTTGGCCTTAGTACATCAACATATTCTTGACATCAACTATATCTCTACTGGGTGATTATTGGCAGTTTGCCTTTGGAGTCTAAAATGCTCAAAGAATACTTCTTCGGAATACTGAGGCACAGTTTTACCAGAAAGTAATAGTTTTATATTACATAATATGAATCATTCAATTTATATGCAAAAAATACGTAAATAATTTTGATTTTTTATTCTTCTTTCGACAAGAGCAATGATCCTCATCAGCACTCTCCAACGACTCACTCACTTCACTCCTTCACTACTTCACTGAAATCCTCTTCACTCATCTTTTCCAATACTAAGTGAAAGTTTAAAAATATTTCACAAAAAATGATCACTGATGATTACTCTAAACAAAAGAAATCATGGAAATTAAATAAAACATTCAAAACTGACTTTTATAATCTGTGATTAATAAAACTATAAGAAGCAAAAATACGACAACGAAATAGTGTTCTCTGACGACAACGACGATCAACAAGCCAACTACAACATTGCGCATGCGGAAAATCCATGGTTAGAAGAAAATCCGCTAACCGTTCTGATAGTTTGTAAACTGTCAGAAATCTTAGATGAAACAGAAACCTAATAGTTTACTAATCGTCCGACACTTGATTTGGTAAGTGTTTGAGCTACTGCGCAGAATCCTGACGGTAAGAAACTGTTTCTAACAGGGGTCGGAACGAAGTCATTACCTATAGACGAACCGTTTTGCCAGAACATAATCTTTTTGCTTTTTTCAGAGATACGCCTTGTTTTTGGACTGATTTATGGAAATAGCCTGGTAACAGTTGCAACTATAATCATATCCTGTGCAAAGGAAACCAAAAAAATTGGTCCATCCATTCACGAGAGAATTTTGGCCCAGACATACCAGTGGCTGAAAATATGTTGTTTGGACTTAGGCATCTCCGAAACTAATTTAACATCTGCTCAAATCCAGACACTGAAAAGTTTACACGATTAGAATACGTTCCTTACATAGTTGGGGTAGCGGTAAGAAAGTAAAATGTTATTTCTCGTTCACCTTTTTCAAATAGACTATAGAAACAAATATTAATGGCGATAATAAATTCACGTAGTAGTAAATAGGTTTACTGTTTATACCATGAAATCTCTAATGATGTTTCCTTCTTGCAGGAAATCTCTCCTTTGTTTTTTTTTATTTGCAGCGACTGAACATCAGACAACAACTTTATCTGAAAATTAATTTCGCCCAGTTAACTTCGACCCAATTTCGTGCTAGTGTACCTACATATATCTTGAAAAGGAAACTTTCTGATGGTCGTTTCGACCCACACCCCCTTGCGACCCTGCGTGAATATATATATATATATATATATATATATATATATATATATATATATATATATATATATATATATATATATATATATATATATACAGGGTGTCTCTGAGGTCATAAGCCAATTTAAGCAATCTACCATCAAAGTTTGTTAGTTAGGGCACCATTTTGAAATCGTTTTAAGGGTTCCGTACGTGAAAGGATTCGTGATTGCCAGTCTAATCTGTCTGTCTCAAATCTTGGAAGATAGCAAAGTAAGAAAATTGTAAAAATTGTGGTCCGTTTTGTAATGAAAAATAAAATTATCTCTCTAAGAAATTGAGGTACTTGAAAGGGTGATAACTTCCAGCAAAACGAAATTATAAACAGCATAGAATATACAGGGTGTCAATTTGAAATCTTCCCATCTGAGATTTGTCAAAATGAGAACATTAAAAAAGATATTTCTGAAATATGTATGAAATAATTTCAAGGAGAGTTACTCCAAGACATGTATTGACATGAACCAAAAAACAAAATGCTCAGGAGACATGGTTTTAACCAAAAAATAACGTCGTTGGAAAATTTGCTTACGAAATTATTGCTCAGGGTATTTTAAAGTTAAAGTAACAACCCAAATACTAAATTTAATAAATAAAACTGAGTTTATGAATTAAAGTTGATATATTTATATAAGGTTTGTTAAAAAAATCATCGAAATTGGGCTAAAAATAAAAATATTATAATAATTTAAATTTGTCGAAAACAAAATCCTTTGCGTTTTTTTAAACCTGAGTGTAGGTATTTGCTGATTGATTTTGCATAATTTTGGATAATAGGATTGAGTAATATCTTCATTGGTATTGATGAACGTTCAACTATTTTCGTGACTAATGTTACACTCAAAAATGTGAAATAAATATTTTTTACAAAAAAATGCACCGACGTTGTTAGTTGGTGCACTGAAAAATACAAAATAATATTAATTCTATTGGTGCTGATACTTGTGAAGTTGGTGCCAATAGTTATCAATCTAACTGCAACTGCATAACTTCAAAAGTAACAGCACCAATAGAATTTTTTTTTTATCTTACAACCTAGATGACAAATTATACTACCCCTTTTTTTCAGAAGTTTCACTTTCCTCCTATCTTCGGATATAGTTATGGGGTGGGGAGGAGAATCGGACTGGCGGTGGTTCAGTATTTTTTTTAATGAGTACCTTTTCTGTTTTAGGTAGCTACTAGTCATAAGATCACGTTATAATTGTGGGTCCCCCTGGCTATTACTTACTGTCTATGTCTGTGATTCGATGACATTTAGTATGAACAAAGCATTTTAATTTTTACTAGCATATATGCTGGCATTAAGTCAAGACTTTTCAGAGACACCCTGTACATTAGACCAGGTTAAATTGGACTCCTCCGTGTTTGGACTTATTGATTTTGGCAGTTTTCAGCTTGTCTCTAGGCTGAATCTCTCTCTCACTCTAACATACACTTTAGGACCTGTGCGCTGTGTGTTCCATAATGTATGACCCGCCTAGTGGACTAGTTCGTGCATTTTTATATATATTTAGCTTTGTAGGTAATATAAAATATATAAGGCCAAATCGAGATATTAATCAAAAAAAGGGGCAGGATAAATGGCTTTTATTTATATGGAAAAGTGGATTTTGTTCACGTAACTTTCATGTTTGTCGTGGACATACGGTGTTGTTATTAAAATAATAAGTCTGATGCATGTTGTGAATATTTATGTTATGGTATTTTATAGGTACATTAATGACTTTATTCAAGGTTTTTTTTTCTACTGCCTAATGGAAGATAATACACAATAATTGATGATAGACCTATTAAAAAGAGATTTCCCAGATAGATCGCTATCCATAGAGTTGGTATGTTATTTGAATTCAACACAGAAAATTGCAGCCTTTTATTATACATTATAATTTATTTCTCAAAATATCTAACGCATTGTTTTTAATAAAAATGATTGACTGCATTTCAATTTTTGGCCCAGATGCCAAATGGGTATGCTCTGACTAGTAGTTTCAAAATGGCGGACGACAATCATTCAAAAATAAAATCTTAAAAATAGACGTTGATTAAATTTCATCAAGGATTTTTTTAAGTTATTGATATGATGTGCCCCAATAACTTTTTTCCGAAATATTTTCCTAAAAAAGTGAAGAAATTGTAAAAATCAAAAATCGTGAATTTTCCTGTTCCTGAGTTCTTTCTGTTTCTAGGGCGGAGGGTTTCTCCAATATTGAAAACATTCCACCTGTTAGTAGAATTTGTAAATTTTTCAAAAAAATCAAGAGTTACCAAGTTACAGGACTAGGAAAGTGTAAGATTGTTGCCGCCATATTTTTAAATCACTGACTATGAATACATTTATAACGATTCCGATGACTAATTAACCTAATTAACTAATATTTGAAATTTTAAACATTAGTCGTTCATAAACAATAATCAAATACTTGACTTGAAAGTGCAGATATTAGACTGGGATTAAGGAGTTTTATATTTTTGACCGACGAACCCAAACAGAGGAGATACAATTCGACTGTGTGCTTTTTTTGGTTTGTACGCTCACTGTATATAGTAAACGTGCTCAGATTTTGATGATTTTTAATTTATTTGAAAAAGGAGACTTGAGAAATGGTCCCGTATTCATACAAACTCAAATCCGAAATCTCCTTCCCTCCAAAAACCGCTTTAACAGTGGGTGGAGGGAGGAAATTTTCTCAAAAATCAAAAATTTGAGAGTGTAAGAGGTAATTTCTATCGAAATTTGAAAATCTGAGAATATCAAATTAAAGACCAGATTATTTGTAGCAAATTTCAAAGATACGGTATTTGAGTTACAGTCTAAAATATGCGTATTTCCGCGACGATATGTATTTAGATTTCTGCATAAGAACAAATACAAGCAAAGGACACATGGGTAATAGTATACGTGAACGTTCAACGATTTTTGTGACTAATGTAACACTCAAAAATGCGAAATAAATATTTTTTGCCAAAAAATTGGACCGAAGTTATAAGTTGGTGCACTAAAAAATAAAAAATATTATAAATTCTATTGGTGCTGGTACTTGTGAAGCTGGTGCCAACAGTTTTCAATCAGTGCAACTGCACAACTTCAAAAGTACGAGCACCAATAGAATTATGTATCTAATATTAACTTGTAACGTTAAAAATATTTATTTTCTAAATATTCCTTTATACTACACTTGATTAAAAGCAATCGTTATGGTATGGAATGAAACAATGTTTACCTGTCTGTCTGTCTGTATGCAAACCACGCAAAAAGTACACAAGAGATTTTGACTAAATGCTAAAATATCGTATTATGGAAGTAACTTGTAACATGCAACTCCATCTGCGAAACCAATCAATTTTCAACTGCCACTGTCGCTGGTAACTGTCAAATGATTGCCTGTTGTCAGTTTTTTTCTAAGGTTGTTTTGTTGCTTAAGGTTTGCTCTTTGGTTTTTATTATTTAGATTTACCTTCGACTAGTTTTTGCGAGGTTTATAAATTTTGTTCCACTGATTGCCACCAGTTGATAGTGGCGTTGTTTTGGTATATTAGTAAGGCTTTAGAGCTCCTATATTAGCAACCAGCGACTGCTTAAAAAGCAACATTTTTTGCGACTCTTAACTAGTTTACAAAAGCAATGCAACATAATAAGCGTACCCCATCCTTGACCATCGTATTTTTTCATAATTCTCCAGTATCCAATAATTACAAAGGTATAGTCTTCGACAAAAGAACCACAATAATCTTTAAACTTAACTTTAATGAATTACGGCATAATTTCGACTACTGGACAAACACTAGTAATTATTATTCGAACAATTTGATTTCTTTGTTTTGTTTTCATACTTATATCATTTCTATTTTCTAGAAATACACTAGAAATATTTTTTTGCAAATTTTATAGACCCTGGAGAGATGTCATGTAGAGTCAATTTAAGTAACCAGTTGTATTAGTTACTGTTGGTACTCCTGAAGTTTCCATTTTTGTAAAATCCTAAAATTGACTATGATTACCTATTAAAAATTGACACATATATGGACTCGATATAGGAATATGATATTGATTGATGACATAATTTAAGCCTGGCCAGGCTAATGTTTTGTATGTAGAAAAACACTGTGTAATTGGTTTTGTGTTGACTAGTAATGTAGTAATTAAATACAAATTAGACCCTACAAGAGAATGCCCCCTGACCAAAGCAATCGCTGTATACATTGGCTGTGATCACGGAGTCGCTATCAGCGCTATTAATGCGAACACTACCGATGCTGTTCATGGCGCCAATTGTTTGATAGTGATAGCAAGCTCCGTGAACGCTATTTTGCGTTTGCGTTCACATTCTGTCAATTTCTGTTACATTGAGGTTAAGGCACAATAAATATTAACAAGTTAAGAAAATTTACTTATTTTTTGTCTATGAAGAGACTCCTCTAAGAAATATTACTGATTGAGAATGCTTTTCAATCTGGAATTAAACCGGCTTCAATACATGGGATAAAATTTGAATTGAAGAACATTATTGCGAAGACGGCTCTTATATGCTATTCGCATTCTCACCAAAGCTGGAATAAGTACAAATTGAAACAACTTTTACGTTGTAACTTTAATATTGACTAGCATATCTATTTGCCATACCACAGATTGAGAAAATACTTTCAATGTGAAACTTGTGCAAATATCTTTACCTGAATAAGTCCTTTATCCTTATGATTGAGTAAAACCATCACTTTTATACAGTTGTAAATATGTGGTGAGCATCTTGTTAGTTTTTGCACGCAGAATGTACAATCTAATTTTATAGTATACTCGGAATTTGGTGACCGCTGCATTTTTAATTAATTGTACCTGAGTTTCCTCATCGCGCAACAATATTGCGTTCAAACTATTTATTTAATTTATTCATAAAAATTTATGACGTCACGATAGCGTTTGTAGTGCTACAACTGAGCTCCGTGATAAGATGATAGCGCAAGATATTGGAGAAATTAAAATCATTAGAGTTTTCATTGATGACTGAAGCGATCTTTAAAACTTTTTTAGGGTTCCTTCATGATTCGTGGTTTATAAGATTACTCTGATGTAAGTATGTATGTATGTAAGTCTGTCTGTCTGTTTGTTCGCATCTCACAACGTATTTTCGTCGAATTTTATGGACGAAAAAAAATAAATTTGGAGCTTGAATTAGTTTGAGGGTTAGAAATTATGATCCTGAAGAAACTGGAGTAATTTTTTGGAGAAAATTAAAAAATATAATATTTTTGAAGTGCATCATAAAATTCTAAAATCAACTGACACTTGATCGTTCTTCATTCATTCACTTAACATGTATTTGGCATATTCTTTATTTCGTTGAAATTTGTTCATACAAAGGAAGAACTAATTAACTAAAATATCAGACTGATTCTCCAACTTCGACCTAACCTGTTGGCTTGAAAATATTCCTGATGAAAAGTTTATGCAGTACAAATATCAAATTGCTCATCGGTATATGAAATGGTTGAACAAACAAAATAGAACCAAACGCGCTATATTGTGGGGAAAACCAAGTGGCATTTGATGATCTCATCATGAGAAAAAAGGGAAATTTCTCTCTTGCAGGTTTCACTGCTCTCATATTGTTATATATACGAATCCATTGTTCGAGCAATCGATGGAATAGAGGGCGACGCAGGCGCACTGTTCGTCGCCGTCCTGCTGAAATCCTGGAAATAGGGGAGTTACCGACGAGAACCACCTACTTCCCTCCCCCTACTCCTCTGCAGCTGCTGTGGACACAGAATGGTGTGGATTTAGGTCAAGGCTCCGCCGCTGTTATCATTGGATAGATACGACGACTAAGGAATTTTCCTAATTTCCTTTCGAGGATCAATTTAATCCCGATCACAGAGCTGTATTATAGCCAGCCATGGCAAGTTCGTTCTCGACTTTATATATCTAGCAACTCGGCATCGAGAAGAGTTTCTAAATAATTGATTTTTCTATTACTGTGAGTATTTAATGGAATGCGATTATTTTGAGAAAACGACACGAAAATCATGGCTAGAAATGTCACTGCTTCTATGGTAGTAGAGATACTTTTTTTATTTGTATGCAGCAATGTGGATTGTATTTTTTGACCGGAGATACTGAAAACCTCTCGAGGGTAAAAAAGAAGAAAAATAACGTCCAAAACATTATTTCATCTTCAGAGATAATTGCTGGTCGGTTTCTGCAATCGCAAGCTTGTAGCTGAAATAAAAGTTAATTTGTGTTTTATCACAATCATTTCCGAAATTTATATAGAAATACAACTTTTGCTTAAAATATTCTACGTGATAGAAAAAATAATAAAAAAAATCCCGATGGCCTGTAGTCAGCGGAAAGGTAAATTTGTCAAAATTCATTGAATTGAAATTTTAACAACCTTTTCATTGGTATACCTACATGTTATTAAATAAAATTGTCATAGCCTTGCGGTTAGAGGTTTTTGTTTTGGCTGTTGAATATAAAGCAGACAGGGTTCGAGTCCACTTCAAGGCAGATTTTTTTTTCGTCTATTTCTTTTCAATAAATATACTATATATTTTTTTAATCAGGGTCTATATTAAGATCTCCAGAAAATGTACAATTACATTAAATTTATATTGAGTGTTCATGTTTTATCAATATTTGTTATTTTTCCTTATTAATTTTTATTTTTTTACTTGTGTATTTTATGAAAAATTGCTTTGAACAAAAGTTGTAGGTACTGATTATATCTATAACCTAAAATTATTTTTAATAATATTTACACTACTGTTCTTTTTTGATAATTTTTTTAAAGGTTTGAATGGTCGCCATTTTGAAACTACTTACCCGATATTGCCCAATAACGAACTCGACCGAGATATTTGAGAGATTGATTTTTGTAGCAAATTTGAACTTGATACCTTCAAAACTGCGACCTCTATCGTGTTAACAAATTTCGTAATATCCCATATATATATATATATATATAAACTTTTGAATCAAATGTTTTTTTGGACTAACTAACAACATGCCGTTGAAATTTTTTCGAAATTCAAAAGTGTGAACGATCGCAATAGGTATATTTCTATAAGAAATTTACCTAATAAAAAACTGTTTAGTTTATCTTATCCTGGCTACGAGCAGTCGGGATTCTTTGAAATCAGCTCGTTAAGAGAAATCCTAGAAGGTTAAAATGAACTCGTTTTTCACCCAACAAGTTTTAATTAAATATTCTTAGAATCTGCTAAATAAAGATCAATAATAAAGGAGTTCAACAGTTAAATTAATAAGGTAATTTTCCAGCCTTTCTACTCTAATTTTTGATAAAAAAATATTTTCTATCAATTTGCTGTTTGGTTACGGAACTGCGAAATTCTTGCATGTCTCGAAAGTTTTGCAGCAAGACCAAGACTGGGTTAGTTTTGGTATTAGTTTTGCATCGCAGTATTGGTCTTGGTCTTGGGTCTCAGTCTTGCATAGACGGTCTTGGTCTCGATTTGAATCTTGCAATTTTGCAAGACCAAGACCAATACTGCAAGACCAAGATCAGTCTCGCAGCATCACTAACCATCACCAATAGAATGAATTTTATTTTGTATTTTTCAGTGCACCAACTAATAAGGTCGGTCCAATTTTTGGTAAAAAGTATTTATGTTTTCTATCTACTTGTTCGGGAGTTCGAATCAAGTAGGTATCGGAAGTAAGCGTCCTGTTGGAATTACCACTATCTCTGTATAATAATAATGGTTATCACTGGATCCGTTCTTATGAATTGTCGATACAATGCTTTCCACTCAATAAGTCTCATCTCCATTTAAACATATACATATTTCGAATAAGTTTCCACAATTTTACATGAATACTGGTTCTATGATAATTTAAAAAATACACTCAAAGTTTTATAAGTAGGACAAAGATATTGAAGTGAAAATTAAATTTTCATACGTTTATCTACTTAAAACACTTTCACACGCCTTCCAATAACAAAACAAATCACATTCAAAAGACTAGCTACCTTTAAAATTATGTTTGAAAAGTTGGGAAATTTCTGTTGGTCAATAGAAACGTGTTTGTGTGACCGTTGTTTTCCTTGCTTCCAAAATAGATCAAGGTTTTTGATGTGCTGTTGTACCTATGTAGTATTTCAACGCTATAGAAATATATATTATAGTTGTTGATGTTGGTATATCATTAAAAGCGAAGTTACTTTCGCAAGTACGTTTCAGGTTTCAGGATTACTGCAGGAAATCGAGCCAAAGTGTCTCTCTGATCTAGCTAGTAGTAGTTTTATTAGTGTGTAAGTAGGTGTGTCGTAGATATGTGTGAAAGGGGAAAATCGAATGCGTAATCGGAGAAAACGTTATATTATTATGTGAGACCCTGGCGCTACTCTAGGCCCCACGAACGGCTGTGCTATGTGAGTGAGCACTGTGATGCAACGCTTTGACCTACTTCCTAGTTTCTCGACACGTGTATGGTCTTCTATTGATATTATAGTCTGGTCATACTCGATGATAAGAAGTGTCATTTATTATTGTACACGATTGATAAATAACTATTTATTATTTTCAAATTAATTCCATTCTAAACCACTTCAGGTGTTGTGAATATTCATATGTTATTGGCGAAAGGGGACACTGTGGAATTGGAAGTGAATAAATTGTTAAAAAAAATGCGGCCAAGTGCAAGTCGAACTCTCACACGAAAAGCAAAATTCCCCTGTTTACTGTTCATGAGATACTGACGGATGGACAATGGAGTTTCAGTTATAGGGTGCCGTTTTCACCAATAGGAATCATACAGATTTTGAAGTTGGTGCCAAGACATAATGTATCGGCTATATAGAAGTTGCAGCAACATCAAAATATCTATGATTGATGTTATGCGTTGTATTTACTATATTTACTTTTTAGTGCATCATCCAACGCAATCGTTCCTGGTTATTATGAAAGTAATCTATCACACATTTTTTAATGATCGTGGTTATCAATTCACAATGAACTTATCTTCAATAGAGTTTCACGAGACTCTCGAAATTTCTCGTCTTGTCTCGTCTCGATTTCATAACAAGATCAAGAAGTACTTACACTTCAAGATTTTTCGAGATCGAGACATTTTTTCGAAAAAATGCAGGTGTTGCTCACAGCTCTTGTTAGGTCAGAAAATAGAAAATAAAAAACTAGGTTATGAAATAATTGTAATTTATTTTAAACATAAAAAATTAACAAAGCATAAAAAATAGAAAATATAACAAAGCAAGGTAAAAATAAATATTTTCATTTTCTAAATAAAAAGACCCTTAAACTATTAAACACAAAAAATAACTTTAAACACTTAAAATTGAGCAAAACATGGGAAAAATAATGATAGACATAAGAAAAATATAGATAACACGATTTTTTAATATAAAAAAGTATCTTAACAGATAAGAAAATTATTGTTTAGACACGCGTATCTAAATATATCTTTGTTGCATAGCCAATAATTGAAACAGTGAAAATTGAGCCGATTTTCCAGTTAATCGGCTTCGTTCTTTTCTAATTATCAGTGTTGCTCTTGAAAACAATATTTCTGCAGGCAATGAAGTAGCTTGTAAACTTCAAAAAATATTTTCGTCACATAGTTTCAAAGATAAACAAACTTTCATTTTGCATTCTGCCACTACCGGGCTCGGTGGTTTTCTTGGGCGCTATCCATGATACAGAAAAGAACAAGTGGAATTTTTTGAAAAAAAAAATAGTTTTTATTAGGCATTTAAGATTTCAACCGTACCGATGAGTACTATTGCTATCTTTCCTTTTCTTGATTTGAACTATACTTATGTATATCTGTTTGCCAGCAACAACAATTCCATAACAAATTACTGTTTGTCTACCACAACACAAAATTAAATTTTAAATTAGTATTATCAACGTCTGACGTCTGACAATTGCGACAGCTGACAGTGAATGCGCGATATAACCATAGAGTAATATATACGACGACCTGCCAAAGAGTACCTATATACCAGAGAACAGAGACGTATTAATTCGCTCCATGCTCGTTCGTAATTCCAGTGATAGAACCCATTGTCCGACATTGTCGTTCTATGTTGAAGAAATAGTTTGATCTTGCTTGAATGAGATATAATATAAATAATCAATCAATTAATCAATATTGGATCACACTTGGAGCTTAACAGGCGGCGAGATGTCTGCGGTCTAAGTACGAATTCGAATTTTTTTCTAGACCGTATGGGGCCTGAGAAATTGCTGCGGAATCCATCGATACAAGAACCGAAAGTACCTAATAAAAACTATTCAAAAATCGGAAAAATTACCACAAATATTAGAAATTGAAAATGGAAATGCTATTTTTACCAGAGAACTAAAATTCTCTTCTAATTTGGAGTGCCGATTTAATGAGAAGTCACATTTTGGACCTTATTGGTCACACTCGTACTGGTGTTTATATAGCCTGGAGTTACGGACAAAACGCGGTTCTTTTTATGTGCTAGATACATTTGAGTTTGGGACACTTTGGGAAGAAGTTTCAGAGAGCTATTAGAGAATTTTGCAATATACCTACCGATAGATGATTTCATACTGATTCTGGTCTGATATCATTTTTTTATGATGCCTCAATATATTGAAACTTCTTTATAACGTTTAAACTATGATTTTATGTGTGAAATAAATGCCTTCATAATTTTTTATAAAAAAAAACATGTAATTCCAGGGCTATAAAATAGAATCGGAAGACATAACATTTTGTATACATATACTACTTCCCATCCCACACAAACTATGTACGAAGGCAAGTTCTCTCTCTTTAGTAAACAGAACATAACAATAATAATCATAATAATAGTTCGACCTCGTTAAGGAAGGCTTTTTATATTTATACACACTACTAGCCTACTTTTGACGGTTGACTACAATGTTTTTTTAATTAGTATTCGCTCTTTGAATGGACAAATGTGTTGACAGCATTTAACTATCTCTAGTATCTACAACGTGTCTCTTAAAATGTTATGGGGATCAAAATTCGAGCAAAATTTGGGTGCTATATGGTCCTGAATCCTGAAGTTGCAAACAGTTTTTTTGTTATAAATTTCTTACGGTCCATGGAATTTTGGCACAGTTAAATATGGCAAATAAACTTATATCAACATTATGAAAAATATATATTCATAGACGCAGAAGTTTTATTTTTTATCAATTTTATATTTCAAATTTTCATGCCAACAGACAAAATGAAATCTAGGTACAAAATTTTGATTAGGTGTTTTACTTACTAGAAAAAATCGTCCAAGTACGAGGTACGAGTCGGACTTGCATATGAAAGGTTCCGTACTATCTTACAAGAACCGTCCAAATATTACGGTTCAAAAGATACAGTCATTATTAAGATCGATACACCTAAATAAAACATGTAATGAAAATGGTTCAAGTTGTCTGTCATTTATATATTGTGGTACTAAACCATCAAAAGTCTTGAGTATGGAACCCTTCTATCTCAGAGTACTACTCGCATGGTCTGAACACCAACCTAGATCCATGCACAGGCATGCGCCAAGAGAGAACAGCATGATAATTTCTCCTACATATGTTTTAGGTATTTTCCGGTATGGAATCCTCCACCTTTAAATCCCAGTCGCAATGACAAATATTGCGAAAAATCCACGAAAACTCTGCCGTAGAGCTCTGAGATACTTATTTGGGAATTACAGGTATGGAACCCTCAACCTAGAGGACCCAGTCACACTTACAGCTACTACCAGATCATCCTAATAACATTCCGCTTATCCCAAAGAATTTCCTGAGTAATTCGACGGCACTCGTCATCAATTCTTTGACGCAAATCTTCTAACTAATGACGGTAGTTGTATTCTGTAGATTTTACTTTTTAGGTATCCCACAGAAAGAAATCGAGTGGTGCTAGATCTGGGGATCGAGGAGGCCATGCAATGCTGCCTCTTCTCCCAATCCAATACCTTGGAAAATGTTGGTCTAAATACTGACGAACAGTCAAAGCATAATGCAGAAGAGCACCGTCCTGTTGAAAAAGCAAATGATCTTCATCATACTGCTGATCATTTTCAATAATATCAGTCAAGGCAGGATCTATATAGTGCCTTCCAGTAATTGCAAATACATTTCGCCAGTTAAAGTACCAATTAGAAAAAAAAGTACCTAACCACCAGTCGGTCACCGACAATGCCAAACATTTAATTTTGCTGGCTGCTGAGTGTGCACCTCGAGGAAAATTCTTGAATCAGACCAATTGTGACGATTTACCGTCCCGTTCAGAAAAATGTTGCAGATATTAAAAAGCATCACAACGCAAAATTTTAAACGGCGGTCAAAATCATCCTCGTGAAGTTCCAGCAGTACCTAAATGTATTTTATATGGATGAAATTTGTTATTTTTTAAAATGGTTTGGATGCTTGTTCGATTGATCCCAGACACAGATGCTAGATGCCTCGTACTTAAGATAGGATTAAGATGAACATGTCCCAAAGGCTTTTCAATTTCTCATTTGTTATTAGCCACATTCCCTGTCTCTTGAAATTTTTGTACTAACTCCACAACGTACTTCCTACTGACATGTTGTTCATTAAATAGCTGAGCTGTTCTATTCGCACATTTATTGTCCATGAAGTAAAGCGAAATGATATCTACCCTTTCCGCAATCGAATAAACCATGGTATTCAATTTTCATAAAGAATGTACAAGTATCGAAATACGATAACAAACTAAATTTCACGTTCTTTGTGTGTTTGTATTGTATCAATTTCTGTTCTTTCCACAAGTGATAATAAACTACCACAAAACAATGCAAAGCAAGAACTAAAAATTTACACCAGTGGCGTAGTAACCGAATGATTAAATTTTATTTTCTTCAACGTTTAGGCGGAATTTACAAATACTACTGTATAGCTAAAAGACATGTTACTCGACCCCCAATGCTATTTAAATATTTTGGGGTGATTCTTACTGTCACTAAGGGGTAAAAGTGGTGGAGTCAAAAATACCGAAAATAAGTGTCCCCCTTGAATCAAGAAATGACGGGTCTCTGCTTTTTCCTAAAATAATGACACACTTCCTGAAAATGACTCTGTTTCGTTTTCTATTGGCCACCCTGTATATAGATAAATTACTTCATTAAAGTTTCATATTCAAATTTCTTTGTATCGAAAAATTGTAAATAATAAATTATTAAAAATAAAAGTTCTACGCCTATGGTTCGATAGTTCCTGTAATTTTAACATGGGATTTTGTTTTCACAAACAGTGTCATCGCTCTCAATATGCAAAATCCACAAACCGTAAGGTATTGAAAAAAAACGTCAAGTGCGAGTCTCGCTCGCATTGACAGGGTTCCGTACTTATGATTTTAGTACGAGAAACCTAACTATGGAACCCATCCTTGACCATATTTTTTTATCATTTTTATATGGGTTTTTGTTCTCTTTATCAAAGTCAATACACTAAATTTCAGAAAAATTACAGCAGCCGTCATAAATTTATGACAAAAAATAATTCTAAAACTATAAGTTTAGTACCGTATAGGTAGGTGCCAGACTTTGCAATGAAATGAGTTTGCTTAAATTACCATATTTCGATCTCAAGAAAACGTTGTAGCATTTTTGATCATTTTTAGACACACTGTATAATAAGAATGATGAGATTATTGTAGAATAAAAAAATGAAGACGTCATCTTTTGTAATAATGTGGGAAATGTTGAAAATTTGTGATGATCTCAGCTTATTTATGTTACAACAAACACAACCACTTGTGAGAGAATTAAGCAATATAATCTTTGGTGGCCTTCATAAACTATGTGTGTACCTAATATCAGTGAATAGATGACATGACATTTACATGTTTTTCAATGGGAACAGTAGTTAGATGAGTATATCTAGCAGCAAACACTTTACAATTTTTATGACTAACAATAACAGTGCTGCAGCTAGCAACCCACCTGTCACATACATTAGTTTGTTATATGAATAAGCATGAATATAAATGAATGAAATAGTTGCTTGTTTTTCGAAATGAGTAAAGGGAAAATAATGATAAAAAGTTATATTTTTTACTCTAACAATAAGAGTATATTTATTGAAATCAGTGATCATTTGAACGATGTCTCATGGGTTTCTGTATCAGCAGTTCTATTCTGAAACGTTCATTAACCATTTGAAAGATCAACAAGGGATATTTATTTTTACTCAATTAAATCATATGCCTATAACAAATAATCAAAGTTCAAGTGGTTTTTAGTTGTGTCAATCAATGTTCAATTAAAATGTCTCAATATGAGAATGAAGAATAAAATACAGTTATTTACAAATGTAGGAACTCTCCAGTCCATATTACTATCTATCAATCGTACAAAAACGCGATTTAACTAAAAATAATTCATAAGAATGTAATTCAGATGAGCTCTTAATATAGAATGTAAGAATTAAATGATTCAATGGATATATTCAATTCAGATAAATATGTATGTATTTAGAAACCTATTGATTTCAAAATAATTTCTGATAATATAGATATCGCTGCCATCTATGATTCCATAGCTAAGCTAAGAAGTACTACTACTACTACTACCAGAGAAACTCATACTATTTGTGAAACTTGAACTGCGACATCTAGTAGTGTTCGAAGTAATACCTAATACAGACTTTAGAAAATTCTCACTTTCACTGACATGAGTTATCAAGTTAGGAACAGAAAATAATAGAGGGCAAACTAATTAATATATTGTTAGATTTCTTTTACTTCTGTGATTTAGTTTGTTTTTCTGAATAAACCGCTGTTTTAATACTGATGTACCTATATAATCTTTTCCTTTGGGAACCGGATGAGTTATTATAGATGATATTTTAAAATAACTGTGTGGGTGGAACATCCATATTATACCACCTAGCAATTTATTTCCATACTACAACCAAATATCAACCATGTATATAGATTGAGCGAAAATAAAAACCATAAACCGAATAGCCAATACTAATTTGAAAAAAAAATTGTGACCCTTTTTCTGTGACTCAATATTTAATGATTTATTAGATTGTTAAATAATTAACACCGATTAGCCAACACGTCTTTAAAATAGACCTTATATTCTCTATTTTTTACTCAATTTATCAGAAATCGTTTGTGAAACACAAATATAATAAGTACATCGTTTGTGACATTCTATTGTTTTAGAAAAATTAAAATTGATTTCAAAATTTGTAAGCTTAGGCAACTAACTATTCATTAATGTGAAAGCCTTAATAAATATAATTTGGTGTATGGAACGTCGTGACTTCTTTTATTTATTCATAATGTAATTTTTCCATGAGCAGGAATAGCAAAGAACAGACGTCACTCTTCTCTGGTGATGGGAACATAATCTGTGCATGTGAATACCGAGACAACCATTAGTTCAAAAATCTCCAGACATTAGTTGAGCAAATAATAACGCATGGCCGTATCTAAGAGAGATAAGACTCTTGGCACCACCTTCGAAAGTACCAGCACAACAGAATGATTATTACATTAATATACACAAATTATATTTATTGAAATTTTAACAGGGATGTATTGTTAGTGGCCTGAACCTACATATTTTAAAATCTATATTTTTTTCTAAAACAATAGTCACAAATGATTTCATTATTATACCTATTTTATGTTTCAAAAACGATTTCTGATAAATTGAGTAACAAAATAGAGAATGTAAGGTCTATTTTCAAGACGTGTTAACTAATCCGTGTTAATTATTTAACAATCTAATAACTCATTAAATATTGAGTCATAAAAAAACACGTCACAAACATTCAGAAGCTATCTGTATCAACAGAAATTAAAAGATTAAAATTTTTCAAATTTTGTTATACAGGCTCCGATTTATAGGCCTTAAAAGATAGAATTTTAAAATCGTTTCTTCGGTTTAATTGTCGAATAAAATTTTACTCAGTTTATAGAGATCCACGTATGATGAGCCAACGATTGATGGCAGTAATAAAAATCAACTTTACCCGCAAAGTCAAGGTAACCGCGGTTTACGGTGTAGGTACAGCTGACATCTACGCATTATTTAATTATAAATATTTTTTACAAAAAAATGGACCGACAGTTAGTGCACTGAAAAGTATAAAATAATATTAATTCTATTGGGGCTGTTACTTTTGAAGTTGTGCAGTTGCAGGTAGATTGATAACTTTTGGTACCAACTTCACAAGTACCAATCCCAATAGAATTAATATTATTTTATACTTTTCAGTGCACTAACTGATAATGTCGGTCCAATTTTTTGTAAAAAATATTTATTTCACATTTTTGAGTATAACATAAGTCACGAGAATCGTTAAACATTCACTAATACCAATGAAGATAGTACTTATCCTATTACCAACGTATATTCTTTGCTTGTAGTTGTTATTATTGAGATCTCAAAACATCGCTGTGGAAATACGCTTAAGCATTTCAGTTGTCACCATTTTAATGTCGATTTAAATCGAAAACCGTAACTCTAAGGATAAAATGTTCATTATAAATGTTGCTACAAATATTTATGTCTTTCATGTACTGCAAACAATTTTCGACAGAAATCGCCCTCTCCACATAGCGAAAATAGGTATATTTGAGAATTTAAAATGCCCCTATCTCGAAAACCATTACTCTTTTGAAAAAATTTAATTAATTTAATTTAAACGTTTCCGGATATTGTCCTATCTTTAATCATACCACCGCAGATTTTTAATTTTCGAGAAAATTTGCCCCCTCCACCCCCTTCGGGGACGGTTTTCGGAGGGAACGAGATATCGGATTCCCGTTTTTATGAGTATGGGAACATTTCTCAAGCCTCTTCTTTCAAATGAATCCAAAATCATCAAAATCGGAATACGATTACTATATGAAAGGCGGGAAAAAACAAAAAGCACACAGTCGAATTCTATAACTCGTTTGGGGTTCGTCGGTCAAAAATAATGTTATTTTCACCCGGTTTCATCTTGCTTAACAAAACACCAAAATCTTTATTTTAATACACGCCGTCGTTTCTTTACTTCTCTCTTCTCTTAATGATCCTCTACTGGCCTGTTTTTGGATTATTGTCACAGATTTTTCAAAGTATTTTCCACTCGAAACGTCTTAAAAGTTTGATATAATTTATAGTAATGGGCCATGTTTCACACTTATTATGTTATTATAGGTTTGACGATGAACTTATAAACGATGATGACATGTTTGGATTTGAAGAGCAATTGGAAGCATTTATTTCCTCGGGTAATGCGATGCCTGACTTCTTCATTTATGTTATTATCAGCTGTCAATATTGCTCTCCGGTCTAAGGTATTGTAAGGTTTGCACATGTTCGAAACTGAATTCATCGTATAAGACATTTTCTTGGTAAACATTTTATTGTGTTCTTATAATAATCTCTTTCACCTCAAACAGTAGCCACTGTCTGGTTGTTTGAATGTAAGCAAACACGTATTTTTAATTAAATTTTATTTCATATAGAAGTTTATCAAGAATATAACCTAACGAATATACAATTCTTTAAACGTATGGAGATATATAAAAAATATAATGCAATGAAAATTAAAACGTAAATTGACTTCTTTATATTTATGTATCAAAATAGTAAATAGTTTCTAAAAGGAAAACATTATTCTGTGCTTTATTCGGTAGATTATAATAGGTATAATTATAATGCTCGCTCCCTCTAAGCATGAATTATTTTCCACAAAACAAATTCTAGGTATTGTTCTCTTATTGGGCCCTGAACAGTGATTGGTAAGTTGCGGAAAAGCATTATTTTTCCATAAAATATTATTTTCGATTGAAAATATGGTTTCGCTTGAACGGTATTGTTATATTACATTTATTATTACCCTAAATAAAACCTTTTTGCATAACTTTACAGGAATTACGCTACTGATCACTGATGAATATTTATGCATTTTTCAGTTGGCCTTCATTATTTCCATACGCACTGTTCAAGATCCAATAGACATACATACAAATAACATTATGAATATAATGTATGACAATAACTCCAATTACCTAAATAAAAAAAATAATGGCGGCTGAACACCAGCAATGGCAAAACTAGAAGCTATACGAATACACAGTATGTTTTCGTGAGTGATAATAACAGAAAATGTTCGGTTTTGGAATTGTTGGAGTCTATATAACATTATTATTTATTGAAATATACCCAAGTAGCTGGAACAGTTTGGGTAATAGTGGTTCTGCTTTTTACAAACTATCCATGCAGTAGGGGATGCAGCATTAACAAATGCACCTGTGAAAAATAAGAAAATATATTATTGATTGGTTTCGTAGGGATATGTGAGAAAAAAATATTTTTAGCAAAAGTTATAAGCAATTGGAAATTAAAGAAAGTAAAAAAAGTTGTATAGTTTTTTACATATTACTCAGAAACTATTGACTTTAGGGAAATTTGAAGAAAGATCCTCAAAGAAGAAATGTTTTCCAAACAAACATGACGATTCCTTGTTATTATTAGTTGTCAGTATGCATTTAAACATTCTGGTATATGATTCAGCAACAGTAGAAATTTTATTGATTGATTTCAAATATTAAACCGATAACGGACGGATTGACGACGACCTTTGAATTCCAGCCATGAACAAACATACTTCAGGGCAAGGACAACTATTTGTTTGCCCTGAAACATGTTAATCGTCTCATATCATGGCTGTAATATTCAAAGGGGATTCACTGCATCCACAGGCATCTTACCCACCCAGCACTTCCGCTCCAGGTCTCATAATTTCGGTATTTTCCTAGAGCGAAGTTGAATGTGTTTCAAGATGGAATGTTTTGTTCTACTACTTCCTCTAAGAAATTGTATAAAAATCGAAAAGAAACGGAACTACACAAATAGCAATACTTATATATGTATAAAACACGATATAATTTTTGATCTTACTTATATCCTATACCAGAATGTTTAAATCCTGTAACCGATCTTTGCAATAAAAAATATTTATTTATACTATTTATAAAATATTATTTTAAAGATGTGAAGAAAGCATAGTAGGTATGATCTACCCCTAGATATTTGAAGGTAATAATATCTCGCATCCTGAAGACCTATGGACATTTAAATTATCTTACTCTATCAATTATGAATTATTTAGGCAACGAAAAAAAAATTAATCAAATTACTAATTGGCTTATTTTATTAAAAATGTGACTCTAACGAGTTGAACTCATGCCCCGAGGTTGCCGCAAATTTAGATTAGGTACAATGAAGCATAAACACAAAGATTTTATTGTAGAAATATTTTTAGTTAATAACAATTAAATAAATACATTTTGATAGTCATCCTCAGGAATATGTTTTATTTTAATCACTATGGTAATTAATTATAATATTATAGTTTCTTATATTATTATTGAAGTATTTTTTGAAAAAATAGATATTAGAAAAAAAGCGTAAACATAGTAGGAATTGATCCTGTGACCCTAGAAGCTGATTGGATTGACAGGCTAAAAATGGCCGCCTTTTTGCATAAATCATCAGCGTGTTCCTAAATATAAACATTAGCCAGGCCAGGGTTAAAATGGCCGCAGAGAATTGACAGATCTAAGGACTCAATATAGGAATATGACATTGACTGATAATATAATTTAAGCCTGGCCAGGCTAATGGATTGTATTTAGGAACACGCTTCTGTTTTACTCGTGGTGATGATCGATTTTGGCCAAGATAACATTAAATTCATTTCACTGGGTTTATTAAAGCGATTATTTTATTTTTCTTTCAACCTGGACATCAAACTTTACCACCACCCTATTTTTCTTCAGAGGTTTTACACTTTTCTATCGCCGGAGATTAGGGGGCCTATAAGGGTTCCTCTTATCAGCTTTTAGGTATGGAACCCAAAAAATCATGCTTTTTTAACCTGTTGAATAGTTTTAAGATTCAAGTCAGATTTTGGTAAACGACCATCTCCATCGGGAGAATGACAAAAAGTTTAAGCAACATTTTTATTATTTAGGCGGAAAATAAGATAAATTCTAGCAAGTGTGCTTAACGTCAATGTGAGAAGAAATGCTATACCTATATAAATGATCTAACTTAACATTCTAGAGCTTTGTTGCTCGCTTTCTGCTTTCAGGGCTTTACAAATTTACACAATAATATCAAAATTCTCGACTATGTAGAGGTCACAGAGATGCTGAAAAGTCAAAAAACAATATGTATTACAATAATTATAATCATTATTATTACCCAAGATATTTTTATATTCTTATAATTATCCAGCGCCTTTTCCGGAAATCTCAATTGTTGTAGGCTCCCAAATATGCATGGCAATTGGGACATAGATGTTGTTGACTTTGGCAAGAGTCAACGCAGTATGGAATGCAACAACAGCAGTAACATCTGGAAAAAAAATTAAGAATAAAATGTTATGTAAAAGCGTTTTTCAGCTTGATGTGTGATGTGCGCCTGATTGAAATTGATATTTTCATATTTATAGAACAAATATACAATATATTCAAAGAGGAATATTTTTAGCTGCTTCTCGTTGGTTAAATGTATAAAAACAACTGATTTCTGGCTAAATAAATTGATACTAAAAAAATACCGTAACAAAAGTTTTTGTAATATTTTAATTGTCCTCAGTGACGTACTTCGATAAATTTTTGAAGTGTGACGTCATTGGTGGTTTTCAAATGGAACACTCTGTAAGCTTTTGCACTTTGAGATAGTCTTCTTAAAGGCTTTGGAGGGTGTCAATCTGGTGTTTCTTTAACCTGCTATATATAAAGCAAAATCCTCACAATCACAGACATACCAACGCCCAGCCCAAACCCTTAAAAAGCTGAGATTTTGCACAAAAGTCTTCTTTGTGATGTCTACAACGAATACAGAAGGATATTTCGAAATTTAAAAATATTTCTCTGAATGGTCAAATGATAGATTACCTAACTTAATTGAAAAATTTATACAACATTTCGAAGAGAGAGAGACTAATAAATTATGAAAATGAACGAATATCTCTTATATTATGACACACTTATACAGCAGAACACAATAGAGATCCCCTTCTTTATAATAATTTATTACTGTCAACTATCTCTCATGGTACGGTCTTTTTGTACTATGCTATCTCTCTTTGGGATGTAAAGTGGTTTATACTTACCCAAATAAGCACAAAAGTAGAGCGAACAAATGTGTTTTGGTGGTTGCTTCACTTTTCACAGTAGTGAGAATCTGCGCATGACATGATGGACATGTGATGTTTGCTGGTTGTGGTCCAAACACCAGTGGAGCTGCTTGCGTTACAATAACTGGAAATCAAAGAAAAATTAATTATTTCTAGCTAAAAGCATGGCTTCTTTGTGGAGGACCCTGAAAATTTCCTGAAATTATTCCTGCGATACAAGCATAGAAAGTAAATTGCAAAAACTAGCGATCGACATCCCTTGCACCTGACCAACCCACATTAAAGCATCGTACGCCTTAAGAAACCCTTGTTCTGGGAGAATGAATGTAAGGCCTTAGATGGTGGTTAGGGGTCCACCTTAAACTGTACGTCCCCTTGTTCAGTAATGGACATGAAAAATATTTTTTACCAAAAATTGGACCGATTTTATTAGTTGGGGCACTGAAAAATACAAAATAATATTAGTTCTATTGGTGCTGGTAATTTTGAAGTTATGCAATTGTAGTTAAATACTTCACCAATATAATTAATATTATCTTTTATTTTTCACTGTCCCAACTAATAAAGTCGGTCAAAATTTTGGTAAAAAACATTTATTTCACACTTAAATCGAGGCCTGTAACATTTTTAATACCAGAACTCCAAGGAATATTCACTAATGACGGAAATCTACAGCAAAGGGATAAAACGGCAGAATTGACGTCCTAACGTTCCCAAGCCACAGTTAAAATATCCCAGTATGTCCAAGCGCGGTTGCCAAGTAAACTGTTTTACTTTAAATACTTATAATTATTGTCATTGCTTTCAGGTTTATATAAACATTTGGTAGGTCGAGAACATCTTGTTTAGCAGAAGTGACTAGAGATGAAATACATAGAAATAGGGCCTCTTACACAGTAGATTTTCTGTTTTTTCAATATCTACATTAGAATCTTACTTCGACTGGCAAACGGTTATAAATCTTGTCTTTGTTATAAATACATGAATCTTTGATCAGAGAGGACGATGGCGTGGATATTTTCAGAATGAAGAAAGCTACGACGGTTAGAATCTTACTACCTAATGTAATGGTGTGGCGAAATTCAGATTGACCACAATTGAAATAATAGCGGCCATCTGTTCTACCATAATTTAACGTTTTAAAACTGTCAATTCCAATGTTGACAAAACTGCCAATATAACGTTTGCAATATTGAACTTATTCTTAAATATTCGATAACGAAAGCACAAACCAAGTGGTAAGATTTTAAGTGTCTAAAGATATAGGTTCAAAATTTATTTTTTACGAATTCTTGTTTTAGAGAAAAACAGATTTCTGATAGCGTCATATAGTGCCATTCTCCTCCGTTTATAAAGTCGATCAAAAAAGCGGCAAAAAATACTTTTTTATTATTACCTGTATGTTGTACTGGAGCTGATGGTTGTTGATTCATTTGATTGAGATCAGGGTATCCACCATGAGGAGGGGGAGATTGAAAACCAGGTTGGGTTGTGCTGTAAGGTGGGGGTTGACTTTTCTCCATTCTGAAATAGAAAAAAAAAACAAGTTTATTTATAACAAAGTCGTATTACTCTAAGGTGTGATCCACAAATTATACTAATATTATAAACTTGAATGTGAAAATGAATATGTCTGTCTGTTACCTTTTGACGTCAAAATTATAGAAATGATTTTTATAATGAAAATTGGTATGGAAATAACCTGACCTTTAACGATTCAGAAGATGTTAATCTTCCTATGAAAGTGCATACATAACAATTTTTAAGTAGATATTCGAGTTTCGATCTCAAGTTTCAAATTCTTGCTAGCACAAACGTCTCTTTATTTCAACACAGCCTTCACAGTGGTACGTGCCTTCGAAATATGAATCGTCATACATTTTTCAAACAACAAACAAGACACCGTAAAATTAAATAGACATTTTATTTTTTATGATCATTACATTTGTTTAGATTCGTATATTTTTTCAATATTGATCAATAAAATATTTCTGTTATAAACGATGTGTCATATGTTCGATATGTTTTCATATTTACATGACATACTTCGAATAATATACCGGGTGTCCCACTAAGGTCAGCAAGGTAGGATAATAAAAAAAGCGTGACCCTACGACTTCGCGGAAAAAAGAATTCAAGAAAATCGGCTAAAAGAAATTCAGCTAAAATATTTTCAGGTTTCTAAATTGGCCGCTAGGTGGTGTAATTGCCTTGGTATAAATTAAAATTATTTAAAAAAAAAAAAAAAAATTTTTGATTATTAGTGTGGGGGAGCAGGAGAAACAGTACTTTCTTAAACCGCTGTAATCTCCTAGAAGCGTTATCTAAATTTAACGAGTTTAGTTTTGTTTCAAAGATAATGCGACGTTTATTTAAAAAATAATGTCGGATGTGTCCGCAAGTTCACACCTTTACTCCTAGAGGGCGCTGATTAGCTAATATTCAGTTTTCATATTTTTTTGTAAATAAATTAAATAGCACGATAAATATGTTTATTATTGGTCTTAAAAGACATATAAATAGCTACATTTTGGCGAAAACTGCGATTCGATATTTTTACTCGTTTTTGAGTTACTGTAAAATTGATATAATTGTTCTATTAAGAAAGTAATAATCATTTAAAAATATATTTACTTAGTGCTTATTCAGTTGGTGTACACTGATTAAAAAAGATAATATATATAACTATTCCTTTAGGTACTTTAATCATAACATTCCTAAAATGTTTGATAGTTGTGCAATTTTAATTGACCATAGGCAAATTCTTATTCGTTCGTGAATTAGCGTAAAATTGACTCTTGATAAATAAGAAACAAATGGTTTTTTGATCTAGAAAAAAAAAACATAATTAACTATTTAAGCTATATTAGTGGATTAATAAGAACATAAAATAAAACATAAAAATAATTATTTAATTGAATTAATAATTTTAATCATACGGACAAGGACAAGAAAATACCGTCAAAATATTGGACAAATGATTAAAAAGAAAAAGATTATGTTTGAATGTTTACTGTTTGTGCTTCTCTGACTTAAGATTGCACCGCACCCCACTGCTCATAACAACAAGTAATAATTGTAACAAATAGGTGCTGGTATTGCTGTGCTATTTTCCAACAAAAACAAAAAAAAATGTTTATTTTTTTTCTAGGCAGTCTATAGTAATTATTTTGCTTCGTTTGAGATTACATTGAATTATTGTAAAATAATAATTCAAAAACGAGTAAAGATATCGACTAGTGGTTTTAGCAAAAAAAAGGCTAATCAGCGCCCTCTAGGAGTAAAGATGTGAAATTACGAACACATCCGATATTATTTCTAAATAAGCGTCGAATTATCTTTCAAACAAGACTAAACTCGTTAAATTTGGATAAACGTGTAGGAGATTACAGCGGTTTAAGAAAGTAATGCTTACCCAGTTCCCCCACCCTTAGAATAAAAAATAAGGAAAAAGTATAATGTCCAAAATTTCGCAGAATTTCATGAACTTTCCATTTTCAGTACTCAAACAATACGTTAATGTATCGATTTTTTGAGAAAAAAAAATTTTAATTACGCCACCTAGCGGCCATTCTAGAAACTTGAACGTATTTTTTCTGAATTTATTTTAGCCGATTTACTTGAGATTATTTTTTTAACGAAGTGTAGAGTCCACGCTTTCCCTATTACCCTACCTCGCTGAACTTGGTGGGACACCTGGTATATACTGTTTTCAAGAACATACCCTTTTATCAAATTAATGCATTCAATTTAAACCACATTATTATTATTTATTGTCAGTCAAATGTGACTCAAATTGTGAACACATTCGGGTAAATGGGTTTATTATAGTTTTCGATCGATTGGATTTAGCATTATTTAATCTTAAAATTTTTCTTCACGGCATAACTAGAAAGTACGAATAATTCTGAAAGAGTCTTACGAAGAATTTTTTTTTAACATTTCACTTTCATTCAAACTAACCGCCATTCAAATATCTCCCAATACTTCTGAGACACCCTGTATATAAATGAAGAAATAAACTCTTCAAGTGATCCTGGGCTAAAGATTTCTTACCATCGAATAGCAGATAGAATTGAATATTGAGTTAGTTATCTAAGTTTTATTGTATTCTATGAAATTTACGTACGTGATTAATTTAAATGACGTATAATTAGGCACAAACTGGAAAACACAATTAGATATATGTATATTTTTAGTTATCATTAGAATATTGACATCGTAATGGAATGCCTGGATGTCCATCTGCAACAATGATAGTTTTAAACCCTAGTAACAACAATATTTTTTTCTGACTCGTTACATTATCGATGAATCACATCCTGTTAGTGATAAAGAAAGTTGTTGTAGAGACAAATGTGACAAATTCCGTCATCCTCTCCCTAAACCGCCTTGATAAACCAAGTTATAGTAGCCACAGATATATTATGGTGGAAAATCCACTTTATACAGCATGTTCCTTATGCATATATATGATAAGATTATTTACATAATAGTGAGCAGATATGAAAGACGGAAATTTACTTTAATAGTCAAATGTAAGACATGCTCACTAGATTTTTGCGAAATTGTTTCCTACAAACAATAGGAGCGACACTAAAAATACATTGGTATTGTTAATTTTGATTTTTTTCGGTAATAGGCAGCACCAGCAGAATTAAAATTATTTTGAATTTGAAAAAAGTCGGTCCAATTTTTTAAATATTTATGTATTTCCATTTTTGAGTACTTTTATTAGTTATGAAAATTTTTTGAACGTTATTCTACTTATTATTAGTCATTTTCAGTGATTTCTAAAAATATAGTATAGTGCTGTAACTCGGATACCTGCGTTTTCGACCGACTTCAAAAAAAGGAAAAAGTATACCTACAATTCGGTTGTATGTTTGCTTTTTTATGGCTGTTCGCGCGTTTTGCATAGTAAACGTACTCCGATTTAGACGATTTTTGTTTCATTTGAAAGAGGAGGGTTGAGAAATGGTCCCATATTAAGAAAAACTTAAATCCAAAATCTCCTTCCCTCCAAAAATCATCATCAGGGTGTGGAGGGGTTAATATTTCTCGAATGCAGAATCAGAGACGGGACCATATCCGGAAACGTTTAAATTGAAATTTTTTCAACATAGTTACTGTCTTTGAATTCAGCAATGGTAAAGTCTGAAATATTTATGATATGCGTATTTGCGCAATGCGGAAGGGCATTTTTTAAAAATTGAAAATATGAGAAGGCCAAATTAAGAGTTACGGTTTTTGAGTTACAGCAGTAAAGTCTGAAATATGTATATCTGCGCCGCGATTCTTTGAGATATCTGAAAATAAATAACAAGTACAAGCTAAGACTTATACAGGGGTAATAGGATAAGTACTATCTTCTTTGGTAATAATGAACGTTCAACAATTTTCATGACTAATGTTACACTTAAAAATGATAAATAAAAATTCTTTACAAAAAATTCGACCGATTTTATTTGTTGTTGCACTGAAAAATACAAAATAATATTAATTCTATTGGTGCTATAGTTTTGAAGTTGTGCCGTAGTAGTTTGTTGTTGTAGGCACCAACTTTAAAAGTACCAGCACCAATAGTATTTTTCTTTTGTATTTTTCAGTACAACAACTAATTAAACCGGTCCAATTTTTTGTAAAAATATTTATTTTAAATTTTGCTGAAAATCATCTTTTCTTTCAACGTGCTAGATAAAATTTTCAATTTTGGAAAAAAATTGTCCCCAATGCCCCCCTTTGCTATCACGCATAAACAATACATAAAAAGTCAGATATAATTGAGTACCTCCTCCGTTTTCAAAGTCGGTCAAAAATCTAATTGCAAGTAAACCTCTTTTGATTGAAAAGTGGGTCAAAAAATGTCATTAAGTTTGTATCGGACAATAACAGATAACGATTTTTTTTACTTAAACCTGAAAATAATTCAAGCGAGCTTTTTTAAATCGACAAGAGTCTAAAAAATATTAGGGAAACATCATTTTTAAGTATAATTTTTTTCTTCCAAAAAAAAACGATTTACTTGTAAGCACGCCTCTGTAACACCTGTAAATTTAGTTTGTTTTGATAAATACGTACCCTTATTACCTCTAAATATAATTAAATTAAATATTTTTTACAAAAAATTAGCCTGAGTTTATTAGTTGGTGCACTGAAACATACAATTTAATTTTGCCAGATGTCTTCCCCTAAATCCATCCCCCTTCGGGAGAAGTTTTTGAGGAAGGACATGTTGAATGTCGATTTTTTTAATGGGACCATCTCTCAATACTCCTCTATCAAATGAAAAAAGAGTCATGAAAATCGGAGCATGTTTACTATTTATAAGGCGCGAACAAATATCAAAAAAAAGTTTTAAAAAACATGCAGATAAACAGTCGAATTGTATTATACCTCCTGCGCTTAGTTCGTCGGTAAAACATTAAAGCAGCCTAAAACTATTATATTGATTTAAATGTTCTTTCTTTAAATATTCACATAAAATTAAATGATACCTTGTATACACTGTGGGCAAAATTAAGTTGGAACACACTTTAACATATTAATTTTTTTTGTTTTCAAGCCGATTTCAATAAAATTTGGAAACGGTACGAATTCGTCAATTCTTGAACGGCTACTGTTATTTAGTACAAGGATAACACTACAGGGACGGATCTATGTCTTAATTTATATTACAGTGCTATTTTCGTCGTTGCAATAATAGCCGGCTGTGATTAGTAAACATGTTTTGAGCTCAATCTGACCATTAAACATTGGCACGCCACATAAGAATAAAATAATACAAACGATATTCAAAATATTTTTAATTTCGTTTGTATAATTTTATTCCTATTTGGTGTGCCAAAAACTGCACTGTAATATAAACCCTAGATCCGGCCCTGTGGTGTCATTCTTATACGAAATAACAGCAGCCGTTCAAGAATTGACGAATTCGTACCGTGTCCAAATTTTAGTGAAATCGGCTTGAAAAAAAAAATTAAAGTGTGTTCCAACTTAATTTTGCCCACAGGGATATTAAAAATCATGTGATGTAAACTACTGTCTATATTCCATATTATATTTATTGATATAATAATAAATAATAATGTGAATCTATTCATAGCTCTGACGTGGGTGTTGGCAAATTAATATATAGGATATTAAAGTTACTAACTGCTGATATATATCATTAAGAAATGCCAATTAAGAAGAGTCGAGTGTAATAATACTATCTTCATTTTAATTTTGCGATATAGTTGTTATTAGTATTCCAATTGAATATAAATATATTATGTACTTGAAACGATTATCTAATAGTATGAGTGTAAAAAAATATTATTTTCCATAATTTTGTTCAACTAACGTATCGCTAATGGTTATCGTCACTAGAAAAATATCACTTTAGTGATATTTAATCACTAGAAGACACCCGTGACTTCGTCCATGCATATTGTTTGAATTTATTCTTGCAATTTTATCGCCCCAATCCATGTGAAGTGTGAACTTTATTAATAAATCTATTTTTTTTCGATTCAGGAAGCTTTGAAACGTAAACATCATTCAAAACCGGACACCGAAAATTTTAAACGCTTACAATACTTTCCTTACTAGGCTATTTAGAATAGCGGTAGGAAAAAACGACGGTGTTATTATAAGGGTGTTCGAGCAGTAGTTTGGACCAGTTTCCAACTGTGTTCCGTGATTGTGGAGCATGCGCATATGAATTTCCGTTTTCTTAAAATTAAAATGCGCATGCCTCTGACGGTTTGAGTTTGGTTTGAAATCCTGCTCGAACACCCTTTATGTAACCAGAAAGTACAATGCGACCGCGACTGTCGCACAATCGTCGCTGTCAAAACTTCGATTTTGAACAGTGTTGCCGTTCATTCAATCTAAAGCGTAAGCTGATTCTCGAATAAAAGTATAAAAGCAAAGTTGATTGCATTAATTTGTGAATAATTAATGATTTTTTTATCATGTTTTTATACTATTGTTGTATTCACTTATTTATCCAATATTTTATAGACAGACTACATGTAGATAGTGGCAACACTGAGACAACAACGCGATTGCAACTGGTTCCTAAATTTTATATGATACGGGGGCCGGTACCCGCTTTTATCTTCGAAACTATATATGCTACAACTTAAGGAGAAAAATCCGAAGGAAAGATGAAAATATAGAATTGTTCATAGCATGCCATCTGGTATGCAACGAAAATGAAATATGTATATTATAGAGCAATGAATTCCCCTTCAAACAATATAAAGTTTGTCAAAATCCATGAAGCGATACAAAAGTTAAAACGTTTTTATTGTGTTGGTTTTCCCACTCACCCCTACCTGTTATTTTACAAGATAGAGGAACAATTATTGGAGCAAACTTACCTGAAATGATCTGTGAATTGAAAATATTTAATTTTTTTGTACTTTTACTGGGCAATTTTTTGATATAAATGAGTTTCTTGTGTTACTTTGTGAATTAGTAACGCCCCCTGGCGGTAGAGAAGAAAACTTGAAAATAATTTCCAGCACATTCTCCAATGCGAATTTGTCATACATTTTTTTTGTCCCTAAGTTGTAGGATATATAGTTTCGGAGATACAGTCGGGTACCTACTTCTCTTAATCAGATACCCGGTACACATTTTAAACTGAAATAATACACAAACATTGCTGCGTGGTCAATATCTACTTGTTACACAATACCAACTTCGATCAGTGCCATTTATCATTATGTTTACACACCGGTATCTCACGAATAAAATATATATTTATTTTTAAATCCTTAAATGTTTTTTGAATTATTAATGTAGATCTTCGACTTCACATATCCCAAATAGACAAAAGTCACATGGCGTCAGATCATAAGATCTTGCTGGAAGAACGGATTTTTAATCAAATTTTGGATCGCCCATGCAGCAAAGTCACTGCGATAAGGATTATCATTATCTCTAGAACCAACTGAATTTAGTATGGACGCAAACCTAAATCCGTCCATAAAATACTCCACGTTGATGCTGAGAACAATGTCTAACAAGACAAATTTGACTAACAGCTGCAGATTGTCCTTTACTCAATTTGATCTTGGTCTACGAATATTGTTTGTTCATTTCGACCATACCGTGCACCTAATCGGCGCCAAGTTGAATTTTTATGTATAGTAAATTTTTATAATTTCGCAAAGTTGCTGTGTTATTAGATATTTCATGTTGTTTTGTAATAGGCTAATTTATAATACTGACAGATTATGTTTTTTGACAGGTACAGTGGTGCCTATATTTCTGTTCCCTAAAGCCTACAGCTCTAAAATGGATCACCTGTAACGCGGTTTTCAACTTTACTAAATTTAAAAGAGATTACAAAATTACATGCAGTTTCAATGGAACTTGAAATACGTTTTATTGCACTATTCCTGGACACATGATAAATTATATTTTTATAGAAGTACGACTTAATTATTTAGAGCACGGAAAATACAAAATAATAGGTAGGTATTAGTTGTACCGGTGATGATATAGGTTGATAGAAAACTTCACACACACACAAAAACTTCAAAAGTACCAGCACCAGTGGAATTAATATTATTTTGTAGTTTTCAGTGCACCAACTAATAATAATCAGTTCTAATTTGTTTTTTTTACTTGAAATTTTATCAAAATTCTAAAATACGAACGATTGCAATACGTAGGTAAATTTCTATGTGAATTTTACCAAAAAGCCCACAGCCCCAAGAATTGACTACCTCCGCCGTTAAGAAATCGGTCGGTTGGTTCTGGAAACGATTCAAGTCAACCAAAGTTTATTCATTTATTGACCGACGAACCCCGAACAGACGACTGTCTGGTTTTTTTATTCGTGCGCGCGTTCTCTATAGTAGATTTTTGATTCATTTGAAAGAGGAGACTTGAGAAATGGTTTTATAAAAACGCAAACTTGAAATTTCTTTCCCTCCAAAAATCGCCCCCGAAGGGAGTGGATGGGGCAAATTTTCTCGAAATTAAAAAATCCGAGATGGCAGAATTATAGAGAGAAGATAAAAAAATAACCGGAAACGTTTAAAACATTTTTTCAAATTTCTTTGATGTTAAAATTAAAAATAGGTGTATTTTCGTTATGTGGAAGAGGCAATTTCATTCAAAAATGTACTATAAGAATGAAAAATTAATGACCAGATTATTTGTACCAACATTTATATTAAACATTTTTTTCATAGAGTTACGGTTGTCGAGTTACAGTAGTGGAAAAGTTTATAATATGTGTATTTCTGCAACAACGTTGTTAGATTTATGAATAATAGCAAATACAAGCAAATCAGAAAGCGTACATGGATAATGATGAACATTCTACGATTTTTGTGACAAATGTAACACTGTTGTGAAATAAATACCTACGAAATAATATTAATTCTATTGGTGCTGGTACTTGTGAAGTTGGTGCCAAAAGTTTTCAATCTAACTGCAACTGTCACGAATTTCTTTTTGAATCATTTTCAGTGCACCAACTGATAACGTCGGTCCAATTTTTTGTAAAAAATATTTTTTTATTTCATTATGATATCCACCAACGATATATACATTTATTTGTTAGAGTTCAAGCTAAGGTTTTTTTTATTATTTAATGATTATTGTAACATATTTTGTGTTGGTATTATTGATCGTTGCATTTCCAGAATGGTTGTTTGTTTATTCACGTAATCACGAATACCCACGTCAGTTTTTATCGCAATGTTATAACTTCAGTGTATTGAATTGTCAACGAAAACCATATTATTCGATAGAATATAAACTCGACAAAATATTTTTCTCAACAAATAATATGATCGAGAATATGTTCCATTTTCACATTAAATCGTCGTGTCAGATTAATATCTATAGATTTGTTATTCTGGGAACTGTAGATATGTGTATTATGCTTATATGAATAAATGCAAATGGATGATTTAATGTGACAAAATAAACAACTTCTTCAACTTCTCAAAAATTGGACAGACTTTATTAGGTGCACTGAGAAATACGAAGTTGATGTATATTTTCAAAGTCGCTCTGGAAATTGCCAGGGAGAGGGCTCAAAAAGAGGAGGAAAAAGAACGGTCCAAAGAGTTCGTGATTCCAGTTTTTCTATAATATTACCTTTGTAAATTTATCCGTTAATATATGTAGTTAGTTTACTTGGTATCGATTTGCTTATCTTGGAACCTAAAAGCCATCCCGACAGATATTGGCAACAAATATTTCCAATAAAATAGTATTAATTCTATTGGTGCTGGTAATTTTGAAGTTGTGCCGTTGTAGTTAGTTGTGGACATCAACTTCAAAGGTACCAGCAGCAATAGAAAATAGAATTAATATTATTAGGTATTTTTCAGTGCAAAGTCGGTCCATTTTTTTGTAAAAAAATATTAATTTCTCACTTTTGAGTGTAACATTAGTCATGAAAATCGTTGAACGTTCACTAATATCAAAGAAGATACTACTTACATATTTCAGTCTTGACTGCTGTAACTCGAAAGCCGTAAAAAATGTTTAAAAGTTTCTGAATAAAGTCTCATCTTTAATTCTGCCATCTCAGGTTTACAATTTTCGAGAAAAATCGCCCCTTTCGGATTCGGTTTTCGGAAGGAAGGAGATTTCGAGTTTTTCTAAATATGGGACTCTTTCAAATGAATCAAAAATCATCAAAATCAGAGTACCTACGTTTACTATGCAAACCGTGCGAACAGACATACCTACATAGAATAAGCAAACATTCAACCTAATTGTATACCTCCTCCTTTTTTCAAGTTGGATTTCGACTACTGGATAATCTTGTATGCTTAAATATCTATAAAAATTGTATTTATTTGTCAAATTTTAAATTTGTTCACAACAACTAAGTATTAATAGTTGTCCACATCCGCCCAACGTCGTAAAGCTTAGGTACCCACCACACAAGTGCTGAATAAAATCAGTCAAAATTTTCGAAAGAAATCGCCCTCTCCACAAAGCAAATATACATTTATGTATTTGAGAATTTAACATGTCTCTATCTCGAAAACCGTAACTCTTTTGAAAAAATATAATTTAAACGTTTCCGGATATTGTCCTATCTTTAATAGTACCAACTCAGATTTTCTAACTGATTTGTCACATTAAATCACCCACGTTGTATGTTTATCTTTGCATTTATTATTCATACAAGCATAATTACAGTTCCCAGAATAACAAATCTATTGATAATAATCTGACATGACGATTTACTGTGAAAATGGATCTCATATTTGTCGAGAAAAAGATTTTGTCGAGTTTATATTCTATCGAATAATATGGTTGTCGTCAACAATTCAGTACATTGAAATTATAACATTGCGATAAAAAGTGACGTGGGTATAAACAACCATTCTGGACATACAACGATCAATAATACCGACACAAAATATGTCAAAATAATCATTAAAGAATAAAAAACCTTAGCTTGAACTCTAACAAATAAATGTAAATATCGTTGGTGGATATCATAATGAAATAAAAAATATTTTTTTAAAAAAATTGGACCGACGTTATCAGATGGTGCACAGAAAATGATTCACAAAGAAATTCGTGACAGTTGCAGTTAGACTGAAAACTTTAGGCACTAACTTCACAAGTACCAGCACCAATAGAATTAATATTATTTCGTATTCATTTCACATTTTTGAGTGTTACATTTGTTACAAAAATCGTTGAACGTTCACCATTATCCATGTACGCTTTATGATTTGCTTTTATTTACCATTCTTTAGAAATCTAAGAACATTGTCGCAGAAATAAGCATATAATAAAATTTACCACTACTGTAACTCGACAACCGTAACTCTATGGAAAAAATGTTTAATATAAATGTTGCTACATATAATCTGGTCATTAATCTTACATTCTCAGACTTTATATTTTTGAAAGAAATTGCCTCTTTCACATAGGGAAAATACACATATTTTTAATTTTAATCAAAATCGCAGATCGTTTACTATATAAAAGGCGCTCACAAAAAAAAGCAGACACTCGAATTGTATACCTCCTTCATTCGGGGTTCGTCTATCAAAAATAATGTGAAATGCCATTTTATACATTTTTACAAAAATTGAATGGCTATTTCGGTTTTAGAGATTTTAGAGAAATATTGATTCTAACATTTTCTTCTAAGTTAGCAGAAGAGCTAGTATGAAACATGAATTATTAAACGAAAATTAGTAATACCAATATAGCGAGTATTAGTCGTATATACGTCAAAAGAAAGAGGACTATAAGAATTCAAATGATTCATTTAAAAAAATCTGGATTATTTTAATCCTTATAAAATGAATCTTACTACGAACAGTCGAGATAATTTTCTTTTAATAGCTTCTAAGTTATCATTACTCTCTAAACATCTTCACCATGTGAACAGATTGAATTCAAAGAAAGCCAGAATTTTATTTACAAAATGATGAAATCTCAACACAGACTTGTGTAAAGTGTTATTTAATCTGCTGTTTATTTTCTTTTATCGTATTAACAGAGCAAAAATTTTTTTTAGGCTGGATATATTTTTAGCTAAATTAATTTCTAATAATAGCATTGTTAACATCAATATATTCATTAATAAAGGGTGAAGTGATGACAAAATGCGTACCAATCAAGACCACACCCAATTATCGTTAATACACTAAGTGATCTGCGGAATATACCGATTATTAATGGATTTATTAGACAAAGTTTGATCTATCTTGAAAGATGAAGAAGATATTCTGTTCGGTAATTTTAAATAAAGATACATATGTATACATCGAAGGCTTAGGTCAGTTCTATCAGATGTGACGATAAATAATATTAAAATTGAAGTAAATATTTTATGTTGATAGATAATGATATAAGTAGTCATTATAAAATTACCTTAGAAAGCACGCTTTTTTAAATTAAAATGATATCTTATTTATTTTCTAATTTTTAGTTTGGTTTGCTATTAAAGCGTGTTTTTTAGTTTTTTAAAGTATTATTTATTTTCTACTTTTTAGTTCGGTTTGCTATTAAAGCGATGCACGAATGTAAGGAGTGAGATATAAACAATCATAGTCATATATACGAGGACGGTATGGAACCCTCCACCAAACAGTCCTACTATTAAACTCCATCGCAAATTGTCCAACACACATTCATATTGAAAATTCCACAAAAATCCATCCATAAAGCTCCGAGAGGTATAGGTATGAAACCTTTCATCGAAAAGCCCCACTTGCACGTACACAACATCACAAAACCTCCCAACCCACATACAGATAGAAAGTTCCACGAAAATTCATCCATAGAGCTCAGATATATAGGTAAGGAACCCCCCATCAAGGAGTCGCACTCGCACCTTCACATGAAATTATTGCATTGTCACCAGTCATTGATAGGTGTGCAAAGTTTAAAGAAAATCGGATCGCTCAAAGTAGTGCAAAATCGAGCTCAAAGACTTTGATTACATGCAAACAAACAAACATACAAGTGAAGCTAATAAAAGCGTGTTAAAAAATACAAAATACCAAGCCGACCGTAGCAGTTGGAGCAGCGAAAAGTAAAAAGTAATATTTATTATATATGTACTAGTACTTTAGAAGTTTTTGCAATTACAAGAAGTTTCTGGCACCAACTTCAATATTAATTAATAATATTATTCTGTATTTTTTAGTGCACTAAAGTAATAAACTGGAGCTAGTTTTAGAGTATATCATGGTGTTTTTGGCAGCCCCATTTTTTAAAAAAACAAAATTCAAAAAATTATATCTACTACCTTCCTACTTATGTATAGAGAAATACTCCTTGACCGATGAAAGTCAATAGTGTTCAAAGTTAAATTTAATTAATTACCGTAGAATTTCGACCACTGCGAAATTTCATTAATATAATTTTGTATTTTTCATAGCACCAACTAATAAAGTCGATGGTATTTTTTTTGTGAAAAATGTTTATTCCACATTTGTCAGTGTTTCATCATTATTGTTGAACGTTCACTTTCAAATTCACTGACTGCAAATATTCTGTCAAATAAACTTTTCAATATTTGAGAAAACTTCCTCCATTCCTGGAGGAGGATTTTGGGCTAAAGGATATTGTAAAAAACAACCATCAAAATAGGAGCAAATCGCGCGAACAGATATAAACAGGCAAACAAACATTTGAACTGTAAACGACATAGAAAATCGGTCAAAATACTGCGTGCTTCTAATTTTTCCGAAAAAAGGTTATTTTAATGTATTTATTGTTTAAACAGTATTGTTGGGAGACATTATGATTAGGTCCATCCTTGGTTGGTTGTTAAGAAGTTTCGACGTGCGGAAGTATGTGGCGCCAGGTGTTTCTATAGTTTTTCCTTTTTTCCTTTGAATATTTGATATCCTCGCTGGAAATCTGTTACTGTACTGTACTGACCCATTGAGCCGAATACCAACCTCTATTTCTATTTCAATGTTAAATCTATTTTGCGAAAATTTTCCAACAAAAGTCAAATTGCATACCTCCTGAATTTCTATACAGAAAGGCAATATTTTGACCGAATACTGACATGCCTACGTAATCAAATAATAATGCAATGTTTGACTCTTATAAAGAATGTATTTTAAACGTTGAGATAGGAAATTATACCTAATTAAAGTTTCTTGTTGAAATCGCAAACAGAAAATAAACAAATTAATTTGTGCTTTTTAGTTGATTTTCTTGGTTACCTTGTAGTATCAATTTACTGATATTTAATACAATAATTATTTTGTCGCCTTGAAAATAAACCTTTCAAAGAAAAGTACTTGAATAAACTGATAACGTAAAGCGATTCATAAAAATAAGCTTATTCCAATATAAATGATCCATTTTATATTTCCGATGACATATCAAGAATAAAATCAAGTTGACATTAGATAAAAACAAAGGTAAACATATCTAATCATGCAACGAGGAGTTACGAGTTAACATTGGCTAACTTCGATGATCGAAGTTAAGCAGTGACCGGAATCCACGTTAGGCACAATTCACACAGAACGGACGTCGGGCGGAGGCGTGACGTGTGCAATGCACAGAGGAGCGGCGAAAAAACTAGTCAATGATCTTTTGGTTACCAATATGCATTTTTTGAATAGCAATGAAGATGAAGTAGATATTTTGGATATCAGTCATGTATATTTTAACATATTTCACAGTAGAAATCTTCACATCTTTCATTTTGATAACACGTATCACGTTCAACTTGTAATTATTAGGTGGCCCTGAAAGTGGCATCTCGTATGCTGTTTCTTAGATATATACAGGGTGTTTCCAAATAAGTGATCTCAAAACATCGCTGCGGAAATACGCTTAAGTATTTTAGATGTCACCATTTTAACACCGATTTAACTCGTATATATATATATAAATAATTATTGTCTTATCAACAAATTTTCAATTTTTGAAAGAAATCGCCCACCACATAGCAAAAATACATATATTTGAGCATTTAACATTTAACTGTTTTGAAAAAATGTTCAATTTTAACGTTTCCGGATATTGTCGTATCTTTAATTATACCAGCTCAGATTTTCGATTTTTGCTTAAAAAATTTCGAGTTATGACATAACGTTACATTATAGCATCTATAGGAGATATAAACCGAGCAGCACTGAATAATAATAAAAATAAATGATGATGTAGCAGCTTATCAGAGATAAAATTGGTCTGACAATAATAATTCTAATAACGGTTAGATATTAATAACAGTGCGGTATCCAAATTTTCGCATTATGCTGATGTAAAATGTAAATCTAAATATTCGTTCTGGCAAGGCGGGGATTGCGTTATCCAACATAATACTGAAAAACGTTTTTGCGAATACCTATGTCGTAAACAGTGCGTCCTGAGATGGGATAGGAACCTTATATATAGGAAATTATATAATCCGGGGTTCAACAAATGAGTGGAAATACGTATGTTACTTCAGGCACTAAACGTTAGGTATAAATATAAAAAATACTTTAATTCTCCTCAGTGACGTACTTTTAATTTGAACAGTTCATGTTAATGTTACTTTCTAAGATATGCAGTCATCGGTTTTTTAAATATTAATTTTTTGAACATAACAGTTCACAAGTTTTTGCAATAAAACTTTTTTAATAACTAAGAAATATATGGCACTCCTCCAATAATATTATTTTTTTAAAAATCACAAATCTGACTCCTACCAAAATCTTTCTTTGTAAATATAACTTTATTGTAATTCTGTCAATGGCCAAAGATGCAGAGACACATTAATCTTAGTAAAAAAAAAACTCATCATCTCATTTAAATTTAAAAAATGTGACTATATGAAAATACAAAAGATATTTTTTACACAAACTTCGACCAACTTCATTAGTTGGTGCACTGAAAAATACAAAATAATATTAATTCTATCGGCGCTGATACGTTTGAAGTTGTGCAATTGTAGTTAGTTATAAAACTTTTGCCAGCAACTTGAAAAGTAACAGTACCAATAGAATTAACATTATTTTGTACTTTTCAGTGCACCAACTAATAAAGTCACACTTTTGAGTGTAACATTAGTCATGAAAATTGTTGAACTTTCACTAATACCAAAAACGATAGTACTTATCATATAACCTATACATATTCTTTGCTTGTAATAATTGTTCAGAGCTCTCAAAATATCGCGGCGGAAATACCCATATTTCCGACTTTATCACAGTCGTAACTCAAAAACCTTGTTTTTTATATGTAATCTCTTCTTTAATTTGACCGCTTCATATTTTCAATTTCTGAAAAAACTTGCCGCCTCCACATAACGGAAATACACATATTTCACTCTTTACCATTGCTGTAACTCAAAAGCCGTAACTCTTTTGAAAAAATGTCCAACTGAACACTTCCGGATATAGTCTCATATTTAATTCTGCCGTCTCAGATTTTCGATTTTCCTTCCATTCGGTTTTTGGAGGGAAGGAGATTTCAGAATTGAATTTTCTCTAAAGATGGGACTATTCCTCAACTCTCCTCTTTCAAAAAAATAAAAAGTCATCAAAATCACAGCAAGCGAACAGCTATACATAAAAAAAACAAAAAAGCAAACATACAACCAAATTGTATAGCGCCTCCTTTTAGAAAAGTCGGTCAAAAATATACAGGATGAGCCATTTGAAAATAATGCTACTAATGCAAATCAAAGTACACAAAGTCACAAAAATGTTTGATCGGGTATTTTTTTTAATATAATGGATTGTTCGGGTGATTTCATTCAAGTGCTCGGTCAACCCTGTACATAATTTTAGGTCAAATTTATAATTTCCTTTTTTATTGTTAGAGACGCCTCTCAGAACAAAAAAAATGTATGTAGCTAATCTATTTTCTGTTCTATGATCCAATATTTGTTGCTATCTTTCTTGTAGTATTAATGAACAAGTAGAAAAGAGCTAAACTCTAACAACAACAACAAAAAATGTTGTCTACCTAGCTAATGATTTGATAATTAAATTCATTCGAACAAATTCCATTAATATTAGCTTTGTTTTGGAATATTTCTAGTAGCCATGCATTTCAAATACATACTAACTATTTATTCATCATTAATAATGCTAACAGCAAACTCTAATGACAAATAAAAGGTTGAATGGTACAAGTTAAAAACTTGAAATTCTTGATTAATAAAAACAAATTAGACCTATTTAATGAGTGTGGTGAATAAACTCTGGAGATATGATGATGTAATTTGTGAGAGAATTAAGCATAAAAGAAATAAACTTCTCTGAAGAGGGCCATAAATTTATATCAAAAGTGAAGTAATATATTATTGCAGTATACAGCTTTTAATTGAGGAATTAACCTTTCCAGATAGAATTAGCCACAGAAATGTGCGTCCAGTTTTTCAAATTCCTAACATTAAATTGCTTTCATCTTTGAGACAAAACGCACAATAATATTAGTTTTGCTTATCTTCTTCATTTCAAGGTTTGTTATGATGATATCTAAGATTTAAATAACTAGAATTGGGTATGATAAATTTGAAATTTCAAGGAATTTTTCCATTAACATTCAAATATTTTTCTTTATTTATAGTCAGAAATGTGGTTAACGTTTCGATTAAATCCAGCCGGCGCTTTAGTTTCATTTATTATTAGATTAGCTGACGTCGATCAAGAATAAAAGCTGGGAGCTTTTTTTCCATACATTTTTTAATTTTAGTTGAAATAAAAATAGTATCTTGTATCTAGTGTCTAATAAATAACTCGTAAAAATATTTGAGGTCTACAAACACTGGATTTAATTAATTCATATTAAATTTTATATTTTTTGTCGAAAGTACATTTACCAATTGGGATTGTTATAGACAATTTTCACTCTCAACTATTTTGTATTTTCCAGGTTTTCAGTTCCAGCAAACAATTGTGTTATGTTTCATACTCTCGATGCTCCAATTTTTCATCCTTCAACAATCAATAACAAGACTCTTGACTTTTTTCGCTCGTATCGAGTACTCGTATTGTTTGACCAATCTACATACGAAGCAACTTTTATAGGCAATAAGGAAAATGTCAACTTACCTAAACAGTCCAGACAAAAACTCCTATAAACAACTACGACCGGCAGTGAATGTTTTTCTGTTAGTTCGAATCACGGACTGCAGTGAAAAATATTCTATCAAACTTGTATTGTGATTTGTTTTGTAGCAATACGTTACCTTGCAATCAAATATCAAACATAACCTACAAACATGAGAGGCAACAGATTATAATGATAATAATGGATTTCACAATAAAGTTTATACAGAGCGAATCACTGGAATAGCATCACAACCCGTATAGAGATTACAAAATAGCTTAGACCTATTAACTGTTCTTGACATGCGCGTATCGTGATAGGCCAACGGATTGGGAAATAAAAAAATCGACCTTGTTCAGGTTATGATTAGGTAATTCACATGGTAGGCAATACATTATACTTAGGTTCAATGTTCTTAGAACGTCTATTATAAAGTCATTGAAAAATCCTTGCTTATTTAAATAGATAGATAGATAATATACAAATTCAGAAATATATTTTCGCAAAATGGGCTTCACAGTGAGCTAGAAAGAGAGGTTTTAGGGCCAGTCGACCAGTACGATATTCAACATTGAGAGCCATTTTAAATTTCGGCAAAATTGCCACGTATGTGGGCTCCATTTGAGGGCAGCGCCACATTTAAAACTACGTCGATAATTCGGCCGCCAGCAAGGGAGGCCGAAATAAAAATATTCCCGCGCGCGCCTTTCAAATCTCGTACAACATATTTCATGGCCATTGGCGCACCCAAAGCACTATCGCTAATTAGGTCAACCTGTAACAATATGTGAACCTACAGGGTGATCAGTTATGTGAATGAATGAATATTTCATAATCCTGGTACCAAAATAATAAATAATATTTTATGCCTTTCAGTGTATTGTGCGGAGATCACATCAAGACGGTATCAGAGATGTCAGATGTATCTTTTTTCCAGGATGTACCAACCTGTTTTTAATAGTCATATTATTTACCATTTACAGGGATAAATCTGCCTTTGTAATACTTTTTATATTCTGTTATTTTCAACTATTTCCACAATAATCCTTCGCGACAGTGTGCTGCACTTAGACCATACCTCTTTTCGATGATCACATAAGATATTTATAAAAAATATCAAGTGTGATAACAGTATAACAGTGTTCAATCAAAGCCTGTGTTCCTAAATTCGATTCAGTATACTGATCAGGATCAATATAACATTCATAATATTAAGATCGATTTGTCCATCCGTACACACATCATAGGCGTCGAGGAAGGAGATGGAGAGTTGCCTGTTTACCTGTACAATCACAATGGGTTTCTGTACGTGCGCCCTTGTTTTTTTGGATCCCTACTATTGCACCGACTTGATGTGTGAATATTATTGCTACAGTAATTAGTTTATTTGGATGTGCGTTACATATACATTATTATTTCTTTTAAGAGAAGTTTATCATTATGGAACACTCTGTATAGTAACTCATGGCAACACGAATACTAAATAAACACCATCAACACTGATTTACACACGCAGTATTGTATAAGGGATGGTCGGCAAACAGATGATAATAATAGATATGAAACATAAAAAATCGGCTACATGGCCGCCGAGATAATACAGAAATTTACAGGTGATAATCACTCATAGTATACGGTTTGATTTTTTTTCTTTTCTAGAGTTCCGTACTACTGATAAAATACGAAACCCTTACCTGGCAACTCTGGTGTCTGTCTGCCTGTTGTTTCCGAGTCTACTAACCGGAGAAAGTGGAAATTTGGTACACACCTGAGTCTTAAAAAGTCATGATTCATCGGAAGTAGGTTCAAATGGTTCCGATAATGCAATGTTCAAATAATCGAAACTGCAATTCTACAACAATATTTTATACGGAATATTATTTTCGATAAATATTGTAGAATGGCTGCGTATTGTTCGATGGATGGTTGTTCAAGTAAAGCCCGCTGCAGACGGAGTATGTTTTGCTGCATGATGGCTTGCTTGTTTTGCTGCACGGTCCGATAAATGTTGCCTTGCATGGTGTGTTGATGGCTTCCTTGTTTGTGTTGGCTTCACACGATGCAGGCCATCATGTATGTAAAATGACAGTACAGAGAAATATGACTGTGACAAATGATACAAAATATTGAACATTCTAATCAAGCTCAATTTCTAATCAATGTTACAACAGAGAAAATGTCTCAACAATCAAAAATAACATGTTATCATGTGCAAAATAACTTTTGAGTACGACACGACTAGTTCCGAGTGCTCCGACAAGGCACGATGCGTGAAAACAATCACCGAAAATAGCACCGGTTCTATCATCAAATCATGCACAAGTTCAAGCAACCAACCGTGCACGCGATGTCATTTTCTTACACGGAAGCATGCACAGCACCAAGCCTAGCTCCCATCAAGGAAACATGCAGCAAAACATACTCCGTCTGCAGCGGGCTTAAGATAGGAAGGAAGCAACGATGGGATCAAGTCTTTCCTCGTCGGCCTCTCCAAAATTTACTCCTTTAAAAGTTTTCACATGCGACTATAGAAATATAAAATGCCCCGAACGAAATGCTCTGGTTTATATCATATTTTATGAAATTTTTGAATCGTCATTCATGTAACGTTTGTGTAAATTTGTAGAATATAGCATTTCCGCAGAAAATCTTGTGAATGACGATTTAATTTTTTGTAAACATGAAGCTTACAAGACGACGGATAAACAATTTGGTAGTTTAAGTGTACCATCAAAGGATATTGTTGACCAATTTCACCAATGTAGCTAGTCAGAAAGGATTAGAGCAGTATTTGAAAGAAGAATACTCGAACATTTCTCTTCAACAATTTCGTTTCGATTATTACGTATCTTTATTTACAAGTCTTCGTATATATTTTACTTCAAAATTTATAAATAAAGGTATTAAGCAGGTCGTCAGTGGTGGTAAGTTGAATGTTAAACTCAATATTAAAAAAAAAAATTTAATAAAATCTACTTATTGATGTTTTCTATTTATATTATTCTGTAGTGTATACCAAATAAATAACCTAAGTGTCTAAGTATTCTTAAATGTACTTATTTGGTGAGTTAATAATTATCTCTTTAATTTGTATTCTTTGTGTTTTATATACGTATAGTTTCTCTGAAACTGATCAATTACACATTAATCAATTAACCTATAATGATATTAGATATAAACAAAGTAGGTATTATCAGAAAATGGGCAAACCTAAAAATGTGTAATTATTTCTCTTGCATAAATATACGACGTCCCTTGTAGGCTCTATTGCTTCGGTTTGACCCTGGTATTATTTTGCCTCCAGCAATATATCTGTCACTGCAAACATGATTTATGCGAAAAGCAAAAAATCGTACTTTCGAGCTGCCGATGAAGGAAATTGCAAGAGTGACCCAACTTATAGTATTCTGTAAACATTGGTTATACTCTAACATAATAGTTTATTACTAAACTTTGTAAACTTTTATTGATCCAAATACAGAAATAAACAGTCGTACAAACGGTAAATATAAACTGATAAGAAATACAAACGTGTAAAATAGAGCAAGGGCTGATTGAAAAAAAAAAACAAGATGACCTGAGTAAGAGGATGAAATGCTTTAAGGTGAGTTTATACAGTAAATAAAATAAAATAAGAAACGAATTAAAATTGAAATAATAACCTCAAAAAAGATTGGTTTATACAGATGACAAAAATAAAATAAGTAATAAGAATGAACCAATCAAATCGCAGCTTTTTTGAAAAAAACTTTTATGTTGTATGCAAGTTAAGTGTTCTCTGGTGGTTGATCATGCGTATTATCAGTTTCCAAACAAAATAAAATGAAATAAGAAATAAAGATGAAAGTTGACCATCTTTAGTTCTTATTCTTATTTCTTAATTTAGCTTATTTCGTGTATAAGCGCTCCCATGGAAATGAACATGTTCAACTTTCTTATTTTATCTTAACTTGTTTCTTATTTCGTTTTATTTGCTGTATAAACCCACCTTTAGAAGTGTTATTTTTGAGGTTATTCTTTATGCGACTATAAGGAAACTCATAAGATGCCTGGGCAGATTTTTTCACATTTCTTTAATGAATTCTCTACAGAACATTTTTGTTAAGTAGCCACACCAATAAACTAACAGCTTGAAACATTATTAAGTAATGAGCAAAAATTAAATTTATTTGGATGCTTCGTGAAATCTTGTTTAATACCTTGGACTCTTTTTTTGGTCTACTACTCTACCCATCGGGTAACCCTCAAAGGTCTCTTTAGAAAAACCGATTAGGATAAATTTGTGAAATAAAATAATTCGTGCAAGGAAGATACCTGACACTCATAGCATTAGACCAAAAAGTCATTTTAAAAAACTAGTATCGCAGCAAGATTTAACGGAGCACCCAAATAAATTTATTTTCTACTCAGTAAATACATTAAAGAGCAATTTCAGATAGTTAGTTTATTGGTACGGTTGCTGAAGAAAAAATGTTATAAAAAGTTATAAGAAAATGTGTACCAATTCTGGTCAGGCATCTCATGGATTTTCCTTATGGTAGCTGTGAAAACGATTTTTTCCAAAGCATTTCATCCTGTTTTACTTCGATAAAGCAGGTTGTCTGTAGTCAGCTCCTATACTATAAGCTCGATCAACATCAATATTTTTTCACTCCATGTGGTTAATGTTGATACAATTTCTGGATAAATACTGATTGAGATAAGTGACGCTCCCACATTTAGACATAGTCATATACCACGAAAACTGAACCCATTAGCTCTGAGAGGAGTTGATTGATTATTATACAAGTTTATACACTCTCCAATTTACATTATTCATATTTATTCTCAAGTACTTTTCGTTGCTTCTTCAATTCACTTAGAAAATTTCAGATTTACCACAAAGAAAAATAATTGACTCACCTGCTCAGGTATAAAAAGTATTAAATTATTCCAATGAGCACCGACTACTTACTCTAAGTACATGTATAAAAGAACTGTCGTGTACAATGGTAACTATCATTCAACTACAATTAAATATCCATTTATTGATAATAAGTCACGATCGTTCGAACAGAATGTAAGCAAGCCTCTTCTAAACATTCGATGTATTTTAAGTGAAGTTTGAGAGGTACATATTTAATTAAGATTTTTCATTGGATACACTTACTTAGTCGTTGTTACTTTGTAAACTCAATATCAGAGATATAGGGAGATAATCAATTACACTGGCATTTTTCAAGTAAAAATTCTATAATCAATTGCTTTTTTGTAAATTGAATCAATGTAAACAAAGAAATTAAAAAATATAAAGCATCTTTGTGCTATTGTGTCCAGCGATTTGAATCATAGTGGTCAAGGCGATTTATATAGTTGCTCAGACAGAAATTACAGATGGCCATTACAGTACCATTGAATAAATAAATATTTTTTAGAAAAAATTGGACCGACGTTATAGTTGATGCACTGAAAAGTATAAAATAATATTACTTCTATTGGTGATGGTACTTTTGAAGTTGTGCAGTTGCAGTTAGATTGATAGCTTTTGGCACCAACTTCACAAGTACCATCACCAACAGAAGTAATATTATTTTATACTTTTCAGTGCATCAACTATAACGTCAGTCCAATTTTTTGTAAAAAATATTTATTTCACACTTTTGAGTATAACATTAGTCCCGAAAATCGTTGAACGTTCACTATACCATATCAATGAAGATAATACTTATCCTATTACCCACGTATATTCCTTGCTTGTAGTGGTTATTATTGAGATCTCAGAACATCGCGGCGGAAATACGCTTGAATATTTTAGTTGTTACCATTTAACACCGATTTAACTCGAAAACCGTAATTCTAAGGAAAAAATGTTCATTATAAATGTTGCTAAAATAATTATATCTTTCATGTAGTATCGAAAAATTTTCCATTTTCGAAAGAAATTGTCCTCTCCACATAGCAAAAATACATATTTAACATGCGTCTATCTCGAAAACCGTAACACTTTTGAAAAAATTTTCAATTTAAACGTTTCCGGATATTGTCCTATCTTTAATTATACCAACTCAGATTTTCGATTTTCGAGAAAATTCGCCCCCACCACCCCTTCGGGGGCGGTTTTCGGAGGGAAGGAGATTTCGGATTTGCGTTTTTATGAATATGGGACCATTTCTCAATCCCCTTCTTTCAAATGAATCCAAAATCATCAAAATCGGAGTTCGTCTACTATATAAAAGGCGCGCACGAACCAAAAAAAAATAAATAAAGCAGACAGTCGAATTGTATACCTCCTCCGTTCGGGGTTCGTAGGTCAAAAACAGGATTCTATGGCACGCCGTTTTGCTATTTAATGACATAAAACAAATTAATAATCAAAAATATTTAAACAAGAAAATTATTTACAAAGAAATTCGTGACAGTTGCAGTTAGATTGATAACTACTTCACAAGTACCAGCACCAATAGAATTAATATTATTTCATATTTTGCAGTGTACCAACTAATAACGTCGGATCATTTTTTTTAAATATTTATTTCACACTTTTGAGTGCAACGTGTAGTCACGCAAATCTTTGAACGTTCCCTAATACTATTACCCCTGTATATTCTTTGCTTGTACTTGTTTTTATTCAGAAATCTAAAAAGATCGTGCCGGAAATGAACATATTTTAAACTTTACCACCGCAGTAACTCTGCTATTTCAAGGTTATGCATTAGTTCCGGGATACCTATACCGGGATACCAGTTCAAAACGATATTTAATGATTGTTTCTCTCAATTTCAAAACTATTTAATTCAGTTATGATTATAATCCAAAAATGGAACCTGAACATAATAATTGAAGTTCTATCGAAGTTATCCAAATTCCATTTTCCTTATTTTGAATTTTGATAAAGTCTGAAGTTGAATCTGTCAATTGGCGTACACTGCAGCGATGATTATTATAGGCAATTTGGGAAAGAGGTAAATTAGCTAATTATTAAGTTTAGGCCAACATACAAATGCATCACAATGATTTTATGAACATTAAATTAATAAATGATTCGCATAACTGGATATTTTAAAGGTAAATCTACCAATGCAACGAAAAAACACTTGATTACTTAAATAATATGAATGACGAGATTAATTAGTCTTACCATTAATTAAATAATATCCTGAGTAATGTTGGTGACGTTTGCCATCAATAAAAAACCCCCCGGCATCTATCTTTATTGAGATTTAAACATTGCAACAATATTATTTTATGAACTCATTGCTATTCTATACAATCTTCTAATCCTCATTGTATTTGATAGCATACCTACTTAATATAATTCTATTGTGTCATATCTGAATTAATACGTTGCAAAATAGCAGAAAATCATATTTATATAAATATTTTTTACAACAAATTGGAACGACGTTATTAGTTGGTACACTGAAAAATACAAAATAATATTAATTCTAATGGTGCTGTTACTTTTGAAGTTGTGCAGTTGCAGTTTGATTGATAACTTTTGTCACCAACTTCACAAGTACCAGCACCAATAGAATTAATATTATTTTGTATTTTTCAGTGCACCAACTAATAACGTCGGTCCAATTTTTTGTAAAAAATATTTATTTCTCACTTTTGAATGTAACATGAGTCACGAAAATCGTTGAAAGTTCACTAATACTAATGAAGATAGTACTTATTCTATTACCCACGTATATTCTTTGCTTGTAGTTGTTATTATTGAGATCGCAAAACATCGCTGCGGAAATACGCATAAGTATTTTAGATGTTACCATTTTACCACCACTGTAACTCGAAAATCGTAAATTTAAAGAAAAAATGTTCATTATAATTGTTGCTACAAATAATTAGGTCTTTCATGTTGTACCCATAGACTTTCAATTTTCGAAAGAAATCGCCCTCTCCACATAGCAAAAATACACATAATTGAGAATTTAACATGCCTCTAACTCAAAAACCGTAATTCTTTTGAAAAAATGTTCAATTTAATCGTTTCCGGAGACTGGTCCTATCTTTAATTATACCTTTTCAGATTTTCGAGAAAATTTGCCCCCTCCACCCCCTTCGGGAGCGGTTTTCGGAGGGAAGTAGATTTCGGATTTGTTGTTTTTATGAATATGGGACCATTTCTCGACTCTCCTCTTTCAAATGAATCAAAAATCATCAAAATCAGAGTACGATTACTATATAAAACGCGCAAACGTACAAAAAAGCAGGCAGTCAAATTGTATACCTCCTCCGTTCGGGATTTGTCGGTAAAAAAAAACTAGGACCGACTTCATTAATTCAGAAATTTCAAAACAGCCGTAGGTAATCGTTATACACATATTTCAGACTCTACTATTGGTGTAATTCCAAAACCGTTACAGTTTTTGAAAAATGTCCAATTTAAACATTGTCGGATATGGTCTGTTGTATTTTGCAGTCATGTTTTTTGCTCCATATGTTCGTGTAAACTTGTGGAGAGCGCTAAGTAAAGAATTTGTTTTTTAACCGACGAGCCCAAACGGAGGAGGTTTACAATTCGACTGTCAGCTTTTTATTTTTTTATAAGAATGTATTTTCGTATTTATTAAATATCGTGCACACGGAGTATGTTTACCATTAAAAATGATTGTGCTAAATAGAGAATATCTCAATCTCCAGACTGAAGCTGTACCACAAACCATAAAATGAACTCTGTGTGCTTTACACATCACAATTTTATGAGTTTGTAACTCTATTAATCAATGATTGGTATACATTAAGTTCTTTTAAATATTGTAACAACAACACATTGCACACTGAGAATGCAGTGTGGCCGTTTATACGCAATGTATTTTAAATTTGAAAACTGCAAACAGTGTTGCCGTTCTTTGAATTTACCTTTAATATTCTATTCTGTAATTTTTAAATTCATAGTTTATTAACTGATCAGCATAAAAAAGTTGAGATAAAATTTTAACCTAAGCTGTGAAATTTGCCTGAGGTAGGACCTCGAGCCCAGCATAATAATGCATCGGCAACAGTGGGCTCCATAAAACGACGTCGACGTCACACTGTATTATTGACCGACTTCAAAAAAAAGGAGAAGGTATACAATTCGGTTGTAAGATTGCTTTTTTTATATTTTTTTTATGGCTGTTCGTGCGTTTTGCATAGTAAACGTACTCCGATTTAGACGATTTTTGTTTCATTTGAAAGGGGAGAGTTGAGAAATGGTCCCATATTCAGGAAAATCAAATCCAAAATCTCCTTCCCTCCAAAACTACCCCCAAAGGGGTGGAGGGGTCAATTTTTCTCGAAAATTGAAAATCCGAGATGACAGAATTAACGAAAATTCCATATCCGGTAATGTTTAAATTGGACATTTTTAAAAATAATCATACGTTTCCGCTCTACAGTCTGTAATATGTGTTTCAGCTATGTGGAAGGGGCAAATTTTTCTGAAAATCGAAAATTCGAGATTTGAAAATTAGGAAGAGGACCATATCCGGAAATATTTAAATTGAACATTTTTTCAAAAGAGTTACGGTTTCCGAGTTTCGCAATGGTAAAGTCTGAAATATGTGATATGCGTATTTTCGCTAGTACAAGCTAAACAACCTATACCTATAACTTTTTGGGTATCAGTGAACGTTCAACAATTTTCAATTTTACACTCAAAAATGTGAAATAAAAATTTTTTACAAAAAATTGGACCGACTTTATCAGTTGTTGCACTGAAAAATACAAAATAATATTAATTCTATTGGTGCTGGTTCTTTTGGAGTAGGTGCCTACAATAACAAACTACAACGGCACAACTTCAAAATTACCAGCACAAATAGAATTAATATTATTTTGTATTTTTCAGTGCAACAACTGATAAAGTCGGTCCATATTTTTGTAAAAATAATTTTTGTAATCTTTCCCGTATGATTTGCCACACGATAGCGTACACCCATTTGACAGAAACCAAATGACATTCAGAAAAATGTAGGTATATATACAACTGTTGATTAAGCTATAAAACTAATCATTATTCGTCAAATAAAGTTATAATTCAAAAAGTTAGCTGAAAATGACACTTTAGAATTTTTTTTACGGCTGCTAGACGATTTTCAAGGCATAAAACCAGCCCGGAAGAGTATGACATTTGGCACTGTGAAAGTTTATATGATAAAGTAGTGCACAAACATAAAATTTAGATGTATTATGCGTTAATATTTTAAATTAAAGTAAATAAAAACAAAATGGTTGATGTGGTAGAAGTGTATTTATTGTGTGTTGCATAACGAACCCAATTGCAATGTGAAATCAACGAATCAGGGCGGGCTGTCAGATTGTTTTATTTGTGGATGACAACCCTGGACAAACGCAAATTTAAATTTTATAGATATTCTAGGTATACAAAGTTTAATTATTTTGAGGGATATATTATATATTTAAATGCGCATTTAATGTCATTTCAAGAATTTTTTATACTTTTGATAGTAGATTAATGCATTTTTACAACGCAGGTTTTGCAAATCAAAAAAGGACTGCACATTCTCTTCATTTTGTCATAAGGGTAAAGTAATATTACCGTTGTTAGGTCAAAACATTACAATACATTGTGTTATAAAATAAATTTTATATGTATTGCAAGGAATTAGGCAAACAACACACGCCAATGCTGTTTTGTATAAGCTTACAACTGACGTAATCACTAATCACATTCTTGTGGACACGACTGATACATCGCTCATTTGTCAAAAGAATTGAAATAATTTCATTCGACATTACATATAATATGTATCTATCTGTCTAATTATATTGAACAAGAAATGCTTGTATATATATATATATATATATATATATATATATATATATATATATTTTTTTATATATAAATATATATATATATATATATATATATATATATATATATATATATGCAAATTTTATCTCGGAATCTGGTCTACCAATTTCGATGAAAATTCATATGTATGGGTTTTAGAGTGTATTGAATCGATTGGTTGTATTCACATTCACAAGAAAAATCGTTTTCAGCAATTAATATTCCCATTTTAGAAGTTTTACAGATTATATTTCAGATATAAGTATGAACCCGATAGTGTCATAGGAGAAAATAGACCTCTGGTTAAGCTTTGGGGTATTAATCTAGAGTTCTTCGGTTCGAATTCTGATCACCTTTAAGTTTTTCTTTTAACAAAACCCATTTTTTTAAATAATAGATGTTAATATGAGCTTCTGAAAATTAAATCGGAAATTTTCAATGAAAATTTGTACATATCTAATATATTGCGATCCTTAAGGTACACATTAGCTATTTCAACGAATGGTTAGCAGATTTTGGTAAAAATTAGCAAAAAGGGGTTTTCGGAATCGAGAAATCGATTGACGATACTTTCGTATTCAATCGGTGTGATCCTCGAGGTTCACACTAGCTATTTCAAGAATGGCTCCGCAGATAAAAGTTTCAGTATGTAGATATAGTATTTGGGGGTTGAGAAAAGATACAGCTGAGTTCTGGCATGTTTCACATTCATATTTATTTTGAAATCTTCAAATTCTGAGCCATGTGAATGATAAAAGCAATATTTACCAATCGCATACACTTTAATTATAAATATGCACATTTTTGAACTTTAGGGTATCTATTATAGACCCACTCTAAATTCTGTGTTACCCGAACAAAGCTCGGTCGCCCAGATATTATTAGATAAAATGAAAATGGAAGAAGAAACAGAACCTATTTTCTGTTCAAAATATTTATAGTGTAAAAAAAATATGTAGGAAATAGAACGATAGATGTCCATAATATAATTGGTAAATAGCAGAACCAAAAGATAGGTTATGTTGCACTATTGTTTACCTGTCAACTTTCTGATTACTAATCGATTGGTAATCAGTCACTTCTGTGGACACGATCAATCACAATCTTAATTCAAGTTATTTTTTAATGCTGCGGATAGAATGGAGAATTTATGGCAGCTGGTTGTGCTCCAACCTCTGTGCAATAAGATAAATATTCAGCTTCTACCAATCCTTAACCACAATTTAGTGTTCGCTAGCGAACATGATGACACTGGGTGAGAGTTTACTAGCAGCTTGAAAAAAAATAATAAGCGGTTAATAAACTAGCTCAATCTAATCGAAGCTTTATAAACTTATTTTCGTGTCACGAAACGCATCCACTGTAACTGTAGCCGTAGCCTAAACCTCTTATTTTCAGGTGGTAGCATTTGGTAAAGGCTTTCAGGAGACACCCTGTAGAAAGCAATAATTTAAATGCTAGACAGAACAGCAAAAGTTATCCTGCATCAATGTCAAAGAGGCGATAAAATTCGTTGTTTGTGCAGATGGTCTTTGACTGTTTTTGTTAAAATATTATTTATACCTAAGTAGCAACAACCGCCTAGACAAGACTATGTTGGTAGATTGTAAAAGAATGTGGCCGCAAGGCTAACCAAGATTTTCGATTATATAACTTGAAAATTTGTGATATTTTTAACATTAGGTATACGGTGATCAGCAAATTCAATATGAATGCTTCGTAATCGTCATTTATTTTGTATTTGATTATCCTTTTCCTAGAATAAATAAAATAGATTTTTGGTAGATTAGTTCAAAAACCAACCGTGAGATTTACCGAGCAATACTTAAGTAAATATATTTAAAAAAATATGTGTTAAGATGTATCTGAAGTCACTTTTGTAAAAGGGCTGCATTGTCTTCATTTTGTCATAAGCGTAAAATAATATGACCGGCGTTAAGTCGAAACATTAGAATGCATCGTATTATAAAACAAATAGCTATAGTTTGTTTCACGAATCATGGCTATTGTGTGTAATCATTCACGAGCTACGTACATATCGATATACGTCCCATCGCATCTCATTATTATGAAATTCTCTACTACGTTTGTCGATCTAAGAGCTACGACATCAGTATGTCAAGTTTATGTCCCTTTATACAATGATAGGGTGCTGCACGTATGTCCGAAGACAACGCAATCTTTATTATAGGCGATAATTCAGGTGCATAAATTTATATTTCATAACACAAGCAATAAATTTGTATTTTTGACCGACTTCCCAAAAGGAGGAGGTATACAATTCGATTGTGTGCTTTTTTTTTTTTTGGTTTGTGCGCGCCTTTCATATAGTAAACGTATTCCGATTTTGATGATTTTTGATTCATTTGAAAGAGGAGGCTTGAGAAATGGTCCCATATTCATAAAAACGGGAATCCGACATCTCGTTCCCTTCAAAAACCGCCCCCGAAGGGGATGGAAGGGGCAAATTTTGTCGAAAATTGAAAATCTGCGTTGATATAATTACAGATAGGACAATATCCGGAAACGTTTAAATGGAACATTTTTTCAAAAGAGTAACGATTTTCGACATAGAGACATTTTAAATTCTCAAATATACCTATTTTCGCTATGTGGAGAGGGCGATTTCTGTCGAAAATTGAAAATCTGTTTGCAGTACATGAAAGACATAATTATTTGTAGCAACATTTATACTGAACATTTTTCCCTTAGAGTTACGGTTTTCGAGTAAAATCGGTGTTAAAATGGTAACAACTAAAATATTCAAGCGTATTTCCGCAGCGATGTTCTGAGATCTCAATAATAACAACTACAAGCAAGGAATATACGTGGGTAATAGAATAAGTACTATCTTCATTGGTATTAGTGAACGTTCAACGATTTTCGTGACTAATGTTACACTCAAAAGTGTGAAATAAATATTTTTTACAAAAAATTGGACCGACTTTATTAGTTGGTGCACTGAAAAGTATAAAATAATATTAATTCTATTGGAGCTGGTACTTGTGAAGTTGGTGCCAAAAGTTACCAATCTACCTGCAACTGCACAACTTCAAAAGTAACAGCACCAATAGAATTAATATTATTTTATACTTTTCAGTGCACCAACTAATAAAGTCGGTCCAATTTTTTGTAAAAAATATTTATTTCATGTGTGTCTGCATTATTGTTGATAATAAATCTTTCATATTATGTTTGCTTATTTAATCAATCGATATTTTCTTACTTCCTTAAATGCCATATCTTAGCTCGAAATCGTTACGCTAGGTACTGATTTACTCCCGTCAGTTGGATACATCATAAAAAAATATTGGAAAATTCAACAAATAAATGTCAACTGTGTCTCGGAATCCTGCAATATTTGTATAATGACTATCGAGTTAAATCATCATATTCTGGGGTCTAGGATATATGGTTTGGTGATTTGACATTCTTATAATGAATCACCCGGTATATACTAACATACACACAGTTCCACAGTTCATATGTCACTGTTTCAAATTAGAATTAAGTTGGTCTTCTTATCCAAGTACGCATTAATTTAATAATATCAGGGCCAACGGCCGTTCTACAATGTTTATTGTATCACATATATGATGACGTAATTTTATGTTCGTCCATATTTTGCACAGTATTCTGATGGTGTTTCATTTTTTATTGTGGCGCGACTCAGTGTTTTGCTGATTCACAGTTTACACTATGATATGTAAGTAAGTAAGGGATAGCGCGATATAAAACGCGACGGTAATGTCAGGCACCACTTGGATTTTCACATATTATATACGGGGTGTTTCTTTACAAAACGCATCATATGAGATCAAAATAAACTGATTTAAGCAAAATTACTTCAATACAATACAGTTTATATACAAATAATATATATTTTTACAAAAGGGCCGACTTAATTACTTACTGCATAAAAAACACAAAATAATATTAATAAAGTCGTTTTTTTAAATATTTATTTTAACAATGTTTGTGTATTTTTGTCTGTAGGTATGATTTTCTAAAGAGATCAGGAAATTATTTGCTTGCAAGGTGATTAAAAACGTCCTTCGTCATCAATTTTGTATTTATGTAAATTTTGAACATTTTAAATCATTTTATGAAATGATTTATTTATTTGAATTTATTCAGTTATTGTTTATGTACCTCGAGCAAATTATTCAAATCCAAATAATAATAAGAGATATAGACCATTATCAAGAATGCTTTTTTTATTATCGTAATAACGTAGGCTTAATATCGACCGTTATAAACGCATCTGGGTGAGGGAGCCTTTAAACTCTACTGCATTAACTTGTGATTACAATCAAACCACACAGAGTCGCAGATTTATCGTTTTTCGAAAAAGACAAGTTAATTTACTGATAAGTTAATAAATTATCAACTTTGTAAATATTTTTGTAACACCACTAAAATACAATCGTGCGAGTATCCTCCCAATTAATTAAGAAACACCATCTGTGGTTTATTTTTGATACAATCGAACCTGTTGAATTCACAGAATTGAATACTTTGTAATAAGAAGTAGCAGATTATTTAAAACAACTTTATCAAATTTGGAGTATTTCCAAGAAGAATATTTTATTAGAATGTACTCACAATTGGAATTATTGGAAAGAAAGATAACTAAATATTATGGTCATTGAGATAATCGATGATCAAATGTTTTCTCAGTTTAATCTAAATAATTTTTTATCAATATTTGTGAACCAGAATTTTTGATAGAACTCTTAGGTACTACTAACGATTACTTAATCTAATCCAACACTAACGATAACTCCGAACAAAACTTTTTAAATTTTTCTATTTTTCCATATTTCCTTGAAACATGGAAGAAAAAAAAATAAATTCAATATTTTTCAATATCTTATGAATTACAATTTTACAGAAAAATGATAAGTATTAGAATTTTCGATATAACTGTAGTTACAGCGAGAACTGCAAACAGAACTATTGTTTTTTTTAGTTTTTCAACAATTTAGTTTTTTTGAATATCATAGATTACTTACTAAATCTACAGAAAAAGTTATAAGAATTTTTGATAGAACTATTAGAATAGGTACTAACGAAAACTTCGAACAGAACTGTTTTAATTTTACTATTTTTCCATACTTTCTTGAAAAAAAAAAGTACAGAATTTTTGTGAGATTTCAAAATTTTCCAATGTTTGTTGCAAAAGTGTTCGTTACCCTCATTTTGGTATTTTATATTTTTTTCACAAAATTCAATTTTTTGGCATAGTACTCCAAAACTATTACACATCTACCGGGAACTCCGATGAAATATTTAATTTTTGCAAAAGTAGTTGCTACCCCCATTTTGGTATTAATTTATTTTTTTCACGTAATTAATAAAACTATTTAAACAATATTTAATATGTACCAGAAACTCCAATGAAATAAATAATTGTTGAAAATTCCCTTGCTAACTTCGCAGGACTAACCATAAACGTTGGTGTAAAATCAACTTTCATAATATTTTTTTTCAAAACTAGGAACGACTTTATTAGTTGGTACACTAAAAACTACAAAAATATTGTCTTATTTCTAATGGTGATGGTACTTATGGAAGTGCAAAATTATTTCAGTGATTTGAAAACATAGCGGTATAAATTTCAGACTTTTTACTATTGCTGTAATTCGGAAACCTCATGAAAATGTTGCTGGATATAGTTGGCTTCTTAAGTTTGCCATCTCAGATTATCGATGTTAAAAAAATGTCCCATCCACCTTCTTTGTGGAATTTTTTTGGAGGATGGAAGTGTTCGATTTTATTTTTTTTTAATAAGGGACCATTTCTCAGTTCTACTATTTTAAATGAAACAAAAAACATCAAAAAAGTCGGTCAAAAATGAACACAACCACTTATTACTTGCCAATTTAGTTTTTCAACTCGACAAGTGTTTCGCCGCTGACGATGCTAACCTTACGGATAAAACATCTGTCGTTGACAAGAAAAGCTTATACCTATTATTTTTTGAAAATAATCAGAAAACTCTTGTCAAATTCGGTATACCTTCCTACTTAATTCGTACAAAAAGACAGACAACAAATTTTATCTTTGGGTTTTCATGGCGTGCAAATAATCATATTATGAGGTCAAGAAAAAACTTACTTTTCAAAATCAGATAGTACTTCAATTTTTGACCGAATTCGCAACAGAGGAGGTACCTATACAATAATTCGAATGATTTGTTTGATATGTTTATCTGACCTTGAAAGTTGATTCAATAATGTGGTAATAATAATAATAATAATAAGTAATTCTTGTCTATCATCCAGTACATCCTTTATCATGATAAATTTTATTGATCACAGACTATAGAATGTTGCAAGAAATATTGAGTTTTCGTAACTGAAAATATAGATTGTGATAATTAGATTGGGTTGATAAATATTTTTAACATGTATGTCACATATTACACCAATTTCAGATGATATTAATTATTACTTCAATATACTGTAATTTTCAAATAATGCCAAATTGCTGGATGAATTCATTTCTCAAACAATAGAACATAATATTTAGGTATATCAAGATCAAATGGAGTTCCCAAACAAACATGAAAGAAAATATATTCTATTACCAGTAGACAGGTATAATCTTTAAGTTTGTTAATATTTAATTTAAAGCTGTAACCCAGGGTAGAATGATAAAAAATAGGCTTATAAAAGGATCCGAAAACAACGAGACAGGTGTTTCGCTAACAAACTTATAATCTCTGAAAAGTTGGTAAATTTGATATACCTACTTATTGGACAATTTGTACTAACAAAGAAGATATAAACCTACCTATCTTCTTTTCTTTGGTACTAGCTACATATCTTAATGTCTGTTCCGATATGAGTTTTTATAGAAAAGTATGACCTAGGAATATAATATGTATTTGAAAATTATTTTCTTTCCTACGGGATTCACCCGGTTTTTTTGCAGTAGGTACTCAATACACAATTATTATGTCTTATTAGCTTTGGTTTGAAATTTAAACCAATCTTTTCAAAGGACGCCGAGTTCTTCGATGAAGAATCGACAAATTAGATTCTTTTTGAACTAGTTATTTTTAAATAGAATATTCTACTCACTTGATTGGTTAGAATTTGACGTTCGAAATAAACGCTCGACCGGCGGCTTCTATTATTACGTAACCGTAACACTCTCGTTCCCCACGCAACAATCTCTTTCCAACAACACAACTATAAACTATACACGTATAAACTCACACGACTTGTGTGTATATATTCTCTGCACACGACTGAAAGAAAACCGAACGAAAGTAAAAACGAGGAACGGGCGATGAGCGGCCACCGAACACAAAACTGTATTACGATTACGACAAACTTGACATTTGACAGAAGGTTACGCGGGCCAGAGTGTTTTGGATCACGGTCGTTCAAACTCAAAACTTGGATCGACGAGTAGGTATTTACATTAGATACGATCAAAATAAACAGATCGCATAGGTAGGTACATAGATTTTGCCAGTGCTTCCAATTGATCACTCTAATATGATTCTTCATTTTCATGTTCCTCCTATTCTCAAGATCCACGCGCATAAGTTGATAATGAATATTTGGGAACGTAAAATAGTTCGCAATAAGCGAGACCGTTTTATTTTTATTTCAGTTTTAAAGCTGGAATAATTATTGGATATCAATTATTGGATTACAGCCAACTATATTTGATTGCTTGTATGAATTATTTTATTTAAAAATAAATCCATAAATTACTCCCATTATGAAGCAACGAGTATTGAGTTTATTTTATAGTAGATAATTGGCTTTGAATAAATCCAGTGTATGGTCTGGCTCGACAGAAAATCTTTTCAAAAATAGATTGAGCTTTATACGTGTTCAATAGTTTGAAATTTATTGAGGTATCTCGATTTGAGAAATAAATCGTCAATAATATTTATAAGAGACTAAGCAATTTTTGACCGACGAACCCCGAACGGAGGAGGTATACAATTCGACTGTCTGCTTTCTTCGGTTCGTGCGCGCCTTTTATATAGTAAACGAGCTCCGATTTTGATGATTTTGGGTTCATTTGAAAGAAGGGGATTGAGAAATGGTCCCATATTCATAAAAACGCAAATCCGAAATCTCATTCCCTCCGAAAACCGCCCCGAAGGGATGGTGGGGGCGAATTTTCTCGAAAATCGAAAATCTGAGAACATTTTTTCAAAAGTGTAACGGTTTTCGAGATGGACGCATGTTAAATATGTATTTTTGCTATGTGGAGAGGGCAATTTCTTTCGAAAATTGAAAATTTTTCGATACTATATGAAAGATTTAATTATTTGTAGCAACATTTATGATAAACATTTTTTCCTTAGAGTTACGGTTTTCGAGTTAAATCGGTGTTAAAATGGTAACAACTAAAATATTCAAGCGTATTTCCGCAGAGATGTTCTGAGATCTCAATAATAATAACAACTACAAGCAAGGAATATACGTGGGTAATAAGATAAGTACTATCTCCATTGATATGGTATAGTGAACGTTCAACGATTTTCGGGACTAATGTTACACTCAAAAGTGTGAAATAAATATTTTTTACAAAAAATTGGACCGACGTTATTAGTCGATGCACTGAGAAGTATAAAATAATATTACTTTTATTGGTGATGGTACTTGTGAAGTTGGTGCCAAAAGTTATCAATCTAACTGCAACTGCACAACTTCAAAAGTACCATTACCAATAGAAGTAATATTATTTTATACTTTTCAGTGCATCAACTAATAACGTCGGTCCAATTTTTTGTAAAAAATATTTTTCCACTTCAAATTTGATTTGTACTGTTAATTTCTTAATGCATATGTGATAAATATTTTTTAATAAATAACAGAAAGAAAACTAGGACTGACTCCATTCCATAATGCATTAAAAAGAATAAAATAACAATACATCTTATTAATATTATAAATGCGAAGATGAGTTTGTGTGTTTGTTACGCTTTCACGCCTGGACCACTGATTTGATTTTTATGAAATTTGGTACAGAGATAGATTAGACCTTGGGAAAGGACATAGACTACCTTTTATTGCCCTTGGTACTCAATGTGGTGGGTTCCGTACCTTAAAGTTGTATATTTCTGAACTGTATGGCTGGATTTTGATGGACTTTTTATCATGTATGTTTGTAGAATTTATTCGAATGATCTGGTAGAGGCTGTAAGTGCTGTTCTCTCTTGGTGGATGGATCAGGGTTGCCGTTCGGACAGGTTCTACGTGTGAGTAAGACTCTGAGGTAGAAGGATTCCATACACAAGAATTTTTATGACTTTTCACAGCAATTTCAATTTTTCTTATATTGTTATTTTATTCTTTTTATTTTATGGAGTCGGTCACAGTTTTTTTCCAAAGTCATTTATTTCACAATTTTGAAGGAGGTAATCAATTCGACTGTTTGATTGTTTTTTTAAGTATGTATCTTGGGTTTGCAAGGTAAATGTGCACGATTTTGATAATTCTTTTTTCGTTTGAAAGAAGATGGAGAGATGGTGCCATATTAAAATTTTCAGGCTTCCATAGAGTTCATCACTTCGATAAAGCCCTTCGAATGTAAGAACAAAAACATTTTAATTTTTTTTTTGTTAGATCCTGCAAAACATATGATTTCTTGAAATATTTGTCCCTGAAAACTTCTCAATGAATCTAAGGGTTTTGGAGTTAGGGCTCTAAGGCTATCGAACAAGTATTTCACCCATTTCAGAAACCGCCACTAATAATTCAAAATATATTTACCTACAATAAAGTTGTTTATCAATATAAATGCTATAAATCTGAAGTAATTGCCTTCCCATTAACAAGCATATTTCTTTTATAGAAAGTCTCATAATAAATAAACTATATTGAAGTTACGACTTCATTCCATTAAATTCTGTAGTCTGCAGAAACTGTGTTGTAGAGTAAGTATTATTAGTGTATGAACAATTTATATAAACAAGAATACACCAAAGGATGATGGTATGCGCGTCCGGATGAAAATTCAACGAAATAGGCAAGAAAAACAGGGTCTGTTTAGAATGGATTCCCGGCAACTCGGGAATCAAAGGGAATGAAGCGGCCAACACACTTGCCAGAAAAAGAGCACGAAATCCTTTCATTGACCCAGAACCTTTCTGTGGTACAGGTAAAAGGACCTACATGAAAGAGTTTTAGGAGAAGGAAAAAACCGAAGGAGAAACACTCTGGCGGAATTTCCCCTTAAGTTGGATCATTCCAAAAAGTTGCATGGAAGCTTTAATACTGCAAGATCTAAGAAGTATCTGGATCTTAGCAAGAATATGTTAAACCTCCTCACTGGATTTCTTACTGGGCATTGCCGCCTCAGGAAGCACCTAACTAGAATGGGTCTAGCAGAGAACGACGAGTACAGATTCTGTGGGTAGGAGGAAACTCCGGATCACCTGGTGACAGAATGCCATTGCTAACCAACGCAAAAATGCTTTGAACAAGAAACATGCAGAAATGAGGAAGTAACTTCCTTGACGTCATCCCAGATTCTGGATTTCATTAGAACCCTGGAACTGGAGTGCGAGCTGTGGAGTACGTAATGGCGAGAACAGCTCTGTTACTTTTTTATTTTCTTCAATAAATAGTAAAAAAATTACAAAAAAAAATTTCTTTTAGGAAATAGAATTATTAAGAAATTAGACTGAAGCTGTTTAGCGAAGACAACCCGGATTGCCAGGCTGAAATGGAACTGGGCGGGACATGTTGCACGTCTTAAAGATATAAGGTAAGCGCAGTAGAGGACGACCACCAACGCGTTCGACTGATCACATAGAGTCACCACAAACTGGTTACAATCAGCCAAAGACTAGAAACGAGTTGAAGCAATTAGGGGAGGCCTATGTCCAGCAGTGGACCTAAGAAGGGCTGGATGATGATGATGATGATGTTTAGCGAGGACACGCGGCTAGAGTTAACTGTCTAAGTCACTAAGACGCTTATAATCGTCATTAGTCGCGTGTGCAAATACGATACCTATATCAAATAATAGATTTAGTCTTTGCTATAGATTGATACATAGAAAATTATTGTTTAGATGTTTAGTTTGACTCTCGAAGTCAACACTAGCTTTTAAACGTAAAAATAAACATTTGCTGCGAAGGGTCTTCGGGCCGAGACATCGATCGGTGATACTCTCATATTTTTAATGTGTAAGTCGCTCGGGGTCCAGACTAGCAAAGGGTTTTTGAGGTCGAGAAATCGATTGACAATACTCTCTCATATGTTATGGGTGCTACCACCGAGGTACAAACTAGCTATTTCGGAAATGATTCCGTAAATTTTAATAAGAATTCGCAATCAGAGCTTTCTGGAGCTGAGAAATCGATTGGTAAAACATATTTTATGGGTGTGACCCTTAAGGTTCACACTACTTTCTCGAGAAAATTACCAGCAACAGTAAATCTATGATTATTTCGTAATTTCAATTTTTAAGTGGTGCAGTTTCAGATAAAAGACCAAAACCAATAGAGTTAACATTATTTTTATTTTTCAGTGCACTAACTGATAATGGCGGACCTATTTGTTGTAAGAAGTATAGTCATTGTTGAGTATTTCATTATTCATGAAAATTGTTGAACGTTCACACATATTCAACGATTCAAAATATAGCGATGACAATCTGGCATATTCATTCATTTTTTAAATTGATTGCGATCAAATGACTCTCCACTCCTGGGTGGGCCTTAGAATATTACATCGATAAGATTACATTTCCTTTACTTATAATAATTTTTAAAAGGATACATTATATTTAAATAAATGATAAAATAAGCTCTTCAATTTATCGAAAAATCGATAAAAGTACTAAGAATTGAAAATAGAAGATAAAGATCAATGCCATCGAATTTCAAGACTTCCTTGGATTATATGTTGAAATTCATTTATCTAGGAAAACTGAAAAATTCACAATTATTACTTATCTCTTAAAATTCTTAGTATAACAAAACATTTTGTAGATTATCCACTCTAAAACTAAGGATTGTGAATTTTTTACATAATATTTTTTGCCATAGCTTCTAGAAATAAAAGTGAGGTCTACCCCGAACCTATATGAATAGAAAACATTTTACTCTGGATCAGAGAGAACATACATATATTGTAGCTTCTTTTGGCACTGTATCTTCCTCAGATTTATAAATGAATTTTCCAAAATATTTGTATTACGATGTGTCTTTTACATTGCCAAATCGTTGATAATATAATATTTTCTTTGATATCACTTGCACAGTTTTGTGATTGTCTAATTATACATGTATTAAATACAATTTTAATCAATTTAACACAAACGGTTTCATTATCTACTATATTATATTATTAAAATGCTATCTGTGGTCAGTGGTCACTGTTTTATACCCTATGTGATAAGAAACCCACATATATAATACTCCAAATTAAAGCTAATAGTATGTAGATTTGCTGAAAATTATCTAAACTACCGTAATCTTAATAAACCATGTTCGAAACCGTAAGAAATATTTTTATTTCTATTAGGACTGGCTTCCAGTGGATGGCAACACGTATATCCCAAGGAGTCAAGGAGGATACAAGGCAGAGAACACTACCTCCAAATCCAAATAGAAGGTATCTTCTATCTTCTCTGCTTCTATCCTCCTTGGATATTACATTCAGTTGACATGTTATAGGGTAGGATCGGATATATTCCGTGCGTTCAGCAACGACGACGCATGTGTGTCATTAAGGCTGTTCGAGCAGTAGTTTGGGACGGTTTGATAACTGTTTAAAATGCGCATGTCTGGTTTGAAACACTGTCCAAGTGGTTTGGGATCTTGTGGCCCGAACACCAAACTGCAGTTTGCAAACTACCCCTTCCACTTTCTTACAATTTCGTCGTCATAGACCAAATGACTATGCCGATAGATATGTTTCATGGCCAAAGATAAGAGAGAACATCAATGAAAGACTGATGGACAAAACACAAAGCCAGGGTTTAGTTTAGGACTGTGGTAGTGTTCTCTGAAAAAGATTTCTCCAACAACAGATAACACTATACTCTAAGAAGAAGAAGACGCTTCAACTGCGCCTGTCTCAAAATGAGTCCCGACTAGTTTGGAAATTGTCAAACTACTGCTCGAACATCTTACTAGTAGTTGGGAATTTATTATTTCATCGTAAATTGAAGTGCGCAGGCGTCTGACGGTTTGGGACTGGTTTGAACCGCTGCTCGAACACCCTTAATATATTAGAACGTTAAGCCCTCTCTATACGGTGGAGCCCGTGAATTCATGGGTTCACTATGAGCGGAATCTAAAAAATATGATCAAGTTTGATTCTCTGTTAAAATGCACTGTACGTACCAAGGTTCACAACAAGCCGCTTGATTAATAGGCAACCATTGTCTAAAATTATTTTCGTATTTGCCTTTTTTGTCATTTAAATCAATACTCTGCATCATAGAGAATAAAATAAAGGCTTTTTAAATAACGGTTCATAGTTCCATAGATAAAATATATCATAGATCGTGTCTGAGTAAATTCTCTTTGGTAAATTCATTCTAGTAAGTAGTAAGAGTAGGCGCAGGGCGCTCTTGGCAATACAAGTACCCTGTTATTTGATCAAGGAGGCCGCGATCTCGTGGGATATTACCATACACGACATAGGAGAATTCAGTGAATCTAATCATTCAAACAGTGTTTTGCCAGAATATGAATTTTATTCAAGTGATATTTAGCTAATTTAACACAGGCAGTCTAGTCTTCCATGGGAACTTCATATTTAAAATAAAAAATAAGGTTATGTTGAATTTTTATGTCAATTCATTCAATGATTATTTTGAGATTTTGTCATTCTGACGTTTAAGAAGTCAATAAACGAAGATTAGGTTATGATCTTGACATTTGACCATCTATATATGAGATTTATATTCTGTTCTATGTCAAATACGGGGTCATATTGACGTTCATTTGAATTAATCTTCATGAGTAACATTTTACCGCTTAACGTAACCTCTTGTGATGCACACAAAAAAGACTACGCTGCTTTCGTTAAATGAGCATATATACAAATATAACTTGAATAAAATTCATATTTTGGCTATACACTGTTTCAATGAGTAGAGTCACTGAATTCTCCTATGTCGTGTATGGTAATATCCCACGAGATAGTGGCATCCTTGATCAAATAACAGGGTTACTTGTATAGCCAATACGATGAGCTCTTTAGTTCGTGTATTCTTCGTGGTATCATCGTAGCTCTTCGCCATCAGTAGCACTGATCCCTCAACAGATGCGTCCTGGCGGGTCAACACCAGTGGCGTAGCGTGCCTTGTCGGGGCCCCGTATAAAACTTTTTTTGGAGGCCCTTATATGGAGGTAAAGATTTTTCACAAAAGAAAAAAAATATTGTGAGAAGTAATATTTATTTATCACATAATTTACCCATTTTACAAATAAAAATCGAATTTTAAATATTCACTCTCCTTGCCTTTTTATCGGCAAAATTTATTAAATCATTTATGGCTGATGATGATTTTAGTTTTTCTAAAGTTTCTGCCTCTATGTACAATAGTGAGATGTCTGACAGCCGTTCTTGTCCCATCGAAGTTCTTAAGTAATTTTTTATTAGTTTTAATTTTGAAAAACTTCTTTCTGCCGTTGCGGTTGTAACTGGAAGGGTCAAGAATAAAAAGCATGCTGTGATTACCTCGGGAAAACTGGATGCAAGACTATTGAATTTTACTAGCAATAATTCAATGAGTTCTTTAATGGAATAATTTTTTTTAATTTCAGAATTTAAGCATGTTTTTAGAGCCTTTAATTGGTCACAAAGATTAAGTGAGATGTCTTTACTGTATTTAGCAGACAGTTTTCCGGAAGCGTTTAATATCTCTTCGCTTGAAGAAGATAGGAGTTTCTCCGGTTGTAATATTTCGAATATACTACTCAGGTTGCAAAGGCTCTGAAATCTTTCTTTAGTTTGAGAAATTAATATATCTAAACAGCAATAGTATACATTGACTTTGAAATAGGATTCCGGGTCGGAAATTCTCTCATCTTGTGATAACTCATCAAAAAAACGCTTCGTTATCTTTCGCCTACTGTTTTTAAAAACAGTTGTTACATCCCACTTTTTTGCTAAATCTTTGGATTCATTTAGAAAACTATTAAATGAATTCTGATTTCTTAATTGGCACAGTCTATTTAAAAGATTACTTAATAAAATACTAGATTTCTGTAAGTCATTATTTTCATGCTGTAGAGCTTTAGAAACAGGATTAATAATTTCAAATAGTGAAGAAAAAAATGTAACGAGCACTAAGAAATCAAAACTCTCTAAAATATTAATTATACTTTTACATTCTTCACGTTCATCTTTTTTATTTGAAATTAAATTTAGTTGGTACAAAGTTTTCATGATTAGTAAAAAATTTTTCTTTACTTCTAATTAAGCGTCGTTCCTAGAAGACCATCTGGTAGGACATACCTTTTTAAGGGTAATCAAATATTTTTCAGATGAATCGTCACTTAGCATAGCCCAGCGTTTTATACTATTGCCAAAAAAGTATATATTTTTTCTAAATTATCGAAAAAAGTCGATACTTCACGAACATATCTCGCAGCATCGTTCAAAACCAAGTTTAAAGCGTGCGCAACACAATGAACATAATCGGCATTTGGAGCATGCTCTTTTATTAGGGTTTGTAATCCTCCATACACACCCGACATAACATTTGCTCCATCGTATCCCTGTCCTCTACATTTAGTCAAATCAATTCCATATTCTTTATTCAAATTTAAAATGACAGTTTTCAGACCTGCAGCACTGCAATCTGTTACTGCTATGAATCCTAAAAAGGACTCACAGATTTTTATTTCTTTAGGCACATTATCATCATTTTCTGTAACCGAGATATATCGAAAAACTACAGATAGTTGGTCAATTTTTGACAAATCTTGTGTTGTATCCAGAATTATTGTCAGAAATGGAGCTTTTTTAATTTCTGAGATAATACTGTTCCTAACGTTAGTACCAAGCAAACTAATAATTTCGTTTTGAATCGTAGGGCTTAAATAATTTATTTCACCTTTCGGTTTTAGAAAAAGTTCTTTTAAAATTGCATCATAGTTAGATAGCAGACGTGAAATTGCCATAAAATTGCCAGAATCAGAATCATGCCCCCTCAAAGGTAGATTACAAGATACTAAAGTAATTATAACATTAATTATACGATGCAGTACATCTCTCCAGAATGTAATTTTACTATCGATTTCACTTTTCAATAGAGTATCGATGGTATTTCCTTGCAACCAATTATTATAAGAGAGTGAGGCACTAATATGCTGCTGTGACTTTTCATGGTCAAGAATAGTTTGTGTGAAATTGCTTCTAACCGAAACACCGTTAACCCAAGCAGAGGAGTACGATTTGTTTTGACGATCTGCTAATAACCAACAGAAGTGACAGTACGGTTTGTTTAAAACGTTAGAATAACATAACCATGGTCTTATAATTTTTATGCCTGCCTGATTGAAATATGAATAATAATAAGCTGAAAAAGGTCGGTTATTTTCTGAAACTTTTGGAAATAGTCCTTGAGGTTTAAATGGACCCAATTTAAAAATTATTTTTCGTTCGCATTCAGTTAAATTGTCACCAAAATTTCCTCTATCTGCTGAAATTATATTACAATCTGCATTATCTGCAGATATATCAGAATCGTTGACTTGGGGTTCCTCGATTTCTGGATGGACATCCGATAAAGTATGTGCTTGGCTTTCTTCTATTTCCGGATGGATATGTGACGAAGAACATGCTTCAGAAGAATCTAAAAATAAACGAGTAATTGTTAAAAAATAAATACGAATGCTTTGATACTAAACTAAAAAGAGTTATATATAAATAAATAAAGTTACTAAGGGTCACAGTTAGAGAGTGTTCAGTTCAGACGCACACAGATTCTACGCGGATTGTGCTCGTACCTATTAGTAGATACAAAATCACCTGCAGCCCGTCCGTGCATTACTATACACCTGCGTGCTATTTAAACGCAGCGCGTAGTGTAGTGGCCATACAAAACGAGAACCCGAAAGCGAGTCTGCACATCTGAAGTTCTCAACACGCAATTAACGATACGATACGGACTGATAAACAAACAACAAAACAAATCGATCCTATAGATAAGTTAGAATTTTGTTTTTTTTAATCAAGGCACGGACCCCAAAAACAGTATAATTGTGAAAATCGAGGGGGAGACAACTTTTTGTGACGGACAGATGGACAGACCGAAATTAAAAGATTTCCTTGTTTATCACTACGGGCCCCTAATAAATGGGTTGGGTAGTAGTGTAGTACTTACCTTTCCAATCTAAATCACTCACAGTATCTTGTCTCTGAAAAAATGAAGAAATTTTGGGCACTTTTTTTATAACCTCGTCCCTTTTCTGTTTAATTTTTCTTTTCTCAGCGCCGCTGGGATAATCTCTTTTCCTTTCACTCATTTCTTTTACAAATCGTTACTAATACTGCTAAACCAGAAGAACAATATTGTTTGTACTGAATTACAATGTAATGCACATTTATATAAAGCGAGTAAATAAACAGTGCACTGCACTCCGTGGTTTAACATCCAATGCAAAGTACAACAACGTACACGTACATCGCGATATCGATGAAGGATTCCCGGGGATTCCCCGCTGAGTTGAAGATGAAGTAAGTAAAACGGGGAAGTCCCGCAGCCCGCCATAACGATGTAGTGTTGCCAACTTTTGAACGCACGCTTAAGGCGGGAAAAAAAGGAATTGCTTTATAGAATTTTGTCATTTGTAAAATAAAATAAATTAGAAAGTTTTTATTCTTTTTCCTTACACACTTTGGGGGCCCCCGTGGCCCGGGGGCCCCGTATAATTGATACGGCAAATACGGCGGTAGCTACGCCCCTGGTCAACACGTTAACAGTTCCATGTCCCATGTACAAAGCTCCAGTTGCAAGACCTGAGTTAAATGATCGTGTTTAACAGTGATAATGTAAAGATAGTTGCCTAAGCTTACAAATTTGGAAATAAATTTTGATATCAATTCTGATTTTTCTTAAACAATAGAGTCACAAACGATTTCCCTATTATATTTGAGTTTTACAAACAATTTCTGATAAATTGAGTAAAAAATAGAGAATGTAAGGTCCATTTTCAAGACGTGTTGGCTAATGGGTAATAATTATTTAACAATCTAATAACTCTTAAATATTGATTCCCGAAAAAAGAAACGCAACCCAAACGTTCACAAGCGTTCACAAACGATTCAAACAGAAATTTAAAAATTTAAATTCTTCAAATTCGTGTTTAATCGGTTGTTCACGATAAACATTTCTAGGCATTTTTATAATACTATGAACAAAGTTCTTCCGCCAGCTAGTAGATGACGCAGCCTACACAATTCTGATACAAATACTACAAGGGAGAAAATACGGAAATACGGTGTTTTTTCAGAATCTCAAATGAATGTTTGCCAGTGGCCATTGCTAGTATTAAACATCAGAGGGTTTAGTTTTGTATTCAATCATTGATTGTTTTAAGCATCATAGCAAGGATTAATATACGATTTCAAGTCCGGTCTTCCTAACTGCTATTCGAATATTACAAGCTGTAACACAAATATCAACACTCAGGAGCAGTTTTTACTTTTTTACTGCAAATCAAATGAAATTCCTAACTTCAGAAGCATGCGCTTTTCAGTTTGGGTACATATTCTAGATCATCAACTGCGCGTACGCTCCTCAATTTATTATATTTGAATAAATTTGTAACTTTTTTCTCCGCTGATGTATTTAGCCATTCTTTAGGATTTTTTTAATTCAGGCAACTTCCAACTGCCATGTCAAAATAGCGGGCAGATTGGATCTTGCAAAGATTCTATGGTTTACATTTTTTTTATCTGTTTCTTCAAATTTAACTTCAGTGAAACAATGAAGGCGATCTTTAACAGTTTTTTTTTGAGGTGGCAGAATTAAGGGTAGGACAACATCCGGAAACGTTTAAATTGAACATTTCTTTAAAAAAAGTTACGGTTTTCGAGTTACAGGGACGTTAAAATCTCAAATATGTAATATGTGTATTTTCGTTATGTGGAGGGGACAATTTCTTTCGAAAATTGAAAATCTGAGGCAACCAAATTAAAGACCAGGTTATTTGTAGCAACATTCATAGAGAACAAGGTATAAGGAATGGCTAAAAATAATTCCTTTGCTTCAAAATTTAAAATTGAGAGAGACTATTAACATTCGCGTAAGCGATTAAAATTTATTATTTGTGGCATGCTTTCAAACACAAGACACAAAATGCCAAATTAACAGTTCATTATTTACTAATGAACTCTTAATTATTCAAAAGTCAATAGCTTCGAGACTCTCTCTCTCTCTCTCATTCATAGAGAACATTTTTTCCATAGAGTTACGGTTTTCGATTTACAGCGGTGGTAGAGTCTAAATTTTTTTAGATTTCTGAATAATAACGATTACAAGTTCACAAGCAAAGAATATGCATGGGTAATGTTATAAGTTGAACGTTCAACGATTTTTGTGACTAATGTTACACTCAAAAGTGTGAAATAAATATTTTGTACAAAAAATTGGGCCGACGTTATTAGTTGGTGCTCTGAAAAATAGAAAGTAATAATAATTCTATTGGTGCTGGTATTTATATGAGGTTGGTGCTAAAAGTTATCATTCTAACTGCAACTGCACAACTCCACAAGTACCAGCACATTTTTCAGTGCACCAACTAATAACGTTGGTCCAATTTTTTGTAAATTTATATTCTCTCTGATGCAGAGTATTGATTTCACTGACAAAAAAGGCAAATACGAAACTGAATGTATTCCTAATTTCTCATTACGTTATTTTCTGTTTTGATCCCTTGATAGCAGCGCCACCTGGTCTTTGGCGCATGAACACTCTCACTTTCATATTAAGTAGATAGGAAGATGCAAGACCTGAGTAAATGATTATGATCAATAGCCAAGCTATCTCGGAAAGCCGCCTTTTTTGACCGACTTAGAGAAACAAAGGAGGCATAGTCATATTAAACGTACATTAATTTTAATGATTCTTTTTCATTGAACAGAGAAGTGTTGAGAGATGATATCCTATGTTATTTTTTCAAAATTCCAATATGTTGTCCCCCTCATGGGGTTCTTTCTGTCTAAATCCAGGAAAGACCTTTTCTTTCATTTTTCCATCTCAAATTTTTTGAGACGATTTTTGTGAAGAAAAATATGTTGAATTTAATTTTTTTAATTACATAGACCATTTCGCATCATTCATCTTTGCATTGAATAAAAATTTATCAAAATCGGAGCACGTGTACGATCTGTTTATGACATTGGAGAGTTGATTCTCATAAAATCAAATAAAATTTATATTTATTTTTTGATTTGTCTTAAAAAATCTACTTTGGCAAAGATTGTAACTCAAAATTACATGAATCAATCAGAATTTATTTCATTGAAATTTATCACACTGGATTTTTTTCTTATTGCTTTTAAAATTTTGGCGACGATAATACAGATAGATTATAAATTATAAAAACAGAGCAATCTTTGAGGTCAATATTATTTTTTAGTTCTCTAGACTTTTTAGACAAAATTTACACAGAAAAAAGCAATAATTTCTCAGGTATCAAAATATTTATTAAATATCAAATTATGAACACAATAAATCTGTACAAAATACACAATATACGAATATACATTTTTTGCGCTGACATCTTTTACCAAAGATGTTTTGAGTAGACCAGTGGTGGATGGGCGATCAGAGGAGCTGAGACGTATGTCTTTACTGGTAGAGCATAGCTGGCAATAACTGGCTTGTGTATAATGTCAGCTCTGAAAAAAAGAACATATCAATATTAGTAAATTAGGAATCAAGAAAAAAACTATAAGCAAAGGGCAAATGTTTGGAACAGATTCAATAAAATTCAAAAATATTTTTAATGAGCTTTGGACTTTTTGACATTTTTTTAAAATTATCTACTGGTCCGATCATATCCTTTCGAATCTCGAGTGAGATATTTGCACAACCGATTTTTGCAGCAGATTTGGACTCGTTAGGTTTATGAATGGGACCTCTATTGTGTTTACAAATTTCGTAAATATATGTTTCAAAGCAAATGCGAAGAACTTATGGGGGTGATTCGAAATAAAGAGTAGTTATATAAACGATGGGTCAAAAGTCAACTGATAGGGAGATATCGCGCTATAAATATGGCGGAAAAATGAAGTTTTTATTTTTATCGAAAGAACTATTACTACATATTGTGAAAACAAACTTTATATTCAACAGCCAAAACAAAAACCTCTAACCGCAAGGCTATGACACATACGACAATTTTATGTAATAACATGTAGGTATACCAATGAAAAGGTTGTTCAAATTTCAATTCAATGAATTTTGAAAAATTTACCTTTCCGCTGACTACAGGCCATCGGGATTTTTTTAAATGAGTTGAGGGGATTGAATTAGATTACCCCCTATCATTATTCTTAACTAAGTTTAAAGAAGAACTTTCGGAATGATATGTAAAAAATAAATTTTGATAGCCTGGTTTATATCAGAATGTTTCGTTTCCTGCATTTTTTTATACAACTTACTGTTTCCAAATTAAAAAAATAAAATGTAAGGCGTTGCATGTCGAGAAAAATAAATTTATTTTAGAAAAATAAAAAATAATCAGAAGAATTCTTGGGGTATATCTTCCTAATGGTTGACTTTTTGAACAAATGTTTATAAAATAAACTAACCATTATTTTGAATATGGAATCACCCCCATAAGTTTTTCGCACTTGTTTTGAAACACCCTGTATAAAGGTAAGCTTAAAAAAACATTTTGGACTTTTTTATTGAAATCGATATTTTTTCTAAATTCGAAAGAGCGAATGATTGTAATAATAAATACCTACCTATACCTAAAAATTTTATTTTTCGATGCGCTTTTCAGAAATATTAGGCAGGTACATACATATTAATTGACTAGAAACGATGTCAAAGATTTAATTTTCCAATGATAACAATTCTTTTTTATTTCGTACTAGCTGCTGCCCGCGACTTCTTTCACGAGAAATTTAGTTTCATTTCAATATCTTTAAATATACTATATGGAATCAAGCCTTTAGGTATTACCTTCAAGCATTAAAATCACTTTAGTAATTTCATAGATGTGTGCGAACAAACAGACAGACAAACGGACAAAAAAAATAACATTATTAGGTAAACTTCTTATAGAAATGTACCTATTGCGATCGTTCACACTTTTGAATTTCGAAAAAATGTTAACGGCATGTTGTTATATGTCTATAAGTTAGCCCAAAAAACATTTGGTTGGAAATTTTTTAACACGATAGAGGTCGCAGTTTTGAAGGTATCAAGTTCAAATTTGCTACAAAAATCAATCTCTCAAATATCTCGGTCGAGTTGTTTATTGGGCAATATCGGGTAAGTATTTTCAAAATGGCGACCATTCAAACATTTAAAAAAATTATCAAAAAAGAGCCATAATGTAAATATCATCAAAAATAATTTTAGATTAGATATAATCAGTACCTACAACTTTTGTTCAGAGCAATTTTTCATAAAATACACAGGTAAAAAATAAAAATTAATAAAGAAAAATAACAAATATTGATAAAACATGAACACTCAATATAAATTTGATGTAATTGTACATTTTCTGGAGATCTTCATATAGACCCTGATTAAAAAAATATATAGTATATTTATTGATAAGAAATAGGCGAAAAAAAAATCTGCCTTGAAGTGGAACTCGAACCCTGTCTAATTTATATTCAATAGCCAAAACAAAAACCTCTAACCGCAAGGCTATGACACACACGACAATTTTATGTAATAACATGTAGGTATACCAATGAAACGGTTGTTCAAATTTCAATTCAATGAATTTTGAAAAATTTACCTTTCCGCTGACTACAGTCCATCGGGATTTTTGTCTTATGTTTTATTACCGTTATCTTATTACAAGGAAAGAAGATCCAGAAATGCTCTTTCAAATATATTTGCCGATTGTAAGCAAGTTGACAAAGTTTTATCACATTCGGAAAAACATTGATTCTTATATATTAGACTAGCTTTTGCCCGCAACTTCGTGCGCGAGAAAAACTGCATTCAATTCCATGCAGACAGACGCGATAAAATTTAGGCCTATTACATTGGTGAAAATTGCATTCAATTCCATTTATTAGTTTTTGCGTGATGTGTGTACAAACATACAGACAGACAGATAGATGTGGTAAAATGGAACCTATACTATAAGTTAGACCTCTGCTAATACATCGGTGAAAATTGCATTAAATAATTCTATGTAGTAGTCTTTGCGCGGGCGTATACAAAGATACAGAAAGATAGACAGGCGCGTTAAAATATAGCCAATATTATAAGTTAGACCTCTAGTAATACATCGGTGAAAAATTAATTCAATTCCAAGCAGTAGTTTTTGCGTGATACGGGTACAAACATACAGACAGACAGACAAAAATTCTAAAAACTGTTGTTTTGAGAGAAAAACATAAACGAAAGCCGAGCATTAACCCTCATTTCCCTTATTTCAATAAATCCCGACGGTCTGTAGCCAGCGGAAAATTAAATTTTTCAAAAAGCATTGAATTGAAATTTGAACATGCATAGATTTTTTCTTTATTAATTTTTATTTTTTCTGTGCTTTTTATGAAAAATTGCTTCGAACAAAAGTTTTTAAAATGTTTGAATGGTCGCCATTTTGAAACTATCTATCCGATAATGCCCAATAACGAACTCGGCCGAGATATTGAAGCGATTGATTTTTAAATTTGAGCTGGACAATTCAAAAGTGTAAACGATCGCAATAAGTACCTACATACATTTCTATAAGAAATATACCTAAGAAATATAAAAAAATATATATTACCTATACGTGTGGCTGACGGCTGGTAAAGCAATGGGGGCGGCAAAAGCGATGGGGGCATGATGATAGCCGTGCAAATATCCTGGTCTTGCTACAGCTACAGCCACCAAAGCAAACAACAACACCACCAATTTGAACATTTTTTTTCGTGCCTGAATATGTTGAAATAGGTCTGTGTTGAATGAAAATTTATTGTGAATAGGTGACTGAGACGACAACTTTGTAACTGATACTAAGAAACATCTTAGAGCGTTCTTATATATCTTTTTTTTTTGAATTGTGGAGAGGAAGAAGAAAACGAAGACGACGTCGACGACGTAGAAGGAAGCACAGTGGTAGGTTTATATTATTCTACATACATACAAGAAGGTTGGTTAATAATAAAAATAGAAACGAATGCAATGCAATCAATGTTCATCATATATATATGTTGGTCATGCATGTCATGGTCTAGTTTCATGTTATAAAGCACTAGTAGGTATGTACCGAGATGTATATGTATTATAATACATTTGTTGAAATATCATTAGAAAAATGTGTGTTATGGAATCTGATTTATTTCCACAAATCAGGCAGAATTAATTCTCGATAAAAGGCACTGGTTCTCCTTATGTGATATAAGTTCAAGTTAATAATCTATTTATACTTTCATAAATAATGTTGATGTGAAGGATCATCATGAACATCTTTCCTTGATTAGAAGGAGAAAAATAAAGACGAAATCGTAGTACTCAAGCTACAGCTACTTCCACAATTTGTTAGTTTAGTATTAAGAATATTTATTTATGTAATGTTTGCGCATAAGAAATTAGGAATCTCATAAAACACCAACTGTATGCTTTATAGTCTATTTTATGCTCTTTCCCTTAGATTTAAAGTTCAAATTATATGAGGTCAATCAATAAATCTGTGGATCGTGTTTTTATTAATTAAAAACTCTGCTGTCTTCATTAATTTTGAAAATTAAATCATTTAATTTTTTTCCATTGTACTCAGACAAATAATAATTAATGATAAGGTTCATTTCCTCACAAAACGAAACGTTTAGTTGGAATATGAATAAACAGGAACATATGATTTTTTTAAGAAATCTAGTGTTTCCGGTTTCCATACACAGACTTCCCTACTGCTCTTAAATTTCCCCATATATAAAAATCGTGTATTCATTAATTTTTTTCAGAGTGTCAAGATAAACAAGATAATAATTTTAGCATAACTTTTCTTCCTGCTTTTTCTCAGAGATGTGCCTCGTATCAGGTGGTGACTTTTGGTATAATAGTTTTGACAAGACACCACAGTCAAGCAAAGCTAGTTTCTTAGTTATTGCCAAGTAACTATTGTAAGCATAGAGTCCATCTTATGCCTTAGGCGAACGACTTCGATACAATACAAAACTGAAAGTAATGCAAACGAAATCGTTCGATCCATTCCGGAGATAATCTTTTGGCAAAATTGGACAGATAAACAGATCCAGACCAATGTCTGATAATATGTTTTTTGGACTCGGAGAACTTAAAATCTGAAGGACACCGAAAATTTTACACGAATACAATACATATTTACATAGCTACCTGCTTGGGCTAGCGGTAGAAAAGTAAAATGACCAAATTTTAAGATCGAAAGTACTGGGTGGCCCATTAATTAAGGACGCCCTTGCTATATCCCAGGATCCGTTAATCGGAAGACCCTGAGAAAAAACAATATTGGCAAATTGGCCATAAAAAAGAGGTGAAGAATATTTATAAGTAGTCTACCAATAGAGGACCTAACTCACACCGTGATGTAGAATACACTGTTTTAATCAAAATTATCCCAGGTTGACCTACATCCAAAATATTTTTTTTAACCAACTGAAAATAAGATTTTTTTTCTATCTTGTCAAATAACGGATTGTGGGAGCGGCATATGTTGTTTTGACAAAAACTGAATAACTTTTTTTTGGTATGACCTATTTTGAATAACTTTGAATAACTTTAATGTTTAATCTTTTTAATTTCTGGCACTTCTACTAGAATAATAACAATTTCAGTTGATTTTTTTTCCGAATCAGTAGATGGCGCTTTATGACAAAATAGCAGAATCTTATGATTTTCTCGAAAATTTCAATGGTATTTTTATTTATCATTAGAAAGAAAGTGTGTGAAAAATTACAGTTACTGATGAAAACCGCTACTCGATATGATTATTTCTTATAGACTTATTCAAAAATATACTAGTTGTTTTTCGTGACTTGGTCATCAACAATCTGTGTGTACTGAAAAAACATAGTGCCTATTTTGTTCTATCTGGGCCTGTCCTTATATCAAGCAAAAATCTGAATCATTTTCTAATCTGTTAATAGTACAATAAATATTATGGAGCCAACTATCACAATAACCATACCATGAAATATAAAAACTGTTTCATTAAAATGTTAACACTATTTGTCGTATCTCCTTCTTAATTGTCAGGAAGTTTAGGTGATAACCATGCATTATTTGAAATAAAACCAAAGAAAATACTTTTATATATTCGTTATCTACTTTATTTTATACGCATCTGACATGTTCACCCTTCCTAAAAACTACGCCTCTGCCACAGTTGTCATTTTATTATGAATTGTCATTTCTCTAAAATGTTCTATATAAATAACCTACCCAGTCTGTATGTTGAAATATTCTTTATATTTCAGATGTTTGAATGTCAATAAGTGGAACACCCTGCATTTCTGAGCCATAATATTGTTGCGTATGCGGGTTCCCAAATATATATCCGAAAAAGACTCCAGATATTTCGAGCCGCTTCTGGTCTTTGATTCACCAGCCGCCACTGGACTTTTCTCGAGATGCTTTGTCGGCATCACGTCGGCATCCTAGTGAGTCCATGCGTCGCACTCTTTGTCAGCGGCCGCTCTCGATATCCCCATGGCTCGCATAAGCATCAAAAGGAGGCCGCCACTTTGTGGCCAATGCCGGCTGTTCCTCTTGCATATTAGATTATTTTTAGGCGATTTGGTTTAAATCTGCATCTTTTAAGTCCAAGATTTACCAGTTAAAATATTTCCAATTAATCAATTCTTTGGCATCTCTTTTATTAATATTTTTCCTTCCTCATCGTCTTACCGTTATGCTGTATAAAAGAAAGAATCATACTTGCTTTAGAAATCATTTTGATAATTTTTCAGAAAATATAAATATATTGAATGTATCAGTTAAAATTGCCAAGACTTTGCCACGTTAAAAAAAGTCCATGTTTCTGCTGGCTATTGCTGTGCATTCGTGAATTCGGAGTGAACAAAGTGGGTAATCCCGTTTTCTTTGAATCAATGAAAGAGTGGGTAATATAATTTTTCAAAATAGTTTACCTAGCTCACCGTGTAATATACAAGTAAAGTAGGTACCTACAGTAAATCTCACTGACGCTTTTCTCATCAGATTGTAATGAGATTATTTCCCAACCATTCAACTTGGACCTTGATGCCAATGCAATGGCAAAACATAAACCATGATTTCTCAAACGCATTCTTCACTTCTTATGGGATTTTTTTTTATATATGGACGTTAGTTTTTTTCCTTTACACTTCTCTCTACACCATTTCTCGCGGCCGCTTTAAAGCGCTTAAGGTATTTTTTGGTTTAATCAAACCAAAAAAAAGTTACCAGACACGTGAGTGTCACAGTTGCCACACATTCTGATTGATAAGGTTCCTTTTAAATAATGATTCTATTGCATTTGCTTATTACATATGGAAATAATAAGAGGAGTTCGTGAAATAATTTTATTATTGTTTATAAAAAAGTTGTGTAATATTTGGGTTACAATTATCACTCCTTATATAGCTTTTCGATTTATTTAGACTTGAATTTGTAAATGGTACTTATATGTGTATACATTTTTCCTTATATGTTGTAAGATCGGTATTTTGAATTATATTACAAAACACTTTTACATTAAACTTTCACACCTTATTTCATTTAGAATTAATCAAAACCTCAATAAATTGGACTCGACTCGAAAATGTACTACAAAGAGTACCTAACTATATTTTGTGAACTGGGCAGTGTATCAAATTTAAATAAAGAAAATCTCTTTAAAATAAAGAAATAAAATTCATCCTAAGTAAATACTTACCTAACCTAACCTAACCTAACCTAACAGCAAATAATGAATTCAAAAATATATGGATATAAAGATGGTAAATAACTGTTGAGAAAAAACTACTACCGAATTCGATAGATGAAGAACTAAACACATAGACCTTACGGTCTAAGACTAAACAGTATAAAAATAACAACACATAATTCAGGGAATCATGTAGATTTTGAAGATGTTATTTATTAGATCTTTCATCTAGTACCCAAAGATTTTCAATTTCCGAAAGAAATCGCCTTCTCCACATAGCAAAAATACACATATTTGAGAATTTAAATGCCTTTTACTCGAAAATCGAAACATTTTTGAAAAAATGTTCAATATAAACGTTTTCAGATATTGTCCTATCTTTAATTATACCACCTCAGATTTTCAATAAAATTCACTCCATCCACCCCCTTCGGGGGCGGTTTTCGGAGGGAAGGAGATTTCGGTTTTGCATTTTTATGAATATGGGACCATTTTTCAAGCCTCCTCTGTCAAATGAATCAAAAGTCACCCAAATCTGAGTATGTTTACTATATAAAACGCGCGAACAAACAAATAAAAAAAAAGCAGACAGTCCAATTGTATACCTCCTCCGTTCGGGGTTCGTCGGTCAAAAATACGAGGAATATTACAATTGTAGTTATGAAATAAAAACCAGTCATAATTTTTTATTTATTCTATAGAGTTTTGCTGAGAAACGGTCCCATAAATAAAAATCAGAAACCCAACATGTATTTTTTCGAAAGAATCGCAATCAAAGGGGCTGTAGAGGAGTATTTTGTTTCTGAAAAATTAAAAGTCTTATAACATGAAATAGAAAAAAAAGATCTTTTTCTGAAAACTTTAAATTCGATATATTTAAAAAACTTCAACGGATTCTTACTTAGAACCTTGAAAGGCGGAGTTTAAAATAAAATCTAATTCATTCTGCACAAAAAATTTGAATAAATAACTTCTTATAGAATTTAATTTTATTTATTTATTTAATTAGAAGGTGTTCTCAAAAATATAATAATATTGATCCTACTGGGAGATACTAGAAATTTTGAATTACGTGCCAAGAGTTATCTATTTAACAGTTTTAAAAATTAACTGTATCAATAGAAAAAGATATAATTTTTCATATTTCAGTGCCCCATCTAATAAAGTCGATCCTTGTTTTTGTTAAAAGCTAATTATTTCCATTTATGTTGCTATTACATAGTACTATGTTTTGGTTCTCATTGTAAATGAGGAATTAAGTTTTATCCTTTTCACTTACATTGGAGGTGCGTTGTCTTTTTAAAATTACTTGTATAAACTAGAGGGGTTGAATTTTTTTTAGCCATTCTTGGTGATAAATAATCAATTAGGAACAATTTTGTAATAAATATTGTGTTTATTTTTGTTTCTTTATAACTAATAAAAAAAATCAATCGATTCAGTCCTCTCTTTACCAAGCATGAACGGCTGGTACGTGGGCGGCGTAGCTAAGGGCAGGAGCGGCAGCAATGACAGCTGAGTGACTCACATGCACGGGGGCGGCATAAGCAGCCACAACAGGCTCGTTGATTACGTCTTTTCTGTAAGAGTGGCTGACGGCAGCAGATACTGGATCAACTACCTTCTGTACAACGGGATGGGCAACCAAAGCTGGGGCGGCATAAGCGGCAACGACTGGCTCGTTGATTACGTCCTTCCTGTAGGTGTGACTGACGGCGGCGGGAAGGGCAACTGGGGCGATAACTTCTTCTACAATGGGGGCGGCATGAGCTACCACAGCATGAGCAGCATGAACAACGGGTTCACTGACGACATCCTTCCTGTACGAGTGGCTCACTGCGGAGGATACGGCCACTGGTGCTACTACCTGTTCCCATGCGGGGGCGGCATAAACTCCATGAGTGGCGTATCCCAAATGACCGGGCTTAGCTACGGCAACGGCTACAAGAGCAGCAGACAACACCACCAATTTGAACATTTTGTTGTGTTTAAAAAAGGTCTGTGTTGTTAGTCTTGAGACTGACTGAGAACGATTGATGCCAAAATCTCTAACCACCCAGTTTTTATAGGTGGTGCTAGCAGCACATATATCGATAGTAAGATCAAAAATTAAAAGGAAGTGGATTAAATGTTGTTTTTTTTTTGGTTAAGGAAGCAATGAACTTGTCCGAATTCCTTTCTCGAATACTCACGAGACCTTGACGGTCAACGAAATTTATTGAATGTAAGTATATGTAATACCTACCTGTTTTTTATTTTTCTTCAATGTAAATGGAACAATTATAAATATTTGATAGAGAAGAATGCGAGGAAGAATGACTCTTAGATTTATATTTATAGAGTTGTTGGGATTAAAGGTGATTTTTCTGTTTTTCTCAGAAATTGTAACTGAGCAAAAATGTGCCATTTGACTAATACACAAATTCTAACTTTTACGTAAAAAAACATTGATCACATTATTTGTTCATATCACCTGGTTTTATTGACAAAAATAGAAATAAAAATATTTATTTATCTTTTGTGACATTCCAGAAATTATAGGATAAGTTAATCACTCTTTCATAGAAAATGTTGGATTATCTTGAAATTATAACAAACAAATATTACGTAACAAAATACAGTTGGCACATATAAAAACGGTAATTATCCTACCAGCTATCATGGAAGTTTTTTTTACACTATAATACCATTTATTTGTCATCAGAGACTTGATTCTCTTTTTGAAACTATTGAAGGGATCTAAACTTCTGATAGTTGTTGGAAGAATATGCAAATTGGTTCCTTTATACAAAAAAATAAAAAATCATAATATAATTTTTTCACAAGACGAGTTGTTAAGATGAATGTTTTTTCTCAGATATGCGCTGAGAATAGATAGTTCTTCGATTATTGCACAAGGAAGCGATCTAGGTACCCTACAAAATAAAAAATAAAGCAAAAAAATTCAGTTCACCATTCCTAAGATAATCTTCTCACAGACAGACAGAGTGACCAATTGCTGAAAGTATGTTTTTGACTTTAAAATGTTAACATCTGTTGAAAACCGATCACAATTTTCACGATGTCCACATTCATGAGCGAGAGTTCCTCAAGGTTTTGAACTTTAGGACTTTAACTTAGAAATCAGTGCAGTTGTTGAAGCCACGTGTTTCCGAAAAATGTATGAAAATCGTTTTATATTCATTTTAATATGGGAGAAATCTCTCAGCCATCGTCTTTCAAATGAAAACGGAATCATCAATACTGGTGAACATTTATTACAAAAAAAAAACATAATGTTGAATTGTATACCTTTTTCTTTTAGGAAGTCGGTCAAAAATTACAAAATGTTATTAGGGATATGTTTGTTGTAATAGAGAGCTTTGAAATAATCTCCAATTTAATTTAGTTGTGCAGTTGCAGTTAGAATGAAAACTTTTGGCACCAACTTCACAAGTACCAGCACCAATAGAATAAATTAATATTTAATATTTAATAATATTTTTCAGTGCACCAACTAGTAGAGTCGGTCCAATTTTTTATAATGAAAGTTGTTGAACGTTCACTAATACCAAAAAAGATAGTACTTACAGTAGGTAATACCATGTATAAGGCCTACTTGTTACTTGTTATTTTACAGAGATCTCAAAGCATGCGGCGCAGATATATCTACATATTTCCGACTTTACTGCTGTAACTCTAAAACCGTAACTCTTTTGAAAAAATGTTCATTTTAAATTTTGGTCACTACATATAATCTCTTCATTCATTTGGTCGTCTTATATTTTCAATTTTTGAAAAAGATTGACCCTTCCACATAGCGAAATACGCCTATCACATATTTCAGACTTTACCATTGCTGTAACTCGAAAACATTTCAGGATATGGACCTGTCTCTAAGTTTCTAATCTCGAATTTTCGATTCTCGGAAATATTTGCCCCTTTCACATAGCTGGAACACATATTTCAGACTGTATAATACGGAAACCTGTGATTATTCTTAAAAATGTCCAATTTAAACGTCTCAGAATATGGAATTTCTTTTAATCTGCTGTCTCGGATTTTCAATTTTCTGTAAAAATTGCCAGGTTGTTTTTGAGGAGAAGGACTTGTCAAATATGTTTTTTTTTTCAATGGGACCAATTCTCAATGCACCTCTCTCAAAAGAAAACAAAATCATCAAAATCGGAGCACGTTTACTATGCAAAAGTCGCGAACAAAGATAAAAAAAATACAGACATACAGTCGAATTATATACCTCATCCGTTTGGTTCGTCGGTCAAAAAATCAAGTGTGAATGTTCTAGAGCTGTTCCATTGGCCATATTAATATATTGAGTGAAGAGAAAATGCCGACAAGGAATGTACATCAGATCTTGAAGGCGCTCAAGCATTTAAGAGTAGGTATATTTAAATGCAAAGGTTATAGGGTAGTCAAGTAATGATATTTTGAAATAGTCAAAGATATTTCTTCGAGATTCAACCTATGTCCCAGATAATCATTCATACAAGAAGTGTGTATGCTGTTTGATTGATTTATTGTATATCTCATAATAAACTCGATGCTAATCAATGCAAATGATATTGGCATAATATCTATTTATTTGAATAATTTTCAATACAATTACGTAAAATAATATAGTCAATGAACATATCCGCATCGTATCTCCGGAAATATTTATTGATATATGGAAATCGTGACATGTAGTAATACATTTATGTTCTTGATATTCTCTTTCTGCTGAGCTTTGTTAACTTTTCAATACCAAGGTCGAATGTGATAGTAATTTGGGGCTGGGCCAATTCTTCAATGTTCTTGCTCCAGTAGATACGTCTTAACTAATGCAGAGAGCGATGTATAAAAAGTCGGACCATTGTCGAATTTATTATCAAACGTTTTCAGTCAGTCTCAAGTCTAGCAACACAGACCTTTTTTACACAAAACAAAATGTTCAAATTGGTGGTGTTGTCTGCTGCTCTTGTAGCCGTTGCCGTAGCTAAGCCCGGTCATTTGGGATACGCCACTCATGGAGTTTATGCCGCCCCCGCATGGGAGCAGGTAGTTGCACCAGTGGCCGTATCCTCAGCAGTGAGCCACTCGTACAGGAAGGATGTCGTCAGTGAACCTGTTGTTCATGCTGCTCATGCTGTGGTAGCTCATGCCGCCCCCATTGTAGAAGAAGTTATCGCCCCAGTAGCCGTTCCCGCTGCCGTCAGTCACACCTACAGAAAGGACGTAATCAACGAGCCAGTAGTTGCAGCTTATGCCGCCCCAGCTTTGGTTGCCCATCCCGTAGTCCAAGAGGTAGTTGCCCCAGTATCTGCTGCCGTCAGCCACTCTTACAGGAAAGACGTAATCAACGAACCCGTTGTAGCTGCTTATGCCGCCCCTGTGCATGTTAGCCACTCAGCTGTCATTTCTGCCGCTCCTGCCCTTAGTTATGCCGCCCACGTACCTGCTGTCCATGCTTGGTAAAGAGAGGACTGAAAACGTTTATATGATTATTAGTGAATAAAAGTATTTATAATATTTTTTTTCATTATTAGCTGAGATATTTCACAAATGGTTAAAAATACTAAACCTGAATTTCCAAAATCAAATCTCAAAAATATAAGCTCTACATAAGTTTCTTATTTATGAGTACACGAGATATAATAAAGTAAGTATTTTGGTACCACTGCCATGACCTTGTTTAACTCTTCTCAAATTTTCGTCTGTTTCAAAAGTATAAAATAAAAAGAAGGATCACCGTAGCGAGCCTGACATAAGATCCAAATTTAAGGGATATGTCGTTAACGATCTTTGGAGTATTGCACTTCAAGAACTAGAAAAAGTCACTAACATGACAGCAAAGCCAATGTCATGGTTAGTACTTTCTAATTTCATCCTTCCCCAAGTATTTTGAAGATAAGGATCGACACTACAATTCCATTGTTTGTTCGTTTTCTTTTATGTATGTAATCTCGTTTCTCACAGTAAACTGATTTTGATTTTTTTAAATATGGGAGTGGATGGCGGAGAGATTGTTCCATTTCAAAATTTTCAGGCAAAAAATGACATTTTCGACTACTAAATAATTTCTTAATATATTTGCATTTTTTATAAATCTCACGTCTTTGTCACTAGATAATTAATTCCCAAAACATCAACTGTAGCTTTTCTCCCATTTATTTTACAAGGATTCACTTGACCATTGTGTGCTTTTTTAGTTTACTTTGTTAGAAAATGTTTTATAAGAATTACTGTTCTGACGACCCAATACAGGCTGTTTCAAATTCGACTCTCACCATTGGGATCTTGGAAACTATAGGGAATACGAAGATGGTCGAATTGGGGAAAAGTTGCGCATTTATGTGCTCAACAATACGCCATTTAAAAAAAATTAAAATTTGAGTAGTTCCGAAGATATCTGGAAAAAAACTAATTTTCGGAAAATCATTTTATTTTTTCCTGGCTTTATTTCTTAATTAATTTCTAAATAAATAACACATTTACATTGCCACTTATTTCACTCTTTCTAATGGTGTTAATAGTTTTGTAACATGACGTTTCGTCTATGTAAAACTATCATGAACTTTTTTTTCTTATGTGAGCCTTATTGAAATTATAGAAATTTGAATATCCATTTTTATTACCTTTTTGACACGTAAATGACATTCTGTATTATTGTCAATTGCTGAGTCGTTGAAAATGGAGTTCTCCAATGAAGAAAAACGAGAAATGATACAACTGTATTACTTACTACAAGAATGATAGAAACAGTATGAATACATTGGAAGTGTATCATCTTAAAATGTAGGTATCCCGAGAGACGAAAACCCTACCGATCTTTAATCAACTTATGTGATACAAATTTAGATGAGCATGTTTCCTTTTAAAAAACCCAGACAAAAATCTGGAGAAAGAATTGATGAAGAAACTAAAGAAATCTTTATTAATGGGGTTTAATTAATCCTAAGTTTTCCAAACGAATTCTCCGGAACTACTCGAAATTTTCAAACTTTCTAAACGGCGTATTGTTGAGTACATAAAGGCGCAACTTTGCCCCAATTTAACCATGTTCGTATTCTCTATAGTTTCCAAGATCCCAATGGTGAGAGTCGAATTTGAAACAGCCTGTATATCTTTCATAATACAAATATTTCATTGTATCATTTAAAATGAAGATATGAGAATTCTGGGGCTAGGGACACATTATTCTCAAATGCCTATCTTATGAATTAAACGTACAGAAAGCAAGAAAGTCTCTTGTTGTTGCAGTTTCGTATAAGTAAAATTCTTTAAATCAATACGAGCATTCGACAGTGTTTATTTTCTTCGTTAGGGCAAAAGTCGTGAATCTAGAATAAATTAACTACAAAAACGAAAGGTTATCAAATGCTCGGCATAATTCAAAACATTTTATTTATTAAATAAGTGCATCCCCATGAATGATTTTTTTTGAATATTAGCTGTTGTCCACGGCTTCGTCCGCGTGGTATTTGGTTTTGTCTTCATACTCTTAAATTAGGAAAACTTTTTTCCAGTAGTGACATCCGAAGTAAAGTCAAAGCCAAAATCCGTACAATAATTTCGGAGATATATACGAATAAACAGACAGGCAAACTGAGAAAAAAATGTTATTTTGTGTCCTTTTACCTTTCACCTTAATGTAATTAAAGAGAATATTGTAGGAGTCCTCTTTCAAATAAATTTGCCAGTACGACACGCACGCCACCTAGTATATGTTAATTGCACTATGCCTTTATCATTCGCACAAGTGCAGCAGTGAGTTGACCAAGTTTTATCACAGTTTGGCAGAGCATAAAATACGAACCCCGAAAGGAGGAGGTATACAATTCGACTGTCTGTTTTTTTTGGTTTGTTCGCGCGTTTTATATGGTAAACGTACTCCGATTTTAATGATATTTTATTCATTTAAAAGAGGAGGCTTGATAAATGGTCCCATTTTTTTAAAAGTTGGGAGGGTTAAAATGAATTCCGGCAGCGTTTATAAAATGGACATTTTTTAAAAATTTCGAGGGTTTTCGATTTCCTGCACTGGAGTTAACCATGTTTTGAATTTTTCAGTTCATCAACTAATAAAGTCGGTCCCATTTTCCTCAAAAATATATTTATGGAATTAAGTTATTAAGACTAAGTCATTAGAAAACAAGAGCTCTGTGAACTTAGAACCTGACTTGAAAATAATAATAATAAAAAAATATGATTGTATACTACAAACGACGAAGATGATTGCAGTGAAATTTATTTGTTTTCTAGTTCTTAAAAAAAAATTTCTGACTGGAAATCAAAAAAATCTTCTACTTCGATATTTTTTGATATTTTTATAGAATTTTCTCAGAAATTTAAAAGAATCATATGTAGTTTTTTGTAGAAAAAATTTTTTTTTTGTATAGTTTTATTGATATTTCTAAACATTAAAAGCAATTTATGTAAAATAGATTTAATAAAATTTGTCTTGTTCCGTAAACTACAAATGACGTAGATGATTGTAGTGAAATTTATTTGTTTGTAGTTAAAAAAAAACTGGAAACCAAAAAATGTTATACTCCCACAATTTTTGATGTTTTTATAGAATTTTCTCAGAAATTGACAATCGTTTGTAGTTTTTTGTAGAGATTTGTTTTTTTTGCAAGGTTCTATCAATATCTTCAAACATTAAAAGTTATTTATATAAAAAAGATTTAATAAATTTTCTCATGTTCCTTAAACTATAAGCGATGTAGTTGATTATTGTGTAATTTATTTGTTTGCAGTTAAAAAACAACCTGGAAATCTAAAGAAAAATAATCCGAGACTTTTTGGTATTTTTATAGAATTTTCTCAGAAATTTATTATCTTACTCCTCAAAATATCGTTCTCGTACAATGTGAGAGTAGTATGAATATGTTCGAGAGAAAATTCACAGTAGTGCTTTTCTACATTTTTCTGTTTTTTGAGTGTAGGTACGAATTTTGTTAAATTTATTTTACGGAACTTTTCTTAATATTTACAAATCCTGATAAAATATTATTAAAAAATGGTCAATACAAAAAACTACAAGCGATTGTTAACACATTTTTTTTATTTTCAGACAAGTAAACATAACTACAAACTACAATCATCGTTTGTAGTTGCCGAGCATTTTTTTAATATTATTATTTTCTAGTCCAGTCTGAGGACAAGGCTAATAAGTTCACTTACATTACAACAGAATTTTTTTTTATCTTCATTCTTCGAAGTGAATTAATGTTTTATTTTATTTGGATAATTTTAAATATATTTTTGTAATTTAGCTAATAAATAGAATGTGAATGTTTATTGTAAGCTTAAACTTCTTGTTTTTCTTATATACAATAAATTATGGAATTGAATTGACACAAATCGTATAAACAACTAGTAGTAGACTGAATATATAATTATATTGATTTTCTTTGAAATGAAGCTCAGTGAATGGCTCAAATTTTAACTGATTGATTGATTATTTCATATTTCTTTATTATCCCGAGAGGGTTTATAAACAGGAAAGTGATTTAATTATTCAAGTTACTCCATAATTTTACTTAATTATTATATAAATCCTAAGAATATATATTCCGCTGTTCAAAATTATTACAAAAGTCAAATTAAAATATAAAAATATGCGAATAACTTGCAAAAAATTAAGGTTGCACTTTTTATTTCGCTAATTATAATATAATGTTAATTAAATGTGTTGTTACCACACCCAAAAATTCGGGTCAAAACACAAGAATACTTGAAATATTCAATGATATATCCGTATACATAAAATCATTTATCACCAGTTACTTTTGAATGATATACATATTCACAATAAGGTTTGTAATCCAAGGTTTTTTTTCAATTTCTATAGCGAATGTTTTGAACGGTTTGTCTACCCACTTAAAATTATGTTTTATATATTCAAAGTCATTGTCAGTAACACTTAGTATAAAAGTTGCCGAAATCATAATTTCCACCATCAATCGATCTCAGTCAGTCTCAAGACTAGCAACACAGACCTTTTTCAAAAACAACAAAATGTTCAAATTGGTGGTGTTGTCTGCTGCTCTCGTAGCCGTTGCCGTAGCTAAGCCCGGTCATTTGGGATACGCCACTCATGGAGTTTATGCCGCCCCCGCATGGGAGCAGGTAGTTGCACCAGTGGCCGTATCCTCCGCAGTGAGCCACACGTACAGGAAGGATGTCGTCAGTGAACCCGTTGTTCATGCTGCTCATGCTGTGGTAGCTCATGCCGCCCCCATAGTAGAAGAAGTTATCGCCCCAGTTGCCCTTCCCGCTGCAGTCAGTCACACCTACAGGAAGGACGTAATCAACGAGCCAGTAGTTGCCGCTTATGCCGCCCCATCTTTGGTTGCCCATCCTGTAGTCCAAGAGGTAGTTGCCCCAGTATCTGCTGCCGTCAGCCACTCTTACAGGAAAGACGTAATCAACGAACCCGTTGTAGCAGCTTATGCCGCCCCTGTGCATGTTAGCCACTCAGCTGTCATTGCTGCCGCTCCTGCCCTTAGCTACGCCGCCCACGTACCAGCAGTTCATGCTTGGTAAAGAGAGGACTGAATCGACTGATTTTATGTTTAGTTTTAAAAAAGCAATGATAAATTAAATATTTATTACAAACTCTTCTTGAATTATTATAAACAAAATTGATTATAAAAATCGTACCCCCAACCTTTCGAGTTTAAACAAAGCTGAATTAAGAAAATCACCTTTTCTATAACTTAAGATAGAGTAATTAATTATTCCATAATACTCACTATAAAGGTTAACTCAGTATCTATGTTGTTGTTGTTTTATGCTGTTGCAAAATACTTAACAAAACAAGTAATCTAAACATAATAAATATTTGGTGTGTGTCCACTGTCACGACTTTCCACAAAATATGAAAATCGTCGGATTGACATGTTTTGCAAGAATGGCATATGAAGTGAATAGTATACCTTTAAGAGGTTACTTATGGAATAGATGCAATAAAACTGGGGTATATGTTTATGTTTCTCGCAAAATTGAGAGCAGATGGGGTGTTGGTGTACTTGGTCCCCTGCTTGATATATAAACAGTGTTGCAGATACAGCAAAATAAAGCAATTTGTGTAATGTTAAACTTCATCAGATGTACCTACATTAAGTAAGAGATATGCTGCAAATGTTGAACTGTCTATCTGTAGAGCAGATTATTAAGAAAGCAAGTTTAATTTAAACTATAAAATAGAACATGGTCAATTTCCAGCATATACTTCGATAATGCTCTTGAGAAAAGATCTTTCATGCATGAGCACAGTATCTGGTCTGTAATGAATTATAATATTGAATTAGTTAGAACAACTTCGTTACAAAGAACGTATATGATGTTATTAGCCTATTAATACTTTTCCGGAGGAAATAAAGATCTTATCTTTTGTGGCTGTGATTGCTAGCAATGTTTCCCTACATTTTGAAAAAAATAATATTTAGATCTATAATAATTTTGACTAACCTAATTAAGTATTGTAGTGATTAGTTGTTATAAATTAGCTAGCCAGGTGCTAAATACAGATCTATTATTATTAAAAACTTCCCAGAGTTCGAGGGTTCTCAGGATTTTACAATACACAAATGTTATCAAAAATCTTATAGGTAGCTGTTTGATGGACTTCCAAAAAAAAGGGAGGTATACAATTCAAATGAATGATTTTTGTATGTTTTTTCGCGCGGTTTGCATTGTCAATGTGCAGCAATTTTGATCTATTTTTTATTATTAAAAAGATGAATGCTAAGGGATGGTCCCATGTTTTCTTTACTAAATCCAATTCTTATTTCTCCAAGAAAAATACCCCCTAAAGGGGTGAAGGTGTCATTTCGGAAAATAACTACCTAGCATTATTAAATAGAAGAACCTTTTAGTAAACTAAATTCTATTTTGTTCTCAGATACCAACAATTAATTTATGGTTTGTTTCATTCACTTTGGTTTACCGAGTCTTATTATTCAAGTATGTATTGCAATTCAGATTTGAAAAACAATATCTATTTTAAGTATGTATCAAATTAATTTGAAGGAGGTGAGTTTTTCTAGATGCAGTTCCAAGTAAAAAGGCCTTATATAGTCTAAACGAGTTACATATTTATTTTTCATGCTTGTGGATATTTATAACCGTTCTAATAATTTTTCTGTAATTGGCATTATTTTTTCGACACGGGTGACGCCTTTTGAGGTTAGCGCACAACATGAGAGATTGATGATTCACCTTTATTTGGATAGACCAGATTTTATAACTCGTATAATAAGGTTTGTATGTTTGTGTTGAAATTATTAACAAATTCTTGAGCATCATTGATTAGTTTTGTAATGAAAAAAATATTGTGTCGCAAAAACAATCTTGATTTGCGGACTTTTCAAGAAATTTCATGTTATACTTTCCATAAAAATCGACTATGTTGATTTTGATTCGTAAGAAAACTCTTGGGATAAGAAAGTGAATGAGGTTTACAAGATATTATTTATGTTTTATACAGTTGAAAAGCAAATTTGATGTGATGCCGTAATGCCGTCTGATTTCAATATGATTTCTTTTTTATATTTGTGAGTGTGTATTTCCTTACACAGTGAGATGCGGAATTAATATAGAAATTCATTTAAAATTCAGCGGTGTGTTTTTTTCAAGCTCGGACTCGTTGATGTTTATTTCATTATGCTGTTTTTATGCAAGCCCAAAAATAATTTGCGACCATAAACTTCACTTTTTCAAATAAAAACACATGGTCTTAAATTACTTTTGGGCTAACCTGTGTAAATGGATCTGCGATCAAAAAATCATATTCATAAACAGAAATCGATGGGTTGTTTTTTTTTACTTAAAGCACACATCTGAATCTATAATATAAAAATGAGTCGCTGAATAAATCTCGAGAGCAGCTCAGCATTTGAGAAAAGTTACTTTATGTAACTAAACTAACTGTAGAAACTAGATAGCATATGCAGTTATGGAGCTGAAATCTTAAAACTGAATAATATCCTACGACAAATGATTGATATCTTCAGATCTCAAACACCAAGACATTGCTTTAGTACCGACATTCCCATACACTGGATCAGAATCGATGACCAATGAAAGTGTGGACATGTGTATCTCCCGAACGTAGGAAACCTGATGCATTTTGGAGGAAATATAAGTATATAGAAAACCATGGAGGCAATAGGTCTGCAAGACGGCGATGGACCAAACACACAACAAAAAGTGGAAGTTGAAAAGCATTAGCATACACTGGTCGTGTGCAGCGATCCAATTAGCGGTTAACGAAATTATGGTCTTAGACACAACTTTTGTTAGTGGCTAACTCAATTTTCAAACTGACATATTAATTTGACATCAAACATATATTTATAGTTTATAGTATACTAACTGTTTCAAACGGCAGTTGCCGGGCAAACAATTTGGTAGATTGTGGTAGCAAAAATTAAAAAGTTTTGCGTATGGAACCCTTCTACCTCAGAGTCCTAATTGCACGTAGAACCAGGCTGAACAGATTCCAGATCCATCCACAGACATGTACCAAGAGAGAACAGCATGAGAATTTCTCCTACATATATCTCAGGGATTTTGTATGCTATGGAACATCCCACCTTTAAATCTTAGTCGCACTGACAGACTCTTACAAAATAGTCATATTCTACACACAAATATAGGTGAAAATTCACAAAAAATCAGTAATTGATCTTAGAGATACTTCTTGCGTAGGTGTTACAGGTATGGAACCCTTGACCAAGGAGGCCCAGTCACACTTACAGATACTACCAGATCATTCTAATAACATTCTACATACATACATGTTATTAAATATTTTTTATCAAAAATAGGACCGACTTTATTAGATGGTGCACTGAAAAATACAAAATAATATAATTCTATTGGTGCTGGTACTTTTGAAGCTACGCAATTGTAGTTAAGACTTTTGGCACCAGCTTCAAAGTATTAGCACCAATAGAATTAATTTTATTTTGTTTTTTTCAGTGCACCAACTAATGAAGTGGGTCCAATTTTTGGTAAATAATATTCATTTCACACTTTTCAGTGCAACAAAACTCAAAATCCGTAACTTCTTTTGAAAAATGTCCAATTCAAATGTTGCTATATATAATCTATCTCTTCTTTAATTTGGCGGTCTCATATTTTCAATTTTCTCAAAAAAGTGTCCCCTCCACAAAGCGGAAATACACATATTTCAGTCTTTACCATTGCTGTAACTCCAAATCGTAACTTTTTTTAACGAAATTTAAACGTTTCCGGATATGGTCTTATCTTCTAATTCTGCCGAGTCTGATTTTCGATTTTCAAGAAAAATCAGCAAATCCACCCCCTTTGAGAGCGGTCTTCAGAGAAAAGGAGATTTTGGCTTTGGAGTTATCTAAATATAGGACCATTTCTTAACTAATTCATCTTCTTTCAAATGAATTAAAATAGGAACACGTTTTTTATACAAAACGCGCGAACAGGCATACTTTACTATATACTAAAAAAATAGTAAAAACCAAACATACAACCGAATTTTATATCTCCTCCCTTTTGTCTTACATTGGATTTTGTTCCTAGATAATTTATTTTTCTGTTGTTATCTTAAGTTGATATTGATTAATATGATTTTTTTTATGATCAAGGTTTAATCTGAATTCGAATGGATTTCCTGAAAGGACCCACCCACTTTTGTAGTCGAACTTCCTCTGACGATATTTTCGACTCAATGTCGTAACGACAAATTTATATATAAACCAGTTGATTCTAAATTTTGATATCAATCGTTTTCAGTCAGTCTCAAGACTTGCAACACAGACCTTCTTTTAAACACAACAAAATGTTCAAATTGGTGGTGTTGTCTGCTCTCGTAGCCATTGCTGTAGCTAAGCCCGGTCATTTGGGATACGCCACTCATGGAGTTTATGCCGCCCCCGCATGGGAGCAGGTAGTTGCACCAGTGGCCGTATCCTCCGCAGTGAGCCACTCGTACAGGAAGGATGTCGTCAGTGAACCCGTTGTTCATGCTGCTCATGCTGTGGTAGCTCATGCCGCCCCCATTGTAGAAGAAGTTATCGCCCCAGTAGCCCTTCCCGCTGCAGTCAGTCACACCTACAGGAAGGACGTAATCAACGAGCCAGTAGTTGCCGCTTATGCCGCCCCATCTTTGGTTGCCCATCCCGTAGTCCAAGAGGTAGTTGCCCCAGTATCTGCTGCCGTCAGCCACTCCTACAGGAAAGACGTAATCAGCGAACCTGTTGTGACTGCTTATGCCGCCCCTGTGCATGTTAGCCACTCAGCTGTCATTGCTGCCACTCCTGCCCTTAGCTACGCCGCCCACGTACCTGCTGTCCATGCTTGGTAAAGAGAGGACTGAAAACATTGGACATTTCGTTATTTTAAAATTATATTAATTGTTTTAATAAAGTAATTTATTAGAATTGATAGTATTGTTGTCATATTGCTAAAGCTTCCGACAGTTGAAAAAACTAAATGTTTTGGCAGTCTTAACTAGATAATATCAAAGATCTAGTAATTAAAGTGAATACAATATTTTATTCTAGAAACCATCAACCAATCGATCACTTAACGTTAACAATGAGGATGTTTGGCGGAAAATTACTTTTGACAGCGCCAGTTGAGTAAACAAGGGAATAAAGGAAAGTCTATCATTACTGAATAGTTCATCAACTGTCTTTCGAAACCTTACTTAGAGTTGGTATCTTGAGTGATCTGATCTGATTTGTTAGTGAAGATTTGATATTGTTACTATTTGAAAATTATTCAGCAGGGACATTTAATTGATAACATCTATTGAAATTATTAGCAAGAACTCATCCCTCTGTAAGCGTTTGTGCAAACATCTTAAGCAATACGCAGTTAACCTGGAATTACCTATTACAATATACAATAATGATATTACTGTCTTATATACGTGTATATACAGGGTGATTCACGGTCGATGGTACCTTAGACGTATAAGGAAAACTGATCATAAGAGCGCTTTAAAAATTGTGTTATTTAGATAAAACATAGTGATCTGTTGACTGAAAATGTTTTCAGCCTTGCGACGTTGCCACTTATAGACAAGAATTTTGAGCAACCCTATATAACATAAAAAGAAAATCTTCAAAAATAACTAAGGAATAAGTCTTTCTCAAGCTATTACTGGAACTTCATCGTTTCACAATTCTAAAATTTAGAGTAATGGTCTATTCATTGGAGCTATGTTTTGAACAAAACAAAAGAAAATTAATTAATTCACTGGAAACTGTTAGAGATAGGTATAGGTATCTTATGAAAGAATAACCAGAATGCGATAGAGAACCTAATAAATTGATAATAAGTATATAGAGTGTCTCATTTGAAAAATCAAAGTTGTTAATACTTTTTAATATAAGTGGCAACGTCAAAAGGCTGAAAATATTTTCAGTCGATAGATCTCTAGGTATAATCTACATAATACAATTTTCAGAACGATCCTACGAATAGTTTTCCTTAAAAGTCTAAGGTACCATCGACCGTGAATCACCCTGTATATCCACATCCATCTTCGTTCCAGTTAAAACAACAAAAGGTATATTATATGATGTAATAATTCAAATCTGTGTTACACTTCAATAGGCAGCCGCAAATTAATATGAATAAAAGCAGCAAAAAGCTGAAATTCCCACAGATAAAAAGAGCATTTAATAGCTAAATCATGTTTTTTTTCAGTACCATTTAACAACTCCTAGATGTATGCAGAACAATAATAAATATTTTTTAAAAATAATTGGACCGACGTTATTAGTTGGTGCACTGAAAAATACAAAATTATATTAATTCTGTTGGTGATGTTACGTTTGAAGATGTGCAGTTGCCGTTTGATAAATTTTGGCACCAAGTTCACATGTACCACAACCACAACGCGTACACGAAAATCGTTGAACGTTCACTAATAACAAAGAAGATAGTACTCCTCGTATATTCTTTGCTTGTACTTGTTATTTTATTTAGAGATCTCAAAACATCGTGGCGGAAATGCGCATAAGTAGGTACCTATTTCAGATTTTACCGTTTTTCCTCGTCTAGGACGATGTTTAATATAGATAACAACAATAACAAATAATCTGGTATTTCATGTAGTGCCCTCAGATTTTCATATGCGACCTCAGATTTTCGATTTTTGAGAAAAACTGTTTGAGGTGTTTTTTGAAAAGGAGGAGATTTTATTTTCTATTAACTTTTAATTATAATTTCCACAAATTTGAAGTACTGTCAATGTAAAAGTTCAAAGCACTCTATCGATTCGTATATCAAAAAATCAATTATTCTTCTTTTTTCTTTTGCAAAATTCTATTTTTCCTTGACTAATACACACGCCCGTCTCCGAAACCTTGACAGAAATTATATTAAAAACTACTTCTGCTACCGTTCTTATTAATAATTATTAATTACCACATTTTCACAATTAAATATTGCATTATGATGAAACTTATAATTAATGAGAGCCATCGTCGCTGTCGGTTTTTGTTAATTGTGTTGCAAAATATTGTTGTTAGTATGTCTTTGTTACTGTGCATTTTATGGAAATCATTTAATTGTGACAGTTGTCACATCATCACCATAAAATCCAGACATGTTTTATGAGATCTTGTTTCCCATACGGACATTTTTACATAATTTCACTAATTACCTTACACCATAAAAGTCACATATGTAAGAGGTTTTGACTGAATGAGGCAAGAAATAGGAATTGCAGATTGTTAAATGAAAGATTTACCTTTAAACAAGTTCAGGTCTATCATGGCATGAAACCTCTATTGAACTTGATCTGGTTTCTGAATATCATCGTTTTTTCGAAATTGAAGAGTAGGTAGGTATTCTAAATAGAGTACGCATGTTCTGGTAGGGTTTAAAAAATATTACCAGCTCCGTTTATTTCGTAAATTTTTCAAAAAAATAAAGGTTTTCGATTTACAATATTAGGAGAAAGTGCAAAATTGTTTTTATCACTTTTGTTAGTTGGTACACTGAAAAATGCAAAACAATCTTGATTCTACTGGTTCTATTACTTTTGCCAAATGTCTTCTATTTTGATTAACAACTGCAACACTTCACAATTACTATATACTGTGTCTTCTGGTCGCTAGATCATAGTGATGAATCGTAACAATAATCAAGAAAGAATTTTAAGTGGATTAACACCTTCTGTGACATGCTTGCTCTAACATGCAATTTTCTAAAAACAAATCGAACAACTGATCAGAGCTCATCCTAAGGTTATCAACTGACACCCCCTGATAATATAGTACGGATTTATTGAATGGTTTTGAAATGAGAGCATTAATTTGTTTCTTTAATTATTGAATGACCCTCGTAGTTAAAGTTATCGTTCAATTTCCGCCATAATATTATGACTCACAATATAATCTGATTTTGCAACATATCGATTGAAACTCAATCATGTTTTTCTTCTCTCTCTTTAATAACCTGTTTTTTACACCAACATATAATGATCATTTGTATGTCGATCAACAAACTGATCAGATACTCAACATCCGACACATGCAAGTATTTCCAACTTATCCTGATGCAGAATTATTAATACTCTACTAGTACTGCTATTTGTTTGTTGCCTTTCAAGGTTGTCTTCAGCTTCTTTGCAAGGTGATCGTTATCTGAAAGGTATCAAGCGCTAAGTGATTATCATAATTAGAATTTCATGATCTCCTAATGATATGTTAAATACCTACGTCTTCGTTGCTGTAGTAAGAATATAACTGTGAGCAGTGTAATAATATAAGGATGTGATGAAAGAAAACGTTTAATTAACGTTTATCGTTTTGTTTATATAATTATAATTTGAAAGTCTTATGTGCATTGTATTTGTGAGAAGTGAGGTCTCTTATAGTAATGTGGAAGATGTCCTATAGATAAGATGTATGGGTTTGCTGCTATAAATAGAGTTTGAAAGAATTTTTATTTAGCTAGTTTTCAGAAATAAACCTCCGATTCCCCAAACCGAGAAGGTATTGTTATTCAACTAACTGTATGTTTGATTTTTCTATGTATATTTTCAAAATCAGATATGCCTTTTCTTCTAAGAACTCCTCTTAAAAATTGTAAAGGGAGCAATCTACGAGCCAAGATCATTACCGACAGCATTTTTCTTTCAATTCACGTTATAATATTAGGAAGAGATGGTTGCCACTATATACTGAAATCGAAATCGCAAAATATAAGTAAAAGTTTTGACTAATATATCACTCAAAAAATGTAAAATACATAAGTTTACCGATTTTATTAGATTGCATGTAAAAAATAATGTTCAATCTACAAATACACTTACGTACATAACATTTTGTTACGAATATCACAGATATTTATATCCAATAACTTATTTACTACTACATATTTACAATTTATGCACTATTCAAAATTTCTATTGAACCAGTACTATTACATTCCAATGTTGTTTTTCCCTCACTTGGGACCGGACCAAATTGAATTTCACATACTTCTCGAGGACAGATTCAGCAACTCCGCGAGGGCTCTAGAGGACCCTCTCTGTGAATCCAACCTCTTGGTGTTTATTGAGGAACAATCCATAGCTAACAGCTAAAACTACCTCGCACAATCACAATCAACAAACAACATCCACACCCCGGGTCATTTCATCAACAATATGGCTCACGAGGTAGTCCCTTTCAGATTAATAAAGAATTACCTTTTTGGCTTTCACTGGGTTCAGGTTTATTTTTACTTTTTATTAAAGATTTCCAAGCTTTCAATGTCAGATATAACTATACTTATGTAGTTGATTTTAGAACTTATGAATTACATTTTTCTATCACTCATAGATTTACAGATATGAACATTTCAGATATTAATTTTCTATAAAATTAGATTTGTTTTGCTTGAGTAAATTTAATTTTTTTTTGAGGTGTGTTTTTGGAAATCTTCGTTAAGACGAACCGATAGGAATCATTGATCGAATCAGTGTCGGATTTTTACCGACTAAAACCTTTTCCCTCCGTTTCTACTACGTTTCCTCATGGAAGCTTGGAAGTTTGGTGTCCCTCGTTGCGTTACCTGCGCATTCTCCTTTCCTTAATTTTCGACTATTCATCATTATATTATATAATTTTTTCTAAGGCTGATGTCCATCCCAGATCCTCGTATATTCTTCTATTTGGCGCGTTTAAAGCCATTCTTAGGGCTTTGTTTTCTTGGGCTTGTATTCTTTCTCGTTGTGTCTAGCATGCGGAGCCCCGTACTACACACGCGTATGTAAATGTAGCCGTGATGATCGTTTTTATAAGTGCCAGCTTATTTTTTAGTGACATTTTGCTTCGTCTTCCAATTAGAGGGTATAGCTTTGTCCTGGCTCCAGTTGCCTTCTGGGTTGTTGCGTTGACGTGGTCTTTCCATGTGAGACCTTTGTCAGTTGTGACTCCTAGGTACATCATCACTCCATATAACATCCCACCCGTTAATTTTTATTTTCCATCTCCTGCTCCAGTCTTCAATGGCTTTTGCTGCTATTTTAAACTCTGGCTTTTTCGATGAAGATGTGATCATGGTGTATTTGCTCCGTATATGCTGTATAGTAGGGGAGACAGGACTGTACCTGGTGGTACACCGGCTTTAATTTGTCGCATGTTTGAAGTGATATGACCTAGTTTAACATAGAACTTTCTGTTACTCAAATATGAGTCTATTACTTGGAGAAGTGGTGTTGGAACTCCAAATGAATCCATCTTATAGATAAGCCCATCAAGCCAAACCCTGTCGAACGCTTTTTCTACGTCTAGAAAAAGTATCCCGTTGCCCTTACCTTGTTGAGTTCGCAAGCCGATTGCTCTACAAGTCTCAGAGCTTGTAAATCCGTAGAGTGACCTACCCAGAATTCGAATTGTTCCTCTGGAAGAATGTTTAAAGTTTTCACGGTATCTTTAAGTCTTCTAAATATGACTCTTTCGGCTATTTTGCTGATTGGGTTTTACCCGCCTTTGGTCTCTATGATCTCTGCTTTCCTCCATTTATTTGGGAAGTACCTCAATCTCAGCATAGCGTTTACTATGTCTACAATATGAGACAGATATTGTTCTAGGAGTTTCTTTAGTATTATGTTACCGATTTTATAGGTGCCTGGCGCTTTATTATTTCTTAGTGCTTTTATATAGCCCCCAATATTGACCTAATTGGTTTTCTCTGTTTCCGTCGCATCCCCCCTATCGCGTATATCTCTTGTCGCCTCCCTGACGATTAAGGCTAGGATCGATGTTTTCTTTGAATTGGTTTTGAAGGCTGTTAGCGAGCGCTTCGACTTTTCCTGAGGTGGCATATCTTTACTTCTTTTCCTTAAAACTTTCTGCAGGTCCCAGAAGCCTTTTTCTCTTGGATCCAGTTTTTGTATTTTCTTTTTCCAGGTGTTGTACCTATGCATTTTCTTGTAATCCTTCTTGGGCCAATTTATTTAGTCTTTTCTGTTCTCTTTTATTCTCCTCATCTTTCAATTTGAAATTGTACAGAAAAACTAAAAAATATTTATTGGCTGACTTCGTCAGAGCAAAGGAAGCATATTGTAATTTTCCTTCATCCAATACCTACTTAATGATTTTTTTTATGAAGATTAGTATTATTTTCTAAGGTTCGAATTCAAATGTCATCTCATTACATTCAAATAGATTAGATTTGTAATATTAGAATTCGTGTTTATCAAACAGTGAATGTAATTTAGAGGAATATCATTAAATCAGTTTTTAAGGATTATATTGAAAACTCAATTCAAGTATCAAATTTATTATTATAATTAATTTTCTTGTGGTACAGCTACGGAAAATCTTCGTTAATAATTGACACTCAATCACCTATTTAGAAAAAAAAACTTGAATTTCAATAAAAATTGAAGGTATTTCAATTAATTGCGCTCAAATGTGGTTTCAATTTTCGTCATTCTGGTGATCAACTTGCCCATAAATACTTCAACACGTTTCCAGAACCCTAGGCTCCACCCACGAGTATCAAAAGCCTTATTAGTCTCCTTAACAAGTTCATCAACTTTGATTTTGGCCTCGTTAGCCTGCCCATTTTCGAATTAGCATTTAATCGACCAAGTTGAGGGACATTCCGACTGTGTATGGCCCCAATATGTCGGTAATTTTTCAAAAAAATCAAAATTCTCCAATTCACAGACTATAACTGTAAGTTTCATGGTTAATGAAACACTAAAAAATGTGAATTAAATATTTTATCAGAAAAAATAGTGAGTCTTTCGGTTGCAGGTGCACTGAAATATTCAAAATTTAGTTAATTTCATTGCTGCTGGTAGTTTTGAAGTTGGTGCCAAAAGCCTTATATTCAATCACAAATATGCATTATTTCAAATTGTCCAGCATCAGTAGAATTAATATTACTTTGAATTTTTCGATGCACCAGCCAATAAAGTCGATCCTATTTTGTGACCGACGAACCAAACGGAACAGGTATACTATTCGTCTGTTTGTTTGTTTTTATTCATTTTTATTTTTTCAATGAATGTTTGTGCCTCTTGAGTAGTAAATGTGCTCCGATTTCCATGATTCTTTTTTCATTTGATTAGAGGACTAGTTAAAATTGGTCCCATTCAAAAGAATTGACATTCAACGTGCCCTTCCCTTCAAAAACATCTCCCGATCTCCGAATATCAGAAATTCGAAACGACCAAATTAAAGAAGAGTTACAGCAGTGGTAAAGTCTGAAATATACGTGTCTCCATTGGGTGGAGGGTGCATTATTTTAAAAATTTAGAAATATGAGACGGCCAAATTAAATAAGATATTGTATGCAGCAACATTTAAATTTGAAAAAATACGATTTTTGATATATGTTTTGAAATCTCTGAAAATTATAAGCAGCGTATTAATCTTCTTTGGTCAATGTTGTATGATTTTGATGACTAATGTTACTCTCGAAAGTGTGAAATAAATATTTTTTTGCAAGAGATTGGACCAACTTATTAGTTATTTATTCTTTTAGATACTTGTTTATAGACTGTTTCCGAAGCTGCAACCTACATGAATTTGAACATTTCATAGATGGATTTTGCAAAATTGATAATAATGAGAATGTTGCTTAATGCCATTCATATGAACATGTATCGAGTATAGTCAATTTAGATTTAACTCCTCCATTCATATAATTTTCTTATCAACACTAATCTCTCCAAGCTCTAAATGTATCAAGCCATATTCCACAACTATTAGAATATTTGAAATACGTCTACCTTTATTGTGTCATATTTAAAATATAGTGCTATAAGAACTCTTATTACGAACCCCCTAATTTTCTTCTGTCAAGGTTGAACCGAATCGTCGAAGCGACTTTGAATTGAGAAATTTTTCCTTGTACACGAATTCCTACAAATTATTTTGTAAGACATTGTCCACTTTGTTTATTTATTATAATACGATCTGTGGTTAGGCAAACGAGAAGTGTCACGATATTTGTTCTAGCCTCACGATTTTCATATCCAGATGTACTATTACGTGAATTTGTACAAAGAAAATTATCTCAATTATCGGTGAAAAGAATTAAGGACACATTCACTTTTTATAGTACATTAACATCATCAAAAATGACTTCTGCATACAGGTTAAGTGATATTTTACGGCGTAAATAGGATTTATATATTTCAAGGAGAAAAACAAATATGTAGCATTTGTTCTCTGAAAACATTGAATTATAGAGTAACCACAGTGAAGAATCACTAAGAACCCTAACAGGTATCCTCAGGGGTAAACCAGTTGCCTTTTTACTTTCCAGTAGCAACTCTAAGCGGCCTAAGTCGGTCGGTGTTCGGTTTTCAACAGATGTGTTCGTCTCCGATGTCTCTGAATCCAAACAAACATATTTTCAGCCGTTGGTCTGTTTGTCTGTCTGTCATTTTTTATGTGCCAAGATTATCTCTGGGAGGGACGGACCGATTTTGTTGCTTACTTGTTTGTTTTGTAGAATATCGATGAGGTGACTTTGATTGGAAGGCCTGCTTGCTAGACAATTGATGAAATAAAATGTCATACGACCTAATCAGACGGGGTATCCAAAGTTTTGTAGGAATGTCTGTCGATTTTGATTCACAAAATATAAATAAGATTGTTCCGTACTCAAATTTTTGATTCAGGTACTATATATATTTTGTATTTTGCTTTCCTAAGTAGTCTAGTAAGAACAGTATTGTAATCGTGTAAAACTTTCGATGTCCGGTTTTCAACAGATGTTTACGTTTCAGTATTTGCTAAGTCTGTCTGTCATTAGGGAATGGATGGTCCGATTTTATTGCTTTATTTTTTGTTTTGTATGATAAGAATATGGCAGGAGCTGAAAAATCTTTTTGCTCGAGACTTTTCTAAAAAAATCTGGTTAGAAGCCTCTAATATCTTTTTAAAGCGTTTTTGTAAGAAAAAGCTAAAAAAAGGTTACTCTCAAATCATTTGACAAATTTTCTATCTGTTTACTCGTATTCTGGCTTGTTGCACCTACGTCAGAATTCAATGATCATTTTTGTTTTTCTTAGCATGACCTGATGAAAAGATTGAATTCGTTTCTTACCGGTAGGAAAGTCGTGTATGAGGACACATCCGATTTTTTTACTTTCCTACGCTACTATAGTAGCTGTATAAGGAAAGTATTGTAATAGTGCGAAATTTTCGGTATCAAGATTTTTACAAATGCTGACGTTTCATAGTTTTCTAAGTCTAATAAACATATTTTCAGCATTTTGTCTGTCTGTCTGTTTGTGACAACATTATCTCGGGAACGGATCGGTGTATTTTGTTGCTTTCTTTTTTATTTTGTTTAGTATCAATACCACTCGCCGGTTGCACTGAATGAAAATCCTGTATACACTGGGTGCTGAACTATAGCCAAAAAACGTAATTTGCTCAAGACTGTAAAGTATTCTTCTGAGAGCCTTTTACCACCCACATATAGGGCCATCTCTGAGAAAAAGTATATATTTCATATATATTTCGTTTATTTCCAAATTCAAAACAAAATTATATTTAAATTACTCATAAAGAGCTTTTCCATTCAATATTTATTTCAAATACATAAATTTGCGAACAATGTGAGAAGTGAAATAGTATTCTAAACTAAAAATATTAGGCATTTTGACCATGATAAACGGAAGGTAAAACTGAACCATGGAAGCAGATATGATTCTTCATATTCTTATTTTAAGTACATATACTTGCTTTACTCCAAATATCGTATCATATAATATTATTTATAGAAAAACCTTATAGTATGATTTTGTAAATTGAGTTCCATGGTTTTGAAGAACGATTCTATGTATTTCAATTATAATTGTGGAATTTATAAAGCCAATTAGATGAATTATAGAAATAATTTGTTCAACTACTGCAAGGTAATGTAAACGAGTCACATGGTAGGTAATTATTATGTCAATAATATATTAAAAATTTTACATAAAATAACATAATTTTAGTACAAATTATTATCAATGAAATACTTCATTGACAACAGTACAAATTACTCAATGGACTATTCAAATAAAGTAATAGTAATATTTAGAATATAAATTATTATCTAATAGCATTCCTACATACAATTATATCTATTCAATACAAATCCAAGCAAAATAAGATAGCTGCAACAATCATGTTGATCTTTTGCTATAGCTGCGACCATATCCATTATCGTAATAGATTCTTCCATATTCTGATGGGAATGCATACGGATCGCTGGCATACCTGTTTGCATAGCCATTATTGTAGCCATTGTATCCATTCCTGTATCCATTATAACCATTTCTGTATCCATTATTATAACCCCCCAATGGATAACCACCATCGTATCGTCTGTTGTTGTAACTCATTGGTTGATTGTAATAACCACTATTGCCATTGTAGCCATTGTTGTAGCCATTGTTGTATCCATTGTAACCATTATTTATTATTGGTAAATTGGCTCTGTCATAACCATTATATCCACCGTATCCGTTATATCCGTTGTAGCCATTTGGTAGAATGGATGCAGCATATGATAGTGATACCAATGCAAGGAACACTAGAACTGTCTTCATATTGTTTGTTTTGCTTGTAAGTATGGAACGTTTTGGAAGTTCACTCAGAACTGATGATTGACAGTGTTGCACCAGATAGTTTATATAGTTTACATTATTGTCTTTTCAAATTAAATTATAACCTTATAGAAAAAGCATTGTTCTTGAAGGTCTACTGAAAATCTATGTCATATATACATAAAATCAATATAGAACAAATATAGCTGATGAATAATCCAATTTATGTTTTTCATTCTATGGAATAAACTAAAAGCTTGTAAGGTTAAACTTATGTGGAGCCGGATAAGTTGACAGGCTGAACTTTTTCTTCTTTGGAATTAATGAAGCATTGAATGAAGTTAGCGGAGCATGAAATTGGTCACTGAACTTTATTAATAGAAGAATAGAACTGAATAGATTTGGCTTTGCTGATTTGGCAATCTGATATTCATTCTGTTCCATGCATTATGTTGTTTAATGTAACCTTGAATGTTTCTTGAATGTGTTGGGAAATCGAAATTAACGATTTCTCAATGAATGATATACGAAAAAAAATGTACTTGGAGATATAGCAATTGTTCTCCATTCCATAACACATATCTGAGAACATTTTCAGCAATTAGATAAATTAATCATGAGGAGTTTTCAAACAAATATCTTTGTAAGATGTGTTTCGTATCACTTTTTATAAAACTGGAAACAGGATCAATTCTAAAAAGTTGCCTTAATAAGGTAAGCTTATTAAGTTATTGAGTTCATACCCCAGATATAAAGGTTGTATCACTTTTCTTTTTAATTCTAAACTTTTTTAGCTTTACTTTTATTTACTTTTAGGTACTTTAACTGCAATTTCCTCATGAGGATTTGTCAGCTCATCTATAATTTTAAGAAATCATTTCATTGACTAGAGTGATTTTCTGATAATTGAAAATGCAATGTTCAGGGAATTTCGAAGTAGACTGATTCTCAATTATAAAACAAGAATTAGTCAACAATTCTTGTCCTTTCTGTTTCTTGATCTAAAAGCATGGATTATCGTTATAACGATATGAAAAAGTAATTTCAAAGCAATGCGTGATGGATTCTGTTTAGATCCGTTTAAAAAATAAGATAATAAATATTTTTTACCAATAGGAATGACTTTATTCGTTGGTGCACTAAAAATACAAAATGGACTAATTCAGTTATTGATACTGGTTAAAGTTGTGCAGTTATATGCAATAGAAAACTTTTGGCACCAACTTCAAAGCTACCAACACCAAATTTGATAATATTATTTTGTACTTCTCGGTACATACCCCAACTAATAAAGTTGGTCCTAGTTTTTCTAAAGAAATATTTATTTCTTTTTTGTGTGGTTTGTCAGTCATAAAAATTGCTGCTGCAACTTCGATTCCGTTGAGTTTTGTCTGATATTGCTTGAAATAATCTTTCCTTCAGTCATATCAAATAAGATATTCAATTTCCGAAAAAAATTGCGGCTCCACCCTTTTAGGCGATGATTTTTTATATTTTTATCCGATCATTACTCAATAATCTATTTTCAATAAAAAATCAAAATCAGAGCAGGTTTAGCATGCAAAAAACACGAACAGATATAAAAAAATATGATTTATTATCTAACTGACTTTTGAATGTACAGAATATAGGTATCCTTAGAACTTCTAAATCATGAGCTATCAAACCGACTTTCAGTTACCAACTGCACATTTGATCAAAATATAAATTTGTATGTAATTTGAGTGCATAGGTTAATTTCAAGTTTTTTTCGAGTTTATATTCTTGTCACTTTTATTAGGAGTAATAATTTAAATTATCTCTCTGGGGTAAGACTGATAGGCAATGGAGAGCGGAGGAGTCACGCTGTTGCTGCTTGTTTTTGTTTTTAGCTGCACCCAACTTTCAAACGTTTCGGGCAAGATCTGACGACTGAACCAAATTTGACTACTACAGAATATAACCATATAACCAGCGAAAAAACTTCCACACACTTTTTTTTGTACATATGAACATACGTATCAAGATCCTTCTATCCGACCTCTAAACGTGAACCATAGAAGAAACTTTATTCTGTTTGGAGTTTGAAAATATAATATAAGCTCTCATAATGTACTAGACCAAATTAATATGTGGATTATATTCAATGATTTTCACTATAACTTGTGAAAATCGCGTTTGACCTTCACATGGGCATATCACAGAAATACTTACATTTTCTGATAGAAAATGAATGCTGAAAAATTATGTTTTTAAATTTTCTGAACTTTTCCATAAGATGTCAAAATTCAATAATTGGGGAGAATGGCTATAACCATTTGTGTTTACAACTATTGCATTGTATGTTAGTTTTTTATGTATATTCAAGAGTTTTGCATATTGAAAATGTCCAGAGTTTGATGATTCTTTCTTCAATGAAAAGAAAACTGCTGAACTTTTCAAAATCCAGTATGTCTTTCTTCTTCTTTCCCCAAAAGATATGGAAGGACTTTTTTTTCTTAAATTGAAAAATGTATTTCTCATTTTCGACAATCTTTGAATAGGACATTTTTTAATAATTTAATGAAAGTGCAATATGACGTTATATTTTGAAATCACGGAATATAGGTAAATGTTCAACGATGTAAATGATCCACTAAAAACCCAAAAAAAACAGAGACAGTCATAAGGACTGCCGACAGAAGTGAAAACTCAAAACAAAAGAATAACTAAATTATTGAATTTTTTTTTTTTAATGAAATTATTTATACATCTGCTGGAACTCCGAGCAATAATTATCTACATTTACAGTTTATTAATTAATCAAACGTATGGACTGCACAAGCCCAATACAAAATATCAATATTGTATAAGTATGTATTTAAATAGTTTTTAATGAACTTCAACTTCAACAATACCTAGTCCATTTGTACAATTATTTCATTTTATTCAAAAAAAGATATAATAGGCTTATGGTAACTGGAATGAGAAACAAATATGTTAGACTGGAATTATTTACATTATTATTGAGTAAAAGCTGCATCGATCATTGTTTTATATTTTGTAGTATTTAATTTTCGATCATTAGACATAGTCAAGCCTAATGATTCAAGAAATTCAATTAGAGTTAATATCAAAATTTTTTACGCAAATATCAGTAACAATGTTGGAAATATTCGACAATAAATAATTTTCTTTTATTTATTTTTCTACATAAATATATCAAGTTCTCACTATTGCACTGCACAGTAATTCTACAATTAATCAATTCAAAATGTATTAGCAGAGAAGAGAGACCTGGTGTTAGTGTATATAAGTGACATGTACACTGGCCGCTATGGGTCATCGGTGTCGCGAGCCGGGAAGATTTTACCCATCCGAAAAACGCCTAACGTGCCTATAGAATTTTCCACTTCAATAATATTGATGCTACTGGCGTTGGTAGTTTTGAAGTTGGCCTTCTATCTATCCATAATTTCAAAAACTATCTACTGTACTACGTTCCACACTAAGAATGACAGGTATAGGCATTGCATATTGAATGTTCTTAAAATTTACTTGTAATATTTTCTTGGGTAACTTTTAAATTCATTGTTTATTATTATTAATTATTTGACTTAAAATGTTGAGATAAAATTAAATCCAAGTATCGAAAGTTGCCTGAAATAGGTTGATGGAGCCCGGCATAACAACGGTCTCCATAGGACGCCACACTGCATTCTAAATTTGAAAGGCACAATGGTACAAATAATAATTAATATTATTTTAAAAGTCTAAGAGCACCAAATAATATACTAGTTTATGTGAGAAAATATTTATTACCTGCTTTCAAATTATAATGAGTTTGAATGGTGGAAAGAAATAAATAAGTTTATTTGATTCGACCAAATTTTTATTTCATACAAAATAATAATTCCACATTTGAGTCCATATTATATGGTATATTAAATTAAAGAAATATAAATAGGCCATACAAAGTATATTCTCCAAGCTGCCAACTTATCTCTAGAGGGTAGGTCCAAACTCTGGTCTTAGAAGGAATCCATTTCTATCGTATTGGCCCACATAATCCCTTGGCCGATCACGATATGATTCACGTACATACCCATTTGGCGCATATTCGCCATCAGCTAGGCGGGCAAACTCGTAATCATCTCGGATCTTTGCAAGTCTTTCATACAAATTGTGTTCGTCAATCTCGCCTCCATCCCGGACTATTATAGTTGCCCCACTTGCGGCATATACTATACAACACAGCAGTATTATTAGTTTATGCATTTTGGATTTCAATTAGACTGAGAATTCGATTCAATGAGAAATTATATTTATGTTGATTTGAAAGTCCACTGATGAATTTAATGTTATATAGGGTGAATCTGAAAAAAAAGAATCTAATCTTGTTAGTTTAAATTTACTCATTACATCTACTGCATCTACTTAGATTGAAACGGAACTCTTACGAGTTCTACTGAGCTCAGAAACAAAGCTTTTGCTTCGAACACTTAAGGTCACCATTGTGCTTATCTGCGTCTTTGAGAGCTTCATCGTGTTGAGAAAGCCCGTTGATCAACACATGTATTTAAATAGTTTAGCTGCGCAAAGTATTCAACAGTAGTAGTCCTTCTTCCATTATCTTTTTACCAGGTCCATCAGAACCCATTACAGATTCCGTTCCGCCGTTCGGATGAAGTTTCCGTCTCTGCCTATACTCTTTCTGTTATTTAAATCTCCTATAGTTATTTAGGGTATTCAATATCGAGAATACTGTCTCTGGTGACAAGGCTTCAAGACCGGGTTCTCAATTTCCATGACGTAGCTAGAGGAAAATGGTCCATAACCGCAGAGCCTCCCTTGCAGAAGTACGGGTGAATCTAAGTTTTATAGGTTTCTTCTGTTTTAACACGCATTTCTTTTGTCTGTTCTCCCACTGTAAGGTACCTACATGTTTTGTTGACATTGCCTCCTCTTAGCCTAGATTGTTAGGACTTCATCATGAGTAGAATTCACTTCCTCCTCCAAAGTGACATGAGCTATTTGTATCAAGGTAGTTCCATTCTCAGATGAATCCTCTCATGAAGAGTCATGATATTTTCTGGATCCTATTTATCTTTCAGTTGTACCACCTATTAAGATTTGAAGTTTTTTGCATGCTTTTTAATGAACCATTATCTCTCAGATATGATTGGTTGTTTCAACACTTGTTTCTAATGATGTAATGTAATGTAATGATGTATGTCAAGAATCTTATGAAAAGCTAAAGGAAATAATATCAGCCATATTCATTTTCAATGGTACTGGTTTAATTTGGTACTAAAACTTTTGATATTAACGTTACCATGGAAACTAACAAACGACTACTACAAAATCAAAGTTCATTATGAATGAATATCTCTTATTATTTAAAAAATGTTGATTTCACAAGAAAATCTCCTTTTAAACAATTTGGGGAAGGATATTAGGTTTTTAGGAAGAAGGATATGTTGAGTCTCTTTACTACCACTACTTTGGTACCATTTCTCAGCAGTACTCTTTAGCATGAGAAATGTATCATTAAAATCGGAACGATTCTCTACGCAAAACACATAAACATAATACCGAAATGCACCTCCTCTTATCATGAAGTTGATCGAGCATAGAAGATGGTGGATAATCAAACTAAAGAAAATAAATTTCCAATCATACAAAGCTTTCCTATACAAGCAAATTCCATCGAAATGAAAAATCGTCTGATCAAGTCGTGCGATCATCCATTTTTTCATTGAATCCAGAAAATATTCAAGTTTGACATAAGAAGAACTGTTTAGAAAAAAATATAAATAAACACTTAAAGTTTGACAGTGAGTATCTTCCGGCTATTTTCAGAGATGCGCCTTAAATAGATTTCAGAAGAATGTTTTTGATAAGTCTCATCAAAATTGAGAGGGAGCAGGATGCTCATTCTGTGTCACACAGGAAAGTGGTATCGATACCCTATAAAACAAAAAACAAAGCAATAAATTCGAGCGAATACGAAATAATCTTGGTACAGATAGACAGACCAATGCCTAAAAATATGTTTTGACTCAGGTTAAAACATAGATATCTGTTGAACACTGCATTAAAACATTGTTAAACGATTATAATATCTTTTACATTTGCCAAAAAAAATATTTTTAGTTTGTTCATTGGTGTATATATTCTATTATTCAAAAAATACTACAAAGTTTAAGTTTTCAACTGTAGTAATTCAATTTTATCAATAAAGATATTGTTGTTAACAGTTTCTTGGTTAACCGTCGATTATCTATTTTAAACATTTCTAGGTTTTTTGAGATTTCCCCTTAGCTCTCACCTTGTATAATTCATACCCATAAAAACGATATATCTGACAAAACCTCCAATTTATTGACCTAGAAGTAATACTAATATCAAATTTAGATTAACTTACAAACCTATTACAATATGCACAAGTACGAGTATATTATGAAATTACTAATGTCCTTAAAATATATTGTCCTTTTTTGTTTTTCGACTGATAAACACGTTGAATGAAATAGCTTAAATGGCTTGATAATATTATATGGACCGATTATACATAAGTTGAACCATGAAATTGTCTATTGAAGCATTTAAGAGGCTTGAGAAAATCTTGGTAATGACCAATTGCAAGTTTTTTTCTTATTAATTGTTGATTAGGAGGAATGCATTGTTAATTTACTTATTAATGGTCAATGTGTTTTTGAAAACAACCTGCTTGTGTCGTGAGATTCACGTTATTATTGCTAAAATGTACGAGGAATACAAAATAATATTTACACTTACTAAGTGAAACAACGTATGAACATAAGTTTTAATTATAAGAGTATAGAGGTAGATTATTGTCAAAAGTAAAGAAAATTACAATTACTGTTTTTGCATTTGCTTTTATTTTTTCTTTATGATTTTTATAAGAAACATAAAAATTCACCCATTATCTGTGAATGATTTTGTTTGTCTGAATGTGAACCGGAAGATGAATTCTTCCAGTGATTTTCAACCGATAGGCTAATCCCTCGAAAACTTTTTTTGAATAATCTCGTCTTCTGGGAAATCTTGTTGCATAAATTCTGGCAGCAATGTTTGCATTTCGCATGGATTCAAAATACAACTCAATCATATCAAATCCTTCTTCGTTTGTAACGCGTATTATCACAAAACTTATGAAAACACAAACTGCCGAAAATTTTTCAACGAAACTGACAGTTAACATTCATGTCGTATTCAATTGGTTCGTTTGTTTTGTAACTTACTTTTGTTTCAAAATATACGGCTTTAAGCGGGCTTCTTTCGTTTTCACGGATATGTCCGGCTCTATAAATGCTATACACATATTTTTTTCACCAAAATGTAGGGCTTTAAATTACCCTTTTGATTTCTTAGATAGGGGAAAATGGATCATGCAAAAAATGTTGGTAAAAATGACAGCAAATCAGATAAGAGAACTTTTGATATCAATTAATTGGGGAATTTTTTTAGAAAAATGACTGATACTCCCCATTGTTGCCATTTTAGAAACTCGAAACTTATTTCCAGCATTTTCTCTTGGTAACTTTTATTCAAGAAAATTTTAACGAAAAGTTCTAATACTACTGGTTTCGGAGATATGGCCGACGTCCATTCTTATTTGGCCTCCCTGTACTGGGCCTCTTCTGGGGTAAACCTGCGCATATGCAAATTTTCAGGATTTCATAAAGCTCATCCTCTCGAAAAAGCCCTTCGAATGCTATAAAAAATATATTTGTCAAAAATTTTAACTTTATTAGATCTTGTATAGAGTAGGTATATGATTTCATGAAATTTGTGTTCTTGAGAACTTCTCGATAAATCAAACGGCCTCTGAATAGGCCAAACATGTACTTCAATAATTTCAGAAGCATCTTATTATAATTTAAAGTATTTTTATAATAAAGTTGTCTATCAATATGAAAGCTATAAATTTGAACTAATTACCTTCCCATTAATTATGGAATTTCTGATATACAGGCACTTTGAAAAAAATGGCTCATTTGTTTTCTCTATATTGAAGTAAAAAAAATCATTCTTTTAAAACATACGATCAGGGTGCAGAGCTTAAAGTGTACGACTAGTATACCAAATGGTATAGGTTCGATCCCAACACGACTGCTTCACTCCAATAATATTTATTTTTGACCGAATTTCCAAATGGTGGAGGGGTATACAACTCGAATGTTTGCCTTTTTTAGTTTGTGCCCACCCTGTATGTAGTAAACGTATACTCCGATTTTAATGTTTTTTCATTCATTTGAAAGAAGAGAGTTGAGAAATGTCCCATATTTTAAAAAACCAAAATCCAGAATCGTCTTCTTTTCAAAAACCGCCCCCGAGGGGGGTGGATGGGGCAATTTTTCTTGAAAATCGAAAATCTGAGGGGTCAGAATTAACGATAAGACCATATCAAGAAAGTTTGAATTGAATTTTTTTTAAATAGATTTACGGTTTTCGTGATACAACAATGATAAAGTCTGAAACTTTAACTAACCACAATTTGTAGTTGGTGCCAAAAGTCTTCTATCTAACAACAATTGCAAAACTTTGAAAGTATCAGCACTAATAAAATTAATATTATTTTTATTTTTCCGTGCCGCCACTAATAAAGTCTGTCCAATTTTTGGTAAAAATATTTATCATGTTCTCTATTAACTAATCACATTCCATGGGAATATTTTTATTTGAGAGATAGATATAATTATTCCGTAAATGATTATTTTTTTAATTCTTGAGATTATTGATTGTGTATATTCTTTCTTAGTGTTCATATGCATTTTTGATTATTAATGTTATTTATCAGTATCATTCAAAGTTGTTAAATAAATAATAAAGAAAAAGTAGGACAGACTTTATTCGATGATACACTAAAAGTAAGAAAATAACAATATAACACTATAAGTTTCCTAAAGATTTTGAAGTAGGGTGCAAATTATTTTCTGAAGCTGATACACAACCTTTTGGCACCAACTTCAAGATCTTATGTACATATTGTTATTTTATTATTTTTAGTAGGTCCATAATCAAATGAAATCAGTGCCAATATTTGTGAGAAACTTCCAATATTCCATTTATTTTTGAATATGTGTGCAAAAAACAGACAATCTGTATCTGGACTGAATTTGACCTTTATGTCTAGCTGACTAAAAGACTGTGTTGTATGCAAGAAATATTATTACTATAACTTCTTTACTATATAGAGCATTTACACTATCATCGTTGGTATTAGAATAAACACACCTAGAGCAATAATCCTTGAATACTTACAAAAATTATAAGTATGTAATCATTTTGTGCCGAATTTTCATATTTCATTGCATACAGCATATTATTATTTAATATATTTCATGTGAGACCATTGGCCATATGTTTTGTATTTATTCAAGTACATCAAGTTTGTTTCATAATATGATTATGAAGATAGTTCAAATAAAATGAGCAGATGCGGTATCAACTGTAAAAAAAATAATTTTATTGTTATGTAAACAATTTTCCTATTCACTTTCCATTACAGTGAAATAACAAAGGATATATCTGAACGAATTCAAATATTACCATTCAACCTTCGAAGATATCTTTTTGTAATCGTAATAGAATACAAAACAATGATTTTCAATTTTTCTCCCAAAGAAATGAATGCTGTTTTCACGTGTAAATAGGGCTTGACCTTATATTATTTAAATCGGATGTCAGAAAGAAAGTTATCCTCATATAAAGATATAAGAATGAAACTAAACTCCAAGTAAACGAAGTCGCGGGGTATCTGTTATGAAACGTCCTAATGAACCTCGATGAATGCGTATGCGTGACATCGTGCATCTAAATCTGGGTAAAGATAGAGTTATATTAAGCAATCAAATTCTATTTATGCAACCTATAGAATAACTTACTTTCGCAGATATTGTCTGTAATTGAATTCAGACCACACCCTGTGGAATACAGTAACTAAAATAGGGGGTGTTAGTTGGTGCCAAACTGTAGGCCCATGTTTTTTTAAATTTTGATTTTTATTCTCGTTATTAAGAAATCACATTTTTATAAAACAAACACTTCAGACTCATGAAAAGAAAGACAATATCGAATTAATAAAATGCAATGCGTTAATATTGGGTGTGATTTCCTGTTTCCAAAATGACTTTAAGCCGTCCGAGTGTTATCGATTTAACAAGATCAGTACCTAACAAAGGCTTGAGGAATTCCAACGAATTATTTACGTAGTAGGTTCGGAGCTCCTGAAGAATGTGAGGCTATGCAGTTCGGCGCGTGCAATACGCCTCTGCAGTTGGTCCCAGAGATGTTCAATGGGATTGAGATCAGGGCTGCAAGCTGGCCCACAATTCGCTCAACATACCCACTTCGTTCAGATATTGGTCAATCATCATGTGACGTCCGGTTTGCATTAGCATGCATTAACATGAAATTATCTCCAATAAAATACGAGATTTCACTATATTGTGAATACTTAGTTTTCTCTTGAAAAACACCTAATACAAAAATCGTCGAATTGACTCAATGCAATCAATTATTTTTTAGCCTGCTCTAACAAACAGAACGATTATATCCAATCTTCCTTCCGGATTGCCAGACAATGAATAAACAAGTAGACATTATGGAGTTTCATCTACCTTTAATTTATTTTATGCCTTTTTCCAAAGATGCCTTCAAGATGTTGGTGACGAATTTCAAGGAAAACGCTGGCATGTTTTTTTCCAAATAAAGCTGTTTTTATGCTAGACTCGTCAATAGATCACATTTTTCGGCTAGCGCATATTGCTAGCAGGACGTATCCAGATTCAAATAAAATGGTTTTCAGGAAAATGACTCCGCTCTCGTTTTTGTGAGCACACGTATTACATCTATCTATCTACCTATGTAGTATATACAGTGTATGTAGTGATTTTTGACCGACTTTGAAAAAAGAAGGAGGTATACAATTCGGTTGTATGTTTGCTTTTTCTTTTTTTTTCTACTACATTATCTCAATAGATTTTTACATGACAATAAGCTCATTACTTTTGGTCAAAATCTCTTGAGCAGTTTTTTGTAAATACTAAAATGGGCCGAATTTTAAAAAATATTTGTATTCTCTCGTAACCAAAGTTGACACTAAAATCAGTCGATGACTGGCAAAGAAGATTCTCAATAATCAGAAAACTTTGAAAAATAATCAAAAAAATTGTTAAAAAATCACAAGCTTCATAATTTATGGATGAATTTTATTGGATAAATGATACACAGAAAATAATAAAAATACAAACTTATGAATTCATTGTAGTTACCTGCTAAATACTAAACAAAATAATAAAGTATTATAATACGGGTATCCTCAGGTTACAAATTATATTCTTATCGATCTACCTACAAGGAAATTCAGCTGGTTTCATAATCTTATTATCAATTTTTACTTCGGCATACACTACAAAAATACTAATGCAAAAAATGACTTTGAAAAAATAATGTTGCTTATTCATTTGTTGTTATTTTTTTTCACCCTACGTAATGAGATCATATACATATCATTATACCTACATTTTCACGCACTTGAATCTCGATGGACGCCAACCATTCGTGACAGTACAAACAATCCGAAATATCGCAGCAGGATAGGAAAAAAGACAGGACGGAATATTTCTCACCATAAACAAAAGACCAACAATATATCGCAACATTATTATTATTAATAATAATTGTTCTTCACATGACGGGGCGGGGAGCAGGGACATACCCCCTGCTTTATTGCTACTAAATACTATATAATGTTAGAATTTTTACGAAGAAGTGCATACTCAACCATCAAGTCTTATCGTATTATAGTTACGTGTTGGAGTGTTTACGATACAAACTTGATTAAAATTTGTGGAAAATGTTTAAATTAGCCGTAATTTCCGTATTATTGTGCGTCGTGACAGCTGCTCCAGCACCAGGTTACCTGCATGGAGGATATGCTGCAATTCCTGCGGCCACAAGCTACTCCTCCAGGTAATTAAAAAAAAAACAAAATTTCCCTTCAAATTTTGGAAGTTTGTCTTTTCACGGGTTCACCTTCATAAAAATAATCATTCATTCATAAATATATATTTTACAAAGAATTGGACCGACCGCGGTGGTGCACTGGACAATACAAAATAATAATAATTCCATTGGTACTGGTAATTTTCGTAAGTTGTGCAGTCGCAGTTATACTGAAAACATTTGGTATCAACTACAAAAGTACCAGAACCAATAGAATTAATATTACTTTGTATTTTTCAGTGCACCAACTAATACAGTCGGTCCAATTTTCGTAAACAAATATTTATTTCAGATTTTTGAGTGTAACATTTTTTTATCAAAATCATTCAACGCTCACCAAAGAAGATAATACGTTGCTTATACACTTATTCAGAGACTTCAAAACATCGCGGAAATCAACATATTTCAGATTTTTCCATTGTTGTAACTCGTAAGCCGTTTTTTGAAAGTCCAATTTAAATGTTGCTAAATATAATCTCTTCTTTAATTTGGCAGTCTCATATTTTCAATTTTTGAAAAAATTGACCCCTATGGGAGAAGTTTTGGAGAAGGATGACATATTGAATGTCGATTTTTCTGAATGGGACCAATTATCACTAGTATTATTTTAAATAAAAAAAGAATTATCGAAACTGTAGCACGTTTACTATTTATAAAACATGCAGACAGTCGAATTATATACCTCCTCCGTTTGGTTTGTCGGTCAAAATATCAAATACTACTGGAAAATTTGGAAAAAAAAGAAAGGCTTCTTTCTATGAGACTTTTGTATAAATTCAACAAAATAACTCATGATTCTAACGAAAGATACCTAATTATTTGTTTGGTTTCTTCGTTATGGTCCTGGAAAAGCATGCAAGATAAAAAATTGTTAGTTATTCTAATGAAAGAAAATTCGGTAGGAATAACATATTTTGTTGTTTTTTGTTTGTTTGTTTGTGTAGGTCCCTGGGATGGAAATAGAAGACAAAATTGAATTTTTTCAAATATAAAAAATAACTGGAAGATCAAGAAAAAGATCTGACGCATTTCAGTCTAAATTAAAATAAAACCATATTTCCACTAATTTTCCAAAAATTAAAAAACGATCATAAATTTATCATTTAATCTAGTTTACCTATATTTAATTATATTCTATTGGCTTATACTTTATAGACAACCATAGTAAATTAAAATTGTATTAAATTTAATTTATTAAGGTACCCCGCCTATAAAGCTCATATTCAAACTTGTTTGAGATATTTGACGGACGGGTCTATTTTATCTTCAAATTTGCTTCTTTGGTTTATCGAAAAAAAAAATTTATTCAACTTAGATAATTTCTGATATTTTTGAAATATCTTTCTTAGGACTAAGGTACTTTCTTGGTATCTTACAATTTTAAAATTTTGCTACACTTATAATATCATTAGCAAATTTCTGAAATAATTAGAGCAACATCCTACAGTGGTAATCATCGAAGATAATAAATTAAAAAAACAGCGGTTAAGCTTTTTAATTTTTATTACTTTTTCAATTATTTTCAAGGAAAATTGTTATAAGCAAAAGTTTTAGGGACAGAACATATCTATAACTTATTTTTTTATGAAATTTAATGAATGCCTATTATTTCAGTTTGTTCAGCCACTATTTTGAAATTACTACTCCGATCATACCCATTTACGAAACAGAAATATTTCTACGACTGATTTTTTTCAAAAATACGACTTCTGTAGTGTTTGTCTTTAACGTCTCTTATAAAGGTAATTCGAATAATTGAAATAAGGAAGTTTACATTATTTTTTGTGCGTCATCGTGATATATAGTTGATTTATTGGATTTCTAGCCTTGTTATTTCCGGCTTCAAAGTCTAGAGTCGTTGGTTCTCAACCAATGATCAATATATGTATATACAAAAAAATCTTGAACTAGATATTTTTCATTTTTCTTGATATCCGTCATAAGCTTCCTCATTCTTATCATCCAATTGAAAATAGTTTTTGAAATGTATGTTGTACTCAAAAGGTAAAATGAAATCCTAAAATATGTAATTTGTTTCCATTTGTCCGATCTACAGGGAGAAATTTACGAAGATTGCGAATTAAAATAAAATAAAATACAGTTCTAAGGTTTTTTGCATGAAAATAAGATGATTTATCCAAGGGCTCTCAAAACAATAGAAATGTTAAAACTGAGGTGGTATATTTTGATGTCAAGTTTGTAGAAAAAATAAAATTCTGAAGATTCATTATTTCAAATATATCCAATTTTTCATGAAACAGAAGCATATAGCATAGAAGATATTCTTGTTCATTAAATTGATGGTTTTTCAAAGCATTTGGATTCGTGTTGATACAAGAATATGTTTTGATTTTGTCTTTATAATTTGTTACAATAAAAAATATATATTATCTTCATAAAACGTTATGATGGGCTTGAATTCATTATTTATCAAATATCTAATGTTGATAATTTCGCCAATGCTTGTCTTATAGGTATTCCTTATTAAAATCTTTGAATATACTATGTGCTTTATAGAAATATAAATTTACTCCCAAGGTATGACCGCTTCTCACACAAGTGCCACATTTTACTTAATGTGAACTGGGAAGATTGAAAGCTCACAAAAGTGCGCCCGCAAAAAAGAACGATGCGAATGTAATACAAAATCTCTATTTTAATATTAATGAGATTAATTAATAAGAAGTAACAAATCTCCTATAAATATCTGACAATATTTGAGGACCGATATCGTTGGCACCACCAAAAGCCAACAATAACGCTTTAAAATTCGGTATGTGCTTTGTTTATAAACTTCTCAGATACAAAAATGTATCTCATATTATTCCTATTTAATCCGGTTTCTCATGATTACTCAATTCCCAGAAAATACAAGACATTTGAAATTTCAGGGTTGATATTCACACCCCCGTGGTGAAGACTTATGCAGCCCCAGCTCTAGTGGCCGCTCCTGTCATCCATAAAACTGTCGTCGCTGCCCCACTTATCTCAAGCTATGGCTACGGACTGGGCCACGAATTGGGACACAGCTACGGTGGTTTGGGACACGGCTACGGTGGTTTGGGACATGGCTACGGACTCGGTCACGGTTACGATTTGGGCCATGGCTATGGACTAGGATATGGACACGGCTACTATGGCCATGGATATGGAGGACATCATTACTGAAAGATTAATAGTATATATAATATGTTAATTTAATTGGGATATTATTTAATGTTGTATGTAAATAATGATTGCGAGTGAAATATGCTGTGTTTTTGTATTTGAAATAAATGTTTTGTGATATAAAGATAAGTGTTATTTCCTTCATTTATTAAAATGAATATAAAGGCTTATTCATAATCAAAATTAGTACAGTTCTAAATTTAATATGTACATGCTTATACTAGGTATTAATTTTTTTCCATAAGGCCGACTGTTATAGGAAATGTACCTAAAATAGCCCACATACAAATGAAGTGGGTCAGAAAAAGGACTCTTATGTTTTACACTATACTGCATTATCACTTCATTCTCATAATTTATTACTCTACACTTTTCTCAAATGGAGTATAGACATATTTTTAATCAATAATAATATAATAATAAATAACAATATAAATCAAAGCTGAAAAGTTTTGCCTAAGATTCAGTAAACACAGATTCTTTTACGAAATAATGCCATGTCAAGAATCAAAACATTTATAATAAAAGAATGTTTAATTTTATTGTATAATAATGTTTTTCCAAGAAATCGGGCCGAATTTATTAGTTAGTGCACTGGAAAATACAAAATAATATTAATTCTATTGGTAGGTACTGGTAATTTGAAATTATGCAGTTGAAGTTAGATTGAAAACTTTTAGCAACACTTTTCAGTGTAAAATTATTCATTAAAATCATTCAACCTTCACCAAAGAAGATAATAGGTTGCTTATATTCAGAGATTTCAAAACATCGCGGAAGTATACATATTTCAGCTTTTCCCACTGCTGTAACTCGGAAACCGTATTTTTTGAAAAATGTCAAATTTAAATGTTGTTACATATAATCTCTTCTTTAATTTGGCCGTCCCCTATTTTCAATTTTCGAAAAAAAAAACACCACACATATTTCAGACTGTACCACTTCTGTAACTCGGAAACCCGTGATTTTTTTGAAAAATATCCATTCTAAACTTTTTTTGTATAAAAGTTGCTCCTTCCACCCCAATTTTTTTAATGGGACCAATTCTCAATTGTCCTCTATAAAATGAAAACAGAATCATGGATATTTATAAGGCGCGAGCATCCAAAAAAAAACATGCAGACAAACAGATTTGTATACGTCCTCCGTTCGGTTCGTCGGTCAAAAACCTTTAGAATATCAAAGTAAGCGAATTCTTCGAGCATTATGTCCGTAATTTTATTCTTTCTATTTAAATTATAGTCCCAAACTACTTAGAGGCTTTTAGAACAAGAACACTGCCTTTGACAACCTATGAAGTATCTACAGTTTTTCAGAATTGTCTAATTTCCTGTTGGCACAAACCACTCACATACTCAACAAGTTCGTAGTATCTTTTTTTCATGTCATTTATTTTGAACGATCAATTGGACAGCAAATGAAATAAACAAGTTGGATATGAAACCATCTGATTCTAATGAATTCCAATTCCAAAACTTGATAGAGTTAGATAGTTTTGGTGGTATTTATTCATCTGTCAAGTAAATCAACTCAGCTTTTAGAGAGACTTTATAAAGACAAAGCATCAGAGATCGTTTGTTAGGACATGCTTACATAGTTGTTAGTGTCCACTTCTAAGAAGGAACAAAGAAATAATCGAACAGGTAAGAAGAATGAAAATCTTTTTAACATCACCAATATTCAGATATTTTCATCTGCATCATTTTTATTCTTTTTTCTTTTATTCATTTTGGCTTGTCCCATATTAAAATATTGTATTCGACTTCATTTCTTTTAATATCAATGAGTTTCAAATATTCCTTCTTGAAAATAATTTAATCTGCTATAAGTTTATTTATTTTTAACTCATGACGCAAAAAGAGTTATTATAAATTGTAACTTTGTATCCGTAGATAAATCTCTCTATGGCATCGTTGCTCCCAAACCGAAGAATTGATGTTGATTTCGTTTTTCTTTGATTAATTTTAACCTGTGAATCTGTCGGATGAATCTTTTTGATTTAGATTCTTATCTTATTTTTGACGTTTTTTTATATTATTATCTCAGTTATCGATTTTACAAGTTACAAGATATTGGTTATATTAATCACTTTATTATTTAATATATTCTATATTTAGTAGGTACATGATATTATATTATACACAAAAATGATAAATTATTTATTAAAAAGAAATGATCCAACCCTGTCAAGCATTCAGATAATGAACAGAAATAAATAATCAACTTTTCAACAAAGTTAGTAGAAATGTTCATCTGAATGCAGATGAACAGATGAACCACTACCACCAAGGGAATCCAGGTCCATGTCCCCCGTATCCTACTCCTCTGCCATAAAGTGGCAATTGAGCCAGCACAGGACATTCCCAGTGGATGCCAGCAGCGGCAGAATAACCATTCAAATACGGCCTGTGAAAACTGACCGAGGCGATAGTTGCGTAACCTGGTGGTATCGGCAATCCTGCATGATGTGGTGGATGTGGTCCGAGTTCGGGTCCAGGGCTAGTTTGGGCAGCTAACTTGGGTCCTGGCAGTGGCTTTGGCTCCGCGATGATGGCTTCCGGTGTCGGTTGTGGTGTAGAGCTGACGCTTGATGAGGTTTCACTAATGAATATCATCCATATAGTAATAGCAAAGGTGATCGTCGACAACTTCTTCATTGCTAATAAATTGTGTATGATGAACTGGCAATATGTTGCTTTTCCACCAAGCTTTTATATAAATATACTTACACTTATAGGTTAATAAGACATGTAGGTAATTGATCAATCAATATTTGTTGCAATAAGTTCTGCTTTATTAAAATAAATTTATTAAATCACTATATGGTGTGCAAGTGAACTATTGAGTAAGTGATATAAAGAAATAATTATTATTGTATGAAATAATTTCTCCAATGACATGACTAAAATGTAATTTAGGTGAATTTCAAATGGATAAGGATTTAAATTACTCTGGATCTTGATTCACAATATACAGTGAGGTCCAAAAGTCTGTCGACCCCCGCTAAATGATTTGTTTTAATACAAATATCGATAGCCTATTCAACTTTCAGTTTTGGCTCAAAAAGTTTATTCTACAATCATCTCTTCGCATCTATCGCTTGATCCTATGCAAAAAGAAGAATTTACATTGGACTGTCATTAAAGAGTACCTACTCCCTGTAGGATTGCTTTTTTTATGGCTGTTCGCGCGTTTTGCATAGTGAACGTACTCCGATTTAGACGGTTTTTGTTTCATTCAAAAGAGGAGAATGGGGAAATGGTCCCATATTGAGAAAAATCAAATCCAAAATCTCTTTCCCTCCAAAAACCGCCCCCAAAGGGGAGTGGAGGGGGCAATTTTTCTCGAAAATTGAAAATCCCAGACGACAGAATTGATGAAAATTCAATATCCGGAAAAGTTTAAATTGGAAATTTTGAAAAATATTCGTACGTTTCTACGCTACAGTCTGAAATATGTGTTTCAACTATGTGGAAGGGGCAAATTTTTCTGAAAATCGAAAATTCGAAATTTGAAAATTAGAAAGAGGACCATATCCGGAAATTTTCACGGTTTCCGAGTTTCGCAATGGTAAAGTCTGAAATATGTGATATGCGCATTTCCGCTATGTACAAGCTAAACCAACCTACATCTTTTTGGGTATTAGTGAACGTTCAACAATTTCCATGACTAATGTAACACTCAAAAATGTAAAATAAATATTTTTTACAAAAAATTGGACCGACTTTATCAATTGTTGCACTGAAAAATACAAAATAATATTATTTCTATTGGTGCTGGTTCTTTTGGAGTTGGTGCCGACAACAACAAACTACAACGGCATTATCTAATAACTTTCACAAGTTCAGCCACCTTATCTTTCATTCTTTTAAAGTAACTTTGAATTATATGTCCAATCAAAAAAATTATGAAACTTTTAAAATGGGATCAAAATTAATAGGAGATTAAATTTGATTATGAAATCGGCCCTAAATTTGATTATAGAATCGGCCCTTAAACTTCTTAATAAAACTAAATATTTTTTACAAAAAAAATTGAACCGACGTTATCAGTTAGGGCACTGAAAAGTACAAAATAATATTAATTCTATTGGTGCTGTTACTTTTGAAGTTGTGCAGTCGCTGTTAGATTGGTAACTTTTGACACCAACTTCACAAGTACCAGCACCAATAGAATTAATATTATTTTGTACTTTTCAGTGCACCAACTGATAACGTCAGTCCAATTTTTTGTAAAAAATATTTATGTCAAACTTTTGAGTGTAACATTAGTCACGAAAATCGTTGAAAGTTCACTAATACCAATGAAGATAGTACTTATCCTATTACCCACGTATATTCTTTGCTTGTAGTTGTTATTATTGAGATCTCACAACATCGCTGCGGAAATACGCTTAAGTATTTTAGATCTTCCATTTTAACACCGATGTAACTCGAAAACCCTAACTCTAGGGAAAAAATGTGCAGTATAAACGTTGCTACAAATAAATAGGTCTTTCATGTAGAACCCACAGATTTTTAATTTTCGAAAGAAAACAATTTAAACGTTTCCGGATATTGCCCTATCTTTGATTATACCACCTCAGATTATCGATTTTCAAGAAAATTTGCCTCATCAACCCCCACCGGGGGCGGTTTTTGGGGGAAGGTGATTTTGGATTTGAGTTTTTATGAATATGGGACCATTTCTCAAGTCTCCTCTTTCAAATGAATCAAAAATCATCAAAATCGGAGTACGTTCACCAAATACAATGCGCGCACAAACCCAAAAAAAGCAGAAAGTCGAATTGTATACCTCCTCCGTTCGGGGTTCGTCGATCAGAAATTTAAATACAATGAATAAACTATATGATATATCTATAAATATTTTTTACAAAAAATTGGACCGACTTTATCAATTGTTGCACTGAAAAGTACAAAATAATATTAATTCTATTGGTGGGGTTACTCTTGAAGTTGTGCAGTTGCAGTTAGATTGATAACTTTTGGCACCAACTTCACAAGTACCAGCACCAATAGAATTAATACTATTTTGTATTTTTCAGTGCAACAATTGATAAAGTCGGTCCAATTTTTTGTAAAAAATATTTATTTCACATTTTTGAGTGTAACATTAGTCATGGAAATTGTTGAACGTTCACTAATACCCAAAAAGATATAGGTAGGTTTAGCTTGTACATAGCGGAAATGCGCATATCACATTTTTCAGACTTTACCATTGCGAAACTCGGAAACCGTGACTCGTTTCAAAAAATGTTCAATTTAAAAATTTCCGGATATGGTACCTTTCTAATTTTCAAATCTCGAATTTTCGATTTTCAGAAAAATTTTCCCCTTCCACATATTTTAGACTGTAGCGCGGAAACGTACGATTATTTTTTAAAATATCCAATTTAAACATTTCCGGATATGGAATTTCCATCAATTATGTCGTCTCGGATTTTCAATTTTCGAGAAAAATTGCCCCCTCCACCCCCTTTCGGGTGGTTTTTGGAGGGAAGGAGATTTTGGATTTGATTTTTCTCAATATGGGACCATTTCCCCATTATCCTCTTTTGAATGAAACAAAAACCGTCTAAATCGGAGTACGTTCACTATACAAAACGCGCGAACAGCCATAAAAAAAATAAAAAAAGCAATCTTACAACCGAATTGTATACCTTCTCCTTTTTTTGAAATCGGTCAAAAATAGTGGCGGTTTTATCTCTGTTTTGCGTCGTTTCTAAGGCGGTATGTACGTAAATTGAACATTTTCTATCACAAATTATGACAGTATTTTTATTACTGAATATGACTGAGGCTAGACAGTGCAGCAGATTTGAAACTTAAAAAAAATCCTTAAGAATAGTAACCTTGGCGTCATATTTCTATTTTGAAATACATTGCTTATACCCACTTTGTACGAAAACTCCCATCAATAAATAAAAATTTAAGAAACACCAATTACAGAAACTATTAGTTCTATGAGTCAGCCATATCTTTCGATTTTCAAACGACCCTTTCTAAAACTACTAAATCAGTTAACAATTATCGAGAAATATACATTTATCTAGATTGTATTTTTTTGGTTTTCGTCAGTCATTACAGTGTTGTGCAATAACGAATTCACATTCTTGTTACAAATAAGTAGCATTTTTTTTGTATAATACAATCTATTTTATTTGTTATTAAACGGATACTTTTTCTTTGTCTGAAAATAATCACATCGTACAACCACTTCGGCAACCTTGAACTGCATCTGGAATTATTGAAGTTTTACTAGATTTTGCACCAATAACTGAAAAACTAAGTGGTGCCGTTAATGGTAGACAGAAGACTTTCTGGCCCCAACATCAAAAGTACCAGCACCAGTAGAACTAATATTATTTTTTTGACTGACGAACCCAAACGGAGTTGGTATACAATTCGACTGAATTGCATATAGTACCTAAACGTGCTCCGATTTTGATGATTATTTTCTTTCATTTGAGAGAGGAAACTTGACAATTGGTCCCAATAAAAAAATCGTACCATATTCATAAAAACTCAAAACCGCCTCCGAAGGGGTGGAGGCGGCAGTTATTCTCAAAAATCAAAAATCCGAGATAGCAAAATTAAAAATAAGAAAACATCCGGAAATGTTTTAATTGAACATTTTTTCAAAAGACCTACGGTTTTCGACTTTCATCGATGTTAAAATTTGAAATTTATGTATTTTCATTATGTGAAAGGGATAATTTCTTTCAAAAATTGAAAATCTGAGAATGACTAATTAAAGACTAAATTATTTTTAACAACAATTACTTTGAACATTTTGTCCATAGACTTACAGTTCTCGAGTTACAGCAGTGATAGAGGCTGAAATATGTATAGGTACATAAGTATCTCCACCACGATGTTTTGAGATCTCCAAATAATACTCGTAACAAGTAGGTACCAACAAAAAATATAATACATGGGTAATGGTATAACTGAACGTTGAACGATTTTCATGACTAATGTTACACTCAAAAATGTAAAATAAATATTTTTTACAAAAAATTGGACCGACTTTATCAATTGTTGCACTGAAAAATACAAAATAATATTATTTCTATTGGTGCTGGTTCTTTTGGAGTTGGTGCCGACAACAACAAACTACAACGGCACAACTTCAAAATTACCAGCACCAATAGAATTAATATTATTTTGTATTTTTCAGTGCAATAATTGATAAAGTCGGTCCAATTTTTTGTAAAAAATATTTCTGTATTTTTCAGTGCACTAACTAATAATGTTGGTCCCAGTTATATCCAAATATCGCGGAAATCAACTTCAGACTTTATCACTGCTGCAACTCGGAAACCGTTCTTTGCCAGAATATGAATAAACAATTTGAAAATTTGACAGTTCATTTGAGCATTTTTTCTGTGTTTCAAACTTGTTTGAATTAAATTAAAATTAAAATCGTTAGAGCTGTTTTCACGCTACAGTTTTGGGCAAAACACGTTTTGCAGCTCGCTAATGACAAAAATAGAACACGGTCAGAAATCAGAGGGGTACCTATTGTAAGGAATGACGGGAACCCTGAAAATTAAACAAACAGTCAAATTGTAGAGTTCCTTCTTTCTATGAATTTGCTCTAAAATAAGAGCAACTAATAGTGACAATAATTGTAACCTTCCTGTCAAATTAACTGATGAATAAAATGAAAAAATTCAAGCAATCTCAATTATTTCTTTTAATATACCTACCTACAAATTCGTTGACATATCACCTTAACCCACTTTTAACTTTGATACACAAATGAAGAAAAAAAAAACACCAGTTTCGTCATACGTACCTAACAAATATACTTTAATACCTACATAACATAATGACCGTTATTAAATTACCAAACCAACCGGTAGGAAACTAAAAGGCACTCAAGTACACTGGATTTTATTACATTAGAATAACAAGTCGTCTATATATATATATACATGTATAAATAATGCATAAATAAAAAATGACAAAACAAAGCTAGGTACTTGACAGTTTCATCACCAACTGCTACTGTGATAATCATTATCATCTCCAAAATCTGAATTAAAGTCGTGTTGATGTCCAAAAAAATTGCTGTCACTATAAGGTGATGAAAATAAGTGATTATTTCCAAATATGTCGTCGGTATTCCTCAATGCATCCCAGTTTCCAGCATCAGTATCGTCATTCTTTGAATAATATTCTGGCGTTGGCTCAAAAAATGTAAACGGATATTTACTATTGTAGATATCATCGAAGCCATGCTTGAAATAATCATGTTGAGGCTCGAAAATGTGCTCAGATTTCTGATAAAATGCGGGCACATCATCATTATAACCATTATAGAAATCTGTATTGCCGACAGGGTGTGTTATAAACGTTTTATATTCACTGATCACTGCTGGTGGTGCGTCGAAATTATTAGTCACTAACACTTCATTACCTTCACCATTTGTGAAACTGTATTGCGCTTTGCTGGCAAATCCATTTTGTTTTCCAAATACTCTGTAACTGTAACTGTAGCTTGTGGGGTGGTTTTCAGTGCACTGATATGATTTAATACCCAATAACAGATAGTATATTATCAAGGGAGCTCTGACACTTCTGTAGATCATGTTGGTTTGATTTGTATGAGGAAACTGATCTGAGTATTAAGGAAATTACGCATTTTATCGAGACAATTGAATTTGTCACCGAGTGTAATTGGAATTTGATTAGTGAGAGATCTAATATAAAAAAAAACACTGTTATGCATGTCTGGTCGCCACTTTATCGCAACTATTATATGGAATTATTGTGAAAGATTTTTCAGTATATTGTGGATTCTGTGTCAATGGAATATAGGTGTAGAAGTGTGTTGTTATTTTTTATATAACATCATAAAAAGGGAAATTTTCATGGCCAATTTGTTTTGCTATTCGCCTCATTGCTTTAAGGCCTTGAATCCGGTCATCGAATAATGAGATTTATCGTACAAATAGTTGGAATCTAAAAGAAGTTTGTTTTCGTAGAGTTTCTTATGGTGAGGATACTTTTGATTATCAGTGAACCTATAGGGAAAAGATTATCTAGAGACAAACAAATTAATCATCATTTTATGAAAATTTGTGTCAATCGAAATCATAATTTTGGAGACGTGCGAAACCGGGTAAGGTTATTCTCAAAAGCATTCTGTTGGAAATAATTGAACCAGACTACTGACATCTCAAATTGTTTAACTATTTGGAATAAGATGGTCTCTTAAAATTTATCGTGTTTTTAGATTGGTTATTAATACAATTTTATGTATCTTCATTTTATATATATTATTAAGCTAAATATTTTGATTGAGCTTCACTTCTATAAATCACAAGCCTATAAATAAACTAAGAATGCAGAGTGGTGTCTTATGGAGCCCTTAGTTGCCAGCGCCTTCTTATGCCGAACTCAACCAACCATTACGTCCGGTCTTAGGCAAATTTCGCCACTTGGGTTTCAATTTAACATTTTTATGTTCAATAATTATTAACAGTAAATAATGAATTTTAAAATTGCAGAAGAAAATATTACAGGTAAACAACACACTGTGCCGTTTTTCTAAATTGCCTCTACCCGGCCACACTGCATTTTCAGTGTGAAACGTGGGATAGAACCTTATCTATGTGCAACAAACCAGATGGTGGAGGTATACAATTTGAAAGTCTGCATGTTTTTTTTATAGATATTTGCACCTTCTACACAGAAAATATGCTCCGATTTTCATGATTTCTCTTTTATTTGATAGAGAAATTTTCAGAGTTGGTCCCATTGGAAAAAATTCGACATTCAACCTATCCTTCCCCTCAAAACCTTCTCCCAAACCAAAGGGTTATACAGGGTGGCCAATCGGAAACGAAACAGATCCATTTTCAGGAAGTGTGTCATTATTTTAGGAAAAAGCAGGGACCCGTCGCTTCTTGATTCAAGAGGGACACTTATTTTAGATATTTTTGACTCCACCACTTTTACCCCCTAGTGAGAGTAAGAATCACCCCAAAATATTCCCCTGTAGAAAATGAGTTACTTCTACGACTTGAAATCAATTAGAATTTTTTATCATTTTATAAACAACAAACGAGGCTGATTCAATGGGATAGTAAAAAAAATAAATCTCCTTTCCCCATTAACCTCAATAATCAAAAATTTTATCTGACAGAATTAAAGAAAATATCATTTCAAACATATTTTGGAGTTCAAAAATGTCATTGTCTAAATGAACACTCAAAAATGTGAAATAAATATATTTCTACAAAAATAAGATTAATTCTATTGGTGCTGGTACTTTTGAAGTTGGTACCTACCTATAACTGCAACTTCAAAATTACCAGCACTAACAGAATTAACCTTATATATTTCAAAGAATATTTTCATTGCTGAAATCAATAACCTTTCAGTAATTATTTATTTCTGTGGCCTTGTCTTATACTTTTTTGGTTCAATAGACTTACATAGCCATATGCTATACGTTTACCATTTTCTAGTGGGCGTCAAATAAGAAAAATAATTATTTTTCATTATTTTTAATATTCATCAACTTTTCTTTTATACATCAGAATTATTCCCAATTGAAAATAATAATTTTCCTTTGATAATGTTCTACTGACTCTGACGCAATTGATAGTGGACAAACTATACTTGTTATTCCTATAGACTTACCCAAAGATTACACCAGTATCACCTAGTGATTAGATCATTAAAGCACTTACAATTTAAGGAGTCCAAGAAATTTTTCCCAAGACTTAAAATATATCAACTGATTTGGTTTATGTAACAAATAATACTGAATGATATTTAATCACGAATCTTTTTCTTATTCACATGTTTGGGTATATTGAACATGAGTCTTATACAATACAAATATTTAGAAAATCCAAATATGTAATTCATATAAGGAATAAAAAAACTAGGCTACATATTATATATAAATAATACATATGTATAAATACAATATCAAATATAAGAAACAATACCATGACCACATAACTACTCTCAAGATTTCTATAACACGAGTATCTAATATCATACAACTACCACTGTTGCAAAATAAAGCAGCCCTTCACATACCTAGGCTTTAAAATAATATATAAGTAAATTAATCGATAGATTCATTACAGTTTGATCCAAATAATCGTACAAACCTTCAGCATAACACCGATCAATTTTGAATCTTTGAACATGATCAAGTTAATGCTCATCTGTTGCTTGGTAGCTGTATGCTCGGTGAGAGCTGGCAACATTGGTCATGCCCCAGCGTACGCTGTTGCCGCTCCCGCGGTGGCGGTGGCCAATGTACCAGTGGCCACCCGAGTCAATGTCAATTCTGGCGTCAGCAGCCAATCCAGGGTCGACTATAACACGCCAGTGGTAGCTAGTGTTGTTTCCGCTCCTGTTGCAGTGGCCGCTCCAGCTGTAACGGCGGTAGGATACGGAGGTGGTCTTGGTGGTGGAGCAGTAGCAGGTGTTGGTGGTGGTGGAGCCTATGGTGGCGGTTATCTAGGAGGAATTGGAGCTGGCTTGGGTTCTGCAGGAATAGGTCTTGGAGGTGGATATGGAGCAGGCTATGGTGGCTATGGATATGGAGGTTATGGATATGGACGTTGATGATTTTTTTTTCTGTGTGAAAGAGTATTCTGTAATGTAAAATAATAAATGGAAATTTTAATCAATACATTTATAGTTTTTTTTCATAAATGAGGGCTTCTGCCTTGAAAACACGAGAAGTGGATCAATTCCACCTATGGGAGTAAATCAGTGGTGTGGCGATTTTGAGATAAGATCTGATGATTAAATATTTTTATAGGCTTTAAAAAAATTTTATAAAATTATATAAGAAAATATATGAAATATTTATTATTAACAATAATGCAGAAACATAAAATAGAAATCTTTAGCTTGAGTTATAGAGTATAAATGTATACTGATGTCGTAGCTTAGATCGACAAACGTGGTAGAAAATTTCATGATAATGAGATTCAATGAGAACTCTAGCGTGATGTACGTAGTTCGTGAATGATTACAGGTAATAGCCATCATTCGTTAAAACAATGTCTACAACTAAGAAAGTATCACCTGCTTCTATCCGGTTCCAGGTAATATTGTATTAACACGGCTTACATGTTAGGTAAGATGTGATATTGTTAAGAAAGAAAATGTATTCTTTTTAACAATGGCCGTGTCCATAGAAGTGTGTGATTACCAATCGCTTAGTAATCAGAAATCATTAATCATACTCTTGTGGACATGACTGTTGCATCGCTTAGCTCAATTGTCAAACTGTCGTTTGTGAAAAGAATCGAAATAATTTAATTTGACAATTACATACATCTGCAGTGTGTTCCAAAATACAAAACATTAGCCTGGCCAGGCTTAAATTATGTCATCAGTCAATGTCATATTCCTATATTGAGTCCTGGCCAGGCTAATGTTTTGAATTTTGGAACAGCTAAGTTTACTGATTACATGTCAACTTTCTGATTACTAACCGATTGGTATCAGTCACTTCTATGGACACGACCAATGCTAGAGGTGAGAGGGATCCTAAAGAAAAAATGGTTACCTATGCCCTGAAATGTAAATTTTGTTTGTTGTAATTCATCAAGTTCGTTTTGCGATAATCTTGGAATTATGTCATTTCAAATGTCTAAGAGCCAAATCCATAACTTTTGTTATTTCGTCGAAAAATAACCTTTCGGAAATCCCAGTTGTCCTCAAAAATGAGCATAAAGCAGGCTACACATTACTTGCCACTTGTCATATACAGGGTGTGTCCAACTAAACGTGCAAAAAGTTGTTATTGGCAATACAATTTATCCTGTTATTTGATTAAGGTGGCCGCGATCTCGTGGGAGAAAAGAGAGAGAAAAATCTCAAAATAATCACATAGGCATTCCAACGACCTGTCAATGTTTTTCCAATATGGCGTCTGTGAGCAAAAAATATTATTGTCAGGAGTGAGAGTGTAGAATTTGAAGCTTTTTAAAGTGTATTATTTGGTTATTTTGTGATTACTCTTTAGATATTTTTCATTTTATTGACTTTATAAGTGTTTTTTTCTATCAAAAAAGCCACAACCGTGTCTTGTAGTTGATTGTAGCAGCCGTTTGAACAGTGATGATCTGAAATTTTTCTCAGTGCCCACCGTTTTAAACTTTAAATTTGTTAACGACAAAACTGAATTATTTAAGCAACAAACGTTACTTTAGATAGCCGTAATCAAACGAGACGATCTGACGGAGTCTAAACTGAAAAACCAGAGTGCCTGCAACAGGCCTTTTATTACATGAAGAAACCTTCGCTTAAGGCCCATTCTTCAGAAAAGTTTTTCACGGTAAACGTTAATTATAAGAATTTTGCCATAATGTGGTTATTATATTGGTTGATATTTAATTATTCTCTATCAACTTTAGGCAAACCTGCTGCTTTAGAGGGCCAAAATCATCCTGACTGGATTCCATCTCAAAATATGGGCCACAAATACCAAGAAGAAAGGAAGCCTGACGATGTGGAAAGAATAGAGAGATTGGACGAAAGAAGAAGGCTTAAAGGCGGTAAGGTGAGCATTTAAATAGAAACTGAATTAGATTTTTTGATTTACGTTTTGCCAATATGAAAAGAAGAAATATATACAAAATACACATAATTTGTTTACTTTTATTTTTATGTAAATTAAAATTTTGATAGTGATACTAATGTTAACAATTTTTCAGCAGATTGAACATGTCACATCAGAAACAAACCTTTCTTTGGAGGTTAGTGACCTAGCCGAGATAGAGACTGGAACTGCGTCCCAAACAGAATTAACTATGTCCGAACTTTGTGTAATATTTGCACAACTTAGCATTGCTGCAAGAAAAATTGAAGATCTGGAAAAAAACGGGAAGTATCACCCCTTGGTCTCAGGGAGGTGATTAGCAACGATATGAAGTGGAAGTATTACACTGGTTTTTCCTATAATGTTGTATTCTGTATTATTTTTGAGACTGCTCTTAGTAGTTCAACCAGTTACTCCTTACTCTTATTAAATTAAGGTTATATTATGATTTTTTGTGATTTAGCTTGACACTTCACAATTTCCCCCACGACTGCCTCTACATATTTTGCAAATATTTTAAATATTCTCTATATAAGTTTTTAATAAGATGACCAGACCGATCAGTAGCCCAAAAAAACATACTATCTTGTTTTAGAGATGCCTTTCATGATCAAACGAGTGTTATCGTAGATTGTTTTGAGGTTTTAATTGAAAAACCACCTTCTTTGCTAATCCACAACAGTGCAGGTCAAACTACAAACACCATAAAATTTTAAATAGGGATTACTCCACAAGGAACAATTAGTTACATTAGTAAAGCTTGGGGCGGACGGGCTTCAGACAAACAAATTATTGAAAATAGTGATTTTTTTAATTATATTTTACCAGAGGATGTTATCTTAGCCGATACGGGATTCTTAGTAAAAAATACATTGGGTCTCTTACAAGCGAAATTGGTCATTCCGGCTTTTACAAAGAGTAAGAGTCAGTTTCATCCCCTGGATATTGAGATAACCAGAAACATGGTCCATGTAAGAATTCATATTAAGAAAGACATTGAAATGATAAAAAATAAATTTAAAATTTTTAAATATACCATACCAATTAGTATTATTAAAAAAGGAAATAATCCAGAAAATCCCAATATATTGGATAAAATTGTAATAGTTTGTAGTTTGTAAATCTAAAAACTTTTGTTTTGGCTTCTGTTGCTCTAATAAAGAACCCTTATATTATTTTTTCCTAAATATCTTTAATGTACAGACATCGGCCTGTTGCATTTTTACTATATATGTATAGATTTTTAGCTTTAGTATTTGTGTTCAAATAAAAAAAATCTATTTGGTAACTCATTATCTTTTTATATATGTAAATGTAACCTGCAAGGAGTTTTAAACATAGGCCATATTAAAAAACTAATAAGAGTATCTCTTATATTATTTTTATTTCAAAATTTCTAAGTATATACATTTGGTATTATATACAATTTTCAAAAGAATATATACATTGAACTCTATACCAAAAAGAAAAGAATCTATTCAGTATAAAATTAAAACAAGTCTTTGCTAGGTTATTGATTACATTTTTGACAAAACCAGATATTTTCTGGTGTGTCAATTAATTATACATAGTCAAAATGAAACCAAACTATTGTACAATTATCAGATCCACATTTAATCATAGGTCTGCCATCATCCACATCATTACATATACAAAAATGTTTAATTTCGGCAACACCTTCCTTTTTAATAAAACAATTTCCCAACAACTCCGACATAATGACTTCGGAATAATTTTTTTTAGCAATCTTATTATTTATTTTTCTCCCAACAATTTACAATCAGGCTAAACTCTCTGTTTAAAAACAAATTTGGAGACCAGATTACGAAGTCACAATACAAGGTGTTAGCCCCACCTTTTTCAATTAAACAAGTTTTTTTACAGCTGCATAAGCCCTCATGGTTTTCCTCCTTCATGGTCTTTTGATATGTTTCCACTGCATTAGCTTCTTTGCTTATTCCCCACACAGTTGCTTTTGTACTAAATAGCCCCTTTGTTGCATAACATATTAATTTTATCAAAGACAAAAAGGGTTTTAGAATTTTTGTTCTGCAAACAGCACGAAACCTAGATGCAGTTATTCTGCCAGCCCTTTGCATATACCGCATCTGGTTTTCGGCTTGATTTCTGGTACATTTTTCTATTAAACGTTATTGTTCTTGACTAATTAATAAATCAATGGATTTTGATATTTTCATTAGTTTCATGTAGCTAAGAATAGTGTAACTTTTATTAAAAATATTTAAAACTTAAGGCTTTAGGTAAAACAGGGTTGGCTTATCTTGCTATGTCAGTGGCAAATGGTTCAATAATTAGCATTATTGCAGCTTTGTTGCCAAGTTCCACCATTTTTTTTAATATTACATCGAGCTCTGTATCCGTCACTGGTTTAACTTTTTTGTTTTCATAAGAAACATGAGCAATCCAATCCATTTCATCTACTGGCACCAAAGGAACTTTTGCAGAAGTTGATGGCATCATCCACTTGCCTAATGTATCTGGGAATGATACTTCTTCTTTCGTTCTATTTGCATATTCCGCTGCAAATAGAATAGCACCCACATGGCTGCAAACTTCGCTCTTTCCAGCCATACATGTACAGTGTGCCGTGCTCACACTTCCTTCTTTGCTTACAATACACCAAACGTCGAGAGGTTTGGCACTTCTTTTCTGAGAATGCTTTACCTGAAAAAAAAGTACATACACGATTATTTACAGTCTGTTAATGTAATGTAACGTAATATAAAACTTTTAAATGTTAAAAAAAATGTTTTATCTTCCTAATCTGTGATTAAGACCCCCATGAAGTTTACGAATTATTTGTTTTTTACAAATATAAGATGATTCTCTATCAAACAGCTTTTAATTTTTAGTCATCTGCACAATTGAAGACAGCTATAATACCTACTCATTAAAGTTTACAATTAGGAAAAGCTTAAAACTTTATAATAAAAAAAGGCAAAGACAGCAATCAAAAAAGTAGTGTATATACCTATTTTGAATAAAAACTATAAAAGCTTATTTAAAGAAAACTTGCTTTTCCAATTAAAACGTGAAAATTGTTCAATACTACTGTCCCTGCATCTAAAACAAAGCCAGACTCATAGTACTTGTATGATTCTAAGCTTTTGTAGGCCTTCATCTGATTATTGCTGTAAAAACTGTGTGTTAAAACTAAATATTCAGCTATATCCATGAATGTGATTGGCGGAGCTGCTTGGATGGAATAGTTTCATGCACATTTATTGTAAAAGGGTCCACATCATTTATAAGCTTTAATTTAAGAAGATATCTGTAGAAGAGAAGAAATAGATATGAGAAATGTATATAGATGGCAACTGGGCATTTTTTAAACTTACCGTTCAACCATATCCGGATTTTCCTGCATTAATGTCTTAACATACTCACTCTGCATCTTAAAAGAGTATTTTACAACAAAATAAACTGTAATTTACACGAAAAACTTCAAATAAACTTAAAAACGTCCACTATCTAATACCACACTTTGAAACTGTTGCTGTTACTGTTTGCCCACGGCCACTGCCCACAGACACCATCTTGAATGACGTAGGTAGTAGTTTGGATCCCAGATGCCACGGTCGTATAAACAGGTCTGGAATCGAAGGTCGAATTAGATGTAACAAGTGGGTTGCTTGGCGTCTTGTTCAAATGTTAAAGTTAACGATGGCACTGCAAAATTGAGAAAACTAAACCTATTAGAAATTATGAGTTTTTGAGCGAAGAATACCATACTGAATAATATGAAGACCTATCAAGATGGAAATATGTTAACGGAGACAGGGTAAATCGGCTTACACTTTGCAGCATCCTTTGAATTGGTATTTTTATGTTTTAAGCAGCATCCCCTTCGACTGCGAACCATGCGGCAGAAGTTGGAAGCTGAATAAGAGGGTGGCCCTAGATTCGTCCCCGAGCAGGAAGTACTTAATTTCTATAACCATAATTCGTCCCAATACTAATTACGGTCCTTTAATCTCCTACCAGAATTTGTCCTCGGATAAGAGATTAAGATATTTATACTTTCTTGCAAATATAAATAGGTAAATTACTTTTCATTCATATTAGATTGTTATTTCATTCTGAAATGATATTCTTGGCTAAGAATTGTATAGCGTATTATAATAAAAGTTGAATGTATAAATGTATAAAACACAAGCAGATATTTCTGTTACTTTACAAATTCTTAAATAAATAAATGTATACAGATTTTTAAATAAAATGTGTTTTGTGGTACTTACTGAGTTTTTCTTTTGCTTTAAACATATGAAAAAATATTTTATGAAAAGATTTAATCTATAGACTTTAATAAGTAGCTATATTGGTGATTCATAATGCAATAAAATCGGGGACAAATTCAAGGATCTATTTTTGAGGACCTACTCTTGTTGGGGACAAGTTTAGGGATACTTTTTCAGGTAAGAGATTAACTAATTACTTCATTTTATTTCTGGGGACGAGTTTTGGTACGCCCGAAAAAGACTGGACGCCAAACGAACCAATTTTTTATGCTCGTTTCAAGACCTTTCTGTGTGACCGTGCGCCGTGCAATTGAATTGACATAAAAATTCAACATAACCTGTAAAACTTATCTTTATTTATGAATTTATGCTTTTGTTAAATAACCACATTATATTTAAATATCAAACAATTATTCATATTTTGGCAAAACACTGAATTAGTAGAATCACTAAATTCTCCTATATCGTTTATGATAATCTCCCTCGAGATCACCGCCACCTTGATCAAATTATCAACTAACAGGGTTATTTGTATTGGAAAATATTGGAAATTATTTTTAGATTTCTAAGATGACATCTAGGGGGCGTAACCGCTATTTTGAATTTTGAAAAGTTATGTTTCTCGAAATTTAACAAAATTAGGATAACAAAAAATGTGCTTTTCAAAGCTGAGATAAATTCGAGTCTTTTTTTGTATTGTTCTGTAACTTCCAGGCGGCTGGACGGATTTTAGCAAACTTGGAATTCTTAAGAAAGCTTTTCTTATGCCAACATTAAGTTTGGGATTTCTGGATGTAGGATACCTTATGTCTTTTTCGGCACTCCCGAGAACGTGCATAAAAAATTTCATTATGATCGGTTGAGTTGTTAAAGCGTTATCATCAGTCCATTATCATGCAATAAGTGAATAGGTGTTACTTATTGCATTGTTTTTAGTACCAACTCATTCCAGATCTTGATCTTCATTGAGATCGCAATTATATATAGAAAAAATATGCCCGGAAAAATATTTTACTTATAGGCAAATTTTAGAAAGAAACTAAAAAAAAGTGGTTCCGCCCGGGATCGAACTGGGGACCTTCTGCGTGTAAAGCAGACGTGATAACCGCTACACTACGGAACCAGCTATGATATGATAAATTATCTATATATCGATGCTGAATGCTATTTCTAGATTTAGATACCAAACTACCTATTATTAATTACCTATATCTTTGATAAAAAAATCTGGTAAGGTAAGTGATTTGAAATTATACAGAAATTGCAAAAAAATTAAACGATAGAACAGTGACATAATGGAGAATATATAAATATATATTAAGCAGACAGCGAGGCAGACAGTTCAAGTGGTTACCTAGGTCCAGTTTTTGGATTTCCTTTCCTCGTGTCGAAATACCCATAGCTGGCTACAAATGAGTAGCTTATAGGTACAGACCTTATATCGAGCGATCCAAAAAAAAATCAGTGGCAGTAGCAGGCACTAAGTACCTAGTCCTTTGAAAATGAGAACATATCTTTGTTAAACAATATCGTGGCTAAACACAGATAGGAACCTAAAAGTGACAAGTGACGTTCCAATCAATATAAGTACATAAATGCAATTGCAGAGTACTCAAGTGAAGACATGTTAGGTATGTTCTCATTTTCAAAGGCTTAGCGGGGATGATTTTTATTTTGGATCGCTCGATACCTACATGCCTTATATTATATACCTTCATACACCTACTCCGGCATACCTATGTCGAGAAATAAAAATCAAGTATCTAGGTACTATTTTCTATAGCTATTCGGAAAACTGAAGAAAATGTTTTTAATTTTCAATACAGGTTCTGTCAAGGAATTAACAGCTATTTCATTTCAGTTTTTAGATTCTTTTAAAGCATGACTGATTTATTTCATTTCTGTTGCTAAATGTAATATTTTTGTTCTGAAATACGATGTAAATATTAATTCGCTTAAAAGTTTTTAAATTTATGACTGATAAAAGATTCACTATTAATTCTGATAGCCTTGTTGTTTGAACAACATGTTTTCATCGGTTTCGTAGTGTAGTGGTTATCACGTCTGCTTCACACGCAGAAGGTCCCCGGTTCGATCCCGGGCGGAACCAATTTGTTTTTTCAATTCTTATATTATTGTTATTAATTAATATTTTATTATACATCTAATATTTTTAATTTTAACCAGGTCAACATTTGCTCTGCAGTAAGACAAACTATCTGATTTATACGGTTTCGTAGTGTAGCGGTTATCACGTCTGCTTTACACGCAGAAGGTCCCCGGTTCGATCCCGGGCGGAACCATTTTTTTGCATAAATTAAATTTTTTCTTTGAAAAAAAATTATCATGAGTTTGCTCTACTTACATCATACATTCCAACAAAAACTGCCTATCAATATTATGCCTGGCTGTTAATGATTTCATTTTAATAAAAGTATTTTGTGAAAATTAAATAAATAAATAAAAAAAGCACGGTAAAAATATTTTATGACAGAAATGATCTATTTTCAATTTTTTTTCATATATCGAAAATAGTTTTGTTTTTAGCATAACTTTTGTCCTAACATCCGATTTAAATGAAATAATGCATAAGTATATTCTGGTCCCAGCCAAGCTCTATCTACCCGTGAAAACTGCATCAAAATCCGTTCAGTAATTTCGGAGATTACCGAAAACATACACATTGGACTCTATGACTCTACTGTCTTGCTATTGCTGCTGAAAAATTTCAAATCGGTTAAGATTTCAGTTGTCTAGAACTATCATCGACATCAACTTTGTTTTTTTATATGGACGCCATATAAGATTTGGACAGATATATAAAAAAACATTTTGATAACTTTTCAATATTGTATAAGAATATTTTAAACAAAAGAGTCGAGAAAGAAAAAAAAGAAAATATGATTTTGACATAAATTTGGCAACGTGGGTTCGTATAACAACGCAAATGAAAATCCAATGGATTCTCCTTTAGATGGGATTTGATAACATAATTTTTTGTGGGGGATGTAGGATTCTCATCAAAATGATCCTACTGTTCCCATTCTGATTAAAATGATTTTGAGTCTAACACGAAGTCTTAGGAAATGATTCATAAAAAAATACAAAAAGAGAACTACAACTACCCTGTCCGTAATATTATAGTGTTAACAAGAAACTTATTTGATTAAATAAGTTTACATATCTATTGAACATTTTTATCGGTCTGAAATCTAGAGAACTTGGTACTGAGGAAGAATTATCACAAATTTAACTAAGTGAACAATATTTTATTTCTAAATGCTACCTAGAAAACAAATTAAGAACCCATGTTGCCAAATTATTATATCATCTTTTTTCATCACCAGCTCATTTTTTATAGCAATTGTTATACAAAATTGAAAAGCTCACAAAATCCTATCTTCATTTCCATTCAAATCCAATATAAGCTGTCTCATCCATATCATGTCCACACTATATATCTATTATTTAAATTACTTACAATATTCATTTTCATTAATATACAATTGTTAATGAACTAGGATGGAAAAATACATTTTGAGAGCTATAGCTATGTTAAATAAAGTATTAGAAATTTATTGTTGGCTTATAAAAAGCTACAAAATTGTAATAAAAAATGTGGTTCCGCCCGGGATCGAACCGGGGACCTTCTGCGTGTAAAGCAGACGTGATAACCGCTACACTACGGAACCTGATGGAAGTTGAAAAATATTGCAGATTAGTCAACTACCAACAGAGATAGTGACCTAGAAAAAATATTGAAAGTGAAAAAACATTTTTCTAGGCAGCAGAAATTTACTCGGCCAAAAAAAAACATGGTTCCGCCCGGGATCGAACCGGGGACCTTCTGCGTGTAAAGCAGACGTGATAACCGCTACACTACGGAACCAGATGGCATACAAAGTAATAATTACCGTCTGGTCAATATTTGGCGGGAAAGTATGTAGGTATGTCATTGTAAGTTAAACTCGCTAGTAATATTATAAAGTAACTAGCTGTCGCCTGCGTGCTCCGCCTGTGTGGGAAGTTATTTGCAAATTTTGGAGCTGTTTCTTGGCTGCACAAATCCTGCCTATCTATCTTGCATCGTTTTTTTATGTGAAGAGCAAAAATTGAACCATGTGCAGAGTATAGTTATTGTAATACTGTTATATACATCTCATATTTTAATTTTATCTATCTATAATTGAAAAATGGTATTCATAGAAATGAATGTAAACGTTAAATTTCTTAGGATGGTATATTGCACTCGTAAAAATAACAAAAAAGTATTGATAGATATAATGAGTACTTTCCTATTCCATGAGTATTTTCGTACAATATGATGCATGTTATGCAAATTAAAAGTATTCTTCAAGCTGTCCATGCCTGTCTAACCTAACCTAACCTATTTATTATTCTATGATGCCTGCCAACTAAATAAGTAAAATGAAGTATGTCTACGGCACGTCCGAGGGCCCGTGGAGTACGTGTGCAAAATTTGGTGACAATACCTTGAACGGTGTGGATTTGTATGCGTGACAAAAAATCGGGATTTTTATAGTATAGATATCTGGAGCACCTTGTCATACCTGTCATAACCGATTAACCCTTTTAATAATTGGAGGTAACATACCTAGCTACCTATTTAATTATAAAATATTTGTATTTCATACGGGTGAATATCAGGTTCCAAGCACTTTTGGCCAAACTTTTTGGACAGTTTGATATAGATAGGGGATAGGGTTCACGGTGACAAATCCAGTGCAGTTTTCAATTTTTCTAGAATCCAAATGCAAATAACATGGTTTTCTCTGCATAGAGTAAATCATAATCATAGGTCATAGACCATAGATAATAAAATGAATATGTTATTTATGATCGCAGACTAACATAAGAGTCGAGATCAAGTCACAAAAATACGAGACGTTGTCACGATAAGATACGAGAAATGACGTATCATAGGGCGGTGAAGAATGGAATTGTAAGGAGATAAACCTGCTAACAAAACCTGAATCTAGCCAACAACAACTGTAGAGCAATTTAATCAATATTAAACATACCGTGCGGCGATTATTAGACATCCACAATATAGAATCCTGTTGTCTCAAAGAATAAAGGAACATGTAAATTGACATTAGCATATTTCACAGGCATACAGATGTCGACAGTAGGGTTTTATCGAAACGAGAGATCTCGTCTAGAAGGACAAACTCTCTTCTTGATGTTTTTTTTGAGATTCTCGAAATTTCGAGAGTCTCGAAAACAAAAACTGAATGTTATTAAAAAAATGTGATACATGTATATATAACAGAATGCTGCATCAAAAGATAGGGTCATTTTTTCTATTAAAAAATACCTTAAAATACAGTGCTATGTGATGTAAACTGAATGCCAATTAGGTATAACAGAAAAACGCCGACTATTGTCACGAAAAAAAAAATATTGTTCGAAAAAGTGAAAGTTGCACGAATTCTTTATCTTTTAATTTAATCTTTTATCCATGCAAAAATGGTGTCATAAGAATATCCTTGGAAGTAATATATAAATTTAAACTAACATTTAAAAAAAAGGAATTAGGTTACATTTATAGCAGACTGACTGAACAGGGTCGTGTCAATACATTTCTAAAGTAAGTACCTATTAATAATTATCTTTTAATTATCTGTAATAGAGAATCATAATATAGCATTGTAAAATAGCATTATTGATCTACCTGCAACTGCACAACTTCAAAAGTAACAGCACCAATAGAGTTAATATTATTTTAAACTTTTCAGTGCACCTACTAATAACTTCGGTCCAATTTTTCGTAAAAAATATTTATTTATGTCTATGTCTATCATAATTTTTATCATGTTTTGTTAATTTTTAAGTATTTAATGGTTTAAGGGTCTTTTTTAAGAATATGGAAACATTTATTTTTACCTTTCCTATTTGCTATTTTTTATGTTTTGTTAATTTCCTTATGTTTAAAATAAATTAAAATTATGTCCTAACATAGTTATTTATTTTCGCTTTTCTAACTTATCAAGGTCGAGAAATCTCGAATTTCGAGAGTCTCCTGAAACCCTAGTCGAAAGCTATTAAATGGCTTTTTCGGGAGTTAGTACATCGCAATTTTTTTAAGTAACAAGATCGAGAAATCTCGAAAAAATATCTCGATCTCGAAAAATCTCGAAGTGTAAATCTTGATCTCGTCTCAAAAACAGTCTCTTCTCGATCTTGTCTTGAAACCGAGACGAGACGAGAAATCTCGAATTTCGAGAGTCTCGTGAAACCCTAGTCGAAAGCTATTAAATGGCTTTCTCGGCTTAAAACTTAATGATTCACAAAACTTCCAACTCAGATTCAAAAATTTTGTAGAGAAAAAGCATACGGAAAAATAAAAAATATCAGCCTTTTGTGCCATTTTTAAAACATTTTAGCAGTTGTAAACTCAAAAATACATGGTGTTTTTTGAGGACCCACAAAAAATATTATATTTGGTTAGGCGAGACCTCTGGTTTCTTCCACTGACTGATACCTAAATCGTTGGGATACAAGTAGAAGAACGTGTGAACCATGTATAAAAGAAACATAGTGGATGGCTTGGAAGTTATGAACCCACACAGAAATGAGCAATATTGATAAAAAACCTATATTTCTTTTATAAAAATTGTGAGACCCAACCGATCGTTGACAATTTTTCCAATGGTCCACCTTTTTATTGCCACTTCAAACAAGGATTAGCTAAAATCAACTCCATATTGATTTCTTAATAATTTCTCTAGAAAATTTTAAATAACATAGTTCTTTCGTTCTAGATTGCTTTAAAATATCGTACCATCTTGGAAAATAATATGTTTTTATTGGCCTTAATACAGCTCTATCAACTGCCACTTTATGTAAGTGAAATATCTCAAGCATTTTAACATAATATCGTTAGGGCGCAAACGCACCCTTGAATCTTTTGATTCAAGAAATACCCTGTAGAAGTAGGTACTGTCACCAATACGACTCTCAAATGTAGCACAAGAGTAAACTAAGTCTCTCTCTCTCTCTCTCTCTCTCTCTGGGAAACATAAACCCTGCACCATTTACACAATTACAGCGAAAGTCAAAATGATATCATATTTTATATAATTAATTTTTCTATTTCTTCGATATGCATATCCATTTCACACTTTGAATAATAATATATAAAAGCACTGTGCTTCACTAATTAAATCACACATCAAACATATACACTCTTGTTAGTTATTACAACAACTACATCAAAAGCAGCATAATGTACGCTTTGTTAATATCCGCCATCTTGGTATCAGCTGCCACAGCCACCCCTGGCCTTTTAGGCCTTGGCGCTGGCTATGGGGGCAGCAACGGCGCCTCCGGTGCCGGCGGCTATGGTGGCGGCTACAACAATGGTGGCTACAGCATTGGCGCCACTTCCGGCTCAGCATCGGCATCTGTCATCACTGCTCCTGTAGCAGTACCTGTAGCCGCTTCCGTCGCCCATGTAGCCCCAGCAGCTCATCCTGTGCCTGTGGCCACCAGCTCACAGGCCCGTCTGGATATCATCAACCCCAGGCCTATTGTGTCGCAAGTTGTATCGTCTGTGCCTGTTCCTGTTGTGTCTGGATACAGTGTGACCAGCGGAGGGTATGGAGGTTATGGTGGTTACAATAGTGCAGGAGCCGGCGCCGGAGCTGGAGCTGGAGCAGGAGCTGGCAACGGTGCATCAGGATATGGTTATGGTGGAAATGCTGGCGGTTACGGAGCATCTGCAGGCGGCTATGGATATTCCGGTTAAGCAAGAGTTGTATGGTATCGATTTAATGTTTTTTTGTGTAGAAAGGAATTTGTTTACCAACTAAGCAGCAATCATTCATTTGAACTATAATTATAAAATAGGTACGATTGTATATAAATGATCTTTTAAATACTTTGTTGTTTTATTACTATTCAAAAGACAGAAGGTATATGGATTTTGAAAAAAGGCTCTAGGGTCTCTATGAGGTCTCAAAATGCTTCCATATATTTCTGAAATCTAAGTAAGTTGATTTAAGCAAACAGCTTACCACAAAGTTGGATTTTTCGAGTGTTTTACGTTCCTGTGTATTATAGTTGTAGTTTTAAATCGTTTTATTTTTGCAAATTTTTAAAGGTTCATGGGATTCCGTTGAAATTTTTTTACCTACTTCGAGCTGAATTTATTAAAACGTTATTATGATCTGAAGTTCTGATACCGCTACAATATATTATTATTATTGTTCGGAAAGTTTATTTTTCTGTCTGATGCCTAGGCTTTTCTACCAAAAGAATAGAAGTATCTGTATGTTCTCGAATGTAACCTTCAGTAAGGAGCATTTCAAATTTAGCTTCTATTGTTCTTTTGGGGATCTTCAAAGTTGATCTACAATACAGTCTGTCGAGCTCTAAGAGCTTACCTTGAAAGTTAAATCGATCAGAGGTCATGATCTAATTCCGTCTGTTTTTATCTAATTTGGAATTAACTGATTTATTATTCTTTGGCTAAGACACCAAGTTTTATTTATCAGCAATACCACTACTAATAATATTTTCTACTAATTCCACGCAAAGACCTGATGTCCTTGAGTTCATATAAAAAAATAATTCTTCGAACACAGCTCTTTTGAGACTTCTTATATTGCTTTAGTATGGTGGGTAGGATAACTACAAACATTCTCGGAAACGGAGCATTTTCCTTCAAAATATTTCCTTTGACTTTAGGGCTTATCAAGCACAATTCGGCCCTAAAATATCGAGTAAAAATTTTGATTGATAATAGTGAAAGGGACGATATGGAGTTCACCAATTGGATGTTACGGAGATGAAAAAGAAAAAAAACATGTTCCTCCTTAATCAATGACTGCGGGTCCCAGATTTTTCCACATTTTTATTTTAAAGCCTAAAAATCGGGGAGTAATGTTTTGTTGGCCCACCCTGATGAAGGAGGGCACAAAAACATCCCAAAGATGTCACAAGTCTGGATAGCTCATTAATGAGTAATTGTATGAAAGAGATGCCTTAGAAATCCTGACATGTAACATTAAAATTGAAATTGAAATAATATTTACAATAAAATTGATTCATTATTAACCAATATGATAACAAGTCTATTTGACTTTATCTAATATTGTATCAGCTCTCTGGTTACGTTGCTTAATAAAATAATACATAATTATTTGATGCATTTGAAATCGTCTGGTCGGTCACTTCTGAATTTTAAAAATTCCGTAGATATTTTGCATCAAGATATAAGGGGATAATTTTGTACGCCGGTAAAGGTTTTTATAAGAGCCTTTAGTAAATAGGCCAATTGCCAATGTCTTGTGTGCAAAGGTCGTTAAGCTGGTCGCAAATTTTCAAGGCACAATCTTAAATCTCAGCAACCTTCGGAGGGTTTATCGAGATAATATATTGTTGAATTTTAGTCTGAGATCTGATATAATATAGATTTGGCAATAACAACTTAAATAATTGTTTATTGCTGTTTTTCAAGATAGTGTCATAAAATGAAATGTTGTAAATTTATGGCTTCCTAGATCACCTGATCTTAACCCAGTGGAGAAATAACTTTGGAGTTCTTTAAAATAATGGTGTCTATATTAAGCTGGATGGATTCTATTAAGCGAGCAAATTGCTACAATTCAACCAAAAAAGCTGACAATTGCTGGCCATAAACTTGAGTTATTAAAAAAATATAGTAAACTAACATATCTTAGTAATAAAGCTCTTTTACAATAACTGTCAATCTTGCCTAGACAATTTAACACTTTAACAGTTATATTTCAATAATTTATTGAAAAATGTTACAAAGCAGTAGAAAAATAAATATTGTTACAGTATTTCTTTTTATATACACAAATTGAGAACAAACTCAAATTCATCATTCATCTTCAGTAGTGCGAATAGTGTCCACCATACAAAGGAGCCTTGATGATGGCTGGGGCAGCAAATACTGGGGCGGCCTTAACGATAACAGGGGCAGCCTTGATGATGGGAGCATGAGCTACGACAGGTACTGCTGGTCCAGAGTACTGCAAGAAAACCAAAAATAATTATGAAAGAATAAAGATCCAAAGACAAGCGGTAGATGTACCTATACAAATCATTTAAGAAGTTGCTATGAATTTGCTATAATAAATTATTTTGTACTTGCACTGTGGTTTGTCTATACTTTTGATAGGCTATTGTAATTTCAACAACGAATTCTGAAACGTTTTGGAAATAAAACAGTTAGAAACATCTAAGACAAACTTTTACATTTATAATAAATATACAGAGTGAATTTGAAATACTTTAACCTGTTGAACTTCATGATTTCAAAGTAAATATTAAATATAGAAATAATTTCCTGTCAAAATTCTCCGTTGTAATAATTGTGCTTCAAATATTTTAAACGTGAGTGTAACTAATAATGTAGGTACCTTAATTATGTACATCTCTCTTAATTATGTACAAATACTTGAATATCAAGGATAAGCAGGATTTTTAAATATAACCGGCAACATCGCGATTATTCCTCACCATATATTTATTTTTTACTCATTATCTCTCCAGTTTTACTGATATACCCATTTTTTTTCTTGAATTTAGAATTTTCAATAGTGAATGTCAATCAATTCCGTCATATTGGATCATAGGTTTAAATATTGGTAATTCTTACAAATTCGCCCAATATATAGAACTAATTGTATCGCAGTGCTTGTCGTAGACTAATTGTATTTTATTTCTTGTATTAAGTTTTATACCTGAACTTGGCTGGCATATGATGTGGCTACTGGTATATGGGCCTTAATAGCCACAGGAGCTGCTACGACGGGAGCATGGTAAGCTGCTAAAGGGGCTCCCAAATATCCAGCATTGGCTACAGCTGCCAAAAAAGCAAGAGCTAGGACCTGAAATTTGATTGTCTGCTGTACATTCACTTATGTTAAACATAATAAAAAATGTTCTTCCAACAATTCTAAATGAAAAGTATTAGGCCAATTACGTAATTTTGCTAGCGGAACTCGGAATAGTTTTGCTTATAAAATATATTCATAACATCTAATCACTGACGATGGCCAAAGAAACACATTACTCTTTGTATGAAATGCATAATTTATAAATTTTCATAAAAATAGTGATTGGACTCCGAAGTTGTTTAATTTTTGAAAAAAATATTGCATGCAAATTTGATGGTTTTACTGTGAATAATAATGAAAAAAATCCCATTTGAAAGACAGAAACCTGGACACTATACAAGGTGGTAAAATAGTGTCTCTATAAATCCTTTAATAAAAAATACGTCAAAAAAGTAATTTACAATATGTGTAGCCAGCTTTGAGCTTGAAATTTTAAAATTAATCACAACATTACAGGGTGTTCCATAATGCCGTGCCAGATCAAAACTATATTTTCATAAATGAAACATCCTGTACTTTATTTTAGATTCATAATCCACTTCTCGTTCCTGTTACAACAATATAATGTTTGACAGTGTTATACTGGATATTTCAAAGGTTATGACCAATTTTCGATAAAAATCGTAACAAGTTGTATGATTGAAAAGGGATACAAGAGCAATAATCAAACGCAGTCATAATTTTTGAATTATCATCAAAATTTATTAAAGCTATTTATTGATTTTGCGAATATTCAGTGAATCAAATACAGAGTGAATAAAAACACAAGTACATGTATTAGTTTCCATTTTTTTTTTCAATTGCATCACCATATATTTTATATCACAGGCGGAAAATACCATCATTTTAGTTTATTAGTTCTTAAATATTTATTCCATATACCTAAAAAGATTAGATTTGGAGATATTTAAAATTTTCAAATTTTAGATTTAAATTCAAAATTGTAAAAATTTAAATAACACACTGTATAAAGAAAACTGTTAAGAATTTATTATAATTAAGTGATATCAATTTTCAGTATCGTTAGCCAACAAAGCAGTTGTAATAGAGAAGTGAAGTGGATTATTCTTTAGAAAAACTCAAATCCTAAACCTCCTTTCCTCTAGTGGTTGAGGGGGCAATTTTTCTTAAAATAGAGAATCTGATACCGCAGAATTAATGATAAGAATTTTTATTTTTTTTCAAAAGGGCAAAGGTTCTCGAGTTACAAGTTACAACAATGGTAAAGCCTGAAATATGTGTATTTCCGCTATGTGGAGGGGACAATTAATTGGAAAATATGAGACGCCAACAAAATTTTTAAAAATCTCGAATATCTTTATTATTATTTGGAAAAAACATAAGAGAGTGTAATAAACGTTCCATTAAAATTCAATTTTCTACCTAATGACCATAGAAAAATAGGTATGTGCTATTAACAAAAGTTGAGTTTTGTTTTATTTTTGTCATTGACGCCTTTAATATTTTTTTGGGGTGTTAAATAAGGCGATTTTCAGAATGATGGGCATTGTGAAGAAAATTCCAACTTTGGGCTAGCGATCAAAAACAACTTTTCGCTTTTCCGGTTGACAGTAAGAGAGATATGAATTTTTAAATAGACATCTGTCATGAGAACTTTTTTTGCAGTAAAAATGGGATACGTCAAAAACTATGACAGATAAGTTATAACAACTCGGGGTTTTCATACTTACTTAAATGTGCGGAATCTAAATATCTAATGCTAAACAGGGGTTTCCATTTGAAAAAACCACCATTTTCACTAAATTGGGTAACGTTGATTATAGCCAGGTTCACATTTTCATATTTCTATCTCGATTTTTAAGTGAAAATTTTCTAATAGGTACGTTAAAATATCACCCTGTATGTAATATAATTTCCTCTACGAGTGAGAACATTTACTTTTTTAATACGAAAAATTGTTTTACAAAAAACTGGACCGACCTTATTAGTTGGTACACTGAAAAATACGAAATAATATTTATATTCTATTGGTGCTGTTAACTTTGGAAGTTGTGCAGTTGCAGTTAGACTGATAACTTTTGGCAACAACTTCACAAGTCCCAACACCAATAGAATTAATATTATTTCGTATTTTTCAGTGCACCAACTAATAACGTCGGTCCATTTTTTGTAAGAAAATATTCATTTCACACTTATGAGTTTAACATTTTTCACGAAAATCGTTGAACGTTCACTAATACCACTAATATCCTACTATCCACGTATATTATTTGCTTGTCCTTGCGCGGAAATAGGCTAAAATATTTTAGATTTAGCCATTCTTTCATCGCTAACTCGAAAACCGTAACTCTAAGGAAAAAATGTTGATTATAAATGTTGCTACAAATATTATATTCTTTCACGTGGTACCCAGAGATTTTCAGTTTTCGAAAGAAATCGCCCCTTCCACATAGCCTAAAATACACATATGTGAGATTTTAACATGAATGTAACTCGAAAACCGTAACTCTTTTGAAAAAATGTTCAATTTAAACGTTTCCGGATATTGCCCTATCTTGTGAGGAAAGGAGATTTCTGTTTGAGTTCTTACGAATATGGAACCATTTCTCAAGTCTCCTCATTCAAATGAATCAAAAATCATCAAAATCGAAGTACGTTTACTATATACAACGAACAAACGCGTGAACAAACCAAAAAAAAAAAATCCCGATGGCCTGTAGTCAGCGGAAAGGTAAATTTTTCAAAATTCATTGAATTGAAATTTTAACAACCTTTTCATTGGTATACCTACATGTTATTAAATAAAATTGTCATAGCCTTGCGGTTAGAGGTTTTGTTTTTGGCTGTTGAATATAAAGCAGACAGGGTTCGAGACCACTTCAAGGCAGATTTTTTTTTCGTCTATTTCTTTTCAATAAATATACTATATATTTTTTTAATCAGGGTCTATATTAAGATCTCCAGAAAATGTACAATTACATCAAATTTATATTGAGTGTTCATGTTTTATCAATATTTGTTATTTTTCTTTATTAATTTTTATTTTCTTACCTGTGTATTTTATGAAAAATTGCTTTGAACAAAAGTTGTAGGTACTGATTATATCTATAACCTAAAATTATTTTTAATAATATTTACACTACTGCTCTTTTTTGATAATTTTTTAAAATGTTTGAATGGTCGCCATTTTGAAACTACTTACCCGATATTGCCCAATAACGAACTCGACCGAGATATTTGAGAGATTGATTTTTGTAGCAAATTTGAACTTGATACCTTCAAAACTGCGACCTCTATCGTGTTAACAAATTTCGTAATATCCCATATATATATATATATATATATATATATATATATATATATATATATATATAAACTTTTGAACCAAATGTTTTTTTGGACTAACTTATAGACATATAACAACATGCCGTTGAAATTTTTTCGAAAATCAAAAGTGTGAACGATCGCAATAGGTATATTTCTATAAGAAATTTACCTAATAAAAGCAAACAGTCGAATTGTATACCCCTCCGTTTGGGGTTCGTCGGTCAAAAATAATATAATCATTTACAGTTTTGAGTAGTCCTTAATAACAACCCAAAAAATATTTCCTTCCTTTGATATTAATCTTTATTTCAATGCTGCTGTATTAATTTTTCGATTTTAGATATCAACAGTTTTTGATAAGTAGAACATCTTGGAATTCAAAAAGTGTGTTGACTAATTGAAAGGCAAACAGATTCAAAATCGGTGTACGTTCACCCCAGGATTCCAAAGATTAAGTATAGAACAAAATAGGAAAATCAACAAAAAACCTCAAAAACACTATTTTCAAACAAGAAGTATAAAAGCTACTTACGATTTTGAACATATTGAAAAAAACTGTGTTCAGTCTAACTGAATTTCTCGAATCTAAGTTATCGAATGACTGACGTAAGGGTTGTGTGTTCAGTTTTTATATACTGTGAGATTATTTACTTTGGGAAGCAATTGTGGGTCAATGTTGTGATGAAACGAATGTGTTTCACTTTCAACAAGAAGTGCGTACGTTGTTACACATTAAACTACGATAAATAAATCATTGCAAGGTGCATAAAAATAATAAAAAATCCGGACTAGGTAAAACGATTGGACGTGAATTGAGAGTGTTGTATCGTTATAGGATATTTTTATTGTTCCACATATATACCTACGTCGTTCCAAGTGCAAAGAATTCAAGTACATACTGAAGAGAGAAAAAAGTAACGACCTACCATTGAGAACGTTAATAAATTTCTGATCATATCTGATCGATTGCATTGGGAATAAAAATTACTGATAATTGATGATCGTCCAACATGGAAATACGAAATTAATAAACTCCGGAATATGCCAGCTTGGTTTATGAAATCTTTATTAGACATATTACAAAGTTGAATTTATGTTTAAAGGTTTGAGAAAAACTAGAATGATGAATAATAAAAAAAGCTAAGGAATTACTTTATAATACATTTTTAATTCAACTTTTTCTTTAATAAATTATGGTATATGCTAAATTTAATATAAGTCGTTATAATTTTTCTGCATCATAGCAATGTACTTATCAATTTATAAAACTAACTCTAAAGATCGATGCAACAACGTGGACAAGTTCTTTGGAATAAGCCGAATTTTCGAGATTGTTTATTCCCTTCGTCAGGGCAAGTCACAAATTATCTCAAAATAAAACTAAATAGTATTTAAACTACATAAATTCGTGAATTCAGAAGAAATTAACCACAAACAGGAAATATTTCATAAACATAAATCTGAAATGTCATCAGTTTATTTATATCATTTAGTCATGGTAAAGTCGTAATTAGGGTTTGAGGTATCTTGATTTAGTTGTTAGAAAGCAACTTTGAAGTCAGTTTCTTCTATATTGAATAATGTAAGTAGTTTAAATATTCTTTAGTTGTTATTAAGATAACTTGTAATGATTTGCAGTTAGCCCAATCAAAGACAATAAACATTTTTGACCGACGAACCCAAACGGAGGAGGTATAAAATTCGAATGATTGCATTTTTTATTTGGTTTGTGCGCGCGCCTTATGATTTTGATGATTTTTGATTCATTTGAAAGAGCGCACTTGAGAAATGTTCCCATATTCGTAAGAACTCAAATCCGAAATCTCCTTCCCTTCAAAAAACACCCTCGATGGGAGTGAAGGGGGCTTTCTTTGGAAAATTTAGGAAGGAGACTCGAGTTTTCCGGATAACAAACTGATTTCTCAACAAGATTCTATAAATGAACTTTTTCTTCATTTTGGCCACTCATGTATTTATTCTATATGTACCCAAAAATTGCAGACTTGAATCCAATGAGATGATCTAAAGGATCATCCATTTGTAAAACATTTATACTGGCTATAATTTGCATCTGTCAGATATTAAATATATTTAGTAGCTTTCGTTACCTTTGTATTCTCTTATATTTCATTCACTATTTACATTAGATTAACCTTTCCCATTTTATTCGGAGCAAATTATTACTTGCAAGATTGATGATAATGAAAAGTTGGCTAAATACTTGAACGCATTCTTAACTCTTTTAAATGTAGCGCTGCTGTATCAACCTATCAACAGGCATCGATAAGCCGTGTAATTAACTTTTGGTGAAGTTAAAATATAAATCTTAATTGTAGAACAAATCGACCATTTATCTTTATAGGTATGTACATGTAGTTTGCAATATTTAATCAATGTATAAAAACGAAATAGACTAAACTAGATAACGAATGAGTTGATTTATATTCGGACGTCTGATCGATATTTATGTATTTATTCATGGAATATTTTTTCTTGAAGCAGATATGCAATACAAGTTTATTATAAAGTAAGAGATGTATTTTAATATTATAAAGTAAGGGACATATTTTATTTTTGAGTGCTTTCGCAAATGGATACAACTGGACTAAGTATAGAACCCTGAGGTACACTAATAGTACATTGACTAAATAAAACATTACCTACCTATCTTGACCATTTGCGATATGTCCGTCAAATAGATAGAAAACCAGGTTATCACTGATTGAAAAATATAAAAGTAACAATTTCTGTGAAGAAATATGATAACAAGATGTTTCTTTACTGCGAAAAGGTCGCTGAGGTTTAGCATTTGTATTGAATTTTAGCTTTCAATTTAGAGTGATGTCCAATGTCAATAATTTTTAAAGTGCACCTTACATACCGTGTGATTTTTTGGGAAATTCATCGATCGATAGTGAATATTACCACATTTTAGATTTCTTGTACAATTTTGAAAACATTTTATGTATATACCTAACCGTTTTTGACATATTTCAAATCAAAAGTTTGCAGCCAAATCATAATTATCAGTCTTTTCTAGAAGGAAGACTTTAATATTTAATTTGGGTTGATTTTCTTGTAGAAGAAAATCTACTCTATCTGTATTTTTATGATATTTTGGTTATAATTTGTACAAAGTTATCAAAAAGAAGCTTTAAAACCAGATCCAAAAAAACGTCAAAAGTCTTTTTAAAATATAGCAGCAAAATTAAGGAGACCTTTGTATAAAGTTCTCTATACCTAAAATTAATAGTTTTTTAAATAATTGGGAGCTTTTCATTTTTATATGTAAAAATGCTACATATCTAAAAAGTTGTGTTAGAAGTGGACAATGATTGAATTAGAAAATAATATCAAATGTCAATAAAAGTAAAACAAACGTCGAAAACGTTACTATAATACTTTTCATTTACAGTCTCAGTTTCTTTCATATATGATAAACTAGCGAAAATACGTATGGATGAAACTGTGTATCCATAAAATCCTTAGAATTTGATACCTTATTTATTCCTAAATTGCATGCCACTTGATTTGTAGAACTTGTTAAATACGCAGTAGAATATACCAAAATTGCGATTTCAATATTTTCATTATTAACATTTGGTTTATTTCTAAGTACTTTAGGCTTTATAATTTCAAAGTTCTTGAAGTTTTCTATAATTTTCTTAACAGATTTTGGTGTTGGCTGCTGTTTCTATGGATATCGCCAAGCGAATGTTTAACATGCTCTTGAAATAACGTTATCACATTCTCCATAAATATTAACTTAATTCAAATAATATTCATTTGTATAATTAAGTATTGTCGGCATGATAATAACTGAAAATTTGCAAATGAAAAGTAATATTTTGACTTTTTTTAACACTTGTTTGATTTTAGTTGAGATATGTTATTATTTTTTAATGCGATCATGGCTTAGGTCCTTCGAACACAACTTTAAACATTTGCAGCAATTTTACATAGAAAAATGAAAAATTAACAATTATTTAAAAAACTACTAACTTTCGGTATAGACAACCTTATACAAAGTTCCCCTTATATTTGCTGCTAAATCTAATAAAATAAAAAAAATATCATAGTTATTTACATTATGTATCAAAATACGCAATTGATTTTTTATAAGGAAGAAATCAAAATTTCCCTGCACATACGATAGTGTATAGGTACGTACATACTTCACTAGGTATTTCTCAAGTTATTTCGTATTCATTGCTTTCAACTCAATAATCAAGTCGTTTACTGAATGAAAGTGAAACATAATTACTGTAACAAAATAGCTCATTATGTAATTCCACAATGATAGAAATAATATTATAAAATAATTTATGGACTTGTGACTCGCGTTAAGTGAATCATTTCGAATAATTTATGTTAAGATCAAATGTTTGATATTGATCTAGATTCACTATATCTGTTAATGTTATACAAATTTATGGAAACAGTACATGCGTTAATAGGACTCGATGGAGTGTCGCTGCAAGCAGTATTATTTCTCATTCAGTTATTGCAGCAGTATTTTCAATTATATGTATTTGAGGTAATAAGACTATTATGTGCTCTGGTGTTTGTTCTAAATACATTTAAATGGATTATCCATACAAAATGTATCGATCGATTATGGCCAAGCGATAACTTTAGTAGAACCAGAAATCTAAGAAGGGTGTAAATCGATATTAACCGACGATCCTCATTATTACCTATTGTTCGAAATATAGATAAGCAATAAAAGTGTGTGTCCCTTGAAACATTCCCAGGTCCGGATTAAGATATCTCATGAAATTGTTTGGCATTTGGCATAATCGCATTCATTATCGTGATGTTTATAAATGTTTTTGTGTTATATATCATAATATATTGTATATACATAAACAATTCTCATCTATATTCAAGCGATTTTTCTTAATAATTATCTTAACCCATTATACCTATCTATAAAACAAAATTTAATGGCTAGGGCAGGTACAACTCTGCTTGGGTAGACTGCCTGCTGATAACTCAAGTGTATATATAGTATATACTATATATATATACTATAGACGCATTTCCGGTTATGCCGGAAGTAGATGTCAAATTTGTTATTTTTATAGAATACCCTGTATATTACCACATTTTTAGATTTTGAAAATATTTTATGCATAATGTCCTATAACTAAATCTAACCGTTTTTAACATTTTTCAAATTTTCTGTCAAAAATTAAGTTTGCAATCCAAAACATTATTATCAATTTTTCCTATGAGTTTAATATTTAAATTGGCTTGATTTTCTTGTAGAAAAAGATCTACTTTATCAGTATTTTTATGATATTTTGTTAATAATTTGTACAATGGGATCAAAAAAGAAGCTTGAAAACTAGATCCAATAAAACGTCTATTTTGTTGCTATTTTTTCTATTATTAGCCTTTCTTATCAAACCAAATAATCCTTTTAATGTTACGCCACTTGAACTCACCCCCATATTAGGAGTGGTAACCTTGACTTGTTCATTAAGCTGTTCAATTGCATAGTATACTTTATAAATTCTATTTAAATTTCATAATGTCAAAGTAGCAAATTTTTTACTGCACGCCATTGGAGGCAATAACTTTCAATGAATGCTTCAATCTTTTCTTTTCTCAGGCGCAAGATCAAAGATCAAAAAGATGCGTATAAAATTTTCCAAGATCAAAAATTGAGAATCTGACATAGCCTCAAACATTGATAAAACATGACTTCCTTCACTCACCCTGTATAAGTGGATAGATAGAAAAAATATACCGGTCGAACACTGTGTTCTCAAAGAATTGGTCAAGAAACACCCGAATACCGCAACTCGATATCTCTTTCGGTTCCGAAAATATCGAGATTTGAATTTGGGTAAAATTTTGTTGCAAAGCAACTGTCCAGCCAGAAGTTTATTATTTCATTATAAATTATTGAATTTTCGGTTCCTAATTCATAATACCTTTGTAAATTCAATATTTCTTTGAAGAAAATTAAAGTGAGAAAATACTGAAAAAAATTATATATTTGTATAAATTGATTCTGTGACTTGGGGCATTCCCCTTATCCTTTGTTTGCGCTCTTCATTTATTTCATTTTGTATTAACAAAACATGTACCTACATACTTACATACACACGTACGTACGTAAAGACAAAAAAACGGACACAAAAACATTTTCTTAAAAACCTTTTTGTATTACTCCGGGTACCTTGAAACGTGGAGATTTCTCAAAATTACAATTTCGGAAAATCGGACCAATTACAATAACATCCTAATTTCCTAATGTGCAGTAGCGTCAACCTCAATTTGGGATATGGATATACAAACCAATGACCTCTGACAATACAAACCTGACGTTTTTCTGGATGCATTAGCATCTGATGGATCTTACAAAAACCTTGCCAAATACGAAAAAATAGGCCTTGTCGCTAGAGATAATTTCTCTATATCCAGTTGCTGAGTCAAGTGAATTTGGTATGGATACAGATACATGTCCTAGAGAAAAAATCTGCGCAATTATAAGTTCTTGGGTGCGAAGAGGAATTGGCTGTCTTATGTGATCCTGTACACTCTCGTGCACAATAATAATGCTCTTTGCAGATTTCACATTTCGACAACTTAGAGATAATGAACTGCTTACAAATGTTTAGCGAAACATGTTTAGAACCCAGGTCTCCGTAATTCTCATTGAAACTTTTTTCGAGGTCCCACGAAACAGAAACTGTTCGTAAGAAATATGTTTTGGTTGCCATTTTCTAACATATCAGCAAAAGCTCAAACGAGTGAAGGTAAAATTTTCTGAGGAGGTGCAAATGTATAATATGAGGCTCCATATTTGTTTTCTATAAGGTTTATTACAGTATATAAATATCAATAAATAGTTATTTACACAATGTTGCTCATATCTTGCGCTCATAATTTATAAATAAATGTACAAGTATCTCTCCTAACTTAGTAATGTCCCCAACCACCATATCCTCCTCCAATGCCTCCAATACCTCCAAGTCCAATACCTCCAATACGTCCAAGACCAATGCCTTTTCCAATAGCTAAATCATAAAAATCATATATAAATGACAATTCAAAAGATTCTACAGTTTAGAATCTAGATATAAATGAGACAAAAACGATATGGCATGAAGAAAATTTGTTAAAATTTATACATACAAAAACTGACGAAAAATATTGTGTGAATAATTTAACATATTCATTAATATATTTTATAAACGCTTTATTTCACACATATAGGGGGGAAATTTATCAGTAGTAACCGAAAGGTACGAGTTGAGACACACATTACTAGGCAAATTTACTCATGTTATGTTGCGAGTTCTTTCCACGAGGTGGCCAACGTATAGCTCAATGGGAAATGTTTCACAGTTTGCCCAGGAATTTATTAATGATAGCAAAACCCGTTCCCCATAGTACAATAAAAATTATTCCAAGAGCGAAAAACATCCTCACCAAGTCCAACAGGAGCTACACCATAGGATATGGGAGCGGAAACAGCGACTGGAGCTGCTACAGCAACAGGGGCCGCCACCTTGGTCACGACGGCAGTCGGATTGAGGGCCAAGAGGTTGGAGTTTTGGTATGAGGTGGCGCCATGGGCTACAGCCACTGGAGCGGCAATGCCCACTGGTGCATGCAATACGGGGGCAGCGACTGCGACAGGAGCGGCGACAGCCACTCCGCCAATGCCACCATAGCCGCCATAGCCGCCAATACCGCCGATGACGCCAGCTCTGGCAGAGCAAACGACGATGGCAAAGATAAACTGTAGAAGAATGTTATCGTTGAAGTTTTGTTTTATGTCAAATCTTCGAATGGGAAATTCAATAAGGTGAACGCTTCAAAATATTGCATTAAGAACTCTCTTTAGGAAGAATTATATAAAATTCGAACTGTTTTTATTCTATTTAAAATCATGGATCAATATACTGGTATTTTGCGAAATTTGTTGTTGTTCTTTTAAATTGCCGGTTGAATACAAATTTAATTTAAGCTTCATATTGGTATTGAAACAAGACATTGTGTTGGTTTCCATATTTCTGAGCACTTTTACCATGTTTTAAATGTAAAATAATAAAATAAGTTAATCCCTGAAGATTGGTGAAATTTTTGTCAAAATTTGTTGCTCGAAAATTTTCTCACCTCTGATTTTCTTTGAGTAATTTTGACGGATAGGTAAATTAAATCATATTGTTATTTATTTTGAGGAGCTTACCAGTTTAAACATGTTGATTTGAAGTAAGATAAACACTACACTTACAAGAACGGCACAATGATTTGTGAATAATACTCGAGGTGGTTGCTTGGGTTTATATACCCCATAAACGCCCCACGCAAACTTGTATATTATAGGTACTGATAATCTAAAATAACAAGAAACTAGATCATAAGTCAAGAGGTAATTTTATTATTGACACTTTTAAAACTAAGTGTATATTGAGATTTTAAAAATGTAGACATCGAGGCATATAGATACATATACAGCGAGTATGAATAATTCGCTGGGAGAGAATGCAGTTTTAGATTAGTAATGTGATTTTTACTTTGTCTCGATCGTATCGAGGTTCTTTACTTGACCGATTTTCGAATTTTTGTTGTCCCTAACACAGAGTCAGCTGTTCGCCATAGCTTCGGAGGATATTGCAAAACATAAAGATACGTTAATCTGTTAGTGAACTTTCGTCATATTAGTACCTACTTTAAGTGTATAGGCAAACCGGAAGTGACTTGGTTTTCAATCTACGACAAATTATACTAAAAATGAGTATATCTGTTGTATCAAAATACATTTTCAAATAAATTTTATGATTTTTTTTTCTTATGCAATGGTAATATTTTTTATATTCCGAAATTCGAATAACGCACTGCAAAAACTGCTTGGTTAGCGGTAATCAAAATTTGTCGATTTTTTTTCTATACTTATTTTTATAAATCTGCAGGAATTACTTCAAGAAAAGCACGCTAATATTGACAGGCTTCGAAAAGCGATAGTGAAGAATAACATTGCTATCATCAAAAACATTATTTCTCAAAGGTATTTTTTTGTCGGTACGCCATATCTTCCTTAATACTTTATTTATTAATATAATTGATTGTGGCGTCATTTGAAGATTACATTTGCCGCTGATGACGAAAAATAATAGCACAGGCTTGGAAAAATCTCAACACTTTTCAGCCATCTAAAACATGTAAATGTAGTCATCTGCTGAAGTTGAATTAGTTCTTTAATCGTAGAAGACATCTCAGGACAGTAGAGGGCCGCTGATATTGATGGTATTTGATGTGAGTTTTTAGATTTAGTTCTTTTTCTTACTCTATTTCTAGGCAATGCCTGTTCATTCTTCGCAGCTTGCCTTCAATTCAATCAATGACAAGATTGTCGCTCCACCTTTTTCGTGGTCTCCCTATACTTTTTCTACCCAGTGCTATCCTTACTATTCTCCCTTCGTCCATTCGACATATGTGTTCGTCCCATTCTGCTCAAAACTCATTCAACATTCTCCACCTTGCATGTTCGCCTTATGTCTTCGCTACGTTCTTTTTCTAGTAGTTTTCTCAGTAACTCTTCTTATAACCTTCATCTATAGATTTTGTTAATTACATTATTATCAAAATGAAAGATGTGAAGATTTCTACTGTGAAATATATAAAAATATGAATAACTCTTAGTCAACAATAGAGAAAAGGTAATAAATACAATTACCGTGCTTACCAACGATGACAATATCTATTCGGTGAGCTATACTCCATCCCGCATTGAATTACATCATCGTTGATAGGTGCAATATGATTGAATACAATTCAATTTAATATATTTAACAACGTGTATCACATTCTAACTCTTAGGTGGCGCTGTTCCGTTGTGTTTCTGTTAACCTAGTGTTAACTTCTTAACGGTGCTTTGACTTCTTCAGACATATCATATAGAGTTATATGTGTAACGGATGAGTTCTAATGAGAACTAAATCGGCGATAATACACTTGACTCAACTGTGATGTGTTCCGAATGAAGTTGAAGCAAAATGGTTAGATGTTTGCAATATAAGTATTAAATTGTATTCATTCATATTGCACGATGTAGTTGTCATCGTTCGTAGGCACGTTTTCTCTACTGTTGACATAGAGTCATTCATACTTTTAATTACATTATTTGCAAGGGTATAATTTATTACGCAAATAAACTGAATTAATTCGACGTATTTTAAATCGCATATAATACTTTAAAATTAACGTTTGTTTTAATAACTTTTTATAATAAGCGTATTTACATAAAGAATGTCGTGTAGACCTTCCATAGTATATCCACAAATATACTGAATAGGGTGATTCAGGCATAGCGAATCACAGATGTCACTTCTAGTAGTAGTAATTCTTAGGAGCTAAGGGTGTATTCACATTTACATTCAAGACGCGATGGGCATTCTTGTTCGTTCCTCACAATGACATGCAACCCCAAGTGAAATGAAACTAACTCTCAATCAAAAATGGTTAATTCTTAGCTGTTGAATTTCACAAAATAGTGTTCTATTCATTCTGTTAGTTGAAGATAAACTACGTCCAGTTGGAGTAGATTTTTTTTAAAAATTCCTGTTAAGGAAACAAACCCTCAAGCAAAAATTCAATTACAAAAATTATCTAAAAGTTTCTTAGAAGTAATCGGGTCGTATTTCACTGCCCCTAGTGGAGGGGAGTTTTGTTTTAGTCATTAAACAGACGTTGTCGCTGTCGCTATAGAAGGGTATAAAAATAGAAGGGTATAAAATAATGGCAGTAAATACGGGAAATTCTTTATCGGTCATAAAGGGCAAATCGTGGCATTATAGAGGTGGCCGCTAAACCGAAGTTTCCTTCTATAACGGTAAAATTAAAAATACCTATTTATACAAGAAACCTTTATAAATTAGGTATATATATACAAATAGGTACATTGATCGATTACCAATCGCTTAGTCCTCAAAAAGTTGACGTCTTTAAAATGACAACTATCAGTAAACAATACTGTAACATAACCTATCTTTTGTCTTTGATATTTCCCAATTCTATTATGGATATCTATCGTTCAGTTTACCATATAATATTTTTCATTATAAATATACTGAACAGATAATACTGTTTCTTCTTCAATTTTCAATTGCTATAATATGTGTAATTGTCGAATTAAATTATTTCAAATCTTTTGACAAAAGTCAGTTTGACAAATGAGCTAAGCGATCAGTAATCAGTCGTGTCCACAAGATACTTATTTTTGATTACTAATTACTAAGCGATTGGTTATCGTATTTATGCAAATTATTTTTTTCAAATATTTAATTTTCAAAAGTTTGACAATTAAACATTGTTATAAAGACTTTTTTTACAAAATTTTAATCTGATTTGGGTGGAGTCCTACTTCTGTCATTCTCCTGAATGAAAGTATAAAAAATGTCATATCTGCCTTCATGCTTTCATTTTTTTTATTTGAGTTTTATTTTAGATTTTAGGCTATGCATTTTCACTTCTTTCAAGATGACATTTCTTTTTATAGTTGATTGGGTTAGGTTAAGCGTTTATTATTAATGGTGTTTGTGTCACTCAGTATCTACCAATTTCAAGATTTCTGTAAGTGATGGAACTGTTGCAGGTATTATTGCTCTCATTCAAGTCGAGAGAAGTCAAAGTTAGGTGGCTAACAGATTCGGGGTTACGCACATTTACACGGTTTTATAAAGACTGGACACTCCACGTCCTAGAACAGGTTCCTACAGAAGAACTAGTCATAGGGATGACCGTTTCATAGTGTCTTCAAGAAATTGTTACCCTGTTGCTGAAGAGATTAGAAACAATCTTCATTATGTTAGGTTAGGTTAGTTGCCGCCAGCATTTCCCCAATGGATTAGCCAGCGCACAAACGCGATTTAAATACTATCTAGCACATTTGGGATATGCTCGGTAGAATAATTTGAAGCCAAGTACATGCTCCTCTTACATTGGATAAGCTCCGTGTGGTTTTCTTAGAGGAATGGGACGCAATTCCACATAATGAAGATTCCAACGTGATTGACAGTATCCAAGGAGAATGAATGCTGTTATTTGCAAACCATAGAAGATAAGTATGTCTCAGATTATTCTGATAATCTTGTTCTGGAAATGCTCTATGCTTTTCAGAGCCTTAGCCAACTCTCGCATATAGAGGTTTTATTAGTTCGAATTACTCGGGGTAGTTTGCGATTGCTTTCCACAAGCTTTTCACTTATTAATCCGTGAGAAATCTTCAAGACATGCCAGTGAGCAGTAATTTACAATGTGAGAATAAATATCTATTTGAGCTGCGATATACAATGAAATAAAAATATGTATTATATAGATCGATGGCCAGTTTAACTTTGACTCCCTCGTTCTTTCTAGATGTAAAATTGTGACTTTAAAATTGATTTACATAGGTAATTAAAATAAAACAATAATTTTTAGAAAAGTAATTTATTTAAACCTAAAAAACACACTGTTGCTCTTTATTATCCCTTTTAAACCCTAATGCCAGCCATGGCCCAAACCATGTCCAAGTCCTACAGCGATTGGAGCATGAGCGATGGCAACTGGAGCATGGGCAATGACTGGAGCATGGGCGATGACAGGAGCATGGGCTACTGCGACTGGAACCGGGTGGACGGAGAGGCTGTTGTGGTTCTGGTAGGAGGAGGCACCATGATGGGCTACGGCCACAGTTGCTACGTGACCGTGGATAAGTCCAGCGCTGGCAACGCAGACGGCCATGGCGAGAACAACGAGCTGAAAATGGAAGCAACATTATTAATAATATGATTATGTTTTGTTGGTTCTTTTAAAGAATGAATATGTTCACATCAAATTGCGAAGAAGCTTTTCGGACCTGACATTTAGCAAAATTTCCTAGCTTCTAGAACATGGCAAAAATGCTTAAGACTGATTATGAGGTACGAGTTTTAACAACAGTGAAGATACAGAGTTATGGAATAAAGAGTACCTAGATGAATCAGTTTGGAAACACAGAATGCATGAGAAGCAATAGACTACTACGTTTGGTACATGAAAATAAAACAAACACCTGAAGGACTCCATGTAGGCTGCCAAAACAATGAATCCATAGCTGACAAACTAGCTTCCCAGAGCATTAAGCAATTGCATTGGTTCTAATTCTAGAATATTTGCAATAATAAGAGGATAACTAAACCATATCCTTAGAAAAACAATTAGTTCGAATGGTGTACTACCGCCTCGTATGAACACCTGCGGGCTTTCCAGTACGCTTAGCACAAGATGTAAAATTTATAGACGAAATACATATCGGGATATAAAATTCAGATATCCTTATTCTTATTACATTGATCTCATCATTATTTATCTGTTTTATGAGCAGTTATACTTCACTACTTACTCGATGGGGATGTTGTTCTAGCGTTAAAGAAATTTGAAAATAAAATATTACACGTGGATGTATGATGGAGAAACTGATTTTTTACGTGTTTACTGTATTTGCTGTATTTGCACTTTCTTGTTCAAACAGTTAATAATACATGAGAAAATTTGGATTTCATAAAAAAAAGAAAACTGATTCTGGAAATAAATAAATAAGTCTAATGGACATCAGTATTGCAAAGTTGCCATACGGGTATTCTGTACAATTTTCAAACCATGCGAACTTGCAAGTTGCTATTGGTAAAAAAATAGTCATGTTAAACCTTATTAATATAAATTTTGACTCATTTCTATTTGAAACGGGTATATTTTTGTGCAAAATACAATACTTCTGATTTTAATATTTTTAAACTGACAAAATAATCAATGCGGAGTGAAAAGTATAATCTTCTAGTTTATTATTTGCTTATATGTTCATTCCTATCCAAAGGAACATAGAGCTTTCAGAAATTTTGAGTTTGACAACTTTCAAATGATATTATAAAGTTGATTTTGAAAAAACAATTAGCTTGAATAGGTTTATAGAGTTGCTTAATCAATCAATAATTGAAATTTGTTGCGCCCTGTCATGCTTTAAGGTTAGTTTTATAAGACCGGTATAGCAATTACTTTTTACTTTCTGACAATACTTAATTAATTATCGCAAGAAAATACCAATCCAAAAAGTAGGATAAATTTGTAATTATGAATATGATGATGAATATAACAGCAAATTAAGACAGGTAATCAGATGATTCTAATCAATTCAAATTTTACAACTTAGCAACGTTAGAGCTTTTTAGCCATCAGTGACGTAGATCAACAGGATTTTTGAATAAATTAGATTATCTATAGGAGACGATTGATTTTATAATATCTAATAATAATTTACTTACGTATTTGAACATTTTGTCGGTTGTTGAGATTTGTTAAAAACAAAAGATAAGTATTTGTATCCAAGTAGCTGGGAGCTGTAACACAGAATGTATTTGCCTATTAGATTTTACCTATTTTATATCAACGCCGCCCCACTGTAAATACCCCTTTACACCAACGACAACAACAACAACAAGTGGAACAAGGGCCCATTATAGAGAATTTTAATACATTTGAAATGAACAAACCTACCTCGAAATAATCTCGTTGTGCCGTTCTGTTGGAGAGTGCCTTCTATTAGTTAGATCTGTTGTTGTGCAAGAATTCACAATATATGTGCCGTTGGGAAGTAGAATATATAACAAATGCAAAAGGAATCGTGAATGCAACAAAAAAAAACATTAAATTAAGAGTCTTATAATAGATCGGAATCGTGATCGATACATATAAAACTAGTAGGTAGATATTAAATGATTTATTACTGACTATGATAATATCATTCCTTAATGAGTTTGAATTGATATAAGTATTTCATTCTTTGTTTTGACACATATAATAAAAAGGTTTAAGTACATAATATACAGGTCAATCGTAAGCTTGCTTTTTGCTCGCGTGCATTTTTTGACATTCGACCCTACTTTGCGGAGACAACGAAATTATCTCATTTTTATGTTTCGATGAACGCAAGTTTGATTTGGTAATAGACTAGTTAAGCGGCTTTTGTTATAAAAGCCCTAAAAATACAAATGTTTGCCAAAATAAGAGTATTTCAGCATATCTTGTAATAAAATTGAGGCGGAAGTTGTTGTTTTAATGATTTGTTAGTAAAAAAAGGAAAAATGTTCTTATGGAATTTTCAATCTTTTCAATCCCAAATGGTATATATAATATAAACATCCTTGCATTTTTTTAAACGCTAGCATCCTTCAAAGTTAGCAAAAATATGCGTGAAAATAGAAAACATAAGTTCGCGAAAAAGTAAGGTTGAATGAATTAATGATTGACTTGTGCAGTATATTCAACGTCCAAGTGCTGTTAATGTTGTCAGTGCTGCCAGTATAACTTTAGCAGCATTAGATTATTTTATGAATTCCATCTCCAAGAATATTTGCTTTAGAATAAATTAACGACAATCATAACCGAGCTTAACATATTATACAAATTTATAGTTTAACGTTTTATAATGGCAAGTGTTGGGTGTTCTGGATGCAACGTTCCATATATTGAATTTATTCTTTTAACTGAAAATGAAGACGAACTAATGATTTTTTTAAATATTCATGGTGTTTTAGTAAATTCAAAAAATTGTTAGAAATGTCGTTATAAGATGACATTATCTGAGAATGACACTATATGGCGCTATCAGAAATCTATTTTGCTCTAAAGCAAATATTTGTAAAAAATATTTAAGGATCTGTTCTATATCTCAAACGTTCCATTGGAAAATTTGGCAACATTGCAATTGACAGTTTATAAACGTTGAACACACGGCATACGTCAAACATTGCTTCGTTTAACCTCACTTTTTTGGAAACTTATTTTTTTTATTTTTAAGCATATTTTTGCTAATTTTGAAGGATGTTAATAGAATGCAAGGATGATTATATAGATACTATTTGGGATTGGAAAGATGCCAGAGATACTTCCAAATCGAAAATTCTAGTCCTAAGAACAACATTTTTTCCTTTTTTATAAACAAATCATTAAAAATAGCGCCTTTAACCTCAATTTTATTAAAAGTTATGCTTGAATACATCTATATTTGCAAACATTTGATTTTTTTAGGGCTTTTAGCCGCTAAACTAGATTTTTACCAATGATTCTTTTTTTATCGGAAAGAGGAGAGATGAGAAATGGTCCCATGAAAAAAAAAGTTCAACATGTCTTTCTTCCAATTTTCCTATTTTATATCAACGCCGCCCCACTGTAAATACCCCTTTACACCAACGACAACAACAACAACAAGTGGAACAAGGGCCCATTATAGAGAATTTTAATACATTTGAAATGAACAAACCTACCTCGAAATAATCACGTTGTGCCGTTCTGTTGGAGAGTGCCTTCTATTAGTTAGATCTGTTGTTGTGCAAGAATTCACAATATATGTGCCGTTGGGAAGTAGAATATATAACAAATGCAAAAGGAATCGTGAATGCAACAAAAAAAAAACATTAAATTAAGAGTCTTATAATAGATCGGAATCGTGATCGATACATATAAAACTAGTAGGTAGATATTAAATGATTTATTACTGACTATGATAATATCATTCCTTAATGAGTTTGAATTGATATAAGTATTTCATTCTTTGTTTTGACACATATAATAAAAAGGTTTAAGTACATAATATACAGGTCAATCGTAAGCTTGCTTTTTGCTCGCGTGCATTTTTTGACATTCGACCCTACTTTGCGGAGACAACGAAATTATCTCATTTTTATGTTTCGATGAACGCAAGTTTGATTTGGTAATAGACTAGTTAAGCGGCTTTTGTTATAAAAGCCCTAAAAATATAAATGTTTGCCAAAATAAGAGTATTTCAGCATATCTTGTAATAAAATTGAGGCGAAAGTTGTTGTTTTAATGATTTGTTAGTAAAAAAAGGAAAAATGTTGTTCTTATGGAATTTTCAATCTTTTCAATCCCAAATGGTATATATAATATAAACATCCTTGCATTTTTTTAAACGCTAGCATCCTTCAAAGTTAGCAAAAATATGCGTGAAAATAGAAAACATAAGTTCGCGAAAAAGTAAGGTTGAATGAATTAATGATTGACTTGTGCAGTATATTCAACGTCCAAGTGCTGTTAATGTTGTCAGTGCTGCCAGTATAACTTTAGCAGCATTAGATTATTTTATGAATTCCATCTCCAAGAATATTTGCTTTAGAATAAATTAACGACAATCATAACCGAGCTTAACATATTATACAAATTTATAGTTTAACGTTTTATAATGGCAAGTGTTGGGTGTTCTGGATGCAACGTTCCATATATTGAATTTATTCTTTTAACTGAAAATGAAGACGAACTAATGATTTTTTTAAATATTCATGGTGTTTTGGTAAATTCAAAAAATTGTTAGAAATGTCGTTATAAGATGACATTATCTGAGAATGACACTATATGGCGCTATCAGAAATCTATTTTGCTCTAAAGCAAATATTTGTAAAAAATATTTATGGATCTGTTCTATATCTCAAACGTTCCATTGGAAAATTTGGCAACATTGCAATTGACAGTTTATAAACGTTGAACACACGGCATACGTTAAACATTGCTTCGTTTAACCTCACTTTTTTGGAAACTTATTTTTTTTATTTTTAAGCATATTTTTGCTAATTTTGAAGGATGTTAATAGAATGCAGGGATGATTATATAGATACTATTTGGGATTGGAAAGATGCCAGAGATACTTCCAAATCGAAAATTCTAGTCCTAAGAACAACATTTTTTCCTTTTTTATAAACAAATCATTAAAAATAGCGCCTTTAACCTCAATTTTATTAAAAGTTATGCTAGAATACATCTATATTTGCAAACATTTGATTTTTTTAGGGCTTTTAGCCGCTAAACTAGATTTTTACCAATGATTCTTTTTTTATCGGAAAGAGGAGAGATGAGAAATGGTCCCATGAAAAAAAAAGTTCAACATATCTTTCTTCCAAAAAGTCCCCTCCAAAAGGGTTTTATTTCGAAAATCCAAAATTGGAGTCGACAATATTAAGGAAGATACCGTTTTCGAAAACAGTTTAAATAGAACAATTTTCAAAATCTTCAACGGCTTAGGAGTTTGAAAGAGGGAAATTGTTTAATAAATCGTTAATCATTATAGGTAAATTAGTCTTATATTTAATTTATTTTCTGTTGACACAAAAATTTTTTAATTAACTGATTTTTTACAAAAACTAGGATTTACTTTATTAGTTGGTGCAGTGAAAAATCTGTAATAATGAATTCTGTAAATCACAATGATAATATTTGACACTTAGGTACATCAGACAATTTTCATATATAGAGTAAAATTAAATTATATAAGCAAATTAATTCTATTGAGTCTCAGAAACTACACTGATTTCTTAAAATTAACTTTCAAGTTATACTTACTATATTATAATTTTATATTTTCCAAACATCTGTATATAGTAGCTATATATACTAATACATATAAAAAAATATATTATAAAACATGGAGATAATATACGTAATCAATATCAATTAAACTGTTAAGAATATTGAGAATGAAATGTTGGAATGCCAAATATTGGATGTATCTGATAAATTGAATAAAAATTAACTATTGTTATGTATTAGTCGATATTCAAAAATTGATAATTAATTATTGTACATTTTCTATATTTTGCTTCTATTTCAAGCAACTAAATAGCCCCATATCCAAATCAATACAAGAGAATTCTAGTATCTACCTATACATACATTCTTGACAACAACTGTGACTACCAACAGAAATGCATTTTGTAATCAAATCAAGTGAAGCGTTAAAATAAGCATAAATCGTATTACAAGAGGCCGTACTTCCCATATTATGTACAGGGTGTTTCTTCGGGAACTCCTTCGATCAGTTGTGGAAAAACAGATATCTCTTATTTACCCTCGGGAATGAAACCATAATCAGAATTATTAGAAACTATCTGAACACGTGATGGCATACCTTCTTCTTCTTTTATTGGACTATATTTCTAAAATATTTTCAAGATAGTCGCATGTCTGGTCATACTGGATGTAAATTTCAAATAAACTAACCCTTATTAAGAGTCAATTTTTAACCTATTCTAAAAATATTACTTGAAGTTTTTTTTCTTTTTTGATTAGCCTGTACTAATATAATTATTGAAATGTCTCTTCTTCTACAAGAAAACTATTCCAAATTAAATAATATCTAAAGGGTTCCTAATATAGGAAAAATTGATGGCATGCAGATGTCACTTACCTGTAAGATCAAATTTAAAATAAAAAACGATTGGAAAAAATCTAAAATGCAATATATACGCAATAACAAAGTTGGTATCTACTCCCGCTATAAATGAACATCAGTTATCTTACTACATCATCGAATGTAGGATTATTGTCTTCAGTGTTTGCCAAATTTATCGCATCTACTGCATAGCAGACGATATTGATATTATTGTTTCCGATTTGATAGCCGTCCTACTTTCTGACTTGCTTAATTATCTTATCCATTATAATGTTAAATAGGAATGGGCTCAGGGAATCACCTTGCCTTACTCCAGATCTTATAGCTATTGATTCAGTTGTCCCTTGCGACGTTAGTACTTTTGTGTCATTACCCGTATTGATGTTCTTAATGAAATTAATGATGGTTGACATTATCTCGATAATAGAAAATGATAGTGAACTGGTGGTCGCTCTGGATATAAGAGAGGTATTTTAAAAATAAATTACCTTACCTTAATGCCACCATTAGACAAACTAAGATCATATAAGAGAAGTATTAAACCCGCCTTGGGAAAGGAATAGAGCAAAATAATCGAAAAATTCATATTTAAAACATTTTATTTATTCAAGAACATCGTGAACATCATTCAATTAACGCTAATACCTAGACAGATATGACAAGGTAATTTATATTACATACATAAGACAGACATTCTACAAATGTCAACTGAGAAATTTCCCAGTTTTTGTATTCTTCTATTTTTAGGTAAATTTCTTATAGAAATATACCTATTGCGATCGTTCACACTTTTGAATTTCGAAAAAATTTCAACGGCATGTTGTTATATGTCTATAAGTTAGTCCAAAAAAACATTTGGTTCAAAAGTTTATATATATATATATATATATATATATATATATATATATATATATGGGATATTACGAAATTTGTTAACACGATAGAGGTCGCAGTTTTGAAGGTATCAAGTTCAAATTTGCTACAAAAATCAATCTCTCAAATATCTCGGTCGAGTTCGTTATTGGGCAATATCGGGTAAGTAGTTTCAAAATGGCGACCATTCAAACATTTTAAAAAATTATCAAAAAAGAGCAGTAGTGTAAATATTATTAAAAATAATTTTAGGTTATAGATATAATCAGTACCTACAACTTTTGTTCAAAGCAATTTTTCATAAAATACACAGGTAAAAAAATAAAAATTAATAAAGAAAAATAACAAATATTGATAAAACATGAACACTCAATATAAATTTGATGTAATTGTACATTTTCTGGAGATCTTAATATAGACCCTGATTAAAAAAATATATAGTATATTTATTGAAAAGAAATAGACGAAAAAAAATCTGCCTTGAAGTGGACTCGAACCCTGTCTGCTTTATATTCAACAGCCAAAACAAAAACCTCTATCCGCAAGGCTATGACAATTTTATTTAATAACATGTAGGTATACCAATGAAAAGGTTGTTAAAATTTCAATTCAATGAATTTTGAAAAATTTACCTTTCCGCTGACTACAGGCCATCGGGATTTTTTTGATTAATTAATTTTTTTTTGTTACGTGTCGACAAATCTTTGTTTCTAGCAGTTACGGTAATGCTTTCAATTTTTATATACGTATCAATCTGTAGAATTACAAGAATACCAATAACGACGCATGCGTCAGTGCTTCTTTCGATGCTTCCAGATAATTCGGCACACAATTCTGTAGGAAATCTAGCCTTGTTTGAAATATAAGTGTCCACTACCATTTTTTGCCAGGCGACTTTAACGGTATCATTAAGAGGTTATACCTGCTCCCAGGCGAGTTTAATGCCGCCCGACCTGCTCCTAGGTACTTTTAACGATTCATACTTATATTGCAATTAACTGATTAGTTTCTGATCCAAATCACTAGAGTAGTTTTTTTGTTAATACGAATTTTAAAACTTATATTTTAAACTATCATAACCAAACTTGGTAAAAAAATCATTCGTTGACTGACTAAGAAAAATGTCCATATATATTATAATTGATTTTGTAACATCAAAATGGCGCACTTCGAATATTTCAAAAAAATCCAAAAAAAATACAAGATTTAAATGCTATTGAAAATATTTTTGATATATTGTGTACCTGGAAGAGCACCATCATGGAGTACGCAAAGCACCACTCTGTATAGATAGATCTACAATATACGTACTATGTGCGGCTACCATGCTCTAGAAAACGGTCACTTTTCACCTACACTTCAGCGCCAGTGTGTAAGATTGTATACATTTTGATGGAAAATTGCGTAAGTATCAATAATTGTAGACCAACTAAATAAAGGCAACATAATATCGCGTCACTTTGGAATTCACGCGATTTGATGATAAATGCATGTCGGAATTGATTTGGAATTCAAAGCTTTAGTTACAACTAATTACCAACAAGAATTATATTATCTGCATTATTATTGACCTGGATAGTTTCAATAAATATAATAATAATAATAAGCAAGGCAAGGAAAATACGTCCAACCTAAAATAGGAAGGGGATTTTTGTATATCAACACGGCTGGGGGGTGTTGGGCGTGAAAACCTCTACAATCTGTGTGGGCTGAGATTACATAGTAATTTCTTCGAAAATAATCAATTTTTTTCTTAATATTCCTTCTCTCTAAGTACTATCTTAAATCAGACAATAACGTTTAAGTACTTTGTGAATAAGTACTCTGTAAAATCTTAGTCCATAGAGTATCTTGTATTTATTCATTTCTTATATTTCTGCTTTTATATTTTCAATTGCTCCATTCAGTCTGAATAGTTTTATAAGCGGTTTGCACTTCTATAAATGATAATAAAATCTATCAATGAAACAATGAGTTTATGTATTATACAACCACAATGGTCATACTTCATTAACTCATCATTCGAAAAGTTAAAGCAAGTTTAGGGTATATACTTTTTTATACTATAACTACTCTGCTGTCCAGTAATATCAAATCTTTTTGTTTCCTGTAAGTACAATCAAAATAAATAAGGTTACGATTACAGATAAATCTGAAGCTTCCTTACTGGATGAGTTCAATTTTCATTTTATCGAACTATGACTTTGGTAAAAATCTATTACCAGACGATGAAAGGACCCACCCACAACCGTCGATATCCTTATTCCACCTTTGCTGTCAGGTTTGCAGGATTTCTGCTCTATCAGCTATTGGGGCAAGGCAAGAGATGTTCTGCCTGTCGACAATCTTCATAGCATCCACCCACACTTTTGCCATGAGAAGTCGTCGCTCTCTCAACCTAGGACCACCGAAGTTCCCCATCAGCCAGCTAAACGTCATAACCACATTTGATGCCTTGTCGCACACAATTTGAATGTGCTTCCAGTATTGGAGGCTGCTATCTAGCACTACACCTAGATACGTCACCGTCATGTGCATTGCTGGAGAGATCCGTTGTTATGAGAGCATTTAAGACCGCCAGGTCGAGTCCGCGATTTCTCATCCATGATTTGATCGAGATTCAGATTCAGACTTAATAGTGCAAACTCTGTGGTCCTAAAAGAGATTACTGCGGCTATGTTATCGGCGTAACCCACTAGGAACTTATGATGAGGCATCTCGAAGCTTAAGAGGCCGTCGTACAGAATATTTCAAAGATCAGGGCCGAGAAAGGAGCTCTGAGCAGCACCGGCAGTTACCTTCTTTATGATATTGCCTTCTTCTACCTCATACCTCAAAATCTCTATATCGAGGAGAGTTAAAAGCGTTTTTCACATTTAGTTCAACCATCGATTAGCCGGGCAAGCTTTGTTGGCACCATCGACAGCGCTGTGATGGCAGGCAGGGTTAAGTGCCCTTTTCGGACACCATGTTGAAAGGATTACCTTGTCTATTCTTAACGTCGCATTAGTAGTAATAAGTACTAGTTATTTTCTCAACGATTAGACTCTTTTCGATTGTTTACTACACATATGTCTATATCAGTACGTTAGGCTTACTGGTTGCTAAGCTGGATGCTAGCCACACTAGTTGGTAAATAATTTACCTAGCTTTCAGGGAACCGTCAGTGATTTTATACACTTTAAAGGATATAAGCAATTGAATATTTTTTTAATCTATCATGCAGTTTTCAGATACCTAAGAGTTATAATATTCAGCCATATTCATTATAACAAACTTTAGTAAGATACTAGTTCAGTTTGTTTGTTAGTTGATACGGTAACAATGGTGTTATTTGTGACAGTTTGAGTATTGAGTTTATCTGCAATGAGAAAACTATATGGCTGAATTATATTCATAATGACTGATAACAAGCATTCTAAATATTGATAAAAGTACAGTGTGCCGAAACAATTGTTATGTGTTTTTAAAATATATAATAGTGGAAATTTAATATATTGTTTCAATTCCTATTCTAAATATTGTTGAATGCATCTCTACAAAGAACAAGATTTTGTCAAAAAGCGCTTTGGGGAAGGCGGACATGTTTACTTCTATTAGGTACAAAGACACTGCACATATACACTAACTAACTAGCAAATGAAATAATGCACTTGTTCCACTTTCACCAAGAGCACCGACTGACCGTGACGGACCCGCCCTATTGGCACAAAAACCCACCACAACACTTATAGGTACAGGCAAGCGTGGATGATAATTTTAACCAATTAACTATAAATGACAGATAGACAGAGTATTTGGTTCATGTCAACACCGTATTGGGTTATATAATACGACTTGGATTAATAGAGATTTTAGCTGATATCTTGTGATTAAGAGTTTGATATTATTCATTGACTTGTAGGTACTTACTGAAATCATGAAAACTGCCTTTTCATTGTTGTTCAGCTCGATTCAGAACAACCATTATTTTTTCTAATCAAGAATTGTAATTTATTCTACTCAAAAAATTCTGAATATTTTTTTTAAGCTTTCATAACATCAGTTTTGTTTCCCACTGAGTAAATTTAGGACTCCTGATTACCAGCCGTTCTTTAAAAGTGTTTATTCCAGTCTTGATAACTGTATAGCAACGTCTCCATTAGGTATAATATGTTTCAGATGTAAGATTTTCAGGAATCCATCAGATCGATAGGACATAACATGAGGTACTTTGCAGATCATTATTTATTCTTTTTTTACCAACTTTATGTTAAATATAAATAAAAAAAATCCCGATGGCCTGTAGTCAGCGGAAAGGTAAATTTTTCAAAATTCATTGAATTGAAATTTTAACAACCTTTTCATTGGTATACCTACAGGTTATTACATAAAATTGTCATAGCCTTGCGGTTAGAGGTTTTTGTTTTGGCTGTTGAATATAAATTAGACAAGGTTCGAGTCCACTTCAAGGCAGATTTTTTTTTCGTCTATTTCTTTTCAATAAATATACTATATATTTTTTTAATCAGGGTCTATATTAAGATCTCCAGAAAATGTACAATTACATCAAATTTATATTGAGTGTTCATGTTTTATCAATATTTGTTATTTTTCTTTATTAATTTTTATTTTTTTACCTGTGTATTTTATGAAAAATTGCTTTGAACAAAAGTTGTAGGTACTGATTATTTCTATAACCTAAAATTATTTTTAATAATATTTACACTACTGCTCTTATTTGATAATTTTGTTAAATGTTTGAATGGTCGCCATTTTGAAACTACTTACCCGATATTGCCCAATAACGAACTCGACCGAGATATTTGAGAGATTGATTTTTGTAGTAAATTTGAACTTGATACCTTCAAAATTGCGACCTCTATTTTTTTGGACTAACTTATAGACATATAACAACATGCCGTTGAAATTTTTTCGAAATTCAAAAGTGTGAACGATCGCAATAGGTATATTTCTATAAGAAATTTACCTAAAACATTTTTTAACAAAAACCCCGACACTGCCGTGCAAAATACAAAATAATCTTATTTCTATTATGACATGTAATTTTGAAGTTGTGCAGTTATAGGAAGATAGAAAACACAAAGGTCAAAAGTACCAGTACCTACCAACGGTATTAATATTCTTTTGTTCCTAATTATTATTTCAGTTTTCACTACCTATTGATGTCACCAAGGGATTGAGACAGTGATGCAGCATGTCCCCCCTGCTATTTAATCTATATGTTGTTACAAGGTGGAAAACACGATGTGGCGGAATGGGAATCCCGGTAGATGATAAAGGAACACTATTCGCTGACAATCAGGTTGTGGTAGCCTCGTATGACGTAGAATTCATGATGAAACGGCTGTACGTTGAATATAAACAGTGGGGATTACAGATGAGCCTGGAGAAAACAGAATACCTTGCAGTAAACAGCGATGCTCGGTTTCAAGTGCTAGTGAACGATGATTTAAACCTTAACCATCTGGAGAAACTTAGGTACCTAGGAGCACTCGTGGATAAAAATGGAGTGGGCGAAACAGAAATCAGGCACAGAATACCACAAAGTAGGAAAATTGTAGGAAGTCTTAATTCATTTTGGTGGGATAGAAATATATAAATAGAAATAAAAATAAGAAACGAGTGGGCAGAGCAATGATGGAATCAGTTTTGAGTTATGGATCAGAAGTGTGGACTCTAAATGTAGATCTAAAAAGAAGAATCTTAACGGTTGGAATGGATTATATAAGAATAAGCGCAAGAATATCAAGAAAATAAAGGAAAAGCAATAAAGAAGTAAAAGCTCGAATGAAAGCAGAAGAAACAGCGGTGGATCGAATAGAAAAACGATCGTTGGAGTGGTTTGGACACTTATTAAGAATGCCTGACGAGCGATGGCCGAAAAGAATATTTCAGTGGAGACCACTGGGAAGAAGATAACGCGGCAGACCAAGTAGGTCGTGGAATGAAAATATCAGAGGATCAATGAATGACCGCAATCTTCAGGAAGAGGATGCCTTGGATAGAGAGGTTTTAAAAAATTATTAGTCATCTAAAACCAAAAACTTTGTTATTTACAGTGAATATAAAATATAGTAACAACAATCTTGTAAGCTTCAAGTGCTCCAACACTTTTTTAAATATCCGATATAGAAAACTTAAATAAGTCACATGCATAAATAAACTAATCACTATTATAGAGAACAAAAAAAATGAAACAAAAAGTGATTTTGATATCCGGCTATCCGGAATCGCAGTTCGCCCGATATCCTTTATCCGGTACCAGGATAAAGTACTATCCGTCCTATCTCTACTTTTAACTGAAAGTAAATGTTACATAATATATCTAACAATAAACATTTTCACAAAAAATGGACCGACGTTATTAGTTGGTGCACTAAAAAATACAAAATAATATTAATTTTATTGGTGTTGGTATTATTGAAGTTGTACAGTTGTAGTTAGATTAAAAACTTTTGGCACCAACTTCACAAGTACCAGCATCAATAGAATTACTATTTTGTATTTCTCAATGCACCATCTAATAACGTCGGTCCAATTTTTTATAAAAAATATTTATTTCACACTTTTGAGTGTATCATCAGTTACGAAAATCGTTGAAAGTTCACTAATACCATTACCCATGTATATTATTTGCTTGTTATTTTTCAGAAATATAAAAAGATCATCGCGGAAATACGCATATTTTAGACATTACTACCGCTGTATCTCAAAAACCGTAACGCAATGGAAAAAAGGTTTAATATAAATGTTGCTACAATTAATCTGGCCTTTAATTTAGTTGCCTCAGATTTCCAATTTTCGAAAGAAATCGCTCCCTCCACATAGAGAAAATACAAACATTTAAAAAAAAAAATCAATTTAAACGTATCCGTGTCTTTGATTCTGTCGTCTCAGATATTCGATTTTCGAGAAAAAAAATCCCCTCCACCTCCTTCAGGGGCATTTTTTGGAGGTAAGCAGATCTCAAATTTGGATTTTTACGAACATGGAACCATTTCTCTGGTCCCCTCTTTCAAATGAATCAAAAATCATCAAAATCGGAGTACGTGTACTATACACAAGGCGCGAACAAACCAAAAAAAACACACCGTTGAATTGTATCGCTTCGGTCAATAAAAGAGTGAGCGAAACTCGATGTCACATCTCTATCACAAGAAAAGGATAATAGATAAAAATAATCTGAAAAGATGTTCTTAAATAGGATTTAGTAAGGTCCGTTTTAATCCTAATTTGCATATTTGTCCAAATTTGAAAACTGAGGTAATGACGTCATCAATTTTTTTTCCGAAACAAAACTTGCCGATTTAAAAAAAGCTAATTTTTCTGAACAACTTTTGTAAAGAAAAAAATTGCTACCTACTTCCGTTTAAAAATTATAAACAAATTTGTAAAAACAAGTATAATCAAAAATTCAGGATCGCCTTTGGAACCAAATTATAAGCAAATTTGTAAAAAAATCAAATAATATATTACTAATATTACAAGAGAGCGAAACGAACCTCCTACTTCTAAAAATCTCAATCTCAATCTCAAATCTCCGCCTTACTTCTTTTACTAAAGCCTTAGGTACGTAACATTTGTCTACATAGTTAATCGCAAGCATTTCTGATTTTGTCTTTTAAATGTTCCAAGTTAACAGATGGTGTTCTGTAAACTTTATTTTTTGAAATTCCCCACAAGAAGAAATCTAGTGGGGTCAAGTCCGGGGATTTCAACCCCTACTGAATAAATAGGTCAATTTATTATACCTGTCCAATGTTCTCCATAAGATTGATTGAAATATCGATGAACAATTCTTGCTTTATGCGGTGGAGCTTCATCATGCTGGAAACACATGTTTGCTCGAAGCTGTACTGGAATATTTGGAAGTTGTTCTGGAAGAAATTGTAAATATCACTCACTACATAAAACTCCTTCGAACCTTAGACCAATCAAATATCCATTAATAATACCACACCAAACGTTAAATCCGGAATGCCCTTGGTTTTCAATCGGATTGATAAACTGTGGATTTTCAGTAGCCCAATAATGTTCATTTTTACTTTCCTGCGCTACTATATAGTAGCTGTATAAGGAAAGTATTGTAATCGTGTGAAATTTTCGGTATCGAGATTTTTACAAATGTTGACGTTTCAGAGTTTTCTAAGTCTAATAAACATATTTTCAGCCATTGGTCTGCCTGTCTGTCTGTCCGTCTGTCTGTCTGTGACAGCATTATCTCGGGAACGGATCAGTGTATTTTGTTGCTTTCTTTTTTATTTTGTTTGGTACCAATATCACTCGCCGGTGGCACTAAATGAGAATCCTGTATATACTGGGTGTTGAACTATAACCAAAAAACGTGATTTGCACAAGACTATAGCGCAGAAACGGCTCTAAGGATTTTGATTAAACTTGCCTAAAGTATTCTTCTGAGAGCCCTTTACCACCCACATATAGCGCCATCTCTGAGAAAAAGCACAAAAAAAGTTATCCTTGAAAAAAAATCCGTATTTTCCACATGTTTCTTCAGATTCTGGCAAAACGTTTCATCTTGCGAAAAAATGTTACATGACCATTGTCTTGACATGCTGAAAAAAATGAGTGGTAGCACGATTTGACCAGAGGATTTTTACTTTACTACCGCTATTATCGTCGCTATTTAAGGAGAGTATAGTAATAGTGTCAAATTTTTCATTCATTGGAATTTGCCTGCGAGCGGTAGGAAAGTCGTGTGAGTGGACACACCAGATTTTTTTTATTGGGCTTACCGTTACTAGCAAAACGGCTCTCGTCTGTCCATAACACATGCTAACAAAAACCGATTATGATTGATCTCTAAGGTTTCCATCACTTGGGCAATATAATTCATTTTTCGTTGTTGATGTTCTTGTTCTTTGTTGTGAAGTTTATAATCGTAGTAATCATTTTCCATCAAAATAGTTCGTACCGAACTATTGAATTTAAAATAATTCAATTCACGGCTGTGTCAAATAAAAATATCTAATAATCCTAGATCGATAACGAAAAGTGTAGCAAGGATAGCCACTTTGCAAATGCATTGATATCAATATTATGTCAATAAAACAGGATCCGATTTAAGAGCGTGTGAATAGTTGAATGACAAAGTGGACTCATTAATTGCTGATAATAATGCAGCAATTTCGTATAAGAAAAATGAAAATTCAATAAACCTTCTAGTAAGCTGTCACCATTTTATATGAATTACTTGAGAACCACATACGTGTACAATGTACAACTCTAAATCGTACATATTAGTTTAAATTTTTAAAAAATCCCATAGACATAAAAAATAATATTGCAATTCCTAAAGAATACCTACCAATAAATCATAGACCATATAGTCTATGGAAGGAATACTGTTTTTTGCTGACTCTCCCATCCAACCATATTTCTGCTGATTGATTTTTTGCTAACTGGCGTCCCCTTTTTATTATTTCATGTATAGGATTTTCAATTTCTTTGTTAATTCATCCTAATTAGAATAAAATAGAATAGATTTTATTTGTATCACTCAGTGCATCATCTATTAGAGTGTTCTAGTTCCTAGTAGGTATTGATGAAAAATTATTCATTCAACATTTTTGAGTGACAACAAAATAACAAAACTTTCAATAAATATGTATAATAATTTAAAATTTCCCCCTTCCCTTCCTTTGGGAAGAATGTTCTTGAATTTTGTCAGTTTTCTGTTTTTGATAGCAAACTCTTCCTTCAACACTTTTTATTTTATTTTTACTTAGTTCTATTTGAAATAAAAGAAATTTTTTTACCGAATTTATTATTTGATGGACTGAAAAATAATAATAAATAAATAATAATAATCTTTATTCAGGTTAACATACAAATCTTGATTAAAAAGATAGTATGCTAATAGATTGTCTGACTTATAAAGTCCAACAAACCCCTACCGAGATGCAAATAGCATCTGTGTGTAGACCTGAACTTAATAATGTATTAAAATCTACAAGCTTAACATAATGTAATTATACATATTAATATACAATAAATAAATAAATAATAAAATTAAAATGCAACAAAACTATAAATACAACTACAAATGTTAAGAAAGACACATGATATAGGAAGTAAATATTAAAACAGATTTCTTAAGTAATATAACAATATCTATGTATATTATAACTTCAAATTATTTAAAATCCAACTCTTAGTATGAAATTTAATACGCCCTATAGAGAATTTTTTTTTTTAGATTGTTATCTAATCTATTGTAGACAAGTTTGGATCGATATAAACATGTTTTTTGACCAATATTTAATTTAGTTTTACTTATTGTAAAATAAAATAATAATATTAATTCTATTGGTGCTGGTACTTTTGGAGTTCAAAATTACCAACACCAAACTCTTTTGTAAACATGTTCAATTTAAATGTTGCTATATATAATCTCTTTTGTAATTTGGCCGTCTTCTATTTTCAGTTTTCGAAAAAAAAATCCATATAGCGGAAATACACATATTTCAGACTTTACCATTGCTGAAACTCGAAACTTTCTTGCAAAAATGTTCAATTTAAACGTTCCCGGATGTGGTCCTAGCTTTACTTCTGCATTCTCAGATTTTCGGTTTTCGAGAAAAATTACCCCCTCCACCTCTTTCAGGTTCGGTTTTTGGAGGGAAGGAGTTTTCGGATTTGAGTTTTTCTAAATATGGAGCCATTTTTCAACTCTCCTCTTTCAAATGAAACAAAAATCGTCTAAATCGAAGCACGTGTACTATGCAAAACTCGCGAACACAGACACTAAAAAAAGCAAACTACAACCGAATTGTATACCGACTCCTTTTTTGAAGTCGGTCAAAGATCATCGTTGTCCATCTATAGATACATAAAGAAATCTGGTGTGTCCAGGTAAACGACTTTCCTACCGCCCTCAAATGAATTGCATCGAATATTGAGTGAGTGAGTTTTTGACCGACGAATCAACTGGAGGAGGTATATGATTCGATGATATGATGGCAGGTTTTTTTTGCTCGCGCCTTTCAAACAGTAAAGGTGCTCCGACATTTATGATTTTTTGTTCTCTTAATAGAGGAGAGGGTCAATATTTTTCGAAAATTTGGGACCACAAAATTAGAGAATAGACCATTTTTCAAAAAAATCATAGGTTTCCGAGTTACAGCAGTAGGACAGTTCGAAATATGTATCTCCGCTAAGCGGTTGGGAATTTTTTTTCAAAAACTGAAATATGAGACGACAAAATTAAAGAAGAGTTTATATGTAGGAACATTTACATGGTCATTTTTCAAAAAAAATCTGAAAATTTTAGTTTCAGCAGTGGGAAGTCTGAATGATGTTTATTTCCGCGATGTTTTGAAGTCTTTAAATAAGTATAAGCAACGTATTATCTTTTTTGGTGAACGTTAAATGATTTTTATGACTAATGTTACACTCAGAAGTGTGAAATAAATACTTTTTAAAAAACAAATAATTCTTATTTGAAATTGATAAACATTATATCCAATAATCATAGAGGTAAACTCTTTGACAGAAGAACCTGTTCAAAGTTATTGAATTACGGTCTAATATCAATCACTGGGCCCTGGGGAATCATTAATTTAAATTATTCCATATACTCTTAACAGATTTGCATAGGTACTCAAGTTACAATGATTAAATCACCGTATACCTATGTAACAGCATACAGAATACCGAAAATGATATACCTGCAGTAAAATAAGAGCACTTGCTAAACAATTGAATACTCAGTATAGACATAAAAGAGGACAATTTACTTTTAAGTTACACAAGAAGTCTTGTTGTTTTACATAACCAGGTGAAACATAATGCGAACGTTTCAAATAAGAGGAATAATTCATAAAAACAACATCTGTTACATATAGAATAATAGCATTTATTTCGAATTACCTAATAATGTTATCACAATGTTTATTTCATGGCTTCAACAAGTAGCAATCATCCACAAAAATGACTTGAGGTCACCGAGATGATTTCCAAATCAAATACTTATCAAAAAATACCCCAAGTCACATTAACCGAACGATCACCACCTTGTCCTGTCCACCTAAATCCAATCAGCACACATTTACTTAAGAAGCCATGGAGCTGCAGGATAAGCGCTGTATGCAGCAGCTACCGCAGGTGCTACAGGATATGAGCTGTAAGCTGCTGCAACCACAGGTGCATGGGCGTGAGCAGCAATGATGGGAGCGGCTGCTGCGGCAAACGGGGCAGCGTACGCATGATTGATGACGTGGGCATCGTAAGAAGATGCGTAGGGAACGGAATAGGCGGCAGGAATTGCAGCTGCTGGGACTGCAGTAAGGACGCCTCCCAAGCAGCAGCTGGTTGATGAGATGACCATGAAGGTGCAGATCAACTGTAAGTAAGTGCATTGTTATTAAATAAGTAGTATAAGCTTAAATGAAAAAATTGGGACCCTTATCCATCTAATTCAATATCCAGTTATAAATTCGATGATTGATATTCAGGAACTATTTGGAGGACCATGAAAGTACGAATGGAAGAACCTTGAAAGTTTGAAGTGAGGCAATAACCAAATTTTACAACTTAGAGCAACTGTGTCATATTACAAATTTTGGTAACGAAAAAAAATATGGATACGTTGATAAGAACATGTAATTTTTTTTATTTTTCTTCGATTGTTGATTTGACCCAACCATTTGATCTACAATTTAATCATGTAAACAATTAAGTCTTAAGAGCTTACTGTATCGAGTTCTGAATCAACTGAATTAGAATTAAGACAAATTGACAATTGGTGACGACAAAATGGTTTATCAAATTGGAGCTTACTCTTACTAGAAATTAAAAAATCAAACAAAGACCAATTTAAGTCAATTTAAAGAAATGTTAGTTTTATTTGACTTACCAAAGTCTTTGAAGCCATTTTACTTATGTTTGTGATATGATTGTCAAATTGACTATGCCATTATGAATCAAATGTTTGCTTATATAGTAGGTATATATCTAGTTTAATAATCATCGATCAAGTGGGGTGTTTGCCAAAATTCAACAATTTGTTAACACAAACAATGTTGCGATACTTTTAATAGATACTTTTATTTTCTTTTATCGAGCTGTGAATATCAATTGAGTGTTTAATATTCAATGAAGGCTCAGAGTCTAGACTCTATTAAAAGGCAAAAGTGTTCCGAAATAATCATTAGGTAAGTTGATGTTCAACAATTCATTTTTCGACACACGGATATTGCTAATCTAATTGAAGTAATCAATTAATTGTGTCATTATCATCAATAATCTCATTATTTACTTTTTTTTACTTATTAATCAGTATAGTTTGATGTGAACACTTTCCGATCAAGCTGAAATTTTCAGATTTTGCTTTATGAAGGTATAAAGGAGTTATCATTCAGATAATTTAGATTCTTTCCAGTTATGAATGCGATAATGCTAATATTTTCATTCTCACAAATATTTAAAAATCTTCAAATTTAACTGTAGCAAATGCTTGTATGTATCAATCGAGAAAATAACTTTTATTGAATCCAAATATAAGATACAGTATGTTCAATTGCAAAAAATCTGAAATAAATACTTTATTGGTTAATGCACTGAAAATAATAAAAAATTTAAATTATATTGGTGCTAATACTTTGCTGATACTTTCGATGCCAAAAGTTTTCTATCTTCTGTCTATTAGTAGAATATTAATATTATTTTGTGTTTTTCAGTGGATTAACCAACACGGTCAGGTTAGGCCTTTGTTTTGCAAATATTTATTTAAGAGGAACCATTTAAGCAGAATATAAATATGGAATGTGGAACAAATATTTTTATTTGAGGATCTCTTTTAGTCCTAATTCTTGCATAAAATGCGTCTTGAACGAGAATAGGTACTTGGCAAATTTCATCTAAATCCTTAGAGCCGTTCTTACGCTTGAGTTTTGAGCAAAATGATTTTTTTTTTGTTATTGTTCAACATCTAATGAGAGCAGGATGAACTCGCTATTGATTTTTTTTAATGATCTCAAGCTGCTGATAAGCTCAATTGTATAACATTTCTAGCTTTTTAGAAACTACAAAAAAATCTGAACAAATGTTTCCCTTGTATCTACTCTTTAACTCAAACATTGTTAGGATTGAAACGAGAATTATTTTCATTTATTCCGGGTGTGCATCTACAAAGCGGTGCAGTAAACATGTATTTTTTGACCGACTTTAAAAAAAAGAGAAGGTATACAATTCGGTTGTAAGTTTACTTTTTTTATGGCTGTTCGCGCATTTTGTATAGGAAATGTCCTCCGATTTAGACGATTTTTGTTTCATTTGAAAAAGGAGTGTTGAGAAATGGTATTGATATTGAGAAAAATCAAATCCAAAATCTCCTTCCCTCCAAAAACCGCCCCAAAAGGGGGTGGAGGGGGCAATTTTTCTCTAAAATTGAAAACCCGAGACGAAAATTCCATATCCGGAAATGTTTAAATTGGACGTTTTTAAAAATAATCATACGTTTCCGCGCTACAGTCTGAAATATGTGTTTCAGCTATGTGGAAGGGGCAAATTTTTCCGAAAATCGAAAATTCGAGATTTGAAAATTAGAAAGGGGACCATATCCGGAAACATTTAAATTGAACATTTTTTCAAAAGACGGTTTCCGAGTTTCGCAATGGTGAAGTCTGAAATATGTGATATACGTATTTCCGCTAGTACAAGCTAAACCTATCTATAACTTTTCGGGTATTAGTCAACGTTCAACAATTTTTAAGACTAATTTTACACACTCAAAAATGTGAAATAAGTTTTTTTTAGAAAAAATTGGACCCACTTTATCAGTTGTTGCACTGAAAAATACAAAATAATATTAATTCTATTGGTGCAGGTTCTTTTGGAGTTGGTGCCTACAACAACAAATTACAACGGCACAACTTCAAAATTACCAGCACCAATAGAATTAATATTATTTTGTATTTTTCATTGCAACAACTGATAAAGTCGGTCCAATTTTTTGTAAATAATATTTATTTAATAGGACATTCAATATTTGATATCACAGATTGGAAATTCCCACATATAATATAATATGGATCTGTTGAGGGCACTTTTATATGGAAAAAAGTTATATATTGTGGTTATTTTTCACATTTTTTTCCATGGGTGCTTGAGTTAATGAAATCTTTTTTCTCTAATTCACCTCCCTGTATATAAATATACCAATGAATGCAATAATTTACAAGCTCTCCAAAAATAAGGGACATGTATAAGAAAAAAACAATGATTAGGAAGTCATTATATAGAAATCGTAACTCGCCTTATCTATCATTGGAATTTGATTATTGTCATGGAAACATCATATTTGATTAAAGTAAGTTTTGTCACTAATTACTTGCTTAATCAATGTATAGGCAAGACTATTTTTTCTAAAGAGGAAATGATTAACAATATCAACAGAATAGTGGAAACTCGGCGGAATCCTCTTTTACATACCAAAATTTAGAAGATATGGTATACAAAAGCAAGACACCAAGACGGAAAACAATCCAAAAAGTGTTGTAGCGGTTTGAACATTTCGGAGTTCTGCTCAAAGCAGCAGCTACCTGGACGACTGCATTCTGAAAATTTTGACCTGCACATTTTGTTAAAAGTTGAAGAAAACCCACAAATCAGCGCGCCAGCGAAATGGCTTCAGCAACTGATACTTTTAAGTCCAGTATAAACCATATATTGCTGATGCATCCTATTAACAATATCACTTTGAGTTGCATCAAGACCTCAACGACTATATGTAGAACGAGACGACAAAATATTGCCAAAATATAATATCAATTAACAACAATTATAAGAAGCCCTAATATTTGAACTGACTTTACAAAAGACGAAGGTATACAATTCCATTGTATTTTGTTTTTTAGGGTTCCGTGCAAAATTTGTGAACCGTAGAAAGCTGAAATTTTCACAGAATGTTTATTTCTGTTGTTGCTAAAATAGCAAATACTAAGGTCGTCCGTCCGTTCGTATGTAAGCGGGCTGTATCTTCCATTTACGGATACTAATATTTTAGTTAGATTTTATTAAAATATTTAAGAAACGATAATTTTAGAAAAAAGAATCAAATATATAGAATCAGTATATTTATTATCAGTCTAAAAACAAGAAAAACAATAATAGTAACAAAAACAAACAATTAAAAAAAACTAAGAAACAATGTTCATCTATCTATACAATGGAGCAGCATGTACATGTTGATGATGATGAAGGTGGCCAGGTGCAACTGCATGAACTGACCTGGCAAAAGGAGCAGGAAGCAAATGGGAGGGATAAACTGCCGCTGGAGCAGCAGGATAGGCAGGCGCTAATGGAGCGGCAGGATAGACAGGCGCTACTGGAGCCAGAGCAGGTGCAACCGGTGCTAGAGCCGGCGCCACTGGAGCAGGATAGTAACCTGGATATGCAGGTGCTACAGCCGGGTAAACAGCTGGGGCGGCTGGAGCAAATCCTGGATACACTGGTGCTGCGGGAGCAATGGCTGCTGGAATGGCCTTGGGCACCACGGCGGGTGCTGAAAGAACTCCTGCAGCGTACGGTGCAGCGTACACGCTCAAACCCTTGGTGAAGGTGCTAACTTGAGCGGCAAACGGTCTAACATTTTGCGGTGTCACTAGACCATACCGTACGGCTGGCACTGCTGCATGGGCGGCATGGACTGCAGGAACAACACCGACAGCTCCTGCATTTGGGAAACTGCATCTGGCAGAGGAAAACCCGGCGATCAGTAATGCTGCTACAATCTGCAAAACAAATACAATTTTAGAAAAGCAAAATATCTAAAGGATACAAATGGTACCTTAAAGGAGAACATTGTTCTTGTTCGAATATTTGATTAACTAGCTCGTTGATGAGGTAGAGAAAGTGATTGAATGATAGCTTTTGAATATTGGAAATGGCTTTTATACATGCCCCTGATGATCCAATAGTGTATTTCACTGGTGTATAGAGAAATGTGAAATTTTGATGGAGTAACACGTATACCTTTTCTACGTGCCATTATTATTCATCAGTAGATAGTTTCCGATATGGGTGTAGGTATATGGTAATAGTATAGGTATGATTCATGTTTTTCATGGCTCAGGTACCTACAATTGATAATTATTGATGTTGTTATGATTTTGGTAGCTGTCCTCATTGTTCCTCTTTTAAAATGTGTGTTATGTCACATTACATAATTTATGTAACTATATTTATGTGCTAGTTACTAGTGTAGGTACTTGAATATGATTGAACTTAATTGCTTTTAAATTGTATCAATGACTCCAAGATATTCGATGAAAGCAAAATTCGGAAAATCGTAAACATTAAACTTAATCAAGACCAAAAAAACCTATTAGTTGAGATATCTATTTTTTTTTTCTAATTCTTCCAAAATTTATTCTTCACCTTAGGTCTGTAAACAGCCCTATTGTTTTAATCACTTGATTTATCAGCTCAATTCGCTAAAATAGAATAAGTTTGATGGTAGCCTTATAAAATAACATTCCCTGCCCTTAGTTACCATTCTTCCATTTTCAATTGTTTGCTAATTTTTAGGGAGAATTTCTACAATATTATCCAATTTTCTTGCTGTATCTGTACTGTATTTTTGATTTTACTATCTTCTCAAAAATCTGTATATTTTGCAGAAGAAATATTGTAAATATTTATCTATGACAGCCATAGCGATGGATAAATATATGCCTGAATCTTAGCCATCAGCCAGTCACTGCAAATATTGTATGACAAGATAGTCGGAAAAATCTTTCCACAAAAAAATAAAAATGTATATCTTAAACGATAAATAAATGAAACATATACATTTTCAATGACGTGGAACTTTTAGGTAAATTTCTTATAGAAATATACCTATTGCGATCGTTCACACTTTTGAATTTCGAAAAAATTTCAACGGCATGTTGTCATATGTCTATAAGTTAACTCAAAAAACCATTTGGTTCAAAAGTTTATATATATATATATATATATATATATATATATATATATATATATATATATATATATGGGATATTACGAAATTGTTAACACGATAGAGGTCGCAGTTTTGAAGTTATCAAGTTCAAATTTGCTACAAAAATCAATATCTCAAATATCTCGGTCAAGTTCGTTATTGGGCAATATCGGGTAAGTAGTTTCAAAATGGCGACCATTCAAACATTTAAAAAAATTATCAAAAAAGAGCAGTAGTGTAAATATTATTAAAAATAATTTTAGGTTATAGATATAATCAGTACCTACAACTTTTGTTCAAAGCAATTTTTCATAAAATACACAGGTAAAAAAATAAAAATTAATAAAGAAAAATAACAAATATTGATAAAACATGAACACTCAATATAAATTTGATGTAATTGTACATTTTCTGGAGATCTTAATATAGACCCTGATTAAAAAAATATATAGTATATTTATTGAAAAGAAGTAGACGAAAAAAAAATCTACCTTGAAGTGGACTCGAACCCTGTCTGCTTTATATTCAACAGCCAAAACAAAAACCTCTAACCGCAAGGCTATGACAATTTTATTTAATAACATGTAGGTATACCAATGAAAAGGTTGTTAAAATTTCAATTCAATGAATTTTGAAAAATTTACCTCTCCGCTGACTACAGGCCATCGGGATTTTTTTTTATTCTATTGCCATTCATAACATTTTAAAGGAAGGGGGAAGGAAAACTGAGAAGAAATGTAGACAAATGTAACCCTAAATTATATTTTTCTCCACAAATTCGATATTCCAAGAGAAATTTCGTTTAAAATTCAAATGTCACATTATCAACTAATGCTTCTGATAATTATTGCTTGATCTACTAGCCACAAAACGAGCTAAGACTCTTTGTTACAAATACTAAAGAAGTACCAATACCAAGGAATTGAGTGTGCAAAGACCTGCTCTTTCCTTCGCGAATTCCAAATTTCCAGATATCATTTTTCTAAGTACAACTTTTGATAATTCTTAGATTAACCAGCAATTAAAAATGAGCTAAGACTCACGTTAATAAAGAATTACAAAAAAATAGGAGTTCATCATTTCAAGAGAATTTACCAGCAAAGTTCAGATGTCGTATACTAGTCAGACAAATTGTTTAAAAAAAGTTAAAATCGCCATTTTACAAAATGCCCTGTAACATTCTTATTTGTGATCCGTTCAAAAAAATTTGAAATAAATTTTGACGTAATATTTGAACACCTTGGCAACGATTAACTGATTTTGAACTACACGTACGTAGGAGATAATTATAGCCACATCATTTTTTCTTATGGATGCCATATTGGATTACAATAATCAGATAATTTATCTGAATAATATGATATAACACATGTAATATTTAAAAAAGGAGTCTCATAAAACAAAATTAGTATTTTAACATAGTAGGGTTGGGGTTTAAGAAATGTGAAAAGCAAATATTACAAGTCGTAGAAAATTAAAATGTGTCTGAATTAATTTTGAAATTAATTTAGAAGACGCCATTAAGCCACAAATGTAATTTCATTTTTATTAAAATACTTAGAAGAAAACTTGCTCTGTATTTATCGATGGTCTTTTGCATCCTAGACGTCTACATTATTGTCTAGGCCTAGGCAATACTAGTCAGACCGATGCACTGACAGTTCTACTCTATGTGTAGATACCAACACATAAAAATAAATATTTTATTTATTTATTATACAAGTCATACATCACCAGTAGGTCTTGGTCTTATTGATCTCGTTTAGTCAGTTTTAGACCTGTTCTTTCAAATTTGACCATTTTGTTATTAAATCTTAGCAATTCAGTATTATATTTTATATTTATATATATATATATATATATATATATATATATATATATATATATCTCCCGTGAAAAAAATTGGTCCAAGTAAAGACCTAAGAACTTTGTGTTCTGTCAGGCTTCCATGAAGTCTATTTCTATTCTGGGACTGTTCTGCCTGAATTTTGAATTTACATATACATACTTTACGATATTCAAAATCAATCTGTTTAACACAACGTATTGAATTCAGTAAATCAGTAAATGTCTCTTTGATTCTCATTTGCAACCTTTCAAGAGATTGTGCGGAAACCACTATTGAAGTGTCATTCACAAATAGATTGGGCTTCCCTCTTTTTATATAATTTGTCATATCATTTATAAAATTAAAAAAACAACAGTGGTCCCAACACGAACCCTTGTGGAACACCGATATCATTTCGGAAAAAAATGACACTTTATATTCAACTGATATATAAAACTGCTTATCTCTGAGGTATGACTCTAACATGATGCCTCTAATTCTAATAGCATAAAGTTTATCTAATATAAACTTAGTCTCTAAACCAAAGAATATCAAAGTCACGTGACATAAAAAAATAGGCCTACCCAAATTCTCCTTTATCAATATTTTTGTAAGTGATTCTCATAAAATCAAATGTGGATCTTCAAGCCCTAAGCCCGTATTTTTTATTCAGAAAGTTGATAATTTTGTCGTGATAATAGTATTTAGTACAGTTACAGGTCTATAATATATTATATATATTATATTATATAAAGGTGTAACTTTGCCTATTCTCAAGGCATCCGGAAAGCAGCCTAATTAGAAAGATAAGTTAATTAGATGTAGGTGGATCAATAATTCTGGTATTGTTTTTAGTTATTAGTTTCATAAAAATAGAAATTTTAAGGGTACACTGCAATGGATAGATTTCTGTTTCCAGACTGATAACGAAGTTTTTGATGCGTAATACTAACAGCAAACGCAGAGTAATAATCCGCTACTTCTTACTTCTTAGGGACCTGATATATACATATATACATATAATTTAATTTTCTATTTTTCATTCTTTCTTTCTAGACTTGAGTTAACTAAATTCCATGCAGTTTTTTGATTATAGTCACTTTTATTTATAATTTTATCATTATCCTAATTTTGGTCACGATGATTGTGTTGGACAGTTGTATCAGCAGGTGACGCTACAACTCTCCTGTTTATTAGGTATAGTTAGAATAAAATCCAATTATTGGAGCAACAAAATTCTATTACAGTAAACAGTTATAATTATAATGATTATATTTACAATAATTTTGTACATTTTCTATATACATTTCTTTCAGTCTATAAACAAAATAGTCCTGCAGTCCTAGATCAAATAGGGAGACGTAAATCTAGATGCAGCCAGATATGGAGCTGCGGCGGCATATCCTCCAGGAGCAGCCAAATACGGAGACGCTGCCAAATAAGGAGAAGCTACTCTAGCTGGATAGGCGGATACGTATGGTGAGGCTACTCTGTAGCTGGCATGTGCAGCTGGAACTACTCCTGGGGCTATCAATGGGGCAGCAGCTCTCACAGCTGCTAACGGTGCAACAGCTGCTGGTGCCACTAGGGGGGCAGCTGCTGTTGCAACTGGGGCGGCCACCAAGGGAGCGGCTACTGGAGCAACGAGGGCATTGTAGTTGCGCGCTATCACCTGAGAACTCTGCGCTGTCACCACAGCTGGTGCGATGGCAGGAGCTACTGCTAGTGGTAGGCTTGCAGATGGTTTGGGCTCAGCCATAATGGAAGAGGTAGTGAGAGCCAATACAACGATCTAAAATAGTAGATGCCTAATAAGTTGTTTTTTTAGATGACAAAAATAAAATTGTTATCCCAGGTTTGTAGATAACCAGTGCAGAAGAAGAAATATTCTAGGCTAGACGATTATATACACTAAGGGGTTGAAAATACCATGTATGAATTAATTTGGTACATTCAATTTTAGTCCTTCCATACATAAGACTTTGAAATTATCATCAAATGTGTGATTAACACAAGTTCATTAATATGCCATAAAACTAATTTAAACTATGCGCTACATCTCAATGATCATAATATCCGTTCTATCATGTCCATATAATTTGCATTGCTTGTTCTGTGATATTGTCGATAAGAGCGTCAAGAGATCGTAAGATGATTTAGATTCAATTCCAAACTAAATCTATTTATTTTTAAAATGATTTTGTAAATATTTTAAAGAACGTCCGTCTGAAAAGTCATCTAACGAATTACCTGCCTCAAATACACAACTTCATGTTAAGTTACAGAACATTAAGATAAGCTTTGCATCAATTTATCTCTTTTAAAGCGCTTTCTAAACAATAATTTTTAAATGATTCAAAAAAGCTGAGATTAATGAATAATGCGAAAATACACATCAATCATGTCTACATGTTTTTAAATACTACGAAGTGAAGTACAAAAATGTATATGTCGAAATATAGACATTTTAAATATTTGGTATGATCATTACATTAGTTCAAATGTGTGAAGTGACAAGTAGTGATGTTTTAATATTATAGAACTTCCAATGATTCAAGTAAAGTCATTTTCCTATATTTTCATGAAACACTTTGAATTAGTTTTATTTTATCGCTCGATTCCACAAAACATAGTATTTTGATCTTGATATTTTATTTAAAACTGTAGTGCTACTCACCAGTTTGAACATTTTGTTGTTTGTATAATTGTTAGATTTAATACAATGATGTCAAAAATCAAAGCTACAGTTATATACCGACCTACTCCCTCCCCCTACCTTTGAAACTTATAAACATTTACCAAATAGTATGAATCAGAGCCAATGCAATCAAAAAACAGAGTATTATTATTCACAAGAAGATCCGTTGCAAGAATATGTGCAATCGTATTTCAATTGCCAAGCATTTGACCCGTCGGAGGTATCGTCTGTATTCTTGAATTCAGTTGTGTAAGAAAGAAATGAAAGAACTAGAGAGAGAGAACCTAATTTGAAATTCGAAGAGTGTCTGCTCCAAAAGATAATCCCAAGAACATATATATTACTAAGAAGGTGTCTATAATAATTGCAACGGCAACGCAATTTTTGCTCATATGAATCTCGTTCAAAAAGTACCAGTTAGTTATTGTTTCAGACATTACTTTCACCAGTATTCTCCAACGTTTTCACTCAATATCAGCAAATTTCAGAGAAACAGGAAAACGATAAAGATATTAGGTTTTTATTCCAATCTTTAAAATTTGAAATACACAGGTATTTTAGGTACATTTTATAACATATGTTTACTATTACTTCATTCAACAAAATAGTGATTAAAATTGTTATTATCTTACGAAAATGTCTATATTGGAGTGCCCATGTTAATATTTTATGTGAATTTATAGAAAACTCGTAAACCTACAATTCGGTTTGCTTTTTTATATGTATGGCTATTCACGGCTTTTTCATAGTAAACGTGCTCCGATTTTGATAATTTTTAATTCATTTGAAAGAGGAGAGTCGAGAAATGGTTCCATATTTAGAAAAAATCAAATCCGAAGACTCCTTCCCTCCGAAAACCACCCCGGAAGGAGATGGAGGGGGCAATTTTCTCTAAAATTGAGAATCTTGAGACAGCCGAATTAAAGAGGATACCACATCCGGAAAGATTAAATTGAACATTTTTTAAACAGAGTTACGGTTTTCCTGTAAAGACTGAAATCTGTGTATTTCATCTATGTGGAGGGGGCAATGTTTTTCGAAAATTGAAAATATGAGACGGCCAAATTAAATAAGAGATTATATGTAGAAACATTTCAATTGGACATTTTTCAAAAAAAGTTTCGGTTTTCGAGATACAGCAGTGGTAAAGTCTGAAATATGTGTATTTTCGCCGCGATGTTTCGAGATCTCTGGATATAAATAAGTACAAGTAAATAATATACATGGGTAATAGAATAAGTAGTTTCTCCTTTGGGATTAGTGAAAGTTCAACGACTTTTATGATTAATGTAACACTTAAACGAGTGAAAAAAAATATTTCTTACCAAAAATTGGATCCTTTATTAGTTGGAGCTCTGAAAAATACAAAATAATATTAATTCTATTGGTAGTGGTACTTTTGAAGTTGATGCCAATTCTTCTATCTAACTATAATTGCACAAACTTCAAAAGTACCAGCACCAATAGAATTAAAATATATAGAATTAATATAAAAAATAGTCTGAATGCTGACTTATATATCGATGTCAATCGTAATACTTTATTCTCATATTACAAAAAATAAAACCATAAACAAATTTTATAAGTCTACTACTGATAAAGTTCACAAAATCTAAAACTGATTATATCGAGCGTTCAAAAAGAAGTATATTCGCACTAGGCATTTGAAATGGGGAGCGTGTCTTTACCAGATTCAAGTAATACCTAAGTATTTGTCATTTCATTATTCATTCCAGGCTGTCACTGCTGTCAGGCAACTGGAAAATGACAAGACGGATAGAAGAGTAGGATGCGATACTAACCAGTAATGCTAACGAAAGGTATAAAAATATGATTATCAGCGCTATTTATGTAGTGTAATTCTCTTTTTATATTTTCGAAACTAGACAAAGTATCAACATTAAAATATAGTTATCAATTTATTATTTCTTATACCATTGTCATCATTCGAAGTGTTCCAACGTACCAAATGTTGGATGGATACACGCATTCATTAATGAAATGACAAATACTTATTACTTGAATCTAGTAATAAATATTTTTCACAAAAAATTGGACCGACGTTGTAAAAAATATTTATTTCACACTTTTGAGTGTAACATTAGTCACGAAAAACTTTGAACGTTCACTAATACCAAACAAGATAGTACTTATCCTATTACCCACGTATATTCTTTGCTTGGACTTTTTGTTATGTAGAGATCTCAGAACATCGCTGCGCAAATACGTATAAGTATTTTAGATTTAAACATTTTAACACCGCTCTATCTCGAAAACCGTAACTCTAAGGAAAAAATGTTCGTTATAAATTTTGTTACAAATACTATCGTCTTTCATGTAGTACCCACAAATTTTCAATTTTTTAAAGAAATCGCTCTTTCCACATAGCAAAAATGCACGTATTTGAGAATTTAACATGCCTCTTACTAGAAAACTGTAACTCTTTTGAAAAAATGGTCAATTTAAACGATTCCAGATATTGTCCTATCTTTAATTATACCAGCTCAGATTTTCGATTTTCTAAAAAATTTGCCTCTACACCCCCTCCGGGGCGGTTTTCGGAGGGAAAGGGATTTTGGATTTGCGTTTTCATGAATATGGGACCATTTTTCAAGCCTCTTCTTTCAAATGAATCAAAAATCATCAAAATCAGAGTACGATTACTATATAAAACGAGCGAACGAACCAAAAAAAAAGACAGTCGAATTGTATACCTCCTCCGTTCGGGGTTCGTCGGTCAAAAACACGCTTCCCATTTCAAATGCCTACTGCGAATGATCTTAATATGAAATTAAGTGATAGCTACATATTCACTTATAAATATTGCTAGTGTATTTTGTTCTTTAACTTATCTATTATTTTACTTAATCTACAACCGTATTATATTATGATTATGGATATAATTGTTGTATATTTGAGCAGATTGCTTTATATTTTTTTAAATATCGAAAATAATGGTAAGCATTCGAAGGGAAAGTAAGATATCACTTGATTTAGATCGTTTAACTTAATAATCAGTCACGAAAGTGAAACTTGGAAAACGTGCATTAAAATTTTAACTAGTATTTTGAGAAATCATCTATCCACTAGCTTATAGCTTTCAAGAAAACATAGGGAATCGAGTCAGAGCAAGATAGAAGAGTGGATTGAACTGGAGTAATTTACTGACATTGATATAAGTACATATACATGTTGCTTTACAGTAGGTTGCTTTAGATTAGGTAAGTATAAAAAGTTTGCATAAACTTTTACAGCCGTATTCATAATCGAAACTTAGTACGCTACTAAATTAAGTTCGGAGGTTTATGGCTACCAGAACACAATTGACAGAACCTTCAATCCACGGTGGTAAATGAGAACTGTGTTGCAATCTAACTAGCGTAACCTTAAATTAGGTTGATGACTCTAATGTCAGTGTTATAGTGTTATGGTAGGATAGTTTTTTGGTTTTTATTTTAATACGGTACTAGCTAGTACCGAACTAAGATTGGATTATAAATACCTGTGGCTGTTAGTATTTTTTAAAAGTGTTTATATCTGTTGATCATTTTTCAAAGATTTTTTATATGTTATCCAGGTTGATTCATAAATGTATTCTAGTTGAACGCGAGTCAATGTTGAACATTCTTCATTGATGAACCTGATCTGGATATGTAATTTGTAGAAGCTACGTGAAACTACAACTTTTGAGAAAGAAAACGAAAGGACTGTCACAAGTATCCGAAACACTTATATCCAGTTCAGTTGACAGCAATCAAAAGCGTACTTGAACTGCAAATAATGAGGGAAAGAATTTTTCTAAGTGAACAAACATACTTTAAAGATTCTGGCATTTTTACTGAGCATGGTAGGCAAATAATACGTAATTGTCTTCGGTTTTCAGAAGATAGATGATACTACAAATAGCAACAACTGCCAATTCTGAAAATCACTACTCTTTGAGCACATACTCCAACCGGCATTGAATTACACATATTCTGCATGTGACAGAAATTTCTTATCCTATGCTTTATTTAATGCAGAACACAACACAGCTAAATCAATGTCATTTGGTGGTTTGTTTAATTGTCGAATACGAAGCCAACAGGTGAATTAAAATTTTATCAGGCTCATAGCGAACACCTCGATACAACAGCAACGACTGACAAGTTGGGTCATTTGTTGCCAATCGCCTGACCTGATCCAATCAAGGCCTAAATCGATCAGACAGGTTTTCTGAAGCCAAGTGAAAAACATTCGCAAGAAAACTTCAAACATTTATTCTAAAAGTCTTTGTACATCAACAGTTAAAGTCATATCATAAGATCATAGTCGATCTCCACTACTAAACCAAATAAGGGGCAGCAACACCAGGAGCGGCTAGATATGGACCAGCAGCAGCATATCCAGGGGCGGCCAAATACGGAGACGCTGCTAAATAAGGAGAAGCTACTCCAGCTGGATAGGCGGATAAGTAAGGTGAGGCTACTCTGTAGCTAGCAAGTGCAGCTGGAGCTATTCCTGGGGCTATCAATGGGGCGGCAGCCCTCACAGCTGCAACCGGTGCAACAGCTGCTGGCGCCACTAGGGGGGCAGCTGCTCTCACCGCTGTAGCAACTGGGGCGGCCACCAAGGGAGCGGCTACTGGAGCAACGAGGGCATTGTAGTTGCGCGCTATCACCTGAGAACTCTGCGATGTCACCACAGCTGGTGCGATGGCAGGAGCTACTGCTAGTGGTACGCTCGGAGATGGCTTAGGAGCAGCCATGATGGAAGAGATAGTGATGGCAAGAACAACGATCTAAAAAAATATAGATATCAAATAGAAGATATTCACCTATATTTTATAATTAATCGAAACTTAACAAGTTACCAAATTTAGCATCGAGTAACTTATTATAACATCAATCGTGACATTGAAAAAAGTTATTCAGAAATACATCTCTTGAAAAGTGAAACTGACATTTATCTATGCAATTTAGTTTCACATCTCAAACTACTTTGATGGCTAATTGTTATCGTGTCACTTTTGATTATAACTATGGCTGATTATTATTTCAAATGAATTGGGTAGTTAATAATTTTCAATTTAAAAATTCTGCTCGAAAAATTACTTACATATTTGAACATGTTGCTTGTTTTGATATTTGATCGGTTTACAATGATGTCGTCTATTTGATTCAATGGTTTTATACATATTTCACCGCCTACCCTACCCTCCCCGTGCTTCTATCATCTTTAACAATTTCATTTTGGCAATTGTTTATTGCAACAATAAAGATGATTGGTATTCATATGTAGTGAAAAAGACACCTAAATGCGTAACACTAAGTACCGTATCGACCTGATATAATATTAGATGGTGGTAATGGATAACTGGTAATAGTTACGTAGCATCAAAGTGTAATGTATATTGAGGTTTCTAGGTTGAACTTGATTGACCTTGAAGATGTGGGTGGTATGATAAAGAATGCAAACTTGCAGTTTCATCGATTTCTTATACTATTAGATCAACGGTATAAATTAGGTGAAATATAATAGCAAATTTTAGATAAGATCTTTATTAAAATTATTGAGTTTATTTTTTTATAAAATGGTGATGTAGAATATAAGGATTAAATATTTTTTAATGTTCAACTAGCTTTTGCTGGTGCTTGTGGAAAACTGCATTCAGTTCTATGCAGTAGTTTTTCCGTTATGCGCGTACAAACAAACAACAAACAGACAAAAATTGTAAAAACTGTTGTTTTGGCTTCTTTTGACCCCCATATTAGTTTTTTCTCAAATATCTATAATGTACTGAAATCGGCCTGTTGCAAATTTATATATGTATAATTTTAACAACAAGATCTAGAAATAAGTAGAAAAAATCATTACATATATAAAAGATCCATTTAGTTTGAAGAACATATAATTTGAATTGATTGAACAAATATGCTATTGCTTATATCCTTCAAAATTTAATTACCATTCTCTGAACAGCAAGTAAAATATTTTTTTTGGTTATCAACCAGATAGTAACTGGTAAATCGAACTTACTATCGTAGAAACAGATGTCATTCAAAAATATTAAGTGCAACTATTCTAACTAAAAGTGTATCAGGAATTTGTTATGAAATACTTGGTCTTCTCTTTCCAAAATTTATATAGTGAACAGACAAGCCGACAGAAGAAATCAACTTATGGATGATTAGAACAGTAGAAAATAGAATACTAACTTTTAAAATAATTTTAAGCTCAACCAAAGGAATCTAAATATATAATAAATGTTTTGTGACGAAAATTGGACCGACTTTATTAGTTGGTGCAATGAAAAATACAAAATAATATTTTACTGGTGCTGTTACTTTTGCAGTTGTGCAATTTTAGTTAGATAGAAGACTTTTGGCACCAACTTCAAAAGTACCACTCACTACCAATAGAGTTAATATTATTTTGTATTTTTCAGTGCAACAGCTAATAAAGTCGGTCCAATAATATTTATTTCACATTTTTGAGTGTAACATTAGTCATGAAAATCATTGAACTTTCCCCAATACCAAAGAAGATAGTAGGGGAACGGCGGGTATTGGCGTACACTTAAGCATTAAAATTAATTACACAAAAACCTGGGCAGATATAGTTTCAAAATTTGGTGTGGGCGTAGCCTAAGCTTCGCCGTAGTGATATCCGGTGGAAATAAATAAATTGATGTTAAACCAGGAATGTAAAAATGAAGATTCCAAAAAACGTTCCATGTGCGGCATTACCCTCCATTGCGGGTATTACCGTACATATATAAACTACTTATAAAAATTGCAAGAAACTCAATATATTTGTTATAAAAATAATGACATCAGTAGCATACAACAAAATAAAGATCCTTCAGCTTGAAAATAAAACAGAATAAAAAAATGTGGTGCATACTAAATATTCAGTGCTGTAAACCTGGGCAGTAGTCGCAAATATAGTGTTTAGGACTATCATATCCGGTGCATAACTTATGGGCCCAGTGTCCACAGGAAACGCAACGATACCATTCTTCATCTTTACCATATTCCCGACAAATAATACAGATTTCATCACCTTCGATATTTTCAGCCTCGTCTAGTTCATCGTCATTGCAAATCTCAGATTCACTAACATCAGTATTGCTTGATGATTCTACTATTCTTCTTTTAACAGTCTTGACTCTCACGTTATCCTTTACCAACTTTCCCTTTTTTTTCTTGCATGCCGCTTCCATTTTCTTCCTTTCATTTTCTCTTCTTTTGAGCTCGGCAATTTCTAGCTGTTCCTTTAAAGGCGTTGATGTGAGAATTTCAGATCTCTGCTTTTTACGATTCTGTTTGGGGCCATTCATAGAAGAAACTTTCTTTGGAAGCGGAGTTATATCATGAAAAGACGTTTCTGTTGGTGCTGAGAGACCTAATTGATCAGATGAAGAATTTGGTTGGTCTTTTGAGATGCTTCGTTGAGGAGGCGATCTAGAAAATGACGCATTTTCATTAGATGAAGTATAAAAATCCTCTTCAGAGAAAACATTGCGGTTGATTGGATATATTCCAGAGACTTCAAATCCTTTAATTGCCTTAGAAGGGTTAGCAACTCTCATATAAGATTTAGAAAATAATTGCGCGATGTCATACATTGTTATTTTTTCATATGCGTTTGATTTCATGAATAGATCACACTCTATATCATATGCTTTCTTAAGTGGTCCGAAGAATGTTAGGTCAAGCGGTTGCATATGGTGTGAAGAATGTGGAGGTAAAGACAATAACACGACACCATTCTCCCTACAGAAGTTGTAAATTCTGAGAGATATGTGGCTGCAATGGTTGTCCAGAACTAATAGGACTGGATCTTCTTTGGTTGGTTTATTTGTACTAACAAAATGCTGAAGCCACATGTGAAAAACTTCCTCGGTCATCCATCCATTCTTCGTACATTTGTAGATAGACCCTGGTGGACCATTTCTTTCAAGAGAAGGAGCCATTCTGAGGCGGGGAAATATGAATAAAGGTGGTGTAAAACTGCCACTTGCACTCATGCAACAACAAACGGTGACGTTCTTTCCCCTTTCCCAGCTTGTCACAATACCGATTTGCTTAACTCCTTTGCCAGCAATAATTTTTGTAGGCTTGTGGACTGTAGTGATGCCAGTCTCGTCTACGTTAAATATGCGAGTTGGTCCAAATTTGTACTTTTCCATCAAAGAAATTAAATTTTCGTAAAATCTGTCAACTTCGTCCTTGTTGAAACCTGTAATACGGTTAATTGATGTAGCCTCAGGTTTTCTGCAGCTGAGATTGGGATGCCTTCTAAGAAAACTAGACATCCAGTCTTTACCCGCCATCTTCCTATCTTTATTAAATTTGTTAGGTATGGCGTTCCTTGCAGCATACTCGAAAACAGCTTGTCGAGTCTGGATGGGAGTTAAACCAAAAAACATTTTTGACAAATGCAGCAAATGTTGACAAATTTCGTTTTCTTGTTCTTCCGTAAAAACTGTTCGAGCTCCCATCCTTGCAGGATAATAATGACCTTTCTTTATTCTATCTCGTAATGTGTTTAAAGGTACGTTGAAACGACGTGCAGTCTCTCTTTGTGCTGCTCCATTTTCGACAGCTTCCAAAGCCGACTTCATGGATTCTTCTGACCATGAACATTTTTCTGTAATCCGTTTCCTTTTATTTGGCATCTGTAACAAACAACAGTGCTCTATGAGATGTTCATAGCCAACGAAAATATAGTCGTACAGTGCCGTACACAAGAGGACAATACCGTACATTGGAGGGTAATGGCGTACGTGCGTACGGGAATACCCGAATATGCTACGTAGATTAAAATATCTTTCTACGATGTTATTTGTAATATTTCAACTTACCTTTCAATGTAAAGTCAACGCCGACTATTAGTTGTTCATACACTGACAGCAATGTTTTGTAAAACCCATTCAATCACTGTTCGTAGTAATTAAAAAGTCACAGCGGTCATATACGGCGCCATGCTATAAACTTTGTTTTGCTGTAGAAAGTTTCTGTTAATAGGTAGATCTCCAATTCTTGCAGCTATCTACTAAACATCTAAGGATGCATTCGTTTTATATTTAAGCTTTTATAAAATAGATGGCGTAATGGAAAATCTGTCATGTACGGGATTACCCGCATGTACGGCAATACCCGCCGCTCCCCTACCTACTTATCCTATTACCCATGTATATTTTTTTCTTATTCACAGATCTCAGAACATCGCGCCGGAAATACACATATTTCAGAATTTACCACTGCTGTAATACGAGAAACGTAACTTCATTAGAAATATGTCCAATTTAAATGTTGCTACATATAATCTGTTCTGTAATTTGACCGTCTCATATTTTCCATTTTTGCAAAAAATTGCTCCCTCCACATAGCGAAAATACACATATTACAGAATTTACCATTGCTGCAACTCGAAAACCGTAACTCTTGAAAAAATGTTCCATTTCCGGATATTGTCAAATCTTTAATTCTGCCTTCTCACATTTTCGATTTTCGAGAAAAATTGTCCCTTCCACGCGGTTTTTGGAGGGAAGGAGATTTCGGATTTGATTTTTTCTAAATATGGGTCTATTTCTCAATTCTCCTCTTTCAAATAAATCAAAAATCATCAAAATCGGATTAATTTTAATATATAAAGTGCGCACAAAAACAAAAAGAGCAGATAGTCGAATTGCATACCTACCTCCTCCGTTTGGGAAATCGGTCAAAAATTAATGTTGGTATATATGTGATACCGTAATCAATATCAGGTTTTTGCTATCTACTTTGTCATAGCAAGCCATGAGATGGCGCTGCAGAGCACCACCTTCTAGCCTTTAGCTTTCTTAAAGTTAAGCTATTCAAGCTTTCTATTCCCTGCAAGTTTTCATCATCTCATAAGTCAAAGTTCTTTCACTTATTATCGAACTTATTCATTGTGCTTGTGTTCGTAAATTCAATTCAATTCAGTAGACATACTTGACACTGGTCAGTGCAATGGACTGAGTTTAGGAATATAGTCGTTGCAATGACATTTCCGTTGCACGTCATCAATGATGAAAATTGTTTATCTGAACAGATAAATCATTGCTGTTAGTTGTATTTGTTGCTTTGCAATATTGAATTGTGCAATTGGTATACGTAACGGACCGTTGCCAAATCAATATTTATTTTTATGACATGTATAATTGAACTGTCAAAATGTCAACAATATTATTTTTGTGTTTAATAAACCAATTTATTGATTAATTCTAAAAATGCCAAAGCATTTAGATAGCCGAGCGAAAGAATTAGTGGAGTCTCCAATAAGATATTTTGAAGAAGAACAAGATAATGGTGGCCCTTTATTACCAATAAATGTAGTCAGAGAGCTTGTAGCAGCGGCGTTGAATTTGAATATTTCGACAGTAAGCTCACTTTCCCAGGCATTAAAGTATAACCGTATTTTAAATTCTCCTCCAAAAAGGCGACCACATCCCAAACCTGTAACCGAAATTATCAATTCAGACTACATTCGTGATGTTATTTACGATATGTATGAGAAGAAGCAACATGTAGGTAACTCTTGCGAAATTACAATCACGTGGCACCTCTACTTTCATAAGTTTATGACGTGCATTGAAAATTTCATTGCAATGACCATACACGCATTATCTACATAAATTATTGTAATTTATTACTTTTTAGGGTTCTGTGAAAGGTGACAAAAAACACCCTAATAGACTCGCTTTTTTATCAAAATAGATTACATTTTCTATGTTAATAAGGTGAAAGGGAACAAAGGCAAAATTCATGTGGATAATGTAATTAAATCAATATTTCCAATTCTTAAACAGCAATAACAGGCGATGAAACATATGGTGAAGCTAAGTAGGGTGATGCAACATATGGCGATGCAACATATGGAGAAGCAACATATGGGGAAGCTACATATGGGGAAGCAAGATACGGTGAAGCTGCATAAGGTGAAGCGACGTAATTTTCAACTAGAGGTGCTGATACCAGGGGAGAAGCAACCAATGGGGCAGTGGCCAAGACTCCAGGTTTCGCTTTGGGTTCTGGATCAGCTACGACAGCGACTACTGCCAAAGCGAAAATTACTGCCTGAAACGAAGAAAAGAAGGAAAATGTTGAATCTCAAAATCAATTACTAAGAAAGCAATGTTCTAGCTCAAAATGATAAGATACCTACTTACCATTTTCATCATTTTTGATTTGTTTTTTTGTAATGGGTGTTCTTTTCAAGACAAAATTTGACTTGTTTGATAATAAACTATGTTGTTACAAATCTTATATACCTAAAAGGTACTCCCCCTCATTTGAACTAATTCAAGGATATTTTCAAGTTTCGATCATATCCATCATTCTGTTGCATAACAATAAAATTAGTATGCACTCCTAGTATCAACCCAAAATAAACAATTTATGCCTTGAAATCATTTAGTCAAAGTAATAAACGTCTGGATTGTACGTTTACATCTCAAGTTCATTTAGAATGATCTAAAGATCTAAAAGAATTTTTGTCTACTTTAGAAGATAAATGTTTACTAAATTATAAAATCAGTTTGGTTCTCGGCGTATGTCTAAACAAAATTCTGAACTACATGACACAAACCCAAATTAAAAAAATCTATTTGAGTCACTTTGAGGGTTCCGCTGCCTGTTCGTGCGTCTGTCAGCAGGCTCTATCTCATGAAATGTATTTGGTAAACAGTGGAAATTTGGTTTAACAATGGTATGGAACCCTTTTTTAAGAATTTTCAAGCAGTGTATATGGTGTGACCCAAAAAGCCCCTCTTTTTTATTACTCAAGTATCCTAACATTTTATCCAATATTTGAAGTAGTAAACCAAAGATGTATAAAAAATATGTCTCTAAGCTAATTGCAGTGGTAAATGATTAATTGAGCTACAGATCAGGTTAAAGGGGTAAGGTTCTTCAGAACTTAGTCAAAAACTACTTTTATCTTTCAAAGATAATTTGGTTTTTGAGAGAATTGTAAGAAAATAGAGATTCAATTTCTTACTCTATTTTCACACACAAACCTAATCTACATTTTTTTCAATAAAAATTTATATGTGCATTCACAAAGATTCATTTCTAGTTTTCCTGCTCCTTTCAAATTAATCTTTCATTCAATGAATATTGTATGGAAGGTATTTCAGTGAAACAGTTTTTGCAGTTGTACAGGGTGGTCAAGTAAGCTTGCAAAGTACTGAATCTCAGAAACTAATCATTGTAGATACTATAGGTAAAGGTAAAAATCTTGATGACCAAAGTTGCCAAGAAAAAATGTTGGAAATTATTTTCAGGTTTCAAACATGGCCGCTAGGGGCTTAGTCGCTATCTTGAATGCAAAATAGTCGTGTTTCTGAAAATTTCACACAATCAAGATTTAAAAAAAGATGCTCTTTAAAGTTGAGAAAAATTCTAGTCTCTTATGTTAATTTATTTTTCCCTTTCTCTAAAAATAAATCAGTTCGGGGAGCTTAAATGTTTTTGCAAATAAATATTTTAGCTTCAAAGTGGCTAGCAAACTTGCTGTCATTTAAAAGAGCTTTGCTTAGACAATAAAATTTTTCTTATTCGTTGTGATCGTAGTTTGGTATGCTGCCACAAAGGGTCATTTTTTTAGTTGACAGAAAATATGAGGTTTCATTAAAAAATCTATTTTATTATTTTTTTGTCATAACGAAATAGCAAAGCAAACAAGCTTAGAATAGACGTGCCTCGATATCTTACTCCTAACCTAAAATATCAGAGAACAAAAATTTCATGAGAAAATTCACTGGATTTTGATACATTTTTCAATTTTTGTCAAATTGTTCAATAAAAAACTATTTTATAATTAATTTTCTCGTCTCAAAATCTTTAATTTTCTAAAAACAATTGCCCCCTCACCTCCTTTGGGAGAAATTTTTGGGGGAAGGACATGTTGAATATCGATTTTAAAAAAATCCAATTTTATACCTCCTCCATTTGGGAAGTCGGTCAATGAGCTTTTGAAGATAATGACACATTGGATTTTAATGAAATCAACTGAGACAATCTCTCAGTACTCCCTTACCCAAAGAAAACGAACAAAATTGTCTCCTAAATTTCTTGTGTATGAATTTTCCTCATTCTCAACCAGAAGTTCTGCATTTGGAAACGATAACTGATTTATGAAAAAAAGTAGACGAGCCGTCAAATAAATCAAAAATTCGCTAACTTTGAATTTTCAATTAATTTTGCACATAGATTCATTCATTGTTAAAATTTCTCTTTTTTCTATCACTTTATAAATTCTGTTTTATAGGGATCCCTTCGTAGCGAAGTCTTCGTTAAAAATATATTTTCAGTTGAGTGCATGAAGAAAGTGGAAAAATCTATCAAGCATTCATCACATCCAATTTCCCTCTATTGAAAGAACATTTAGCCCAACATCCACTGTTTCTCCTTTATAAATAATAATAATAATAATAATCTTTATTCAGGTTAACATACAAATCTTGATTAAAAAATAGTATGCTAATAGATTGTCTGACTTAATAAAGTCCAACAATCCCCTACCGAGATGCAAATAGCATCTGTGTGTAGACCTGAACTTAATAATGTATTAAAATCTACAAGCTTAACATAATCTAAATATACATATTAATATACAATAATTAAACAAATAATAAAATTAAAATGCAACAAAACTATAAATACAACTACAAATGTAAAGAAAGACACATGATATAGGAAGTATTAAATATTAAAACAGATTTTTTAAGTAATATAACAATATCTATGTATATTATAACTTCAAATTATTTAAAATCCAACTCTTAATATGAAATTTAATACGCCCTCTAGAGAAGTTTAATTTTTTTAGATTGTTATCTAATCTATTATAGACAAGTTTGGATCGATATAAACTAGTTTTTTGACCAATATTTAATTGAGTTTTACTTACTGTGAGCGATTTGTGTCTAGAAAATAAACATGCTTCAGCAATAGTATACTCTTCCCGTAGATTACAATAATTATTTATTAGTGCTTCCAAAATATATTTTTGATTGATGTTCAACAATCGTGTCTCACTAAAAAGGTTGTGTTGTTTACCAAAAGTTAAAATTTTGATAGCACGCTTTTGTATTCTTACTATCGGCCCTAATGTATTTGAATAAGCTGAACCCCAACAAATAATTCCATAAAATAGGACGCTACAGAACAAAGCATGGTATAATTTTAATAAATCATTTTTTTCAAGAATATATCTCATTTTATAGAAAACAAAAAGAAGGTATCTTACTTTTTTAACAATACTAAAAATATTTTTCTTCCAATTCCAATTTTCATCTAGTATAACACCAAGGTATTTAACTTCATTTACCCTTTTTATTTTATCACATCCACAGTTTAAGTTATTATAACAAACATCATCATGTATTGTGAGTCCGTCTGTAACAGGGAGCTTATCCGCATATAGAGACACATATAAAACACTGGATTTTGACATATTTAAAGACACTTTGTGATAATTAAACCATTTCCTTATGATTTTTAAAGAATGTTTGGCATTGGCTGTAACTTCATCCCAACTCTCACCACTACAAATAATGACTGTGTCATCCGCAAAAGATACAATAACACCCGGTAAATTAAGATTCAATAACCCATTAATATAGGCATTAAATAATAATGGACCCAAAATTGAACCTTGAGGGACTCCACAAGTAACTAAGCTGTAAGAACTTTTAACACCATTAATGAGAACACACTGAAATCTATTTGATAGATAGTTACGCATCAAATCATTAACAATCCCTCTTATACCTATATCATTCAATATAATCAATAGAAGTTCATGTACTACCGTGTCAAAAGCCTTCGCTAGATCGAGAAATATTGCTATTACCGATCTGCTATTGTCAAGTTGGTTACATATGAAGTTATTGACATAATTTAAGGCATCATTAGTCGATTTATTCTTTCAGAATCCGAATTGTCTCCCATTTATCATTCCCTCTCCCTCTAGAAAATCATTAAGTCTTTTGTGTATCACTTTTTCAGATATTTTAGCCAAATTTGATAATAAGGATATTGGTCTATAATTACTTGTTGATTTATGATCACCAGCTTTATATATTGGTACAACCTCTGCTCTCTTAAAATGATTAGGCCAAATACCAGATAGCATACATTTATTAATTATTTTTGCCAAGGGTTCAGCTATATCCAAAGCAATACATTTTAAAACAGCGATGGTAATTCCATCAATCCCACCTACCTTCTTATTTTTCATTGACATAATAATATCTACTATTTCCCCTGCGTTTGTCTCCTCTAAATACAATGACTTATTATTCCAAACTCTAAGTGGAACATACATAGAATCAGACATTATTTTATCCGAAAGACACTTAGCGATCGTGGTAAAATAATTATTGAACTCCTGACCTATCTCAAATCCGTCCTTTAATACTTCTTTGTTAGTATCAAATATTTCATTTATATTTACCCTATCTTTTTTAATTTTTGCATTTAATTTACTATTTACAAAATTCCCCATACTCTTGGCATCATTACAGAATTTTTTGAAATTAGTTTTATCATATTTACACTTTGCTATTTTTAATTTTTTATTAAGAGATTTTACAAAAGCATTATATTCTTCTTTAATATCCAACCTATTTGGGAATCTCTTTTTTAAACTAATCAATTTCTTTTTTTTATTACAAGCAATTATTAATTCCGGTGTTATCCAGTCAGATCTACTTTTCAAGCGCTTTTTGGTCTATTTACAAATGTCGAAATCTTAATAAGTGACTTAATTTTATCAACTAATTGATCAGTCATCTCATTTACATTATTGATCATTACGTTCTCTATTTATACAACATTTTTACTCAGCCTACTTAATTTCTTGTAATTAATTAACTTATACTTACTCTCTTCTTTCTTGCATTTGAAATGTCTATTAATGTTCACTAGAATAGGGAAATGATCAGTGATAGGATCTTCTAATACAAATGAAACAACTTCTGATTGATCTGATTTCACAAATATATGGTCTATACACGATCCCTTCTGTTGATCATTTCTGTTAGGTGGTCTAGTAGTACCATTGATGTAGAACACGAAACCATATTGCATCAGCAGCTCACAATATTCTTGGGTAATTTGATTATCAGACAAAATATCTATATTAATATCTCCAACTAAGACATGTTCTTTAATATTGGTGCAATTACTCAAATAAGTCTGGATGTTATTCAAAAAACATCCAATATCTACACTGTGATTTCTGTACATTGCCGTAATAATTGTAGCCGTACTTCTATCATCAAACACCTTAACTTGCATGACTTTCATCGACCCAATCTCCACCGTTCTACCACTAGATTTGAGAGTATCTCTTACATAAACAACAATACCATCAGCTTTGGTCAATTCAGCATTAGCATAATACATTTTGTATTCATCTATATTGAATAACCCTATTTCTGTCTATTATTGTAACACATATAAATTAATGTGCAAACGACTAAGAACTGATGTTCATGGTACCACTGACATTAAATTTAAACTAAACCGTTCTTTTTATTGGTAATTCTCCTTATTTATATTGGCTTAGATAGCACTTAGCCAGAGAATGTACCTATATTATTGGGGATGATAAGATCAGTTTTAGAACTCATCACTTATGTGCAGATTTTCTAGAATAACATCAAAGTGCAAAGAAACAAAGTTGAAGTTCATTCTTATTTTTTTCTAAATATATTTATCTCCTCAAACAGCAACATATGGTGAAGCTAAGTATGGGGATGCAACATATGGGGAAGCAACATATGGGGATGCGACATATGGGGAAGCAACATAAGGTGAAGCAGCATAAGCTGAAGCTACATAAGGTGAAGCTACATATGGTGATGCGTAGGCTGCATTTGCGACTAGATGTGCTGATACCAGGGGAGATGTAACCAATGGGGCAGTGGCCAAGACACCAGGTTTCGCTTTTGGTTCAGGATCAGCTAAGACAACGGCTACTGCCAAAGCAAAAATTACTGCCTGAAATGAAGAAAAGAAGGAACATTTTAAATCTCAAAATCAATTATTAGAAGAGCAATATTTTAATTCTAAATTTTACTACGCTTACCAGTTTCATCATCATTTTTGATTTGTTTTTTTTTGTAATGGGTGTTCTTCTCAAGACAAAATTTAACTTGCTTAACATCTGTTATTACAAATCTTATATACCTAATAGGTACTCCCCCTCATTTGATCTAATTCAAGGATGATTTCAGATTTCCATTACATCTATCATTCTGTTGCATAACAACATAAAATTGATATTCAAGTGTAGTTTCAACCCAAAATAAACAATTTATGCCTTGGCCAACGTAATAAACGTCTAGGGAATATGTTAACATCTCAAGTTCATTTATTCTAGTCTGCATAAAATAATCAAAAGGTCTAAGATTCAATATATTAAATAATACTGATTACCAATAAAACTGAGTGCAAATATCAGTAATTAATCCACAATTTAATTTGAGTCGAAATGGAACTACGTTTTAATTTTAAATTCATTCATAGAAAAATTTGGACAAAAATGTAAAAGAAATGTTTTACTTAAGGTAAATTTTCCAACAATAAACAAATTTTAAATTATTTCACCTACAGTTGCTATATAGCGTTTTAAATTAAATTAAATTTGGTAATTCATAGTTTTATAACAGGAAATGGTTCCTTATCGTTTTTCTAAGCAATTTGTATATAAAGTAAATTTTCATTTAAGTATTGAGTTAATTTATTTTTTAGGTTTCCGTGAAGGGCGATATAATAAACTCTTATAGAATCGTTTTTTACGCCCTATCCTAAGAATTTCTGAAAATAGTGAATAGAATATAAATGCACAGAATTTAAATCCACGCGACCATTATGTCATTAGCACAAACTAAATACAAAATAGAAAAAAAAAGCAAAAAAAACTTCATAGACAAAATGCTTGTTCATTGATTGTATATGCTTATATGTCAAAGCATCCGCAAGAGCAGCTTGGTCTTCTTGGTCATGAGTTCAAGTCTCGATCATTTTAACTAACTTTTCTTATAAAAAAATATATTGATAATATGAAGAAATATAATAATCTCTACATAGTATAAAACAAAGTCTGTACGCTTAGGGCGCGCTGGTTTTATAATGTCCGGTTGACCGAAGGTTGAAACTCAACCGAGGGTCAACCGTGACTTTCAAGCCAAGGTTGAAATAACAGCAACTGACAGTTTTCTCAAACATTTCAACAGTAGATTTTGCTTCAACCAGCGGTTGACCAACCGACGGTTGAAATATAAAACTGGCCCTTAGATCAATAAACAAAGTGATCTAAGAGGATGTTTTATATGTAATAGAAGAGAGAAACCGAGAATTTCAAAAATTTGTAATGAGATGCCTTTAAAACATATTTGTGTGCGCTTACATTGCAAAAGGCTGACTGAACCTTGCGAGATAGAACAAAATAATGTACTACTGATTTGTATATGTTAAAGAGATCTACAAAAAATGAAAGATGGTATCTATATTTTAAGGTTAACTGACTTGAATGCCTTTTTATCAAAAAAGTAAAGCTATTTATTTGTTTATACATCACAATTTCTCCTATAAAGTTATTATTATAACCCAAATGTACGGAACCCACGGAGTATGAGTTCCACATGTACTTACCACATTTTATTTAATATATATGTCAAAGTATCTTTTATTTGAAATACTAAAGCATTTTTTTTCAAAATTACGTCTTCATATTTAAAGCAGGCTTTTTGATTTTTTATTAAATCTACCATGGTGTTGGTTCTACAGATTATATATGAGATACCAATATGAACTCCTATGACTGAGCTTCCGGGTAGTAATCTAGAGTTCCTCGTTTCGAATTCTGTCCACCTTTGACTATTTTTAAACAAAACCCATTTTTTAAATAAAAGATGTTAATATGAGTTTCTAATAATTTAATCGGAAATTTTCAATGAAAATTTGTACATATCTAATATATTGCGACCCTTAAGGTCCACACTAGCTATTTCAGGAATGGCTGCGCAGATAAAAGTTTCAGTATGTATAGTGTTTGGGGTTTGAGAAGTGGTTTGGGGATACAGTTGAGTTCTGGTATATTTATCATTCATATTACACATTCATATTTATTTCGAAATCTATAACTTACCAACATGTGAACAATAAAAGCAGTATTTACCGATCGCAATACATTTTAACCAGAAATATGCACTTTTTTAATAAGTTTAAATATCCTTATTAACTCTTACAGACCTATATTAAATCCTGTTTTAACCGAGCAAAGCTCGGTCTCCAGATATTATTGATTTTAAAAGAGCTTTATAATATGATAATTTTTTGAATCATTTCCTAATGTTTTGCATGGGAACAAGTATAGGTTATAAGTGGAAAAAAGATCCTTGGCACTAACATCAAAATTCTTAGGATTTTTACAATACATGGTTTTCTATAGAGGTTCGTTTGATTCACGTGATGCTGAATTTTCATTTCACCATATTTTTATATTTCTGGTGCATTATTTAATGAATTGAATGTTATTTCTAACTATAAAAATCAAAATCGTTAAAAGTTTACGATGTAAAATTTTCGATAACTCATTCCAAGTCCACATGTAAATTTGAAATACATCTCATGATGAAAATTTTAGATAGACAATTTTAAAATCATCTGAGACCATTTTTCAGCACTCCCCTTTGCAATGAAAAAGGATCATCAATATCTGTACGCGCTTTCAAACAATCGAATTGAATAACTCCTCCTTTTTATGAGATCAGACGAAAATATATTTGTGCACAGTTTAAGAGATATAATCATGCAATTACAACTTTCTAGCTGAGGTGAATTCAGCTCTAACTCGTATGGTTCGTTAGTCGTTTAAAACAGACTTCTTAGGTAGACAAATATATCGCAAAATTCGCAATGAATTAGTTTTGCACTCAGACTAGTTGTTCCATTTTGAATTTCTTCTTTTGCACTTCGTAATGTTTACTTTGATATCATTACGTTCTTTCTATTAATTTCTTATGCAAAGTTACTAGCGTCAATATTATCAATGATAATGATATCAATCTAAGTATTTCATCCAATTTTCCTCCAAAGAAAGAGAATTCCTCTTCACTGGGAAAACATTCGGCATTTTAAAACTGAAGCGAATCTGCTTTCTTTTCTCTATCATATAATTGATTTATGTTCACTCTCTTATAAGTCTCCTCAGTTCATCCTCCACTCATATGGCATTATTATAATTTATCAATAGTAGTTATCGTGAGATCCTGCCTTTCAAATTGATAAACAGTCGACAAAGAACAGATTCTCACCATATTATTGGCATCAAACTTGAACCAAACCGATCTTCTTGCTCATAGTTCTCCTTATTTATGTCGCTTTAGATACCGTCTTTTTATTCTTCAAGTGCTGTACTCTTATTCGAGTGTAGGCGACTAGGTTGTCTTGAGAAGAAGATGAGAATACATTTCAATAGCCAGGTATTCAGACACACACTCATATCGGTCACTCGTCCAAACCTGCTGTGTGTTGCTTAACTTCGATGACTGAAGTCGACCTGTCTCAGCCCGTAGCCACGCGCTCCTAAGATATACTCTTGAGAATGTATATTAATGAGAACAATATGATTTATGATCATACTTAGTACTTATCGCTTATAAAAATCTAGTTGGGCATATTTTCTAGTATACTATCAAGGTGCAAAGAAAAAAGTCAAAATTGAAGTTCATAATTTTTTTTTAATATATTTATCTCGTCAAACAGCAACAACAGCCTGTGAAACATATGGTGAAGCTAAGTATGGTGATGCAACATATGGGGAAGCAACATATGGTGATGCGACATATGGGGAAGCAGCATAAGGTGAAGCTGCATAAGCTGAAGCAATATAAGGTGATGCTACATATGGTGATGCTGCATTTGCGACTAGAGGTGCTGATACCAAGGGAGATGCAACCAATGGAGCAGTGGCCAAGACTCCAGGTTTCGCCTTAGGTTCAGGATCAGCCATGACAGCGACTACTGCCAAAGCAAAAATTACTGCCTGAAACGAAGAAAAGAAAGAAAATTTTGAATCTCAAAATCAATTATTAAGAGAGCAATGTTTTAGCTCAAAATGATAAGATACCTACTTACCATTTTCATCATCATTTTTGATTTGTTTTTTTTTGTAATAGGTGTTCTTCTCAAGACAAAATTTGACTTGTTTGATAATAAAATATGTTGTTACAAATCTTATATACTTAATAGGTACTCCCCCTCATTTGATCTAATTCAAGGATGATTGCAGGTTTCGATTACATCTATCTTTCTGTTGCATAACAATAAAATTGATATGCAAGTGTAGCATCAACCCAAATTAAACAATTTATGCCTTGAAATGATTTGACCAACGTAATAAACGTCAAGGGAATATGGTAACGTCCCAAGTTCATTTATTCTAGTCTGCATAAAATGACAAAAAGATTTAATATATTTAATACTAGCAGCATGCCCCGGCTCCGCTCGGGTATTTACAATATAAACCAATAAGAAAGTAATTTATTTCGACAATTGAAAAAGCATTTGTAGCTTATTAAATAAAATGTAGTGACTTAAAATTTCTCTGTAAACTATATTTGATATCGACTTATTTTGCGGTAGCAAAATGAATTGATTTTTAGGAGCTTCAGTCCGCGATACGCTTAGATACAGTTGACCGTGAGTAAAGCATTCCTTTTCACCGACTTCAAAGAAAGAGGATGTATACAATTCAGTTGTATGTTTGCTTTTTTTATGTATGTATGTTTGCGTACAGTACAGTACAGTAGTAAACGTACATCAATTTAGACGTTTTCTGTTTCATTTGAAAGAGGAGAGTTGAGAAATGGTCCCATATTTATAAAAACTCAAATCCAAAATCTTCTTCCCTCCAAAAACCGCCAGAGGTTGGAGGGGACAATTTTTCTCGAAAATCTGAAATCTGAAGCGGCAGAATCTTTTTAAATGATTTACGGTTTTCTAGTTACAACAAAGGTAAATTCTGAAATATGTGATCTGTGTATTTCCACTATGTGGTAAGGGCATTTTTTAGAAAATTGAAAATATGAGACGGCCAAATTAAAGAAGAGAGTATATTATGTAGCAACATTTAAATTAAACATTTTTTAAAAAGAGATACGGCAATAAAGTCTGTCTGTCTGCGCCGCGATGTTTTGAGATCTCTGGATGATAACAAGGACAAGCTAAGCCTATCGGTAATGGGTAATAGGATAAGTACTTTGAAAAAGCACTTTTTTTGAATTTCGACCCACAAAAACCACTCCAATCAAAAAGTGCCGAATATATGCAATGTTGTGACTGAAATTATCTATCGCTTGTAAAAAACCCAAAAAAATCACGTCGTCATTCCCGTTATATATTCCCGCAAAGTGCATGAGTCAGTAGGCAAGCAAGTAAGCAAGCAAGAAAGTTAATCCGCACGATAACTTAAGAACGAAACCGAATTTCGACAAAGGGTTTTTTTGATGTTGGTTGGTATCGGCCCAAGGAAGAACCCTATTATTTTTGGTGAAGTTTAGATACTCTGGTGTCGAGTTACGGCCGAAAAATCCTGTTTGTTAGACCATTTTCTATGGAAAATCTTAGAAAATCTTAAATTTCTTCACTTTTTTGGGCTAAACGAGAGTCAAAATGGTATAATTTAACTAAATATATAAAACGATTGCACTACTGTAATCAGTCCGCCCACAAATTGTTGGTACAAGGAATAGGCTAATTGGTGTGAATATGCCCATGAAGGCTTACTGCCTTCGTTACTAGTTTTTACAAAAAGTTGGAACGGCTGTATTAGTTCGTACACGCCAAGATACAAAATAATTTTAATTCTATTGGTGCTGGTACTTTTGGAGTTGATGCCTACAACAAAAAACTACGGCAGCACAACTTCAAAACTACCAGCACCAATAGAATTAATATTATTTTATATTTTTCCTTGCACCAACTAATAAAGTCGATCCAATTTTTAGTAGAAAATATTTTTGTAGATCAATCTCGACTAATCCGAAGAATTGTCCTTGAGAATTGGTAATGCATGACGTTGTCACTGGAAATTGGAGTCGTTTTAATGGTATTGGCAAATCAGTGGGGGTCATTGGTATTCTAAGAACATGGCTAACCGACCAGCTGCAGGACCAGTGATAATCGTTGCTTGGAGTAATTTACCAAGAGGCCCATTTTTGCAGATAGAACATGTCGACTGTTGCTCCATAGATATGGAGACCGGAAGCTTAAAAGTAGAATGGGCAGTTTTCCCACCATTTAAGAGAGTTGCAGCTATTCCTGATGATGCAACCATTATTGTTATCTTTCCTGATTGTCAGATCTTAGCAAGTATTAAATTAGCGAGAAACGTTTTCCACTTACCTCCTGGTGCTTTAAGAAAAATGGCCTTTTTTATTCACGCTATCGACCATCGTCTCAAAAGCATGTGTTTCATCTGGGACTATCTTTGACACATGTTCATTGACAAACGCTGTCCTGTCAAATCAAATATAGGTATTATATTGAAGTACCTTTGTGCCGATAATATTACTTTGTGGACGAACAGAGGGTGGTAAGCCAAAATTACTTAATTTTTTTCATTTAAACCCAACAGTTTATCTTCAATTTGTATAAAACCTTTATTGTATATTAGTCTTTAGTGAACGGTAAAGTGAAATCTTGATTTTTCTGCCTAATTCTGCTTCTGATGTCTTCGCTTAGATCATCTTTGAAACTGTTCCACAATCTCAACGGTTCTGAAGACAAAATAAGCCTATAACCACAAACAACTCTTTTTTCTTTTGCTGGACATTGCGAAAGCGAAGTATTGTCCCAATGTTTATCGTTTTCTTGTAAAGCTCTGTCAAGGCAAGCTGTTTGATAGGTCTCTTTGACAACCCCGTTTACAGTCTTAATGTACTTGAAAGAAGTCAGACCGCGTACATAATGTTAACTCTTCCTAGAGCGCCATATTTTTTAATGTCTGGATGACCGCTGACATCTTCTCCACACTTCCTTCTGGTAAATTTATTATTGGTCCATGTATACCTAATGGGTATTTGGGTACTTCATGTTCCTCGAGTATTCGCCAAACAGCTTCTTATGTACACTTATGTACCGGCCATTTAAATAGTTTTGCACCTCAACAGTTTGATTACAAATGCTGTAAGTAGCTTGGTCTGATCTTTTATTTACAAATGTATTTGATTACTTGAATGGAGTAACAGTACTCCATTTATGTGAGCGTTAAGCATTATGCATAGTACCGGGGAATAAGGGACAATCCACTTATTATCTACAGTAAATCTTCTTCCCATGACATTTAACGTAGCACTCCTACCTCCATTTTCAATGTCATGGCGACGACAAAATGGATACCCATCCTCTCCAGTCTGAGTCTCGTTGACGAAAGGTCGAGGGTATTTTTTGTACATATATCGTTCCTCATACATAGTGCTATTAAGTTATGCTCACCGCATAACTTAACAGCACCATATTTTTATGTACGAAACTATACAAAACATGATCATTTTTCAGGTAGTTCAGCAACTATGACGCTATCAATTTCATCTGGCTTGATTTTTCTGTCTAACCAAAACAGTATATGACAATGTAAACCACGATTCTGCCACTCCACACTTGCCTTGTGTGTGCCATTTTATTTTACTTAATATTTAATAAACCATGGTTGACCTGGTCATAATTCCGCTTTAATTTCAATCCACTCTGGATTACAGGTGGAAGTCAAGAATAAGTCGGGTCTCCCATAATTACGAGCGTAAGTCATTGCGTCCTGTGTTTTTTTCATGTAGATAACGTGGAGAACCTGTGAATGAAGATGGCAAGGTTACACGTTGACCATTATTCGATGGGTTAATATTTGTTGGTGTCTACAAACTAGAACGGCACAACTTCAAAATTACCAGCATCAATTGAATTAATATTATTCATTAAATATTGCTTTTAATAGAGCTTTATAATATGAAAAATTTGTAATCATTTTTTAAAGTTTTGCAAAACACCAAGGTTGTAAGTAAAAAAAGATCCTTGGCACCAAGATCAAAATTCTTAGGATAGCTATAAGTATACTGTAACGTGCAAGGGGAACAGCCGCCGGTATTGGCTACAAAGTGGCGGCATCCGTTTGAAGTAAGCGCGAGATATATGCTGTGGTTGGAAATACCGAAAGCGGCGTTTACAAAGAGAGCGACGGCAGCAGGTCGGCATCTACTCTTAAAATGCCGACAAAGGAATTTCGAGAAGCGTCCAGTGGCGGCTTTCGCATCAAAGACCAGAAGCCGCTCGAATGATCTGGATCCTTTGTCGGATATATATATATATGGGAGAATTTTCGGCATGAAGGCAGAATGTAAGTTAGTGAGGATATAGTAAAGTTAAGTTGTAATTTATATTATTTCGAGTGTAAATAAAGTTAATTTAATAACTCTAAATTAGTCTCAGTTATCTGCGAACCCGCATACGCAACAATACAATATATGGTTGTTTTCTATTGAGGTTCGTTTGATTCACGACATAATAATTAGGTTGAAGAACCAATGAATCTAGTTATTTCATACAATTTCCCTACAAAGAAAGAGAATTCCTCTTCACTGGGTAAGCATTTGGCATCTAAAAATCGAAAGCAGATCTGCTTTCTTATCTATATCATATAATATATTTATTTCCACTCTCTCATAATTCTTCTCAGCTCATCCTTGACTGTTCTTCTTTCATTATCATAATTCATCACTAGTAGTTATCATGAGCTCCTACCATTCAAATTGACAGCCGACAAAGAACATTCTCACCATATAATTAGCTTCATACTTAAACTAAACCGATCTTCTCATTCGAATTTCTCCTTAATTACGTCGCCATAGATACCCTCATTTTCTTCGTTAGTTGCTGTACTCGTGTTCGAGTATAGGCGACTTTGCTATCTTGAAAGTGTTACCACAAACAATAATCTCGAGACACACCCTTCCAAAAAAACTGTTCTAGGGAAATATACTCTCGCTGATTTCCCGTTGCCTTGCGAAAGGAGGAGAATACAATGCAATAGCCAGATATTCGAACGCGTTCACTCGTCCAAACCTTGTCTGTGTTGCATTGAGGATAATATGAATTATCAGGTTTAGGAAAGATCGCTTATTAAAATCAGGTTGGGCAGATTTTCTATAACACTATTAAGGTGCAAAGAAACAAAGTCAAAGTTGAATTTCATTCTTATTTATTTTTTAATATATTTATCTCCTCAAATAGCAACAACAGCTTGTGAAATATATGGTGAAGCTACGTATGGTGATGCGACATAGGGGGAAGCGATATATGGTGAAGCAACATATGGGGAAGCGACATATGGGGAAGCAACATAAGGTGAAGCTACATATGGTGATGCGTAGGCTGAATTTACGACTAGAGGTGCAGATACAAGAGGAGATGCAACCAATGGGGCAGCGGCCAAGACTCCGGGTTTCGCTTTGGGTTCAGGATCAGCTAGGGCAACGACTACTGCTAAAGCAAATATTACTGCCTGAAATAAAGGAAAGAAGGAAAATTTTAAATCTCAAAATCAATTATTAGAAGAGTTATATTTTAATTCAACATGATAAGTTACCAGTTTCATCATCATTTTTGAATAGTTTTTTTTGTGATAGGTGTTCTTCTCAGACAAAATTTGACTTGTTTGATAATAAAATATGTTATTACAAATCTTATATACCTAATAGGTACTCCCGCTCATTTGATCTAATTCAAGGATGATTTCAGATTTCGATTACATCTATCATTCTGTTGCATAACAATGAAATTGATATGCAAGTGTCAACTCAAAATAAACATTTTATGCCTTGAAATCATTTGACCAAGGTAATAAACGTCTAAGGAATACGTTAACGTCTCAAGTTCATATTTATTCTAGTCTGCAAAAAAATCATTAAAAGATCTCAAAGCTGTATTCTACTTTAGAAAATAATTATTTAGTAAATTAAAAAATACTAATTACCTACCTATAAAACTGAATGACTGCAAATACTTGTAATAAATTGCTCATTTGATCTTAGTCGAATTGTAATGATTGTTTCAATTTAATTCACTGAAAAAAACAGCAAGAAGGTTATGAATTTTATATATGTATTACTTAAAGTATGTTTTCCAAAATTAAGCAAATTTCAAATTATTCGCTATATATAGCGTATTACATTTCAAAAGCTGGTAATTCACATTCTAAATCAGGAAAGCTTTGAAAATTATTCCTCAGCGTATTTCTAAACAAGATTGACTACGAGTTGTTTACAAATAAAATATGATGTCTAAGGTTAAAGGTTTAACAAAGCTTAGTCTTTCTCAAACGAAAGCTTTTTTCGTTTTCTATGGAATTATAAGAAAACAGAGAGTCATATTTTTTATTTTATTTCTCGTGCTCTCAAAGCTATCTTTTATTTGGACGTGAGGTTGAGAATTCGCTAGTTTACTTGAAGATTTCAGCATCAGGTATTCACAAACAAGTCTAGTTGGGTAGTAGCTGAGAATGGTACTAAAACTATCACGTATGATATTATTGTTATATGGCTCTTAGTCTTTCAAAATGAGGAAATTTATTTATTATTAATTATTGTAACTGTAAAAGGAATTGAATTTAATGTCTATAAATTATATAATTACAATATTCTTGATCAAGAGAATAATTATACTATAGTGAGGGACAAACTTTATGAACCGTTACGATTGAAAATAATATAATATTACTTGAAACTTCAAAACTTAAACTCTTCGATTCTAATTTTTTACTGGGTGTTTCTTTAAAGATGACTATTATATGATGGATGCTCCAAAAAGTGGATATAATGACAAAAAACTATATTTTTCAAACTCAAAGTTTTCAAAGAACATTCAGTTCTATCAATAAAAAATCAATTCCCGGTCTACTATTTTTGTTACCATTTCGAATAAAGTTTCACATATATAGGGTCTTTGCTAAACATCCGGCAGAAATTTAAAGTGTGATTCTCCAAACTATTTTAAAAATAATTATGATGATTTTTGAAAAACCGCTTCATTTCAAAGATACAGGGTAAAAGAAATGCGAGTACTATTTACGATATTTCTTAAAATTATTAATGTAAATAAAAGTATGGCTTAGGAAGTACAAAATCAGTTTTTATCTTTTACGATTCCGTGCACCAGCACATTTTAGTTTGGTCGAGGTGGACCAATTGCATGGCCTGCGCGATCGCAGGACTTAAGCCCCCTAGATTATTTCTTCTGGGATTATCTAAAGTCATTAGTTTACGCGACTCCAGTGGAAAATTTGGACTACTTGCGAAATCGGATAATTGCTTGATGTAACTCCATTACAAACGATCTTCGTGTGTTTTGAACATTTATTGTAGATTAAGCAACTTACTATGAGCTTTTTGACCGACGAACCCCGCACGGAGGAGGTATACAATTCTACTGTATGCTTTTTTTGGTTTGTGCGCGCGTTGTATATAGTAAAAGTATTCCGATTTGGATGATTTTTTGATTCATTTGAAAGAGGAGACTTCAAAAATAGTCCAATATTCGTAAAAACTCAAATCCACAATCTACTTCCCTCCGAAAGGAGTGGAGGTGGCAAATTTTCTCGAAAGCAGAAAATTCGAGGTGCCAGAATTAAATACAATATCCGGAAAACTTTAATTCTCAATCTCAGATATGTGTGTTTTTGTCATGTGGAGGGGGCGGTTTTTATCAAAAAATTAAAATCTCTGGGTACCATATGAAAGACAATAATATTTATAGCAACATTTGTGATGATTTTTTTTTTCCTTAGAGCTACGGTTTTCGGGTTAAAGCAACGGTAAAATGGTAAAATCTAAAATACTTACACGTATTTCCAAAGCGATGTTCTGAGATTTCTACATAATGAAAAGTACAAGCAAAGAATATACGTGAGTAATAGGATAAGTACTATCTTCTTTGGTATTAGTGAACGTTCAAAGATTTTCGTGAATAATGTTACACTTAAGCGTGTGAAATAAATATTTCTTAGCCAAAATTGGACCCTCTATTAGTTGGAGTTCTGAAAATGCCTGAGTAAGCAGGAATAATTTTTTTTTACTCTTTGAATTTTCATAGGTTCTGCTCAATGAGTTAGTACCTAATAATAGAGGAGAGAGGAGATAACATGTTCATTGGATCTCCTTTGCAAAAATGTAGGATTCATTCAATTATAACTCACATAAACTTAAATTAAATAATTTATTGCTATCAATATTAGTCATTTTAAAAGGCAACGAGAGGAGCAGATACATAGGGTGAAGCAACGTATGGTGAGGGAACATATGGAGAGGCGACATATGGGGAGGCTACGTATGGGGAGGCTACGTATGGTGAGGCAAGACCTGGGGCAGCAATCAAGGTTGCAGAATAACCTCTGACGAAGGATTGGGAGCTTGTGGCTGTCACGACTGGGGCAGCAACCAATGGAGCAGCTGCGAATACACCTGGTTTTGCCTTAGGTTCGGGTTCAGGTTCGGCAGAGGCAGCGATGATTGCCAATGCGAAAATTACTACCTGGAGGAAAAACAAGTCAAAGATAATTATAGATATATGTGCTATTTAAATATTATCATAACATTATTTAGATATCACTTACCACTTTAGCAAACATATTGTTATTGTATTTGTTTTAGATAAGAAGGATGATCTTCATTTGATGATATAACTTTTGCTGAATGGTCTTTTATATGCATTACTGAATACTTGCCCCTTACAATTTAGAATTTCAAGGATTCTTTCTATGACGAATACCAAAATGTTGTAATGGTTCAATTAGTATTCAGATGAGTAGGTAGTGTAACAGTAAAAATTATTGATAATTTGATATAGATGAACACTTTCCTTATATTGCATGTGCTCTACATGTAGAGATCCTTTGAAATTTCTATTATATGTAATTTAGAGAAAATCTAAATCAAAAATATGGAAATTGTTGAGAAAATTATAGGTCACCAGGTCACTGACTCTTTGGATTTCATTTAATTTTCAGATGAATAAGGATTTTGAGTCAATGATCGTATAATCTTTTTCAGAGACAATTGAAGAAGAACAGCCTTATTCATAACAATTTTAATTTTGGCACTAGCGTTGTATGATATTACAACTGTCATGTATAACATTATCATTAATAGTTACCATAATCACTAACAAACAAACTAGGCCACAGTCGAACTTATTAAAGCTGTTTATGAATGGCTGGAAGGTCTTAAATGTAATTGGGAGAAATGTTGACGCAAACATTTTCGAAAGAAAAACGATATGTTAAACAAATTTATGGATTACTTGAATACTTCTGAATAATAAGAAGGTACCTACTTATTTCTACTTAATTTCATATTTCGCCTATTCTGACCTTCTTTTATTATTATAATATTATCTAGATAATGAAATTGTAAAAAAAATATATAAGAATTTTATCATTTTGTTCAAAGGAAAATGATCTAATAGAGAACTCAAGGATCTGTTGCTTTTGTAGTGTGCCTTTGCCCATCTTTACGATGTTAAGATAGTTTTGCAATGTAATCTCCCACATAAATCGACGATAGAGGATTTGTTTTCATAAAAATATAGTATCCGATTTTGGTGAAAAATTAGAATTTTCAGAGGTTTCTAAACAGAAAACCAGTAACGAAGGCAGTAATCCTTCATGGGCATATTCACACCGATTAGCATACTCGTTTAGCCCAAAAAAGTGAAGAAATTTGAGATTTTCTACGATTTTCCTTAGAAAATGGTCTAAAAACAGGGTTTTCCGGCCGTAACTCGAAACCAGATTATCTAAACTTCTCCAAAAACCATAGGGCTCTTTCTTGGGCCGATACCAAAAAACTCTTGGTCGAAATTCGGTTTCGTTCTTAAGTTATCGTGCGGATTAACTTTCTTGCTTGCTTGCCTACAGACTCATGTTTTTTGCGAATATCTCGAACAGGAATTATGTGTTTTTTTTGGGTTTTTACAAACGACAGATAATTTCAGGCACAACATTGGGTATATTCAACACTTTTTGATTGGATTGGTTTTTGTGGGTCGAAATTCCAAAAAATTTTCAAAAAAAAACTAAGTAATATATTCACATCGTAAAACGGTGAATTTTAATCTCTAGATCATGAAATAATTTTATTTCTAATAGTGAAGGAAATAAAATACATTTTGAAATAGTCGCTGGCCAATATTTGGTAATAGCACTAGATGTAATCAGACGCGGGTGCTATTTTTGTCAAGATAGTTGTACGTCAACTGTAATTCTCATACTCGAAAAACAGAAAAATCATCCTTTAAAGAATAACTAGAAGTAGGTACTTATTTTTATAAGGGCTCCAATTTATTCAATAATTTGTTCCCAATATTGTTTCATTTCAAAATTTTGTATTCTATTCTAAGCCGGGTTGAAACAATAATTTTACATTTCTGGAATTTTAATGAGATTAAAATACTGTCTAAGTGAAAGTCATGTTGTCCTCTGATGTTTTTGCACATTTCCATGCTTTTGAATACGATTTCTTCTAGATTATTATCGAAATTTCAAAGGACCTTTACATTTTTGTGAATTCCTACATATTGTCTTCCAAATCCAATTATCAATAATTCTCTCACTGCTGTTATGTTACAGAACTCATCTTGAATACTAATGTGTTTAAAATATTACAACAGATTGCTGTTGGTAGTAGAAATAATCCTTGAAATTCTGAATTTTAAGGGGCAAGTATTCAATAGGTAATATATATAAAAGAACATTCAGAAAAAGATTTATCATCAATTTAAGATCATCATTCTTATCTAAAACAAATACAATCACAAAATGTTTACTAAAGTGGTAAGTGATAGAGCATTTTATGATAAAATTTAAAAGGTACTTGTATCTATAATTATATTTGATTTGTATTTTTTCCAGGTAATAATTTTCGCTGTGGCCATCATCGCTGCCTCTGCCGAACCTGAACCCGAACCTAAGGCAAAACCAGGTGTATTCGCAGCTGCTCCATTGGTTGCTGCCCCAGTCGTGACAGCCACAAGTTCCCAGTCGTTCGTCAGAGGTTATTCTGCACCCTTGATTGCTGCCCCAGGTCTTGCCTCACCATACGTAGCCTCCCCATACGTCGCCTCTCCATATGTTGCCTCACCATACGTTGCTTCACCCTATGTGTCTGCTCCTCTTGTTGCCTTTTAAAATGACTTATACTGATAGCAATAAATTATTTAATTGAAGTTTATATGTACTATTTATTATTGCTGAAAATCTTTCTCTAGGAACTATTCAGACATATTTACAAGAGACGATCATACATGATTACGTATTTATTTGAAAGTGAATATCCCAGAAAATATATCTTGAAATAGAAGATAATACATATCAATTATTAATGAGAAATATATTATTTGAAATAGGAGCTCTGTACTGTAGACTACTTCAGTGTTACAAGTTTGATTATAGTATTGGTTCTGCCTACAAAAGCTGTTTCTGTATTCTATCCAGAGACACTAAATGTTCAATGCGCAATGAAGCAGAGACCGAATAACGCCATTGTATCTAGGGCAAACCTAGAATTAGGCTGAATTTCTTTGTTCGACTTTGGCGTCCGTTTTTGAAGCTGTAACATTTGTTCTTAAATACCTAATGCCGGGTAGCCCAACAACTGAATTTTTCCTGCTTTTGACTATGCTGAATATTTCATTTATTAAATACTGAATGGGTTTTCTAATAAAGTGTCTTCTTACTTTTGGTTTAAGCTGAATAGCATCTTCTTCAAAGCAGTATTTAAGTGATGAAAAATCCAAAATGATAGCTATAAGAAATAATAAAGTTACCGGGCTTAGATAATTATCAAGTTACAAAGATGAAAGATTTTCTTTGAATCCTCAGTCAAATTCTTGTCAAAAATGTTTGTTTCATATAGTTATCTCAAAAAACTTAGGTATATGTATATAACAAAAATGGTAAAAGCCTTTACCTAGGACATCCCTCGACAAACCACCCCGCTTCGATATGGAAACAACCTCGTCGCTTCTACCGTTCTTATATTGACACTTAATATTTTGGACACCCTATATATATGATTAACAAAAACCCTTACATTGCGTCGCCGGTAGTCCTTCAATATGCATACCAAAATTCGTTGTCCTAGGTCAAGCCATTATTAAGCTACAATGCCAACAGACTACAGACAGACAGACAGACAGACCGACGGACTTGAGATACCATGATTTTCGTGATCTAGGAACCCCAAAACGTAAATATCAGAAAAAATCTTATTGAGGAAAGTAAAAAGACATTATCTTTTTCTTGGATCATAAACACTTATTGTTCGCCCATATGATATGAAGGCTTCTTTGAAAACTAAACTCATTAATAACCTTATTAAGGTTCAAGTTTTCAGAATTGAAGATGTCGCAGCTTTGAAGCGTGAAGCCAAAATCGAAGAAGAATAAAGCGAACATACCGATGAATTTTATACCTCGTGCGTTTTTGTGAAAAAAATAAACAAGTGATTTGTCTTCCTCCTTCTCCTGTGAAGTGGGTAAGAAATTTTGTTTTCCATGAATACTTTGACCTTTTTTGTTATCGGCTCCGTTTGAAAATTAACATTTTTGTCTATTAAGAGAATCTGAGATATCATAAAATACAGAAAAACTCAGCTTTTTATTTACATAGAATATGATAGATATGCTATATTCATCATTGAAATATAAAAATATTCTATGGTTTTGTCAAGAAAGATCAGAAAGCGAACATGCAAATATACATTTAAGCTACAGAAATATATACTGACTGTTCCAAAAATCAAAACATTAGCCTGGCCAGGGTTAAAATGGTCGTCGAAAATTGACAGGTATATGGACTCAATATAGGAATATGACATTGATTGATGACATTATTTAAGCCTGGTCAGGCTAATGTTTTGTATTAAGGAACACACTGATTAAATTACAGCGTATCACAATTTTATATTCTATATATTTTTACTCAGGCGTAAACTTATATAACTTATAAGTCCTTAAAATTATAGAAAGCATTATATCAATATAGAGGCTCAATGCTCAATCAACATAGTTATTAAAATTAACTTTCTTTAGGCTTATAACGTTATCTGGTAATTTGTGAAAAAGTAGACCATAATAATTTTTGGAGATACGACAGTAGTTAAATCTTGTAAATTCCATTTTTATTTGATTAGATTATCTGCAGTAGAATTTCTTTGAATATGATATACCTATGTGGATACTATATCAAACAAAAGTAATACACAAATAGACAAATAAATGAAAAGAGAAGGATTTACTGTGTCTAAGCTCATTGTTCCGTATTTATAATCAAATTTTAATTCTGTAAAAGTTTAGTTTGATACTATCACGCTTGATATTATCGTTACAATAGTAACTAAAAAACTAAACTAGTAGATACTGAAATGAGATTTGATTATGAATACGGCTGATTAGTTCATATATATGGTAGATATGTTGTAGGAACCTTGTAATCTATTAGAAAATTCATAAAGTATCCTGAAAGGGACGTCATGTACCTCGGCAACGAGTGAAACCAGTATGATAAATCAGACCCTATCATCGAATATTTCACACATCTTGCAACTAGATCGGCACGTTTATTCTGTAAAATTAAGCGCCCCAGTTGCTATCGCATTGTGATCCCGTTGCATAGATTTAAAATCATATTACGTAAAGTGATTGCTTGTTAAACAGTCGCTTGTTGCTAATATGCTGAATTTAATGTAATGGGTGAGCTATAACCTTTTGTCCGTTAGAGACAGCACTGTCTTCAGTTGCAATTTTGTCGCAGTCGTAGTTATGTGATACCAAAATTGACGTGTGACAACTACGATTGCTTGATGATTACATGATCAGCGTGCCGATACAGCTCGATATTACTATTTCAAATTATTATTTTTTAGGATGTCTATTTTGAAAGAAATTTTCCTTCACTGAGACAGACGTTCAGCAATAATAAAACATATTATAAACCTCAATTAAATAATTTATTGCTATCAATATTAGTCATTTTAAAAGGCAACGAGAGGAGCAGACACATAGGGTGAAGCAACGTATGGTGAGGCAACATATGGAGAAGCGACGTATGGGGAGGCTACGTATGGTGAGGCAAGACCTGGGGTAGCAATCAAGGGTGCAGAATAACCTCTGACGAACGATTGGGAGCTTGTGGCGGTCACTACTGGGGCAGCAACCAATGGAGCAGCTGCGAATACTCCTGGTTTTGCCTTGGGTTTGGGTTCGGGTTCAGCAAAGGCAGCGATGATTGCCAATGCGAAGATTACTACCTGGAAGAAATGCAAGTCAAAGAAAATTATAGATATATGTGATATTTAAATATTAATATAACATTATTCAGTTATCACTTACCACTTTAGTAAACATTTTGTTATTTTATTTTTTTTAGATAATAAGGATGATCTTCAATTGATGATATAATTTTTCTGAATGGTCTTTTATATGCATTACTGAATTCTTGCCCCCTTACAATTTAGAATTTCAAGGATTCTTTCTACGATCAATACCAATCTGTTGAAATATTTCAAACACATTAGTATTCATGATGAGTTCTGCAACAGCTCTGAGAAAATTATTGATAATTGGTTGTTGTAGAAGACAATATGTACCAATTCACAAGAATGTAAAGGTATCATTAAAATGTCATTGATAATACTGAGAAAATCCCAATAGAAATTATGGGAATTGGCATTTGATTTAATTTTTCTGAAAAAGAGTCAGGATCTTGGGCTATCTATCTTTTAAGAATTAAAGATAAGAACATATCCGGAAACGTTTATATTGAACATTTTTTCAAAAGGGCTACGGTTTTCGAGTAAAATTTGAAATATATGTATTTTCGCTATGTGGAAGAGGCAATTTCCTTCGAAAATTGAAAATCTAAAAATGGAAAATTAAAGAAATCGATGGTAGAGAAAATTTTGTGGATAACATCCGGCTATATGTTTTGTAAAAAAAATCCAATTGCAATAAATTCAAAAACCGATATTAAAAAATTAAGTGTTATACAACATTATTGTATAAATCATAATTCATATTTTTATGAAAAGTGAACATTTTCAGAGGTTTCTCAAAATTTACTCTACGAAAATTATCACTTGAAACGTTTAGTATCTCATTGTAAAGCTATTTATTTCCAAAATTATTTTTAAGTAACTAGGAAGTTTTGTAGTTCTAAAATAGGAGATACAAAATAATTTTCTAGAAGTGAAAATATTATTTTAACTCTAAAATCGGTTGTTCCCAGAATTTTTGTTTCAATCCTTGGATTATGAAATAGTTGAATTCCCAATGATATCTTTAACAATAAAATTGTAATCATTGTTGGTTATAATTATTAATCAGTTCTTAAAACGTTTCTCATGATGATTGAAGATCTACTATATATAATTTTTGTTCGAACAACAAAAGAAACGACTAAACCAGTAGATTGCCCAGAATCCTTAATCTTTTCACAGAAACAATAAATTAATGGTCAATTTCCACATTTTCGATTGGGATTTTCTCTAGATTATGAGTAACATTTTATTAATACCGTCACATTGTTGTAAATTGTTACATTTTGTCTTCTACAACCAATTATCAATAATTTTCTCAGAGCTGTTGCAGAACTCATCATGAATACTAATGTGTTTAAAACATTTCAACAGTTTGGTATTAGTCGCAGAAAGAATCCTTGAAATTCTAAATTGTAAGGGGCAAGGGGCAAGTATTCAGTAATTCATATAAAAGACCATTCAGCCAAAGTTATATCATCAATTGAAGATCATCTTTCTTATCTAAAACAAATATAATCACAAAATGTTTACTAAAGTGGTGAGTGATATCCAAATAATGTTATGATAATATTTAAATAGCACATATATCTATATTTATCTTTGACTTGTATTTCTTCCAGGTAGTAATTTTCGCATTGGCAATCATCGCTACTTCTGCCGAACCTGAACCCGAGCCTAAGGCAAAACCAGGTGTATTCGCAGCTGCTCCATTGGTTGCTGCCCCAGTCGTGACAGCCACAAGCTCCCAATCGTTCGTCAGAGGTTATTCTGCACCCTTGATTGCTGCCCCAGGTCTTGCCTCACCCTACGTAGCCTCCCCATACGTCGCCGCTCCATATGTTGCCTCACCATACGTTGCTTCGCCCTATGTGTCTGCTCCTCTTGTTGCCTTTTAGAATCACTAATATTGATAGCAATAAATTATTTAACTGAAATTCTCGTTCTTATTAATGCTGAAAGTCTGCTCCTAAGAATGAATCATAGACATGAATCTATTACATATGACTAAATCGGCCCGCTTATCATGTAAGTTGCAATCAAAACGCTAATGCCAAGAATTGCAATCGTTGCTGTCTCAAGTCAATTTTGGTATCACATAACTACGGCTGCGACAAATTGCTATACTGAAGACAGTGCTGACTCTACCGAACAAAAAGTGAGCTATAATTAATTACATTAAATTCAGCATATCAGCAACCAGCGACTGCTTAGCAAACAATCGCTTTACGTAATACGATTTTTCTTTGCGACCCCTGCAACCACTTTAAATCTGTGCAACGGGACCACAAAGCGATAGCAGCTGGGTTGCTTAGTTTTGCAGAATAAACGTGCCGATCTATTTGCAAGATGTGTGAAACATTCGATGATAAATGTCTGATCTATCATATCGTCACTCATTGCCGAGGTACATGACGTCCTATTCCGGATATTTTGTGAATTTTTTGATTGATCACAAGGTACCTACTACATACCTGTCATATATAAAAACTAATCAGCCGTATTCATAATCAAATCTCAGTTCAGGACTAGTTTAGTTTGTTAGTTACTATGGTAACGATAATATAAGGCGTGACAGTATGAAAGTAAACTATTACCGAATTAAGATTTGATTGATGAATACGAAACAACGAGTGTCATGTTTCGACATAGGTAGTAAATCCTTCCCTTTTAATTTATTACTGTATTATTATTTTTTTAAATAATATCCACCTTTATCAAAACCAAAGAAATTCTACTACTATTTATTATAGCAGACAATCTAAGCAAATAAAAATCGAATTTACAAGACTTGACCACTGTCGTTTCTCCAAAAAAAATTATGATCTACTTTTTTTACAAATTACCAGATAACGGTAAACCCTAAAAAATGTCAATTTTAACAACTATGTTAAGTCTGTATGTCTAGATAATGCTTTCCATAATTTTGAGGATTTTTTATCCTTGAAATTTACGTCTAAATAAAAAGAAGAATATCAAAGTGTGATATGATGTAATTATTTAATATACATATTTGTGTAGCATTATGTATATTTGCATGTTACCTTTCTGTTCTCCCTTGACAAAATCATATCTTTACATTTGAACAGTAAATAAAGTATATCGTTCATAGTTTATGATATCTTAGATTC